>CM046669.1:63911973-65234963 GCA_025594165.1 Tamias sibiricus | reverse complement strand
GTGCAGAGAATGAAATTCTGGGAACATTCATAAAAATTTATCTATGAAGATAAAGATATGGAACGTATGGAACAGCAATGGACTTGGTCTCCCATTTCTAAACCATAGAGATTGGTTGTGTTAAAAATGTGGTTGAGGATCTAAAACAGAAAACAATCTCTGTGGTTCAGTATGAAGGACTGCTGCTCCCTGGGTGGATTTTGGCTCTAAGGTGATCATCTTCATCAGTTCACAAAACCAATAACCTCTATCCATGCATGTCCAAGGCTCCATTTTCTAATGTCAAAACCGTTCCTCCTTGTCATTCTTGGAGATTTCTATTTAATGTAGGTCATATAGTCATTAAACACAACTAATGTAGGGGCACACAGGGTAATTTTTCTTGAAGCAATTGCTGGGTATGCCACCGGGCACATAAACGCTAGGCCTGTCTTTGACCTTCACAGTTCTGTCCTCAAGTGATGACATTGAACCCAAAGCCTGTTCAATACCTGAGCAGTTTCTGAATCATTAAGTAAAATTACAAAAAATTAATAAAGTTCTAATTTCATATATGGTTTGTTTTATCCCAATTCCTTGAAAATTAATCAGGTTTGGGTATGCATGAAAGTCTCAGATCAGAATCTTGCAATTAGGACTCACTACTCTCCAGACAACCTAAATAAAGTAAGGTAATTATTTATACAAACATTATCTATTCTTGCTCATTTGTCACTCCTTTATAACTTGGGAGAAATTATTTCCCTGTCTTACATCTTTCTTATTCAGTCTATTATTTATGAAAGTAGATCACATGCTACTGGTTTCCTAAGATGTTCAACACCTCTAAGAAGCAGTATTATTGGTCTGTACTTATAAACAGTCATCTGATCAGACTGTTCTCCACAACTATTTCCCAGGGTTAGAATAAAGCAAAATGTGATTCTACTACCAGAATTCTAGAAAATCATTAAGAGGAAGATACTTCACATTCACAAAGATATTATCATAATAAATGAATTTTTTATTAGAACTAAAGGAGTTATATTAATTTTGATCAAGTTGCCTGTTACATTTTATGTCCTTGAGGGATAAATGAATAGATGCTTTTTTCACTTTGTAAAATGCAAAAATACTGGCAGAGTCTTCCTTGGCTGGCCTCAGGGGCCATTTATGTCATCCTCTTACCCAAGTTTTCCTCTTACCCAAGTCATGTAGTATGCTTTATGGACAAATTATTAATAAACCAGATCTATTTTCATTAAAGACAATGTGAGAGAAAATTCTGAACTAAAGACAAAGTGTGTAGCAGTCAGTGATGGAGATAGATAAAACCTGAGAAGAGGAAATAAGAATTTATGTAACTCCTATTTGCTTCTCCATGTCCACTGCTCTGTCCCACTTGACAGCAAATTTGTTTTGTACTTCCTTCAGCACAACGAGGGGACCAGACCCAGTGTGGGGAAGGTTAAAGTACCGGCTCTATCCTGGATTCCCACCTCCTCCCCACCTATCAGCATACTTGCTAAGACCACACCTGTCCTAGTGTTTGCACTACACAACACTGGTGTGGGGGCTACCTAGTCCTAGCCTTCATCCCCTCCTCCTCTCCTGTCATCTGGGTCCTTTTCCTATTGATTATCCTTTCTCTTTTGTAGAGTCAACAGCACCACTTTCATCTGATCATCCAAATCTATACAGCAGATCCCTAGGTATCTCCTAAATTGTAGCTAATTATAATCGTAATAACTGTACATACTTATGTAATACTCTGGGCCAGTAGCTTTCCTAAGTACCTTACCTATATAAACTCATTCAATCCTCATAATTTCATGAAACAAGGTCTAATAAAATGGGCCTATTAGCCTCCTTTTACAGATGAACCAACAATTATTTTACCTCCCATTAGCTGGGTCCTTATTTTTTCCCCGAACAAGCTCTTAGGGTCTCTAGTTCTGCAGAAAAATCATCCTCAAATCTACCCATCATACTGCCATTGTCTCATACCTAAAAGATAAATATAAACAGCCCACACTGATCTACAAGTCTTCAGGGTCTCCCTACTGTATCATTTTCTAAGAGTGTACTTAAAATTTGCCAGGTAGCATTTTCATAAAATCAAGGCCCAAACCCACCACATACCCAGAGAACAAGAACTGCCAGAGTAAAGTTGGAACACATCTATATACAGAATTCTTCTTAGGGTTTCTGGTTAGTATTTCTAATTCAATCCATAAACCACTCTGATTGAGAATTGTGCTTTGTTCTGTTTTAGTTTGTTGATAATTTAATATCCTTTATATATCATAAAATACCCATTTTAAATGTACAAGCTAAAGAATTTTAGTAAATTTAGAGTCAGGATTTAACCACAATTCAATTTTAAAATAGTTGTACGATCCTGTAAGAGATTCTTTGTGCCCATTATGGTGAAGTCTGCTTTCAGCTCCCACTCTCAGGAAAACACTATCTGCTTTCTGTCTACCAATTTGCCTGTTCTAGTCATTTCATATAAATGTAATACTGTAATATATGATCTATCAAGTTTGGCATCTTTCAATGTTACAATGTTTCTCTGTTATTTCATTCTGTAACATATCAGTAGTTTGTTCCTTTTGGTTGCTGAATAATATTCCATTGTGTGTATGTACTCCATTTTGTTTAGTCATTTACCATTCGATGGACATTTGGATTGTTTGGATCTTTGGAAACTATGAATAATTATTTTATGACAAGTTGGAACAGATTTTTATGGGAACATAATTTTCAATTAGCATGGTAATGCATAAAGGTTTCATTTTCTCCACACTTCTAATTACCTTTGTGATAATAGCCATTTTAGTGGTTAGAAATAGAATCTCACTGTGGTTGTACTCAGTGATCACCTAATGACAAATGTTATTGTCTTAGTGGCTGTTCATGCATCATATTTGGTGAAATGTTGATTAAAATATTTTCCCACTTTTAAAATGAATTATTTATTATGTTGTAATATATCTGTGTATTCTAAATATGTCTTTATCAGAAAAAACGATTGCAAATATTTTCTCTTAGACTGTTGCTTTTTTATTATGTTAATGTTGTCTTTTGATGAGCAAGGGTTTTATTTTTTGACAAAGTCCAATTTATCATTTTCTTTTATGCATTGTGCTTTTGGTGTCATATCTAAGAACGCATTGCCTAACCCAAGATCACAAAAAGGTTTCTCTTTTCTTTTAGAAGTTTTATTATTTTAGCTATTATATTTATATCTATGAACCATTTTAAATTAATCTAGGAATGGTGTAAGATAAGATCTAAACTCACTGTTTTGCACCATGGATATCTAATTGACCCAGTACTTTTTGTTGAAAAAAAAAAAATGTAGTTACCCCTTTGAATTGCCTTGACATCTTTGTTTAAAATCAATGGACCACAAATAAAAGAGTTTTTGTTTGGGGACCTCTAATTTTTATCATTGTTCTATATGTCTATTCTAAGCCAATATCACAGTCTGATTAATGTAAGCTTACAAACTTTTTCTTCTTAGAAATTGCTTGGGCCTGGATGCTTTACATTTCCATACCTATTTTAAGATCAGTTTGTCAATTTCTATAAGAGAAAAAGCCTGAGGTGAGAGTCCATATGAAATCTACAGACTAATTGCATAATTACCACCTTAACTATATTGAGTCTTCCAGTTCATCAACATGTAATCTCTCTCCATTTCAGTCTTCCTTAATTTCTTATATCCATGTTTTATAGTTTTTAGAATATACTTCTTACCCTTCCTTTGTTATGTTAATTCCTAAGTGTTTTGTACTTTTGGATGTTATTTTCGTTGTTAAATTGTCTGTGATTAATATAAAGAATTACAATTATTTTTGTAAGTTACTGCTTTATATCAAATAAAATCTTAAAATCTTAAGACACAGTATTTCATGTTGTATACGCATTAAAAATTCCATGATATAATCTCTGCCTTGATACTTCAATACTTGATACTTGCATGATGTGTCAATATCACTTCCTAGCATTCACAACTTAGAGTATATGCTTCTTTAGTACTGGACTTTTGATAGTAGCCTGCAACACTCTAGTGTTTCTTCCTTAAATTTAACTTATATCTTAGTTTATGCATAACCTCATCCTAGAAGCCCTTCCCATATGTGTCCTAACCCCTGCTTTCCATTATGAAATACACGTGTATGTGCATTGTTATTTCTGCAATGCATTGTAACTAAGTTCTTACATGTGCAACCTGAGAAAACTAAGTCATCAGGAATAGCAAAGCCTACTAACTGTTTGTTGATCTCTATCTTTTTCCAATTTGGGAGGAGAGCACATAGAAAAATAAAGGCTGTATTTGCCTGCTCCCCTTGCAATTAGGAGTATGACTATCCTATGGCCAATGAGCAGGAGTTCATGAAGCATCTTCAGAGACCTTTCTAAGAAACATTGTGCACCTTTTTTCTCACCTCCTTATCCCATCCTCCTTTTTGCAAGCTAGAAGGAGACCTGATAAATGAGGCTGGAGCAGCGATCCTGACCATGAAGTGACTGAGAATAGAGACCCACAGATGGTAAAGCAACACTATGGGAAGTGCCGAGGTCTCTATATACCACCCTGGACTACCTACTTCTGAGATTTTCATGGGAAAGTCACACAGTTCTCCCTGTCTTAAGATGTAGTTCATTAGTTATTTGTTACCCCTTGGCAAATTTAATCCAAAGACATAGACATCAAATCTGATTTCATCCTCACTACCAGGTACTGTGCCTCACACACAGTGGTACTTAATTAGTATTTGCTGATTTGCTGCAAAGTTTAAAAGTTAAGCAAAAGTTAAAAAAGAAAATAAAAAAAGCTTCATGAGATATTAATTTCTAATTTCATGCTGCTCTATACTGTCACCAGATCTATCACAATGATACTACAATCATCATGTTTTGTATACAATTTGGCCTTCAGAAGGCTCTTGGATTTTTAAATCTAATTTCTATTTTAATTTATTTATGATGAGATTAATAAGCTGTTTGGTTTTAACATAGGGGAAAAAAAGCAAATTTATTCAATGATTTCATGGATATTCAAGAGACAGAAGGCCTGTAATTGACTATAATAATAGATCTCACAAAAATCATAGAATTGATACTGACAATAGAATTCCAGTCATTAAACAATTTGATTCCATAGATAACAAAGCTGAGGTTCAGAGAGGTGACATGGCTAATTCCAGGTCACAAAAACATTGAATGTCAGGACTGATGTCAGAACCCATTTAATCTGACTTCCCACGTGGTAGTCCTGTAATCAGGATGCCTTTGGTTGTAAAGAGCAAACCACCAACGTAAGCAAGAAGCCTTTTAAAATCTAAGAATTTATAGGATCCAAAGCTTGGAACAGACAGGAACTAGGCAGCTCTGTTCCTGACTTGTTTCCATGGCAATATCAGCTACTGGGCTCCTGCTGATGTGACCAAGGGAACGAATGAATAAACTCCAACAATGTTTATTGTTCTTTTTTTCATTCTGATCGTGGAAGACACTTTAACACTCAATGAACATTCCTCTCCCTTCTTCTTCCTTGCTGACTGAATCTGCTCCTTGGGATTTTGGCTGAGAATGCTAGGCACCCATTTTTCCTGTTTCCTTTAACCCTCTGTAAATAGAGAGACACTAAGGGAAGTCTCCCTGAAAATGCTTTGGGAAGTGTTTGTTTTCAGGAAGGAGAGGAGAGGAAAGGAGAATTAGTTTTCAGGCTTTCCTGGCTACTCCCTCACTTTCTGCTTTTACATGCTTTTTTAAATTGTTTTTTGTTAGGGACCACGGGGTAACAAACTGGAGAACAAAAAGCCAACCCTTTGAGGAGAACCAAAAGTGATATGTTAAGTCCTTTATGATATTTTGAGCCAATGACCCATCCCCCACCACTCAACCATCTCCCTCCAGTTCCCTTGTTATATGGTATCATATATTAATTGCTTGGACCCATAATAAGTTCACTCATCTCCTGTTTCTAGCCATGAAGCATCCCAGCCCATACAATGCTCCATGAACAGACAGGATGATTAGCCAATTTTGGATTCTGGGCCTGCTTCTGAGCAAAAAAGAGGACAGTAGGAGAAATGATCGAGCAGAAGCAGCCTCTAGGATTCCCAGGCTTTATGTAGTATAAAGCCAAGCACCTTGATTTTCTTCCCCACTAGGTTATTGCTAAGAAAGGAGAGGGAGCAGAATATCCTTAAACAGCAAATATCTCTAATTCATACATATAAAATTATTCTATATTGCTGACATTTTATAAACATAATTAAATAACTTAATGCATGGTTATCATAAAGCAATTGGCCAATACATGCAAGTACTTGAAAAGAATCAGTGTACTAATCCATTTTTTGTTATTATAACTAACAGTACTACAGACTAACTTCATAAAGAAAAGAGGTTTATTTGGCTCACACTTCTAGAGATTCAAGAGCATGGATTTGGCATCAGCTTGGCTCTGGTGAGGGCCTCATGGCACATGGCATGTGGGGGACCACACATGGGAGGAAGATATCACATCTCAAAAGAAAAAGCCACAGAGTCAGGTTTGCTCCTATAACAACATAAAAATTAACTCAGGGTTCACAGGAGCTATGTTGACTAATATTGAGGGTAGTACCTCCAATAACCTAAGGATCTTACACCAGCTCTCATCTCTTAAAGGTCCATACTGCCTCCCAACATTGCCACTCTGAGGACTGAAAACCCTTGGGGAACAAAGCACATCTAAACCACAACAAGCAGGTACCTTGTGTTTTCATTTGGAAACTAGTAGCAAGCAAGCTACACACTAGAAGACTGTATTATGTAATATGTTATTTCACATTTCAAGAGTTTTATTTTTTTCATTTTTTTCAATGTATTGAGTAAGACAGGAAGAAAATTTAACCTAGTTAACTAATCTCTACCTGTGATGAAAAAGAAGAGGTCATGGTATCTGTCAGAAGGAACCTGAAGGCATTTGATGTCAGGTTTTACTGCAGCCAGGAGGCCAGCATGAGTCCTCAGAAGACTCCTGAACATGAGGAGAAGATGCTCAGGGATCAGAGCAGAGATCTGTTTGCTTTAATATCTGCTCCCAAATAATACAATTTTATCTATGTTCATAATGTTGTGAGTTTAAATTATGCAATAAAACACTATAATATTATAATGAAAATTGCAATGTTATAATTTCATATTTAATATTATAATTATGATAATATTTTTAATTATACATATAATTCTTAACTACATAGATGATAGGATGCAAAGACACATACACGTACACACACATTTCTCAGGTTCATATTTCTGAGGTCTAATCTTCTACATGGTTACAATCTTAGAAGTAGCAATCTAGTTCAAAACTGATAGGTTTTGTTTTCTTCCAAGTACCTTTTGCACACTCATGTACATATTTGCATATGTAATATCTGTGACCACGTTTGAGGAACAAAGCCTCTAGCTCTATCAAACACATCTACCACTTACATCCAGCCCAGGTCACAACCATGTAGGCCTAATTGAGACATGGAGTCCACCTGTCCACCTGCTGGCAGGTCACCTAAATTAGGACCAGTTCCCAGAGTTATTCAGAGCATGGATGCCATTCTTCTTGTTCTGTCTTGGTGTCCACCAAGGTACTTGCCTATGTCAGTGATTGGCATTAGATGATGCAACTGTTTTGCCACGTGTCTTTTTCTTCCTGAAACACTTTAGTTTGTCCCTGACCATCTGTCCGGCACTGAGTAATTTCACTCTTGAGGTCCTCATGTTCATCTTCTGTGAAATGATGAGATTGGACTTTTGGACCTCCTATACCTCTACTAAGAGTTTATAGACTTCTGCACATGTGTCATATAGAATATGGTATTTATTTCTTAATTTTATATTTATGGTCTATAGACACATTGGTATGGACAAGGAAGATCTCCTTTTAAATGATGCCTATTATCTGTCACCAAATCAGAGTTAAGTCATGGCTTGATTTGACAGAATATGAAGATTCCAGGACTAAGCAAACTCAAGTGGAGGGATCAAGCATTATCCCAACCAAGTCATAAAAAAGTAATATGAGATGGTATGAATTTGCAGCTGACATAGGTTAAAACCTGAATAAAGGTAAGCAGAAAACCTAAAGGAAAAAAATTTTTACATAGATCAAGGATCAACAGAATTCTAATATCCAAACACAGTCTACTGGATATTGGATCTTCAATGAATAAAAATTTAAGGAGCAAATTCTATGCCTTGTTAATGCTAAGGAGAAAAGCTATTTTCATTTTCCCCCAAAGCTAAGCTTTTTGCCTGTGGGTTTTTTTTTTGTTTGTTTGTTTGTTTTTAATTATGTAGCATTTCCCACAGAGAACAGGACAAGAAAAATGTACAACAATCACTTGTTAAAGGTCTTTGGAGAAAGTGATTTAAGTGCACAGGCAATGGCTGGGTCAAAGATGATTGTGCAAACCAGAGAACAAAAGAAGATAAAATATGGAAATAAAGCATTAGTTAATAATCCAGCTATAGTTGTTGTATAAGGACAACAAAACATAAGCTTTTAGATTTTTGTCCTATTCCTAAAACATTCTAGAATTAGGCATTAAATCTGGGTCATAGAATTCCCAATCCAAAGTCAGAATACTTAATTGAAAACTAATTTATAGTAGAAGTCATAATTTAGGGAAAAATAAAATTTAGGGTCTCAGCTCACTCCCATTCTTGCTCAGATTAACCATAGTGATAATGGCTTCAGGCAGGCAAATGGTGCCAAAATTCACCCATCTGAGGCAAAGTGCATGTGATCTGGTGTCAGTAGCTTCCAACTCTACTCACACAACTGGCAACTCTTTTAGAGTTGCCATCAGAATGTCTACAGGAGCAAGTAGATTTAGGAAGAGTACTTTATATGCTTATATTTTCTAATATAAACCACGAAAACTGGGACTCCACCAAACCTTCTTGGCAGGAGGAAATAACAGAAGATAAATTTAAAAACCATATTGAGTGACCTAATTTTTTAATTACAATATTTAATTAAAAAATGGGACTTAAAAACAATCGTTGAGAAACCCTCTCTTGAGTATTGGATGGAGACATTCCACCAAGAGAGGTGATGGAAAGGGGTGACCAGGCAACAAGAGTAGCTCCAACCATACCTGGTTTACCTAGTATATTTCAGAATACTGTCCTGGAGGAGAAGTTAGTACAAGACAAAGCTGCAGACATAATTTGAGTCAAGAGAATTGTCCAGGCAACTTTTTACTCTGTCCTAGAATCCTCTAAGAAATAAAGTTATCCTTGGGATCCTCTGGGAACTCCAACCAGCTTAGGCAAGGCCATACTTACCAAGAGTTTTGCAGATATCCTAATCATTTTCTCTGCATGCATTTAAAACCTCATCCACCAGGACAGTTCCTGGGAGGAAACCTGGAAGCTGAGGGATAATTCACTTCCTTTGTTCCTCTCTTCTAACAGTGCCTTCTATGGAGGGCCTCACAGGCTAGAAGGGAAGCAGATGCACACAGAGAAAATGACAGTTCAGTTTGGAACTGAAAAGTGAAAGTGCCGGAAGAGAAACATGGTGCTGGTGTCATGGGAGCTGGGAAAGAGCTGGGTGACCTAGACAGTCTTGTACGATACTTGTATTTGTGTGCATGAATTTAGACGTATGGAAGACAGAAAAAAAGAAATGGAAGCAGTAGTAATTACAACTTCTGCACTCTGAACTATGATCTTATACAGATAGGTTTTTGTGAGTATAGCATGGCCTTGTTTTCAACCAACCAATCTTGAGGACCTACTACTCAGGGACCAACTATACTGTGTCATCAAGACAGACCCCAAAGACAATGTTATTGTATACACAGTTGTCTCAGGAATTTTGATAAATACTATTTTCCCTTATAAAAATTGTATTAACCCTTCCTTCAATGAATCCACTAAATCTGAATGATTCAGAAAGAGACATACAAAAAAGGAGAAAACTAAAAATTCACAAAGTGAATATATGCATAAAGTCCAGACATATTAAAAGCTGGAAAGATAAAGAGACACCAAAGAGTCCAATGAATTTTTTGAAATTTGTTATAAAACGCTTTAAACTTCCTTCCATATTTAATTGGCCATGAAATCTCTAAATAGGCCTTGAGTATCTATCTCTCATTCATATTCTCTCTCTCTCCCCCTCTCCCCAACCATGTCAGTGATTGACATCAGATGATGCAACTTTTTTTGCCATGTGGCTTTTTCCTCCGGAAACACTTTAGGTTTTCCCTGACCATCTGTCTGGCACTGAGTAAATCATTTCACTTTTTGGGGCCTCATGTTCATCCTCTGTGAAATGATAAGATTGAACAGTTTGATGTCAGGACACTAAGTGCTCCTTTTTTATGATGTTTATCTGACTTCTCAAACTATGAGGGCCCTTCCTATTATTCATTCACTCGCCTTAAAAACTTCTGTTCTAGCTTGAATAAGTAACCCAGTGGCCTTCACTTCTGCCACATATGTGTCAAATTGCAGTCAAGGTAGTAATTGATGACATGCTAGTTATTTGCATGATTCTCTGTTATTCAAGCACAACAAATGGCAGGAATAAGCAAGAAAGCTTTTATTTTTAGATTGATGGTCCCACCCTCAGAATTTCTGATTCAGGAGGTCTCAAATAAAACATTTGCATTTCTAACAAGTACCTTTGCTGCTACTGCTTATATCCTTTGAGAAGCACTTACTTGGACTAAGAACAGAGGGCTGCTCATCCTTGGCAAGAGAGGTGGCAAATAAAAAAGATGATAGAGGTATATAAGACCATGATGTTTTAGATATTGCATGGTTCATTTGTCTGGAACATACAACACAAAGAGAGCAAATATTAAGAAAAGACATTGTAAATGGCTATAAAAATGAGACTAAAATGGTTGCACTCTATCCTGAAAGGCTGTTGGGAGAAGATAGTGAAAGATTTTTTTAATTTATGACATTCTGTGTGTTCGGTGGAGGAAATCCTGGATGGAGTACACAGTGGAAGCCAAGAGGCTAACCAGCAGAGGGAGTTGTCTAGAGTTGAACAAGAGAGGTGAATGACTTAGAACCAGCATAGTGGTAATGAGGATTAAGATTTTGAGACTTTCTGGTCCAAAGTGAAAAGACAGAGAGGGGGAGACCAAGGCAAAAAAAAAAAAAAAAAAAAAAAAATGGCAAATGGCATGCATGCTCTAAATAACTCTGGGAACTGGTCCTAAAGCAGGCAACCTGCCAGCAGGTGGACAGGTGGACTCCATGCCTCAGTTAGGCCTATGTGGTTGTGACCTGGGCTGGATGTAAGTAGTAGATGTGTCTGATAGAGCTAGAGGCTTTCTTCCTCAAACATGGTCACAGATACCAAACATGTAAATACTTACGTGAGTGTGCATATGTTACTTGGAATAAAAAAAAAAAAAAAAAACCTATCAGATTGATTGCCATTTCTAAGATTGTAACCATGTAAAATATTAGACCTCAGAAATATGAACCTGAAAAATGTATGTGTACATGTGTGTTTATATCTATTCTAACATATATAGTTAAGAATTATATATAATTAGGAATATAATTATAATATTAAAATATAGTGAAATTATAACATTACAATGTTCAGTATAACATTATAGTGTTTTATTGCATAATTTTAAATTGCAACATTGAAAACATAGATAAAACTGTATTATTTGGGAGCAAATATTAAAGCAAACAAATCACTTCCCTGCTTCCTGAGCCTCCTCTCCTTGTGTTCAGGAGTCTTCTGAGGACTTGTGCTGGCCTCCTGAGCTGCAGGAAAACCTGATATCAAAATGCCTTCAGGTTCCTTCCAACAGCTGCCATTACCCCTTCATCTTCATCACAGGTAGTCGTCCAGTGCCCTACCAGGAGGTCAGAGCTAATTAACAGGACAAGTTCTACTTGCCGTTCTAACATTCACCAGCTGGACCAGCCTGTTTGCTGCCTTCTGGGCCCTCTAAAGTAAGACCCCCTGCTTTGCTCTAGTGAAGAAGAAACCAGAGATGGAGCCCTGCCCCAAACTTACTTGCCCAAAAGGAAGACAAAGTTTTCATCTGACAATTCAACCAAAGGAAACAGAACTTCTTGATCTCTGGCCCTACTTCCGGCCTTTTCATTCTAAGTAGGATTGTCGCTTTTTTCCATAAACACTATCCAAAATGCCTCAGCAGATAAATTCAGCTTAAATTTCCTTGAGACATAAATTGGCTACAGCCGTTTTCTGTTTCATCTTACATTCCATGGACTCCAGTGGCATAGAGCTAAGGCAGCATGTCTGTGGAGCTGACCCTTTTAAAGAGGGTTGCTTTGTCCATCACCTTGATCTCCTAGGATTGCTTGATGGCCCCATGGAATAGCACTTAGAACTGTACCACACTTGGCAAAACACTTTTGGAAATTGGTGCTCTCTGAGAACTCTATTTATCTTGCAGGTGTGTGTAAGCCACATAAGATGAGTATACTCCCACCTTGCTATCAATGACCCAGATATGGGGGCAAATTGATACACCTATCTACAGATGTTAACAGACTGCTCTTGGCCATGTTTCCATGAGGCATGTTCTTTTACATGGTTACTGCCTGAGAAGCAACAACCTAAGGTGAATCCAACATATTTTGTTTTCTTACAAGTAAAGATGTTTGTCTTTTGAAATTTCTTTTAGGAACATGTGTAATATCACTTGCTCCTCTTTCATTTTCCTTCCTGTCTTTTGTTTATGCTTCTCCCACTCTTATTCCCCAACCCAACCTTGATTTCTCTATTTATCCTCCAGAATGTGATTTAAGCAGAAGCCTGTTCCCAGCATTTGAACTAAAGAAGCAGAGGTGATTACTGTCACCAGTGCTATATTGGACATTCTATGAAACACCGCTCCAACCTAACATCTCCTCTCCCTCCATATCCAATAAGCCATCAAGAAGTAAGGATTCTTTTTTCATGATATTGGCCATGGAAAAGAATCTAAATATTATTCTAAGTGTGGTAGGAAACCGCTGTTCGGTTTTTAGGAGGAAAATTACATGATTTGAATTTCACTTTAAAATTGTCTCTCAGGTTTCTAGGGAATACAGGAATAGAAGCAGAAAAAACATGTAGAGGGTTACTGAGCCACATGACCAGAGGGGAAGGAAATGGGTGGGTTTAGGATATATTTTGTACGGTAGCAAAAAGACAATAGTTAATGGCATGGCAGGAGGGGAAATGGGAATGAATCAAAGAAGATATCTAGATTGTTATTTGAGCAGCCAAATCCTGGGGGTTGCCCACTCATGACACAAAGTATAGAGAGGTCAGAGAAATCTAGGAAAGAGAAGGAAATCAAGAGTTGTGTTTTAGCCACATTAGGTATCAAATGCCTACTAAACATGCAAATAGAACTGTCGTCTATTTGCATGTTTAAAGACGGTCATCTCATTTTAATGGGAAGGCAAGAACATGGAAACCCCATCATTTTGGAGCATTCACAGAATTTTCTACGGCAAGAAGTAAACATTTGATTTTGCCTTGGAGGCAAACCATCTCATTATTCAGAGAACATTTTTTTTTTCAGAAGGACCATGAGATATGCAAATGTACAGCAAAGATCCTTTTTCTGGGTACAGAGGTGTTAGAAGCTAAAAATAATAGAGCGTGATGATGTAAAAGAAGTCCTTTGTGGTGTACAGAGCGGAAGTGGACTATTTCCTTTTGAGCAAGACGCCCTTCCCATGTATAATTTGAACTCTCCTATCCAGGTGCTTTTGTTTTGGAAAGGTGATGAGATGTGGATGAAAATTGTATGAGGTATCACAGAAGAGACCAGGAATTGATATCCCTAAATACCCAGTTTTTCAGGAGGCTGAGATGGGAAGACTATTTTAACTTAGGAGTTTAAAGCCAGCCTAGGTGACTCAGTGAGACCCCCATCTCAGAAAAGAAAGAAAGAAAAGCACTAGAATACGTAGACTACAAAGTTTGCGTCAAAGTGAGACATGATTGCAGAAAGGAATGGAATCTGCTTCAATTAAGTTTACTTACCTCTTCCTACTTATTGTGGATTTCTGGAAAATAACTTAAGATTTAACAATTATACTAGTTCTTCCTTATTGTGGTCTTCAATGATTGTGTGGTTGAAATCCTAGAACAAGCCCATGTGCCTGTGGGTAGAATGTGAAATTTCTTCCAAAGTAGATATTTTTACTGTCCCTATTGCAATGGAGAGATCAATTCTGATGTCAAAACAAGGTCTAAGAAGGCATGTATTGTGGGCATCGTGGCACACACCTGCAATTCCAGGGCCTCAAGAGACTAAGACAGGAGGGTCATAAGTTCAAGATTAGGCTGGGCAAAATAGTGAGATGCTGGATGCTGTATCAAAATTAAAAATACAAGGAGATTGGGAAGTAATTTAGTGGTACAGCCCCCTGGGTTCAATCTCTAATGTAACAAAAACAACAAACAAAAAAAGAACACATGAATCTTCCTCTTTCTTGGAGACTTGGAGACAACATGGCTCTGGATTTTGAATAATACCTGCATGTGAACAGTCCTTTGAGAGTGGGAAAACTGTTAAATTCTTTAAAAAAAAAAAAAAAAAAAAAGTATATACAGTGTTATCCTATCACTATTACATAAAGAAATATGAGAAATATGCAAAACCAGCCGGGCGCGGTGGTGCACGCCTGTAATCCCAGCACTTTGGGAGGCTGAGTCAGGAGGATCGCGAGTTCAAAGCCAGCCTCAGCAATGGCGAGGCACTTAGCAACTCAGTGAGACCCTGTCTCTAATAAAATACAAAAAAGGGCTGGGGATGTGGCCCAGTGGTCTAGTGCCGCTGAGTTCAATCCCTGGTACCAAAAAAAAAAAAAAAAAAAAAAAAATGCAAAACCAGTGACATGTTCTTTAAAAATGCAAATATATGTGATAAGAATGAAAGAAGAATGAGGTAATGGTAAATACAAAATTCAGGATAAATAACTTTAAAGGAAGGAGAAAGTGATAAACTTAGGAGGGCTTCAAGTTGCATTTCTTAATCTTGATGATAAGATATTTATTGAAGTGTTATTCCATATAGCACACATATATTTCACACTATCCTTTTCTATTTGATATTTAATAAAAAATGACTTTTAAAAGAGCAAACAATTTTATTGAAGTGGAAGAATAATGCTAAAATTAAATCTTACACTATTGAAATAGGGGGAAAGTACTTAGATTTCTTTTTCTTTTACAGTTGTATAATTGGTTCCTTATTTAAACCATTCTACTTTCATCCAACTGACTGCAAAACAATGTCCTAAGTAATATCAGCAGCCACCAATATAAACCTGTTAATATTGCATTTTTGACATGCATTTCCTACAAAGTAACTAAAGCATTTGAAAATGTGAGGCTAAATGGTGTTTGGAGAAAAACACCATGGAAAATTATGTGGGCAGTGCCTTCCTCTTCTACTCCTGCACTGTATTTCCAGGTCTTTCTCTTGCTCAAGCTGTCAATACTTAAGGTAGGCACTGCAACTTTACAGTACCAAACCTCTTTACAAATGGTTGTTTAAGGAGTGCTTGCATACCTGTCATATGGTGCCTATCATTTGTCAAATAACAAATATAAAATCTAATAACTCAAGAGGAAAAACTAACCTATACAAACCAAGAAAAAATTGGTACCATCAGAAGTTTAACAAATGATGAGGAGGAGCCCTGTGACTATCTCAAAGAATCTCTGAACAGCAAGTGATTCTGTTGCATTCGTTATTTCATTTTTGAAACATTAATTATACATGTAAGTGGGATTCAGTGTCATTTTTCCGTACATGTATACAGTTTTCAGTGAGCATATCCAACCATCTTCTTCTACACTCAAACTCCCACCCCTCCCAGCACCATTCCTAGTCCCTAGTAATCACTATTATACTTTCAGGTCAACTTTTTGTTTGTTTCTGCATAAGACAGAGAACACGTTGATACGTCTGGCTTATTTCACTTCATAGGATGTCCTCCATTTCCTTCCATTTTGTTGCCAATGAAAGGACTTCATTCTTCTTTATGACTGAATAATACTGCATTATTGGTTTATATATATATATATATATATATATATATATATATATATATATATATATTTTTCCTTGTTTATCATCTGTTTGTTGATAACACCCAGGCTGCCTCCATATCTAAGCTGCATGCACTCATTATTTACCTGTCTGTCTCACCTTTTCATTGGAAAGGCAGACTATGTCTTACTCATTTGAACTGGATTAGAACCATTAGTGTTTACTCAGCATATTTACATGTAGCACACCATTAGAAGGGAAGAAACAATAGAGTCTGGTGTTCTTTAGAGGTCTTTTCAGTAAGAGAGACAGGTGACACATGAAAGACAATGTGGCTAGGAGAAATGCCCGAATCCCCATGTTGTATGTTTTTGTTCCATATTGTTTGATGGAAACTTGTACCCATTTCTTGCTTCTTGCAGGATGCTTAGTGGCTATGAATCTCTATGATATTAACACCCTTTTGGGCATTCTGATGATAATAGGGACCCTTCCCATTAGACAAGAAGAGTCACTTTCTGGTTGTAGTGGAAATTAACATAAAACCCCAATTATTCAAGAGGCAAAGAGGAAAGTCCACTTCCTCTAATCCTTTAGTAAACAGCACCTGTCAACAGAAATTACTATCTGATGACTTTATGTTCACAATTGTGCCAGCTGCTTTCATGGGCCACAGCATATGTTTCTCTCCCACTATAATTCTAATTCATGGTGCATGAGCTTGAGAAAAATGTGGGCCATGGGAATACCGAAAATTTCCAGGTGTTTTGATTCTAGGGTCCTTTTTCTTCCCCCCATATAAAATTGATGATTTAGAAGTTAGAAATAAAGGAAGACCCTATTATTTGTTTCAAAGAGGCAGAAAAGGAAAAATCAGAGAAAGACCTAAGAAACCCATGACTCTAGAAACAATGATGACAATGTCCCATGTGATTAGGAAATTGAGGGGAATAAATGACTAGGAATGGAACCACCATATGACCTAAAGTAAGAACTTCAGTAAATACTTACAGTACAGTCAGCATACTATACGTGTATACCCATATCTATAACAGCACAATTCACAATTAGCCAAGTTATAAAATCAGTCTAGATGTCCATCAACAGATAAATAGATAAATAAAATGTCACCACACGCGCGCGCGTGCGCGCGCGCACACACACAAAATAGAGTTTTATGTGACTATAGAAAAGAATGAAATATGTCATTTGCAGGAAAATGGATGGAAATGGAAGCCTAATTTAAGCAAAATAAGTCAGACTCAGAAAGTCAAGGGCCATATATTTTCTCTCATATATGGGAACTAGAAAGAAAAAAGGAAAATAAAACATTGGGAGAATCACCAGAAAATAGAGGGGACATCAGTAGAATAGAAGAAGTGAGTTAGGGGGAGGAAGAAGAGAAGGGGGAGAGGAAGGTACTAGGGAATGAAACTAACCATATTATGTTAAGTACATGTATGAACGTGTCACAATGAATCCCACTATTATGTATAATTATTATGGAAAATTATTTTAAAGAAATTGAGGAAAAGGACATTAAGCAGAGATCATTGGTTTTCATGGTTGATGGGTACTGCTAAGAAATGAATGCTGGGTCTGGGGCTATGGCTCAGCAGTAGAGTGCATGTCTTGCATGTGTGAGACCCTGGATTTAATCCTCAGCACCACATAAATAAAATAAAGGTATTGTGTCCACCTAAAATTTAAAAATATGTTAAAAAAAAAAAAAAAAAGAAATGAATGCTGAAGCCATGCTATAAAGGGGTAAGACAGACATGAGAGTGGTCTAGGTGGTGATATGGTCATGTGTAGACAATGGAATCCAGAGAGTACAAGAGATTTTCTTAAGTTGTACTTTAGTCAGTTTGGGCTACTATAACATAAAACTGGATGGCTTAAAGAACAAAAAAACTATTTATCACATTTCTAAAGACCAGAAAGCCCAAGATCAGATTCTGGTGAGGGCCCTCTTCCTGGCTTACAGATGGTGACTTCAAGGCATGTCCTCACATGATGGAGAATGAGCTCTGGTCCCTTTATCTCTTTTTATAAGGGCACCAATCTAATTACCTCATCCAAACCCAAATAACTCTCAAAGGCCTCAACTCCAAAGGACATCATGTAAGAAACTGAGGCTACAACATAGGAATCAGTCCATAGGAATCTATATTTTTGAGGTTTCGGTTGTATAATTCTTATGAATTAGTTACAAGATGCTGACTGTATTTTAATTTAGTAAATTATAAATCCATAATGATATAGTAAATCCTAAGTTCTGGAAACCAACATTTCTGATATTTCCCAAGAAATATTCACTTTATTGCTGAGGCTGATGTTAAAACTCACCAAACATATGCTGAATCAAGCAGAGTAACGCCGGTTCTGAATCAGCTGTGCCCAATTTTATAAGATATAAATAAATGTATTTTAAGCTTATCCTGGGAATGAAAAACCTACAACATACATCATGAAGTTTCAGAACTGTGAGATCATCCCATCCAACCAACGCCTTGGAGAGATGAAGAAGGACAGAAGAGGACTTGTTAAAATCATCTCTTTGAGCCTGAGGATGAATAATCTTAGGAACAAGTTTGCTAAAGTTCCCACTATTCTTCTAAATAAGTGAACAACACCTTCCCCTGATCCTGATTATATAATTATTAGTCAGCAGCTACTGTTTTCCAATTCATCTGGGTGATAAATGTGAAAGGGTACAAGCAGAATAGTGCCAGTTCTGAATCAGTTGAGTCCAATTTTACGAGATATAAATAAATGCATTTTGAGCTCCTCCTGGGAATGAAAACCTATCTAATGTTTCATTCCTGAAACCAGGTTTTGTAGAAGAGAGATTACCATTAATCATCACCTTCCCCCATATCATTGACAGGTGTAGTTAGTAATGTCCATGACTTGGCACAG
Organism: Tamias sibiricus; assembly: GCA_025594165.1. Taxonomy (NCBI): domain Eukaryota; kingdom Metazoa; phylum Chordata; class Mammalia; order Rodentia; family Sciuridae; genus Tamias; species Tamias sibiricus. The sequence goes on along the minus strand of CM046669.1, from coordinate 65,215,983 downwards.
TGTTGTTCAACCCTGACCAAACAGAATTCCAGGAATGGACTGCCTGTGACAGGAACTGCTAGCTAAACTGAAAACATTCTCAGAGCAGACAGAAAAATGAGCAGGCCCTGAACTTGAGAGAACAACAAAAATGACAACAATTACTATGTTTAAACTGGGTGAAGGAGGTGAACAGGAACTGCCAACAGCATTTAGGAGCCCACAGTCCAAACTTAAGCAGACAGGACTCAGTTCCTCAGAGATTTGTGAAATGCTTCTTTCTTTAGATAGCTGTGGAGAGGATAGAGCTCTGAATTCATGTTCAACTAGAAAGAGGGTCTTTTCTGTCTTTATACACTACTAAATTTCCCAAATGGATGCTCACTAAGGAACATGCCTTGCAATAAAAATAAATAAATAAAAATTTAAAACCTGGGTAATTCCATTTGCAAGAAAAAACAAAACTTCTCTCTGCGATTTCAAAAATATTTTATGAAAGTAATATCTGTACCTTAAAAATTTGAGACACCAAAGGTGTAGAAAGAATACACCAAGTCCCTGAAAAATGGCAGAAACTAAAAATAGGAGAAGTTGGGAGCAATAATAGGACTAGACATGGGCCAAGTAAAGTTTCTAGATCTTTGAGGATACCAGTTCATCAGTTGGGAAAGCCTGTTCTGTAATGCTATAGCACTCCACTCCCAAATAAGCAAACTCACATGCAGCAAGTCTGAACCATCACTTTCCTACTTATGTAAGTCAATATGAAAAATTAGGATGTCAATATTTCAAATTGTATGCATAATTTAAAATCATGTATCTCTAGAATGGCTTTGGTGGCAATAAAAGTTTAGATTCTTGCTCTAAAGAAAGAGAAATTGCTTAAAATACTTTTGTGCTCTGAACATTATGTTTATCCAACACCTGGTAGGACTTTAAAGAGCCTTTCTCTCAGAAAAGTATCAAAAACTGTTATCCACTTAAATACATAACAACCAGTCATTGAGAATGAGGATCCATTGTAACTGTGAGGAATTCCTTCTGATCACTTATTTACAATTGCATTATTCCTTCAAAGAACTTAGTTCAGACTGTTTTAACAAAATTACCATAGATCAGAAGATTTACACAGTAGAAATTGATTTTTTCACACTTCTTTTTTTTTAAATATTTATTTATTTGCCTAAGTTGTACACAAATGCATTTATTTGTACGTGGTGCTAAGGATCGAACCCAGACCACGCATGTGCTAGGCGAGCGCTCTACCACTTAGCCACAATCTCAGCTCATTTTTCACACATCTGAAGGCTGAGAAATCTAAGATCAAGGTGCTATCAGGTCTGTGTATGGTAAAGCTCCCTTCAGGCTTTCAGACATCTGTCTTCTTACCATGTCCTTACATAGTAGAGACCAGAGAGAGCAAGAATCTTTTTGTATTTTCTTATAAGGGCACAATCATGGGATTCCAGTCTCCTGATCCAGCTACCTTCCAAAGGCCCCAATTCCTAATATCATAACATTTCAATGTGAGAATTTTAGGATTACAACATATGAATTTGGGAGACATGATCATTCAGTCCAAAACAAGAACATTCTCAAACTTGTCCCATGAGCCAAGATCCCAATTATTTTTAAACAGCTACTTGGATGATATATTTGTAAATAATTTTTCTAAGACTAGAAATGGACTAAGAAAAGTCCATTTCTTAGTCCATTTGGGTTGCTATATAAAATACCTTAAATTAATTTATAAAACAACAGAAATTTATTTTTCCCGGTTCTGAAGGCTAGGAAACTCAAGATCTAGTTGCCAGCAGATTCAGTGTCTGGCAAAGGCTTGCTCTCCATTCCATAGATAGGATCCTTTTCTATCATTCTCCCCTGGTAGAAAGGCAAAACAGGGACCAACTGACTTCCTCAAGCCCTTCATAAAAGCAATAAAAGCACTAATCCCATTCACGAAGGCTCTGCATAATGACCTCCAAAAGGCCCACCTCTAAATATGTATTGCATTGGAGATTAAGTTTCTACATAAATTTTGGATGGACACAAACATTCCTATCTCCTGATGAAAACCTTGTAACACCGGCCAGAAAATTTAATTCAACAAACTGAGATTCTACCAAAATGAGTCAGTTTACGAAATAGAAATTTGCAGTTTTTGAGGATATGCACTACACAATCTTAGGTAATATGGGAAAGACACATCCCTGACTTCAAAATGTTTGTAATTTAATTTAAGGGAAAATAACATATTTCCTTTTGGGGAATTAAATCTGTCCAAAGTGTGGGTAAAGTACCAACTTTTAATTCAGTAGGCTAAAAGTAAGGAGGTTCTCTCTGCACCTCTCATTTTCCTACCTCTCTTGCAGTTCCACAAAAAGAAAAGAATACCTATTCTACTTTCCTCATATATAGGGAACCAAGAGGCACAAAGACTTGAAATGCCTTGTCAGATTTCATGCAGAAAGTAGTGGCTGGAATTAGAATTAACTTTTACTGTACTAAATAAGTAGAAAGAACACAGTTACTTTATTGTGATTAAAATTAGCAATCTATAACACAATGCAGGAAGAATTACATGAATGGTACATTTAAAGACATTATACATTCTAACCCCCTAATAATGTAGATTTCTTAAAAAACTTCAGATATAAAGAAAAGTCTATTGACTATCTAGTGAGACTATCTTTAATAATTCCCATGTACTGGATTGGCAAGAGATTTATTTATTTATTTATTTTTATTTCATCTTATTCATTTAGATTTATGGAAGTTGGAAAAAACGTTCCGTTCCTTATAGAAATGGAATTAATTATAGCACTTCAATAATCATAGTGAATCCCATTTCTCCTGAGAAAATGAAGAAAAAAACCTTGACATAATGTAGATAAAACAAATTGACAGGCATTTTGAGAAAACCATCCTACACCAAAGGCCTCGTATGTTTTAGACGCAAGAAGTAATGCAGGGATTTTAGTGACAGAATTTCATTTCCTTGACTCTCATAATTTATCATGTTTAAAGCTATGGGTGACCTTTCCAAGGTAATTAATTTACTCACATATCCAGGGAGAGCTGTGTGGGGCTTCCATACTTATACATGCATACCATGTCTTTTAAGGAACAGAATTGAGTAGATAAAGTAAGGAAGTCACAAAATGTAACACCCTTTCTCAGGTAGCCACAACTTGTTCTTAACCCATACTTCCATTAGCAAATACCAAAAATCACATAAGTCAAATCACTTACAGTTCCAACAAGGAAAGGACACCCTTGGGAGGTTTTAATTGAACTGATTTTGGCTAGAAACTCCATGAACATCACTGAAGTCTCAGTTTTAACAAGCAAAAATTCAAGGGGGAGAAAGAAATGTACTCAAATGATCTTCTATGGGAGGCAAGATACAAGGGAAATTTTCTACACCAATGATCTTTGCCTAGCAATATGCTGATTCACATTTCCAGAGTGCTGGCCTACAGGACCTCAAAGAAAACAGGCAATTAATCTAAAATCTACACCTTCACTTTTTTTAATCTGTAGATTTCAATAGGAGCAGTGATGATCCAAGACCACAGAAATATGGGTTACTGCAGGGGACCATCTTACACAGCAGGAGAATTATAGACAGACAAAGGCAAAATCCCAGTTCTTTCTTCCCCTACCCCCATATTACTAAACCTACTTTTCCTTTCTTTGCCCACTTCTTTTACCTCCCAGTTGGTAGCATCAATTCTAAGGACTGCTCCAACTTCCTCATATTCCAAACAGTTGATAAACACTTTTAACATTCTGTTCAATCCTATCTGGCAAATATTTATGGAGCATGAAATATGCTGCAAACACTGTTTTCAGCAAAGTATTAATTATTACCCGGTCTTCAAGAATCTCCCCTTTAATGGATTTTCAGGGGTGACATTTAAAGGTCTGACAGGAATAAGCACCAAAAAAAAAAAAAAAATCATAAAGAATAAAATTAGGAACTAATTATATACCCCTAAAATACAAATATAATAGCAACAATATTTTTTGATGTCTGAATGAAAACATCCAGGACAAATGCCATCTGTAGAAGTCTCTGCCTCACTGGTCCTCATAATGTATCCCAGTTTCACCCAAAACCACTCTACTTAATTGTCATAGTTAAAAATTTTTAAATATCAGTAGTTGGAAGGGACCTGAGAGATCATCTGGTTTTATTCCCTCAATACTAAGACCTAGTCAAGAGATGAAAATATTGTGCATAATTCTCACAATTAATTTGCTGAATAGTGAAGACCAGAATAGATGAAATCTTTCTGACTTCCAGTCCTGTGCTATTTTGGTAACAACATACTGTCTCCCACTCCCTACCCAAATTTCCACTGCTTGGTCCTCCCTTACCACAGAGCTCCTCTAACCACAAGACTCACTCATTTTCGAGCCCCTACAACTCTCACAGGTTAGCCCACAGCCCAATCTATTACTCAATGATTTCTCATAGGAAACACAAGTACAGCATAGGTGACTGGAGGGTAGGAATTGATAGCATAGTAACATTCGTCTGATCCTGTTTTCTATTGGACACAGACAAGGTACTCTAAATAGCTGCTCCAAGATCTACACACAAGTTGGACAAGTATCTAAAATGTAACCATCTCACACTGTACTCTTTTCTGCATCTTGAACTCCTCATCCCAGCTTGTAAAAGATTGAAGACAACCAGGAATGTCAAGAACAAACCACACTAGCCGGGCGCGGTGGTGCACGCCTGTAATCCCAGCACTTGGGAGGCTGAGGCTGGAGGATCGCGAGTTCAAAGCCAGCCTCAGCAATGGCGAGGCACTTAGCAACTCAGTGAGACCCTGTCTCTAATAAAATACAAAAAAGGGCTGGGGATGTGGCCCAGTGGTCAAGTGCCACTGAATTCAATCCCTGGTACCAAAAACAAACAAACAAACAAACCACACTAGTGTCCATTTTCTCCATCCTCAATATGCCCTATCCCCTAAACTAGGGCTAGCATTTATCTCATTCAGCTAATTCCTGAGAAAGTTCTACAAGCTATCTAAGAAGTTGGTTAAAACAGGCTTCAGGTGAGAATCCTCCAGAAGACATTAGTGTTTTACAGAAGACTTGCAACACAGAACTTTCTCAAACCTCAAAGGATTAATGTCTTCGTGCATTAGGACAGGCAGGGGAGTGGGTGTTTGTAAAGGGGGCCTTTGGCACAGCCTCAAATCATGCCACATATGTAGCAGCCTCAGAGTACCTTGGAAAGTACACATAATGGGAGCTAGAAACCCTGTGCTCTTATTTGAGCTCTTCCATAATTTTAAGGTGCTCCTCTCAAAAACAAGGGCAATGATTTAGATGGTCACCATGATCCTTTCCCAGCTCCCCCATTTCATTCTACTCCTTTAAAACTAGAAGCCAGATGCTAATTAAGGACCAGCAGCTATCATGTTAATGAAAAAATATCTACTTTATAATCCTAGATCTATAGTAAATGATAATGGTTAGTAAAGCAAAAAATAAAAGATGTCATTTTCCCTGATTCTTTATGGTTTTGTTGGTAAAAGAAAAAGTGAGAAATTTTCCTGAATGAAATTAAAATAAATAGGTATTGCATATATGCTGTGTGGGCCAGAAAAAATAGATTGAAAAAAAAAAAAGACAGGTAGAAAAATGGACGTTTCAATTTAAATGAAATTATTATTGATATGAAGACACCTTTTATATATCCTGTAAGTGGGAATTGCAGACCCTCATATACAAGGTTGGAGTCATTCTACCTTACTCTATCCCTCACTCCCCTTGCAATGTCTTGGTAGTTCACAGTGTGCCTGACAGGGAAGAAGGAAGGAGGTCACTCTGAATGGGTCTCAACAACTGCAGAGATACACATCTGCAGCTCATATCCCAGTGTTATAATTCTTAAATTAGGGTTCCTTTTCAGCAGGTGGGGATTCAGGCATTCTATGACTTTTGAATGAAAACTAAAAATATCTTACTTTCAATCAAATAAGTTAATACTTTACCACAATAGCATCGTATCCAGGGAAGCAATACCTTTCAACAAAGAACTGCCAGAAGTTCATGGACACTACCAATAATCTCGATAAGCCTCATGAGAGAAGGTGTTTTACCTGTCCTTAATGCATGATCCTACACAAATAGAGACTGGCTTGTGATCTTTGAAACAAACAAAAAAAAAAAAAAGATGAGCTTAATCTCTTAATCAATAGTTTGGAATTGTGGCCACTTTTCACAGAGTTACTACTGTTAGCAGCATCATTATAAAATCACAGAGTTTAAAATTTGTGTCAGGGTTCCTCCTGTGGGCCCTGCGACCTGTGGGCGGAGTCCCCAGTTCAGCAGCTGTCTTAACTTCCCAGTTCGGCCTGTCCACGTGAGATCCCGGTTCCACCTGCGGGCACTGCGACCTACAGACAGAATCCCCAGTTCAAACTGCCAGTGCAGCTCCCTGAAGGAAAGACACAGCCGCCAGTTCGCCTGGCCTCCAGGGCCCAGAGTAGCAGCTCCCTGCTGCTGCACACAGGACTCTACCTGAGGAAAAGCCCCCTCCACTCCCGGGGGAAGTGCTACCTGCACAGCTGCAACCAGAACAAGAGGGGAAGTGCGACATGCCCAGCTGTGACCAGAACAACAGGTAGGCACCCACCTAGCCACTCTTCTGCTGTGCCATTCTGTAACTGGCCAAAGGTGCAGCCTTGACTCCACTAATAGGATCGCTAACTGGACATGAACCAAGTCAATTGGCTTCATCTGGAAGGAAAAAAAGAAGGGCTTCCCAGGGTCCATTTTGTTTGAGACTGGTTCCTGGGTTCACTTTTTTTTTTCTTTGTTTGTTTGTTTTGTTGTTTCTTGGGGTTTTTTTTTTTTTTTTTTTTTTTTTTTTTTGCTTTGTTTTTGATTGACAGTGTGTTTGTTTGCTTCTGCTCCTCTTTCTTTCTTTACTTCCTTCTCAATTTTGTATTTTTTCTTCTTCCTTCATCTTCCCTATTTACACCCTGCCATTGCATACTCAACAGAGGCAAAACAAGTTATATGCAGAAATTGGGAGTTCTAGAACGGGTACAATTGAAATATATAGCAAAGTGGTGTTATATATAATTTATTCTCTATTTTCTTGACTCACTCTCTCTCTCCTCTCTCTTAGACTAATTTCTACTCCTTTGTCATTTTTTGTTCTTTTCCATCTTTCTTATTTTTTCTCTCAACCGCTGCATAAGTTAGGTTTATATATAAATCGGACTTTCCACGTAAGCATTCACTCCATTCTCTTTCCTCGCTCGTCTGCTAATACTAAACCACTTCCATAAAACTCTCTTCTCATACTTTCTAAGAAAGAACAATTCAATATACTCACTTCCTTCTTCCTAAACATATCAACTCTGTGTCCAATTCTTGAAACTATAAAACACAAACAGAAGCGTACAGAGTAAATTGGAAACAATATCTGGGTTAACTAAATCTGTACATTGTGATCAAACTGGGATTTTCTGAATAGAAAGTGTTTGATTTTAAAGTGTAAAGGAAATATAAGGGGATCTGATAGCATTGTACTACAGGAGCAACATAAGGCTTTAAGGTAAAATCAAAATAGTCAAGGTCCCACAGTGCAGGAAGATAAGACACACAAGCAATATGAAGAAACAAGGGAAGAAAGTGACACAAACAAATCAATATACCTCCTCAGTAGATTTCATGGCAAGCACGGTTGATCAAATGCCAGAGATAGAATTTAGAAATTACATATTCCAAGTGTTTGCGGAACTTAAGAATGAACTCAAAAATGAGATGAGGGAGCAAACACAGGAGGTGAAAGATCATTTTGACAAAGAACTCCATAAACAAATACAGGAAGTAAAAGATTACTTCAATAGGGAAATAGAGGCTCTAAAGAGAAACCAAAAAGATATTCCGGAAATGAAAGAAGCAATAAACCAAAATAAAAGCTCAATCGAAAGTATCACCAACAGAGTAGATAACTTGAAAGAAAGAACCTCAGACAATGAAGACAAAATATATATCCTAGAGAAAAATCTAGATTACACAGCAAAAATGGTAAAAAAAAGAACAAAACATTCAAGAATTATGGGACAACATAAAAAGACCAAACTTAAGAATGATTGGGATAGAGGAGGGGGCAGAGTTTCAAGCCAAAGGAATGAGTAATGTATTTAATGAAATAATTACAGAAAATTTTCCAAACTTGAGGAATGAATGGGAAAACCAAGTTAAAGAGGCTTACCAAACACCAAACATACAAAATCACAACAGATCCACACCAAGAAACATTATAATGAAAATGCCTAATATAGGGAGCAAGGAGAGAATATTAAAAGCCACAAGAGAAAGGAAGCAGATTACATATAAAGGGAAACCAATCAGACTATGTTCAGACTTTTCAACGCAGACCTTAAAGCAAGAAGATCCTGGAATAGCATATTTCAAGCTCTGAAAGAAAAGGAATGTCAACCAAGAATCTTATATCCAGAAAAATTGAGCTTTAGATTCGAAGATGAAATAAAAACCTTCCACGACAAGCAAAAGTTAAAAGATTTCGCAACTCGACAACCAGCACTTCTGAACATCCTCGGCAACATTTTTCATGAAGAAGAAGAGAAAAATAACAACGAAAATCAACAAAGGGAGATATTAAACTAAGGGAAATACCAAACAGGAAAAAAAAAACCAAATCAAACTAAAGACCATAATACAAATAAAAATGAATGGAAATAAAATTCACATCTCAATAATAACCCTGAATGTTAATGGCCTAAACTTGCCATTCAAAAGACACAGATTATCTAAATGGATTAAAAGAAATGACCCAACAATTTGCTGTCTCCAAGAAACACACCTCGTAGAAAAAGACATCAACAAACTGAAAGTGAAATGCTGGGAAAAGTCTTATCACTCACACGTCCTGCGGAAGCAAGCAGGGGTTTCCATTCTCATATTAAATAAGGTAGACTTTAAACCAAAACTAATCAAGAGGGACAAAGATGGATATTTCTTACTACTTAAGGGAACCATTCATCAACAGGATATAACAATCATAAATCTACATGCCCCAAATAATGGAACACCTACATTCATCAAACAAACGCTTCTCAAGTTCAAGAGTAAAATAGACCACAACACAGTTATCCTAGGGGAATTCAACACACCTCTCTCACCAATGGATTGATCATCCAAACAAAAGCTAAACAAAGAAACTTTAGGCCTCCTTAAAACAATTAATAACTTAGACCTAACGGACATATATAGAATATTTCATCCCTCAGTAAACGAATACACTTTTTTCTCAGCAGCGCATGGCTCCTTCTCCAAAATAGACCATATATTATGTCAGAAGGCAACTCTCAGCAAATATAAAAAAATAGAGATACTACCCTGCATGCTATCAGACCATGAAGGGATGAAATTGGAAATCAGCGACAAAACAAGGAATAAGAAAAACTACTCCATCAACTGGAAGCTAAACAACATGCTACTGAATGAACAAGGGGTTGAAGAAGACATCAAAGAGGAGATTAAAAAAATTCCTAGAGGCAAACGAGAACACAGATACAACGTATACGAATCTCTGGGACACTATGAAGGCAGTAGTAAGAGGAAAATTCATTTCACTGAGTTCATTCCTTAAAAGGACAAAAAAAAAAAACCAACAAATAAATGACTTAACATCACACCTCAAAGCACTAGAAAAAGAAGAACAGATCAACACCAAGAGCAGAGGAAGACAGGAAATAATTAAAATCAGAGCAGAAATTAATGAAATTGAGACTAAGGAAACAATTCAAAGAATTGACAAAACTAAAAGTTGGTTCTTTGAAAAAATAAACAAAATTGACAGACCCGTAGCGATGCTAACAAAAAGAAGAAGAGAAAAAACTCAAATTACTAACATTCATGATGAAAAAGAAAATATCAAAACAAACACCTCAGATATACAGAAGATAATTAGAAATTACTTTGAAAACTTGTACTCTAATAAAATAGAAAATACTGAATCCATTGACAGATTTCTAGATTGTATGATTTAGCTAAACTGGATCTGGAGGCTATACACAATTTAAACAGATTGATTATAAGCAAAGAAATACAAAATGTCATCAAAAAGCTACCAACAAGGAAAAGTCCAGGACCTGATGGGTTTACAGCCGAGTTCTATAAGACTTTTAAAGAAGAACTAATACCAATGCTCTTCAAACTATTTCAAGAAATAGAAAAAGAGGGAGCTCTTTCAGACTCTATGAGGCCAATATTACATTAATTCCAAAGCCAGGCAAAGACGCATCCAAAAAAGAAAACTTCAGGCCAATATCTTTAATGAACATAGATGCAAAAATCCTCAACAAAATCCTGGCAAATCGGATACAAAAACATATCAAAAAGATAGTGCACCACGATCAAGTGGGGTTTATTCCAGGGATGCAAGGCTGGTTCAACAGTCGGAAATCAATAAACATAATACATCATATCAATAGACTTAAAGATAAAAATCATATGATTATCTCAATAGATGCAGAAAAAGCATTTGACAAAATACAGCACCCCTTTATGTTCAAAACACTGGAAAAACTAGGAATATCAGGAACATATCTCAACATTATAAAAGCTATTTATGCAAGGCCCAGAGCTAACATTATCTTAAATGGAGAAAAATTGAAAGCATTCCCTCTAAAAACTGCAACAAGACAGTTTCACCACTCATATTTACATAGTACTGGAAACTCTGGCCAGAACAATTAGACAGACAAAAGAAATTAAAGGGACCCAGATAGGAAAAGAAGAGCTCAAATTAGCACTATTTGCTGATGACATGATAATATACCTAGAAGACCCAAAAAACTCTACCAGAAAACTTTTACAACTAGTAAATGAATTCGGCAAAGTAGCAGGATACAAAATCAATACCCATAAGTCAAAGGCATTTTTGTACATCAGTGACAAAGCCTCTTAAAGGGAAATGATGAAAACTAGCCCATTTACAATAGCATCAAAAAACAAAAAAACAAAAAAAAAAAAAACCTGGGAATCAACTTAACGAAAGAGGTGAAAGACCTCTACAACGAAAATTACAGAACACTAAAGAAAGAAATCATAGAAGAACACAGAAGATGGAAAGACCTACCTTCCTCTTGGATAGGTAGAATCAATATTGTCAAAATGTCCATACTACCAAAAGCATTATACAGATTCAATGCAATTCCAATCAAAATCCCAATGTCATTCTTCAAAGAAATAGAAAAAGCAGTGATAAAATTCATTTGGAAAAATAAGAGACCCAGAATAGCCAAAGCAATCCTTAGCAAGAAAAGTGAAGCAGGGGGCATCACCATACCAGACTTTAAATTATACTATAGAGCAATAGTAACAAAAACAGCATGGTATTGGCACCAAAACACACTGGTAGACCAATGGTACAGAACTGAGGATACAGAGACTAATACATATAATTTCAGCTATCTTATATTAGACAAAGGCGCCAAAAATGTACAGTGGAGAAAGGATAGCCTCTTCAACAAATGGTGCTGGGAAAACTGGAAATCCATATGCAACAAAATGAAATTAAACTTGTATCTCTCACCATGCACAAAACTCAATTCAAAGTGGATCAAGGACCTAGGAATTAGATCTGAGACAATACGCCTAATAGAAAAAGTAAGCTCCAATTTCCAACATGTTTGATTAGGCCCCAAGTTCCTTAATAAGAATCCTGTAGCGCAAGAATTAGCATCAAAAATTAATGAATGGGATAGATTCAAACTAAAAAGCTTCTTCTCAGCAAAAGAAACAATCAGTGAGGTAAATAGAGAGCCAACTAATTAGGAACAAATATTTAATACGTGCACATCAGATAGAGCACTAATTTCTAGAATATATAAAGAACTCAAAAAACTTAACAACAACAACAAAAAAAATAACCCAATCAATAAATGGGCTAAGGAATTGAAAAGACACTTCTCAGAAGAAGATACACAATTAATCAACAAATACATGAAAAAATGCTCAACATCACTGGCAATTAGAGAAATGCAAATCAAAACTACTCTAAGATTTCATTTCACTCCAGTCAGAATGGCAGTGATCAAGAACACAAACAACAATAAATGTTGGAGAGGATGTGGGGAAAAAGGCACACTCTTACATTGCTGGTGGGACTGCAAAATGGTGCAACCGCTATGGAAAGCAGTATGGAGATTTCTTGGAAAACTGGGAATGGAACCACCCTATGACCCGGCTATCCCACTCCTGGGTCTATTCCCAAAGGACTTAAAAACAGCATATTACAGTGACACAGCCACTTCAATGTTTATAGCAGCACAATTCACAATAGGTAGGTTGTGGAACCAACCTAGATGTCCCTCAGTAGATGAGTAGATAAAGAAAATGTGGTATATATACAAAATGGAATTTAACTCAGCAATAAAAGAGAATAAAATAATGGCATTTGCAGGTAAATGGATGAAGTTGTAGAATATAATGCTAAGTGAAGTTAGCCAATCCCAAAAATCCAAATACCGAATGTTTTCTCTGATATAAGGAGGCTAATTCACAGTGTTGTTGGATGGGGGTACATAAGAGGATTAGTGGAACAATAGAATGGTCAAAGGAAAGAGAGGGTAAGGGAGGGAGCAAGGGGAAGGGAGGGAGCAAGGGGGAGGGAACGGGGAAAAGGAAAGAAAATTGGTAGTTGAAAGAGATTGATATCATATCCTAAATGCATGATTGAAGATCTGAATGGTACTTATATACTTTGTATACAAACAGTTGTATGTAAAAAGATGCTATATATATGCATTATAAATTATAATACATACTACTATTATAAATAAAAAAGTAAGGAAAAAAAAACAACAAAAAAGAGTAAGAAAAAAAAAATTTGTGTCAGCTATTCCCAAATGACACTTCCCTGAATCTGTCTTTCCCAATTTCTAAGCAAAGATACTACACTTCTTCAAGACATGTATGGCTACAGGTGGCCTCTGCTTTTGGTGTTTCTATTTGCACTTCACTAAGAAAACCAATATATCACAATATTTATCTTATTTAAGATATTTAAGATATCATTGATAGCTTATAATGGGCACACTTCCTGTAATTTCTCCAACCTGTTTCAGTCAACAGCCCTGTCTCTGGGAAACAGGTAGTAACCAATTAGGAATTTGTATTTTTCACTGGAATGGCTCCAGAGAATGAAGGCGTAGCAATATCTACATGCCAATACCTGTAAAATGCACCTATAGTAAAACCAGCAGGGCTGATCCATGGCACTTCTCTGTCTTACCGCGTGAGAACACAAAGTAAGAACATTTCTGTCCATTTAACAGTGTCAGTCAAGTACACAAGGACAGAAGAGACTGGTCTGAACCAGGTGGGCTCCATAATCCTTATTCTACGAGGTAACCTTTACCAGGAGATGGAAACATTAATAATATTATTATTAATTAATATTAATAATATTAATCTTAATACATTCATCATTGAGTAGACATTTACCGATGTCTTGAACTGATTATACAGCAGAGAAGGAAGAGACCAAAATACCAAGCCCATGCAGCTGATACTTCCTAAATTGCTACATATTCTGACATTACAAACCCTAGGGGCCAGAAAGAAGAAAACCTGTCTGAACACTCTTTTATCTACTGAAAATAACAGCATGAACAAGTCAGAGTCATGGAAGGTCACATCAGGTATTATTCAAATAAACAGCTTCTCCATGATTATAAATAGAAAATAGAATAACCCTAAAGTTAGCTTTCCATATTGTTTATTAGTAGTCACTAGGCACCACTCTGAATTTGTAGAGGTCTTAAGAGCTCATCTAATATATATCATTATTTTCTTAGCTATTAATATTTAACTTGTATTGGACTACTTTTTAATTTACAAGAACTATAAACACATAATTTCACTTAAGAATATAGCTTCTTTTAAAAACATGATATTAATTCTAATTACTAATGAAAAAAGTTTATTTTTGTGGTGTTGGGGATCAAACCCAGGGCTTTGTACATGGTAGGTTAATACTCTACCACTCTACAATCCTAGCCCTGAAAAAACTTTATCACAGTCATTCTTTTAAGAATCCTCTTTCTGGTCATAGCTAGCTATGTGACTATGATCAGGGTTTTTCAAAACCTCAGTTCCCTCAACTAGATAATTGAAGTGATTACAATGGACAATCCTGAGATTTCTGTTCTGCTGTATGTAGATCAATGTGGTGAGTGGGGATGACTCTATCCTATGATAAGAGGTAAGAGACAGAAGGGCAAAAGCAGTGTTACCACGGGAAAGAATGAAGTAGACATAAACACACAAATAGGGCAGAAGATAGAGGACGAAATTCATGGTGTTAGGCCTAAAATTAAGGCTCAGTATCACATGTGCCTTGAGATCTGGGAAACCAGGAGGATTGAATGGCCTAACTCTTAGTTATTTCCCCAGGAGATAATGCCCTCTAATCAAACAATCCTCCTTATCAAAAGGTGAATGCATGGTTCTTGCTTAATCCTAAGTAGTGACAGTAGTGGCCTTCAATTGTCTTCCAGTCCATGGAATTATCCAAACAAGACACTTATATCCAAACTACAAAGTCTGCCTCTTCACATTCTCTGCTGATTACTCTGTTCCCAAGGGCAACCTCCATGTGACTCTGTGTGGTACAGAGTCCTCTTCTCCCAGGGTATAAGTATGTTCAATTAATAAGCTGCTGTTGAGGTTACCTTTCCAATATTGGGTGCTAATGTGTTTGACCAGCTCCATAGCCCTAAGATGGAATCCTCCCTCACTAATGGGGTAAAGAGAGGCCATCAAAAAATACTCATTTATGGGACAAAGGTAAAACATATATTTGAGTTTGAGTGTATGAAGGTAGTGTGGGAAAAGGCATCTAGGTAGGTAGAAGGCAGCAGAGCCCAGAGCGAGTCCTACAAGATCAACATCTATCCACAGGATGTACAGTTCAGGCAAGAGGGCTAGGGCAAGACCAGGCTCAGAGATTTGTGTAGGTCAGACCAATGAAAAAACTTAGACCTGTTGTAAAGACAAGGACTGAGGCATAGGGAGGCAGATAAAAATGAGTCAATGGACACTCAGTCTCAGGAAAAAAAAAAAAAAAAAAACAGAACTCTGATTACTCAGATTGAATCATGAGGCAAAGTATTAGCAACCAGGTCACCTTGATCCTGAGCTATCTGTGTTGTAGATTGCAGCAATTTATATTCACCTTCTCCTTTCTCCTCCTGCCTTTCATTAAGCAAGAAGACAAACTTGCTTCCAGGGACTGGAATATAATGCTAGAGAGAGTTTGAGGAGAACTCAAGAGGAATTGTAAGCCATGAAAAATTCAGGACCTTCTCCTTGGGATTTGAGAGCCTCAGAGCTACTTGCCATTCTTCTGTCCTTATCTCATTTTAATCATGTTATTGTCTGAGAATTAACATAAAATTTTTCAAGACTATTATTCACCTATTTTTAAAACTATGTGCAGCTTCTGGTATCATCTACATGATTTTCAAGATAATTGCAAGTTCCTTATTAGATCTGTCAGCTATAAGCCCTGGGACTGGGGAATTGATTATTGTCAAGGTCATATGCTCATTCCATTCTCTAATTTTAAAAGTGGCTTTTATCAGGATTTTTTGGCTGCACAACTAGCTAAATATCTCCTTTTCTTTTAATTTAAAAGCTGAATCCAGTTCTTAGTCACTATTGAACACTCATTCATTTCTTGATCCTTTTCATTTGGAGGCAGAATTAGTTCACTTGCATTGTCCTTCCTCAATATTTAGTTGTCCCTTGGTAACCACAGCCTATGGTTCTAGGACTTCCTATGGATACCAAACTCCACAGATGTTCATGTCCATTATTTAAAATGACAAAGTATTTCATATAACCTTCAAACAGTCTCCTGTATACTTCAAATCATTTCTAGATTATTTAAAATATCTAATACAATGTAAATGCTATAAATAGTTGTTATATTGCATTGTTAAGGGAATAATCATAAGAAAAAAATCTGTACATGTTCAATAGAGATGCAATTTTTGTTTGAAATATGTTTAATCTGTACTTGGTTAAACCCATGAATGAAGAATGCATAGATACAAGAGGGTCAGCTGTATTTTGTAAAGACTTCTGTGAGGTCTTACATATTCTTCCACACTTTATAGGACTAAGATCCATATTTAAAGTGTTCATTCATTAATATTTTTGTGGCATAGATAATACTTGCTGAGCATTGAGTGAAGACTTTAGGAATCTAGTATAGAATAAAATTTTAGCAGTGTGTGGTGGTGCACGCCTGTAATCTTAGCTGCTTGGGAGGCTGAGACAGGAGAATCGTGAGATCAAAGCCAACCTCAGCAAAAAAAGTGAGGTGCTAAGCAACTCAGTGAGACCCTGTCTCTAAATAAAATACAAAATAGGGCTAGGGATGTGGCTCAGTGGTTGAGTGCCCCTGAGTTCAAAACCCTGGTACAAAAATCCCCAGTACCAAATAGATAGATAGATAGATAGATAGATAGATAGATAGATAAATAAATAATGCGATTTTATTTTAGAGCATAGGTACTCTTTTTGAACATAAAATGTCACTCCCCCCCCCAAAAAAAATTGTTAGTTAGCTTTCTATCATTGTCATTCTAACAAATAGAGGTTTTAGTCCATGATCTCAGTGATGTGGGCTTGTGACAGCACATCATGGTAGAAGCATGTGACAAAGCAGAATGACTCACCTCATGGCTGGGAAGCAAAAGGGTGAGAGAAAGAGAAAAAGGGAGAAGGGGCTAGGGTCCCACAGACTTACTCAAGGGCACACCTGCGACCTTCTACTAGGCCTCACCTCTTAAAGTTCCTACCACCTGCCAATAGTGCCACAATGGGAAGGAAGCCTTTACCACACAAGCCTTTGTGGGACACTTAAGATCCAAACTGTAGCAAAAACCAAGAAAGTTCTCTTTCTTCCTTTACCTAAAATCTTCTCAGATCTTGGATCTAGGGTTATGCTTACAGAATGGTCCTGTTACTCTGAGTTTTGTCCTCTATGTGCCATGATTAAGTAAATAAAGTCTGAATTTGCCTAAGTTAAAACTTGCATTACACTAGTCCAACAAATCAGGAAATCATATTGTTTCATTTTTCTTTCCCTGGAGACCTCTGCCTGGGAGCCTCTGGTTTTGTCTCCTGGTTAAACTGGGTGATTGCCAAGCCACCAACAGTTGTTCTACACCTGTCCTCAAACAGGCACTGAGGTTGGGTGTTTTCCTATGGGTTCCCAGGTCCATCTCCCTCAGCTTCTCCCATTTTCCAGTGTCTTCTTCACAGAAAGATATATTGAAGGTAGATTTAAGTGCTCTTGACTGATTCTATTTCACCCTAATCTTTTACAGAGGGTCTGCCTAAGTCCAGAATTTTAGGTTAGATAAATGTGACCAGGTCATGCCACTGTTCTTTAAAACCAAAGGATGGCTCCCTTGACCTCCAATGTAACTACATGCTGCTAAGAAGCCAGACTGCATTCCTATTCTCAATCTTTTGGACCTATTTTTTCTCTATGGCATTCTAAAAATTCATATTTTTTTTAATTTTCCTCTTTCAGTTTTTGGTGTTGGTGACTTGTCAGGCCTTTCCTTTGAAGACCCATGTTCCTTGGTTTGGGGAATTAGTTTTGGCATTATTGTTTTTACTCATTTCTTTGCCCTTATTATCTCTGTTTTCTCTATGGAACGTCCAATAATTGCATGTTAGAGCCCATTGTTTTCTTACCTCTTATTCCCTATTTTCAAAATCTTGCCTCTTATTTTACTCTATAGGAGACTTATTCCACTTTCTGATTTAATTCTTCTATTCAGTTTTTTGTACACATTTTAAATTTTGAATAACTCAAGTTCTCCAACTTTTCTTTTTAGCAGAGAATACAATGAATCTTCTATTATCTCTGAGGGTATTAACTATGAGGTTTTTTTGTTGTTGTTTTTTTTTTTTTTTTTTTTTAAGTATCCTTATCTCTATACTCTCTTCATTACCTCTGTTTACACTTTTGAAATCTTAACTTAGTTATTTTAGTACATGCCTTTCCTCTTAGAGGTTATTCAAAATGTCTGATTCAAAACGTTTCTAAAATTCTTTCATGGCACTCATATTTAAATTGAAGATCTTCAAAAGCTGCTTGGACCAATATTCACATTGATGGGAGCATCAGCTGGTGAGTGGGGATATTGGGTGATGGGACAGTAAGAATTTTTATTTTCTTTCAGTAAGAGCTTTTCTACTAGGACATCTGCAAAGTTGGTGTTGAAATTTTGTTAAGTTCTCTCTCATGGAAAAGAATCACACTCTGCTCGTCATTCAGCTTTGTGGGAGCAGGGTGGGGAAGGGAGCTGGAGCCCCCACTGTTCAGCTTCATTCCCTGCATTCAGCCCTGTGCCACTCTTCACTCTGGAACAGGATTTTCAGTCCTGACACTACTGTCATCTTGGGCTAGATGATCCTTTGCTGTAGAAGGCTGTTCTGGACATTGGAGGATGTTTAGCAGAACACTGACTTTACCCACTACATGCCCAGAGCAACCTCAATTATGAAAACCAAAAATGTCTCCACACATCATCAAATGTCCCAGAGGTGAGCTACTGCCTTATAGTATGTTTGGGTTCCCTCAGGGTTGAGATTTATAACTGTTTCTCCAGTTATAAGATTCTAAGTTTCTCTGGAAGAAACACAGGGGTGGTTTCCTGGAGCTAAGGGATATGGGAGGGTAAGTGGGGAGCTATGTGTTAGTAGATTTCCCTGTAATTTTGCCTCATGTAGTTATCCTGTTGTCTGTGGTACTGGGAACCTCCAATCATGTGCCGTCATGGGGGTGTGTCAAGGGCAGCTCAATGACAACCCACAGCCAGTAAAATACAGCTTACTCTCTCTGTTCAATCAGTCTCCACTTCTGCAACCACTTTTCATATTCCAGAAATGTGTGCACAACTCTAACCCACTCCTGACTTCTCTCCTCTTCACTGTTGACCTTGTCTTTTATGCCTTTTACTGGCATTTACTTGGCATTTTGAAAAGGAAAGGAGACGAACCCCAGGTTTAATGCATATTTAATTAAAAAAAAAAAAAACTTGTACTACTACTTCATAAATTTTTGTTTATTTGCTTAGATAAATACATAAGGAATTTCTTCAGTAGTCATAGTAGAGATTCTGATCAATTGTAGAATAATACTATTGCCCATACTATTTTTCCCCTAATTTAATTAATATCTAGTGTTCTCAGGAAATTAGCTTTAATAGTTGAAGGAAAATGGAAAAGTTGATAAGACTCTTGGGTCTGTTGTTTTAATGTCTCTTTTGTAGCAAGCCTAAAAGCCTTGGGTAAATGAGCAAGGACTGTAGAGGTGGCATATGCTCTAGATCAAGGCCACAGTTTGTGGATACACAGGTAGATGTTTCCTGGTAGACACACTCAGCAATGCTTGGAGGAGACCAGCAAGTAGAAATAAACCTAAAAGAAGACTGGGTTCAACCAGGCATCCAATCCAGGAAGTCCTCAAGCAAGGTCTTCTGCTGAAGTGTTTCCTGTGTGTGTGTCTCTCACTCTGTCTCTGTCTCTCTCTCTCTCTCTCTTTTTTTTTTTTTTTTTTTTTTTTTTGGTTGGGGGTAAGGGAGTGCTGGTAATTGAGCCCAGGGCCTCATATATACACATTATATCACCGAGCTCCTTCAGCCCAAATTGCATATTTTTATCATGATAAATTCTACTAGGTGGTAGGAGTAGTAATACAATTATCACTTAATTTGCCAACGCATTTCCTAAGAATAATTGCCAGAAGTAGGCATTTGGCTTGCATGTCCATATGTTCCTGGTAAAATTTAGAAATCAAAGAAAAGGGAAGAGAAAAAAACAATGTCATAGAATGGAAAAAATGAAAAGAAAAGAAACTGAAAAAGAAAGAAAGGGGATTCCAATGAATGGGTGATCTGTTACTCTTTGAACCCTAAGTACCATCTTCTCTATCTAGACGCATCATAGTTGTCCTCAAGCAGACCTATTTATTTTTAAAAACTTAATCTATGGGTTTTATGCTGCTGCCTGAACAATACATGAGTAAATCCTGCAGTATCACACATCATCCTAGTCGTTTAGAGCTGTGGACTCAAAATTGCTTGGCAAACATAGGGCATTATGAATCTGAATTAAATATAGCTCATTCTTCCTGAGCCTCATTACTTTTGGCAGTGTATCTATTGGTAAGTGAAATGAGTTGAATAGCACACAGGAGCAGATATATGCTTTTTTAAAATAAACACAGGGACCTTGAGTGCTACAAAATCTTAGTTAATTCGCCTCATTTTCTTCAGAACTCTGCTTAAGCCTTGACCCTATGGGAGGCTTGGT
Organism: Tamias sibiricus; assembly: GCA_025594165.1. Taxonomy (NCBI): domain Eukaryota; kingdom Metazoa; phylum Chordata; class Mammalia; order Rodentia; family Sciuridae; genus Tamias; species Tamias sibiricus. The sequence goes on along the minus strand of CM046669.1, from coordinate 65,195,589 downwards.
GTATCTGCCCCAATGCCTCTACTGGCTCCATTTTTTAATGCCTGCTCTGCCTCCTAACTCCTCCTATTAAGCTTGGGTTTAGAGTGGCTTTCCCTCCTCCTGTGGCCAAGTCCTGTCAAACATCTGTAATTCAGTGGGGCTGGATAGAGTAGGGCTCTCACTCTACAACACAAGCAAGCCCATGCTCTTGGTCTGACTAATGCCATATTTTACACTGGACACAGGGAACAATAGAAATGCATTTCTTCTATCCACCTAGGAATGCAGAAACAATCTCTTTTAATAATCTTGGGTCATTTTGTTTTTTTGCATCACAAATCCTACAAGGATAAAACTTCATCCTAAATCTACTTAAACTTCTTCATAATAGGCAAAATTTAAGCCTTACTCCCATGGCTAACATAAAAACTGAAGTCATTTTCTCTATCCTCATGGCCTCGGAAAGTACATTTAAAACTCAGACATCAACTCAGCCTCAGTTTGAAGAGAACAAGCGCCAGTTAGAGCTCTGGTTAAGGGGTTTTCTTTCTTCAGGGAAGGCTCTTGCCCTATGTCATGAGAAATACAGAAGACTTGACATTCACAATGACTATAAAGTAGCAGTCATAGAAATGAAGTTTCCTGCCCATATATATAGTGTCCCTTTTCACTTTTGAAGAGCTCCCATTTCAAATATCACTGCATCATTCTCCATCTTATTTTGCTCTAGTGGAAACTTACATAGCTACAATGTCTCCTTTGTAATGTGAACTAAAAACTCCCAAATTATAAACAGATTTTATTACTTTTAAACATATTATGATCCTATCCATGGATGACCTCAGAGCTTCCTGATGTAATTGACTAGAGAGACTGGTGTCACTTGAAGACAAAAAAAAAAAAAAAAAAAAAAAAAAAAAAAAAACTGTTCTGAACTAAAACTTTTATGTCTTAAAAAGGATAAAATGGAAATCAAATGTGAAAATTCATCTGGGTATTCCCAGAATCCAATCAATTCCCACTAAATACACCAACTCTCTGATGGCTTTCCACAAAAAGATACAACCAACACTTCTCTGATGGTCAATCATCTATGTCAAGTTGACTTGAGTCTCAGGGTGCCCAGACAGTTGGATAAACATTATTTCTGAGTGTGTTGGTGAGGTATTTTTAGAAGACATTAGCATATGAAATGGTAGGTTGAGTAAAGCAGAAGGTTCTCCCCCAGTGTGGGTGAGCCTCATCAAGCCAACTGGGGTCCTGAATAGAACAGAAAGGCAAGTTCTTATAATAAATGTGTGAGATGTGCATGTGTGTGTGTGTGTGTGTGTGTGTGTGTACAATAGTTTACCCTTATCTGTGTTTTCACCTTCCAAAGTTTTAGTTACCTAGAGTGAACTGTAGTCCAAAAGTATTCAGTGGAAAATTCTAGAAATACACAATTTATAAGTTTAATGTTACATTCCACTTTGAGTAGTATGATGAAATCCTGTATCCATTCCATCTGGATGTGAATCATACCTTTGTTCATTATATCTATGCTGTATACGTAATCTACTCATTAGTCATTTGGTAGACATCTCAGTTATCAGATCAACTATCTCACTATCACAGTGCTTATGTTCAAGTAACCCTTATTTTACTTAATAATGGCTTCAAAGTATAAGAGTATTGATGGTGGTAAACCATACATACCAAAGAGAAACTATAAAATATTTGTTTTCTTTAAGTGAAAAGGTAAAAATACAATAAAATAATGAGAGATCAAGAGAGACCACTGTCATATAATTTCCATGCCATCATATTGATATAATAGTTTTGTTTTATTATTAATTATTGCTGTTAATCTCTTACTGTCCCTAATTTATAAACCAAATTTTAATTTAAGTATGTATGTGTATGGGAAAAATAAATAGTATGGACAGGATTTAATAATATCTATGGTTTCTGGCATCCACTAGGAATCTAGGAACTTATCACCTGAAAATAAGGGGGAGGGCGGATGTATGCTTATGTCTATATACATATTTGTATGCATCATTACACATGTATATGCATATCTTATTGGCTCTGTTTTTCTGGAGAGCCCTAATATATGATCTCACTCCTGCTGATCTCTCCAAATTAGTTCCTACAACTCTCCACCCCAGTTTGTCTACAAAAATTCCATGATTACTACAAACTTAAGGCTTCCACCTTTTTTCTTTAGTCTAGAGTACACTCAACTGTACTTTATTATGGCTTATGATTTCTGCTTAAATTGTGGTATCTCATAGGGCTTTCCTTGAACACCCATTCTGAAAAGAAATTTCTAAACCCTTATGTATATAGTCTTTCTCTAGCTTTTCTCCCAGTGATTGAGAGTTTTAAACTCTTAGCCACCATCTCTGCAAATATTTCTTTTTTCTCAATTCTTCTTCTCTTATTTTCTCTAGACTCCAATTAACTATGGTTAAAGAATTGATATTGTTCCCCAGTCTCAGGTAGCCTGTTTCATTTTTCATACATTTCAGATTACATACCTAAACTTTAGAAAATCTTTGGAAATATCAAGCTTTACAGTCTAGCCACCAAATTTCCAAGCTCTGGGAAACCTCTATTTTTAGCCCATCTGCCAGTTTCTTCATGTGTGTCCCTGGTGAGTTCTTTTTGTATAGTCCCCCTTCTGGCTTTGAACTCCTCAGGAAGTAGTATTCTCTCTTAGCCCTACTGCCCAACTCTCAGTTGGCAGGGCCTCTACAATTCATTATGTGAAGACCCCTATTACCTTGGTGCAATTAGTCTCAGTTTTCCCATCCCACTCCCAGCCTTCATAGGGCTTTTATGGCAAAATGCCTGAGAAGAAATGCTCTCATCTCTCCTGCCCTAACCCTGGCCTTCAGCAGCCTCCTACTCTATAACCAAAGAAAGTCTCTCATACCTAAGAGGTGAGTTAGCTCAGCAAGAATTTTCTGACTTCATCACTTAGCATTGTACCTCTGTGCATTGGGAGATGGTCCCTGCAGACAAGTTGGTTTATAGATGCATATTCTCTGTGTCTGGAGTCCCTCAACAGTCCAGTCCTACATATCATCTCAAAGGCAACCAACCACCAAAGTTGGGCTGGTTTCTCCTTACACCTTTTTCTGTGGTAGATTTTCTTCTACTAATCCACCAAGAATATGCCATGGTGGGTCTCTTCTTCTGTAGAAATGGCCTACTGCTTTCAGGAAGATAGTTAATTGTCTGTGAATATGCTGCTCTGATGTGTTCAAATGACAAAATGCTGTAGAGTATCTGATTTGATGTCAAGATTAGAGTAGGCAAAATAGTCTCTTGTAAATCCCTGCATCTATCTGTAAGTGAAAATTCCCACTATTTCTTTTTCCTCTCTACATTTTTATCATCTGGACTGGTACTGGTATTTGGTAGTTACTCAATACAATTTTTATTGAATACATAAAAAAGGAGGATAATACTGTGAATTAGACAACTCATAGGCTACATTATACATACATCTATCTGGACAAAGATTAGTTAAACTAAATTTGCCCTAAATTTTTTGAAGAGGCTAAGAGTACACAAATAACAGAACTATTTATGTCATTTTTAGGAATGCTACCATTGTAAGGCAACTTTGTACTTGGAATTTATTATGATCTAGTAGCACTGACATCAATACAGATTTTGCAGATGAAGAAAAATTAATGTAATCTACACAGATATAATTATGACATTAACTGAGAAGGAAAAAGTAAACTCTAATGTACTTAAGGAGAAAATATAGAAATTAAGTTAGAAATCTTTTTAAATGGAAGGGTTGAACTGGTTTATTACTCATGACTTTTCCAGGCTTAAAAGGAATACAATTACATTACTAGTAAAACCTCATTATGGCCCATGGAAATGCCCTGTGGTTACACTTATCATTTCTTCCCAATCTCATGGTTGACTATGGAAAATTGTAAGCCTTGGTTCCCCCTGGTTCATAGTAAGCTAAGACTGAATTATCTGTATCATTCCCCTTTTAAATGGGTGCTTCCAGATAATATCACAGCCAGAGCACTGAAAAGACATTTTCTTGTACAGAATGGATTGATTATTCAAATCAACTTTGGCCCAGTGAACACACTCCTATATTATCTGGATAGCAACTCAGTTTTACAGACAGAAGTGAGAAGCAAGGGTCAGAACAGTCAGTGGACTATGAGTGTACTGATGGCATCAAATGCTGCTGGCAAGCTGAGGCTGGCTCAGCAGAACAATTATTCAGACCTCCCTCACCATAAAGACTGAAAATAACTGGCTTCCATTCAGCTCTGGTTAGGGGAACAGAGTGGAACATTAAGAAGACACTTCAGATGTGGCTATAGCCACACATTAATAGCCACAGTCCAGCTGCAATGCTTTGACCCAGGACTGACAAAATATTGCTCAGTCAGTACCTACTAATTCTGAGCCAAGAAAGCTATTTTCTCAATCTGAGGAAAGGTAATACTTGGTAGGAACAATTTGTGCAATAAATCATTTGCATCTGTAAAAAAATACCTGTTACAATACACACTGACAGGATATTTGGTCACCTTGGGAGTATGCTGGCTTCCTGTTTGCATCCTATGTTAGTTTAAGATGTTTACTGGATTCTTTTAAATCCTCCAAGGTAGGTAACTTTAATGACCCTTGAGAGCAACTTTCACTCCCTCACAGCAATTAAGATCAGCTGGCAGATCTTTACTAATGGTCCCCAGACAGGAAAACTGGAGTTAAGAGCAGGCAAGGTATCTATGCATGTGAGTTTGTAAGGGAATTCCTTTTTCCAGTGATTTCACAGAGCCCTACTTTGACAACTTGGAGGGAACCAAGTACACACACTTTCAATAAGCTTTTGTGCAAGCACAGCCATTCCAGAGAGCATTCTGATTGCGATCTTGATCTCAGTTCTGACAATCATTTTGCATTTCTCAAAGAATTACCACACCAAACAGAAAAGAAACAGAAAGGAAAAGATATATTTGTTTAGAGGAGGTTTATCAGTTGAAGCAAAACCCATCATTCAATGGAGATTCAGTCATTTGAAGCTTTTAATGAGTCTAAATAGGTGCCTTATACAGGCCTGTGTGGGTTAAACCACAGTGGAAAGGTGCCAGGCTAATGGCTGAGAGTGCGTGATTGTCTCTGATACACTGAAGGCCTCTCATTATATTTATCACCTTCCTCCTTTGAAAGCTTTTTTCTGACCTTAACACTTAAGTTGATAGTGGGAATGTGGAGGTTACAGTGATATTTGTCCTAAAGAACTTGGAAATAACTGAAGGATGAGTCAGACTTGACGATCAGTTCAGAATGAATCAGAGCACAGAAGACCCTTGGGACCTGATTTGTCCTTTGCTCTAATAAAGAGCAATGATCAAAACTGTCTATGAATGGGTTAACCTAAACAAAATCTACATGGGCAAATCCTGCCATTAGTATATTTAGCTTTGATAAAAGCCTGAGAGGTGACTATAAGTCTATGTAATCATTCACAGACACACATAGATCTTTCTGGCAAAAAAGGAAAAATACAGCTCTTAAAGCAGAGTAAGAAACAGCTTGGAAATGGTAATTTTATTTCCAATTCTCAATTCCCTGTTTCATTTTGCTAAATGGGTTTAAGGAGCAATGCTGACAATCTGCTAAAATTTACATACTTAAACAACGGTATGAATCATCTTAAGTGCCTTCTTTTGTCGCTTCATTTTAGCTCAGTGAATGTCCAGATAATCAGTGTTTACTGAGCATCTTCTCTCAGATAAAAGTATTTTGAAGAAGAAAAACCAAAGAATGTAATTGTCCCTCTCTCCCAAGGGACTCATAATTTGCTACCTGGTCTAGGAAAATTTACATCTTAAAATGGAAGGCAATGAAAGTATGCACTGGGCACTTCCAAGTGCAGGGTGCTGTGTGACTGCATGGGTCACCTACCTGAAGCACCCTGGTCATGGTCTATAGCCCTCTGAGTCTGAATTCTATTTTTAGATTGGGAATGTTGCTAACTACTTTGTAGGGTGATGGTAAAGCAAACTTGAAATGATATTATATGATAGTGATTATTAAGTTTATTAGTATGTTTATTAAACTTATTAAGCAAAAAAAAAATGGAAGGCAATGAATAAAACTGAGGAGCAATCTAATAGTGAATTTTCAAGCTAATATAAAAAAGATAGTCTGAATAAACAAGCCTAACATTTCCGTTCAGTGTTTATTTTAATAGTACATGCAACAATAAAAAGAAAGAAAGAGAGGATGATTGTTTAATTAGTTGATTGAGGTATCTCTTGTACTGTGGCTCAGAGATGATTTCTATTATCAGTTTTTAAAATATATTCTGAAATACACATACAAAATAGCACCTATATTTCATCTAAAATGTATCTTAGAATTACTCTTTATCATTGCTGTTAGAATTGCTACACACTTTTAATAGCTACCTACTTGCTCATTATATGCCACTGTATGGATCATGCCAACTCTATTTCTGCTCTAAATTACTCCGTGGAAAGGTTTAAGACCAAGATCATCTTTTTCATCTTATTTCAAGTTTTAAGTCTAGTAAATTTACTAGGCCATATCTATATTTAAAATATTATGTGTTAATATTTCTTGGCACTCAAATCAGGCTCTGCCTTCCTTGGGTTATGAAAAGTTTTCTTAAACTGTATCTTTATATGTATTATCTTTTTTCATTTCATTATTTGAGTCTCTTCTTCAGCAAGAGCAAATATTTGTTCATTAAAGCACTTTGTCTTCCATGTTTTTCATTTTTAAAAATCATTTTAACCCTTTGTTCATGTGATCTTCATTGTGCTTGTTTTCTTAATGATGTACCACTCATACCTCTTGCTGTACTTTCAATAATCTCTAATTTCCCTTGTGTTGTTTCCAAGCAGGACTTCATATTTATGATTTCATTTTTTTTCTATCATTTATTTCCTAAGTTCAGTCAGTTCATGTGTCATTTTTTTCCATCGCTTCACCACATCTTTCACGACCTCTTATATGCCTGGTTTAAGTTTTGATGGAAGGTACTGCTTTCTTTAAAAAATAAACTTTTTTCAACACAGGCCACTATTTTAAACACAAATAACATTGTCATGGGAAGTTTTATTTTTTTAGGTGCATGTTTTCCCTCTAACATTTATAGATCTTTTTATTTATCCTTTCTACATTACTTCTGTTCAGAGCCTGTTCTTGGCTCTCTTGTTCTCCCCACTCTTCACCCCTTAATTTATCACTTGGCTTTGAACCATATGAGTTCTTCACAGAGCAACTATTTGCAAGTCTTAGTGAGGTTCTCTGGGTCACAGGGTCCAGTAAGGGATGTTCCAGCACCTTCGGGAGCTCACAGTGCAGATCCTTCCTCAAAATCCAGTTCACAACTATGGCCTAGCTCCTCTCCCATTTACCCATGCACCTCACCACTGTTCCCACAGTGAATTGTGGTTTTGCCCCTCAGATTGGTACACCCACTTTAAAAACTTGTACTGTGTTGGCTCTGTCTGTGAACTGCCATTTCAAGCATACTGACTCAGTCTCTCTCTACACCCTACCTTGGCTTCTTCCAGTTGCACTTGTCTTCCTTTGCTCATATATTGTGATTTAAGGTGGCACATAACTTCAAGTTCCATCATAAATGGAATTGCTTTCTGTTTCTAATCTTTTTATTTCCTGTGAAAATGGAAGCAGCATTCTCTTCACTCCACCATAAAACACCATAAACACAGCTATTCACCCAGGAACCTTTACCAACATAGACATAGGGAAACTATGTCTCAAAATTTAAAAAAATAAATAAATAAATAAATTTTAAAAGGCTGGGGATGTAACTCAGCGCCCCTGGGTTCAATACACAGTACCACCACCACCACCATCCCCCCCCACACACACTCACACTCACACAAAGTATTCTGTAAACACATTAAAGAGCTAAAATAAGAAGAAAAAAATGATCTTTTATCAAAGCTAACGTTTACTGAGTACCTTTAACAGTAAGGTTTTTGTGGCTGTTCTTTATTAAGTTGAAGAAGTTACCTTCTAAGTTTCCTGAGATTTTTTTTCCTAATCATAGATGTTGAAATTTGCCAAATGCTTTTTTTTAAGAGATTAATATGAGTATGACATTTTCCTCCTAACTTTTTAATATGGTGGTTTATAATGATTGATTTTCAAGAATTAAAATAGCCTTGATCCAGCATGGTGGCACATACCTGTAATCCCAGCGACTGAAGAGGCTGAGACAGGAGGATGGGAAGTTCAAAGTCAGCCTCAGAAACTTACCAAGACCTGTCCCAAAATAAAAAATAAAAATGACCAGGGATGTGCCTCAATGGTTAAGCTCCCCTGGGTTCAATCCCTGGTGCCAAATAAATAAATAATAAAATGGCCTTGTATTCCTGAAGTCAACCCCACTAGGCCATAGTGTATAATTATTTTTATATTGCTGAATTCTGTTTGTGATTATTTTGTCAAGCATAAGGGTAATGCCGGCTTTTTGAATTAAAAAATGTTTTCTCCTCTCTATTTTCTGGAATAAAGAATATAGAATTGGTATCAATTCTTTAAGCATTTTGTAAAATTCTACAGTAAAACTACCTGAGTCTATAGTTTTCTCTCTGGGAATTTTAAAATTTATGAATTCAATTTTCTTAATAGTTATTGGGTTATTCAAATCATGAACTTCATATTGAATGAGTTATAGTAACTTTTTTTAGGAAGTAGTCTGTTTTGCCCAAGTTATAAAATTTATATAAGGAGAGTTTATTGTAGAGTATTCCGTTATTACCTTTATTAACTTCAGGGTCTGCCCTGTTATATAGTCTCTTTTTTTTGGCAATCTTGCTAGAGGTTTGCCAATCCATTTTTTTTGGACCAGTGTTGAATCTAGAGGCATTCAAATACTGAGCAACATCCCCAGCCCCTTTTATCTTGCTAAGTTGCTTAGTGCCTCGCTAAATTGCTGAGGCTGACTTTGAACTTGTGATCCTCCTGCCTCAACTGCCACAGCTGCTGGGATTACAGGCATTTGTGACCATGCCCAGCCTGAGGTTTGCCAATTTTATAGATCCTGTCAAAGAACCAATGTGTTGTTTCATTGGTTTTCTCCATTGTTTCTAGTTTTTATGTGATCAATATATGTCCTTCATTATTTCTTTCTCTCTGCTTGCTTTAGGACTATTCTTCTTCGTCTAAGTTCTTGGGGAACTTAGATCATTAATTTGATACCTTTCCTATTTTCTACTATTTGCATTGAGTGCTATAAACTTCTCTCTCAAGCACTGCCTTAGCTATGCCCCATAAATTTTGGTATGTTGTACTCTCTTTTTCATTCAGTTTGATATATTTTTTTAACCGTTTCCTGTTTGTCTTACTCTTTGATTTCTGATTCAATTGGAAATGTGTTGCTGGATGGTCATATATATTTTGGAGATTTTTTTTCTTGTTATCATTCTACCATCGATTCCTAACATATTTTTACTTGGTAAGAAAGCACATTTCAAATGGGTTCAATTCTTTAAAATTTATTGAAGATTGCTTTACATTGTGGGATGTTGTCTATCTTGATGTACTTTCAATGGGAACTTGGAGAAATATAGATAATCCTCAACTTATGATGGTTAAACTTACAATTTTTAACTTTACATTGGTGCAAAAATAATATACATTCCACAGACACCACACTCTGAATTTTGATCTTTTCTGGGCTAGCAATGTGCAATACAATATTCTTTCATGCTGGGAAGCAGAAGTGAGCTGCAGCTCCCACATAGCCATATGAGCATGAGGGTGAACAACTCACACTCTGGGGTGTACTGTGTTACAGTGTTTGGGAGCTATAGGGATTTAATAAAGTAAATTCAGTATAAAACTTTTTGGGTGCGAAGATTTTTGCCCAACTCTAGGCTAATGTAAGAGTTCTGAGCATGTTCAAGATAGGCTAGGCTAAGCTGGGATGTTTGGTAGTTTAGGTATATTAAATGCATTTCAAGTTACAATATTTTTAACTCATGACTGGATTTTGAGGGATGTAACTCCATTGTAAGTTGAGGAGCATTTGTGTACTGTTACTGTTTTGTGCAGTGTTCTTTAAATATTGATTATATACTTTGGGTTAATGATGATGTTGAGTTCTATATTCTTACTGGTTTTCTGTCTGTCTAACAGCTGTTCTACCCATTTTTGAAAGAGGGATATTTAAAGTATACACTTATAAATGTGAATATGTTTATTTCTTCTTCTTTTTTACATCTTTATTTTGTTTATTTATTTTTATGTGTTGCTGAGGATCGAACCCAGTGCCTCACATGTACAAGGCAAGCATTCTGCCACTGAGCCACAACCCCAGCCCTATTTCTTCTTTTCATTCTACCAGTTTTGCTCTAAATATTCTGCAATTTTTTTTTTATTTATTTTTATTTATTTTTTTTTTTTTTGGTGGATAAAAATGCATTGGTGCATTTGGAATTGCTGTCTTTTAGTAGACTGACATTTTGATCATTGTATGATATCCCCCCATCTCTAGTAAATTTCTTAGCCTTGAAATCTAATCTATCTGATATGATATGTTCACTTTATTTCCTTCAATATTTGTATGAAATTCCTTTTCCCATCCTTCACTTTCTATCTACTTAACGTTATATATGAAGTCAGTACCTTATGGACAGCATAGAGTTGGGTGATGTTTGTAAATCCACTTGGCCAAGTTTTGTCTTCTTATTGGTGTTTTAGGCCTCTTACTTTTCAATGTAATTATTGATATATTGGTTCAGACCTGCCATTATAATTTTTGTTTTTTTATCTCTGCTTTTCCTTTTTCCTACCTACAATTTCTTTTTTTTTTTTTTGGTCGGGGGTCGGGTGGGTACTGGAAATTGAAGTCAGGGCACTCTACCACTGAGCCACATCCCCATCCCTATTTTGTATTTTATTTAGAGACAGGGTCTTACTAAGTTGCTTAGCGCCTTGTTTTTGCTGGGGCTGGCTTTGAACTTGAGATCCTCCTGTCTCAGCCACCAACAATTTCTTTTTTCATGCCTTCCTCTGGGATATTTGAACATTGAACATATTTTAGAATTTCCATTTTGATGTCACTGCAGTCTTTTTGAGTCAACCTCTTTATGTGACTTTTTTGGTTTTACTTTAGGTTTTACATTGCACACAATTTATCACAATCTACTAGTGTTGTCATCTCACCAGAGTGAGTGAAGTATAGAAATATTATTTCCCTTTATACCCACTTATTCTCTCCTTTTCACAATATAAATGCCTTAAATATTTCTTTTATATACATACATTTAGAGTCACATCAGATGGGGTTTGTTCAACTGTCAAATGAGAAATTATATCCCATCTATATATGACATATCACAGTACATAAATGCATTCCACTGTCATGTATAACTTATTAAAACAAATTTTAAAAATTTAAAATATATATATAGAAAACTCAAGAAGTGAAAAATGTACTACTGTATTTGCCTATACTTTACTTATCATATTCTTTGTTCCTTCTTAATGATCCAAAATCCTGTTTCATCTTTTCACTTCTGTTTAGATAACTTCCTTTAGTCATTCTTTTAGTATAAGCCTGCTGGCAATAAATTCTGTCGTTTACTTCATCCTGAAAATGTCCTGACCTCTCTTTCATCACTGAAGAATACTTTTTTCAAGAGTGTTGACAACTATTTTCTATTAGCACTTGAAAAATATTGTGGCGTTTTCTTTTGCATTCCAATGCTTCTGATGAAAAATCTAATTCCCCTCTCGTCCCAAAAGTCAGATGCCATTTTTCTCTGGCAGCCTTTAAGATTTTTTTTCTTTTTATTTAATTTTCAAAAGTTTAATTATGATGTGTTTGGAATGGATTTCTTTGAGTTTATTCTGTGTGGAAGCCACTCAGCTTCTTCAATCTGTAGGTTTATGTCTTTTGCTGCATATGGGAATTTTTCAGCTATTATTTCTTTGAGCACTTATCTCCCCACTCTCTTTTTATTCTCTTTAGAGGGCTCTGATATGAATGTTGTAGTCCCACAGGTCCCCAAATCTGTGCAATTTTATTTCAATTTATTTCCTCTGGTTTTTCAGATTGAACCATTTCTGTTGTTCTATCTTCTGCCTTCTCCATTCTATTATTGAGTTTCCCCCACTGAATTTTCTCTTTTGGTTATTGTATTTTTCAATTCTAAAATTTACATTTGATTCTTCTTTGTATTTTATATTTCTTTGCTGACACTTCACTTTGTATTTCTTTGCTAAGGCTTTCTAGGTTTTAAATTGCTTCCTATTTTTTTTTTATTTGCTTCAAGTGTGATTCCATTGTTCATTAAAGTAGTTTTTTGTCGTGATTGCTTTAAAATCTTTGTCAGCTAAACTGACATCTCCATCATCTACTGATAGTTTCTTTCTGATTTTCAGTATGATAAGTGATTTTCAATTGAAAGCTATACATTTCTAGATATTTTTATAATATATCATGAAAAACTGTAACATATATATATATATATATTTCATGTCTTAGTTTTTGTTGTGGTGGTGGTAGTGTTGTCTGTTTGGACACTGCTCTGGCAGGGAAGGGGTGAGGGTACCACTTCATCACTGTCAGTTGGAGTTAGAAGTCCAGTCTTACAAGTTGGCCTATATGAACAACTGGGTGGAGTGAAAGGTAACTTGCTCAACACCAGTGAGCAGAGTGGTTGCTCTAGATCCTTATGCAGTGTCCACTGATGTCACAGTGGAGGTGTCCTCCTTACCCTGACCATGGTGCAAGAGCTGACTGTGTTCCACAGCATCCAGCAGAGACAGGGAAGGGTCCTTGCTACTGCCAGTAGAGTGCCAAGTCCAGCTGTCCACATGGTCTCCCAAACACTATGGTGGGTGGGGAGGCAGTATCGATACCTGTGACAGGGATGAAAGCCCCAGCTCCTGCCTGGTCTCCTCTGACCCCACCCTAGGAACATGCTGGGCCATCTCATATAGGTGAGAGCAAGGCTACAGTTTCTTCTGTAGTATTTGGCTGGAACAGCACTTGTTGTCTACACTTTCTATATTTCTAGGCTGCCCTATTTCTGGTCCTTTGTCTAGAAAGGTCTGGCATTTGTTAGGGACTTGTTTTCTTTGTCTCTGTTATCATTTGGAGGTTATTGTCTTTTCCTACTCCAAGTCTGAGATAGGAGGCAAAAACAAACAACAGAAAACCCTGGCGACTCATTTTCATGTCCTTCCTCATGTACCAAAGTCCCCAGTCAGTTTGTCTTCTTCTCTTCTCCTTTCTCCTTCCTACGTTTGCTTTATTAGTATGAGGGGTCTTTAACTGTACATACAGGAGGAGCCAATAAAGAAAACTGTCTACCTCTTTTTGGAAGCAGGAGTCTCTCCTTTACATTTATAATTTAACCCTCATAATGACCCTCTGAAGTGGAATCATTAACATTTTCACTTTACATATGAAGAAGGTGAATAAGAAAAAGGTTAATTAGCTTGTCTAAAGTCCAACAGCTAAAAGAGGCAGAGGCAGGTTTCAAACCATTGGCTCAAGTCAGTCTTTCAAGCAGTATACTACAACTCCTTTCAAGTAATCAACCATCACAAGGAATCTCTTCATATGCCTTGCTTGGCCTCTCCCTGCAGGGCTAGATTCCTGATTATTTTACAATAACTGAGAGTACCCTCCATGGAGCCTAGTTCTTCAGGTCACATGCCCCACTCTTTTCCCATTCCTACACACCAAATTTAAAAGACAAAGGACTATAAGCATAAAAATTATCAGTCACATTTCCTTACTGTTGAAGTTTCATCATAAGAGCTAATGAGAACCTCAAATTGAGAGCCACAAATGTAATCATAATGCTTTTGTTTATTGATCACATCCTTCTGAACACAATGCTCATTATTTTCTGGCAAATTCTTGCTATGGGATCTTCTCGCTATGTGATTCTTTAGAAGGGTTTTCTTTAATACACTTCTATTCTCCCAGCCTTCATCCTAAGTCATGTTCATTCCTTTCAATATAATGTCACCCATTCTATTACCTCCTCCCCCACATAACATCACAGAAGTGCTGAGATGGAAAGAGCCTTAGGGTCATTTTACAGGTGATAACTAAGTAAATGATGATGTTACACTACTTCATCATGGTAAAACTAAGACTAGAACACAGCACTACATACTATACACTAACTTGTTTCTTCTGCTCTAATAAAAGTGTAAAATTGTCTTATTATTTCATATACCAATGCCATTTCAATTATTTCCATTTGAACCCACTTCTGAAACACCATTAAGAAGATTCCAATTGTAAAAGAGGTAAGGAGAGGGGAGGGCAGGAGAAAGAGATGGACAGGGGTGTCATCCTATCAATAAGCTTGAATGCACACTATCTGTTTCTTCAGTCATGAAGCGATTACATCAAACCTGCCTCACCAGGAATCAGTTCCATTCAACCTCTGAGTACCTTCTCCTCCCCTCTATCAGGGGAAAACTAGAATCCTTCTCTCAGGTCTTTTCAGCTTCCTGAACAAAAGCCAGCCCCCTGTGGCTTGTTGCTGCCAGACTGACTACATAATTTTCCAGAAGTCTCTGGTTATGCCACATTGCTCAAGGAAGAACAATACCATTAAAGTGACTTCACAAACCCATAAACATGCCACTTGCAGCCTTCTTGTCCTATTTGGTGACCTACACCACCCAGCACAATCAACAAGGGCCATCTAGATTTCAGAGTCAAATCCCTGCAAAGAATTTGCCTAAACACTTTTATTAAAGCCCTAACAATAGATTTCTGTGTGTCACGATGAAATAACATGTCCTTAAAGCTCAAAGTCCAGCTGACTGCAGTATTAAAAAAAAAAAAAAAAAAAAAAAAAAAAAGCCACCAGACACTGACAAATGTAGAATCACAAAATTATTCTAAACTGATCAATGCCAAGAAAAGTCATGATGCATTGAGGAGTCTCAGTACAAAAGGAGCAGCCTCTGCCCATTAACATGATGGATGTCAGTGAAGGTAGAACCCTTTTTTCAGGGCAGAAAACATAAGTGGTAGTGAGGTCATCCACAGAGCACATGACATTTAGTCCCTGGCTCTAGTTTCCCTAGTTCTCCTTTTCTGCAACCCACAAAATGTTCTGCCTCATATAATGATCTTGAGCAGAGGAGGGCTGCCTGGATATCCTTTAACCTATAGACCCCTACCACAAACACACACACACACACACACACACACACACACACACACAGACTTCTGTGTAAATATGCAATGTCAGGAACCACATTCCTGCCTTGTTCTAAAGAAAGTAACTGTCAGGTTTAGAAATATGTGGTGACCATGTTTTCTGATAGAAAAATCAAAATTTATGGCATAGAACAGATTATTTAAAAGTCGACTCCTAGAATATTGCATATCAATTGACTAGGTGTGAGCACCTATTTATATACACTTTATTTTATGTGGAAATTTATAGGAAAATAGTAAAAATTCCTAGATCACAAAAATATGAAGTTTTGAAAATGCAAAAGAAACGATTATCAATAGATGTATATTTTATGTGATCAAGCACTTGGTATTTTATTATCCAGACAGTAACTAATACCCCCATTTTACACATGAGAAAATTGGGCTAAGAGAAGGTAAGCAAGTTGCCTGAGATCACAAGACTAGTGCTGAGAAGATTCAGGATTTGACTCCAGCCTTGTCCTACTCCATTGGTTCTTTCTCATGTATCTGCTCCTTCACTTTGAGTGGTCAGTGAGACCAGAAATCTTGTAGAAGACTTTCAAGAGAATATCTCAACAGTCTGAAGAATTCAGCAGATCATCCTCCAAACTTCATCAGAATCAAGGGTGATGTGCTGAAGTGTGTGGTGTGATATAAAGGGAGACTTCTCTCTGATTCCCAGACACACTGGAGATGGTAGCTGCTTTGTTTCAAAGCTCAAGATTATCTGTCAAAAAGCAAAATTAAAGGATGCCACAAGGTCTGACCCCATTCTCAAACTGAAGACTGCTAACAATTGCAAAACCCTGTAAGGGAATAAATCAACTTCTGAAAAGTCTTGAAAATTCTCTTCATTCACCTTCCCCAAAACCTCTGGTCAAGATTTTGAGAACTTGCAGGATAGGACTCTTCTTAATTCTAGAATTTATGTTCCATCTTTGATGAGAGGTTCACAGAAGCATATCTCACCTTGATCCTCCAGCTATTCCACAGGAATAAGACTTTCTTGAGCACAATTATCACAAGGATGCCTCCCAGTGACCAAAACAACCAGCCTGCTCATTGATTATATAAATCACTCAGCCTTTGTAAATGTTCTGGTCATCCATTATTGTTATTATTGCTGTGTTTGTGTTCTACAAGGCTTAATATGCCAAATAAGTTATGGTACTAATTCTTTCCTCTGGCAAGGGATGCTGATCTCCAAATAGCCCCCATACCCATGACAACGCAAGTCAGTCTTTCCATGAGATGTGTGGCACATAATCCCTCTGTGGTGCCTCTCCCGCCTCCTTATCAAACCTCAGCATCTAACTCTTCCCTTTCTCTGGTCAATTCAAATCATTTGTAGGTCCTTAAACACATCATCCTTGATCTTGGCTCCATCACTTATTCCAGCTCAAAGTGAATCCTCTGTGAACCTTCTTATCTTTCCAGGAGAGGCATCATTGGAATTAATGTGAAAGCTATAGCAATTTGCAATTTTTATCTTAGAATTTTTGTAGTCTGGTTAGCTTCAACCATGCATGCAAATCCCTTTTAATTCAAATTTCACATTTTAGAAAGTAGGGTTTTTATGTACAGGTGTTTGTAAATGAGAAGTTCATAATTTAGGGAACATATATATAATAATGTCTCACCCCAAACTGCTATTGGCAAGACAAACAGTAGCAGCTGATGCCAAGATGTGTGATTCAGATGATTTTAAAATTAAGTGGCATTCCAAAGAATCTGGGCAAATTTCCCTCAGATATGATCCACTAGATAACAGACTGAATTTTCAAAAGACATGAATGACTTATTTGACCAAAGCTTACTAAAATAGAGCATCAACTTTGAAAATTAGCATGCTTACATGAGATCCAAATATCTCTCTCATCATCCCACTATCTCAGAGTACACAGTAAAAATAATTTGTTTCATTTTTATTTATGCTAAATAGGAAGGAAATTTTGTCCTGGTCTCATTTCAAGTTAGTTTGCTTGATTGATTAAATAAGAGGATGAACTCTCCTAGAATAATAAATCATCTACTCAATTGCACATTAATTGAACAACATTAGCATAAATGCATAAAGGGGAGGGGTACATTAGGCAAGAATGGAGCAAAGAGGCTTTAGCATTGGTTTTGACCTGAATTCTGGATGCCAATTTTGTCACTTTGTACCTATGTACCTCTGAAAAAATTGCTAAAGCTCTCCAAACCTCAATTTTCTCAACTGCTAATAGGGATGACAGTAGGCACTTCATGGAATAGCTGGATGGATTACTAATTTGTCATTTACAAATACTTGTATATGTGAACTTTACTTTTTTTTTTTTTTTTTTTTTGTACCGGGGATTGAACTCAGGGGCACTCAACCACTGGGCCACATCCCCAGCCCTTTTCTGTATTTTATTAGAGACAGGGTCTCACTGAGTTACTAAGTGCCTCGCCATTGCTGAGGTTGGCTTTGAACTCGCGATCCTCCTGCCTCAGTCTCCCAAGTGCTGGGATTACAGGCGTGCACCACCGCGCCCGGCGTGAACTTTACTTTTTAATATGTCAATAGAACTTGAGAGAAAAGAGATTTGTGAGCATGTATACAAATAACCAGAATATAACAGAAGCATAAAATGGCACAAATAACATATTGAGCACAGGGCCTAGTACAGAGTGAGAACTTATTTTTTTTCCCCACTTATTCTACCTCCTTACTAGATTTAAAGACTTCTAACTAGAAAGATAATGAAACTAAGGCCCGTCCTTAAGGAACTTAAACTGGTAAAGGAGATAAAATGTGCTCATATTAGAAAAAATAAGATACACTTTGAGAACAAAATAAACCCCAGCAATATGAAAACACAAGGGAGAAAGACCATAAGCCATGCTCCCTTGGGACATCTGGAACAACTTCATGAAGAGACCATTTTAGATAAGTCTCATTAAAATGGCACGAACCTTCTTGATGTGAGGATCACAGCTTTTAATTAAGCCTCTTGCTTGAAATACATAGAGAAGAAAAGGTAGAAACTATGGATAACAACACAGATAATGAGACACTGACAAACCCTAAAGGAATTTCCACTTTTTACCAACCTTTGCACCTTGATCATGGATCACAACTGGAAAGGGGGCGGGGGTGGTGGCAGATAAAAGCTTAATGCCAAAAAGTGAAGCTACTACTGTCAACCTAAGGAAGGGCAAACCTTATCCTTCTCCTTCTGGCTCAGAGAATTCCCAACATCCCACTCAACTAAGAGCTCTCCATATGAAGCACAAGTGATGAGAGAATCTCTATTTTAATGTACACTATTCTTTCTATAGATTTCCAGAGACTAATTCCCAAAAAGAAAAGGGAGGGTGGAAAGGGGATCATTTAGGAAAGAAGCTATAATCTTAACAAGAAATAGGATAGTGATAGCTATCTATTCTTAACAAGAAATAGGATAGTGATAGCTTCATAGTGAGCTTTGGAGAGGAGCCCTGTTAGCAGTGGACATTGGAGGTTCTGGATTTTCATGTACTTTGCTGTTTAGTCAACCAGAGAAACAAACAGTGTGGCAGAAGAGGATCCCATTATTGTAACAGAACAGAGCAAGACAGGGCTAAAAGCTGACCATGGCACTCCCACTTGAGAAGAGGCTACAGTGCTCAAGTCCAAGTCCATGGACTCATGACAAGCTATCTACCCTGCCATGGCCAAACACTTCATCTACTTCAAACATTCTTCACCCCAGAAAAATAGAGAAACCACGCATATTAAAAGATAGTACAGGGACAATGATCCTAAAATTTCAGAGAAAAAGTAAACCACTTCAAAAGTATTTAATACACAAACCATATGATTTTGAATAAATTATAATACATCCACATGATCTAATATTTTGCAGATGTTAGTACTCATGTTATCAAGTAACATTTAATGCATCAGAAAATTTCTACAATGTAATATGAAGTGAAAAGAGCTACATCCAAACCTGTATGTGCAGTGCTTGTCAATTTTACAAAACTTTACACGTGTGATACATACACAACAATGAAAATAAATTTAAATGTTATGGTAGTGACTTCATCTGTATAATGTGATTATGCATGAATTTTTGTGCCTTTGGGCTACTTTGTTCTATTCTCTTCCAAAATTTCTGTGAGGCTACTTTCATAATTTAAAACGTGTCATGTTTTAAAATAGATAAGTATACAAATATACAGATAATACAATTTGAGGTAAAAAGACTTTAAAGCAAAGCCAAGTCAATAAGAAAACATAAGCCATGACTGGAAAGCATCTAGAAAACTGGGGTGTGTGAAGGCAAACAGACATATGAGGCAAGAAATAGGGACTAGACTCAGACTGGAAGAGGCCTTCGATGCCTCATTTAGGATCAAAGATTTTCTTCAGTCCAGAGCAGGTATTTTGAATGTCAGCAAGGTATGGTAGAGCTGTGCTCTGTGAGACTATTCTCACAAGTAGTGTCTTAAGTGGATTGGAGGTGACAGGCTCTTCTAATAGTCCAAGGGTCAGGCAGAACCAGCTTGACCAAGTGGCTTCAGTGACAAAGGAGAAGATGAGGTAGGTGTTGGGTATAAAGGCTCAACCAATGGTTGAATGTAAACAGCCTCAGGGAGGAAAGGATTGAAGGATGACTCAAGGACTGGATTCTGGGCTGCTGGTCAGGGACCTGTATTATCTCAAAAGTTTTGGGAGTATTAGAAATTTATTCTCAACATGTTAGGTTTAAAGTGTCAATGGAATATCCAAATAAATTTTGAACTGGGAGGTTTAAATGTGAATTTGCAACTTGAGAGAGAAGCCTGGTCCGTGACATAGATTTGGGAATCACACAGACGTAAGACAAATAAAGAAGGACATGGGAAGATGAACAACAGGAGGAGAGCAAGGAGGAAGAGGACAGAGGACGGAATGCACAGGAGACAGGAAAGGAATAGAGAAGAGATCAGACTCACACTGCAGAAGAGAAGAAGAAAAGTTACTCGCAGAGCCAGAAGAAGCAAACAGAAAGGTGAGCAGAGATCTTAGCAGCACAGGGAAGGAGCTGAGAATGCACAGCACCATAGGAAAGGAGCTGAGAATGCACAGAGATGTCCTCAGTGCTAAGTGCTGGGAAAAATGCACAGAGGCTGAACATGAAGAAATGTCTCCTGAGAGAGTGATTAGGAGGTGAAGGGACAGAAAAAAATGTTAGAGTAAAAAATTAAATCAACATATCTTGTCACAGTTGAAAAAGACAATTCTCTGTGAGAACTGCCATTTTTAAAACACATCTGGAGTCTAGTACCCTAAGCATCAAGTCATTTTTCCTCTTCCAGATGGACAGGAGAAGTTCTCTCCTGAGTGCTTAACAGTTTGAGGCTGTCACCACAGCAACCAACAGAACAACTCTGCTCATCACTAACTACATCCCAGTCTGTGGCTTGCATGGGAATGAAGATGTGCTTTCAGACAGGGCTGGGTGGGACTCAGTCTGGCTGCAGGTGTCTGTGAACACTGCCTGATTCCGGGTGTTTTCTGTAATTACTGGAATGATGAAACCTGTCATGCTTTAAGGTAGCAAGCAAGAGAGACAAATTAATTCCTGCCTTCCTGAACTAAAAATATATATTCATCAAGTCCAATCAGATTTGTTTTAATTAGTTTCTTTAAGCCACAGTTTTTGCAACTTTTTTTTTATCAAACTGGCTCTTTTCCTTAATAGTAAACAGAACAATTTTCATACCTAAAATATTCCTGCCAAACAAACCTGCTGTCCTTACTTATTTCTCACCTTGTCCACCAGGGCCAACTCAGGATGAGGACAAGAATCACTTGTTAGGTATATGCTTTGTTTCACACAAATTTAATCTCCTTTTATTCATATCCATGAACCAACATGATTTTTAAGAATTATTTGAGTATACACTATCCATTTAATTATGGCTACCAACAACAGCAAAATAAAAAACAAATACGACTTGCCTGAGAAGCAGTTCAGTTCAAGATCCATGTATTATTTTTTTTCATTATTAGACAAATTCAACAGAAATATACCAATAGTTTAGTGGAAAACTCTAATAATTCCTAATCATCTGAATGTGACTGTGACTGTGTAGCATGCAAAATCCCAGCCCTCATAAGATATCACGGTGGATTGGAGAACCACTGAGCAAAGATACAGAAGAATATTTACAGTTGTCAATTGGATGTTTGGATTAGGAGTGTTTCCAACCTCACATTTACATCCCAACCTGCACAATATTTTTGCCATAACTGTGACCCACTTGCATTATTATTTACTTAATTTAAATCAACTTTGTGGCTTAATTTCTTTCAAAGTAATCATGCAATCAACCTTAGAATAGGAAGCAAGGAAACATGACCAGATACAATAGAATTCACCACATCACTGACATGCTAATAATACCTTTGAGAGTTCTGAAACTTTTAAGATTTCACATACAATTTGAAGATCTTGTAGCACATTATTTTTCTGCTGTCGTTCAAATAGCTTATAAACCTATGTCTCAATGACCCCCTTCCCAACGAAGTCCATTCTCGATATAAAGCTTCTGTGTCAAGAAAACCCAACTTAAAAAAAAATGACAGAACAACCTGCAATAATCAGACGGCTTTTTTTTAAGGCACAGGTCTTATCAGAGAATCTGGGCCCCATTTGTGCAACAAATTAAGCAGCTTCTCTGCCTGGTACTAGGGATGCAGCAGTGAATAAGCAAATATAACCCCTGCCCAACAGGCCTGCGAGAAAGACAGAAACCAGACAGGAGGATCTCAGGAGGTTAGGATAGCATAAGGGAATTAAACTGCAAAATCCCAGAGGAATGGCTTCTAGCTTAAGATCTCAACACTGACTTCAAAGAGGAAAATGCACAGCAAGTACATCAGAAAGGTCACCATTAAAGTTCCTATTTCATTCTTCTCAAACATTATATTGATTTAAAGTGAAACAGGAATTGTGATATAATTTATTTATTGGAGACCCTGCCCTCCAGGGTTTGGTACAAAATTCACAAGATACAAAGGCAACTTTGTTTCCACATATCCTCCCTCCCCACAACCTCTCTGTTCAGGATTAAATAAGACTCTATAGCTATTGGAAACCCGCCAGCTACCTTGAGTGGGGTGTATGTGTATGTGGTGTGTGTGTGTGTGTGTGTGTGTGTGTGTGTGTGTGTGTGTGAGGGATGAATAAGAACCACCCTGGCAATTAACAAAGGAAGTAGCAAGGAGGTCTTACCTCACATTTTTGATCTTATACTGATACAGTTTTGATCTGGAAAGTCTTCCAAAGGCTTAGTTCTCAGTTTGGTTTTATTGGGAGGTGGTGAAACTTTTAATAGGTGTAGCTTAGTAAGAGACCTTCTGGTCACTGGGAGTGTGCCCCTGAATGGGGTAATGCAACTCCAGCCCTTTACTCCTCTCTTTCACTTCCCCACTATGAGATTAGCAATTCTGCTGAATTATACACTTGCCACCACTGTCCCTGGGTTCTACCACCAGAAGTCTGAAAGTAATGGTTCTGTCTCGTCGTGGACTAGAATTTCCAAAATTGTGGGTCTAAACCAAACTTTTCTCTTCATAAATTGATTTATCTCCGGCATTTGTAACAGTGATGGAAAGCTAAAACATCTACCAAATCTGTATTCTTGCAGTCTTTTCCAGCTCTTTTAATAGTAACTTTCCACTTCCAGCTTCCCAGACCAAAAACTTCGCAGTCATCCTTGATTTGTTGCTTTCTCTCACATCCAACATCCAATCCATCAGCAAATTCTACCTTACAAATATAGCCAAAATCCCCTACCTCCATTACCACACCCTCGTCCAAACCACCATTCTCTGCAGAGATTACTGCAATTACCTCCTAACTGGTCTCCCTACTTCCAATTGTATCAATTTATTTTCCAGCACAACATCTACACATCCAGAATAAATCTGTTCATATGTAAATCAGATCACAACACTTCTCCCCTCAAAACTCTCCAGGGCGTTTTTTTTTTTTTTTTTTTTTTTTTTTTTTTTACATTTTGTGGGGGGGGGGGGTACCAGGGATTGAACTCTGGGACACTCACTGGGTCACATCCTCAGAACTTTTTTGTATTTTATTTAGAGACAGGGTCTCACTGAGTTGCTAAGTGCCTCGCCATTGCTGAGGCTGGCTTTGAACTCGTGATCCTCCTGCCTCAGCCTCCCAAGTGCTGGGATTACAGGCGTGTGCCACCACGCCCGGCTCTCCAGGGCTTTTATCTCTTTCAAAAAAAAGCTAAAATGTGCTGGTGGCAGCCAGCAAAGCCTTACTGTCCTGTTACAGATTTGACTTTATCCCCTTTTTCTTGGTCATTCTGCTCCAGCCCCTTTGGTCTGCCTGTTGTTCCCTGAGCTTGGTAAGTACTGTTCCTCCTAAAGGATACCTCCTGCTACTCTGTTTGGACACTCCGGGCAGTGATTTCTTACTTCCTTTATGTCTTTACTCAAATGTCAGCTTCTCAGGAGGATCTTCCCCTGGCCACTGGGTATGTAAATTTTGAGTCTGCCCATTACAGCACTATTTCCCTCCTTTATCTTCCTCACTGGCATTCATTGGCATCTAGCAAGCTGTATATTTTTCTTATTTGTCTTATGCATCAGCTCATCCCTTTAAAATGTGAATTCCATGAAAAAAGTAATCTTATACATTAGAATGGTTGCTGTATTGTCAGAAATTAGCTTAGAATGTGGCCCATGGAATGTGTTCAGTGGATGCTTGTGCATAGATTTTTGGAATGAGGACTAGAAAGGGCAGACAAGACTATGAAAATGGATTCTCAGAAGGATAGTGGCACTATTATAGAATAAGGGTATGGTGAGTGGATTGAATACAGAGAGGATATGGCAAGAATGTCCCACCTCTGTGGGGAGAAGATGCAAACTGTTATAAAGAGATAAAGCATTACATAATCATTTGTACTTTTAATATGTAGCTTGGATGCAAACTTTTTTTTAATATTTACTTATTTGCTTTAGTTGTAAACAATGCTTTTATTTTTAGGTGGTGCTGAGGATCGAACCCGGGCTTTGCATGTGCTAGGCAAGCACTCTATCGCTGAGTCACAACCCCAGCCCCCGAAAATTTGATTCTTAAGAGGCGCAAATACATAATAAACTCTATGATCCTATAAATCTCATTTCAGAAATTTAGGAACTTATTAGCAAATGAGAATGACCATGACACAAGGAAAATCATCACCATGTAAAAATCCAACAGTATAATTGGCTAGTGCTAAGAAATAACAAGTACATAACAAAACTTGAACTGCTGTGATTGCTATATGAAAAATTTCAGTGCTGAATCACAGATAGCTTTTGGCTTTATAAACCCTTAAGTCTCCCATTAAGACAGTCTTCGATAACTGATTGATATAAGGTGTTATCATGTTTTTGAAATATCCTAATCCCAAAAGGTAAGTGTACAATCATTTTCTAATGAAAATGTATAAGAAAGTAAAATCAAACCACATGCCTCAAAATGGCAACACATCCACACATCTGATCTGAAAGTATCCAGTGAAATGGTGAAGAGACACCTCTACTACTGGATATAAGCCAAACATTGAAACACAGGTGTGCCATCACTATAAATGGCAAGGCAATATATTAATGCTTTTTCAAAAGGGTTAATCAGAAAACCACCAAAATCGCTTATTAAAGGGAATTTGAGGGGCTGGGGCTGTGGGTCAGCAGTAGAGCACTCCTCTCACATGTGTGAGGCCCTGGGTTCAATCCTCAGCACCACATAAATAAAATAGAGGTATTGTGTCCACCTACAACTAAAAATTATTTTTAAAAAAGGGAATTTGAACAGTATATGAAGATTTGTAAGCCAAGTCTCACTCTGTCCTCACTGAATCCACTATTAGCACATTAAATCAATCACTCCCTTCAAAAGAGAAGTTTGTTGGACAGTGACCAATGGAACATAAATAAAAGAAGAATCACAAATGAGAACAAACTACTCACCATCATAATGATAAAGAACAAAAATGAATTCCTTGATTAGGGATTTCCAGGGAAGACAAATGTTAAACAAATAATCATGAAAAGAACTGATTTAAACTAAGAGGAGACCAACATTCTAAGCCAAAGAAGTAGTCTGGGTGAAGACCTTGAGAATAGAGCTTGCATTATGTTTGAAATACTGCACTAAGGTCAGTTAATTCAAGTCAGAGTTTTCCTGATTGACAGGTCTTAGCTCCTAAATCCCCACTTAGATGTTACCACTTCAGGCAGCCCTTACCAACCTCAACCTCTAAGTCAGTCTTCCTATATAGACCCTGACAGTACCTTCTACTATTGCTTCATAAAACTCAGCACAATTATCTGTACACCTGTTATAATATTATAGAGATGTTTAGTGTAAATAGGAACCAAGATACAATTTTAGAGTAAATTCTGGAGCCTACAGTGAACAGACCAAAGAAGAATCTCTCTCTCTCTCTCCCCCGGCCCTAGTCTCTCTCTCTCTTTCTCTCTCTCTCTCTCTCTCTCTCTCACACACACACACACACACACACACACACACACACACTTCCCCAAATAGGTTTCCTTCTTTTTCTATATGTCAAAGATAAAACAAACACTTGAGCAGTACCAGTCTGGGGATGCTAATGCTGGTTATTGATAGAACAAGGTCAGTGAAGGTCAAGGCTCTTCCAAAGTCTCCAAGACTCTCACCACCTAATCTTCCAAGGAAATTACATAGTTATGGAAAAAGAGTTCAGAGCAAATTGTTTTCACTCTTTCATGACATTTTGACTTCCTTAACATAAGCATCTAGAGGGGTGATATAAAAACAAATCACCTGAGCTGTGCCTATTACATTTGGGGATATTTGTGTATTGCATAACTCAGCACCCAGAAAACAACAGACTACAGAACTGCATCTCAGGGGTGGTCAGAGCTAAACTTTGTAAACATCCACTTTAATTTTAACTTTATTGTGTACAAACTTAAGTACAGGATCAGTTCCAAAGTAATGATAATGTGTTTAAGGAGACAGAGGGCTAGCCAACAGAGTTCTGAAAACTATGTGGTGGCCCATTCAAAACTCTGACACTTTGAGTGTTTCCACTGACCATATTACATGCCTCCCAGATGATATATAGATATTTTCAGCTCAAGAAAACACTACTGTCTTACTTGCTACAACAAATACAAAGAACTTAAAAATCCAACTACCTTAAGCAATTATAAAGACTTTCCGGGTATATCTCATTTCTGAGAGCTTTGTATATAAATTCCATCATCAGCTTTGGCTGCTATGGCAACTAGAATATTTCAGAAGTGATTTGAAATGAGTATCACTTTACAACCAGCATCTTTTGCAGGAAACAGAACTGACTGAAATCTAATCCATTCTAAATTTCAAAATACAGTGTCAATTTTCACTCCTGAAATCTAGTTATGCTCCTATTTGCAAATCAATAGATAACAACCTGGTACAATTACGAAGAAGTACCAATGGAGAAGCCCTTCATTTTATTCCTTAACTAGTCATACTAAAGCATCACTTAGGTACTCTCCTCCCAGTTTTATTAGGCTTAAAAAAAAAAAAGACTTTTTAAAAGTAATTTTAGAGCCGGGCGCAGTGGCGCACGCCTGTAATCCCAGCACTTTGGGAGGCTGAGGCAGGAGGATCGCGAGTTCAAAGCCAGCCTCAGCAATGGTGAGGCACTTAGTAACTCAGTGAGACCCTGTCTCTAAATAAAATACAAAAAAGGGCTGAGGATGTGACCCAGTGGTCGAGTGCCCCTGAGTTCAATCCCCGGTACCACAAAAAAAAAAAAAAAAAAAAAAGTAATTTTAGGTTCACAGCAAAATTGAGTGGAAGTTACTGAGTTTCCATATATTCCCTACTCCCTCCCCCACAGATATAACCTCACCCACTATCAACATCCTTCATCAAAGTAGCACATTTATTACTTTGTAAGTTCAATAAACAAATTTATAATAGTACAGTATAATCACCCTTACTTTATATTATGGTTCGCTTCTGGTGTACATTCTGTCGGCTTAAAAAAACCATTTAATGATATGTATCCACCTTTATAGTACCAAACAGAGTATTTTTACTGTCCTAAAAATCCTCTGTATTCCACCTATTCATCCTTCTCCCCCTCCCTGTTTTTTTTGTTTTTGTTTTTTTGGGGTTTTTTGTTTGTTTGTTTGTTTTTTGTTTTTTGTTTTTGTATTTTATTAGAGACAGGGTCTCACTGAGTTGCTAAGTGCCTCACCATTGCTGAGGCCAGCTTTGAACTTCTGATCTTCCTGCCTCAGCCTTCCAAGTGCTGGGATTACAGGCTTGTGGCACCACACCGGGCTCCCCTCCTTAACTCTTGGCAACCACTGATCTCTCGTGTGTGTGTGTGTGTGTGTGTGTGTGTGTGTGTGTGTGTGTGTGTGTTACAGAAGGTCAAACCCAAGCCCAAACTTGTGCATTTCAGGCAAGTGCTCTACCACTGAGCTATATCCCCAGCCAAACTGACTTTTTTTTTTTTTATTGTGTCCATAGTTTTGCCGTTTCCAGAATGTCATAGTTGTAATCATAAAATATGTGGCCTTTTTAGATTGACTTCTTTTACTTAATAACATGCATTTAAGGTTTCTCCATGTCTTTTCATGACTCAATAGCTCATTTATCTTCAGCACTGAATAATATGCCATTGTCTGGTTAGACCACAATGTATTTATTGATTCACCTACAGAAAGATATCTTGGTTACCTCCAAGTTTGGGCAATTACAAATAAAGCTGCTACAAATATTTGTGCATAGGTTTTTGGGTGCAAATAAACTTCTAACTCATGTGGGTTAAAACAAGGAATAGAACAGCTCGTTCACAAAATAAGCAGAGTAAAACCGGCTCCTCCTGATTTATTTGCTGTTCTAGCAATGTGCTAGGCCTGCTCCCACTACAGGGCCTTTGCATTGGCTGTTGTCTATGCGCAAAATACTTTCTCCCAGGTGAAGGCATTTTAGGCCACAACTGAAACTTTGGCCTCTACTCAGATAGGGAGTATCTGGAGAGTTTTCAGCAAAAGAAATTACTTTGTATATCTATTCTATTTGATATGATTTTACATATAGGTGAAACAGAATAATGTATAATAAACATCAGTATACTTAGGATTGAGTCTTAAAATCATTGACTCACAGAAAATTGTATTTCATTTTTTATCCCACACTCACAACAGATCATTTTGAAGAAAACCTCAAGCACCATGTAATTTCAACCACAAGTATTTTAATAGAGATCTCTAAAAGACATGAACTATTTTTGAAAATTTTTTCTTTTAACATTACAATACATTTGCCACACCTGCAGGCTGGAGTAACTCAGGCCTGCTTGACCTATGAGAAATCAGTATGCACATCTTTTCCCAATCAGGAATCCATGAGGGTGGCTTGAAATTGGCCATGCAAGGAGTAAACTCCATGGAAATCAACACACACTAAAACCAAGACTTTTATTTCTGGATCCCCGATTGTTAAATATTTACCATCACACCTCTGATTCACATTTACACAATTAAGAATGCTTACTTAATATCATCGGATGGTCATTTTTAGTCAGTGGTCATTATTTCTTTGGTACACTTACAATCTTTTTTTTTTTTTTTTTTTTAGTTTATGTTTGAGAGATCCACACTCTGTGATCATTTGATATCTCTTAAGTCTCTTTTAATCCATCAGATCCCCCAATATCTTTTTTTTTTCTTTCTTGTGTTTTCTTTTGTTATTACTGAAGAAACCGGGTGGTTTTGTGCTGCGGACTTCTCTACAGTCTGAATTTTGCTAATTGTGTGCCTGTGGTTTCACTTCACCAGTTCCTATGTCTCCTATAAATTGGCCATTAGATCTGCAGCTTGCTCAGATGCAAGATCCAGTTTGGGGGCAAGACTTGTTCATCAGTAAGAGGGATATGCATCCATCAGAGGAACAGAAGTGCAGGTAGTGCTTCATATTGTGGTGCAAATGGCCTATTGATGATCATCTCAAAATGACAATATTTTGTATTCTATCACTAACACTTCATTTAGTATTTTAGAATATATCTATAAGAGAACATTCTGCCCACCAACTCTTTGACTAATTTATATATTAGTGGAACCACTCTGTTGTCTGGAGAAAAGACTGTGGAGGCAAGTGTGGAAACAGAAGGATGAGTTGAGAGGGTGTTTCAGCTACCCAGGAGAGCCAAGGTGAAGGTGAAGGTCAAGGAAGTGGAGAAGCATCAGATTGTAGCCCATCCAGCAATAGTTCCCAATGGATTGAAAACTGAATATTTATGGTCTCAAAGCATGGAATTCAGACTGAGTTAAAAAGACAGATAAATATATTTTCCAAGTAATTATATCCACTCCTTTCTTTCACATACATATGTAACCACACACACATATCCTCATACATGCATGTACGTACATTCTCCCTCCCCCCTCCCCAGACACTTACTTTGAAACAGAAGATGTTAACCAGCAAAATAGAAATCATGTGACTGGTTGTCCCAGCATTTCCTAACAACAAGATAATGAGATGGTTCATAAGGGAGAAAGGCTGTAAAGATGATATAAAAGCCCCTTGGCAGGTGAATCAGTATTTGTTCCTCTGTTAAATGTGCTTTGCTTAAATGAATTTTTATAGAAAGATTCCACTGTGTTTCTCACAGTTTAGTCATTATTTTTCCAGTTATAAATGTGACCATAGAAAATGCCCTTGTTCCTATCCAATATGTATTTGCAATTTATTGAATGAGTCATTTATAGGGAAGGACCCTGAGAATATCCAAAATATTATAAGTGGCCCTAAAAATACATTCTCTATACCCCTTCCTAATGAATTTAAAAGTGATTGAAAGAAAGTTTACTAAATTCATTGGCTGATTCATAATGCCACAATGGGGAAAATATAATGGAAATTTGGTGTAACCAACTGAAATGGGAGATAAATAACAAATGAATATTATATAAAAATAATCATCAAACTGAGTGCATCAATAATCCTAGTGTTTCCCACTGTGTGAAGGCAGTGAGTTGGCCTTTTGAATATATTTCTTTTAGCTCACAAAAAATCCCAGCAAACTGCTAAAACAGCTTCAGGTATTATTTTAAGCCAACTAAAAGCTATGTCCTTTAGAAAATTAATATCTAGGTAATGAAAAGATAAAAAGGTAAGCAGTCATGGCAGGCCTTTTGCTGGACACTATTCATGAGTTATACAAGACATGAAAGCCTCTACCATGGAACTGAAATTCCACAGGAGTATCCAGGCATGGCAGTGCACAACTGTAGTCTCAGTTTTGAGGGAGGCTAAGGTAGGAGGATCACTGGATCCTAAGAGTTCAAGATCAGTATAGGTAATATAGAAAGACTCTGTCTCAAAAATGAATGAGAGAGAGAAAAACAGGAAGGAAGGAAGAAAATTCCAAAGAGTAAGAGATTTATTCATTTGTGTCTCTGTCTCCAGCACCTGCAGTATCTGATATATAATTGATACTCACTCAATAAGTATGAATGAATGAATAAATGAATGGAATGTCCTCCTAGAGAAAGGGCTGGTTACAAACTCAACAGTACTCAGTGGGAAAAGTCACATTACCCCTGGCCTCAGGGGATAGAACTATGAGGCAAAATAAGGAAATGTGTTCAAGGAATATTTCAGCTGCCTGGTGATACTCAGCTGCTCACCTCATTTCAACAAGTGATTTCACTCTTAGCATTTCATACCTAATCTTTGTGCATATGGAGGTACACAAACTTACTGAGGGAAAATCAGGAATAACTTTGGAGACAATGATCTTTTTCCTGTTTCAAGGGCTTGTTTCAGGCACTGATGCTACTTAGTAACAGTGCCATTGCAGTTGCTAGGGAGATGAGGAGAATGCAAGGGTGAGGGGGACATTGAGTGCTTTCCTTAGCCTGCAGCTCAGGGCACAGTGACCAGAATAGAGAAAGAGGACCAATCTGGCCTTCCAATCCAATCCCTTGCAGTCTATGGATGGAAGGAGCCATGATCACATTTTGGTATTCAGTTTACAATCATTAAAATATTAGCCTAAAACAGCTGATATATATTCTAAATATTTCAGTTTTATTTAACTTATTGATCTCTAAGACACATAAGGGCAAAAACAATGAGCAACTTCTATGTTTTTATTCTGGTGTGGATTAAGCACCTGGGGAAAGAATCACACTTTAGACATCTGCCCTGCAGGATGATGGCAACAAACCCAATAGGCAACAAAGCAAACTGTCTTTTATCAGCTGGTCCATTTCCTGAGAAACTAAAAGAGGATTGTGCTCAGCTGTATGAGTACTTGGGCAGGCCTGGACAGGATGGTTGCTAAGTATTCTTTGAGGTTTCTTTCATGGCCTGGACACAAGTGCCCTTAATCTAGTAGACTTGACCATGACTCTGGGCTGGTTTTTACAGCACGCTCTCCAGGCCTGTTTATTGATTCCCATCACAAGTACTTACAGTGAATCTACTGTTTTTTGAGTCCTTTTAGTTTAATGTACACAGAAAAGACAATTCAGCAAGGAAAAGGAAGGAGGATTTTTTTTTTTTTTTAAAGCTACCCAATGCAGATTTGTCCTAAAAAATATCTGGACTATTTTTTTATTGACTGATCATTATTGTACATCTTTATGGGGTATGGTGTGATGTTTTGGTACATTTATACATTGTGTATTGACCAATTCAAGATATTTGGATTATTCATCATCTCAAACAGTGATCACTTCTTTATGATGACAGCATTCAAAAATCCTCTCTTCTAGTTACTTTGGATTATGGGATACAATATTGTGAACTATAAAATAATCACCCTATGTGAATTTATTAAAATGGACCAACTAGTTCTTATAAGGCCTCCTTTGTCCTTGGTTTTCCATCATCCTCTCTACAAAGAGGACAGCACTCACCTACACCAGAGGGACATTAGTGGATGAGTTCATGAACTAGCCAGAAACTCAGAAATTGCTCACTTTATTTCATTTGCTTATCTCTCATTAATCTCTCCTGCAATATTCCAGAATTGCAAATATTCAACAGAAGGTGATGAGAATAAATAACCTAAGGAGTCATGTTATAGGCTGCTGCAAAGAAATTTCATCACCAAAAGCATTTTTTATGGTGTTAGGAATGAAACACAAGGCCTTGCACATGGTTTGCAAGTGCTTTACCACTGAGCAACACCCCCAGCCCTCCAAAACCATTTTTTTTAAGTGCTGTGGCTTCTGCTATTAAAATGATATGCATTGACATTTGCCACTAGATGTGGAAAATTTAGACAAAAAGCTTATCTTTTAAAGCATTACTAGAATGCTGTATGTGTTAGAGTTGGTAGAATGTTAAAAGTCTGAAAAAATAGTATGCCATACTGCTAGATTTTACAGTGTCTTTTCCTATAAAGGAGTCCTGGTTTACTGAAAATTTAAGAAAGCAACACAGATTGTGACATTTGATTCTCTGGCATAGGAGGCAAGGCAAAATGCAAATGTTAGAATTAATCTCATATTATAACACTGCATTTCGCATGTGCATTGAAGTAGCACAGATTCACGAATCACTGTGATTGCCTCAGTTTAACAGCTCAACACATAGGGCCAAGATTCATTTTAATTTAATTTAAAAGAATCCATTTGTCATGCTGGCATAAGTATCTTTAAAACCTCTAGTGAGCAGGGTTGTAACACCATGGTCGATGCTACTCACAAAAAAAAATTAGCATTCCAGAGTGAGATAAGAGACATGTCAGCTGAAGAACGACAGTAATGCTATCCTGTGAGCACTTCCATTACAAGTTAATAAGGCATATTTCCAAGGCAGACAACATGTTGGCTTCTTCTTAATGTCTAAAAGGTAGGGGTTTTTTTTTTTTGTTTTTTTTTGTTTTGTTTGTTTGTTTGTTTGTTTGTTTGTCCTCAAGGAACTTTCCTTACAAGAACAAGAAAACAATACTTTTGTTGATTCCTTTCTTTATTAAAAAGGTAAGAACTTGAGAAATTGACTCCTGGCAACATACCCATTTTATATTACTCAAGTCAACCTTTTTCTGATAAATATTTTCATCTGAGGAAACTATAAAGTAAAATCTGGGTAAAGAAAGAATGGTGGGAGGGGTGATGAGAAAGGAGAAAAGATATGCAACCTAAGAATACAGGAATGCACCTTTATTACCTACATTATCACTCACTACAGTCAAGAAAATTACCAAAATCCAGGGCAATATCATGGGCATCATAAAATTCCCAGGGGATCAATGACTGTCCACAAATAGGAGCTTCTAGGAGTGACTAATGAGTGAATCAATCTCATACTTTAAATGCTTCTTTCACCCAAATCTCTTTATTATTCAACCTGTTATTACCCACAATTAAAGTGTCTTTCACTTAAGAATCTTATGTTATCTTTCTTTAATTTACTGCTGTTATTTTTCTTTAATTTACTGCTCAATCACCACTGTTCCTTTGACTGTCAGAAATACTTTGCCTACAGAGGGCTAGACTTTACACACTCTCAAGACAGTGGTCAAAGAAATGAAACTGGGGCTGGAGTTGTGGCTCAGTGGTAGAGCCCTTGCCTCATATGCATGAGGCACTCGGTTCGATTTTCAGCACCACATATAGATAAATGAATAAAATAAAGGTTCATCAACAACTAAAAAAAATTTTTTTAAAGAATAAAATTAATTACTCTTAAAAAAAAAAAATGAAATGAGTCTGAATTCTCACTTCTTGGTCCTCGGAGTTGGTGGGTAGAAGAATTGCCCTGAGAGAAGATTTAGGTTTGACCTCAGTTTTGACATTTACAAAATATCGACCTTTGACAAGGTTCTCACCCTTTCATCTTTTGATTTTTATATAAATATCTTCCTCAAAGACTAAAAAAAATTAATGAAAACAAAAACTGTAGATTGCAAATCATAAAGTCTTATCACAATTAGACATTTTGATGTTTTTTTTTAAAAACAAATTAGTACTACTGTAACACAACATAGGCATTCCTAAATATCATACATTATGCAAAATTATTCAATAAAAACCACAAAGCTTAGCCGGGCATGGTGGCACACGCCTGTAATCCCCGCACTTTGGGAGGCTGAGACAGGAGGATCGTGAGTTCAAAGCCAGCCTCAGCAATGGCGAGGCACTTAGCAACTCAGTGAGACCCTGTCTCTAAATAAAATACAAAAAAGGGCTGGGGATGTGGCCCAGTGGTTAAGTGCCCCTGAGTTCAATACCCGGTACCACAAAAAAAAAAAAAAAAAAAAACCACAAAGCTTATGAGGGAAAAAACTGAGCTTACAGAAACAACATTCTAAAAACTTCACCTGTGACACAAAAACCAGACAGGGACTTAATAAAAATTATAGAAGGATTTTACATGTTATTTGGTTAAGAAATACATAAAGAGTAAGATAATTCCATATTTTGAAGTTAATATATAATTTCTATCTTGAAAGTGATATGAAGTTGGCATGTGATATGATATCTTGAAAGTGATATGAAAGTGGGCATGGCAAGAGCTACAACTTGTGAGTTACTGTGACATGGTGAAAAGAGGGTGGTCTGAAATCAGAGGGCTGTAATTCCAGAGGGAGGGAGGTGTGGCTCCTCGCAGAGGACTGAGCTGTGAGGTTGCTGGTAGATGTTTGAGAAATGGACTTTTGCTCTATTTCTATTTGGCTCCATTCAGCTGGGTACAGTTGTCTTCCTTCACTCACAAATGAAATTATGCATAAACAAATGTGAAATTCACATTGTATTTGAATTGCTTCCTAACATATCAATTGTGTTGGAACAAATTTGTGTTTTCAAATGAACATTACAGCAGAACTGACTGTATCATGGAATGCGTCCCTGAAATGGAAAATAAACTCCAAAATCATTAAATTGACTGATTCCCATTGCTCCTGCTACTTAGAAAGAGCACATACACAGAAGCTGGGTTGCTCTGAGCTTCCCTTACCAGAAAAGAGGCAAATACTTGATGCCTTAAAAAAATCAAAGGTTTCAAAAGTGAACTTCACCACACCCGGGTCTCCCTCAGCATACTATTATCTTTGAGCCTTACGAATGATGTTAGATTAGGGAATAAGATCACAAACTGCTCAGCAAAAGAAACAATCAGTGAGGTGAATAGAGAGCCAACTAATTGGGAACAAATAATTAATACATGCACATCAGATAGAGCACTCATTTCTAGAATATATAAAGAACTCAAAAAACTTAACTCTAAAAAAACAAATAACTCAATCAACAAATGGGCTAAGGAATTGAAAAGACACTTCTCAGAAGAAGATACACAATTAATCAACAAATACATGAAAAAATGCTCAACATCGCTGGCAATTAGAGAAACAAATCAAAACAACTCTAAGATTTAATTTCACTCCAGTCAGAATGGCAGCTATTAAGAACACAAGCAACAATAAATGTTGGAGAGGATGTGGGGAAAAAGGCACACTCATACATTGCTGGTGGGACTGCAAAATGGTGCAACCGTTATGGAAGGCAGTATGGAGATTTCTTGGAAAACTGGGAATGGAACCACCCTATGACCCAGCCATCCCACTCCTGGGTCTCTTCCCAAAGGACTTAAAAACAGCATATTATAGTGACACAGCCACTTCAATGTTTATAGCAGCACAATTCACAATAGCTAGATTGTGGAACCAACCTAGATGTCCCTCAGTAGACGAATGGATAAAGAAAATGTGGTACATATACACAATGGAATTTTACTCAGAAATGAAAGAAAATAAAATCATGGCATTTGCAGGTAAATGGATGAAGTTGGAGAATATAATGCTAAGTGAAGTTAGTCAATCTAAAATATCCAAATACCGAATGTTTTCTCTGATATAAGGAGGCTGACTCACAGTGGTGTTGGGTCTGGGTACATAGGAGGATTAGAGGAATGCTAGAAAGGTCAAAGAGGAGGGAGGGGGAGAGAGAGAGCAAGGGGAGATGGAGGGGGAAAAAAAGAAAAGGTGTTTGAATAAGATGGATGTCTTTATTCTAAAGGCATGATTGAAGATTTGAATGGTACGAATATACATTGTATACAAACAGTGTTTTGTAAAAAGATGCTCTATATGTTTATTATGAATTATAATGCATACTACTATTATAAAGACAACACCTTTGAATAAAAAATAAATTAAAAAAAAGTAAAAACAAAACAACAAAAAAAATCACAAACTGATAGATTGCCAACCATAGACAATTATTTGTCAATTAAAATTTTTTTAAAAAGCACAGATAATGGCAAAATGTAGTAAAATAACCATTAAGTGATACATTTTGATAACTGCCTCTCTTTAATACAATTCAATGAATTCTAAGTTTATATAATTTAATATTTAATAAAGGCCATATTTAACACCCAACATACACTTCCTGAGATCACCAACTGGCTCCTATGAAACAGTGCCAGTCAGGTTCAGCACATCACCATAGTTTGGTCTGCACTAAACAACTTGTTAGGATGATTTGCAGGCAAACATGGGGAAAAGACCTGTCTGCTACTTTCTGCCTTCCTGTTGTCCTTGGTCTCCTAATGCACCCAAGGGAAGTTGCTATCAACCATGCAGCTCAGTTACATCCTAAACCCTAAGCCAGGCTTCTTAAGATCTTCTAGGGAACTCTTGTGCTCCACCAGGCAAGATTCTAATAATGGGTTTGAGGAGGAAAGATCTTAGTGGCTATTCATACATCAAAGTATGCACCCTTCATAAAGTATCATGGAATAAACATTTTTATTGTTGACATTACAGATATAGCTCCTTGTATTATCAAGGTTTTAGACTTCTGTTTCTCAACCCCTCACCAGTTGCTGCTTTGGATATATTTTTAGGTTCTTAGTATATCTTCCAAGGACAATAATATCATCATTCCTTTGCTGAAGCAGGCGATAACATTTGGCAGTAAACACTGAATCATATGCCATCCCAGTTTTGTGAGATTCTCTTTCAAGGCCTTAATTTTCCTACATAAACTAAATTACACACAAAAACCATCACTTGCCATTCTGATGCACCTAACTCACTTTACTTTCTCAGCTGAGAGCTTAATACATATTCCTTGTAAAATAATACATTTGTTTATGTATTGTAGATATATTCCCCCACAATCCAGGGGTTAAAAGATGAAGAGTAATCATTTTGATAGACATGTGCAGGTAAAGACATTTATGGACAAAAGACTAAAATTATTAAGTCAGGGTTGAGGAGTAGCTTAGTGATAGAATGCTTGTCTGACTGTGCAAGGTCCTGAGTTCAATTCCCAGCACCACAAAAGAAAAACAATGATTAAGTCAGTACTGAAATCCAAACTTCAAACCCTAATGAAATCATCTCAGTTTTCATAATAAAATAATGATAAAACTATAAATATCTATTGTGTTTCACATTAAGTATAAAATAATACTTGGTTGGAACTTATCAAGCCAAAGGCATCAATCAGCAAAATCCAGTTCTTAAATTTGATAGCATTTTGCAGTACTCTGTGCACATATGTGCATTTGCCAGCATGTAAGTGCTTCTATCATGAGGACTCTGAACATGGAATTTTCTTCAAGCAGAAATGATCAACATTTATGTCATTTTCAATCATCATAAAACAATAAGTATTTGATTATTCAATTCCCTCATTTACAAAAAGCTTCACAGACTTAACACTTTAGAAATACATGCCATTTGACTTTTTTAGAGTATAGATTATAGAAAAAGATGATCAAATAAAGGAAACTGATCTATAAACTATTACTCAAATAAGACATGGGTCAACTGTGATTTTTCAAATGATTCATTGGATTGTTAAAATGATTAGCAAACCACCTAAGCTATAAAAGGAAACCCATGTAATGATGTAATGAGAGGTATTTCTCATCCTCTAGAGATTGTAGTCTGGATGCCTCTTGCAACTTTAACTTGGTTGACTAATAATATTTTCTATGAAAAGACTACTAGATTGTCAATAAATGTTAGCTTTCTTTTTTCCTTTCTGAAATAAAAATGCAAAAATATGTCTCAACTTTGATTTTTACCATGCTGTACATTCATGAAATGCAGATATGAAATATTGGTTTTAAAGAAAAAAAAAACACAAGAATGCTTCAGGGTATTACTGTTAATGACATCTAATATTAAATGTTGGCATAAGAAATCTATAAGAAAATATACCCAGGGCCAGGTGCAGTCGTGCACCACTGTAATCCCAGCCACTCGGGAGGCTGAGGCAGGAGGATCTTAAGTTAAAAGCCAGCCTCAGCAAAAAGTGAGGTACTAAGCAACTCAGTAAGGACTTGTTTCTAAATAAAATATAAAATAGGGCTGGGTATGTGGCTCAGTGGTTGAGTGCCCCTGAGTTCAATCAAATCCCTGCCAATAAAAGAAAATATATACATTACCAATTGTGGTAGTGTCTCTGAATGAAATGATTACAGTTGGTATTTCATTTAATTTTGTTTTTTCCATGTAACTCAAGTTTCATTGATGACTATGCATTACTCTTGAAATGGAGAAATAAAAATTTATTTTTAATAAAGACAGATGAAAGGAGAGAGAACATAATTGTCGCCGCCTACAGCAATTGCCGCTTGCAGCAACGATACCATGGGAGAAAACTCGGAGGCAGACTGGAAATGAAAAAGTTTTTTTATTCTTCTTTCTTCTAACTTCTCTTCCCGGCTCCAACAACCTCTCCAACTCCAACCACAACTCCAACCACCCCTCTAACTAACCTCAACCGGTTAAATACTTTTTGCCTTAACAAGGACAAGTGCTAACAGCTCGAGCTTACAGGTGCATCACACAGTGTTCACGGGCATAAAAACATTCTTAGATAAATGCATGACTATCAGGTGAAAATACTTGAACACCTTTATGGCTCTCAGCTAACCGCCATCTTAGCTATCCTCAATTAGGGCTCTTACACATAATCATATTCCATATCACTTAATAAGTAACTCCCAGAAAAATATTTTATAATTTAATTTGTTTTTTAAATGTCCAATTAAAAAAGAAAAATCCATCTACTTTCCCAGCCTTTTTCCTAACCATGCTGAACAACTTGTACTTCCCTGAATCATCATGCTCTCTCCAACTCAGTGCCTCAGTGCCTATTTCTCATCTCTTAAGTACCCTTCTCTATGTTCCTCAAGTAACTCCTAGTCTAAATTGACAGAA
Source organism: Tamias sibiricus (assembly GCA_025594165.1). Classification (NCBI taxonomy): domain Eukaryota; kingdom Metazoa; phylum Chordata; class Mammalia; order Rodentia; family Sciuridae; genus Tamias; species Tamias sibiricus. The sequence continues at coordinate 65,156,168 of CM046669.1, read as the reverse complement.
AGCCTTTCTGAGCTCCCCAGTACATTATAAATGCTCATTCTTTGGAGAGCCTCTCTGCATTCATAAACAGTAAGCACTCTCACTGTGCTAACTAGAAAGTGTGTTATCCCCAAGTCACTTAGCACAGGTCCTACTAAATAAATGGATGAATGAATATGGAACTTTGACATTTGAAGGAGCCCTAATTAGGAAGGGCTGTTGTAGCTAGCTGGAAGCCATAAGTTCCACCTGATATGTATGTGACGCACCTGTAGGCACCCGCAAACCTGAAGGTATATAACCGGGTGAAAGCGGTCCGAGTTAGGAGAACGGAGAATTCAGTCAGCCGGGCAGTCACTCGGTCGGTCAGAAGAATCAGAGCGGCCAGAACGTAGGCAGAGCGGTTACAGAAGAGAAACCAGATAGAAGAAGTAATGACTGGTCAGAGTTAGGCCGAGACTCCTGAGGAAGACAGAAGACAGAAGAAAGAAGAAGGAAGAAAGAAGAGAGAAGAAAGAAGCTCTAGTCTTTCTCTAAGCTAAGACTCTAAGCTACTCTAAGCTAAGAAGAAAAATCTTTCTTTCCCTCTCTAAGAAAAATCTTTCTTTCCCTCTCTAAGCTCTAAGAAAGTAGCAGTAAAAGTAGTAAAAGCTTAACTCTGCCTCCGAGAGTTTTTATCCCGGTTTACGGTACCAGGCAGCTTACAGACATTTCCATAATTTAAACAAATGGCTGATCTTTTTTCTCTCTCACATAAGTGATCGGCTATTTTACTAGACTGTTAAACTAACTAGGTGTTTTGACAACTAAAAAGGGTACAGTTATTTATGTAAATTCAATCCATTTATTTAATTAATAGTATTCATTCAATAAACATTTGTGAATTATAGTGACAGCCAGGTTCTATGTTAATCCCTGGAATATAGAAAGGAGACAGTGCCTCCTTCCAACAAACTGAGAGACTAGAAGAGAGGTAAATCCACAGTGGAGTGTTATTAAGTGCTATATTGAGACATGCACTTTCTGTAGCAGCAATAAAAAGGGTGGTATGTGGTGTGGAGACAAACCTAGGTTCCAACAACATATAAAACAAAATTGCAACAGTATTTACAGTACAAAGCAAAGTAGAAATTGGACTAGACAATTGCCTGACTAGTACAGTCAATATACATAACCAATGTTATGTGATCTGAACAGGCAAAGCAAAAGGCAAAATCCAGTATTATGGAGGGAGGGAGGGACTGGCTCATACTGGCTCACACTAGCAGACCAAAAAACACTTCGACTGCCACTCACAACAAAGCGTAAATTTGGAAAGCAGAGCTTTATGAAATTTTACAAACTTTTAAACCCAGTGTTAATTTATTATTTCCCAAGTTCAATTAGTGGGTTCAAAGCAGAGCAGGAAGGAATGGTGTATAAATTTCTCCTTCACTTGTACTGTCTTGGGTGTCATTCTTTTGGATTCCATTGTTGAATCCTTATCTTTTTAAAAAGCATGAGGAATGTTTGTTTGTGGTTTTTTGTTTTGTTTTGTTTTGTTTTGTTTTGTCCCCACAGCTTTTGTTTCCAAACCACTGTGTCCCCAGCTGGATTCAGACCTCATCTCCCTTCTACCTCACTCTAGCTCCACACAGTTAGTTCCACAGATATGAAGCTGGATGAGCACATTAGATTTACTTTTCAAAGGCATGATGAAAAATATTCATCAGGATTACGAAGCTAGATTTTTTAACTACTTCAATTTCAATTTCTTCCAAACTTTTGTTTCTCAAAATATCACTTCCAACCATAGAACACTGTCATGTAAGCAGAACAACATGAAGATAGGAGATTGTGTTTGCTTCCTTTATTTCTGAGAGAATTACCACATATACATTTACTACCAACTTTAAAGAACAAACTGTACCAAGAATAATCACAAACCTAAATAAATTTCTGTAATACATTCCACACATAGTCTAGACAGACTTCTTAAAACATAACTCAAAAATGTTTCTTTGATTGATAGTGCAAAATTCTTTTGCTCATTACTTGTGGAATACAGTCCAAACTGCTGGTCTGAAATTCTAACTCTTCGCAACTGAATCCAATAGGTCTCTTTTGTTCATTGAGCCATATGTCCCTTGTAAAATCTGTTTTCCCCAAAAATATACCCTGTTGTTCTCTAAGCATTCAGATAACTTTCCCACCTCCAAGTCTGTTCTTTCACTGTTTTTTCCTCTAGACAAACCCCCATCTCCCCAGTCCACACCCAGCTCTTCAAAAACCCTGCTCTATGTAGCCTGTCCAGATTATCTCATCAGAAGTTAATGCCTCTGTGTTTCACACTCTCACTGCTCTGGTTTTATCTCTCTTGCCACCTCTACCATATTTTACACATCTTTAGATCCCCCTCCCACAGCAATTAACATATAGTAGGTATACAAAAATAGAACTATAGGTGAGTCACCAGATCTTTTCTAATGACTCAGAAGGCATCTCAGGATTATTTGGATTATTTGTTTTCTCCACCTAAATTCACATATCCATTACTATTATTTGAGGGGTTCAGATTTGTAAGTTATTGATTGACTCTACATTCACCCTATAACTGATATATCATAAGTTCTTTTAGATGAATAAATCTCTGATAGTAAAATATCTGCCACTTGTTTGTTTCTCATACAAAGAAAAAGAATGAAAAAACATTCTGTTTGAATACCTTACTTGTACAAATTTAAATTAAATAGGAGTTCAGTACAACTGCCACTTAAATTCAATTATTTCTTCCATGTTCTGTTCTTTGTGGGTAAACTAAGCCTTAATGCTAAATAACCCCTCAGATGTTTCTTATATCTACTGCAGAAAACTCTAAAGTTCTTACAACATAGAATGATAAATACCAATATGGCTACTATGGCTAATTTGACAATCCTTTTAGATCATGGTGTAGTTAAGTATCAAGATTGGGTTCATGTACTCATATTTCCAATAGCCTTACCTTTTCCAAACAAAATATTCTAAAAAACACAAAATTAAAATATTGCAATTCAAGAATTCTTATATGATGGACAAATAAAAATAGATTCACAAATATTGCTCAGACTTTGAATTTTTATGCTGTAATCTTAGAATATGCTAAAGGACAAAAATCAATTATGTGGAGCCAGGAAATAAGATGATGTCTAAATTCTTCTGCCAGTAAAAAACAGAAATATAAATGAAATTAAGGTAGAAGATAAAAACTAAAGGATTTTGATTATTTTATTTAATCATCTAACTATTGTACTTATTTTCATACACTACAACCTTCCCAATTACTTAGATATTTTCATTTGGAAATAAGAAAAAAAGCAAGGTTTTTATAATACAATATTTCTTGATAATATTAGTTACAATAAATTTATAACGTTCTGGCTAATACACAAAACTTTGTTACAACAGATACTGTGCCTTTCAGGACCAGTACCATTCACTGCCCTTGCTGATGGGCAGGGCTAGGGAGAGGACGCTTAATACCAGTCTTTCCCTCCCCCTAGGTCTAGTTTTAGGAATAAGAAGTGAGCCCTCGGGCTGGGATTGTGGCTCAGCGGTAGAGCACTCGCACTAGCACGTGGGCGACCCGGGTTCAATCCTCAGCACCACGTACAAATAAAACGCATTGAATAAAACGCATTGTGTACAACTAAAAGCAAATAAATAAAAATATTAAAAAAAAAAAAGAAGAAGTGAGCCCTCAAATCAAGACAGCCAATGCATAGACTAGGCAATGACAAACTTACGCTCAATATTTTTTTTAATATTTTTATTTATTTGCTTTAGTTGTACACAATGCGTTTTATTCAATGCGTTTTATTTGTACGTGGTGCTGAGGATCGAACCCGGGTCGCCCACGTGCTAGGCAGGCGCTCTACCGCTGAGCCACAATCCCAGCCCACTTACGCTCAATATTAAAAGATAAACTGGTAAGTTAGAGTTCAACCTCAAATTTTTGGATTAGGAAATCAAAAGAGTGAGCCAGTGTAAGTAACATGATAAGGGAACTGAAAACACAAGTAGAGAGCAAAGACAAATCAGTAGGAAAAAAAGCAAATGAAGATGCCCAGGGAAAGCAGGCATGAGAGCTGTCTGAGGTCCTGACATTCCCAGCTCCTCATCCCAGTTGACCCCTTAAGCTTACAATTATTTCTAAAATAGTTAAAACTCCAATTCCACTCAGCCTTATGGCTTATCTAGACCCAAATAATTTGAATATATTTCAGAAGTACACAATCATGTTATTAACTCACTGATAAATCCATATGACAAAGAGGCACAGGTAAAGAGTAATTCTTTTTTTTAACAGTAATTCTTTATAAATAATATTTGTACATTTTGTACATCCTTATAGGGTACAGTATGATAATTTGATACATGTCCACAATGTGTAATGATTAAGTGAGAGTAACAATCACTTGTACACCCTTAAAGATTTATCATTTCTTAGTGTTGGGAACATTCTTACCTTTCTTTTCCAGTTATTTTGAAATATATAATAGATGGCTGTAACCAATAACTATCCTAGTATGCTGTAGAAAACCAGAACTAATACCTTTTATCTAACAATGTTTTTCTCCCCTATCTAACTTCTGTCTATCCTCCTCTGTTATTTAGTACCTCTTAGCCTCATGTTTCTCATCTGAAAGATGGGCATAACAATGCCTCAAAGTGTTATTATGAGCAATAATGAGATGGGGGGGTGTAGTAGTTAGCAGAGATAGACTTTAGTACTGTCAGATAGTGATGTTGACTATGATGATGGCAATGAGGTGGTTTTCTTTCCCATACTGGCATGATGGTTGAATACAGGAATAAATGAGGTTTCAGTTTAAGGTAATTTTCTAATAACTTATAACCAGTGCATTCACTTAAATATTGGGTAGACTAATATAGTTAATAATTTACACAGAAAATTGCATTGGAGACAGGTGAGATAGAAATAGATTCCAAAAGAAGTAGATTTCTCCATTAAATATTGTCTATAGCACACTACTGTCAACTAAATGAATTCAAGGTTCCCTTGTAATAACTATTACAATCCTTCACAATCTGATCTCAATTCCTGGCTTCATCCCTTAGTGTTGTCTACCAACTTTCCATGACCCTTAATCATATCTATTCTGGCTCATTTTCCTTCCCAAGAATCCTCTCTCTACACACACACATACATATATACACACACACATATATATAATTCTACTATAATTTATATTATAATACATCACATTCTTCTTAAAACTATAATTACATCTTTCTAAAACAGCTATAGCTACATTTTAATGTAGAAGAACAAAGAAAGTAACCCTGATAGGGAAAAATATTGGTAAACATGTTTGAAAGTATTCTATTGATATATTTTAATGTCCAAATATTCCCATTTACAAATTGGTTGCAAAGAGATTTTTTTAATTCCTGTGATTTGGGAGAAAAAAAAAAAAACACATTTTAAACACTAAAGATTTTCTCTATTTCAACATGACAAACTTTTCCAATAAGTTGGCACTCTTGAGCACAACAGAGTAAAATAAGATGTGTGGGGCCAATGAGACACTTTTAAATTAATTCTTCCTAAGTGATCATTGTGATCCAAACTAGCAGGGGGTCCCTGCATCTATTAGTAATACAGAAGTCATATAGTAAGTACTATTTTGCTGATTGAATTCACAGCATGGCTCTCCACAGTTACACAAAGCTGTAAATACAAAAATGCTGAATGACCATAGGACAGTAAAATGATATTTATATTGTTAATAAGAGACTTTCAAGTAGAAGATTAAAGGATATGAACAACTTCAAGGCATCTTTCATGTTCTCTTAAAACATTGCCAGACACAGGTTCACACTCTGGAACCAGCTTCTAAATAAACATTTACCGCCTTTCACTCAGTCCTGTGAAAAGGAGCAACATATGCCTGTTGGCAAGATGTTCTCACCCATTTGGGTCACTGGCAACCTTCATATAGAGACTATTTGGAATGCTCCATGGTATCATGCATAGATTTCAAATCTAATATTTGCTGTTCATGTGTCTCTTGTGCCTTCGGACAACATTCTACTCAAAACTATTAGTCTTCTCCAATCCTCATCAATCATGGAGCAAAAGAGATGGGAAAAGAAGGAAGAAGAGAAAATAGAACAGAACATCTGTAAGTCAATTACAGGGAAATGCAATTTTTCTCACTTCTCAGGGCAAACAGAATGACTTCAAACAACCATTATTTTTTTCTTCTTTTTTTCACAATGTTCCAAATACCTCTATTCAAGAGGTTATGCTGATAACTAAACAAAAATATGGAATAATGGGGATCTACTGGTAAAAGGAATTAATCCCTTTTCTGCTTTATCCATCAAAGATCAGCTTCCCCAGTGACTATTAGCTTCCTCAAAAAAGTAATAAAACCTTTCAAAGTACTGGTAACCTCAGTTTCCCCTATAGGGTGTCTTCAGGAGCCTCATCTCTGCTTTCACTGTTATCTGGAAACAACAAAGAGAAAGAAATTCCTCAATAATCCCCTCCTGTATAATACGAATACATGAACCCTGAGTAAAGAGCAAAGGACCACCTCTCAGCTTGGCTGCTCCTCAAGACTCTCCAGAAAGAATAGATAAATCATACACTCACTGTCTTGTGGGCATATATGGCCACTTCTTCATTTGCATACCAGCTCATTAAATATACAAAGTCCACCAGTTATCAACTTTCTTCATTTCTCTATTAGAGTGTTTCTCTATGTATCAATAGGTCTGCCCACAAATGCTCTACCAAATTCTGCATATATTTCTTGCTTGTACTTTAACTTGTTCTTTTTAAAAAAAATCTTTAAGATTTACCTAAATTATCATTTGCATCATGTTTTATCTTTCAAAAATATGGAATGTCAACTATAAAGATACATTAAATATTAATGTTTATCAAATCTCAGGGAAGCAAAAATAGCAGTAGAGAAAGTAGTACCAAGTGAAAGTACAGTTAGAATACCTTCCACACAATCCCTTACAGTCTGTTAGAGGTAGACCATAGATGACTACTAAATATCTTAGTGTCTGAGGTAAAATAACACTATTATCAGAAATAAACTTCATAATAATCTGTTTAATATGGGTATTTCCATACTGCAATGTTAAAGGAGATGAACTAGACAGCCTGAAGGATAAAAACACTGGTATAGGATTATTTTTTTAAAATAATACATAACAGACTAGAAGAAAAACGTACAGCATAACTTTTCATAATTCAACCAAGCATTTGAACATCAATACTTAAATTACTTGAGTTCCATTACATGAGTTATTAGTGTAATGACAGAACTAGCAGCATCAAGACCTAGTTCCCACAGTCTGACAGATTGTGCCATTCATTGGTAAGTGTGATGAGAATGTGAAAGAACGCTATACTGTAATAGTTCTGGTGAGGGAAAGAAAGGTTGTTACACTAGACCAAAGTCAGAAGTAATCAAGAATAAATTAACTTAGAGATATTTTGGTTTGATGACTATCCATTTAGAGGCATTTTTGAAGATCTTACTGTTGAAATTCCTGCAGGAAAAATAAATGTGATTTGGAATCTGAAACTCCTTACTATCATTTTCCCAATAAAATTATGTTCATAACTCAATTTTTGAGAGAAAGAAGGTTTCTTAGGATACAACTATCTTATTATAGTATAGATTATAAAGAAAAGTGATCACATTTTTCAAAGTAAATAAGGATATATGACTCAAAAAATGATATTTGAAATTGGGCAGTTGCATTTATAAAAACTTACAACATGTGTACATAATAAATTCAATTTGATTTTGTCATTAATTACTTTTTGAAAAGCTTTTATAAAATAAGTAAGAATGGTCATATAAAAATTGTAAATGTATATTTGGTCAGAGGTGGCTCCTCTTAAAGACTATTCAAAAAAATAGCTCACCTGAGCTTTTCATAACAATTTAGTCAACATTTTTTTACATGTGGTGGATGCCTTTGCCCTAGGTACAACCTTGGACAAATCATTTGAATTCTAAAAAGTTGTATCTCCTCATGTAGTGGTTGAAAAACCACTACTCACTAACTCCAAGTCAATGAACAGCTACTTAACTACCAGAAACTACAGGCCCAGGTCCACTTCCAAACTGGGATTCCTATCTGTCCTGGCAGATTTAAATCAACTCTTTGTGCCAATGCAAACTCAGCCACTATCGTGGCCAGTACTTTGACTAGATTAATTTAATTTGTCTGAATCTCAATCTTCCTCCTGCTCTCACCTCTAATTTCCACCTTCCCCATGAGCAACCTGTATGATGGCTATCTGTTTTGATCTCTGACAGTTAGGCAGTCCAGCATGCTTGTTCATCTTCTAGGCTTAGCTACTGTATGGGATACTTGCTTTAATGCCTTATACTTCCTTCTTGTAGCACTTAGTTAAATTAATTAAATTACTTTAATCCAAGATTAAATCTTGGATCCTTCTATGAATATTTCAGAAAGGCTATCTTGAGCTTCTGCTAACTACCCACAAATAAATCTACAATGGGTGATTTCTTTCATGAAAATACCCTTGAAATAAAGTTGATGCTCAGGCAACTGGTCTATCAAAAATAAAAGAAATTTTTCTCCCTGCAGAACATCTGGGCACAGACTCACATCTAAAAATCAATAAACATGAAAAAGAAATCATCACTACTTACCTTGACAAACAATGCTTTTTCTCATTTTCCACATGTGCAATATAAAGTGATAGAAATACACATTTTGATGCATTTCTTATGTTTCCATTTAATAAAAGGCCTTTATATGTGTAAAATGCCATTGATAACCACTCTATCCAACCATATGAGGCTCTAATTTATCCACTAATGTTCTCAGGGGTTTTGACTAGATCCTGTATCCACACCAAAACTTTCTACAGGCAAAGTACACCAGTGAGCTACAAATGTAATCACTAGAATTACAGATTTTTTCCAAATTTACCTTGATTGGAAACAAAGGTATTATCATTAGGAAAGAGAGGACAGCCTATTTCAGATGGAAGAAAAACATTCTGTCAACGAAGATGAAAAGACACTTGGTTGCTTAAGGGATTAAAAATTTCCAAATTCTTATGAAGCCAGTTAGAGCTGCTTGGAAGTCTTCACAGGTGGGAGGTTCATCCCTAATAGTGAAAAATTTGTTTCCTTTGGCACTAACACAACAGGAACCACAGGAGACTTCATGATTGTAATTATGCAATGAAGAGCTCTTCTTCTACACAGCCTTGCTGTATCAGCATGCCATAAGTTCTTGTAATGTTATTTCATATAAGCATAAGGTACCTAATCATCAATAATTATTTAAGAAACAGATTCTCATGCATTGTTAATTGCTAAATAATGTAGTACTGTCCTTAATACTAGATAAAAGGAAGATATCCTATAGCTCTAGAAATTTGGATGAAAATCCTGAAAGATACCTGACAAAGTTTCTTGTGTGCTGCTAGTACATGAGATGTAGAAATAAAACATAACAGGGGTTATAATTAGGTTTTACAGCTGAACACCACAAAGCACTGACCAATAAGTCAATAAAGACTCAACAGCAAGTTCTAACTCAAGTGAGGCTCTCTCCCCTAATGTAATCTGTTTTAAGCGAAAGATGTCATATATTTGAGGGTGAAAGGTAGTATATCATTTGATCTATCAGATTAAAGAAACCAATGTGATAGAAAGGCTAAATTGAATTTGCTACAACACAAACTAATTTATGTAAAATGCCAGGGTTTGGGTTTAAGTAATCAACCACCAAAGGAGAATATAAAGAGGGTCCAACTATATAGAAGTTTATCTGAAAAAATACCTGGAATCTTTCTTTCATTGTAATGGGGTTGATTAAAACAAAAATAGCTCTTAAAAACATTAATTCACAGAATAATGGTATCCAGAAAATAGGTGATAATAATTCCACTGTACACCCGACTAATCAAGCACCCCAGTAGTGTAATTTACACCTGTATTTCACCCTAGATACTAAAGCACATTCTCACACACCACACAACTAAAAAATATTGTTTCTATTTCACTACCCCATCAGTTCATCTCTACTTTGTTTAGCTTTTCCAAGATTCCTATATTAGATGTGTTCTTCAGTAGATTTTTTCCTTTTATTTTTTTAAACTGTTTGCTCCAGAAAATGTCAAAAAACAGCTAATGAGGCATTTCAAATATGCTGCCAACTACAGATCCTCTCCATCAAAAATGAAAGAGTCTAATTTAAGAAAAAGAGTATTTTCCTGGGTTAAACACTCACTCACCCTTTGTGCTGCTGTTATTGAACAGAAAGTCATCACTAAGATTACAAAACCTTTTAGTTTTGTTTTCAGGAAGAAAGAATGATAATGAAAATTTATTGAGAATCTATTGAATTGGAGCATGATAATATAATGATTAAGCACACTGGTTTAAAAACAAAAAAGAAAAATATCTGGGTTAGTAGCCTGGATCTGCCACATCCAGTGTAGCCTTGGCATGTCTTTTTTTTTTTTTTTTTTTTTTAAATATTTATTTATTTGCTTTAGTTGTACACAATGGGTTTATTTGTACGTGGTGCTGAGGATCGAACCCGGGCCGCGCACGTGCTAGGCGAGCGCTCTACCGCTGAGCCACAATCCCAGCCCTTGGCATGTCTTTTAACTTCTCCAAATCTGTGCATAGTTTAAGTGTTAAATTAAATAGCACGCATAAAGTGTTTAGCAGAGTGATAAATGGAACAATACATTTTCACTATTATGCTGTTGTTGTTATTATTATTAGTTCAGTTTTGCATCCTGTGAAACTAACTGTAAAACCTGAAATCTAACAATTGTGTTTCATATTTTTATTTCTACATTTACCTATTAGTTTCACCTAATCTACACTCTAAGAAAAGAGATGTACATAAGCAAGTATTCAGGGAAAGAGCTCCAGGAAAATTGATTACTTGACTAGAAGTTTGCCCAGCAATTTTTAAAGAAGTAAAATGAGTAACAGAGCTTATACTCAAGATACCCAAGGTAAGGAGTCATACAGTGATTATTCATTCATAGCGCAAAAAGATTGATGGTGATATAAGATGAAAAATGACCAGTGTCAATAAAACGTTGGGGGGGGGAGCGGTGTCAGCTAATGCAGGACAGGAACTTTTAAACTATTATCATCTGAGAGAACATTCTAGTCTCTAAAATTGTTTTTGGATTATTTTTGAAGCTAGAATCTGACAGGCAGTCAGCATAGACAGGTAAATCAAGTCAGGTCATATCAAGAAAGCCAATTTTGAGTGAGTCCTGGGAAGTTGGAGACCGTTACCTGAGGGATTGGAGTGTTAATTTCTTCAGAGCCCTTCCTCCACCCTTATCAAGAACTTGCGAAGCTGGGCACGGTGGCGCACGCCTGTAATCCCAGCACTTTGGGAGGCTGAGGCAGGAGGATCGCGAGTTCAAAGCCAGCCTCAGCAATGGAGAGGCACTTAGCAACTCAGTGAGACCCTGTCTCTAAATAAAATACAAAAAAGGGCTGGGGATGTGACCCAGTGGATGAGTGCCCCTGAGTTCAATCCCCGGGACCACAAAAAAAAAAAAAAAAAAAAAAAAAAAGAACTTGCCCCTGCCCCAACCTGTTGCCAAGGTAACCTGTTCCAGGAACTGCCCCTCCCTACAGGGAGCTATAAAGTTATTAATTAATGTGTCCAGGGTTGCTCCATCCTGCCTTTTCCCCTTCAGCCCATCTGCTTCTCACCTTTTGGCGACCCCACCCACCATTCCTGAGCCTGGTCACTGGGCCTGGTCACTTAGGCAGGAAGGAGAGAGATAAGGGGAAGAGCAGGAGAACAAAGGAAGCCTAGGACATATAAAAAAGGCATACCTGCCTTGCTTTTTGGGATACCAGGAAACCAGCAATGGCCCCCTTCTCCCTCCCGGAGAAGTCTATGTTACCCCTTTTAAATAAACCCTGCTCTATATGCTTGCCTCGTTGTGCTTCTCTAATGTTCAAACTTCAACATTTGGGGGAGCAGAACTCATCACCAACAACCAGTGGTATCACTTTCATGGCTGAATCTTCCTTTCACCTACTGCACCCTAGGCCTCCATAAGAATAATGGGTCTGTGAACTACATCAGGTGGTCATAGTTAAATGAAATGGAAACATTAATCCTAAAAAAGAGAAGGCTTTGGGAAGCCTGATCGATGCTTTGGTATAGGTTAAATATTCTCCTATCAAATAATTAGATATCCTATGTAAATCTTAAAAAGTACACCAGAACCATGGGAAAGAGTTCCAGAAAAATATACTTTAGGCTAATGTAAGGAACTAACTTATAATGGTTTGGAATATCCAAACATAACTTTCTCCTGGGGGTATAGTCTCCTTTATAGTAAAAGGTCATTCAGAAAAGAGAAAATTCTTACATGATGGGGAGATGACTCCTAAGGCCCCCACATTATCTAAGAGGTTATGAAATATCTAAAGCAAAGAAAAAACAGCAAAAGAGCTGTTTTGAAAACTTGACTGTTTTATGTCTCCTATTTGTATATCTCTAAGCAAACTAAAAGCAGGAACTGTTGACAACCTTTGGACTTAGTTAATAATCAATGTCTTTTAATTCTCCACACAAACTTACATGCACAGAATGAAGGGGAAAATTAAAATTCCAACTTCTGAATCACCTACAAAGATGAACGACACTATAGGAAAGCAATGGACAGTCCTGTTTCCTCCCTGATCTTTGTTTTCACTGTCTCCTGCAAAGGCTACTTTATCCCAAAATGATGAACAGTGATGTCAGGCTGTGCCCAAAAGGATAAAAAGAGATAAGGTCCATTTTTGTTTTAAAGGGTCTTGCACAGAGAAAAAAATTCAGTAGTTGTAGTTTAGAAAGAATCTCCAAAGCAGATCATCAAGGACACAGACTCAGGAGCTTCTTAAAGGCATCAACTACTAAAATATTGTCATTTGCCTCCCTTTGCTTTCTCCACCACTGAGAAAGGCTGCTAGGTTACTGATAGACACATGCTCAGTTGGTAAGATAGGGTTTTGAAAATGAAAGAGACTTCACATGAAGAAATTTGCCATTAGTCAGGGAGGACTGGATGTTTCTCATCTAGAGCATTTCAATTTTTGTATCTTATTAATAGAAAAATATCTTTTTAATAGAAAAATATTCCTCAAACTTTTTTTTTTCTCTCTCTCTTTTTTTTTATTGTTATCGTCGTTATTACCAGGAATTGAACCAGGGATGCTTTATCACTGAGCTGCATCCCAACTCTCTCTCTTTTTTTTTTTTTTTTTTTTTTTTTTGAGACAGGGTCTAAGTTGCTTATGGTCTTGCTAAGTTGCTGAGACTGGCCTTGAACTTGTTATTCTCCTACCTCAGCTTGACCAGTCACTGGAGTTTCAGGTGTGTACCAACTGCACCTGGCAATTTTTCTTTGTTTGAGTGAATTTTTGTGCAAGGTAAATGATTTTACATAAATAGAAATTATAACCTTATAGTTTCATGAACACTGTTTGGTAATAAAATGTCTAAACAAACCAAAAGCTGTAACTATGAAGGAACTTGCTCAGAAATCTGATACCTGTGGAATAAGTTAGTTAAATGTATATACTCTTAAAAGTGTTTTACTCCCCCACTCTTCAAAAAAATAGTGTAAGCTAGAGATCAAATTATCCAGAATAAGCAAATGATTAATGAGTATAGTAGTTTTTTTCAGGGCTTTCAGCTTCTGGGCTGCAGTTATAAAAATGGTAGTTAATTAAGAAGTTAAAACTTTTTGTTCTTTAAAAAGTAATCAAGGTTTCCACTAATCACAAAGGCAATGGTTGAAATAGAAAAATTAACCCTCAGATTTGCACTTCCTTATTGTTGGAAAAAAATGGGTATTCATTCCTAGTTCTGTAGACATGGGATTAGCCATTCTAGTACATGGGATTCCTCAATAATCTCAATGATACTGCAACCACCCCTAAATGGTCTGTCCCTTTAAGCTAGTACAGCTCTCAGGAGAAAAAGCACAGGCTTTATCCTGAAGGGCTCTTTCTACGGTAGAATGATTGTCATAATTAGAAAGCTCTACTTACATTGCAGGGCAACATGGTAGGAAGGGGTTATAGAGGAAACTGAGCAGTACTCTCCAAAACAGTAATACCCACCCAGTTCATTAAAAAGGGGCATCTGTTGGTGAAAGGCCCAAACACCAGTTCTAGTTATAGAATGTTATAGAATCACTTCAAGAATTGCTAGTTGAGTTACACAAAGACTGTTTTTCTCCTTTTCTTTTATTCTAAGTTGTTATATATGACAGCAGAATGCATTACAATTCATATTACACTTATAGAGCACATTTTTACATATCTCTGGTTGTATACAAAGTATATTCACACCACTCGTGTCTTCATTCATGCACTTAGGGTAATGATATCCATCTCATTCTACCATCTTTTTTTTTTTTTTTAATTTACCCTTTTGCCCTCTCCTTTCCCCTCCCTCCCCATTGGCTTTTCTAGTGTTCCTCTAATCTTCCTATGCTCCCTGTCCCAATCTCACTGTGAATCGGCCTCCTTATATCAGAGAAAACACTACACTATTAGAAGAAAAAGTAGGTCCTAATCTTGAACATGTCAGATTAGGCCCCAACTTCCTTAATAAGACTCCTATAGCACAAGAATTAATACCAAAATAGATTTTTTTAAATATATGTAAAGACAAAACAAAGCAAGCCTTTATTTTCACAAGCATTATTAAATTATGACATATTAGGAGTCATTAACAATCAGCAGGCTGGGACCCTGGGTTTTGCCAATTTGATGTTCTAAACAATCCAAAATAATATCAATGGGGCAATTAATTTCCTTCACATTGACTACTCCTATATCAGCACTAATAAGTAGGTCTAAACCAAATAAAATTAAAACAGCACAGCAAGAAACTAAAGACTGCTCCCATTTAACAAGGGGAGTCCATAATCCTGGGAGATTAAAGGCAACTCTAGGTTACTGGACTATAGAGGTACCCTAAACTGTAACTGGAAAATGTGGCAGTGTATGATTGTCCAAGTTAACCCACCGGTAACAACAAGCAAAATCAGGTCCAGGGATTTCAGATTGGTCTTCTGTACTTGCCACTCTGTAAGGGCTTAAAAGGATGTTCAACACTCCTGGAATTGGAACAAATGCAATTTCAACAAGTTACACAAGTTTGCAAACTAAATTTGTCAGTTTTGTCTGTGTTTGAAGAACTACTTATAAAATTCTAGTCAACAAATGTATTCATTTGTTATAATTATTTTAACCACAACTCTAACCTCTCTTTCCTTCATATATTCTTTACTCTGTCAGACATTTATTAAATATCCACTAAATCTGCCAGGCAATGGGTTAGGTTCTACAGGGATACCAAGAGAAATCACAAAGAGATCCTGGTTTAAAGAACTCAGAAGATAAAATATAAACACAGAGAGAGAGATGTGCTGGTAGATATCCAACAACTAGTTTTGTAGGGGGCAGGGGATAAAAGCAGAAGGAATTCTGATTTTTGGTGTCTTCTAATTCTCATGATGTGACTGATTTCAATCTTTCAACATCAGTGAACATAGAATTGTGTAGTTGGGAAGAGATACACAAGCCTATCTATGCTAGCTCTAGGGCACCATGACTGATGTGTATGTCCTACTGATATGAGTGTGTACACACTCACCAAACAATTTATAGTTGTTATCTTAGGTTAGTGGGATAATGGCTGGTTTTCTTCTTTACACAGTTTTTTAGCATTCAACACTTTTTCCAAAGAACTTTTTTTTAAGTTGAAACTAATAACAAGAGTTTTATCCCAAACCATTTGTCTAGATAGTCCTGGCATTATCAGACTTACCTAAGGAGTACAGAGGCTGAAATATTTTGAAGACACAACAGATTAGCTTTAGTACATGATCTAGCAAAGAAAGGAAATGCTCTATAAAGTGTCAAACTTCCCAAAAGCATCATAAGACTTCATTTAGCTCTAAGCCTTCCTGAGCACCAACTCAATAACCCTATCTTACAAAATCTACTTGCAGAATCTATTTTTGCCACACACATTCTTAATAATTTCAATATTCCATCATAGAATTATTTGGATGAAGGAGAGGGAATTGGGAATTAGGAAAAGGATGATCCCTGAAATATGGGAATGCAGGCAAGAGTATTATTGCTTCTGCAGAAAAGTCTAGAAAGATTGAATGAAACCTGTTTGGTTTTGTGATTCAATTTCAACAGGGTCTGCAACTGTAATCAATGGATCCTCCTTCAGCTTTCTTAACACAGACATGCATTTTGCCTTGAAGGCAAACATCTTTGCCTCCTACCTGAATTCCTTCTTCTTTCTCTTTTTTATTTCTCATTACTACACACTTTTAACCCTATAATCTTAAAAATCATAAATTTATAATCACTTTTAATGTAAAGGGCTGGAAGTTTTGAGGAGGGAAAATAAAACACCTTAATGCTTGCATCAGGTTTGAACGTTTGTAAAGCACTTTTGTATGCGTTGTAATTGTCACACATAGTTGTGGCAATAACTCTCTGAAGTAAGATATTCCTGGTACCTCCTATGTGAGGCAAAAGAGGCTCAGAGCGTTTTAAAGACTCTCAAGTTCACAAAGTGACAGAGTGCCTTGAATATACAGGCTTCAGTTTTCATATTCCAATCCAAGAGGGAAGTAGCCCGGAACAGCTCAGATAAAATAGAACGTGGAATTAGGTAGACTGGAGTTCAAATCCTGAAACCACCATTTTCCATCTGTGTGATCTTGGACAAAATCCTTCTAGTCTCTAGGCATTTTTCTCACTGATAGATTGATGAAACGATACCTACCTCATTGGACTGTTACGAAAATCAAATAAAATAAAACTTGACTTAGGAATGGCTCTCAAAACATTCACCTCCCTTTTTCTACCTTTCTCTGCCTTGTTGTCCATGCCTTTTTTCCTTGCGCTATCCTTAGTACAAACGCACTCATTCTGCTTCTTGCCTGCTGCAGCAAGCTTCCCCACTTCAACTGTGAGAAATAGAAGTCGCCTGATGGACAACGACTTTTAGAGTGTACTGCTATAACCAGAATTAGTCCACACAAAATTGATACATCAGGGAACTGCAGCAGTCCAACAAAGAAATCCCACTGGCTCTTGCAGTTTTTCTTAGCAACCAAACACAAAGTGCACACACAAAGTACACAAGTGGTTGAGCAAGCCATCGAGAAATGTAGCATCGCTCTTGCTGCTCATTTATACCACATTCTTCCTCTTGGCTCAATCTGGCTAAATGCTTGGAGAAACGATGTCAAGGTGTTAATTGCACATTTCTCTCAGTTATTTGTACACTCCCCCTTTATTCACAGGAGACAAGTCCCAGCACTCCCAATGGATGTCTGAAACCAGGAATGGAATTGAGCCCTGTATATATATACATTTTTTTTCTAATGCAGATATATATATATATATGTGTATATATATGATAAAGTTTAATTTATGAATGAAGCAAAAAAAGAGATTAACAATAAAATAGAACACTTACTGTAACAAAAGTTATGCAAATAGGGTCTCTCTTAAAATATCTTATTATACTGTAGCCACCCTTCTATGATGATGATGTGAGGTGACACAATGCCTATGTCATGAGATGAGGTGATGTGAATGATTTAGGAATGGTGACGTAGCATTAGGCTACTACTGACCTTCTGACAATATCTCAGAAGGAGGATCATCTGCTTCAGGTGATCAGGGATCATTTCCTATTCAATATTTTCTGACTGCAATTGACAGTGGATAAGTGAAATCATAGAAAGTTAAAAATGTGGGAAAAGGAGGACTACTGTATAAAAAGAGCTAATGCTACAAAAGAGCCAGAACTACTTCAAGCTAAGGCTATATTACCCTGTCCCTCCACCTGCAAATTCTGATGCTATTGTTAGTCAGTTTTTCATCATTGTGACAAAATACCTGAGACAAACAATTTATGAAGAGGAAAGATTTGTTTTGGCTCATGGTTTCAGAAATTTCATCCATGGTAACTTATCCCTGGTGGTTGAGGCCTGCGGTGAGGCAGCAAGCACATCATAGTGTGAGAACAGGCAGAGGAAAAGTTTACTTTATGGTAGCTAGGAAGCCAAGAGAAGGAGGAAGGGGCTGGGTCCCAATATTACCTCCAAAACACACCTTCCAATGTCCCAGTTTTTACCAGACCCCCCCCAAATTCCTAATGATTCCACCTTCCAATACCACCACAGGCTGGGGACCAAACCTTCCACACATAGGCCTTTAGCGGACACTTATCCATGATAATGAGTGCAAATGTCTCTTTAATCTTGTTTCCATAACTCTTCCAGGAAGCTGTCTTCTCCTTTACCTTTCAAAAGTAAAACCTTATTTTTACTGTGTTATTTCCTTATTTGTAGGGAAGTTAATTTTTTTTTTTTAGCTGTGTTTGTTTCAAATAAGATCATTGATGTTTGAGTTAATACTTAATTAAAACATTAAATGTTTTGAGAGGTTAAAATGTTTTGAGTGATCTATTCCAATTCTAGTTCTTTCAAAATACCAATTATTTTTAATGTGTGATTTTTTTTTTTCAGAATGTGGAGTTTTTAAAGGAATACATGCATTTTGCTGATGTAGAAAAGCTTCTATTTTGCTTTGTCATATGGATAATTTTGTATGTAGAGGCACCACAAATAATGGGCTTATCAATTATTTGACTCTCCTTGTCAAAATCCAACTCAGAGCCGGGCGCAGTGGTGCACGCTTATAATCACAGCACTTGGGAGGCTGAGGCAGGAGGATTGCGAGTTCAAAGCCAGCCTCAGCAATGGTGAGGCACTTAGCAACTCAGTGAGAACCTGTCTCTAATAAAATTCAAAAAAGGGCTGGGGATGTGGCCCAGTGGTGGAGTGCCCCTGAATTCAATCCCTGGTACCAAAAAAAATTCCAACTCAGTCTATGAATATATAACAACAAATCTCACCATTATGTACCAATAAAAAATGTGGAGGAAAAAAATCCAAGTCACCACCTAATCTCCATGGTTAGAAATGTACAATTTCTAGTAGTCAGTACCCGGGAAAGAGGGGCAATTTAAACCACTTCTCATAAATATTCTCAATAAAATTCTTCTAAATATAAAATAGCTTTCAAATATAGTATTCATATACATCTATGCAGTACTGGCCTCTCTACAACTTTAAGCAGGTTTCATTTTACTATGTAAAATGATTCCATTTTTAAATCAGCTGAACTTAAAATCAAGCAAAGACATTGCAAGAAGAGCATCTTCAGCTATATAACCATCTGAGGTAGGGCAAACGAAATAAAAAATAGGTAGAAAGGAGACACAAAGGAAGAACAAAGAAATATAATTTTAATTTAATGTTCCACATAATTTTCCAGATCTGTCACTCCCCAAGCCAGTATCTCTCCCAAGCCAGGTCTGTCAGTTCCTAAATTTCTGGGAAATCTGTAAATCCACCTTGTGCACTGTTAATTTAGCCTACCAATAAATAGATTAAAAAGGGATAGGACATTTTAAGAAATCTATAATTTAGGG
Source organism: Tamias sibiricus (assembly GCA_025594165.1). Taxonomy (NCBI): domain Eukaryota; kingdom Metazoa; phylum Chordata; class Mammalia; order Rodentia; family Sciuridae; genus Tamias; species Tamias sibiricus. The sequence continues at coordinate 65,136,602 of CM046669.1, read as the reverse complement.
AAATTTTTCAATGTTTCTACTGGATCAAATAATGGAGACTAGGTCAGTCTAAGGATCCTGAGACCTCCAGACCACCATGAAACATCTTGAAATCACCAAACTCAATATTATCTCCACCTGCCTTCCCGAATCACCCCTCACCAAGTTTCCTTTAAAAGAGCCAGGAGCCCTGAAAATGTGATTCTCACTCCTAGCATGGCCCACATTTTCTGTTGAATATGTATTCCTTGCTCTCCTAAATAAATGTCTGTCTGTGCCTCTACTGACACATGGAAATTCTTTTCCGTCACATATATCAACAATCCCAATAGTCCTGAGTCGAATTCCACTACTGTCTTCAATGAACTCCTGAGGCTCCTCCCCCAGAAATATCTCTTCTCCAGTGACACTATATCATCAGCAATCAACTTATAAGGTAAAGAAATAAATTCACACATTTAAAAAAAAATTTTCCTCTTATCTCTAGCATACTAAATTGACAGTAAAACAAATAGGAATATTTTTATTTGCATTTTTTTGACATGGGCAAATGATAACTTTCCCATACTCCAGTTTTCTTATAGAAAAATAACAATTTTTAAAAACTTAATGATTAACCCATCAAGATTATTTTATATATCTACATCTGTAAATGTATAAATATATGTACATATAGATGTACACATAAAAACTAAAAATTATTGCTGGGCGCGGTGGTGCACACCTGTAATCCCAGCACTTTGGGAGGCTGAGGCAGGAGGATCGCGAGTTCAAGGCCAGCCTCAGCAATGGTGAGGCACTTAGCAACTCAGTGAGACCCTGTCTCCAAATAAAATACAAAAAAAGGCTGGGGATGTGACCCAGTGGTCGAGTGCCCCTGAGTTCAATTCCCAGTACCACAAAAAAAAAAAAAAAAAAAAAAAAACCTAAAAATTACTTGTCACTCTGTTGATCCTCCAATCTTAGGATTGTATGGTGCTCTGACAAAGAGCACATTATTATCATAATTGATTCTTTATGCCTTAACATGTCTACAAAATTCTTATATAATAATTATTATTCAATAAATATTTGCTAAATTGAACAAAATGAATAATTAATTTGTCAGTTACATTAAGTACAAGAAACTAAGTTTGTTCCTAAAAAGTAAACAGACTGTTCTTAAAATAAAATTTTTAAAAATGTTCTAAATAACACTCCTATTACTATTTTACAGATTAAAAACAAAAAGCATTGGATCTAGTTGTTGAATTGGTTCGAATTCAGTTTAATCACAAGTGACAGAAAACACAAAATACAATATCTTAAGGAAGACACAAGTTAAGTTTTTTCTAACATAAAAGTTTATAGACAGATCGGGTCAGTACAGTGTGTATTCACTGAGGACCCAGCTTCACACTCTTGCTGTTCTGCTATGAACTCTCATCTTCCACCTGGGCAACATGCTTGCACTCCAGGCAGCAGAAAGGGAAGGGAGGAGAGATAGGCACAACCCCTTTCTTTCTCAGATACCCATCTGTTTACATTCCACTGGTCAGAATATATTATATGGCTGTGCACAGCTGCATAGGACCTTAGGAAATGCAATCTTAATCCTAGTGGCCATGTGCTTAGATGAAAATGTGGAGTGCTATTACCATGGAAGCAGAAAGGAAATATCAAGGGCAGAGGGCTTGACCACAGTTTTATATAGTGACAATGAGCTTTGAGTCAAATCAATATGAAGCAAGTAAATTCATTAGCTTCTAATAAACTTTCAGAGCAAGAATATCACATGGTATAAATAATGCTAATTAATGAAAAGAGTTATAACCCACTTCCAACAGATAAACTGTTTTTGATTGAAGCCATTAAAATCCTTTTCCCAAATGATCTATACTAAGACTTAATAACTGACTTTCAGATCAGTTAAAAGAAATGTTGTGAAAAGAGTAAATAACTTCATAAGATCAAGATTTAAGATAAAAGTAAAGATCCATATGGAATCTTCCTACACTAATCTAGATGAATAGTAATACTCAGCTACCTAGCTCTTCTTACCTTCAGAATAAGTAGTACTCTAGTGTCACTAATATTGTCCAAGTTTAAAGGCACTGAGAATAAAAGGATGAGGATACTAAACAAAGCCAAAGACAGACACAAATGAAAAAAATAATTTTGAGAGTCTGGGAAATTCCATACAGCATTTACAAGATTCTTTAAGAAATGTAGGTTGCCTGCCTCATTCCAACACCTCCAGAAATAGTTAGATTCAAGATCAAGAAGAAAAAAAAGTTATTTTCAATGTGTATTATCTTAATTTTTTTTTTTTTTTTTTTTTTTTACTAATTAAGTTGCATCACTGCCATCAGCGAAAAGGGTCAATTATTGAGGTTTCACATTCTAACTAAAACCCTAAAACCTAAGGATAGGAAAATAACAACAGAGTTTTACAGGCTGGTTCTTCCTTAATGTTAGAAAATGTTAGGACAAGAAGTTACCCTGGAACGCCGTGCTGAAAAGGGATGGTTTATTGGGGTGCCACGTAGCGTGGTAGGGGACAAAAATGGCATGGAGGAAAGGGAAGGTAAGGGGCAAGGAAAAAGGGAGAACAAGGGACGGGACAGGCGTGAACAGAGAGCAGTTTCAGTCCAGGGCAGGCTAAAATAGCAGGCTGGTGGTCAGAGAGCCCCCCTGGAGTGAGTCCTTGCTCTATAGGTGGCCGGAGGTCAGGAGCTGGTGGCCAGGACACCTGCTAGCCAGGTTCGCTGGCCAGGCTGAGGCACCTGGGAAATGTAGTCTTTTCACAAAGTACCTGGGAGGTGTGGCCTTCTACCTGGGAGGCACAGCCTCCCTGCCTGGAATCCAACACTTAAACTATTAGGATGGAAAATGGTTCAAAAGCAGAAAAAAAGAGGAAGCAAAGAAGAAATAGAAAAAGAAGAAATAAAGGAAGAAAAGAAAGAGGGAAAAAAGAGAAGAAGACAGAGAGGAAAAGGAAGAAGTAGACGAACCCAGTAACAATGGCTGACACTGTGTGCCAGGCACTGAGCTAAGTCTTTGCTCACTTAATCCTCACCACAGCTCTATGAAGCAGTGCAGTTTTTACTCCAATTTGCAGGTAAGAAAAGTAAGTCTTGGAAAGCTTTAGCAACTTGACCAAGTCATACAGCTAGTTAATGGCACAGCCTGAATTCAAAGCCACACCACCTTGTACAGGCAGAAAATCTTAATCCTTATAATGCCTGAAAGTAGTCAGCTAGAAATAAGTGTCCCAGTGAAGTAGGGGATGCCACCACAATCTCATCAGAAGCACAATAAAAAAAATATTAGGCCCATTAGCACACTAGTAGGTAAAAATATTGTCCCCATCAAATATTATTTTAATGTTCAATGGCAATAAAGGAGATTTCAGTAAATGAAAGTAACATTAGTTAACTAGTGTGCTGTAAGAAGAGATAAATCCTCCATAAAATTATTTCAATTGCTAATGAAATTACAAAATAACCTATGGCTGAGAGTTCATCTTTCCTTAGTGGACAATGACCTAATAAGTAAATGTAAAGCAATTTAAAAACTTAACAAAGAATTTAAAGACCTTTTCATTATTTAAAAAAAAAAAAAAAAAAAAAACTATCTCAGGTGGGGTGAGATGGTGCATACCTATAATCCCAGAAACCTGGGAGGCTGAGACAGGAAGATCACAAGTTCAAGACCAGCCTCAGCAACTTTGTGAGATCCTGTCTCAACATAAAAATAAAAAGGATATGGCTCAGTGAGAAAAGCGCACTTGGGCTCAATTCCCAGCATTACTCCCTACTGAAGCCAGAATCTGATAGGCAGTCAGTATAGATAGGTAAATCGAGTCAGGTCATATCAAGAAAGCCAATTTTGAATGAGTCCTGGGAAGTTGGAGACTGTTGGGAGACTGTCCCCTGAGGGATTGTTAATTCCTTATCAAGAACCTGCCCCTGCCCCAACCTGTTGCCAAGGTAACCTGTCCCAGGAACTGCCCCTCCCTACAGGGAGCTATACAGTTGTTAATTCTTGTGTCCTGGGCTGCACCACCCTGCCCTTCCCCCTTCAGCCCATCTGCTTCTCACCTTTTGGCCATCCAACCCTTCGAGGTCATGTAGGCAGGAAGAAGAGAGATAAGGAGAAGAATGCAGGAGAACAAAGGAAGCCTAGGACATAAAAAAGGCAGACCTGCCTCGCTTATTGGTATACTGGAATACCAGCAATGGCCCCCTTCTCCCTCCCAGGAGAAGTCCATGTTACCCCTTTTAAATAAACCCTGCTTTATATGTTGCCTTGGCGTGCTTCTCTAATGTTCAAATTTCAACATTTGGGGGAGCAGAACTCGTCACCGACAACCAGCGATATCACCACCAAGAAAAACCTATCTCAAGAATCCAAACAAAAATAACAGAATTTTGGTTAGACAGAGAGTGAAGTGATCACTAGACCAAACCCTTTCTAACCAAAGACAATTCAACCTTCCTTTTCAAATTAAGCTCATGGATTCTCCAAAGTAGGTAAACAAATTGTCATTGTCAATGAGTAGTATGAAAAGATGCCCAATCACTGGGGAAATGCAAATCAGAACCCCAAATAGATACTACCCCACATCCATTAGGACGACTATTAACAAAACAATAGAAAACACCAAGTGCTGGTGAGAATGTAGAGAATGTGGAGCCCTGGAAAACTGCTTGCAGGAAAGGAAAATTATGCAGCTGCTGTGGAAAACAGTTTCTCAAAACTACAATTACCATGTGATCCAGCAATTCCACTTCTGAGTGTAAGCCAAGCAAATTCATAGCAGGGACTTGAAGAGATATTTGTATACCTGTGTTCACTGCAGTATTGTTTATGATATACAAAGGTAAAGGTAACCCGTGTGCCCATGGAGGGAAAGTACTGATAAACAAAACATGGTCCAGACATACAAAGTAATGGTATTCAGACTTTAAAATGATAGATTTGGCCTATGTCACAAAAATGGATGAACCTTAGGATGCACTGAGTGACAGTCACAAAAGGAAAAACACTGTATGTTTCTGCTGATGTGAGGTTCCTAGAGTAGTTTAATTCACAGAGCCAGAAACTAGAAGGATGGTTGCCAGAGACCCAGCGGGAGGAAATATGGGGAGTTATTATTTAATAGGTACCAAGCCTCAGTTTGGAATGGAGAAAAGAATTCTAGAGATGAATGCTGGTGATAGTTGTACAGTGATGTGAATATACGAAATGCTACTGAACTGTAGACTAAAGAATGGTTTAAATGATAAATTTCATGTTATACATATTTTACCAAAACAAGAAAAGAAAGAACAATAGTCATATTTGGAAAAATATGAAAAAAATGTAAAAGCTTATACTATAAGCTGTCATTATTCTGAAGACTCAAGAAAAATAATACAGAAATTATAATTTTATTACCTTTATGCTTTTTAAAAGTACCAAAGAACATATCAGTTCTTTAACATATATATATATATATATTTCTTTGAGAAAATATGAAGGATTTATATATATACATATATGTTACACATAATATGTAAATAATATATATCTAACACACACACACACACACACACACACACACACACACACATATGCCAAAGCATTTCTATCCAAAATGATTTATTTTCTAGGATTTACTTTAAAATAATAAACTGGGAGATGAAAGAAATTAAGAAGTATACATGAAAAAAAAAAGATGTGCGCATGGTTAATCATTATTGACATGATGTGACAGATGCACGAAGTTTCTTTATATTATATTCTTTTCCCTATTTTTTATTTATTTAAACTGTGCCATAATAAAAACTTTTTACACTATACAAAATATTAAAACAAAACTCTAAAATATGTATAAGTAAAATTTTAAAGGAAAATTGTTCCTGAGATGACATCTCTTTCATTTATAAGGAAATCTAAGTCCTTATTATTTTAAATAGCATACATAATTAATAGCAACACAGTGAAGGAATCTCACTCATCCTGGCTTTTCATGTAATTCTAACAATGGTCTATTATTCTCATCCCCATCTTACAGATGAGAAGATTGAGACTCAAAGGAATAAAGTAGTTTGATTCACATGAAGCACATTTTAAGCCAGGCAGTCTGGCTACAAACCCTTACATTAAAGTACAAGTACATTTCTCTAATTATGAGTATCTCTCTCACTTTTATTGCAAGCTAACTTAAACAGCCTCATCAATCAATCCCGAATTGCCAGAATTAGGGAAGCCTGTGTTAGTTATGTTGTCATCACTGTGACCAAAATACCTAAGACGAACAAATTAGAGGAGGAAAAGTTTATTTTGACTCATGGTATCAGAGTTTCAGTCCATAGTGGGCCAAGTCCAGTGCTCTGGGCCCAAGATGAGGCAGAGCATCATGGTGGAAGACCATGGCAGAGGGAAAATGCCCCCCCTGGGGGGGGGGCAGGCATGAAACAGAAACAGGGAGGGGACACAGGGATGATGAACCTTTCAGGAGCATCAATGATCTGCCTTCTCCAGCCTAGCCCTGGCTGCCTACAGTTGCCATCTGGTTAGTCCCTTCAAAGGAGGATGTACTGATAAGGTTACAGCACTCATAACCTAATCATGCCAGCTCTGAGCAATCCTACACTAACACAAAAGTTTTGGAAGAACATCTCATGTTCAAACCATCGAGGCCTGATTGAGAACCTACAAAAAGTTATTTGGTTTTCTAAGAGATAAGATCAACTCTCCTGCCTCATCTGTCTCAGTAAACTCCTGAGGATTTTCAACATTCATTCAGTTTAGCTCATTTTTTAAGCCCTTACTAACTTTCAAAAGCTGTTAGACCTTGGGTAGTCTGTGAGACGCTACAATTGTAGACAAAAAATAGACATCAACATAATATTTATTTTAGAAACCAGATGACCAAAATCTAACAAATTTTCACATTACCCAGTTCTTCTCTTTTCATGGCATTAATCAGCCTCTGATGAGTTGACATTCATGTTCACCCCTGTAAAATAAGCTCACAGATGTCTCAGGCATTGTCTACAATTATCTGCATTGTCTACAATTCTATGTTCTGTGCTTACATTATACATAGCTGCTTGATACCAGCCAAGACTGAATGGTGTATGTAATGAATGAAATTGAATTCTGACTGTCTTCTCCATACACCTATTAATCTAAATAGAAACACTATGAAGAAGCAAGAGTTCCTGTTTTTCCTTCATTTTTTTATTTACTTATTTGTGTATCAATATTCAGGGACACTTATTTTGTGCCATTACTTGAGCTGCTGGCACACCCCAGTGCAAAATAGGTGCCTCCACCCTCACAGAGCTCATGAGGCAGTTTTCAGCTTTGTTATTTGAAAAACAGAATACTAACAACCAACAAGCAATGTTATTTTAAGGAAAAATGGTCTTATAAGTAAAAGAACTGACATATGCTAAGTACTCAACTTAATAAACCAAAAGCTAAGAGAAAACACTACTCATAAAACTTAGAACAAGTGACAAATGACATTGATTTCCAGAGGAAATGAACCTAGAAAAGTTGAAAGAAATGTTAGTAATATTATTACAAATGTTGTGTTAATAACATTAGGATTAATGAGTCCTCTTTATATGGAACTTTGCTTTCTTCAAAATTCTCTAGCACACATCATTTTATGTACAACTGTAAAAATTTTCCACAGATTTCTGTATAGATAAAAGTTTTTTATCGAGCTAGTTTGGCAGACTTTGAGAGCTTGTGTGGTCAACACAGGTCACATACACTTGTACACTTTTTGACATCATTCAACAATAACCTAACGGGAAATCATACCAACTGGGTTTCTAGATGTCCATCAGCCATGGGAACACCCAGAAATCAGAGGAAGACTTGTCAGAAAGCGTTTTTTCAAAGTTTGTTCTTGCAAAACAATAGAAGTTAAGAAACTGGCCCAAGCTCACACAGTCAGGCCTGGGCTCAGAATTTACATCTATCCCTTCTGACCTTGAATCTTCTGACCCCCCATATTCACCACTCCACATAAGCTTCCTTTGAAAGTGTTGAAACATAAAAAGAGAAGGGAATTTTATTAAAATGTGTTCTTTTATACCTAGACTTTTATCTACCTATTTATTTATTTTTACTGGGATTTGAAATCAGGGGTGCTCTATCACTAAGATATATCCCCAGCCCTTTTCACTTTTTATTTTGAGACAGGGTCTTGCTAAGTTGCCCAGGCTAGCCTCAAATTTCCAATCCTCCTGCCTCAGACTTCCAAGTTACTGAGTTAAACCTCAACTTTAATTCCCAAAAAGGATATCAGTCATTTTAAATCCCTTTTCCCATTATCTCCAGATTTTTCCTCAGTCTTGTCAGGAAACAAAACGGCTAAGTTGCATCTCTGAGATCCCACAAGATAGAAATTAGTTAAAACACTTAACACCCTGCATTGTGTATTCATTGCATATGTACACTTTTCTCTTATTGAAAGATAACTTCTACCATCCAACCTTAGGAAGGCCATGCACCTCAGACCACTATAGGTTTCAACAAAAAACAAAAAAGCACAAACTGAGTAGATAGTCAATATTATTTATCATAATATTAATCTTTCCCTTATATTAGGGCATAGTCTTTCTTTAAAATTTTACTTCTGTTGTATTTCTTTTTTAAAAAATCATTTCTTGAGCCTAACCTTGCATACTAGGCTAAATACAACATCTCTTATTTCTTCTCTGGCACATGATGCTATTTTGGTTTGGTTTTTTTTTTTTTTTTTTTTTTGGTACAGAGGATTGAACTCAGGGGCACTCGACCACTGGGCCACATCCCCAGCCTTTTTTTGTATTTAATTAGAGACAGGGTCTCACTGAGTTGCTAAGTTCCACGCCATTGCTGAGGCTGGCTTTGAACTCGCGATCCTCCTGCCTCAGCCTCCCAAGTGCTGGGATTACAAGCATGCGCCACCGCGCCCGGCACATGATGCTATTTTTCTAAGGTTCTTTATTCCATATCTTTGTGCAATCCAATCAAATAGTCAATAGCCACATGTAAATTTAAAATTAAATAAATTAAAATGAAATACAATTTAAATGCTTATCTACAGTAACACTTGACACACTTCAAAGTGCACAATTACACTGTAAGGCAAGTGTCTACAATATTGAACAGTGCATATGTGAATATTTCCAGTATGATACAAATTTCCATTAAACAATACTAGCACAGAGCATCAAATCCTGGGTCTTTATCATCCACAAATAAAAACAGAACTATGACATGAATAGGTCAAACTAAGTCCCCAATCTGAGAGCTAAAGTATGGTCAAAGGAAGAAAGTATCGGACCTATTTACAATGGGTGACCAGCCATCTTGCTGCATGCATCCAAGGATGTCCATGCAGCAAGTAAGATGCTGATCACTCATCGATTCCCAACTACAAACACAAAGACTTAACATATTTATTTTTTTACGTATTTATTTATTAAGAAAGTGAACATACACATACAAAGACAATAAAGACCTGAATTCAAGCTGTGTGACCTTAGACAAATCATATTACTTCTCTGACTCTAAAATTCATATTCTAGCATGTATTCTCCATTTCCATCAATTTATTGCCAAATACCATAATTTCACTCTTTTTTAGGGCTGAGTAGCACTCCATTGTGTATGTATACCACAATTTATTAATCCATTTATCTATTGATGGGCATTTGGATCGAATCCATAATTTAACTACTGTGAATTGTGCTGATATAAACCTTGAAGTGGCTAAATTGCTTCAGTATGTCCGTTTTAGATCTTCAGGGGAAATACCAAGGAGTGGGATATCCAGGTCATATGGTAGTTCCAGCCCTAGTTTTCTGAGGTATCATGCTAAGGGAAACAAACCAAACTCAGAAACTCAAAGGTCGAATGTTTTCTCTCATCTGTGGAAGCTAAAGTGAAATAAAGGAAAGAGAGAGGGACAATATAAAGAACCAAGCAAATAAAATTAATAGATGAGCAAAAGGAAGACAAGTAAAGAACAGAGAATAGGAGAAGGGAGGGAGCACAGGAAGGTAAAGGGGGAATCATGAACTAAATTTGATTTCCATGCATATGTAAGTTTGTTGGGATGAGCCCAACTACTACTAAAATAAGATACTATGTATTTAAAAAAAAATAAAATAAGATACCTAATGTATAAAATGAAAAAGTGGATAAATTCTGAGTTCCCTATAACCTTTGGAATTCCTAGGTACTAAGGCTCTGTTTAGTTTACATAATATCCAAGGAACACTGCAGATTTCAAAGATATGAAAGATACAACTTCAAAGAACTTACTAAGAAGAAGCTAGCTACATGAAGCTAAACAGTAAAAGACAGGACACTATAAGAGTCATAAAAATGATATTATCAAAGCATCCTACAAAATCTGTCTCTATACTATGGCAAGAAACAACTGGAGGTGCTAACATTTTTCACTTTTTTTCTCTTAATCAAAAATATAGCAACATATCATAACTTACCTGGCACAAAGTGTGTTTAGCAATTTCTGTCAAATAAATAGTAATAAGATAATAAAAATATTATTAATGATGATAATGGGCTTTACTGAAGACCTAAAAAATGTTAAGTTCAGTGCAAGATACTTTCCCAAAACTAACTCATTTTATCATTAAACAAATCTATGAAGGAAACTTTTTAATTTTTCATTATTTCATGGATAAGGAAATTGAAGTGAAAGGAGTTAAGTCACTAACTCACAGCCACACAACTAAACAGTAGCAGAACTGAGCTTGAAGACCAATACTTGGTGGATTCAGTGGTGCGCACCTGTAATTCCAGCAACTTAGAAGGAGCATCACAAGTTCAAGGCCAGCCTCAGCAACAGAGCAAGATCCTGTCTCAAAATAAAATATAAAAAAGGTCGGGGATGTAGCTCACTGATATAGTGTCCTGCATTCAATCCCCAGTACCACACACACACACAACAAAAAATACCAAAACTTTCCAACTTCAGTACACATGATGCTTCTCGTGCTTCTTAATACAATGTCTCTTTAAGAAAAAAATTTACTTACTAATCACCAGAAAAAAAACAAAAATGAATGTTTCCCAGCTAATGTCACAAAGCTGCCATTTTTCTACATATTTTTCCCCAGAAGTCTAAATAACAACATATCTTTCTATATAGGGCCCACAGCCAAAACATTTTCTAGTCTAGACCAGGTGGGCAATTTCAATGAACCAGCATCAAGTTCATGATTGTCTAATTAGAATTCTAATATTCTCAGACTTTTGTTAATTGCGTTAGACACAAGAAAATTAAAAAGGTAAGCAAGTGAAATTTTTATTTGCCCCAGGAAAATGGCAGAAAGAAGCAGAGCTCATTTTTCCTGAGGAACCAGGTACCCACTCAAACATTTGCAATTATTTTATAATTAGATTGATATTTCATAAGATAGAAGTCTTTGCAACCATTACCTTCAAATGTGTCCTTATCACTGCTATGAAGTGCAGAGCAAGGGCCAATTCTTTGGGTTGCTTTTTTCCACAATCCTGTTTTCAAGGAGACTTAACATTTATTAGGTCATTAAACTGTCCAAATCCACACTATTTTCATATTCTTTGCAATGATCATATTCTATCACCCACAACACCTAAAAATATCCTGCTTTCCATCACTCAATAGAACCACAAAGGCTATTAAAAGGCAATAAAATCCCTAGATAGCGTCTCTTTTGTATATCTGCACTTTCCTCTGATCAATTAGATTCAGAGAGATTGGAGATGGGAAAGGAAGGAAATAAAATTCAAGCCTCAAATCCTTATCTTAATTCCACAAATAGCACTGACAAGTAACAATTGGTGAGGAAAGAGCTCAACCATGGAAGGTTTTCCTGCTCTGAACTCAAGTTAATTATTATCCAAAATTCATCATTAAAATGTCACCCATAACATGTTCCTCTCTACTTCCCAGTGGAAATGTCATAAATGATGATTCTGTCCTAACTCAGGGCACATGTCAGTATTTGTGTCACTGTGGGAAAGACAGGTCTAAATATATTTATGGTTAGTCAGCATCTATTTGTTCAAAATGTTTCTTTCAAATAACTGATTAGAGGACACTCCATTTCAGAATTTTTCAAAAATGGTAAGACAATTTCTATTTGTCTGTCTCCCATCTGAGCTCCTAATTTAGATATTTGAGGGCTTAAAAGCCCACTTCTTTCATGATTGTCTATTTACACACATCCCTTCCTTTTCTAATGGGCCTTTGTCTTATCTTCTGTAAGTATTCTTTCCACTATTAAAATGTAGTAAACCCAGAAGATCAAGAAAACTAAGGTTAAAAACGTCAACACTTGTTTTTTACGACGGAAGTTGAGTCAGAAAATATCGACACCCCCAAGACTGCCCAGACTGGCAATCCTACACAGACAAATGTACTGAAATAACAAAATAATGACAGCTAACTCACCTTTATGAAACTAGTCATGTCTTAGGCTCAGTCTCCTTAAAAGAAGAAATCAAGCCACTCCCCTTCTCACAGGTATATCTATTCCTGCTGACTTCAGAAACAGCTTTCAAAGACATCTATCTAGGTCATGCCAATCAGCACAGATAACCTTCCTATTGGGGTATTGGCTCCCTTTGTACCTTTATGTCAGAAAGGTCAGAAGTCCCATCTTGCTCTTAAAGAATGGAGTAGTCTCAACTTTTAAATACTAACCTTGTGCCACTACCACAATATGCTGCCATGTTCAAAAGTACTTGTCTCGGTATCTGTGAGTGGCAGGTACCCAAACAAGGCTGATATCTATTCTCCTCTCCAAAAGATACTCCCAGTTGTAAAAGATATTATTTTCTCTTTTACAACTAAAATGAACATCTTAGTGAATCTTTATCCTTAAGTTAGTTTTGAGAAAAATAAAATAAAATAAAAGCAAGTGGAAGTCAAATAACTATGTCAAATATGAAGCAGAGGAGAGGAGGGGAAAAGAAAAGTCGAATGAAGCAAAGAACAGGAGAGGGGAAAGGAGAGGGAAGGGGCATTGTAAACTTGACAGGTTTGCTAGTTCCCAAAACACGTTGATTCCAGGAAGATAACAAAGCAGGAAAACATTTTCATTTTCTTTTCTGACAGCTGGAGCATAAATGGTTGCTGCAATAATATCAGAAATTATTGGCCATTTTGAGCATTCTTGCTAGTGAAAAGCCAGCATCACAGCCAACTTGAAATACTTAATGGCCCCAAGGTGCCCTAGAAATTTTGTTTTTCTGATGCACGAATGTCAGCTGCAGGACAAAAGTGATGTATATTGTCTGGTGGGCAGCATGCTGCCCAGACACCGAATTTAGAGTGTCTCCCTGTACTCTGGGTTCTAGCTCAACTGTCCTTCACAGCCATTACTACTCCACAAACATGAGTTTCCTTCAAAGAAGATCAAAACTGGGAATACTGTGTAAGATCCATCAACTCCCTAGCCCCCCAAAAAGCCTCAATTCTGTCTTGTCACCTCTACAAATGCTTCAATAAGCTGGTCTGAATCCAAGACAAGTTGAAGATAGTTGAATACCAAGGAAGAAGATTATTTCCAGTCCAATCTAGATAGAGCCTGTCAGGGGAGTCTAGAAAGCTCCAGGAATAAGAGTATTCAAGCCTCATAATCTTATACACATTTAAGTAAGATGTCCTTAAACACATAAAATTTAATCACCTGCTTATGAAAAGGGCAACATTATAAATTAAAGAATTGGTAAGGCAAATATTTCATTTACAGGAATTTTTAAAATACCTCTGACATCAAAAGAACTCCAGAGAGTCACTTCATATTAAGCCAAAAGGTACTGGCAAACATCTGAAATGCAGCTGCAGGTACCAATCCTGATCTGAGGCAGCATTACTATAGCCTGAAACCTTCACTATGATGCCATTTACTCTGCCTGCATGATCAGAGTTTTATCTGCTCTACATTTTTTCAGTAGAATCTCCATGGACTTCTCCATGGAAAGAAGATCCCTGGAATTTTTACAGTATTTGAAGGACCTTCTGAAACCTATATGAGGAAAATCACAATAGAGACATCAGACAAATAAGAAATCCACACACCCCAGCTTTTCCAATTACTCCACTTTGCTAAACATTCACTATTTCCTGTTTCTCTAGAGAGTCTAGAAGAATCATTCATAGCCTATGAAGATAAAACGGAAACAACACATACCTATCTTCAGTGTGGATGACAACCTTGAGCAGTAAATAAACAAGAGGTGGCATGGGGGAAGGGAGAAGAAAGGAAATGGTGAGAATACCATGAATGTTACTACTTCAGAACATGCTTTCAATAAATAACTATGCTTCAACAGTGACACAAAAGTAGAAAATTGGCATGAGTTGATAAAACAATTTCTTCTCCTATCTCTCTGCTACTATTGAACAATGTGCTCGTGAGTCTGAAGCTCTTTTCTAAGCCTCTGATTGACTTCCTAATTAATAAACATTGTAATATAGTGCCTATTCTTTTATAAAGGTGAATCAGTTGAATGTATATGTTTAACCTATATCCCTCTCCAATTTGTTCTTCACATTAAAATTTGCCCTGTACTAAGGAGATATTAAATGAAAATTCTATATAAAATACAGGTGCAAAGTCACATGAAATTCATACTGTCATGATGTGTGTATGCACAAAGACATAGAACACTTGATTTTGTAACTAACAAATGATAACCAAGGAAAACTGTTTCTTTGTAAATTATCTGGCATTTATTTATATAATATTATTTATACCACAAACAAAAACAAAAAAGAAAATGTGCTCAGAGAATAAAAGGATAACCAAGCAATCCATAGTTTGGCATTATGGGTAAAATTTACTGAGCTGAGCTAATTTTTCTATTAATGATTCGTTAGAGAAATTTGTTCCTGAAAAATAAGTGACAAGTGTCATTATCTTAAACAAAGAGCTAATTAAAGAAGGGTAAAATGAATATCAAAAGCAGTTCTAAGCTTAACCAACAATAGTGCTTTAAAAACTGAAGTATTAGATCCTTTCCCTAAAGTCATCCCAGATCATTAACTTGAAATTAGAACTTATAGCAATTTAAAGCTATACAACAATTTATAAAGTAAATTTGAAATCAGCAATATAAAGCTAAGTTACCTTAATCAAATATTTCTAAAACCTCTGTCTTATTTTTTTGGTTCTCATTATTATTGATTCAATGAGACACATTGGTTGATGTTATGTTATATTGTTTATTTCTAATCAAAACAACTGGGGTTTTTTCCCTCCAATCAATTCATCCTTCCATCTTGCATAGGGAAACAGAGAGAGGTACAGTTGTTTGAGCTAACAAAAATAGCTTACCACTATAATTTTCTACCCAGAAGTCCAACTCTCCACATTGCATATACCCATAAAACAAAATCGCAAATTCTCACATCACTACAATATTCAGAGTCATACCAAACAATAGAAAATATTGTAACTTATTTTAGAACATCTAACTGCCACCAAAATGTTTTTCTCTCAGATCTAATCCCAACTCTAAACTAATCAAGTATCCAGTTATTTCAACCAAAGTAGAAATACCATAGTAATAATTTAGCCTCAAGTGGATTATTTTCTTGCTTTATTCAACTGAAATACTGTAAAAGATAAATGGTCAGCTATTTTTCTTCTCCATCATACTGTGTTGTCCCAGACATATCTAACTGTATTCACAAGTACACAATATAGTACTGTCCACAGGCTAGAGAATAAGAATAAGACAGCTAGCATTATGCCAGAAGCCAGGCATCTTCTCATTATAGCAATAACAACCTTCCCTCCAACACATAAACATCACTACCTTTTAATGATTGTGAGCTACACAGACAAAAAGTTTTTATTTCCTGCAGGTCCAGGTAGCACACAGCTGTTCATCTTCTCTAATAATCAGTTCTGATGTCACTGAAAAAACAAATGCAAACTCATCCTGGACTCTTTAGTGGCTTACTCTAATCAAAACCTTTAACAATTTTCTTGGTTTCAAGGTATGATTTCCTTTTTATCACTGTTGTGTTAACTAAAGGAATCTTGCCCAATAAGTAGCACTCCAGATAATGTGCTCAAGAAAAATAATCCCAGTATAAAATGCAATAGAAACAATTGGTACACAAGTTACATAAAGAATACGGCATCCTTAATCTTAGTAAGACTGTTGATTATAACCAGAGTGAAGTTACCTAAGCAACCACTCTGAAGCACAGGCAATATTCAAATGCATCTTTATTACAGTGGCTATGTCTAGAAGTTTATGCTATTATTTGCATAAAGATGTCAGATGTGTCATGGCAAAAAAATTCCTCTGGAATATAAATATTTATTTAATGGGCATATGACACTAGAATATAAATATCTACAAGAAAAATCATATAAACAGAACAAAAAATAAGACAAGGCAAAAAAAACTAGAATTGATTAGTTAGGAGTAAAATCATTGAACTACATAAAACCACACAGACACATTCACTCTTTCCACAGAGCTGCAAGTGGTCTATTTTTATTTCTAAAATGCAATACACTTATGTAAGTATTATAACCTAAACATTTAGGAGGAGTATTTAAAAAGATTCCAAAATTGTGATAGATAATATCAAATCATGTGTAACCAACAAAATATACCGAATGCCCAAACTTGCTGTCATTGCTAATGACAGATTGATGTATGTAAAAATCAGCAAGAAGTGTGTGAAATCTCATTTATGTCCTTGTATTTCAACAGATATGTATCAATTGAGAATGTTAGATCACCTTCAAGTATAGTAGGCAATCTTTGGTGATTTGGAGAATCCACAAGACCACGAAGTTGATAGGTGGAAAAATCAAGCAAGCCAGAAGTTTCCCTTTTTCAAAGAAAGTGAAGAAATTCTTACCTTTCTGTACACCAGCATGTTGGGTGATTCGTCTGCCACCCCGTTGCTGGTCTGCCCATAATTATTCCCCTGGGCCATGTCACCCAAAACTTGGTCGGCTCTTAGACACAAGAATTACCAGTCTGCCCTGCAAATGGTTAGAGAGACTTCAGTGAGATCCTAGAGATAGTGATAAAGGGGTTGACTCCCCAATACATCTTCATATTTGCAGCTCCACATGGAGCATGCTTACAAGCCAAGGTTGGCTGGAGGAAGTGACACAAGACATAGATTTTAAAAATAAAAAATAACAATTCACACCTACAGTATCCCCAGGGAATGTAGAAATTAAAATCGTTTGGTTAGAAATAGTTATTGGGCTACGGTGTTAACTGACTTCATTTTCTGGGTACTCATCTTTAAAAGCGTGAAATGCTCACCTTAAAAACCCATGGTTACCATTTCCATAGTACCGGGAGTTGTCTTCTCTCCCAATAGTTGCATCTCCACTTGCACAGGTTTTTCCAAGAGTGGAAAAGCAACACCCAGGGGCAGCACACTTTCTCCCAGGCATCTTTCTAGTTTGCCACATGCAGGAGCATCAGAGAGGCCCATTCCCCATGTCATTCCCCAGCACATGTGTTTCCTCTTTATTCCCCTGGGTCTCCCACACAGAACCAGGGTATACATGCTTCGCCTACTTTTCACCTGCCTGCACTGCCAGCCACTGTCTCCTTTCCTCTCACCCCACTTCACTTGGTCAGTCAAGATGGCATTTGCCTAATCTTTGAAGGAACTCAAGGGTATATGTCCCAGCAACAAGAACTGGTGGGAGGTCAAGTCTTTAGGCAATTACCTGGATCACCATGAACAGAAACCTAACTGCAGAAGCCTCAAAGCAACCAGCGAAAGAGGAGGAAACAAGCAAGCCCCAGTTCCCCTTGCCTGGCTCTCACAGCAGCTGCAAATGGCAGGCGCGCCTGTGCCCCGCGCCGCGAGGCACTGCTGGAGCCGGGCAGCAGTTTCAGCACCGTGGACCGCGGCGTGCGCTCGGCGCCCGAAGCCCAGCCCCGGCGCGGAGCTCCCAGGGGCGGCCGCCCAGTGCCCACGGTCGCTCCTGCTGCGCAGAGCCAGGGCTGGGTGCCGGCCGGGGACCAAGAGGACTCGGGTGGCGCCGCCTCCCACCCTCCCTCCTCCTCTATTTACCTCCTCGGCCAAGGTCACGGCCCCGCGGCGTCTCCCCTCTAGGGCGGGCTGAGTGCAGGCGGTGTCAGCTGGCGGCAAGCGGAGCAGCGAAGCAGGGCAGCTTCATCACACTCGGCGGATGCGGATGCCTTGCCGCCCCTGCTCTCACTACTCAGGCGACCGCCACCCTCGCCGCCGCCCGTACACTGGCGGCTCCGGCAGCCGCCGCTCGCGCCCGCTCCCCCGGGCCGCCTAGATGACTCGCTCCCTCCTCCGCTTCTCCTCCCAGGGACTGGGACCAGCCGAGCGCGCGCGGGAGTCGAGACGCCCGGCCCGTGCGCGCGACTAGGGGGAGGGAGGCGGAGACAGTCACGTGGGACAGGGGCGTCCGGAGGTGCCGGCTTGGATGGGCTCCTCTCGGCCGCTGCCTCGCCACTCGGGCCTCCCCAGCCTCGCTATCCTCTAGCCCCTGAGAGGCGCGGCCCTGCCCTCGGCGCGGCCAGCTCACGCTCTCGCTCACCCCGCCCGCTCCGCCGAGGACCGGGAGATCCGAGCTTAACGCCCTGTGTAAGCCGGAAAGGAGGAAGGGCTTTGGCAATGGATGGATGGGTGGGTGGGTGGATGGATAGATGGATGGATGGATGGATGAGACTCCGTGCAGTAGGCAGGTTTCATCACGTGCCTGACGACTCCGCTGACAGTACTAGGGAAGCAGATGACTGATTATTGTTATGCTTAACTAACAGTAGCCAGATATTGAGATATCCTAAAACTGGAAGGAACATCCAGGACCAAAGGGATCATTGGACAACTCCCGCCCCCCAGGTTGCCTGAGGCTTTCACAGTTTCCTCCTAAGTTGGAGAAATGGGAAAGAATTTGGAGGCGCCAGCCTGAGGTGAAAATCTTACACTCTGTGATATTGGAGGAATATTCCTAATGCCCCTGGCTTCTTTTAACAGAGTGGAACTTTTCTCTTGCCCACTGTCACCCTCTAGCAATATTCACCGAGGATGTGGTATTACTGATTCTCCCCCATCCCACATTATTCCTCAGGACGCTGCCACTAACTCTGTAAGGACTATAAAGCTATGAAAGAGAAAGGTCACTTCTGCCTGGGTAATAGTAAAGAAACGTGTGTATCCAGGTTTCAGGGGCAAGGTCTGGAAGTTGTAAATACCTGAGATAGTTATCATCCCTCTGCTAGGCCAGGTGTGGGGAAAATGAGGGAGAGAGAAGATAATTAATTAAGCTTGCGCCTTCTTAACCCCTTTGTCCAAGCAGAGTAGATCTAACCCCAGATCAGGACTACTCTTCAAATGCATGACCATTTGTACAGTGCATTTCCCCAGGCCCTGTCAGTTGTCACTCAAAGGAACAAATGTTTTTTTAACCATCCCCTGTTCTGAGTACTCCAGGATGAAGGTCATTATCCCAAATGACTTTGCCCACTCTGACCCCTAGCCCGCTCTTCCCCAATTCCCCAAATCTTTCAGATATTCAGCAAAACTCCTTCTGTTTTCAACTTCTCTGAGTATTTCCTTAACATTTTGTTCTAGCTAAAACCTGCTTCTTGCCCTTCAGCCCCTCATTCTTTCCCTCTATTCAATCTATTCTTGGAAAGTTGATGTGGTTCGCACTAATAAATCTGCAGAGAATAACTGGGCATGCTCACTAGGCTTGACCATTTTCATCCTAAAGGATTATTGATGGTCAGTTACTGTTGCCAGGCAAATATGAAGAAAAGGGATTCAAGCAGTAGCATAATTCACCATTTTTTTACTATTATTGTTAAACCTCATCAGACAACTCATAATTTGTGTCACTGTATGTTGGGAAAAATTATGTTCATTGCCGTAACATTTCAAAAACTCTCATTTTTTTCAAATATAAATGGAGGGAATCAGACTAGATTTCTCAAAACCTATCTTAAGATTTAATATATTGTCTTGTATTTTCTACCCATTTAATAGGAAATTTTATATTGAAAATAAGAAAAAGAAAGCATGGATATTGTGGAGGATTTTTTGTTTTTTGTTTTTTGTTTTGTTTTTGGTCTGTTTCTTGCTTTGAAAACATGTAAATATGATGCGATTCCCAACCATTATCATCCAAAATTTATTTCATTACTTTCCTTGTGAACCCTATATTCTATAATATTTATTATACAAATTATTTTCATGCCAAATAAAACTTTTGAGTAGCACTGTAACCCAAAGCAATGTAATCCCAGTCCCCCCCCCCAAAAAAAAAAAAAACACATTTAAAGACTTTATATTTATTTCTAAGTTCAGCAGTTTCACCTTGGGGAAAAAATCACATTTGTGTTTTTGAAATGTAGGAAATAGTGTCTATTTTTTGCAAATTATTAGGAATATAGGTACTTCAAGTGGTGATATACTGGTGTAGATTTTCTTTTTCCCTCCTTCTTTCATTCAACAGATACTTACTCATTTATTTTTTGTGCATGAAGTACTCTCCTATTTCTATAAAGTACATAAAGAAATGTCATGGGTGACTTTTGTCCTCAAGGAGTCTCCCATGTAGTTTAGAAGATAAAGCTATCTTCTTCTCACAACTCACATTAGCAGTGGTCTCCTAACTGGTTTTTCCACCTGCATCCCTTCCACATCTATTACCCACACAGCAGTGAGAATGATCATTTCAAAAATAAGTCTTCTCACTTCTCTACTTGAAATCTTTCAAGGCACCTATGTCACTCAAAGTAAAAGATATCTTTAAAATGCCAGCAAGGCCCTACACTAACATTCTGTTGCCATTTCTCACCTCAGTTTGTGCTACCCTTCTCCTTACTCTGCTTCAGCCACACTCTCCACTGGATTTTTCATGCATTTCATGCATGCTGCTACCTCAGGGCCATTTGCCCTGGCTGCTCCTCCTGCCTAAAATGCTTTTTCCTCAGACATCACTCTCTTTCTGTCTTTTCAGTTCTTTATTCAAATGATACTCAAATGAGACCTACTGTATTGATCTTATATAAAATGATATATTCTCCCTACCCTCATCTTTCTCCTTATGCTGATTTTTTTTTCATTTCAAACCATTTATCTCCTCTAACAAAACTGTACAACTATGTTTGTTACCTTCTCCTTCTAGAAAAATTTAAGTTCCATGAGGTCAGGGATATTTCCTTTTCTGTTCACTGCTGCATCCTTGATGACTAAGACATGATCTGACATGTTGTAGGCATTCAGTAATGATTTGCTGATTTATTGAATGAAGAAGTCCAAGAACACAATGCTGTTTGAACCACTGGATGGCTGGAAGAACCCAGTCAACAACCTTGAACTGAACAGAATTAGCACCATGCTCCACAATAGATGGTAATGATCTGCTCTTCAAACCTGCTTCCTATGCATCATAAAGGGAAAGAACAATTCCTTTTCCCACCACACACCCACATCACAGAGGAATGCTTTGAGAATTAATTAAATGGTAACATGGAGAAAGCATTTTGATTTTCTGGAAGAAAGCATTTTATTAATTTGAGGCTTTTGATTGTGTGAAAGAATTGTAAGTGACAAAGATGAGAACAATGTTAAAGGAAGTAACCATACTACCTTGGCCTTTCCCAGGATAATTGACTTAAAGGTGATATAAGCAGGGTGAAGAATGAAATATGGTTTTAGAATTCTTATCCCAAATTACAGATTTTTAAGCAACACTTTCTTTTTCAAAGTCAATTTTCAATAATTCACACCATGATATATTCATTAATGAATTATTCTGCACATTTACAATACTTTTGTCTATTTTGTGGCCATTTTCCTACTAATTAGAACTTCCATACCAGTGTAACAGAGCTGGAAAAGAAAAAATAAAAGTAAAAACTAAGATTTGTCCGTCTGTATTTATTTCTTGCTCTTTCCTGTGGAGATGTTTGAATTCTGATTTAGAGCACTTCCAAAATAACCAATTTTTGAGTGTGATACATTTCTCAAGTAGCTGGCAAATTAATCAAGCACATATTATGGGTGAGATTCTGAATAACGCTCAAGAAGGAGACACAAAGAGCTTCGACTTTGTTCTTGCCCTTTTGATGTGACGGAACACTACTAGAGAAGGTATCAAAAGTTTGAGCATTAAAATCTAGGAAATATCGTTGGGCAAATGGCCTGAGCACTCTAAGCCTGTTTCTGAAACTATAAAATACAAGTCATATTATCTGCCTTGTTTTGCTTTGCTGTGAAAATCTTCTTATTCCAAGGTGTATTAGTCAGCTTTCTATCACTATAACAAATATCTTAGATAATCAACTTATAAAGAGAAAAAGGCTATTTGGGCTTACTTTTCAGTCCATATTCAGTTGGCACCATTGCTTTTAGGCCTGTGGTGGGACAATACGTCATAGCAGAAGCAAGTGACAGTGCAAAACCTCTCACCCCATGACCAGGAATTGAAAAAAATTAAACAATGAGAAAGGGTCTTTGGTCCCACCATCTGCTTCAAGGGGACACTCTCAATGACTAAAGACCTCTCATTAGGACCCACCTCTGAAAGGTTTCACCACCTTCCAATAACCCCACCTGGGGAACAAGACTTTACCTTTGGGGGACGCTCAAGATCCAAACTATAACATAAGGAAAATCAAGTATTTGGAAAGACAGCCTGGAAGCAATAATGTTGACCATATCAGGAGAAGCAGTGGCTTAAAAGTAGACCATGATTTCTGCAGGCAGACACTAGAAGCTTCAATACCTACGATAATTGAAAACAGTGCATCCAACAAATAATGTGCTGTGTCCAGGGCATGGCAAAGGTGTATTACTTAGTTGCTGTGATCAAAACACCAACTTAGAGGAGGAAAAGTTTATTTTGGCCCATAGTTTTAGAGGTCTCAGTCTACAGGTGGCCAACTTCATTTCTTTGGGCCCAAGGCGAGACAGCACATCATGAGGGAAGGGAAGGCAGAGGAAAGCTACTCAGCTCAAGGTGGCTGGCAAGCAGAGAGAGAGAGAGAGAGAGAGAGAGAGAGAGCACAGAAGGAGCCAGGGACAAAATAAATATACTCTTCAAGGCACATCCCAGTGATCCATTTCCACCAGCCTCACCCCACCTGCCTACAGTTATCACCCAGTAATCCATTCAAATTATTAATCCATCAAATAAATTATTCCACTGAATAGGTTGTAGCTCTTAAAATCTAGTCATTTTACCTCCTGTATTAACACAGGAGCTTTGGAGGAACACCTCATATCCAAACCATAACAGAAGGTGAGGTGACTGGAACAGAATAACACAGCAAGAAATGAGATCATGTCCTTGCAGAACTAAGCATGGTCAAAACAGACCACACCTGTGCTCTCACAGTCAGCACATGAGACCAAAGCTCCAGCACCTGGATGATGGGGTCAGTGAGGTCATGACCCCCAAAGGTAGGGAAGCACAGAGCAATTTATCTCCTATTTGATTTTCAAATTCTTAACTAACAGGGACAACCTGTAGCTTAGAAATGATAGAAAATGTAATAAATGAAAGGATTAACCCTCAAATTACAAATGAAAAACTGGGGTTTGATGAAGTGAATTCACTTCTCAAGATCACATACCTAGGACAGTTAGAGCCAGGACTTAACCCCCAGTCTTTAGATTCTAAATCTGGTATTTCCCATATTATGTGACCCAGAATAAGGAAAAAACAATTTAAAAAGGCACTTGATAGTGCCCTTCCAAGTTGGAAAAGTCCCAACCATTGGAACTGAAAGAATTTGGAAGTGAAATTCTCAGCAACTTTTCAAAGCAGGGTGAGATCCTACAGTTAGGATATCCCCATAAGCTTTCATGTTAAAGGCTTGGTCCCCAGACCATGCTGCTCTTGGGAGATAGTGAAAATGTTAAGAGATAGGGCCCAGTGGAAGATCTTCTAGTTATTGGGGTTATACCCATGAAGGGAATAATAAGATTCCAGCCCCTTCCTCTTCTTTTTCACATCCTGGCCATGAGGTGAATGATTTTGCTATGCCATGTTTTTCCATCATGTTCTACCCACCTCCAAAGGCCTAAAAGCAAAAAGGCTGACAAACCATGAACTAGACAAAATTGTGCGCCCAAATAAACCTTTTCTCTTTTTAATGTTGTTTTCTCAGGTGTTTCTTGTAATAACAGAAAGTTGGCTAACACATGGAGAAACGAAGATGATAAAATGAAACCAATTTGCCTGACATGAGGGAGAATATGGATGCACAAACTGAATTGGTATCCAGAGCCCATCCACAGGAAATTTCATAATAAAAGTCAACAGGCTTATTTAGTCTCTCCTACTGTATACCAAGCATCATGGTAGTCTCTGATGATGAATGGACCTTTCACATGGCAAAGTGTAGTAGAAGAAATAGACATGTAAATCTGTAGTACAAAATGTTAAGGGCAGGTACTTGTGAAGGGTTAGAAAAACATGGAGATGAGAGTCAAGCACATTTTCCATGAAAAAGGTGGTATTTTAAATGGGTCTTTAAAATTAGTGAGGAATCTTCCAGATGGACAAAGATGAAGAACACAGCAGTATTTCAGGTAGATAAGATGACATGTCCCAAATTACAAAAGTACGAATAAAGGTGAAGTTTGATAGATAGCAAAAGTTTGGTATGGCTGGAGTGAACCTGATGGAAATTTAAGTTGGTCTATAAATTGCAGACAGATTGAGAAAAACCTACAGTCATTCTGGGAAGTCTAGGCCTTAACCAAATGGCAAGGGAATTAGTCTTGAACAGTTAAAGGGAAATGTGGGGAACACTGAGTCCACCACCCACACATCATGGCAGAAGAGCCTCATTTCATCTTTCAATACGATCTCTAGCCTGGCAAATGAGGGCTATATTAAAGCAATATACTATTCAGCAAAGCTTTTCACAGGTTCTTTGTGTTTTTTTTAGCAAACATAAAGGTAAAATGGGGACTCAAATAACAGTTCATTGGGCTTGAAACAGACTGAAAAAGGCACACAAAAAGAGTTCTGTTTAATTTACCAGAACACACTAGACATGAAGATTCAATGGAGAAGATTCAGAATTTCGTCTTCAAACTTTTCCTGTTCTAACTGGGCCTAGGCACAGGAACTCAAAGAAGGAAAGAGATAGCCCACCTATCAAATTTGTAAATGCCACAAAGCCCCGAGAAGTAACTAATATGCTAGATATCATGTCATGATATCCCATGAAGATCTGGAATGAGGCAATGAAGACAAAGTTTAGAAAGGACATTTATTAAATCTCATGTTAAATGGGTAAAATGGTCTCAGCGTTTGTGTCCCCTGAGAATTCATACATTGAAGTCCTGACCCCCAAAATAAGGTACTAGGAGATTACACCTTTGGTACCTGATTAGGTCATGAGTTTGGAGGCCTCACAAACAGAATTAGTGTCTTTATAAAAGAGGCCTGAAGGCTTGATCTTGTTCCTCCCTTCTGCAATGTGAAATTACAGTGAAAAGACTGTCATCTATGAGAAAGCTGGCTCTCACCAGACACTAAATCTGCCAGAAACTTGATCTTGGACTTCCATTCTTCAGAACAGTAAGAAATAAATATTTGTTGCTTATAAGCTACCCAGTTTTATGGTATTTTTGTTATAGCAGCCAAACAGACTAAGACAATGGGCAAGGGTTGGATTAGCACTAAGTACAAGATGGGCAAGATATGATTAAACATTAGTTCAGTGAAAAAGACACTTAGTTTTTGTTGTTTGCAATTGAAAGCAAACTCAATATTGTTAAAAAAGGGGATACATCTGCCCCCCAGAAAAGATAATGTAATCTCAAACTAGAGATTACATGACTAGAAAGGCAGTGATGGATAAGTTTAGACCAAAGAATGGGGTTGTTGGGTACTGGACCCATCACAACACTGTTCTGTGTAAACACAGGTAGAATCTTATGGATGTCACATGCCAAGAACATAACCTTCCAGAATCAATTTTTCATTCATACTCTTCCTCCACCTCTCTGATGAGAAATCCACAAGCAGAAGGATTTTGTCCTGTCTTTACTACTTATGGCACCCTACTGTCCACCCAGTGCCCACACCCATGCCAAGCACACAGCAGGAGCAAAGTAGGTATTCACTGAAGAAGTGAATAATGAACCAGGAGGAAAGCAATAAGGTGCAGGTGCTCAAAACCACTGGACAACTGGAAGAAGGAGATAAGAGAAAAGGTCTCTGAGATTTTCAATAATTATCTTAAAACATTAAAAGACTCTTAGGTAGAAAGAGAATTATACATAATCTTTTAAGCCCCAGAGGACAAATTTAAGTATAATAGGTAAAAGTTTCAAGGAGACAGTTTTTAGTTCAGTACAAGGAAGTACTTTCTAATAATTTGGGCTGTTCTAAATGGCCTTAATGAGGAAATGAACAACATCCTTGAAGGTGTCTGAAGAGAGCTGAATGGCCCAGGTTGGAAAGGTTGCTGAGGAATCATTGCTGCACGGAGGATGCTGGATTTAGCAGCTACAGGAGTTACTTCCAATTCTCATATTATCTAACTACAAAATGAGATTATCTGGGAGGAAGTGATTTGAAAACTAACACTACTGTTCCCTCGTAAGGGCTTAAAATGATTTTAATCTAAACTGATATCTCATTGACGTGAAGAATGACAGATGAGTGATACCCATGATAAATTCTCTCACAGAGTTCACTTTAGGCAGTGGTCTACCAGAAAAGACTTCATGATGGAAAGAGGACTTATTTAGCTTTGAATACCAGATAGATGGGAAGTAGGTATGATAATCTTTACTAAAGCGTGAATATGGCAGAAGCTTCTTAAGCCAAATATTGCAAACCCTCAAACATTTTATATCATGAGTGAGGTCTTTAAAGCATATTCCAACACCTTGTACTTTCTAAAAAGATACAAACTGTATCATATCCAGGATAAGAAGGTACCAGTTCTCCACAAGTCAAAAACCCACTTGCAGTTATTTTACTCTTATTTCTTGTGATTCTTTTATACTTATAAATTCTGAATATAAATATTCCCTAGCTCTTCTCACTAATCAAACATTAGCACCACTGAATTTATATCAACTTAATTTGCTTTTAAGAAGAAAAAAATAGCCGGGCGCGGTGGCGCACACCTGTAATCCCAGTACTTGGGAGGCTGAGGCAGGAGGATCACAAGTTCAAAGCCAGCCTCAGCAATGGCGAGGCACTTAGCAACTCAGTGAGACCCTGTCTCTAATAAAATACAAAAAAGGGCTGGGGATGTGGCCCAGTGGTCGAGTGCCCCTGAGTTCAATCCCCGGTACCAAAAAAAAAAAAAAAAAAGAAGAAGAAGAAAAAAATAGCAAAAGAAAAATATGGAGGAAGTGAAATGTTTATATAAAGTACTTAATACACTTCTGTAAATTATAGAAAATATTTTAAAACGTATTCCTAAATTATTTAATTATGTCTACCAAATTTGAATATTACCTCTAGTCACCACTAATATACTGTTGTGATTAAATGATTGTAAAGCAATCTATTGTGAAAACTTAGCAACCCAAATTGAGTGTCTCTCTGTATTGCATACATTTTTCAGCTTTCAACCCATTTGACATAGGATTTTTTTCCAATTACTTTTAAATATTGGACCCTGAAATTTTTTTTCTAATTTGTTCTTTTTATTTACGCATGACAGTAGAATGTATTTGGGGGGATACTGAGGATTGAACTCAACCACATCCTCAGCCCTACTTTTTTTTATTTAGAGACAGGGTCTCACTGAGTTGCATACCACCTTGCTTTTGCTGAAGCTGGCTTTGAACTCACAATCCTCCTGCCTCAGTCTCCTGAGCTGCTGGGAGTACAGGTGAGCACCAACGACGTGCCCAGCAACAGAATGTATACATGGCATATAACTTCCCATTCTTGTGGTTGTACATGATGTGGAGTTACACTGGTTGTGTATTCATATATGAACATAGGAAAATTATGTCCCATTCATTCTACTGTCTTTACCATTATCATCTTCCCTTCCTTCCCCTACCCCCCTGTCCAATCTGGTGAACCTCTACATCTCCCTCCCCATCTGCCTATTATGAGTCAACATCCGTATATCAGAGAGAACATTCAGCCTTAGTTTATTTGGAATGGGTTTATTTTACTTAGCATGATAATCTCCTGCTTCATCCATTTACTGCCAAATGCCATAATTTCATTCTTCTTTATGGCTGAGTAATATTCCATTGTGTATATGTAGCACATTTTCTTTATCCATTTATCTGTTGAAGGACACCTAAGTTCCATAGTTTAGCTATTGTGAATTGAGCTGCTATGAACATCAATGTGGCTACCTCACTGTAGTATGCGGTTTTAAGTCCTTTGAGTATGTGCCAAGCAGTGGGATAATTGGGTCAAATGGCAGTTCCATTTCAAGTTTTCTGAGGAGTCTCCGTACTGGTTTCCATAGTGGTTGTACTAATTTACAGTCCTACCAGCAATGTATGAGTGAACTTTTTTCTCCACACCTGTTGCCGCCTGAAGCGATGGCCGCTTGGAGCAACGAAGCCGCGGGAAGAAGTTTAGAGGCGAACTGGAAACAAACAGCTTTTTATTCTGATAATTTTTCTCTCTGGCTCTAACAACGACTAACACGCACCACACACACCACCAAAAAATGGCGCAGACCCAATCAGCAATCTCGGCTCAAGTCACTCGAGATCCAGGGCCAAGTCCCGCGAGACTATGGAAGGCGGTAATGCCCAAATCTCCATGGCCCATAGTCAACCGCAATTTAAGCCATCTCCCCAAACAGGGCTCCTGCACACACCCCCTCCAACATTTATTGTTACTTGTATTCTTGATAATTGCCATTCTGACTGGAGTGAGATGGAATCTCAGGGTAGTTTTAATTTGCATTTCTTTAATTGTTAGAGATGTTGAACATTTTTCACATATTTGTTTCATATATTTGTTGTATTTCTTCTTCTGTGAAGTGCCTGTTCAGTTCCTTTGCCCATTTGTTGATTGGGTTATTTGGGATTATTTTGGTGTTAGTTTTTTGAGTTCCTTATATCTCCTGGAGATGAATGCTCTGAGGTGCAGGTGGTAAAGATTTTCTCCCATTTTGTAGGCTTTCTCTTCGTGTTCTTGATTGTTTCCTTTGCTGTGGAGAAGCTTTTTAGTTTGACACAATCCCATCTATTGATTCATGATTTTACTTCTTGTGCTTTAGGAGTCCTGTGGAGAAATTTGGTTCCTAAGCTGACATGCTGAAGATTTGGGCTGACTTTTTGAGAACTTTTTCTTATTATGAATAATCTCAGAGATAATTTTTTAAGATATAGAAATCAATGTTATTTACTTTTCACTAATAAAGCCCATTAACTACTTGGAAAATAAGATTTATTCAAGGTTGTTTTCCATGGTTTTCAGATTAACCTATGACCATGTGGGAACCAATCAGTAGTAGGCCAGGGCCCTGGAACCATCTCTTTTTGTCCTTTTGAGCTGTTAAATACATGTCACTGAGTTTCCTGAGGATCATAACTTCTATATCCAAAAAATCTTAAATCCAACATTTTTACCTTGATTGGCAAAAACATATTCACTTTTGTTTTCTTCAGTTACTAGAATATTGAGAAAGAGCTGAACACACTTGAGGTATCAGCAGATAGAAGTTATGACTAACTATGCCTCCTCTGGTAACATATCCCTCATTCCAGGTCTTTAGATTTATCCTGTCTTAAGACTGTCCCTCCCTAATGGGATATGTATGTGGTGCATACCAGATGTGGCCATTCTGAATACACAGTTCTCCATCCCAAAAAAGCATGAGATGTACTTCTAAACATGACTAATACCCTGGTCCAAAGCAGAACATTTCTTCTTTCAGGAAAGACAACAAAAAGTCTCACCATTGAGACACTGCAGGTAGACAGAGGCCTGGGAAGCTACCTACAAGAATTCCTGCTGATTCCAAAGGACCTGCCCCAGAAATAGCACTATATGTTCTGAATCATTCAATGTTTTGTTCATTAAGCACCTACATTGTGCCTGACAAGTTTCAAATATGTGCAGCTCAAGTAGATAGAGAATCATTCAGACCCAAAATAGGAACATCAGAGAGCTACTGGAGTACCAGGGAGAATGAGCTCAGTCTCTTTCTTTGCTGCCCCAGAAATCAGTTCTGGGATTCTTTATTCTCTCTCTCTCCTCTCTCCTTTGGTGGTCTCTTGCAGTTCTTTAGTTTTAAATACTAGTAGTACACTGATGATACCACAATTTCTCCCCTGAGCTCTGAACACATTATTTCCAACTGCTTATGCTGCATCTTCACCATAACATTTAATAACCATTTCTATTTAAACAGGTCTAAAATGGAACTACTAGTTTCCCTACCTGCATCCCCAAAGTTATTCCTGTTCCAGAATTCTCCATTAAGTAGGTCATTTGTCAACCAATTATACAGGCAAAAATCTGGGCATCATTCCAGTAAACTGTAATATCTATGCCTTACTCTTTCATGAAATCCATGAATAAGTCTCATTATTATATCTCAAAATAAATATCACATCAAGATAACTTAATTCTGCCACCTCCTCTTCCACCTCCTCCTGGCCCAAGCCACCTCAGCTACTTAAGTACTAGTTAATTTTTCCATTTTTAACAACTACATGCACCAGTGACATACTTTAAATGTATCAGATAAAGATGTTGTTCAGTAGCTTAAATCCTTCAATTGTTTCCCCATGTCTTACAATAGAATTCAGACTTCCCAAATCATCTGTTTCCTCATCATCTCTCCAACTTCATCTCCTGTTACATTCCTGTGTCAGTCAGTTTTCCATCATTATAAGAAATATCTGAGCCAGGCACGGTGGCACATGCCTGCAACCCCAGTAGCTTGGGGGGCTGAGGTAAGAGGATTGCAAGTTCAAAGCCAGCCTCAGCAACTTAGTGAGGTACAAAGCAACTTAGCAAGACCCTGTCTCTAACAAAACATAAAAAGGGCTGGGGATCTGGCTTACTTCTTGAGCGCTCCTGGACTCAATTCCTAATAGGAAAGAAAGAAATGGAGAAAGAAAGAAAGAAAGAAAGAAAGAGGGAGAGGGAGGGAGGGATATAGGAAGGAAGGAAGAGAGAGAGAAGGAAAGAAAGAGAGGGGTGGGGAAGAAAGAGAAGAAAAGAGAAGAAGGAAATTTTAGATAATAAACTTATTTTTTTAAAAAAAGGGTTTATTTGGGCTCAGAGTTTTGGAGTTCCAATCCATGATTAGTTGGCCCTTTGCTTTTGGACACTTGGACATGGCAGAGCATAACCATTCTGTCATGGAATGACAAAAGAAAGGGCTAGGGTATCATTAGCCCCATCAAGGGTAAATCCCCAATGATCTGAAGACCTCCCAATAAGGTCATACCTATTATAGTATCCACCAGGTTGGGGACCTGCCATTAACATATGGACCTTTAGGGGACAATCCAGATGCAAACTATAACAAATCTTCTTTGCTCAAAACCCAAGAAGTAGGTGATCTGTCTTATACAAGTTGTTTCAGAAAATAGAGGGAAAGCTTTTCAGTTAGTGAAACTAATATAAACTAATATCAAAACTGTACAAAGACAAGAAAAGCACATGATAATAGATCAATTTCACTTACAGTCTTAAAAAAATAGGCAAAATATGAGTTCATTAAATGTAATATATATCAAATACATCTTTCTATATTCCTGCACCATATTGTCAAGGTTATCTCAAGAATGCAAACATAATTAAACATCAGAAAATCTTTTAATGTAACATACCAATAAATACATTGTTGGAGCTCAGAAAAACGATAACTTAAAGTATTAGAGGCAGAGGACTTTGAACTGAAGGACACTGGAAGGGCTCCAGATGCATAGAATTTCTCTGACCTTTTCTTGCCCTTCTTTCCTGCTCCCCTTTCTTCAGCAAGATGATTCACAAAAACCAGAGTTCCTCTTCCCCAAAACCAATCACAGAGACCAGACCAGCCAGCCATTAACACCTAGAAATAACTTCCCCTGCTTTTCTGTTTAGGGGTTGGCAATAAGGAAATTCTTTCAAGTACCTCATCTAATAATAGATCATAAGGCTTTCACTCCAGAGGAGGTCCTGCCCTAAAACTGGGGTCAAGAGAAGTCAAGAACAATCTGCAGAGACTCTTGTCCTGAATTTCCCCTTTGCCCCCAAACCTCAGTTTCTTAAAATAAGAACTTTTTCTTCACTCAAGAAAAGATCAGGTTAGTAAGGTAAATGTAGTACATACACATCATATATCATATCAAAAATAGAAAAGTTATAAGCTATCTAGTGTTGCATAGTCTTGAAAAGATTGTGAGACCAAGGAAAGAGCAGTCCCTGCTCAAGCTTATAGAGTAACAGAAAGCACAGCTTCACCGTTAACGAAATGCTGGGCTCAGATGTATTTGTGAAAAGTTAAGTGGTCCAGAAATGACATCCCCAAGTCATACTTGGTAAGCAGACTTGTAACAGGCTTAGCCTCTTCTGGCAGAAAGCCTGTTTCTAGTGAGATGGCCTCTGTCCTAGCAAACGTAAAGGTATTGAGAAATGCATTCTAAAACATTACAGGGGAAACAAAGTACTTTGGAATGTAACAGAAATGTGATTTTATGAACCAGGAGGGTCCTGGATTCTCCGAGGCCACAAAGGCCTGATTCCACTTTCCCAACATTCTGAATGCAGGCTCTTTATTCTACCTCTACAAGGGGGAGATCAGGAACATGCAAGAGAAAAACCAGGACTCAGCCCACTTCTGCATTTTAGAGCTGCATAACCTTAATTTCACTGACCCACTTATTTGAAATAGTTGGAGAAAATAAAACTTGCCTTATAGCACTGTCATGGGATCAAAGATGATAACACCTTCAATAATTTGGAATGATGACTGGGGCACATAAAAAGACCTCTATAGATGTTTGTTCCTTCCTTTCCTAAATGTCTTGATAAAATAACTTTAGCCATATGTAAAATAAATCTTTTTCCCTAAAACAACTAAATAAAAAAATACCTGGAGAACATATTTAACCAGAAGTGGCAAATATCAGTCATTTCCTTTACTAACATTATTACCATTAAAAGACTTTATGGAATTTGGCAATACTTCTGAGTGATGCATAGATGATTCACAGCAATATCGACATTAAATAAATACAACCAAAGTTCCATCCATATCATTCTTCAATGGAAATGCCACACTTAACAACATACGAACTTATAATGCATATTTATTTTTATTTTTATGCTGTATGTCCAGGAGGTTCCTAGGTCCACGCTTAACAACACCATCTCTATTTCCAAAAATAATAATGGGATACCAGACAGCCTATATTAAAAAGGTGAGAGAGACTGAACAGATGACAAACATTAGTTGCTCCCAAGTGCAGATGTAAGGAGACAGTAGCAAGCTCTTAGAGAAAAGTTGCTTAGAAAGCATGGTCATTTACCTTGCCCATGAGTTGAATTTAATTATGCTATAATGCCACTGCGTTATTCATTTCTCTAATGTCTTATCAAGGACAGTCAGAGCCATTTAGTAATCTACAGATCCCTTTAGTGATCTGGAATTGATTAATGCCCACTGGCATTGAAATGTGGTTTGGAGTGAATGAAAATGCACTCTTTCAGCACTCCTGGTGAATAAAATAAGAGATCTTTGTATCTGAAGCTAAATCCCTCAAAGGTCTGTACTTATAAGCTCATTCCCAGCATAGTTGAGAGAACAGCAAAATCACTGACCCCTGATCCTTGCTCTGTTTAGAGTGTGATGTTCCCTGTCCTTTCGTCATGGTTCTGTCTTCATGGTGACACTTTATTTTCTGGCCTTGACACATCTGGGAG
This sequence comes from Tamias sibiricus, assembly GCA_025594165.1. Taxonomy (NCBI): domain Eukaryota; kingdom Metazoa; phylum Chordata; class Mammalia; order Rodentia; family Sciuridae; genus Tamias; species Tamias sibiricus. The sequence goes on along the minus strand of CM046669.1, from coordinate 65,102,760 downwards.
ATATTTGCTTCTCTAACCAAGACATAGCTATATACCTAAGCCATTTTATTCCCAGAAGCATGGCTGGGTTAAATATAACATCTACAAAATATAGTTGGAAAATACAAAAGAAGCATTAGATAAGAGAAGAAGAGAGAAACAACACAACACAAAACTATATGAAATTGGGCAAAACAGAAGAAAAGCATAAGTTACACAAACTCTTTTCATGGAAAACAGGAAAATAAAACATCTGCAGAAAAAAAACTGATAGAAAAATACACATTAAGAATGAATTGAATCACTATTTGCAGATGATATGATTCTATACATAGAAGATCCAAAAAATTCCACCAGAAATCTTCTAGATCTAATAAATGAATTCAGCAAAGTAGCTGGATATAAAATCAATACCCATAAATCAAAGGCATTTCTGTACATCAGAGACAAATCCTCAGAAAGAGAAACTAGGAAATCCACCCCATTTACTTTAGACTCAAAAAAAAAAAAAAAAAAAAATTGGGGAATCAACTTAACAAAAGAAGTGAAAGACCTCTACAATGAAAACTACAGCACGCTAAAGAAAGAAACTAATGAAGATCTTAGAAGATGGAAAGATCTTCCTTGTTCATGAATAGATAGAACTAATTATTGTCAAAATGACCATTCTCCCAAAAGCACTATACAGATTCAATGCAATACCAATCAAAATCCCAATATCATTCCTCATAGAAATAGAAAAAGCAATCATGAAATTCATCTGGAAAAATAAGAGACCCAGAATAGCCAAAGCGATTCTTAACAAGAAGAATGAAGCTGGTGGCATTACTATTCCAGACCTTAAATTGTACTACAAAGCAATAGTAACAAAAACAGCATGGTATTGGCACCAAAATAGACCAGTTGACCAATGGTACAGAATAGAAGACACAGAGACGAACCCACATACCTACAGTTATCTTATATTAGACAAAGGTGCCAAAAACATTCACTGGAGAAAAGACAGCCTCTTCAACAAATGGTGTTGGGAAAACTGGAAATACTCATGTAATAAAATGAAGTTAAATCTCTTTCTCTCATCATGCACAAAACTTAACTCAAAGTGGATTAAGGACCTAGGAATTAAACCAGAGACCTTGCACCTAATAGAAGAAAAAGTAGAAGCCGGGCGCGGTGGCGCACGCCTGTAATCCCAGCACTTTGGGAGGCTGAGGCAGGAGGATCGCGAGTTCAAAGCCAGCCTCAGCAATGGCGAGGCACTTAGCAACTCAGTGAGACCCTGTCTCTAATAAAATACAAAAAAGGACTGGGGATGTGGCCCAGTGGTCGAGTGCCCCTGAGTTCAATCCCCGGTACCACAAAAAAAAAAAAAAAAAAAAAAAAAAAAGTAGGCACAAATCTCCATCATGTTGGTTTAGGCCTCAACTTCCTCAATAAGACTCCTATAGCATAAGAACTAAAACCAAGAATCAATGGAATGGATTCAAACTAAAAAGATTCTTCTCAGCAAAAGAAACAATCAGTGAGGTGAATAGAGAACCTACAAAATGGGAGCAAATCTTTACCACAAGCACATCAGATAGAACACTAACCTCAAGGATTTATAAAGCTCTCAAAAGCCTTAACACCAAAAAAACGAATAACCCAATCAATAAATGGGCCAAGGAACTAAACAGACACTTCTCAGAAGATGATATGCAAACAATCAACAAATATATGAAAAAATGTTCAACATCTCTAGCAATTAAAGAAATTCAAGGGCTGGGGTTGTGGCTCAGCGGCAGAGCACTCGCCTCGCACGTGCGCGGCCCGGGTTTGATCCTCAGCACCATGTAAACACGAATGCAATTGCATTGTGTACAACTAAAGTAAATAAATAAATATTAAAAAAAGAAATGCAAATCAAAACTACTCTAAGATTTCATCTTACTCCAGTCAGAATGGCAGCTATCAAAAAAACAAACAACAATAAATGCTGGCGAGGATGTGGGGGAAAGAGCACACTCTTACATTGCTGGTGGAACTGCAAACTGGTGAAGCCAATCTGGAAAGCAGTATGAAGATTCCTAGGAAAACTTGGAATAGAACCACCATTTGACCCAGCTATCCCACTCCTTGGTCTATTCCCAAAGGACTTAAAAACAGCTTACTACAGGGACACAGCCACATCAATGTTTATAGCAGCACAATTCACAATAGCTAGATTGTGGAACCAACCCAGATGCTCATCAGCAGATGAATGGGTAGGGAAACTTTGGTATATATACACAATGGAACACTACTCAGCACTAAAAGAGAATAAAATCATGGCATTTGCACATAAATGGATGGAGTTGGAGAAAATAATGCTAAGTGAAGTTAGCCAATCCCAAAAAACCGAAGGTCGAATGATCTCTTTGATATGAAGATACTAACTTACAAAGGCAAGGGAGTGGAGATGAGAGGAATGAAAGAGCTTTAAATAGAACAAAGATGGGGGAGGGAGGGAGGAGGTAAAGGGATAGGAATGATGGCAGACTGAGTTATCCATGTTTACCCTAAGTACATGTATGAAGAAACAATTATTGTAAAAATACTTTATATAAAACAAAAAAAAAAATTAAGGAATCAGTGCATTCACTAGTCAGGTTAAAAAATAAAACATTGCTAATACATTTAAGACTTTTGCATGCTCCTCCAAAATACCTGAGAAAAATCAGTATCCTAATTTTAGTTTCAGTTATTCACATACATTTTTTATACTTTTAAAATACAGAAAAGTAGAATGAAACAGACATTATTACCTTATCTACATATATGATTGAATGACTGATGTGATTCTACAACATGTACAATCAGAAAAATGAGAAATTATACCCCCATCTATGTATGATATATCAAAGTGATAAATGCATTCTATTGCCATGTATTATATGGTTAAAAAATACATAAAGTATGTTGAGTTAATAAATTTTCCATTTTTAGTCTTTCTAAGAACAATATTCTTCATTTTACTTCATTAGCTTAATATCATCTTGAGATTTATGTTGATTTATATTCCTTGAGTATATTTCTTATTCTGTAAAATTACTCAATTATGTGGATATACTGTAGTTTGTTAATCCATTTGTAATTAATGGACATTTTTGTTGTTGTTGCTATTATGTTGTGATAAATTTTTCTTACATTTTAAAAAAAAGAATGAATTGATATGTCTTGTGAAATGACATTCATATTCTTCCAAGGATGAGTTGTCTTAATATTTTGATAAAACTTATTTTGGAACATTTTTTAACCCCTGGACATTTAAATAAATAACACTTTGTCCTATAAGGAAAGGAGAGAATTTTTTTTCATGTTTGTGGTTGTTAATTTCTTGGGTCTGGTTGATTTAATAAAAAATATTCTATACTGCAATGCCAGTGCACCTAATCCTTTTGAGAGGATTATGGGGGAAAAAGTATTTATGAGTACTCTGCCCCTCTAGTCTTGCTTCTAAATATAATATGAGTGATATAAGAACAGAACTAGAACTGGTCCTCTACAAGAAAATAACCAAAAAATAAATAAATACAAATGGACTTAGTAATTTTTTTAAAAAGTGTCTTATCTAGTTTCTAGTAATTTTTTTTAAAAGTGTCTTATCTAGTTTCTAAATAAATTCAACTTAAAACTACAGTGACTTTAGTAAGTAATCTCACATATACATTATTTCACATATATATAATTTCTATCTACAAGATAAATTCCTTAGAGTTGAATTGTTGGACCCCAAACAGATGTTTAATTTTGGCAGATATTGAAAATTTCCCCATGTATATGTATTATATGTCGAAATATACTCTACCTAAAAAGAACAAATAAAACATATACATGTCCATATACATCCCCACTAGCATTAGCTAAAAAGATGTCTCATATTTTACCAGCGCACTGTGTACCAAGATTTTGAACCTTTTTCAATTTGGTGGAAAATAACACAATGTTTTGTTGTTGTAGTTTATTTCAAATAACAATTATGTTGTGATATAATTCACTTATCACAAAATTCACTCTTTAAAAATATATAAATCAGTAGGGATTCAATGTAATCCATATCAAGATCCAAGCTGATCCTAAAATTTATTTTGAAATTCAAGGGACCCAGGATATCTAAAACAATCTTGAAAAAGAGAAGTTAGAGGACACACACTTTCCTATTTCAAACTTACTACAAAACTAAAGAAATTGATAGAGTGTAGCATTTGCATAAGGATAGACACATAGATACAGGGTTCAAACTGACACCTCAAATAAAGCCCAACATCTATGGCCAACTGTTTTTTTAATAAGGTAGGCAAGACCCTTCAATAGAGAAAGAATGACTTTCTTCAGCCAATGTATGCCAGGATAACCAGTACCTACATGTAATAGAATGAAATTGGATCCTTATCTTATACCATTTACAAATTTGCTCAAAATGGATGATAGAATTAAATATAAGATGTAATCTCTAAAATTCTAGAAAAAAAGATTAAAAGTAAGTCTTTGTGATTGTTGGGTAGGGATTGCTTTCTTACATATAATATCAAGACCATAAGCAAGAAAATAAAAAATAAATATACTGGGTTCATGAAAATTAAAACTTTTGTGTTTCAAATAATAACATCCAGAAAGTGAAAAGATAACCCACACAGTGGAAGAAAATATTTTATAATTACATGTCTGATAATGGACTAGTATCCAGAGTAAATAAATAACTCCTACAATTGAGTGATTTAAAAAAAAAACTCAATTAAAACTGGAGAAATTATTTTTTCCAAAGAAGACATGTCCATGACTGATAAGCATATAGAAAGATGCTCAAAATAATTGACACTAGGGCAATGCAAATCATAAGCACAATGAGATAAAACTTTATATCTGCTAGGAAGCCTAAAATAAAAAAGGCAGATAGTAAGTGTTGGTGAGGATGTGGAGAAATTGGAATCTTTGTACATTGTAAAGGGATTGCAAAATTATGCTTCCAGTTTGGAAAACATTGTGGCAGTTCTTCAAATCATTAAATACAGCATTACCAAAAGACCCAAAATTCCACATCTAGATATCTACCTAAGAAAAATGAAAGCATATGTCCACATAAAAACACTTGTTCACAAATATTCATAAAAGCAGAATTCCCAAGAGCAAGAGAGTGGAAACAACTCAAATGTCCATCAACTGATGAACAGATAAACAAAAGATGGTATGTCCACATAATGAAAAATTATATAGTAATAAAGGGGAATAAAGTACCTGCTCATGCCACAACAAGATTCAATGGATGAACCTTGAGTACAGTATGCAAAGCACAATAGCATAGTCACAAAAAAGGTACATATTGTATAATTCCATTTATATGAAATGTCCAGAATAGACAAATCTACAGAGACAAAATGAATTAATGGTAGTTGGATGCTAGAGGATGGGGGGATTGAAATGATTAACATTGGTACAGGGTTTCTTAGAGCATGACAAAAATGTCCTAAACTTACATTATTGTGATGATTACTTATTTCTCAGAGTACACTAAAGCCTACTGATTTATATACTTTAAAGGGGTGAATTCTATGTTAAGTGAACTCTAACATAAGTATACTAACCACACTGAAGTGATATACTAACCATACTTGTTGGGACTCATGTCTGCCAAGGGGAAGGACTTTGGCTGCTTACCACGCCCTATGAGGACCGGGGCTAAGCAAAGGGGTGTGGCTATGACGTAGCGTGAGAGTCTGAACCGCCCTGCTGGCTGATTGGTTAGTTCTAGGCCTATTTAAGTCAGCACCTTGCCAATAAATCTGAGTTTTTGGCTTTCTCGCTTGCTATACAAAACTCCTTGGGTGTGGCGTGGTTTTTGCCCATCAGGCAGAGGAGACACTCAGCGTATGTTTGTCCTTAAGCCCATCTTCGCCCGGTAAGTTACTTTTCTTTCTGCTGGCAGAGGTTTTGGATGTGTCTTCCCTATGGGAGAACAAACCCTATATGGGTGTCTACCTCTGTCTGGTGAACAGAAACCACGCCACACCCAGGGAGTTTTGTATAGCAAGCGAGAAAGCCAAAAACTCAGATTTATTGGCAAGGTGCTGACTTAAATAGGCCTAGAACTAACCAATCAGCCAGCAGGGCGGTTCAGACTCTCACGCTACGTCATAGCCACACCCCTTTGCTTAGCCCCGTCCTCATAGGGCATGGTAAACAGCCAAAGTCCTTCCCCTTGGCAGACATGAGTCCCAACACATACTAAGTTGAAAATTAGCATCATAAGTCATCAAATATTCATTCTCTCTATCATCCTGAGATATGCACCTCCACCCCATATGAGACTCTTGACTGGGCTGTGTGATTTGCTTTAACCTACAGTATGTGAGTAGGAATGAGAATATGCGAGTTGCAAGGAAAAGATTTAAAAGCAAAATATGTTAATATGTTTTTTGCTAGACTCTCTGGAGATCCCACCATCTTTCATAAGAGCATGCCCAGGTAGCTGCTGCTTCCTCAGCCTGGATTGCAGAAAGAAATACATGTGGAGTTGATTTGACTTGAACCCACCCAGGCCTAGCTGATCTCCACTGGACCCAGAAGACTAACTCACAGACATGGTATAAAGAGTTTCTTTCCTGTTTCATTTGTTCTTATTAGGTAGAGTATATTTTGACATATAATACGTACATGGAGTATAACTTATTCTAATTAGGATTCCATTTTTGTGGTTGTACATGATGTGTATTTTCACTGGCCATGTATTCATATATGAGCATAGGAAAGTTATATCTGATTCATTCTACTGTTTTTCCTATTCCCATCCATCCTCCCTTTCCTTCACTCCCCTTTGTCTAATCCAATGTATTTCTATTCTTCCACCTTCCCACCCTGCCCCTTATTGTGTGCATCCACATATCAGAGAGAACATTCAGACTTTGGTTTGTGGGATTGGCTTATTTCACTTAGAAAATATGTTTAACTTATGCCGGGTACACTGTGTTAGTGGAATAAGAGGGTTTATTAGGGACCACATGGGAAATGGTAGAGGGTAAGGGAAGAAGCGGCGTGGAGGGGCAGGGAATGGAAAAGGGGCAGGACAAGAAGAGTGGAGAAGAAGGGACAGTTTCAGTCCGGAGCAGGCTTAAATAGCGAACTGGTGGTCAGAGGGACTCCTGGAGTCCGAATCCCCATAGGCTGCTGGAGGTCAAGAGGGGGCAGCGAGGGCACCTGAGGGCTGGCCATCAGATTTGGCCAACCTGAGGTACCTGGGAGGTGTAGTCTTTTTTCAAAGTACCTGAGGGGGTGTGGCCTCCCTGCCCGGAATCCAACAATAATAATTTCATTTTTCTTTATAACTAATATTCCATTGTGTATCTGTACCACATTTTCTTCATCTATTGAAGATATCTAGTTTAGTTCCATAACTTAGCTATTCCAAATTGAGCTGCTATAAACATTGATGTGGCTACATCACTGTAGTGTGTTGATTTTAAGTTCTTTGGCTATATGCCAAGGAGTGGGATAATTGGGTCAAATGGTGGTTCCATTTCAAGTTTTCTGAGGAATGTCCATACTGCTTTCCATAGTGGTTTCACCAATTTGCAGTTCCACCAGCAATATGTGAGCGTGCCTTTTTCCCCAGATCGTTACCAACATTTATTGTTACTTGTATTCTTGATAATTACCATTCTAACTGGAGTGAGATGGAATCTCGGGGTAGTTTTAATTTACATTTCTCTAATTGCTAGAGATGTTGAACATTTTTTCATATATTTGTATTTTTTTTTTTTTTTTTTTTTTTGTGGTACCGGGGATTGAACTCAGGGGCACTCGACCACTGGGCCACATCCCCAGCCCTTTTGTGTATTTTATTTGGAGACAGGGTCTCACTGAGTTGCTAAGTGCCTCGCCATTGCTGAGGCTGGCTTTGAACTCGTGATCCTCCTGCCTCAGCCTCCCAAAGTGCTGGGATTACAGGCGTACGCCACCGCGCCCGGCTATTTGTATTTCTTCTTCTGTGAAGTGCCTGTTCAGTTCCTTTGCCCATTGGGTTGTTTGTTTTTTTTTGCGTTAGTTTTTGAGTTCCTTATATATCTGATAAATTAATGCTCTATCTGAGGTGCAATAGCACCTTGAGTGGCAAAGATTTTCTCCCATTTTGAAAGCTCTCTCTTCATGTTCTTCATTGTTTCCTTTACTGTGAAGAAGCTTAGACAAAGTTTCGTGACACATGACATCAATGTTTTGAAATTGGTTGTTGTCGCAGTAAAGGCAGCTACTTAAAATAGTAATAATAATTTAAGGATTATGGGTGTATCTCAGTGATTAAATGTATGCTTAGTATGGGAGAGATCCTGAATTCATTGTTAGCACCAATAAATAAGTAAATTGGTAAAAATGTATAAAATTTACTCTCTTACATAGTCATAAAATGTATCTGTAAAGCTACCCTAGAAATCTAATAAACAAATGCAGCCCTATGGGGAGGTAAACTGGGCGTCTGAATGAGTGACAAGGCAACATACAATATTTTCATAGAATAGTGGTTTTTGCATTATTTTGTTGTAAACTATGGGAGTAAATTATTTTCACAATGCTTTCATAAGAAAGCATCAGAGGGGCATACATGGTCATGCATACCTGCAATCCCAACAAGTTGGGAGGCTGAAACAGGAGATTAAAAGGTTGAGGCCATTCTCAGCAATTTAATGAGAACCTTTCCCAGAAAAATAAATAAATAAAAAGGACTGAGATTAAGGGTCTGTACGCTCTACCAACTGAGCTAGTCAGGCACCAAAATAGACTTGTAGACCAATGGTACAGAATAGAGGACACAGAGACTAATGCACATAATTACAGTTATCTTATATTAGACAAAGGCATAAAAATGTACATTGGAGAAAAGATAGTGTCTTCAACAAATGGTGCTGGGAAAACTGGAAATCTATATGCAACATAATGAAATTAAACCCCTATCTCTCACCATGCACAAAACTCAACTGAAAGTGGATCAAGGACCTAGGAATTAGACTAGAGACACTGCATCTATTAGAAAAAAAAGTAGGCCCTAATTTCCAAAATGTAGTTTAGGCCCCAACTTTCTTAATAAAACTCCTATAGTGTAAGAATTAATATCAAGAATCAATAAGCTGGGCGCGGTGGCGCACGCCTGTAATCCCAGCACTTTGGGAGGCTGAGGCAGGAGGATCATGAGTTCAAAGCCAGCCTCAGCAATGGCGAGGCACTTAGCAACTCAGTGAGACCCTGTCTCTAAATAAAATACAAAAAAGGGCTGGGGATGTGACCCAGTGGACGAGTGCCCCTGAGTTCAATCCCCGGTACCAAAAAAAGAAAAAAAAAAAAGGAATCAATAAATGGAATAGATTCAAACTAAAAAGCTGCTTCTCAGCAAAAGAAAAAAAAAAAAAAAACAGTAAGGTGAATAGAGAGCCTACTAATTGGGAACAACTTTTTACCACACCCACGTCAGATAGAGCACTAATCTCTAGAATATATAAAGCACTCAAAAATATTAACACCAAGCTGGGCGCGGTGGCGCACGCCTGTAATCCCAGCACTTTGGGAGGTTGAGGCAGGAGGATCACGAGTTCAAAGCCAGCCTCAGCAATGGCGAGGCACTTAGTAACTCAGTGAGACCCTGTCTCTAATAAAAATACAAAAAAGGGCTGGGAATATGGCCCAGTGGTCAAGTGCCCCTGAGTTCAATCCCCGGTACCAAAAATAAAATATATATATATATATATATATATATATTAACACCAAAAAAACAAATAACCCAATCAATAAATGGGCCAAGGAACTGAACAGACACTTCTCAGAAGATATACAATCAGTCAACAAATACACAACAAAATGTTCAACATCCCTGGCAATCAGAGAAATGCAAATCAAAACTAAGATTTCATTTCACTCCAGTCAGAATGGCAGCTATTAAGAACACAAACAACAATAAATGTTGGAGAGGATATTGGAGAAAAGGCACACTCATACATGCTAGTGAGACTGTGTACATTTGTCTACATTTCATGTTAATGTGACGTCACAAATATATGTTTGTATGTTTGTGCGTCTGTCCAGTGTGACGTCACAAATAACAAAGCGCTTATGGAAAAATATATATATATATATATGGATCCAAATAACTTTAATTCATTTTAGGTTAAGAGTATTCAATTTAGGTAAATAATTTTATAAATGAAGTTACTTTCAATTTTGATTTATAGGTGTCCCTGGGACTTCTCTTTAGCAAACATTATGACTAGTGCTATATAACTTGATATTTTGGTGTTTTGACATAAGATTGTTTACTTGTTATTAACTTCATTTGTTTAATAGCTGATTAATTTCAATTATCTCAACAGGTAAAAGATTGCTGTGTATACAGAGACTCGAGGGTTCCAGCTAACAAATTATTTCTCCAAAGTGCCTTTAGCTTTTCTTTAATCTATCTTTTTTTTTTTTTTTTTTTTTTTTGTGGTACCGGGGATTGAACTCAGGGGCACTCGACCACTGGGTCACATCCCTAGCCCTTTTTTGTATTTTATTTAGAGACAGGGTCTCACTGAGTTACTAAGTGCCTCACCATTGCTGAGGCTGGCTTTGAACTCGCGATCCTCCTGCCTCAGCCTCCCAAAGTGCTGGGATTACAGGCGTGCGCCACCGCGCCCGGCTTTTTAATCTATCTTTAATACAGTAAATACCCTCAGTCTTTCTTTGTTTTGTTCTGAATGTGATATTTTGCCAGCTTATGTTTGTGGGAGCTCAAACAACAATGTGTGTGAGCAAAAATCAACTTTAATTTTCTAATCTAATAATTCTATTTTTTAGTTTGACAACTCGACTCTTGACTCAGTGCTGCAATAACACTGCCTTTCCTTTATAATTGATGCTTGAGTTTCTAGGTAGCAGGCCCTGAAGATTTGCCGGTGGCATTGTCTAGACATAAAAAAGATGTCTGCTGCTACAGCTGCAGGGATCGCGGTCGCCACAAGCATCCCTGCTGCTCAAGCATCAAATAACCTCACCAACAGTGTGGCCTCTGCTCTACATGCATGGGGCCTCCTACATCAACGTGTTATAACAAATGGACATTTTGATCTTTCATTGTTTGGGACTTTACGGGACAATGCCTTGCAGGTATTTGTCTAGAGAATTCAGTGTGTTACTTGATGGAACTTAGGGCAGCTGATTTGTTTAAACAATTTGATATGCTATGCAATTTGGCTCGTCACCAAAAGGCTTGTTGCCTTAAAGCCGCACCATCTCTTCACAATTGGATGGCTGTTAGTCATCATACACAGTCGATCCTGAAGGGCTCCACTGGATGGCTGGTTAGCCAATGACGGGTAAGATCCCCAGAGGGGGACAACCTAAGACAGGCACAGTCGCATGGGACAGTCTCATGTGGCCCACATATCAACCTAAGACAGGAGTCAAGGGCACAGCCTTGATTATCCGATGACGGGTAAGAATGTTGGTTGCACATAGACGTCCTAGAGCATCCCCTCTTTTAAAACAAAAGGGGGGAAATGCAGGAGCCCTGTTTGGGGAGATGGCTAAGATTGCAGTTGACTACGGGCCATGGAGATGTTTGGGCATTGCCGCCTTCCGTAGTCTCACGGGACTTGCCCCGGGATCTCGCGGGACTTGGCCCGGGATCTCGAGAGACTTGAGTGAGATTGCTGATCGGGTCTGCGCCATTTGGTGTATTGGTTGTTTGGTGGTGTGTGTGGTGCGTGTTAAAGTCGTTGTTAGAGCCAGAGAGAAAAGTTATCAAAATAAAAAGGCTGCTTGTTTCCAGTTCACCTCTGAACTTCTTCCTGCGGCTTTGTTGCTCCAAGCGGCCATCGCTTCAGGCGGCAACAGGACTGCAAAATGGTGCAGCCAATTTGGAAAGCATTATGGAGATTCCTTGGAAAACTAGGAATGGAACCACCTTATGACCCAGCTATTGCACTCCTTGGTCTGTACCCAAGGACTTAAAAACAGCATACTGAGGACACAGCCACATCAATGTTTATAGAAACACAATTCACAATGTCTAAACTGTGGAACCAACCTAGATGCCCTTTGGTAGATGAATGGATAAAGAAAATGTGGTATATATACATAATGGACTATTACTCAGCAATAAAAGAGAATAAAATAATGGAATTCTAAGGTAAACAAATGAAATTGGAGAATATAATTCTAAGTAAAGTTAGCCAATCCCCAAAATCCAAATGCCTAATGTTTTCTCTGATATAAGGAGGCTCATTCACCGTGGGGTTGGGACATGGAGCATAGGAGGATTAGAGGAACACTAGAAAGGCCAATGGGGAGGGAAGGGAAGGGAGGGGGCAAAAGGGTAAATTAAAAAATAAATAAATAAAATAAAGATGGTAGAATGAAATGGATATCATTACCCTAAGTGCATGTATGAAGACACAAATGGTGTGAATATAGTTTTATGCAACCAGAGATATGTAAAAATATGCTCTATAAGTGTAATATGAATTGAAATGCATTCTGCTGTCCTATATAACAACTTAGAATAAAAGAAAAGGGAAAATAAAGGTCTTTTGTCCACAAAAACAGCAACAAAAAAAGGACTGAGGATGTAGCTCAGTGGTAGTGTGACACTTGGTTCAATCCCCAGTACTAAAAAATGAAAATATGAGGAAGGAAGGAAGGAAGGAAGGAAGGACAAATATCATGTTCAGAAATTCTTCTAAATAAAATAGTTGATATCAATTTAGTTACCCAAAAGATGAGGTAGAATTATTCCAAGAAGCTAACAGAAAATCAGGTAAAAATAAACAAATAATATGAGAGGGTGGAGACTTATGTACCTACCTGAATGCTGATGTCACAATCACATGACAGGGTAGAAAACCCCAAAGCCAGCTATCTTTCTTGTTCTCACTCTCTCAGTCAATCACAAACCAGCATGTATCTTATGGTAAGCCATTTAACTGCTTTGGGCCTACTATCTTCATTTGTTAAATCAACAGGGGCCTTAAATGACTTCTAAGAAAGTAATCAACCTGTTTTTTCTTTCCAGATAATTCTATTGAATGATTGGGAGGAATTTACCATAAAATCCATTTTAAATAAAGTAAATAGTGCTTAAGTCAACATACAAAAATTTTAAATTATTCATCTTGTTGTCTAGTTGTAGGAAAATAATTTCACAACACACTTTCAGAGGATGAAAATGAAGTATTTTCCTTGTACTAAAAATAATTTATTCTGTTTTTTTTTTTCAAGTTTCCCAGAAACTAATTATCACAAAATCATTAACAAAACCAATGGAAATTATGCAGTTGATACACAATGTAACCACTGATAATGACTTCTTTCTTTTTAAATTTTATAGTTATATATGGAGAGAATGCCTTTATTTTATTTTTATGTGGTGCTAAGGATTGGACCCAGTGCCTCACATATGCTAGCCAAATGCTCTGCTACTGAGCTACAGTCCCAGCCCCGTGATAATGACTTCTATATATAGGGACCACTTCTAAGCAACTTTTAGTTTAAACATTCTGCAATTTGAAAAAAAAGGTTAAATTCACAAACAGCTGAGTTTCTCTTCAATCTCCAGTAGTATTCTCATCTTCTTCTCATAGAATTCAACAGCCTGAAAATTGGAAATTGTTTTTCACAAAGCAATATTAATAAGTTGTATTACAATCAGATGTTCACCTCAAGCCAAGAGCTGTTCTAGTCACCTGGCACTATAATTTTTCCTGATGAAAGAAATCAGGCACAAATGTTGATTACATAGGTAGAAGAGGAAAGGAAGAGCAACAGAGACAATATGTTCACTTCTTTCTACCCAGGGAAAGTGAAACCTGGTACCATGTATGGCATCAAATTAAATCTATCTCCCACCACTCTGTGCAACCATGAACACAAATCTTCATGACCAATGAGAAAAATCAAACATAGATGATAGATAAACATAGGCCTATATATACATATTTATAGATCTAGATCTATCTACATATCTATTTATATGTAGAGCTAGATATCTTTAGAGAAATTAAAATGACTACAGAGTACTAATAATTCCATCATTAGAGTTTTTTCTTGCACTGTTTGTTATGCAGCTTTCCACTACAATAAAAAATACCTGAGATAATCAACTGAAAAAGAAGGAAGGTTTATTTGGTTCATAGTTTGGAGGTCATTCCTGGTTGATTAGCCCATTGCCTGTGGCAAATTAATGCCTTGTAGTGGGAGCACAGGGCAGAGGAAGCTGCTTACCTCATGAAAACCAGGAAGTGAAGGACAGAAACAGGAAGTGGTTGGGGTCCCAACAGCCCCTTCAAGGGCATGTCTCCAATGACATAACTTCCTCCCACCAGACCCCGCCTCTTAAAGGTTTCACCACCTCCCAGTAGTGCCACAAGCTGGTGGCCTTTCCCACATAGGACTTTGGAATACATTTATCCAACCCATAGCACACTGCTTACCATAAAATGTCTTTTTAAGATAAACAGTCCCAAGAATTACCTATAGAGAAACAGGAAACCTTGCAAGCATTCTAACAGAAAGCTTCTCCATTTAGATTTTTGTTACTTCTCTGATATAACATTCTACAACTCTCCCCCAAGTCCCAAAGGTCTCAATATTATCAAGTCATTAATATTTACTGCCTGATCCTTTACATTATCTTGTGGTACATCTTCTAGCTTTAGTCCCAAACAGTTGTATATATTCAAACAATGATTATTACTGTTTTTAGGGTAATTCACTGTACAGGTAAAAGTCATTATAGTCATTATAATGAAGTCATTATAGGGCCTATAATCTCATGTCATTCATTTAGTGTTAACACAATTTAAAACATGCTGATATTTATTCCATGTGTTTCCTAGTTCTTTCTCTTTTTATTCAGTTCCATGGATTTGGAATCTGGAATCACCTTTCTTTTTTAAGTCAGCTACTTCAATACTTGTGCTCAAGTTAAAATATCTTTGTACCTTATAGGGCCTTCTTAAAGATGTCCTAAATCAACATTTTCCACTTCAAATAATGGTAAGTTGGATTTCTGTTGCCAGGTAGGATAGAGTAGCTTGCAGATCCTTAGTCCTTGTGAGAATGATTAGAATTTTCAAATAAAATTTTAAAATATTTTTTAAACATCATCATAAAGTTGTCTAAGGAGCAAGAATTAAAAGAGACAAGAATATGGACAGTGAAAAACCGCAGAAAAGTAAGCTGATGTTTGGGCAGCTACTTTGTAAATGAAAACTTTTGTCAATTCTAGGTGCAAGCTAAGTGGTTGAGCATTTGGGCTTTTCTTGTGTCACAGCTAGAGGAGAGAAACTAGAAGAGACTATGAAATTCTCATAGGACTAGAGAGACACAAATTGGAACTGTGAGAAGACAGGATTCTAATGGGAAGGAAAGGATGGAGAACTAAACCATTGGAAAGCCATTTTACCCTTTAGGAATTCTCCTATTTCTGAAACAGAAAGACTTGGGAGGCTATAAATCTCAGCAGAAGTCTTCTAATTACAGAGCATTTGCTTACTGTAATCTTGCTGTAATATTGATATAAGAATTGGAGTTCAGGATTTGCCAGCAGGGAAGGGCCCCAGTGAATATACCAAGCTCTGACAAAAAGGCGCTAAAAATCTACACATTAGGTTCTTGATGAATATGAGATAGACAGAGCCTTTCAAAAACTAAAACATAGCTTTGACTCAGCAAAGTCTCTTATTGGAGTAAAATCACTAGCCACATTCTATATACTCAGCAGAGGAAAGGTAAAGACTGCAGTGAAATCTTAGCTGCAGGTTCTACAGATTTTGGTACACCATGCTTACCTTTAAATTATTTATATATAATATATATACTTAACACATTATATATAATGATATATATGTATATGTATGTATATGTGTGTATCTATATATGTGTGTATCTATATATGATTTTAAGCCAAGAGGAAGCAAATGAACAGACACAAAAGTGATTATCTAGATAGTAAGTTAGCAAACTTAAGATTTTAGAGTCACCATGGTTAGCATGTACAATAATATAGAGAGGCACAGATGGAGAAAATGGATTAAGAGTTGGAGACCTTCAGCAGAAAATTATAATTTAATTAAAAATACAAACTATAACTGAAATTAAGAATCTAAACAAGCATATTTGACACAGAAGAAAACAAAACTGTTGTACTGGAAGATACATTAGCAAAATAATGAGAAAGGAACACTGAGATTTAAAATGAATAGGAAATTCAGAAAAGAATAGAAGGTATTTGGGGGTTACAATCATGTATTCTAATGCACAGATAAATGAAGGAGAAGGGTAGAAGTCAGAGAAAATATGCATGAGAAATTTCTAAAACTTATCAAAATTATCCACCCAGAAATGAACCATCAATCTAGAATTCTGTACCAGTATCTTCTGTACCAGTATCTTTCAATCTTTCAAAAGTAAATAAAGACCCTCAAATGAACAATAATTGAGGAAATTCCTCACTGGCACAACTGCCTTGTAAAGAAACAATAATAGAAGTTCTCCAGAGAAAAGAAAAGTGTCATGGAAAAAAGCACTGTAAACCACAGACTAAATAAGACATATATGACATGAGCACATAATACTGAAGCTTTCAATACCAAAGATAAAAGAAAAACCTAAAACCTAGTAGAGAAAATGACACATTACTTTAAAATTTAAACTACATTCTCAACAGAAACAAGGGGAACCAGGAGACAACAGGATGATGGTTTTAAGGTGATGAAGAAAAATAACTGCTTAGATTCTACAACCAGTGAAAATATCTTTTAAAAATATTTTAAATAGGAACTTTTTCAGAAAAAAAAATCTAGTATTAGGAAAGATAGAAATGAAGAATAAACAACACTAGAAAAAACATGTATAAAATAAATAAATATTTGGGTTAAGAAAAAACTATTTTATGAAATTTAGAATACATAATTTTTGAAAGGGGGCTGGGGATGTAATCCTGTGGTATAGTGCCCTTGGGTTCAATCCCCAGTATGGAAAGAAGGAAAGAAGGAGGGAAAGAAGGAAGGAAGGAAGGAAGAAAATGAGACCAATTCTCTATAATCTCTCTAAATAAAAGAAGCAGACGAACACTTCTTATCTCATTCTATGAGGCCAGCATTACTGTAATGCTAAAACCATGCCCTCACATTACAAGAAAGGAAAAATTTTTTTAACTGTATGATTTTTAAAATATTTAATTAATTAATTAATTAATTAGTACCAGGAATTAAACCCAGGTGTTTAACCGCTGAGCCACATCCCCAGGAACCCCCCCTTAACCCCCCCCTTTTCTCTTTTTTAATTTTGAGACAGGGTCTCACTACATTGCTTAGGGTTTAAAATTACTGAGACTGGTTTTGAACTTGCAATCTTCCTGCCTTAGCCTCCCAAGTCACTGGGATTACAAGTCTGAACCACCACTCTTAGCTAAGAGTCAGAGATTTTAAAACACTTCTTTCAGTAAGTGCTAGGAACTGCCAAGTGTGTTGACACAATGCCTGTAATTCTAGCTACTTGGGAGACTGAAGCAGTAGGATTACAAGTATGAGGCTAAGCTTAGTGACAGCTGGACAGCCTCAGAAGAAAAATAAAAAGGGATACTGATATAGCTCAGTGTTAGAGGGACTCTGGGTTCAATCACCAGTACAGCAAGAAGAAAAATAAGAGAAAAATATTATTAAAAATATAGAAAAAGTGAACATTACATACTTCCAATACAGATAACACTGTCTAAAAATTACATAAGACACATAAACTTTTTACCAAAACTCTTCATATGCTGCATCAGAAAGCAAGCCTTGATACCTTTACAGTTGAAAGTATGTTCTTTAATTCTAGTGCAATTAATCTACAAGTTATCAAAAAAAAAAAAAAAAAAGACAAGAAAAGAATTTCCAAATAGTAAGAATATTAAATATTTTAAAAGTATTAAACAAATTTCCAACTAACAAAACTCAAAAGGGTAATTAAAATTAATATTAGAAAAGTCTTTGAATCTAATTTCAGTGAGAATATGTTACACCAAAACTGTGGAATAAAGCAGAAACAGTGCTTAGAAAAGGGGAATATATAAATTTAAATATATGTATTAGCAAAGAAGAAAAGCAAAAAAAAAAAAAAAAATCTAAGAGTTTGTAAAAATAAATAGAAGAAAGTGAACTAAATAATATATGTAAACTCCAAAATCAATTTAAAAAATGAAATCAAATGTACAATAACAATTAAAAAAAATCTACAAAATGTTTGCTGAAACCAAAGGGCATCTAACATGACTAATCAAGAAAAAAAGACAGAAAAGGCCTAAATTACAAATATCATGAATAAAAAAAAAGAGACATCTCTACAGACCCCACAGACAATAAAAATCATCAATGACATTAATAATAACTCAAAGCTAATAGATTTGACTATAAATTGGAAACAGGTCTTGGAAAAATAACTATAATCATAAATCATTATTGAAACTAAATTCATTATTCATATTTTTCTCATAAAAAATATCCAGATCTCAAGGTCTTATTAAGTATTGAAGGAGGAAATAATGCCAACCTCACACAAACCCTTTCAAAGATCAGAAAAAGAGGAATTTTTCCCAACTTGTTTTGAGGCCAATGCTAGCTCAATATCAAATTTTGAAACAGACAATACAAAAAAAGAAAGTCAGGATCAATATTTCCCATAGAAAGATATCAAATCTTTTCAAGGGGAAGACAGCCAGAGTCTCATTGGAGGGTTCTTCTGCCCAGAGGAATCAGAGCCACACTAAATAGTTACCTTAAATCTTAATATCTCAAATAATAAAACACAAACACTCAGAAATATATTTACAAAAGCGAAACCCCTGATAGATCTAGTCCAGATGGGTTCTTGAACTAGACAAAGACAAAATGGCTCCGCTGGTTTATTTAAGTGGGTACATCAAAAGCAGGGGTAAGGTTTCAAGGGTGGAGTCTTGCTTCATGATGCCACCTGGTAAGCAGATTGATTGACATCTTGGCAGGTTACACCATCTCAGGTGCTGTGTAGGATCTTAGGCAGAGCTTGAGGGGGAGGTTCACCTGCCTTAGGTGATCAATCCCTGAGGGGGTGCTACAGAACGTTCAGGATGCCAGACTTATCCCCTCATTACACTACTATGCACAACAGTCCACACACAGCCCATGGACGGCTCATAGAAAAATCTTAAACTAAATAGACATATAAAGTCAAACGATTAAAAAAGTAACATCACGAAAATACTCCGATTACTAAAGAATGTTTTAACATTCAAAGAACAATAAAAACAATTTACTATGTTAAAGAAAAAAATTAAAAATCACTTTGATAAATTCAGAAAAACAAAAAGCCAACAACAATCAATAATAATGACAACAATAATAAGGAAAAACTTAGCAAATTATTGTGGAATGTTCCATTTATATTCTTTAAGCTGGCAATTAACTATTCTGGACTCATTGTTTTTTATAATTTTTCAAGATCTTTATTGATGTAAAAATGTTCAATACATTTTACAAAACTTATAATTATTCTGGCCCTACTACCAATCTAGTGCAGCCTCCACTTGATCTCTTACCTTCTTCCCTTCCACCTGCACCTTAAATGCACCAATCAAATACATGTAAAAGCATTGTACCCATTGTCATAACCCACACTCCCTGGTAAAAAGCCCGAATCAAAGGCAGAAAGATACAGATTGGTTCCAGTAGGAGGCAAAACCCAGAATGAGGAGAACAGGAAATCAGGGAAAACAAAAGCAACACTTTATATGGCTGCATTGGCAAAAGCCTCCAAGAAACACAGCTGTTTTGGTCATGCATGTGGGACACATCCAGACATAATGTTGGGGTCTTTGTGCTGTGGAACACGAAGTTGTAGGGAGGAAAGGAGAACATTGAATGTGCTGGCTGTTTCTGTCTTTCATTTCTCATTAGTCAAACTTTATCATATCAGGATTTACTTCTCTGTATTTCTGTGTTATGGGAAGCTATTGGGATTGGCAGCCTCCAGCATACATTTCATCTGAGTCCAGAAGTAGTAGAAAATGGAGGATCCATTCAGGTCAGGTTTGGAGGCCAGAACTGCAGTGGTTCCCACTGTGCTGGGGACAACGAAAGCTGCCAAGAGCCTGGTCCTCCCCAGTAGTGACTGAGTCTACCAGCTGTGTTGACAGTCACAGTGGCAGTAGTCCTGGCTCTCCATTAAGCACGTGGCCAGGTGGGAGGCAGAAGCAGCCATGAAGATCTGGGGAGACACAAAAATTGAGACTTGGGCTGGGGCTATAGCTCAGTTGGTAGAGTGCTTGCCTCCCACGCCCAAGGCCTTGGGTTCAATTCCCAGCACTGCCAAAAAAAAAAAAAAGGAACTAATATCTTTACTATTTAGACAACTGCCTAATGAACATCTCCAAGAGAAAAGAAATTAAATTGGCATATCTTAAACTGTACTCAATTATATTCCTCATCCCCCTGTGTTCCTCACATGAGTCCCACCACCATTTACTCATTTACCAAGACACAAATGTAAATGTTATTTTCTCAGTCCTCTGTTGCCTGTATCCTCTCCATCAAATCAATTCCTAGATCTCTTTCACCACCTTAACATTGAAACCCACTCCCTCTACAATGTTGCTTCCACCTTTATTCAAGTGTGTATTTATTGCCTTTGACAACTACAACAAGATAATTACAAAACAATTTCTTAAGGGGCCTCTTTGTATTCATTCTTGCTTGTAAATAAATTCTCCAAGTGGAGAAGCAGTAGGAGTAGAGTAAGGATTAAAGGCACACATGCTGGAGTCAGACTGCATTATGTTTGAACCTAGCTCCTTTACTTATTGGATCTGTGGCCTTGAGCAAGTTAAATAACCTGTCTTTACCTCAGTTTCCTGTTGTCTTTAGTATGCAGCATCGACATCTAAGAAGAATCTCTAAAAGGAGAGAGTATGACCTATAACTACATCCAGCTGTGGGGTCACTACAGATCACAGTGTTTTAGGGATAGAAATCTACTCTGATATTGTTTTGATTTTGCTGTTTCTGTGATGAGAAGGTGGGAGTCACAATTCTGTCTTGTGAAAGTTTAAAGAAGGCTAATCACATAGACTTTATCTGGGTCACAAAAAGTGCTGCCTTTCATAGCCTTTTTCAGGTTAATGTGATTGCCTATTTCTGAGAGTCAGAGTCTCTCTGGAGCCTAGACATTAGTGACATAGCCTGCTGAAAAGTGACAAATTCAGTCAAATCCAAAAGCTTGCATTAACCTTTGATGCCATCATTTGCGCTGTAAGTGCCTGGCTCAGGAGGTGAACAAATGGCAAGAACAAATAAAGGGTAGTTCCAAAATCAAAGTCATTTTAGAATGCATTTTATTTAAAGGCATTGTAGGAGAAAAGCATTGTAGAAAGACATGATGAAGGAATTGATTAGCTGTGTCTGGGTGCTAGACCTAACCAATGTGACCAATAAAATGGCTGGCACCAAGATTATATTAGAGAAGGATGTGATCTAGGATCACTCACTGATAAAGAAAAGAGATCCTAGAGGTGATTTAGAATCTTAATTTTATAGTAAAGGTCTGGCCCAGAGAACAAGGCCCATGTTTCCTAGTTTTACTGTTTGTATTATAACGTTGAATCAGTTTCCTAGAACAGCTATAACAAATTAGCACAGACATTTATTCTCACACAGTTCTGGGGGCTCAAACATGTGAAATCATAGGAATAAAAGGGCTACCCCCACTGAAGAGTTTCAGGAAGAATCCTTTTTGTCTCTTCCAGTTTCTGGTGACTGCAGGCATCCCTTGGTTTCTGGTCATGTCACTCCAATATCTGCCTCTATCTTCACATGACTTTCCTTCCATGTCTCTATGTTCCCTACTCATCTTATTAGGACAGCACTATTTATATTTGGAGCTCATTTTTAAATCCAGGATGATTTTATCTTGAGATCCTTGACTACTTACATCTGCAAAGATACTATTTCCAAATAAGGTCACACTCTGAGAAATGAAGTTAAGCAGGAACACTAACTCAGCCTACATACTACACAGGTTCCCCTTGGGAGGTAAAGGGTCATTCATGGGCCTGAGGGAGCAGGTGTGGATCCTGTGCCTCTCTCAATGCCTGAGGCTACAAGTTATATGAAAATGTTAAGTCAGAATGCTTGAATTTAAAGTATATTGACCCTTAACAGGTAAGTCATTTCTAAGCCTCAACTTACCCACTTACAAATGGAGACTGTACTTCCCTCCTCATGGGATCCTCATAGGATCTCAGTGAGTGTAAAATGAGATAGCCCATGTGGCAGGCATACTTAGCCTAGCAGAAGACCCCTGGCTAGGCTCAATAAATGTTAGTTGCTATAAACACTGATGCTCTGGAAGGATTTGCATAATATACAAAACAAAACAATCATCCCCAGGGCTGTGCGGAAGTGCCATCTGGCAGCTAGCTAGTTATTCCCAACCAGGTGACTCATTCTTCCTACCTTGTCATGGGAAAAACTCTGACCTTCATATCAATACTTTCAGTGGGGCCTATTTTGTGGGCTCCAACCTGATCCATTTGGCTATTGGCAGTTAGTTAGTTTGTTTGTTTTTTCTTTTCTTTCTTTTTTTTTTTTTTTTTTTTTTTTTTGGTACTATTTGTCTTGGAACAGATTTGCATTTGAAGATTAAGCTCCAGTATCAGGATGAAAGAACAGGTAAGCAGAAATATGCAAAGAGGCCCAAGGTAAATTTGTTTCTGGAACCTGGGCTTGGAAAGCTGGTAGCAATCCCTGAATTGAGTGGCAGGGCCTTGCCTAATTCTAACAAGGAAGAAGCTGGGAATGGGACCAACAAAGCATATGAAACCTGGGGTAGAATCCAATGGTGGCAGCTTGAGGTCCAATTATAATTTCTTAAGAAAATGCCCAAAACTCTGTTTGGATGAGGAGTACTTACTGAATCATGGATTTGGAGTATACCTACTCTAGTGGATTCTGTGGGGCATTACTCAGATCTCCCTTTACAAGGGAAATTCTCCTTCCCCCAGGCTTTGCGGAATCTGCTTAAGCTAAAGAACCACCTAGCTCCAGGTCACATACCCACCTAGGAAACAGATCACCTGGAATATCTAGATCATGGGGAAGAATATAAAGACCCAGTCCCTGCCATAGGCAGGACAGCTCTAAAGGGTCCTCCCAGCTCCAGAGATCCAAGTAGGGGAACAGATAATGTTTCTGTCATGCTTCCTTTCCTCCCGGCAGGTGTTGATCCTGAGAACAGCCCAATAAAACTATTACATGCAAATTGCCATCTTATACTCTTTCCCAGGAACCAATCCCAAGCATCTACCTTCATAAAATCCCTGCAAAGAATCCTTTTATAAATCCCATTTTATGGATGGAAAATTGAGCCTCCCCAATTAAGCAAATTTTCCAAAGACATACAACTGGTAGGTGGCAACGTCTGTTTTAATCCCAAGGATGTGCAGCCCCAAAGCCCATGTTCATTTAACTCCAATATCTGCCTTCAGTGAGTCATTACTAATAAAGCAGAGATTTTAACATTCTCAAGACGAGAAAATCGGAATACAACCACACTCTTATATGGATAAAATTCACTCTATACTCTCTCTGGCTTGCTCAAAACCCTATTATTATGGCAGTGGTTCTTTTTCTTGTTATCTCATTTAGCACTGGTTACTAAATGTTTGTTTTCTTTTATTAGCCCGCTGTATGCTTAGGAGCAGGCTCCAGTTTCCCAGTCATGTTTGCCTAGCTCCTTCTAAGCTTGAGCCATCTGTTCATGTCGTGGTAGATGACATTTTTTCCCCAGAGATTTCCCCACTTTGTATTTTACAAGGGAAGCTGGCCTAGGTGATTCATTGTCATCATCCTAATCTTTATCCTTATCTTCCTCCTCCTCCCTCTGCTCACCACAACCATCATCATCAATACAAAAACACTTCAAAGAAACCTTAAGGAACAACACAGTGACTGTCTCCATGCACTTGAAATTATGCCATGTGATGTCAGCAGGAAATGTATCATGTTTGGATTGAGAACTGAGTTCAAAGTGAAGCAATGAAACTTTGCACTTAAAATCAAACAGGATTTTTGAACCAAAAATATCTGGGTTTGAATTTCTCTTTCTGCAGATACTAGCAAAGTAATCTTCACTAAATTGCTAAACTTCTATGTGCAATCTTTTATTTGTGAAATGAGACTAATTATTATCATTATTTCATGCATTAAGATTTTCTGATGCACGTATAAAGGGTTTTTTAACACAGTGCTATAAATATAACAAATGCACACCAAAGTTATCTTCTGATGTGTAAAAATTACAGGTGAATAAATTTGGACTCTTCATTAAAAATACTATGATATTTACAGCAAGTTAATTAAAGGATATGGTGAATTCAGCAGGCAGAAGATAGGTCTAAGAGGACTTCTGATATAAACACTGCACAGAGGCAAGATCATTACTAGCAATCATTTCTTTAAAAAAATTAGTGGTATCTTCTTCTAGATGGTGTGGACATTGTTGGATTTCTTGACATCCCTTCTCACAGGACAAAAACCTTTTCACTCAAGTAATCAATAAAGATCAGCTTAAAAATAGCACTTTGTGATATCCCAACTCTGAACCAGAACAGATCATTTATCAGGAAAGTCTTGGAAGTGTGCTTCTGATTTTAAAAGTTAGGGAGAAATTACTGAGAAATTACTGAGTTTGCCTCTGATATGGGCAACTGGTTGCTCAATTCTATGGGACTAGCTGAGTAAACATATAACATGTTTGTCTAGAGTGGGATAAAAAGAAGAAATAATCCATCAACTCTGTTGCCTGATACTCAAAATTTTATCCTACAAGGTTAGAACATTTTGTATTTCTAGATTGCATATGTATTATGAACCCCTGTGACACCAAGAAAGAAACCTTGGGTCTGACTACATATACAAAAATTTATAAATTCTACAAATGAATAAGCAAACATCAGATAACCCTGTAAAAACCTGGACAAAAGACTTGAATAGGTACTCCAAAAGAGGGGATATTTAAATAGTCAATAAATATATGAAAAAGTGTACATAATCATGAGTCATCATGGAATTTAAAAGCATAAAGAAATATGACTGGGCTGGGATTGTGGCTCAGCGGTAGAGCGCTCGCCTCGCCTCGCACGTGCGCGGCCCGGGTTCGATCCTCAGCACCACGTACAAATAAACGCATTGTGTACAACTAAACCAAATAAATAAATATTAAAAAAAATACCCATTAAAAAAAAAAAGAAATATGACTACACAATCACCATAATACCCAAAATTAAAAACACTGGAGAAATTATATGTTGGCATGAATGCAGAGCAAATGGAACTCTCCTATACTGATGTCGGGAATGTAAATTGGTAAAACTTTGGAAAACTGTTTGGTCACATATTCTAAAACTGAACATGTGCCTATTCTATGACTCAGAAATTACATTTCTAAGTGTTTACTCAAGGAAAATATATACATAATTCACCAAAATACACATACTACAATAGTGTTTGTGGTCAGATTACTGTAATAACCCTAAATAAAAATTTCTTGGCTGCAGAACTATTTACATTTTGGATTAGAATATATATATAAATATATATATATATATATATATATAATATATATAAATATATATAAAAATATATATATATATATATATAAAAATATATATATTTATATATATATTTCTAATATATAATATATATAATATATATATTATATATTATTATTATTATTATTATATATATATTATTATTATATATATATAATATATAATATATATAATATATATATAAATATATATATATATATATATATATATAAATATATATATTTATATATATATTCTAATCCAAAATGTAAATAGTGCTGCATATATATGCTGCATATATATATATGCATATATATATGCATATATGTATATATATATATTTTTTATATATATATATTGGAATATATATAGGAATATATATAAATATATACATATATTTATATATCCAAAATGTAAATAGTGCTGCATATATATATATGCAGAATATATATGCAGCATATATATATGCAGCATATATATACATGAATATATATATATACATATATATGCATATACCAGCAATCATATATATGCATATATATGTATATATTTTTTTAGTTGTCAAAGGACCTTTATTTTATTTACTTATATGCAGTGCTGAGAATTAAACCCAGTGCTTCACAGATGTTAGGCAAGTGCTGTACCACTGAGCCACAACCCCAGTCCCACATTGGATAATTTCTGTTGTTGGCTTTCCTGGGCTTAGAAGGATGATTATCACCATTCTGACCTCTACTCACTAAATTCCAGTAGCAACTCTTAGTGATAACAACAAAAATGTTTCTAGACATTGCCAAATATCCACTGGGAGTGGCAAAAACATCCCTAATTGAAAATTATTCCTATTTTGAATAGAAAACAATTCAAATATCTATTGCTATGGTTTGAATATGGCTCATGTCTCCCCAAAGGTTCATGTGTTGGGAACTTGGTCCTCAAGGTGGTGCTATTGGGAGGTGGGAGAACCTTTGGGAAGTGAGGCCTACAGGGGGGTCTTGAAGTCAAGGGGAGCATGTTCTGGAAGATAATTCTCCTAAGACTCCTTTGGCTTTTCACAAGAGTTGTTATACAAACCTGAGCCTGGCACCATCCTCTCTTTCTCTTTCTGTTCCCTGTTTGACATGGGACTGTTCACCCCAACACAGGTTCCCACCATTGCCACCTGCCATTCAGCATGCGGTCCTCACCAGAATAGAGCTGATGCAAGCATCATGCCCTTGAACTTCTACAACTAAAAATTAAACAAATCTTTTTTATTTCATATGTAGTCTGTCACACATATTTCATTATAGTAATGGAAAGCTGATTGATATGCCTAGCAAGAATAAAACAATAAATAATGGAAATCACATTAGTTTATTACAATATTACATAGCAGTGAAAATGAACAAATTACCATTATACTTAACATGTAAAAAAGAAACAAGACACAATAGAGCTCATACTATAACATTCTCTTTATATATAAAGCTTAAAAACAGATAAAAGTCAAGCATAGTAGAATGCATTGACAGATTTCTAGAGTCATATGATTTGCCTAAACTGGATCTGGAGGCAATACACAATTTAAACAGATCGATTACAAGCAAAGAAATAGAAGATGTCATCATAAAGCTACCAACAAGGAAAAGTCCAGGACCTGATGGGTTTACAGCAGAGTTCTACAAGACTTTCAAAGAAGAACTAATACCAATGCTCTTCAAACTATTTCAAGAAATAGAAAAAGAGGGAGCTCTTCCAGACTCTTTCTATGAGGCCAATATTACATTAATTCCAAAGCCAGGCAAAGACACATCCAAAAAAGAAAACTTTAGGCCAATATCTTTAATGAACATAGATGCAAAAATCCTCAACAAAATTCTGGCAAATCGGATACAAAAACATATCAAAAAGATAGTGCACCACGATCAAGTGGGGTTTATTCCAGGGATGCAAGGCTGGTTCAATATTCGGAAATCAATAAACATAATACATCACATCAATAGACTTAAAGATAAAAATCATATGATTATCTCAATAGATGCAGAAAAAGCATTTGACAAAATACAGCACCCCTTTATGTTCAAAACACTGGAAAAACTAGGAATATCAGGGACATATCTCAACATTATAAAAGCTACTTATGCAAGGCCCAGAGCTAACATTATCTTAAATGGAGAAAAATTGAAAGCATTCCCTCTAAAAACTGGAACAAGACAGGGATGCCCCCTCTCACCACTGCTATTTAACATAGTACTGGAAACTCTGGCAAGAGCAATTAGACAGACGAAAGAAATTAAAGGGATCAAGATAGGAAAAGAAGAGCTCAAATTAGCACTATTTGCTGATGGCATGCCTGTCATTCCAGCTACTCAGGAGACTGATGCAAGAGGATTCCGAGTTTGAGATCAGCCTGGGCAACTTAGTGAGCCCCTGTCTCAAAATAAACACTGAAAGTGCTTTAGGTATAGCCCAGTAGTAGAGTATTCCAGGATCAATCCCAATACTGCAAGGAGGAAGAAGACAAAGGAGAAGGAGAAGAAGAAAAAGAAAAGAAAAAGAGAGTGGCGGGGCACAGAAACCCGTGATCAGAGAAGTCAGAAGAGTGGTAAACTTTGGAGGAAATAGTAGCCTGAAAGAGGTAAAAGAGAGTCCTGTAGGAAGCTGATAATGTTTTTAATCTCAGTATTATATTCGAAATATCATTCATAGAAGCTTTATGATTTGTGATTTCTTTCTGCATGTAATATTTCAATCAAAAAAGTTTTTCCCCAGACAGATGTTTTTGGTAAACTGTTATTTGTTTTCTCCCATGAGAATATTTATTTTTTTTAATTGCTTTTTTTTTTTTTTTTTTTTTTTTTTTTGACTGCTGGGGATCAAAACCCAGGGCCTTTCACTTGTGGCTCTACCACTGAGCCACATCCCCAACACCCCATTTTTAAATTATCCCAAATGGAAAACCTACAGACACATTTTGTACATGGAAAGTTAAATTGTTTTTTATTTTTCCACTTTCCAAAACAGCATCTTTTCATCTTTTTTTACCACTTTGAAGCAGAGAGGACCATTCTTAGTCCTCTCTGCTTCTGATCACCAAATAACCTAAATGGGCCCACACCACCACATTTTATGACTCCATTCTGTATTTTTTTTTGTGGGGAGGTGAGTACCAGGGATTGAACTCAGGGGCACTCGACCACTGGGCCACAACCCCAGCCCTATTTTGTATTTTATTTAGAGATAGGGTCTCACTGAGTTGCTTAGCACCTCACTTTTTGCTGAGGCTGGCTTTGAACTCGCAGTCCTCCTGCCTCAGCCTCCCAAGTTGCTGGGATTACAGGCATGTGCCACTGCACCCAGCTACTCTGTATTTTTCTGAATAGTACCACATAGCATATTTTTTTTCCAAGTTAAAATATGTTTTGGAGAAATTTTACACTGTTTGAGATAATGAGGACCTTCCTGGGTTGGCAGTGACTACACTAAAATAACTGATAAATTATATCTCAACTAAGTCTGGCAATGGATGAATTGTGCTTGATATTCTGGGACCTGATTTTATTAGACTTTGTATACTTAAGGCATAATCCTGATATTTTGATCCATCACTAAGCAATTAGTTATACATTCTGTATGATTTCAGTTCCAATGAAATTCTTATCTTCTTAAAAATTTATTCTTCACAAAGCATCATTCTTGAAAATAAAGAACTATTTCAAGCTATTCAAGCTCTCTTTAAAATGAAAATATTTTACTTTAGAAAAAAATGTTTATTTGTCAGTTTTTACTGAAAGCTAACAAGTAGTTAATTTTTCAGTTAAGATAATACAAAAGGATATAAATTATACTTTGCCTATGGAGAGTGAGGGGAGATAAGAGGTAGTAAATTGAAAGTGAAATTGTCCATGAGTTTCAAACCTTGTCCACAAAGCCAGGTACAATGGTGCACGCCTGTAGCCCCAGCTACTTGGAGTCTGAGGCAGGACACAGTTTGGACATCTTGGGCAACAAAGAGAAACCCCTCTCTTTAAAAAAAGAGAAAAAATCAAAAGGAAAACTTGCCCACGAATTTGTTGACATTCCTTCCATTGAGAAGTAGGACTCTCTCCCTCTCTCTCTTCACCTTGAATCTGAACTGATCTTAGTGAATAACTTGTACCAATAAAATGCAGTAGAAGTGACTTCTGAGGCTATGTGACTTTCAGGTCCAAAAAAGCCATTCAATTTCTACCTGGTTCCTTTGGGATAGCAAGACAGATAGCTAAAAATCAAACTACCCTGAGATCACCAGACTAAATTGGAGGCAATTCAGTTGACAGACCCAGCTGAGTTACCATCCATCCTACAGCCAACATCATCTGCCAGACACCTGAGAGTACCATCTTTGATAGCCAGCCTGGCCAGCCTAGCCAGCCCCCCAAATGACCATAGCCAGCATCCAACTACAATGACATAAGAGATCCCAAGCAAGAATAGTCTCATGAATCTTCCAGAATTATTGACTCACAAAATCATAAGGAAAATAAAGTGGTTGTTTTAAGCTCCCACTTTGGAGGTTAATTTTTTTTTTTTTATACAGCAATTGTAATAGAACAGGAACAATCATGACTGCCCTCTAAAGACAGAAGTTTGGTCTACCAAATTACGCTATGTCCATGTATGAATATACCACAATGAATCCTGTTTACATATGTATATATATATATATATACATATACATATATATATGTATATATATAAACACACACATATATATATAATTATAATGCACTTATTAAAATAATAATAATGATGATGATGATGAGTGGGGACAGAAGAGGGAAAGAAAGGGAAGGTAGAAATGAGATTGATTAAATTATGTTATGTGTATGTACAAGTATGGCATAACAAATTCCACTATTATGAATAATTATAATGCACTAATTAAAAAATTAAATGGGAAAAAAATAGAGCAGTTGAGTCGAGCAGGGCTCCACAAGCATGTATTGAGTTCCTACTGTGTGGCATATATTATACCAGGAGTTGGAGACTCCTCAATGATAAAGTCACAGTCTCTGCTGGTGGGGGAGCCATGTTTGAGAACAACTACAGCAAAGTACAATAACAGAGGTAGTTAAGAATGCAAGGAAAAGAGGCATACAAAAGGAGATGGTTAGCTGTTTCCCAGAGGAATCAGGGCACAGTGGATTTGGAGTTATTCAGCCCAAATTTAGTTCCAACATTAATACTACTTAATGCTACAGTCTTGCACATGTTACCTAATCTCTCCAAACTTAAGATGTTCTTCCTCATGGATGGAGTTTTCTTTGTGTAACACTACTTCTTCACAACAAAGGAGTACCCTCATCTAATTGGTGAGTGTGGGACATAAAGTAGACATGTGTACCAGCCCCTTCCTTTTTTGTTTTTCTTTGGGTTCTGGCTGCAGAACACCCCACAATTTGCTCTGCTCCCTATGACGTGTTGGTGGAGGTCTGCCCCTTACAGTTGAGAGGCCAGAACTGCAGCTGAGCAACACAGCCTACCATGGGTAGCAACCCACCTGCCCACTGATAACGTCATATTCTAAGTAATAGCTTTATCAATGACAAAACCGATATGTGTTTCCCTTATGCACTCATATTTTCTTTTTTTCTCAATAGGTTCAATATTTGAACAGGGAGAAAATTTGTATTCAACATCTGTTATAGTTTGGATGTGAGATGTCCCCCAAAACTCATGTATGAGACAGTGCAAGGTTTAGAGGAGAAATGATTGGGTTATGAAAGCTTTAACCCAATCATCAAATTAATCCTCTATAAGATTAACTAAGTAGCTTACTGAAGGTAGGTAGGGTGTGGCTGGAGGAGGTGGGTCATTAAGGGGGGCTGCCTTTGGGGTATATATTTTATATCTGGTGAGTGGAGTCTCTCTCTGCTTCCTGATCGCCATGTGAGCTGCTTCCCTCTATCATATTCTTCTACCATAACATTCAGCCTCACCTCAATCCCTGAGGAATGGAGCCAGTTCTCTATGCACTGAGATCTGTAAAACTGTGAGCCCCCAAATAAGCCTTTGCTCTTCTACAATTGTTCTGGTCAGTTCTTTTAGTCACAGCAGCAAAAACTCTATCTAAAACAACATCCATCCTGTTGAGCCAGAACAAATCTTTGGTTTATGCCAGGGAATAGGAATTTAGACTTCAGTAAACAGATAACCTTGACCCTGACAACCTATAGAGGCTGCCCTGAGCTATCTGGCGCTTTCTTACAACTTTGCATTTATTTAGTTTTATCTGTCCTTACCAAAGGATGTGACTTTAGGCCTTAGGCACAGCCACATGGAATTTTTCACCTTGGTGGTTCACACGAGCTTATGGCAGCTTTGTCCACAGTGAGCAGCTGTTTCTATAGAACTTCATTTTTGCTATAGATTTAGAGAACTGTGTGGACACCTTGGCAAGAAACTGTGTGATGTGGTGCCAGTCACCACACTTGACCTTTAACTATAAGGTATAATTTTTTTCCTAAGCAATTGTAGCTGAGGTAAGAATTCCACTTTAGAATATAGAAACCCTTTATATACATAGGCCTTTTAGGTGTGGTGGGCATAAAACGTATTTATGGCTTTTGAATTTCAAGGCAGATGCATTCTAGGTATGCTCAAGACTCTGGGGAGAATTTACCTATAAATAATTCATGCCAAGCCTAGGTAGAAAGTGCTAGATCCACTGTCCAAATTTCATTCTGTTTTCAGGGCCGAGGAGCAAACAGTGAATGGGTAGCCTTAAATACATAGTTGTCCAAAAAAAATGAAGGTTTTCAAAATACTTTAAAGGTAGCTGGATGAATCTCAAAGAGATGTAGTTATCTTGGAGGCACTCAGGTAACCCTGTTGCTGAGAAGGGCCTGACAGTTTTAGAAAAAGAGAGGGGCAGATAAAACCTAATTTAAAGAGTTAAGAACACAGAATAATTGTTCTAAAAGGAAAAAAGAAACAGGGCCATATATCACTTCTGCAGGAAAAAAGGTATAGCAGAAGAAAATGCTACTTTGACCCTCAAATATTGACACAAAACAGCAGAAAATTTAGTCTTTGCTAGGTTCCAATACTTCAAAGTCACCCACATCAGCTGCTGAGCAAGGCTCCAGCAGAAATAATAGTGAGGATGAGAAAAACTATTCCTCAGGGACTGGGTTTCATAGTTTAAACAACTCCATAAAAAGAGAAGAGGCTGCAGCTGTGTGGCATGTGATGAGAGGATACACCAAAAAGAGATGGTGGAGGTCTGGCTCCTGTGCAGAGCCCACTCCCAGAAACATTTGCTTCCAAGAAAAAATTAAAACTAAGACATGTAGAATATGTTGAATAGTAATAACAGCACCTCAGATGGACCGGGTCACTTGATGGTCACCCTGGCAAACTGTTCAAATTTGTATAAATGTAGTGTTAGCTTTACATCTCCATGACCAAGATAAACTGACAAGAACCACTTAGTGGAGGGCAAATTTATTTGAGCTCAAGGTCTTAGAGGTTCAGTGGTTCCAGAGGTTCATTCTACTCTCTACTGACTCCACCACTCTGGGCTCAAGGTAAGGCAAGCACATCATGGAGGAAGGGTATGGCAGAGAGAAGCTGCTTTATTCGTGGAGGCCAGGAAGCAGGGAGAGGGGGAAAAGGGTGCAAGGAAGAACAACCCTCCCAAGGCACAACCCCCATAGGGACCCACCTCCTCCAGCCATACCCCACCCACCTAAGCTACCACCCAGTCTATTCAAACCAGGATGGACTAATTAGATTATAGCTCTCAGAATCCAATTATTCATATTTGAATATTTCTGCATAACACAGGAATTTTGGAGGAAGGCATGTCATATACAAATCACAACATGTAGCAATGCCTCAAACATTACTTTCCCTGAGAGAGAAAAAATATATTCACAGAAGGGCTACTTATTCAAATTCCAGCTAAGGTATATGCATTGTGCCAAAATTAACCACTTAATGGGCACTTTCTTCCAATTGATTTTTAAGTTGGCAATTTGGATTCTAAATAGCTGATATCTATGAAAGGGCTACCTCCAAAATTATTTCCTTTATCTTCTTTTCCTTAGAGACCATTGAGGTATTTCTTTGTTTATTTGTTTTTCCTGATATTTGACAAAACTGAAAATGGCTCTCAGAAAATATTTTTTCCTAGATTTAATATTCTCAAAAGTGGGGATGAACATGTTTCACAATACAAAATAGTAGATCTTCTGCTCTTGTGTCTTGGCTTTTCCCTACACCAGTTGAATCACCCTGGGAAAATTCTGTAATTGCCATGTCTCAATTTTTTTTCATGTGAAAATGAGAATAACAATACCATTTTAAAAGTTAATGTAGAGCCGGGCGCGGTGGCGCACTCCTGTAATCCCAGCACTTTGGGAGGCTGAGACAGGAGGATCGCAAGTTCAAAGCCAGCCTCAGCAATGGCGAGGCACTTAGCAACTCAGTGAGGCCCTGTCTCTAAATAAAATACAAAAAAGGGCTGGGGATGTGACCCAGTGGTCGAGTGCCCTGAGTTCAATCCCCGGTACCACAAAAAAAAAAAAAAAAAAAAAAAAAAAAAAAAAAAGTTAATGTAGTTATAGTTAATAAGATAAGTAGTGCAAGACTTAGAAAATTATCAGAAGCAAATAAGTTATTAGATAACATTATTAGAATATGTTATTAGATAATGATATTATTAGCTTTTTGGCCTCTTTAATAAGTAAGCACATCAAAGAATTGACTTATAATTAGTATAGTTTCTGAGGCCCTGGAGGAATGCTCCAGTAAGTGGCAACTCAGCTTGCAGCTGCTGAGCTCACCCCAACCTGGCCTGAATCCCCTCTAGCTGGGCCAGAGCAGAATAAGAGGAGAATAGATTTGGGGGACTTTTGTTTTCTTTGGTTTTTAGCTTATATAGGCAAGGAAAATTAAACTATCAACCTTAATTATACTCAGTGACTACAATATGGGAGGGAAATTATATTCATGTGTACAATATTCTTTTGTTGACATTTTATCATTAATATGTACCACCTGGTCTCATTGCAGAACTTCAGAAAGTCTGTTTGGAGAATGACTGGACATGGATTGGGATAGCAAATAGAACAGGGAATAAACACAATTGTCCCTGAAAGAACTGGTTCCAGAAGCCCCCTGCAGATACCAAAATCATCAGGTGCTCAAGCCTCCTCTATAAAATGGGATTGTGTTTGCATAAAATCTGTTCACACCATCTCATATAATTTAAATAATCTCTAGATTACTTATAACACCTAATCCAATTTAAACGTTATGTAAATAGCTGTTATAATGTATTGCTTAGGGAATAATGACAGGGAAAAAGTCTTTACGCATTCAGTACAGACACAACCATCACGGGCATGACTACATAATCTATAATCCATGGCTGGTTGAATCTGCAGATGTGGAACCCACAGATTCAGATAGTAGGTTGTACAAAATTGGGAACAAGTTTTCTGCCCTAGAGTGTGGGCTTAGAGAATTTGATTAGTGACTCATTCCGCATCATTTCACACTCCTTTGAGGGTCCGATATACACTGTTCACTAGTCACCTTCGGAGGATATGCAAAGGGACAGCGTTAAGAATAAGACTGCCCTGAAAAACTGCTGATTTTCTTCCTGGAGGTGGTTAATCCCAGTGGGTTTTTAGATTATAAAGCTATGGGTGAATGAATACTTCTCTACTCTTAGTATCTCCTCCCTGTGGAGTTAGCTTCCAGTATGTCACTCCTGGGACATCTTTAACACACCAAGCTGGAGTGGTCAGTAAGAAACTGGGATTGTGTAGTCCATAACTGTCCTTTTCTGTTTCTCTTTGGGATAGGACTGCTGCAGGAAACATTCCTTCTCTATGTTCTGCCAGAAAGTGATCCACCATTGCCTTTAATTTGAAAAAAGCTGCTGGATCTCTAACCATGACCCCATATTACAGGCAGGACTGAGGGAACTGAAACAGAAAAACAGAGGGGGGGGGGAGAGAACAAGAAAGCCATCCAAATAGCTCCTAAGCAACAGTCCTGAAAGCCATACCCAACAAATCCATGCCACGCTATTGACAGCCTGTGGCAGATGGAAAGTAGGGAAGTGCAGTCTTTTAGCCAAAGCACAGTAACACCCCCAAACAAAACTGGTTTCTTACTAGAGACTATGGGAGAATGAGTGTTGGATCAGCAGCTTGCTTTCTGTTAGGGAGCCTTTAGCAGAATCCACTGAAAGAGATTTCAGGAGAGATCTTGTCCTAATAAAAAAGAAAATTCGTAGCCCACATAGCCCTTTGCCCTTCCCTCTTCTCCTCTTGAATGTGAATTGAGGCCAAGAGATGGAATGGCCCTTATGTAACATACAGTAATGAGCATGAAGTAAAAGGATAAATGGCAAATGAATCACAAGTTTTCTGGCCTTGTCATTGTCAAGTTATTGAACCAACACTAACAGCTACTTGTCTCCAGTGGTCTTATTATGTGAAAATTTCCTATTTGCAAAGTCACTGGAGACACATGGTCTGCTACCTATAAGCATTCCTCCGTGTGTGCGTGTGTGTGTGTGTGTGTGTGTGTGTGTGTGTGTGTGTGTGTGTATGCGCGCGCGCGTTGGTGGAATGTTGTCCAAACATTGTAGTTTATTTTTAAAACTTTTTTTCCATCACAGAAATCATAGCAAGTTTATGAGATAATTTCAATGCAAAAGGTTTCCCAGGGATCCAAAAGATCCCAAGAATTCATTTAATTCATTTCTATGGTTGTATTATCTACATTTTCTTTAAAAAATGTCTTCTTCAGACATATTTTCTATCAACACAAAACCTACATACATGATCAGAGTTTTTCTTAGTCTTTAATTGGCATCTTGTTGAATTATAAGTCATTTTCCCTTTGTCCTGGCCTCAGTGAACAGGGCAAACAGATGTTTTATCTCCCTCCAACAAAATCTGATCATTCCTCAATGACTGTAATTAAGTGTCTCTCCAGCCTTTTCTTCTGGCAAAATTAACTCAACTCCTTAAGACAAAGGCCTTAGAGGACTAACATTTTAACATTTTTGGCATCACTGTTGTGCTGATCTAGATCCCATTTAAGACCTCCATATCTTACTTCTTTAACTTGTCAGATGCCAGAAAGAAACATAAAAATAAAGGTTTGGCAATTGCCCAGAACTGGAGACAACCATTCTAAGTTCCTTTTATAATGTTCTATCCTTGAAAGTACTTTTCATGAATTAACATTTTGACAAGGTTGTGTGGGTCTTGTTTGTTTTGGGGAGTACTAACTGTTCATGTGATTCATCTGGGAAACATTGAAAACACTGATACCCTGGTCCCACTCACAAAGATTCAGATTTCAGTAGTCTAGGGTAGGGTCTTTTTTTTTTTCTCTTTTTTTTTTTCTTCCCCCTCCCCCCTTTCTCCCTCCCATCCCCTCCCTTTCTTTTGACCATTCTAGTGTTCCTCTAATCCTCCTATGTACCCCCATCCAACAACACTGTGAACTAGCCTCCTTATATCAGAGAAAAGATTCGGTATTTGGATTTTTGAGATTGACTAATTTCACTTAGCATTATATTCTCCAACTTCATCCATTTACCTGCAAATGCCATTATTTTATTCTCTTTTATTGCTGAGTAAAATTCCATTTTGTATATATACCACATTTTCTTTATCCACTCATCTACTGAGAGACATCTAGGTTGGTTCCACAACCTACCTATTGTGAATTGTGCTGCTATAAACATTGAAGTGGCTGTGTCACTGTAATATGCTGTTTTTAAGTCTTTTGGGAATAGATAGGGTAGGGTCTTAACACAGTCAGAAATATCCTTGAAAAACACCCCCCACTTAGGACTAAGGGATAAAACCTCTCAGGAGAAATAAGACAGCTGAGCTAGCTCTCAGGCTTATAGGATTAAAGGCCACACCAGAAATTTAGGAGTAGTTAAAAGGTGAACTAATCTTTAAGCCATGAGAATGAGATAACAGGCTAAGAGATGGGAACCTGTGAAAATCAGCTCAGCTTTCTGAGCCTATGTGGTCAGCACATATTCCAGCTCAGGCCAGACAAAGCGGGGTCTGCACTTTTTTGAAAATTATAGTATCAAAGACTTTTCCAGATGATAAGGGCAATTCCAGGTGGTAAGAGGAAAATGCATGCTAGAGTATTCACTAAGATAGCCCACAGTTATCTTTACCTTATTTGCATAGTAAAACTCCTAGTTAGAGTGACAGTGAGACACAGATCACATGAAGAAGCGTGATGAAGAAGTGAGCAGGTGCAGCTGAAGTCCCGCCTCTACATCTGATGGCAAGCAACAAGAGGCTGAGTTCCTGCCTGCCTCATAGACTATGCTATAAAAGCTATTCCCCTTTGTACTTTGCTTGATCCGTCCTGGGGTCTCTATCCCCAAGTGCTGTTTTCCTTTTGCTCAAGAGGAAGTCCTTAAAAAGCCTTGTCTGTGTTTAAGTTCTTTATGGTCCATTGTTCATTTATTTCAACTCTGGATCCAAGAACCCTAGGTTTGTAGCAGTCTTGGCATTGGTATTTTGTTAAAGTTCTCAAGATACATCTAATGAATACCCAGGTTCTAGTCCCTCTTGGCTGTTCTGTAAATTTCCTTATCTCCTATCTTTTGTTCTGTTCTTGCTCCATGAATCCTCTCACACACCTCCTAGGAACTTGTTCTCCATGACTTGACCCTCTCTGCATATAATTCTACTCAGATTTTCCCCACCTAGAATAAAATCCACAACAAAACAAACAGACAAAAATTTTAGCCAAGTGCCCTGAGAACTCCTCTAACTTTGCCATTTAAACAGTATTAAGACATGAGTTAGTGCTGTTATAAAAGGATGAGTTTGGCCCCTTTTACAATTTGGATATGATGTGACCTCTAAAAGCTCCTGTGTTAATGCAGAAATGTTCAGAGGTAAAGTGATTGGATTATGAGAGCTGTAACCTAGTTAGTTCACTATGTTTTGAATAGGTAGTACCTGAAGGAAGATAAAGCATGGCTGAAGAAGGTGGGTCACTGAGGATGCGGTTGGGTTTTTCTTCCCTGTGGCTCCTTCCACCTCCATCTCTCTCTCTGTTTTCTAGATGCTTTCCTATACCCAGCCCTTCAGCTATGATGACCTGTCTCACTTTGGGTCCAGAGCAATGGACTTGGCTATCTACAGACTGAGACCTCTGAAACCGTGAGCCCCAAATAACCATTCTTTCCTTTACAGTGTTCTGTCAGGTATTTTGGTCACAGCAATGGAAAGCTGGCTAAACATGTGTCACCCCTATGGAGGATGCAGCTTTCAGGATGCAATATTGGTGTCAATGGTGCCAGACCTGCCAGAGCCTTGATCTTAGACTTCCCAGCCTCCAGATCTGTGGCCAATAAATGTCTGTTCATCAAAAACTAGTTTAATAGGACTTAATTTGTTGGTGTTGTTGAGATAAAGAGATGCTTCCTAAGACTTTATGAGGAGCCTCCTCCCTTCCTAAGGAGGAAAGCATTCCATTAGTATAAGTCAAGGGAAGGTAAGCTGTACTCTTGGAAAGGATAGGAAGCTTGTCATGAAAATGACAAATTTGATTAATGTAGATGTTTGGAGTAACTGATGAGAAATACTAGATAAAATGAGTTGAAGAGTGATAATCTGTGTCATCCCAGACCTGATATGAGAAAGAGGTGGTCTGATTCACCCTAACAGGACGTGACCTTTCTGCTCTGCCACATAGGCGATGTATTTCCCCGATGGAGGCAAACACATTTTGTGACCAGAGGAAGGTAGCTCTTTTTAAGTGCACCTTCCACTCTACATTGTTGTTTTTACTAATTTATTCACAAGCAACATGTTGATAATTATTTTGTTTCCTGATGAACCAGAGTAAGTATTTATTTCCCTTGCCAGTTATATGTCTAGGACAGAGTCATATGTTATTATAGTGAATACTATGTTGCACTGCCAAGATCTGCCTCCCCACCCCAAAACTGAAACTGTCATTTCTTCAGCTGCTGGGATTTGCCTTCTTCTGAAGAGAATCCCTCTGCCAAACATCAAATTCTTTTTCTGTGGCAGCCTAAAGCCAAGAGGAGAATGTAAAAGCTTGACTCCATACATGATGGAGCATCCCTGTTCTGGAACTCTCCCTAACATCAGCTGACCTCCTTTTATGTGACTTCATCACATTCAAACTTTTTTCCTTCCCACTCCTTTTCTCTTTACTCTTCCACAAATATGTTATATTTATCTTCAATAAACTTCTTGTACCCAAATCTCCATCTCAGAGTCAGCTACCCAGGAAGCCTGAGGCAAACCAGTTTCCAATAGGTTTCCATGGATTTAGAACTCATGCTCTATCCCCTCTGCAAACCTGATTTCTGAACCTACCAAGGTGAAGCTCAGACTCTGGACAAGTAGCAATCCTATTAAGTGGCAGTAGGAATTTATTGTGTGAGATTCCCAAACATTTATTTTTTGAAGCTACCTCTTACATTCACCTCTCCTCTATTAATCGTACTCCAACTTTTGTTTTTACATCCACTCTATGTCAATGGGCGAGACTGACCACCTCTACTTCTTACATCAGATATATGAATTAGGACTAAGATGACTATTATATTCTATTCTCTGTTTAATTATTAGTTCAAGATGAATGTCTTAACCAGTTTCAATCAATGGATTTCAAACTAAGAAATTTGTTCACTTTCTTGGGTAAAGAAAGGTCCTCTTGTCACTGCTCTAAAGTATGTGAGGATGCAGATTGTGAAAGCCATGCTGCTTCCAATATGGCTTGAGATTGAAACAAACACAACAGAGACTAGACAAGAAATGAAAAAGAATCAAGCTGTGTGGATAAATATTCCCCTTAGTTTTTAAGTTATGTGAGTCAATAATAATTTTGTTTGTTTAAGATAGTTTGAGTGAGATTATTCTGTCACTTGTACTAAAAATTCTGTTATGGTTTGTATATGAGGTATCCCCCACAAATGCTCATTTGTT
Source organism: Tamias sibiricus (assembly GCA_025594165.1). Lineage (NCBI taxonomy): Eukaryota > Metazoa > Chordata > Mammalia > Rodentia > Sciuridae > Tamias > Tamias sibiricus. The sequence goes on along the minus strand of CM046669.1, from coordinate 65,062,149 downwards.
AATGCAGGAATGTTCAGAGGTGAAATGATTAGATGATGAGAGCTGTAACCTCATCACGAGTGGGTGAGCCCATTTGATGGATTAATAATTTGAATGGGTTACTGAATGGTAAGTGTAGGTAGATAGGACATGGCTGGAGGAGGTAGGTTTCTGTCTTGGGGATTATAGTTTGTCCCTGGCTCCTCTCTCTCTCCTTTCTAGCTGCCATGAGCTAAGCAGCTTTCTGCTGCATGCCCTACCACCATGATGTTTTGCCTCACCCCAGGCCCAGAGCAATAGGGCTGGCCAACCACACACTAAGACTTATGAAACCATAAGCCAAAATAAACTTTTCCTTTTCTAAGTTGTCCTTGATAGGTATTTTGATCACAGCAACAAAAATCTGACTATCACAGAATCCTACTTATAGACTACTTGTAGACACCCTATGGGGGGAACTAGAGAAGGAGGGGTCTGGGTTAGTATCTTTTAAGTCCAATCTAAATCAGCTGGGCCAGTTAGAGAGTGATCCATCTATTGAAATATGATATATGATGCCTTAAAGTTTTCATTTTATTTTCCCAAAAGCAAGGTAGACCAAAATTTAATATGTGGTGATTTAGTAAAGTGATGATAAATGCTTTCATTTCAATAGCTGTGAAGAAATTTTAAGAAGTGAACATTTTCAATAATTAGAAAGACCAAGGCCACTGCAAATCTCTGGTTAATCATCTAGACTAGAAATTGAAATCATGATTGAAATCGTGTATGTCTACAAAGGATAGGAAGATAGCAAAAAAGAATAAAGTATGTCTGGCATCAACTAACAATAACTTGGTGGGAACTGGAGATGAAATAGCTAATTAGTGTCATCTGAAAATAAAAGCCTACTATTCACTGCCCAAATTATCAAATTTTATTTTCTAAGAGAAGATACACTTGGATTTTAGGCAAAAGATTTCCCAATATTTAATGTTATTAAAGAGAAAGTGAAAAATGGCCATGCTGACAATCAAATGACAATGTTCCCAAAAGATCACAAATATGATCAAAGAAGACATAGATAAGGTCACTCCATGTCCATGTTAAGAGAAAGACATAAATGAGGCCACTTGGTGGCACAAATATGACTATGCATTTCCCCTCTTATGACTAGCATGATCTGTCACTGAGTGGGCACTGCTTCTGTAACAATGGTACTTCTAAGCCCGCTTTAATTCCTCTACCTCCTAGGTAAAAATCAATGTTACCCTGTCTCTGAATTGACCCAGCTTCTTAGCAATCTGAAATCCAGAACTGTTCTCTGCTTCCCAATTGCTCCTGAAAATCATCTAAGACAGCCCAAGCCCTAAAAGAAGACCCTCCCCAACAATTCCTTACCAGAGTGTGACGGTGGCTTTCCCAGAATAAAACTACCCCTGTCCCAAAAATATAACAAGACAGCTTTTCTACTACAGATGTGCTCCTGGTAGTCTGATCCAGTAGTTTAACAAGTACCCAGAAAATTCTAAAGACACTGGCTTCTGAGTCAGATCAAGGCAATAAACACCTACCTTTTAATTTCTGGTAAGCTGTGATGATCAATTTTAAGTATCAATTTGACTGAGGCATGAAGTGCCTGGATATTTGATCAAGCACATTTTGGGTGTGTCTGTGAGAGTGTTTTAGATGAGATTAATACATCAATAGACTGAGTAAAGCAGTTTTCCCTCTGTAATGTGGGTGGGCTTCATCCCTTCAACTGAAAATCTAAACAGAACAAAAACCTACAGTATGGGTACTCCTTCTGTCTAACTGACTTCAGCTGGAACACTGAACTTTCTCCTGCTTTTGGACTTGAACTAAAGCATTGGGTCTCCTAGACTCTTAAGTATGATGTTTTGGACACTTCTGTGTCTTCAATTTAATCATATAAACCAATTTCTTAAATATCTCTGTTTTTTTTCCTCATTGTCTCTATATGTGTATACATTTATGATACGTATGACATGTATATATTTATCTGCATACTGTATGTCTGTATATCTATATTTCTATACTGGTTCTGTTGCTCTGGCTAATGCAGAAAAAAAAAGGATGATGTAATAAGGGTGGGCAGATTTTTTCCATCTTCTTAACATCATTTTCTATTTTCTTTCTCAGTAGATTAAAGCGGGATGGAGAATTACAAAACCTAGTAATGCTACTCAAAGCAAAGGTGGCAATCATTTTTATTCATGCTAGGAGGGAGGACTTTTTTCTGCTTGATTTGAGCAAATCCATTATCAGTGCTTTCAATTTCAGGCTTTCCAAATTTAGGTACACTTGGGACTTGGAAGACTACTATGATTGAGAGTGCTTCTTTCTTCATAGTTTCTTAAAACATAAGAACAGAAATCAAGAAGCTTAGAACAGCAGAATGATTTTGATGTTTATATAGGTAGTTAACATGTTGTTGCTTTTCTTGTATAGAATTAAGTTATACCTTCATTGAACAAAGAGACACTATTTTTAATATCACACCTCATTGTCAGAAATGTATATATACATATACATATATATATACTCCTATATGTATATATGTACATATATAAATATATATTCCCCCTCACATTGTGGATAGTCCAACAGGCTTAACTGTGGGTGATTTTGGAGATCTGAGGCATGAATGATGACTCCTCTGACTCACTAAGCCCAAGAAGCAAGAAACTGGCATACCCAGACAAATCCTCTGAGTAACTAGTACCCACATCTTACCCCAGCCACTCTAGTTCTCTGAATGATTGCTCTCAGGCAGATGCTATAAAAAGACAGAAGAGCAGGAAAACCCATGATATGCCCAGCTGCATATCAACTCAAACATGTCCCTACATAAGAGGTCAAGAAGATGGGCAAATTGTTCTAGAGACTCTTCCACCTATGAGTTTCAACTTGTACCAAGTGACACTCTCCAGAATGTACCTGAGCCAGATGTCCAAGCACACCATACACAGAACATTACTGGCCCTTCCTTGGCCATACTATCCCTCTAGCCATCATGCCTGGCCCTCAAATGCTGTTTTGGCCCAGGTACTGTCACATTCTTCACATTCTTCTGTCTCCTCAACTTCATTAAACACTGCATGGCCCACTGCCCCATGACCCTGCCAATTCAATTACTGATTCTACCAACTTCCCAAAAAGAAAAACATTTGACTTTCCTCCTTTCCGTGACTTCTGAATTCTTTTGGCAACTATATTAGTCAGATTTTCATTACTATTAGATAATCGACTTATAAAGGATCCCAGTCCATGATCAGCTGATTCCATTGATTTGGACTTGTAGTGAGGCAACAGAAGTATGTGGTGGAACAAAGTCATTCACCTTATGGAAGAGTGAGGCAAAGCCAGGGTCCTTCACTCCCTTTTAAGGTCACTCAGTGACCTAAAGATCTCCCACTTAACCCCACCTCTTAAAGGTTCTGCCACCTCCAATAGTGTCACCTCAGGACCAAGCCTTAACATGGACTTTTGGAGGACACTTAAGATCCAAAATACAGCAGTGACACAGCCACAATTTATTAAAATTTGGTCATAACATTTAAGTCAACTTTAAATGACTAAATAAGTAGAGCTTTTTTTTTTCCTATGCCTAGAAATTGAAAGTCAGAGCTCAGAGAAATCATCTGGAACTAGGTTTCTTCTGACTACTTGTTCTTCCATGATTCGCATGTGGCTTCTTCTTAATGATCTTCAAATGACTCTTCTAGCTCCAGGCATCAAGTCTTAATGCCAGTCAGAAACAGAGTAGAGAAGAAGGACAAAGGGCAAATAATAAAGGCAAGATTCTCCATCCTTCTGTTTATTTTATTTCAGAAAAGCAAAATCTCTGGATTCCTGCCAATAGATTTATGCTTATACCTCATTAATGAGATTGGCTTCTGTGGCCATTCTCAGCTGCAAGGAAATCTGGGGAGGTGATTGGCAAGTGGGTACAACTAGTGCCACTTCAAAGTTAGAGTCTTCACTAAATGAGAAGGGAAGAAAGTAGACAATGAGCTGTCTGTCACACTCAATACTGTTGGCCATCCAACATTCACACACACCCTTCTTTTCAAAGTGGAACAACAGCACCGGTCCCAAATGGCAACAAACCCAAAGCCTAATTTAGTTGCTTCATTTGACTCTTCAGGGTCTCCAAGAGCAGTCCTTTCATTAGATCTATATAGGACTTCACATAGACCAAATGATTGCTTAACAGAAAGACAAGTCCTCTTCCAAGCACACTCAATATTTAGTGATTTTTTTTAAAGGAGCAGGATAAGTGAAATATTAGCTCCTGCAATAATTAAGTTATGGTTTGAGAGTGTCCTCTACAGCTTCATGTATTGAAATTTAATCACCATCATGTGAGAGGAAAATTCATTTTTGTTGTTTAGAAGTGGGACTTTGGGAGGGCATTAGGACTAGATAAAGTCATCACTGTGGAGTCCCTTTGATTGAATGCTGGTGGCTTTATAAGAAGACATGATAGCCTACTCCACCTCTGGACTTGGCCAGCAAGAAGGCCATCTTCAGATGTGGGCCCTTGAATCTCCCACACTGAGCAAAATCATCTCTTTTCTTTATAAAGTCACTCAGCCTCAAGTATTTTGGCATGTAATAATGCCAAAGGGCCTATTATTACTCCTATTCAGAAGGAACAACAATAAAAGGGACAGTGCCAGAATAAATACTAAACACTGCTTGGCAGGAAAACTCAGGATTCCTGTGGTATGTCACTAGGAGCTGTCACTTGGTTATACATTCCAGTGTTCTCAGGCCCTGCTCCACGGATACTATTCCTTGACCACATATGAAGCAGATATTGTAGAAGATCATTTTCTTTAGGGGCCATAGGTATTTTTGGCTCACTTTCTATTATTTTTTTAAAAATAGGGAGGTTTAATAATTACAGGTTCTTATTAGCGTTTGGCAATATAATTCCTCTAAAAGCTTACAGTAGTTCCATTCTTGGAATAATTGCTCTTGGTCAATTAATTTCGTGGTGAACAATCACAGGCAAAGATCTCATCTGGACATGATATTAAACACAGAGATTCCTTTCACTTACCTGCAGATCTTTGGCCTTTGTCCAGTCCTCTATTTTACACCTTAATAGCTAATGTCTTGAGGTCATTTAAAAATAAGGATGGGGATATGCCAAATGTAATGCAAATTTGTACCTTAAGACTTGTGGGAAAGTCTTAAGGTACAAACCTGCTAAGCAGGCAGGCTTGCTGTCATTCTTCTTGCCTACTCAGTTTGGTAAGAATAAATTTCTTTTTAAAACTCTGCAGTACCCAAAATAAAGAATTCTCAGTCAATTTAGAATGTAGGCTGCAGGTAAAGAATACATCTCCCATTTCTGCTTGCAGACAGGCTAACTGTAGTCTGAGAACAGATCTCTCCTTCAAGAAAAAAAAAAAAAAAAAAAAAAACTATAACCATATGCCAGGGTTCTGAATTTCTCCTACTACTTATCCTAATAGCAAAGCTGCCGGGCACATGGTCTGTATCCCAAAGAACAGCAGGTGACAAGCTGACCAAATGTTTGGCCACCAAATCAAGGCCACCAGATTTGCAGCCTGAAATATCTGAGACCTCACAATCCAAAGCCCCAACTCCTCCACTCACCCAATTCCACATTTTAGAATCTTACTTTGCAACATCCCATTCCAGGTAGAAAATTCTTTGTCCACTGGAATGCATTCAGCAGTAGCTACTTAGAAAATCAGTAGGAACCCAGACACCCATAACCTGGCTCATGGAAATATTCAGGGTGTGGATCTGTCAAGGGGAATACTGGCATTTCTTGGACTCTATTCATGCTGACCTCTGTGAAGAGCAGGTGATGTCCATGATCTAATTTATCACTCACAATCGTTCTATGTGATGGATGATATGTTATCACTCATTTTATAGCTGAGTAAACTGAGGCTCAAAGGCTAAGTGACTTTCTTCCATTTGGGAAGGAGTAGAGCTGAGATTTGAACCCAGAATGGAATGATGCAAAGTTGGCTTTTAAAAAAGTTTAATCGTTTTAGTCATTTATTCTGTAATGATTAAGGCAAAACTGCACCACAGAGGACTGAAAGGAAAGCCACAGTGCAAGTCAGGGTGCCTGTAGCCAGGTCACAGCTATGACATAGTAGCAGCATTGTGGAAACCAGGTAAGTTTTAGACTTGCACGGAATGGAGCCAGCGCTAGTACACCGCGAGTCATAGCCACAAACACGCCACTGCTGAACGTATGATGTTTTTGATCTGGGTAGACGGCTTAGGATACAAACATTATCAGAAAATAATGAGTCAGGCTCTCTGGAGCCATATGCTTCATCCCTGAGCCAACACTGTGTAATCACTGCCAAATACTCCTTCAGGCCACTAAATCACCACAGGAAGATCATGGCTTCTGGGCTCTAAACAGCGCCTGGGGACCAGAAGGAGATGCCTGACTGAGGTGGTTGACAGGATTTTTTTTTAAATGTTTATTTATTTGCTTTAGTTGTACAAAATGCATGTATTTTTACGTGGTGCTGAGGATCGAACTCGGGTCGCGCACGTGCTAGGCGAGCGCCCTACTGCTGAGCCACATGCCAGCCCTGGTTGACAGGATTTTGAGAAGTAAACCCAGAAGGTTTTCCCACTCGCATCCCCACTGGGGGCCTGTTGAGCATTACTCTCTGTGGAGCCTGAGCCACCAGGTCCTCTGAACCATGACATGTGCTCTCTTTGGAAATGATACTCTCTTGGATTGAAATTGTGTCACTATTACTCCTCTACAACTTCCTTCCATCAAAACGTGATGTATGGCATACAGTAGATAAATTAAATCCACTTGTTATGCATATTCATGTTCTCACACAGCCTGGGATATACCAGCAGTAGAGTTGGAGTTCATAAGGAAGGACACCTTCCTTCAGCCATGACCCATGTGGGTTGCAGGTGCCTGAGAGCTGAGTGTGCTGAAGATACACACAGCTGAGGGGCACTGGCCCTTCAGGCTTCTGGATCTTTCAGATGAAAGCAGGGCTATTTCCCTAAAACTGAGGCAGACATAAAAAAGAGAGGATAATTTAGTTCTTGACAAGAATAATTAAATTGGTTTTGGGGGTGCGGCTGCTGGTTTTCTTGTCAAGGATATAGCAAGACATCTAGGCATGTAGAACCTGCCCATGCCCCATGTCCTCTGCCCCAGAAGCTGATTTATCAGAACCTAGCCCTGTTACATGATTAGATCACAAATTTTTTGTCTTTTCAGTAGATGATAAACTAGGAAGGTGTGTGTGTGTGCATGCGTATGTGGTTATGTATAGGTGACTATAGTTATTGTCAATAGTCTCGAACATAGCAATGGTGGCTTTCCCATCTGACTTGTTAAAGTGCCCCGAAATATGTTATATGGAAAAGTGGAAAAGACCTTTAATAATCTTTCACTTTTAAATGATTTTTTGCATACCATAACACTATATTCCACAGAGGATTAGAGCTAGACATAGATTTTTGTGTAAAATAGTTATATTGAACAGTCTTTATATATACAAAGAGATAGATATAGATAAAATTACATAGCGGATAGCGTTACATTTTAAATCTTGAATACCCCTCTAAGGCCCAAAGGTTGAAAGTTTGTTCACCAGGCTGTGGCAATTTTGGGTGGTGAAGGAAACTTTAATAGGTGAGGCCTAGTTGAAGAAAGGTCATTGGGGACATGCCCTAGAAGGGAATAGTGAGATCCCAGGCCTCTTCTTGTCTCTCTCTGAACTTCCTAACACATGAGGTGAGCAGTTCCACTGCCACACACTTCTGCCATGATTTGCTGTGCTGTCATAGGCCCAAAGGCAACAGGATGACTGAACATGGATAGAAACCTCTGAAACCATGAGCCAAAATAAACCCTTCCTCCTTATAAGTTGTTTATCTTGTGCTATGGTTTGGATAAATGCTCTTTAAAGGCCTATGTGTTAGGGCTTGGTCCCCAGCCTGTGGTGCTAGTGGGAAGTGGTGGAGCCCTGAGGAGATGGGGTTCAGAGGAAAGTCTTCCAGTCGTTGAAGAAGTGCCCTTAAAGGGCTATTGAGACCCCAGCCTCTTCCTCTTCCCCTTGATCTTTTGTGTCCCATATATGGGATGAATATCTGTTGCCTGATGTGCTGCCTTGCCACAGGCCCCAAAGCAGCAGCATCAATCAAGCATGGACTGAAACATCCAAAATCATGAACCAAAATCAACCTTTATTTTAATAAGCTGATTATCTCAAGAATTTGTGACCAAAACAGAAAGCTGACTAACATAAGAGAGATCTAACTATATACATATAGATATATAGAAAACATGGGCATGCAAAAAATGAATACACAGAAAAATCAGAAAAAGCATTTTAAAAATCCAGTATCATCTAAAAACTGTCCCTCTTGTTAGAAGAAGTGGAAAAGCACAGCTCCTTTTTCTTTTCCTTGGCATGTCCTTGAAGAATGACAGCAGAAGTTCTCCTTCCCTCCCTCTCTTTGATGCAGTAAACTTCCTTCGGTTTCTCTGGTACAGATTTTTATCTTCATGGAACTTCCCGTTCCAGCGCTGTTATCTTCTCACTATACAATACTATAGCCCAAGTACAATTAAACCTCTCTATGTGTAATACTCACTTCCTTAAAGAAGACTATGTTAATTGTGAATATTTAATGGTTCGGATCATATTTGAATGCATGGATCTTTCTTCTTAAAGTAATTTGTTATGAAATTTTGAAAAATTAACAATCAGTTATTGACTTATTTAAATACAGATTTACATGTACTGGGTTTATTCATAAATATTTCAGATATATACATCCTACAAGTTTGAATCCAAAAAGTGATTTTACAACATCAGAAAGAGCAGAGAAAGTCACCAGAAATAAATGGTGACTCTCAGCTATTCTGTGTCTAGAAATATGAGGGTTTCTAAAGTATTTTTTTTTTTTTTTTTTTTTTGGTACTCGACCAATGGACCACATCCCCAGCCCCTTTTTGTATTTTATTAGAGACAGGGTCTCACTGAGTTGCTAAGTGCCTCGCCATTGCTGAGGTTGGCTTTGAACTCATGATCCTCCTGCCTCAGCCTCCCAAGTGATGGGATTACAGGCATGCATCACCACGGTGCTGGGCTCTAAAGCCTTATCTGACTGATATCAGTGCAATAAGGACAGGCAGTCTTGTATCACTGAATGGGGGGAAGGAAAAGTTTTGGTATAATCAGAGGAGGACAAGAGAGAAGATTGCCACATTTATTTGGAAAGCTATTCTATTCATCATGTCTTAGATTATTTAAGTGGAACTACACAGACAATAAAAAGAAGGCAAACATTAAATATAAGGGAATCAACTAATAGATATTAAAAACTCTCATGTACCTGATGGTATATGTTCAGAAAAGATGAATTGGGCCCAAAGTTCTCTCTCTCTCTCTTTTTTTTTGGACACTCACATTGAAATGGGATGTTTTATGTATAACTAAAAATGGTATCTTTTAGGGAACATCACATTTCTGAAACTGAAATCTTTCTACAAAATGGAGAAAAAAGAGATATGCATCTAAGGAAACAAATTTAAGAGTAGAGCTGAGATTATAAATTCAGATTGCCAAATCAGAGGCCACACTTTTTAATTCCTATTCTGTACCTTGGGTCACATGTCCAGCCATATATTAATATTACTTGGCTTTTAGTTATTCATTTTGGCACAATGAACTTTTGCCATGGTTTTAATCTTATTAAATCCAATCTAATCTTAAACTAATAAGTTATGGTAAATGTACATCCATAAATTATATGTGCAAATTATCTCAGTCTATTTTCTGCATAGTAATCTTTTAAACATAAGTTAATCACTCTTTTGCTTAAATACCCTCAATGGCTTACTATTTCAGTTAAGTAAGATGATAAGCCATTCCAATGACCATTTTGTGTCCATGTCCCCATATTACTCCCTCTTCTTGTCCTCAGCACACATGGCTCACTCCCTTCCAGTCACACCAGTATCCTTAGAAAGTCTTCTACCAGCCATTCACCCTCTTGTCTCCTTCAAGTCTTGTTCTAATGTCATCTTCTCAATCACCACTGTATTTTAAAATACAACCACCCTTTCATCCACAGCTAAGGCAAATCCTCCTTTTTCTACTCACTTAAATTTTTTCCAGTTTATTTATCACTTTTTAATATACCATACAATTTACTTAGATATTGTTGTGTATTGCTTATTTTCTGTCCACCTACTAGAATGCAAACTTTACCAGATCAGGGATTTATGTCATTTTTAAAAACTGATAACATTCCAAATACTTCAGAGTGACTATTAGCTAGTAGTTACTCAATAAATATTTGTTGAACGAATGCATGAAAAAGAAAAGAGTATGTTCAATATTTATTATCATTTTTTGTCATATTAGAAAAAAACAATGTGAAACACTAATTATATCTGATTCTCAAAAGTGTGGGTCATATATATCTACATGTTTAAATTTGATGTTCTAGTGAGGCATTGTAATGGAGAAAAAAGGATCAGCCTTGGGTATCACTTATAACTGTTCACATGTAAGTCTGTCCCTTGTTAGCTATGAAAAAGTTAAGCAAATTTTCATGAGCTTTAGTAATCTCCTTTGTAAAATGGCAGTGCTATAAATATTCAGTGAACAACTAGCACATTTCCAGGTGCATCAGGCACATGATAATTACAGTTTCTCTTTCTCTAACCCCTCATCAGTACCCATATGGAAGGACATAAGGGATAAGCAAGGCCTTTGCAAAGAGCCATAGATAGTCCCCAAACCTCTAGACACCGAAGATTGGGGGGAAGGTAAGAAGGCAGGTACCAAAGCTTTTCTAGATCATCACTGGAGGGCCTGGCCAGTGGGGATAATTGAGAATAAAAATAGATACTAAGAGTGTCTTGTCCGTGATGTGGTGGAAGAAGTCAGACCAAATATGGACCAGCTAGTAGAGAATGTCAGTCAGATCCATGGAAAACTGAAAAAATACAGCATCTAAGTGACAACATCCTGAGCTTGGAGTCAGAGCCAACTGCTAAGTCAAAGGACTGTAGAGGTAAGGCAATCAAGCATAGGGAGGTTGGATGTGGCTAGAGGGAAAATGGAAAGTTCATTATGTGTGGCCAAGTGATCACGTCCTGAAGCTGGACTAGGAGGAGAGGATACATATGGTACTCTGGAAGGGAGTGACCCAAGTCCATTGAAAAGCAATGTGCAGAATAGACAGTGACCTTGTGGCCATGCCAAGCTCTTCTCTAGCAATCTGGGGACTTTTGTCTTCATTGATTCTCTTCTCATGTTTCTAAAGGAGCCTCTCAGCTTGAGAAAATTGGAAAAAAAGCAGGACTGGTGAATATTTTTTTTTCATACTTTGAAGCCAGAAGAACAACTGAAGTGAAAATATGGTATTTATAAAAAATAAGAGTAAGTTTGAGCCAAATTTTCACTGTTTCCATGGATGCAATGAACAATCAACAGCAAGTCAGTAAATGAGTGTTTACTGAGTAAATGCCCTCAAAATGTGTAACTGTGGCCCATGCCTTTCATGCAAATAGCCTTTTCAGCTTCCAATCTCCCAAATTCTCCTTTTGAGTGATTTTGATTGAGAAATCCTTTCAATAAAACCAATAAATAAAGCATGGAGTGCTTCTGGATTTTTTTTATCTTAGATATGAATATGGCATATTTTGTATTCTAATTAAGTAACCAACTTGTTAAATCCTCTTAAAGGCATTTATGCAAAAATGAGCTTGCTTCTATTAGAGGTAGCAAAACCAGAAGTCAGTCATCAAGTTGAAAAAAATGGGGCTCACAAGACACCAACATCCTTTCCCAGAGGCCAGGAGTCTAGCTCTCACTTTGTGGATTCAGAAACTTGATTTTATAGAATTATCTGGGGATGCTTGATTTCTACTAAAAAAGTAAACATGCAAAAACAGACTTGTATGTTTGGAAGGAATCTAATGATCATCCAAGTCAGTAATGTTCCATGAAACACTAGTTTCTTTTTATTCCTTGGGGGGAAAAAAAGTCTGTGTTCAAATAAGTTTAGGAAATGCTAGGATAAATAATATTATGTATATTCTCTATGGCAAGATTTCAGTCTTTCATACCTAATATTCTACATGAACCACAAAAAAAAATTTTCAAGTAGCATGAAGTATCTCCAAAAATTACTTGGCCATAAAATCCTCTTTCACTGAGCATAATTTTTCTTAATTGGTGTGTGTGTGTGTGTGTGTGTGTGTGTGTGTATGCGCGCGCATGCACGCACGCACGCATGTGCATACGATTTTAGATTTACACAAACTTGGACAGAAAGTACAGAGTTCCCATTTACCTTCTTAACCTTCCACCCCAATTCAGTTGTCCATATTATTAATGTTTTGCATTAGTGTACTACAATTGCTACAATTACATTATTATCAACTAAAAGCCCATAGTTCATATCCGGGTTGACTCTTTGGATTGTATATTCTATAGTCTTGACAAATGCAAAGTTGAATGTGTCCACCATTACAGAATAATACGGAACCATCTTACTGTTCTAAAAATCTGTATTCCACATATTCTCTTCACCCTCCTCCCTGAGCTTTTTGCAACTACTGATCTTTTTACTGTCTCCATTGTTTTCCCTTTTCCAGAAATATCAGACAGTATGTGGTCCTGTCATGGCTTCTTTCATTTAGTAATATGCATCCAAGTTTCATTCATGTCTTTTCATGTTTTAAAAGCTCATTTCTTTTTACCCCTCAACATCATTCAATTTTATGGATTTACCACAATGTTTATCCACTTGAAGATTATGTTGGTTGCTTCCAAGTTTTAGCAATTATGAATAAAGCTGCAATAAACATTTATGTACAGGTTTTTGTGTGTAAAAAAAAAATTCATTTGGGTAAATAGCTAGGAGAGCAATTGTTGGATCACACAGTTAAACATATGTTTGGTTTTTAAAGAAATTGTCAAACTGTCTTCCGTAGTTCACTGTACTGTTTTGCATTCCCCAAAGCAATGAATGGGAGTCCCTGTGGCTGCACACATCTTTACCAGCATTTGTTCAGTTTTTTTAAATTTTGTTACTCCAATGGGTACCCATTATTGTTCTGATTTGTAATTTCCTAATTAAATATGATCTTTTCACGAGCTTCTTTGACATCTGTATATCTTATTTGGTGAGGTGTCCAGATTTTTATCTATTTTAAATTGTTTTTGTGGGTGTGTGTGTTTTGTCTTTTTATTATTGAGTTTTAGGAGGTATTCATACATTTTGAATATTAATCTTTTATAATACATTTTGCAAATACTCCTTCCCTTTCTATTGCTTGTTTCATGTTATGACTAGTCTTTCACGGGGCAGGGATTTTTTTTTTATTTTAATTTTAATTTATTTATTTTGGTACTGGGGATTAAACTCAGGGACACTTGACCTCTAAGCCACATCCCCAGGTCTATTTTGTATTTTATTTAGAGTCAGGGTCTTACTGAGTTGCTTAGCACGTTGCTTTTGCTGAGGCTGGCTTTGAACTTTCAATCCTCCTGCCTCAGCCTCAAAAGCCACTGGGATTACAGGCATGTGCCACCATACCTGGCAGGGCAGGGATTGTTTAATGAAATCCAATTAATCAATTTTTTATTTTATGAACCATGCTTTCAATGTTTATCTAAAAAGTCATTGCCAAACCCCAGGTAGCCTAGATTTTTCTCCTATGTTATGTTCTAGGAGTATTATCATTTTGTGTTTTGCATTTAGATCTATGAACCATTTTATCTAATTCTCATGAAAAGGTTAAGGTCTGCTTATAGATTCATTTCCTTTCTTTTTTATTGATAATAAAAACCAACATTTATTGAGTACTTTGAAATATGGGGCACTGTAGTTATTTATTACATCAATGATTTTATTTAATACCCCCCAAAATATCATATAATATAAGCATTACTAAACTTATCCCCCTATATATATAGAAGAAACTGGGGCTTAGAGAGATTAAATTACTTGCCCAAGAAATGTGTAATACGCCAAGATTCAAGCACCAGGTAGAAACTCAAAGGCCTATATGTTAAACTATTATGTTAGGGAGACACTACTATTAGTTTATGAGTCTACCCCCAAGTACTTAGAATTGAGTTACCGAGTCCATTTTACTATGCCTCAGCCTTTTAAAGATGGAAAGACATTCTTTCCCTGTGTGAAGAGGTTTATTTATTTTTTTTTTTAGTTTTTAAATATTTCATTGGTGCACCATGATTATGCACAATAGTGGGATTCATCATGATATATTTGTATATGCACATAGCATGAATTGGTCTATTTCATTCCCAGTACTTTCCTTCTCTTCCTTCCTCTCTGGTTCATTTTTCTCTATTCTACTGGACTCTCTTCTCTTTCTCTAAGGCCCCTTTTTTCTCCCTAGCTTCCACCTATGGGAGAAAACATATGACCCTTGACTTTTTGAGTTTGGTTTATCTCACTTAGCAGTTTCATCCATTTACCCACAGCCATATAGTTTCATTTTCTTTCCCATGTGGCTGTCCAGTTCTAGCAAATGGAGCACTTTGTTAAGTGTTTTAGTCAGCTTTTTCACTACTGTGACTAAAAGGATCTGACCAGAACAACTATAGAGGAGTAAAATTTATTTGTGGGTTTATGGTTTCAGAGGTCTTAGTCCATAGAAGGATGGCTCCATTTCTTGGGCTCAAGATGCGGCTGAATACCATGGCAGAGTGTATGGCAAAGGGAAGCAGCTCACATCATGGTGATCAAGAAGCAGAGACACTTTACTCTCCAGATACAAATATATACACCAAAGCCACACCCTAATTCCCATCTCCTCCAGCCATAATTTACCACTTCAGTTACCACTCAGTTAATCCCTATCAGGGGATTAATTCACTGATTGGGTTAAGACTTTCACAACCCAGTCATTTTCCCTCTGAACCGTCTTGCATTGTCGCACATCTGAACTTTTAGGGGACAACTCACATCCAAACCCTAACACTAAGACTTTCATTCCAAGGCAGACAGTTGGGGAAATGCTGACCTAATCTCACATTGTAATTGTAAAAGTGAAGAAATTGATTTTCTTCACAAAGAAGTGAATTGTTTTCTCAAGGTCACACAATTAATGCCAGCTAAATTGAGACTGAACACTGATCTACAAAACAGAATTTCAATTTAATTTCCAGTGGAAGTTGTCTTTCCAATGACCAATGTACTCTGTTGCCTAGTACCTTCCAAGTTGGAAGGTTTTTCCAAACAGATTAAGTAATCAGATGGTTGTGAAACAGAGCAGAGAGGTCAAGAGAGTTTTGTAAGTCATTTCATCTAGATTGTGTTGTAAACTGGTTGCTTTTGCTACTTAATCTACTTTTCTAGTGTCAGAAATTCTTGTCTCTGAGATGATTTTTTCCCCCTTAATCTCTCCACACATACATACATTTAATTTTCTTTGTCTTATAGTTACCTGAGGCATAACACCATTAATAGGCTTAACAGTTTATTTACATTAATTGCTGCAAATGGTAATAAATTCAACATTTAGTTCAATGCATATTTACTAAGTTCTCCTCTTTGCAGATGCCATGAGAGGGATGGGAATTTCAGAAACACCTCCATTTTTTTGATAAATATTTCAGAAATTGTCCCATGTCTTTGATAAGCTTGTAAATGCTTTTATATAATCTTGTCATTATGTTTGTTTACAGAGAGTTAATGCGTTTATATTAACTTTGCTGACAATTTACCTCAATTCTATAAATTAATACTATTTGGGACCTAATGATCCCTGAGGACTATCAAGAGTGAAGTCAGTCTTCTGTTGGCTGTAGTCACTTCCCCCAAATAAACATCTTCATGAGATCTGTGTATGCAGTATCTCAACTGTCTTACTACAGGTGATTCTATTTTGGGGAGAAACAGGTAATATAAAAACATTCTGAAACTGTTCCTTATTCTCTCTGTTGCTTTCAAGATTTTCAAATAGGTGAAGCTAGAACTTTCAGTGGCTACTTGAGTAATGGCATTGCCCTTTGATGAGTGGAATTTACCCATGTCATCTCTAAAGTAAATCACCTTTATAAAGTGAGACCTTGTTGCCACTCAGAGCATAGCATTGAACTGCTGTCTCGGCTGGACATCACCTAAGGGGGCTAATTACTTTCTCCAAAACCCAATTATCTTACCACATTGCGAAGTATTTTACTTTAGCAATTAGGTGTTTTGGATTGTGGGGGCAAACTCCATTATTCATAAAGAAACTTTGCAGACAAAATATGGGAAGGGCAGGTAATCAAGAGAGAGAGAAAAAGGTAGACTGCTTCTAAATTTTTACTATTAACAATAATAAAAGTTCAGTGAAAAAGAACAAAACCCACCAAACATAAGAACAATAACTTGAATATCTGATTCAACAGGTTAGGAACTAGAGGGGAAAAAAATGTGGAGAGCATTAAGACTAAATAAACCCTGCTCATAATTTATGCTCAATAAAAATTTCTAATTTGAAATGAATTGACCTCAGTGAATTCACCATCCACTTACCTAATGAGACATGGAAGAATTGATACTGTGTCCCTTTAAGGAGAGATAGTTATACACCAGAAGTCTGTAAAGTCAAGTGTTTTATTTTGTATTATTATTGACTTTTTCTCCCCACCCCCACTGGCAGTACTGGGGATTGAACCCAGGGGCACTCTACCACTGAAATACATCCCCCAGCCCTCCAGCCTTTCCTTCCTTCCTTCCTTCCTTCCTTCCTTCCTTCCTTCCTTCCTTCCTTCCTTCCTTCCTTCTTCTTTTCCTTCCTTTCCTTTTTTGTTTTCCATAACAGGGAGACAGTCTCATGAAATTGGAGAGGCTGGCCTCAAATTTGCAAACCTCATGCCTCAGCCTCCCAGGTAGCTGAAATTACAGGCATACACCACTATAGTTGATAATATTGATTTCTAAAAACCTTTATATCATGAAAATATTCAAGCAGACATAAAAATAGAAAAGATAGTATAATGAATCCCCATTATGAAACAGCCAGCTTCAATAATTATAAATGCATTGTCAATCTTCTTGTATTTCTTCACCCACTAATAGTTGTTATTTTTTGAACATAATCTATAAGGTATAATTTATATACCATAAAATTTACCGATTGTACTGCACTGCACACTTCAGTCAATTTTAGCAAATGTATAGAGTTGTGTAACTGTCACACAAATCTAATTTTAAAACGTTTCTATTCCCCTCCTCCCAATGTTCCCTCATGTTCATTTGAAGTCTCTCTTTCAACCCCAGATCTAGGCAACCACAATCTGCTTTCTGTCTCTATAGATTTGCCTTTTCTGGACATTTTATATAAATGGAATCACACAGTATGCAGTATTTTGCATCTAGCTTATTTTACTTAGCATGTTTTTGAGATTCATCCATTTTATAGCATGAATCAGTAGGTTTTTTTCATTGCCAAATAATCTATTACAGGGCTATGCTGAATTTCATTTATTCATTCACTCATTGATTCACATTTGATTTGTTTCTAGTTTTTGTCTGTTACGGAATAATTCTACTGAAAACATTCATATAAAGTTTTTTATGTGGGCATATGTTTTCATTTCTCTTCTAGACACCTAAAAGTGGAATTACTGGATCATATGGTAAGATCGCATTTAACTTTTTAAGAAATGTCCAAGTTGTTTTTCAAAGTGGCTGTACCATTTTACAGTCTCTTATAACATTTCATGTATAGTGTTTGTGTGTACATTCAGTTTAAATATTTTCTAATTCCCCTTATAAATTATTCTTTAATCAATGGGTAATTTGAGAGTGTAATCTTTTACATTTCAAATATTTGGAGATTTCCGAAATTTGATTCTATGAATTCAAACTGAAACATATTTTATATGATTCCATTTCTCTTAAGTGTATTCAAATTTGTATTATACCTAGGTATATGATCTATTCTACAGAATGTTTCACATACACTTTAAAAGAGTGTATATTCTGTTGTCATTGGAAGAAGACTTCTATAAATATCAATTAGTACAAGTAGATAAATCCTTACAAATCCTGCTGATTTCCTGTATTGTGCTATCACTTCTTGGAAATAGTTATTGAAGTCTCCAACTATTATTGTTGAACCATATACTTCCCCATTTAATTCTGCCAGTTTTTGCTTCCGTGGACTTTGAAGTTCTATTCATCGTATATACCTTTGTTTTTGTTATACTTCTTGGCAAATTGACTATTTCATCACTATAAAATGTCTCTCTTTATCCAATAGTTTGTTTTGTCATCAAGTGACTTCTATCTATATTAATCTGGTCTATATTTATGTAGTCACTTTATCTCTGTTATGATCATTATTTTCATGTTATATCTTTTAGCTTTTACTTTCAACTTTTTAGGATTATTATGTAGACATCCTATAACTGGATTTTTATTTTAATTTTTGGACACAGTTCAATAATATTTCATTTTTATTGGGGTATTTAGTAATTTAAATTCAATGTGATATATTGTAATGCATTTGATGTCCCTTTTGATTGGAGTTTTTAGTGTATTCACATTAATTTAATAATATATTTAATCATATTTAATATAATGTTACAAAGTAAGATTTTCATTGTCAACTTTGCTACTAAGTATGTAGCTATATATCTCATGTACTTTTTGATCCCCATTTCTCTGTTACTGCCTGCTTTTTTGTTAAACATTTTTAGTATATTATTAAACTCTTTTTTATATTGTTTACTATTATAAAATGGATATTAAATTATCTTAAATTTCATAATACAGACTAACCCAATTCTTGTAAAATATAAGAACTATGCTCCTATATAGCTCCATTTCATCTCCCTTCTGTACTGTGTGTATATTACAAACCCCAAAACATATTGTTATTGTGGTTTATATAGTCATGTGTTTTTCAAGAAAGAAAAAATACAATTCATACAATATTTCATATTTACCAACATATCTACCTTTTCCAGTGCTGTTCATTTTCAGTTAAACTATTTGATATAATTTCCTAGTTTGTTCATTTGTATTGTTTTTATTTTGCCTGAATGACTTGCTTCATGTTTCTGTGCAGCTAGTCAGAAGCCAACAAAATTTTTTGGTCTTTTTTGTCTCCAAATTTCTTTATTCTCTCTTTATTTTTAAAGGATATTTTTGCTGGCCATAGTCTCTCTATTTTATATTTATCAGCTCATTGAATTTTTTCACTTTAAAAAAATCTTTAAAAA
This sequence comes from Tamias sibiricus, assembly GCA_025594165.1. Lineage (NCBI taxonomy): Eukaryota > Metazoa > Chordata > Mammalia > Rodentia > Sciuridae > Tamias > Tamias sibiricus. The sequence goes on along the minus strand of CM046669.1, from coordinate 65,042,911 downwards.
ATTTTTTGAATAACATAATATTGTATGGTATTTATAAAACATAACATGATGTTTGATTCATGTATAAGTTGGTAATGATCAAATCAGAGTAACTTTTTACCTTTTCTGATGAATACATTCAAAATTATGTCTTCTGGCAATTTTGAGATATATAATGCATTACTTTAACTGTGTTCACTTACTATGCTACTGAACAACAAAACTATTCTTCTTGTCTAACTGTCACATTTTACCCACTGACCCACCTCTCTTCCCATCCCCCTCACCCTTCCTCTTCCCAGTCCATGATAACCTTTTTTCTAATCTCAACGTCAATGAAATCACCATTTTTTGGATTCTAGAGGTAAGTGAGATAATTTTCATCTTATTACATTTTGGATTCCTTTTTTTAAAAAGGTAAGTCAAGTGACTTAATCATATTATTGGTCTCTTCTATATGATGGGTCATTTTTGTCATGCTATGTCCAAGATTTTCTCTTTGTCTGGTTTGGTTTTTGATAGCTTGATTATTATTTTTCAGCTACCAGTATCAGCGTCCATCCTACTTGGAGTCTTTTGAGTTTCTAGATCCATAAATTAATGCTTTTAGTCAAATATGATCATTTTTGTCCAACATATTTTTAACATTTTAACTTGACTTTCCCCCTCTCTCAGCACCTTCTGAAACTCCTGTTATATGTATAGAGTAACCCCTCCCCCCATCAAAAGGGACACATTCCCAGACCTTCAATGGATGCCTGAAACTGCAGATGGTACCAAACCCTTTATAATTATACTACTATGTTTTCTCCTACATAGACATTCCTGCAATTAAGTATAATTTATAACTTAGGTACAGTGAGAGTAGCAACAATAATAAAATAGGACAATTATAACAACACATTATAATAACAGTTATCTAAAACTTATGGACTAGTTATTTCTGGAATTTTCTGTTTAATATTTGTCGATTGTGTTTGACCATGGGTAACAGAAACCATGGAAAGTGGAACCCTGAATAGTGGGGACTATTAGTACTCTTGAGGTTGTCCCACAAGCCTCTGAAGATCTGTTTATTTTTTTCATTGTTCTTTCTTTTCTGTGATTTCCAGATTGGTCATTTCTATTGATCCATCCTCAAATTCAATGATTCCCCTTCTCAAATTGTCTACTAATCCCGTCAACCAGAGAAAGAATAGGAGCAAAAGGTTCTTTTTCACGTTGTTCTGTTTTTTGATAATTGTTTCTCAATTTTTATGATTTTATCAACTTCTAGAGTCTAAAATAGTTTTCTTTTAGGTTGTAGCTTTGGAAGAAAAGCAAGCACCAAAGTTCTAACTCCACTGTACTGTAAGTCCTACCTCCATGTTTTAGCATTGGTTCTATAGGTCTGCTGCAACAAATTACTGCTTAAAATTACTGGCTTAAAATCACATACATTTATTCTTGCATACTTCTAGAGGCCAAAAATCTACAATCAAGGTGACAACAAGCAATACTTCTTGTAAAGCCTCTGAGGAAGAATTATTTCTTGACTCTTCCAGCTTTTAGTGGCTCTAAACATTCCTTGGCTTGTAGCAGTATAAATTCAATCTCTATCTCTGTTTTCAATGGTCTTCTTCTCCATGTTTCTCTTTTATCTTCTCCTCTTTTTGTTAGGATGACAGTGATAGGAATTGGAGCCCACTCTAAGTCCAAGGTGATTTTGTTTCAATATCCTTAACAATTACATCTTTGGAAAGACCTTCTTTCCAAATAAGATCATGTTCTGAGGTTCCAAGTAGACCTGAATTTGGGGAAGATACAATTCAGTCCACTAAAGTTGCCAAGCTGACTTTTGGAACTTATTCTAATGTGTAGATTTATTATTATAATATGTAATATACTATATATATTATAATATATTATAATTATTACAATATTATTATAATATGTGCCAACTTATGTTTTGTATGTACTTGGGCATTTGTGTTAATTTACTCTCACAAACATATGACAACAAATGTTATAAATTCACTTGCAATTTCTTTTTTATTTACTTATTTATTTAATTTGTTATACATGCTTTTAGAGTGCAATTCCTTTCATATTACATATAAAGAGCACAGTTTTCCAAGTCATTGGTTTATACAAAGTATTTTCATACCATTTGAGTTTTTATACATGCACTTAGTATATTGATGTCAAACTCCTTCTGCCATTGTTTCTATCCCTTTGCCCCTTTCCCTCCCTTCCCCCCTTTTTTCTATTTAACATTCCTTCATTCCTCTCCTCCCCCCTCCCTTGCCACTATAATTCAGTATCATCATAGCAAAGGAATTAATCAACCTTTGGTTTTCTGGGATTGGCTGACTTCACTTAGCATTATTTTCTCCAACTCCATCCATTTACCTGCAAATGCCATGATTTTATTCTCTTTTAGTGCTGAGTAATGTTCCATTGTGTATATATACCAAAGTTTCCCTATCCATTCATCTATTGATGGGCACCGGCGGTTGTTTCCACAATCTAGCTATTGTAAATTGTGCTGCTAAAAACACAAACCACAATAAATGCTGGCGAGGATGTCGGGAAAAGGGCACATGCTTACATTGCTGGTGGGCTGCAAATTGTTGCAGCCAATTTGGAAAGCAGTATGGAGATTCCTAGGAAAACTTGGAATGGAATCACCATTTGACCCAGCTATCCCACTCTTTGGTCTATACCCCCAAAGGACTTAAAAATAGCATACTACAGGGACACAGTCACTTGCAATTTCTATGCCTCAATTTTCTCATCTTTCAATGAAAATTAGGAGCTAATACACATAACAACTTCATACATATTTTTGCAAGAATTGAATTAAATATTTTCCATGTTCTAACAAAAGTTTTTGCTATATCTTTAACAATGAAGTACAAAGTAAATATGTGTTTTATGACGTTGCAGTATTGTTTATTGATGGCATGGGTTAAAACAGAACAAAACTCAGTTATTTCTCCAAAATGTTTACAGAGAATAATTCCTTCCAGTATCAATTAAGATATGTCTGAGATATAAAAGACTCATCATTGACTGCCATGCATACATCAGCAGGAACTGACAAGCACCAAAATAAGAGATGTTGTCACTTGAAATGCTCACTTTCACACCCTCCCCAAAGTGTCAAAATATAACAGCCTGCACCCAAATTTAAAGTACACCAAAGATCCCTCCAGTTGGAGTATTTGTTCCTAAAGTCTTGTAACTCTCACATTTCACAGCAAAAGAGATGAACAGGTATAAAATTGCATTGGGATTAAATACTTATTTTTAAAGAAGGTTACCTTTTATTTATCCTACCTTGTCAAGAGTCTGGTCTTTAATCAACCAAATTCACATCCCGGTTGACATTGTCTGAGACTCTAAACATGGCTACTTCAGTGACTATTCAGTAAATTTTACCATTCAGAATAACAAAGACTAAGGTTTACTCTTCTCATCTTTTAGAAGTCAGTTGTATTGATTTCATGCAGAAATATAGCAATTCCTACTTCAAGATACTTTAAGATACTGAGAACTTACTGCAGAATACTGAAGATTATCTGTGTTGGTCTCTCCTTTGCTATGGCAAATACCTGAGATAATTAACTTATAAAAATAAAAAGTTTATTTTGACTCATAGTTATGGAGCTTCCAGTCCACAAACAGCTGTCTTTATTGCTTTTGGATCTGTAACAAGGTGGCAAATCATGGTGGGAGCATATTATGGAAAAACTCCACCCATCCTTGTTGGTTAGGGTGTCCTTCAAATTCAAACAGCTATTTGTATGATTTTGTGTGTTTGTGTTTGCTCTTTATATACATTATGGTGAAAATGTCCTTCTGATGTGTAATTCTAATCTTTGGGTCTGACAATCAAGAAGATTCTTCATGGGAGAAACCACTTTAAAATACATATGTGTGATAAGAATGGTCTTAGGAGGCATGTTTGACATGAAAATTACAGCTTTACTAGCAGAAGACTTTCACCCAGTCATTTTCTCTGCCACTTTCCTCTCAGGTTCTCCAGATGGGGAAAAGATTAAGCTGATTTGGGAGGTGTTTTAAGCTAGCCCTTCTTTAGCCCCACAAAACAGGCAAAGAGTTGTTCTGTCCATGCCTCTAATGTGGTACTTGCCATTCTTTTCTTTGTGTTCTTGTTTTTGCTGATGTGTACAGGCTTTGAAAAGAAAAGTTGTGTTTAATAAATCTTTGCACTCCCCAAAACACACAGGACACCTGATCCATGGAATATGTTCATGCTTGTAGAAATGGAAAGAAGGAAGAAAAGGAGAGCGAGAGATGGAGAAGGGAATGTCTCTGCACCTGGTAGAGTCTGACTACAAGGCTACAGTTCCTCTTTGATGTTCAGCGGACAAATATTTTCTAGAATTCTTTCAACTTGTCATAGCTCTCGGATTCATTAGAGATCTGTGCGTCCTGCTGTTTTAGGTTTTGCACCACATTCTGACAATTTTTAACTTAAGGAAAAGTGGAAGATGGGAAGCTACACTTTATTTTTCCAAGTATTTATTGAATGGAACCTGTGTTGCATGGTATGTTCATAGTATGGAGATTCATTCAATCTCAAATAATTCAATAAACTCTTGTTATATACTTAGTATGTTTTGGGGACCACTCCTTGTGTGGGGAACATAGTAGTAAACAAAACAAAGTCTCTGTCCCATGGTGGGGCCAGGTAGTTATTCTTACCATGTAATATTCCTAGAAATAAGACGTGTTAAAGTGGTTAAGATACAAATGTGCGAGTGTGAGGAGACCGCGCTACTGCTGCAACCCCAGCCGAACTCACAGCACACCAGCGTGAAACCGGCGATAGAAACCAGCGATAACAGCCGGCGGGATTGGTGCTGGGGAGCCACGGGAGACCACGGGTCCACACACCAGTTCGAATCCACACTCCGCCTGACGCAACCCTCGGTACTGGGGCCCCGGACAGAGCGGAGCAGAGATCTGCGATCGGCAAGCGGGGGCAGAGTGGAGCGGGCCACGGTCCGGAGCAGCGCTGTCTGCACCACAGTCACAGGTGTGGCTTCCCGGTGCGATCGGCGAGGATACGGGAGTCTGCGGAGCTGCTGTTGACTGGAGGGAGAGCACCGCCATCTTTGAAAGCTGCAGGGACTGGTCCTGACGGAGGGGAGGAGACGGAGAGCGACGGCTGCATCCATCCAGGGACTCTCCAGCTCTCTGGAAACAACGCACAATTGGGTGAGACTTGGGTGGTCAGCAGGGGAAGGCGTTTCTGAGGCTAGCGCAGTGGCCACAAGAGGCTGCAGCTGTGGGTGGGCTTGGGGAGGGGGTGCCTTCTAGAAGGTCCCCTTCCCGGCGCCATTCATCTGCTGACACACGCAGTCCCCCTGGGCCACTCCTTCACTGATCCGTGCAGCCACTGGCCTAAGATGCAGCCTTGATTTCACTAACAGGATCACAGACTGTGATCCAATAGCAATTGGTTTGAACTGGAAAGGAAAAAAAGGGGGGGGCTTCCCAGGGCCCGTTTTGTCTGAGACTTGGGGTTTGAATTTTTTTTTTTTTAATTGGTCTGCTTGATTTTTTGGATTGCAGGGAGGGGTTTTTTTTGTTAGTTAGTTAGTTTGTTTGTTTGTTTTTCTTTTCCTTTTTTTGGCTTTGTTTTGTTCTGCTTATTTTTTTTCCTTCTGCATTGATTGTTAGTGTGTTTGTTTGCTTCCGCTCCTTTTTTCTTTCATTCTTTTCCTCCTTCTCACTCTTGTATCTTTTCTTCCTCCTTCATCTTTCATGTTTACATCCTGCCAGTGCATACTAAACAGAGGCAAAAACAAGTTATACACAAAACTTGGGATTTCTAGAACTGGCGCAATTGAACTGGGTAGCAAAGTGATGTTATATATAGTTTACTCTCTATTTCCTTGATTCTCTCTCTCCTCTCTCTTACACCAATTCCTACTCTTTTATCATTTTTTTCTTTTCCAACTTACTATATATATATAAATTGATCTTTTTACCTAATTGTCAACCCCATTCTCTTTCTTCCATCGTCTACTGATACTAAACCACTTCCACTAAACCATTTCAATAGATATCTCTTTTCATACTTTCCAAGAAAGAACAATTCAAGACACTTCCTTCTTCCTAAACATAACACCTCTGTATCCAATACTTGAAGCTATAAAACCCTATCAGAAGCGTACAGAGTAAATTGGAAATAATATCTGGGTTAACAAAATCTGTACATTGTGATCAAACTTGGATTTTCTGAAAAGAAAGTGTTAGGTTTTAAAAGTGTAAAGGAATTATAAGGTGATCTGATAGCATTGTACTACAGGAACAACATAAGGTTTTAAGGTAAAATCGAAATAGTCAAGGTCCCACAGTGCAGGAAGAATAGACACACAAGCAACATGAAAAAACAAGGAAAGAAAATGACACAAACAAATCAAGATACCTCATCGGTAGATGTCATGGCAAGCACAGTTGGTCAAATGCCAGAGATGGAATTTAGAAATTACATATGCCAAATGTTTATGGAACTTAAGAATGAACTAAAAAATGAGATGAGGGAGCAGGTACAGGAGGCAAAAGATCATTTTGACAAAGAACTCCAAAAACAAATACAGGAAGTAAAAGATTACTTCAATAGGGAAATAGAGGCTCTAAAGAGAATCCAAACAGAAATTCCAGAAATGAAAGAAGCAATAAACCAAAATAAAAGCTCAATTGAAAACATCTCCAACAGAATAGACCACTTGGAAGAAAGAACCTCAGACAATGAAGACAAAATATATGTCCTAGAGAAGAATTTAAACCATACAGCAAAACTTGTTAGTAATCAAGAACATAACATCCAGGAATTATGGGACAGCATAAAAAGACCAAACTTAAGAGTGATCGGCGTAGAGGAAGGGGCAGAGTTTCAAGCCAAAGGAATGAGTAATCTATTTCATGAAATAATTACAGAAAATTTTCCAAGCTTGAGGAATGAAATGGAAAACCAAGTTCAAGAGGCATACCGAACACCAAACAAACAAAATCTCAACAGATCCACACCTAGACACATTATAATGAAAATGCCTAATACACTGAGCAAGGAGAGAATACTAAAAGCCACAAGAGAAAGGAAGCAAATTACATATAGGGGGAAACCAATCAGACTATGTTCAGATTTTTCAACCCAGACCTTAAAAGCAAGAAGATCCTAGAATAGCATATTTCAAGCTCTGAAAGAAAAGGGATGTCAACCAAGAATCTTATATCCAGCAAAATTAAGCTTTAGATTCGAAGATGAAATAAAAACCTTCCACGACAAGCAAAAGTTAAAAGATTTCACAACTCGAAAGCCAGCACTTCAGAGCATCCTGGGCAACATTTTTCATGAAGAAGAAGAGAAAGATGATAATGAAAATCACCAAAGGGAGATATTAAACTAAAGGAAATACCAACCAGAAGAGAAACCAAATCAAGCTAAAGACCATAATTCAAATAAAAATGGATGGGAATAAAAATCACATCTCAATAATAACCCTGAATGTTAATGGCCTAAACTCGCCAATCAAAAGACACAGATTATCAGAATGGATTAAAAGAAATGACCCAACAATTTGCTGTCTCCAAGAAACACACCTCATAGAAAAAGACATCAACAGACTGAAAGTGAAAGGCTGGGAAAAGTCTTATCACTCACATGGCCGGCGGAAGCAAGCAGGGGTTTCCATTCTCATATCAAATAAGGTAGACTTCAAATCAAAACTAATCAAGAGGGACAAAGATGGATATTTCTTATTACTTAAGGGAACCATCCATCAACAGGATATAACAATCATAAATCTGTATGCCCCAAATAATGGAGCACCTACATTCATCAAACAAACGCTTCTTAAGTTCAAGAGTAAAATAGACCACAACACAGTTATTCTAGGGGACTTCAACACACCTCTCTCACCAATGGATAGATCATCCAAACAAAAGCTAAACAAAGAAACTTTAAGCCTCCTCAAAACAATTAACAATTTAGACCTAACGGACATATATAGAATATTTCATACCTCAGTAAACGAATACACATTTTTCTCAGCAGCACATGGCTCCTTCTCCAAAATAGACCATATATTATGTCACAAGGCAACTCTCAGCAAATATAAAAAAATAGAGATACTACCCTGCATGCTATCGGACCATAAAGGGATGAAATTGGAAATCAACGACAAAACAAGGAATAAGAAAAACTACTCCATCAACTGGAAGCTAAACAACATGCTACTGAATGAACAAGGGGTTGAAGAAGACATCAAAGAGGAGATCAAAAAATTCCTAGAGGTAAATGAGAACACAGATACATCGTATAGAAATCTCTGGGACACTATGAAGGCAGTAGTAAGAGGAAAATTCATTGCACTGAGTTCATTCCTTAAGAGGAAAAAAAACCAACAAATAAATGACTTAACATCACACCTCAAAGCATTAGAAAAAGAAGAACAGACAAACACCAAGAGCAGTAGAAGACAGGAAATAATTAAAATCAGAGCAGAAATTAATGAAATTGAGACTAAGGAAACCATTCAAAGAATTGACAAAACTAAAAGTTGGTTCTTTGAAAAAATAAACAAAATTGACAGACCCTTAGCGATGCTAACGAAAAGAAGAAGAGAAAAAACTCAAATTACTAACATTCGTGATGAAAAAGGGAATATCACAACAAACACCTCAGATATACAGAATATAATTAGAAATTACTTTGAAAACTTGTACTCTAATAAAATAGAAAATACTGAATGCATTGACAGATTTCTAGAGTCATATGATTTGCCTAAACTGGATGTGGAGGCTATACATAATTTAAATAGATCAATTACAAGCGAAGAAATAGAAGATGTCATCAAAAAGCTACCAACAAGGAAAAGTCCAGGACCTGATGGGTTTACAGCCGAGTTCTACAAGACTTTCAAAGAAGAACTAATACCAATGCTCTTCAAACTATTTCAAGAAATAGAAAAAGAGGGAGCTCTTCCAGACTCTTTCTATGAGGCCAATATTACATTAATTCCAAAGCCAGGCAAAGACACATCCAAAAAAGAAAACTTCAGGCCCATATCTTTAATGAACATAGATGCAAAAATCCTCAACAAAATCCTGGCAAGTCGGTACAAAAACATATCAAAAAGATAGTGCACCATGATCAAGTGGGGTTTATCCCAGGGATGCAAGGCTGGTTCAATATTCGGAAATCAATAAACATAATACATCACATCAATAGACTTAAAGACAAAAATCATATGATCATCTCAATTGACTCAGAAAAAGCATTTGACAAAATACAACACCTCCTTATGTTCAAAACACTGGAAAAACTAGGAATATCAGGAACATATCTTAACATAATAAAAGCTATTTATGCAAGGCCCAGAGCTAATATTATCTTAAATGGAGAAAAATTGAAAGCATTCCCTCTAAAAACTGGAACAAGACAGGGATGTCCCCTTTCACCACTGCTATTTAACATAGTACTGGAAACTCTGGCCAGAGCAATTAGACAGACGAAAGAAATTAAAGGGATCAAGATAGGAAAAGAAGAGCTCAAATTAGCACTATTTGCTGATGACATGATAATCTACCTAGAAGACCCAAAAAACTCTACCAGAAAACTTTTACAACTAGTAAACGAATTTGGCAAAGTTGCAGGATACAAAATCAATACACATAAGTCAAAGGCATTTGTGTACATCAGCGACAAAGACTCTGAAAGGGAAATGATGAAAAATACCCCATTTGCAATAGCATCAAAAAAAAAAAAAAATACCTGGGAATAAACCTAACGAAAGAGGTGAAAGACCTCTATAACGAAAATTATAGAACACTAAAGAAAGAAATTATAGATGAACTCAGAAGATGGAAAGACCTACCTTGCTCTTGGATAGGTAGAATTAATATTGTCAAAATGTCCATACTACCAAAAGCATTATACAGATTTAATGCAATTCCAATCAAAATCCCAATGTCATTCTTCAAAGAAATAGAAATAGCAGTCATGAAATTCATTTGGAAAAATAAGAGACCCAGAATAGCCAAAGCAATCCTGAGCAAAAAAAGTGAAGCAGGGGGCATCACCATACCAGACTTTAAATTATACTATAGAGCAATAGTAACAAAAACAGCATGGTATTGGCACCAAAACAGACTGGTGGACCAATGGTACAGAATTGAGGACACAGAGACTAATACATATAATTACAGCTATCTTATATTAGACAAAGGTGCCAAAAATGTACAGTGGAGAAAGGATAGCCTCTTCAACAAATGGTGCTGGGAAAACTGGAAATCCATATGCAACAAAATGAAATTAAACCTTTATCTCTCACCATGCACAAAACTCAATTCAAAGTGGATCAAGGACCTAGGAATTAGACCAGAGACAATACACCTAATAGAAGAAAAAGTAAGCTCCAATTTCCAACATGTTTGATTAGGCCCCAAGTTCCTTAATAAGAATCCTGTAGCGCAAGAATTACTACCAAGAATTAATGAATGGGATAGATTTAAACTAAAAAGCTTCTTTTCAGCAAAAGAAACAATCAGTGAGGTGAATAGAGAGCCAACTAATTGGGAACAAATATTTAATACATGCACATCAGATAGAGCACTAATCTCTAGAATATATAAAGAACTCAAAAAACTTTACACTAAAAAAGCAAATAACCCAATCAATAAATGGGCTAAGGAATTGAGAAGACACCTCTCAGAAGAAGATACACGATTAATCAACAAATACATGAAAAAATGTTCAACATCGCTGGCAATTAGAGAAATGCAAATCAAAACTACTCTAAGATTTATTTCACTTCACTCCAGTCAGAATGGCAGCCATCAGGAACACAAGCAACAATAAATTTTGGAGAGGATGTGGAGAAAAAGGCACACTCATACATTGCTGGTGGGACTGCAAAATGGTGCAACCGTTATGGAAAGCAGTATGGAGATTTCTTGGAAAACTGGGAATGGAACCATCCTATGACCCAGCCATCCCACTCTTGTGTCTATTCCCATAGGACTTAAAAACAGCATATTACAGTGACACAGCTATCTCAATGTTTGTAGCTGCGCAATTCACAATAGCTAGGTTGTGGAACCAACCTAGATGTCCCTCAGTAAATGAGTGGATTAAGAAAATGTGGTATATACGCACAATGGAATTTTACTCAGCAATAAAAGAAAACAAATTAATGGCATTTGCAGGTAAATGGATGAAGTTGGAAGACATAATGCTAAGTGAAGTTAGTCAGTCTCAAAAATCCAAGTACCAAATGTTCTCTCTTATATAAGGAGGCTATTTCAAAGTATTGTTGGATGGGGGTACATAGGAGGATTAGAGGAACACTAGAATGGTCAAGGGAAGGGAGGGTAAGGGAGGGAGCAAGAGGGGAGGGAGGGGGAGAAAAAAAAAAAGGTGGTTGAATGAGACAGATATCATTTTCCTTAATGCATGATTGAAGACCTGAACTGTACGAATATACTTTGTATACAAACAGTTGTATGTAAAAAGATACTAAATATATGCACTATGAGTTGTACATATTAAAAATTATAAAAATAAAATTATATAAAAAAATAAAAAAAATAAAGGTATAATTGGGAAAAAAAAAAGATACAAATGTGCTTTCCATACCCTCTATTTTTCCCTTCTAGGTGTTGATGAGCCTCTTAAGCCTTGACCTCCAGTGATTCCAGTGGCAGAGTGTCCTGTCATCCTTCACCCCAAGCTACCTATCCCCACCAATGTGAACACCTGCATTGAATGCTAATGTGAACAAAAAAATAAATTTTTACTGTGTTGCCCACTGAAATTTGAAGGTTTGTCCATTACAGAAACTATTTACCATTATTTTCCATCTCCCACCTAGCCGGGTGAACTCCTTTGAGAGCTAGATTAGCTTTGACTTTGATAAAATTTTCAGACCCACTCCACCCCTCCACCTACCATGCTTTTAACACTCCCATATTCATTTGCTAGTTGTGTTTTTTTTTATAATTATGAGTGCATTTTTTATTAATTAAGATGTGAGCTCCTTAAGAAAATAAACCATATTGTATTCTTTCCCTTTCCAGAGTTTAGGACAAAGACTGACTCATATAGATACAGAAGAAATATTTATATAAAAATATAATGTATATTCTGCTGAAGGACATAGTTTAGATCGCAAATGACTGGAAGGGCATGTTTGTACATTTGGAGGTGCATTGCTTACTTGGAAGGTTGGGAGATGCTGTATTAAATGAAACATTGCTATAATATTTTTTAGAAATATGAAAGTCCATATATAAGTCTTGAAGCCAGATGGAAAAGTTATCAAAAAGGATTCACTGATTCATACAGTTACACTTGTACTATTATGAATTTATATTTTGCAGCAAGTATCTGCATTTTCATAACTACTTAAGGAAAATTCTTACCCTTACATGAGATACCTGATTATAGCCTCTTTAAAGTCTGTAAGCTGCCTGTCATGGCCAGCCACGGCGCCGCGGGAGGAAAACTCGGAGGCAGAGTAAAGCTATTACTACTACTTTTACTTTCTTTTGGATAGGGCTTAGAGAGAGAAAGAAAGATTTTTCTTCTTCTTAGAAAGAGCTTAGAGAGAAAGATTAGAGATAGCTTTTTCTTCTTCTTCTTCTTAGAGCTTAGAGAGAAAGATACAGCTTTTCTTCTTAGAGCTTAGAGAGAAAGAGAGAGAGCTTGAAAGAGAGAGATTTCTTCTTTAGAGAGAGAGAGAGAGAGCTTAGCTTTTAGAGCTTCTTTCTTCTTTGTTCTTTTTTTCTTTCTTCCTCGGGAGCCTCGGCCTGACTCTGACCAGGAATTACTTCTTCTATCTGGTTTCTCTTCTGTAACCGCTCTGCCTACGTTCTGGCCGCTCTGATTCTTTTCTTCTCCTCCGACCCGAACTCTTCTTCCGACCGAGCGACTGCATGACTGACTGAGTGAATTCATTCTTCTCCTCTCCGACCGCTTTCACCCGGTTATATACCTTTAGCTTTGCGGGTGCCTCACGTGCATTTACAGGTGCGTCACATACATACTTATTATAAGGTGGAACTTATGGCTTCCAGCTGACCGCAATAGCCATCTCCCTAATTGGGGCTCCTTCAAAAGTCAAGAAAAGGAATCTTCAAATCCATCTGCTTATTGAATCACCTTGGGCAAGTTATATTCCCTCTCTGAGCATTGGTTTCTCCTCTTGTAAAAGTAGATATAACTCACTAACCACATAATTGTAAAGATTAATGAGACAGCATATCTGAAAGCTCTCGGCACTCAGAAATAACTCAATAAGTGTAAGATTCTTTTCCTTTGTTCTACCACACAAATTGTTTATCCCAAATGTAAATTAGTGATATTTGCAATATTTATCTGTCTAGATTTCAAAATACATGTTTATTTTAAAACATTTTTTCAATATACATGTATATTTATGTACTTATATTTTATACACTTATATCATGTCCCATATATTTTCTATTTTCATGGTAGCAATTTGAGCCTAAAGTAGGTGTTATCTGCAATAATATATGTGAATATAAGCCATCAAAATTTATTATTCTGTATCCATTACCTTATGCTATATAACAAACATAATTTAATGTTTTTACAGACTAAGGTGTATTTAATTCATGATTGTAAGGGTCAGCATTTTGGGTTATGTGGCTCCTTGGCTGCTATCAACTGAACTCGTGCATGTATCTAACATAACAATGCTGATTAACTTGTCAGCTTTGCTTCTGGGGACAACAGGGTAAGTGGGGCTTATGCCTATCATCATCTAGCAGGTCATCCTAGGATCACTCAGTAGCCTTGGGCTCCAAAAATAGCAAAAGAGCAAGCCCAGTGTGCACATTCATTACAAAACTTTCTTTGTGTCATATTCGCTAATATCCTATTGGTCAAAACAAGTCAAATGCCCAAGTCACCAATTCAAGGAATAGACAACTGGACTCTATCTCTTAAAGGGAAGGAAAAGAGTGGGTGGCCACTTTGGTAATCTACCTTTTATAACCATCAAGGTAACAGTAAACCTACAACTTCCGAAGAAGGGTTAAATGGGTATGATAACGCTGACCAAAATTCACAGCCCTGCAGACCATTTCATTATCCTAAATAAACCATAGAACATCTTAGATTGGATCTTCCAGAAGGCTGAGAAGGGAACTTTCATGCCTTGACTTATTTTAAAAAATGCTTTCAAAAGGAGACTGTGAAAAAAATAAGAGATCCAAGACTAGGCAGAGGAGGAAGTTAAGCAAGGATGTGGCCCAGTCCCATGGGAAGCGCAGGCATGTGAACAGCACCACAGAACTGTCCTGACTTGAGGCCACAGAGCCAAGCTTCTATTCTGGCTTCTTCACTGCATCAATTAGTCTTTGGCTGCAGGGCTTCCCAGGGTTAGATAGGGCACAGTCTTTCAGGGTGAAATGATCCATTTATAGAACTAAATTTGTCACTCAGAACAGCTCTTTTGCAAGTATTTTTTCTAATGAAGAGGACAAGTTTTCTCAGCCTCTTATATTGGTTTCATGTAGCTGCCAATTTTGCCTTTTTAAATTATCATTTTTACATAGAAATATTATACAAATATACATGAACAAATAAATAGGCACTTATAAACCAACACATCCTCTTTTCTAGATGAATACACCAGTGAATGCAGAGTTGTATAGAGGAGAGACAAAAAAAAAAAAAAAAAAAAAAAAAAAAACTGTGGAGTTCCTGGTCTCCAGTGACTGAGTGGCAGGTCAACAAAAGCTGTGGAAGCATGGCTGCTCCATCTAGATTTCAAAGGGTGTCTGGGAGAACCTTGAGGTCCAGACAGAACCTCCTGCAGAGGTGAAAGATCTCTGTGATGGCCCTGCTACATGGAAAGTCTCCACTAACACAATGCCTATTGGAACCATGACAGCAGGGCCACTACCAAAAGCCCCTACTAAGTTCTTTGTGGTCAGGGCCACCACAAAGAACCCCTACATGAATAATGACTAGTAGAGACATAAGGGCAGGACAACCACTGAGACCCCGGGACATCTGGATCCAGCAGCATACAGTGCCTGCCCGGGAGAGCCGCAGTGTTTGACTCCAACCTATAAGAACTGCAGCAAAGGTTGCACCCAGCAAAGCCATGAGAGAAGACCCCTGGAGCTTTGAAGAACCAAACTCTGCCTCAGTGTATCTGGAAGGTCAGACATGGAGTCAAAGAACAGTATTATCCCAATAATCAAGATTTATTGCTATTTGCCTTGTTGGATTTTAGACTCACATGAAACCTATTACTCCCTTTTTCTTTTCTGTTGCTCCTTTTTGGAATGCTAATATCTGTCATATACCTGCCCCACTGGTGTATTTTGGAAGCACATAGCTTGTTTGATTTCACAGGCTCTCAGCTGGAGGGGGAATTTTCCTCAAGACAAATCATACCTCCAGTCTCATTCATATCTGATTTAGATGATATTTAGGTAGACTTTGGACTTAGATTTTAAAGTTAATGTTGGTATGAGTTAAGATTTTGGTGGATATTGGCATGAAATTAATATATTTTTTATGTGAGAAGGACATGAGTTTTAGGGGACCATAGTTGAATGCTATAGTTTAATGTGTATCTTCTCCAAACTTCCCATGAATACTTAATTCCCTTAA
This sequence comes from Tamias sibiricus, assembly GCA_025594165.1. Lineage (NCBI taxonomy): Eukaryota > Metazoa > Chordata > Mammalia > Rodentia > Sciuridae > Tamias > Tamias sibiricus. Next base: position 65,027,262 of record CM046669.1, on the reverse strand, counting down.
GAGGTGAGGCCTTTTGGGAAGTAGTTAAGTCATGAGGGCTCCATCCTCAGTTATTGATTATGCTATAAAGGGATGGAAGGAACTAGCTTACACTCTTTTTGCCCAGATATCTTCTGTCATGTGAAGCCATAGTAACAAGGTACCATCTTAGAAGCAGAGTGTAGCCCTCTCCTGCAGTGAATGCCAGCATCTTGATCATGGACCTCCCAGCCTCCAGAACTGTGAGAAATGAAGTTCTCTTTTTAATAAATTACCTCATCTTAGGTATTTTGTTATAGCAGCATAAGATACATAATCTCAAGAAGGGAGGATCTATTCGTCTTTACTGCCAATTAGTGCTGCCAAAACCTCTGTCCAGAGTACCACATGGATTTCCTGGGCTAATGCTTGAAATGTTTTTTCTTCTAATTTAGTGTAAAGGACATAATGGCAAAGCCATTGTTGAATTAATTGGGAGAATCACAAATCAAATCATTCTCATAGAAAGTTAATAAGTCTACAAAGAAATGTGAGATTTGGGGACTTTTTTTTTTTTTTTTTTAACTACGGGAGGTACTGTTGTTTTATTTTCTAAACATTAAGTTGACTACCATGGAGTTAGTTGCTTACCTGGGGTTTTAATTTTTTGTCTAGAGTGACTCAAAACCACCTTGGACATTCATTTACTGATATATTTTGTTGGTTATCCCCTCATGGAAAAATGCAGAAAATATTAGGGTGTCCCTTTTTTTTTTTTTTTTTTTGTGGTACCGGGGATTGAACTCAGGGGCACTTGACCACTGGGCCACATCCCCAGCCCTTTTTTGTATTTTATTAGAGACAGGGTCTCACTGAGTTACTAAGTGCCTCGCCATTGCTGAGGCTGGCTTTGAACTCGTGATCCTCCTGCCTCAGCCTCCCAAGTGCTGGGATTACAGGCGTGCGCCACCATGCCCAGCTGGGTGTCCCTTTTTATCAGACTTAAAAATCTACAATTATAGAAGCACCGGTAACTACTGTATGGCAGACATAGCTTTGGACATTTGACAATTATTCTCTCATTTAATTCACATGACACCTTTGATCAATGTTTTTCCCTTATGCAAATGGCTCTGTTCAAAGGCACCAAGATGTAAGTGGTTAGGAAAGATCTATTCTCAGATCTGCCTGGGCCCAAAATCTACCACTGTTTCACAATTCTGTGCTGAGTTAGGATAAGTTTGCTGTATATGTCCCTCCACATATTAAATATATTTATTTCATCCTAATATCCCTCAATTCAACTTTTTAATGTTTTCTTTCCAACATTTCCCAAGTAGCCAAGGCCCAGGTTCCCGATTGGCCCTTGACTTATATTTCTGCAATGTAAGATCTTTCTTGGCCTGCACTTTCTTACCTGGAACTCACCTTGTGGGTCATGGTCCCATTGTATCAGCATCTTCTGAGTCTTTGCAGATTTCTCTAGGTTCAGTAACCAAATTCATGCCATAATGTTGGTGCTCAGCATATCTTGGTATTTGATGCCTCCCAGGTAATCATTTTGTATTTTGATTGTAATCATTATTAATAATCCAAAAGAATAAGTTATTAAGGTACAGCATTGTCCAAAATTAACATACTGCAAAAGAAAGATGTGCTTTCATCTGAATCTGGATTCCCTATTCTCAGGGATGGCAACTGGTAAAGAACCATGGAATTTATTAGAATAAGATAATTTTATTTTTTCCTGATAAAAGACATTTTATGTCTAATGACTTAAATTTCAATTGCCTATCCATGGTGTCTCTTTCCTCCAAAGTATCTGCCTTCTCCATCTTTTGCCATAAGTATGAATGCACACAGGAACTGGTGGAGTCTCTTGGCATTGGTAGGCAACCTCTGTTCCTTCTCATTAGTATGTGCCCTCCTCATCTCACTCTTTAACTCCTGAAGTCTGGACATTCTGAGTTACTGACAGGTCTAGGTAACATCCAGAGCCTCAGGTCATCTCCTCCAAATCTCTTTCTTTATGCCCTATAACCCAGGAAGAGTTTTTATTTCCCCATCCTTCCTGGGAGGAAAACCCCAGTCATTAGCTTCTCTCTTACCCTATGAACTTGGCTATACCTGCCTGCCTTTCACTAAGGCAACAAATCTCACTGACCTGCTTTAATGGAAGAAAATCCTAAAGAGAGGGAAAGAAAGAAAATTGCATTAATAAAATAGAGAAACATACAGAAGAATTTTTTAAAATAGTGTCACCATTTTTCTCCAGAAGCAAAATTAGAGCCCAGTACATGGCTTACACTGAGTAAGTGGGAATTGTTGGAGGTGGGGGGAAAGGTGTCTATAATATTTTTTTGTCTCTCCCTGTAGGTAACAATGAAGTGGTTCAACTGTATTAATCTTATTAATTTATCATTATTTCTGCCTTGTTTTTGGATCAGGCCTAATTGAAAACTAATAGATAGTAACCATCTATAATACAAAGAGCAAATATTTGGTTGAAGATCTAAGACCAACCACTTCAAACAGTGTATACCATGGCAAAATTGCTTAATCTCTTTGGATTTCAGGTAGTCTTTCAAAAATGTCATCTATGTCATAAGATTGTTGTCAGTATTCAATGAAATACTCCATATAAATTACCTCACATAGGACCGAGAACTCAGTAAACCTCAGTACATGTTTGTTTCCATTCTTTTACTATTTTTCTTTACAGGATGAGGTAAGAAATGATATTCCCTTTGAGAAAAGACTATCTGTAAAGCCTTGAGGTATTCCACTTTCTGGATATACTGCCTTATGCTTGGCAAACTGTACTGATTAAAAGTTCTAACACAGGAAGAAAAAACTAATTTGGAAAGAGTAATCAAGACTCTCCATAGTCCAAAAGGGACGATTTCCCGGTTGTACAGAGAACCAATAAACCTTCATCCTGAAGACAAAAGTAATTTTATGAAACTGCATGAGGTTTCTCTAGAGGGAGTGATTTCACAAAGCTCAGTGGTCACAGCTGTGCTGTGGAGCCAGAGTAGCTTGAATTTGTGCCATCAAAGGAAAGAATCTCAGGATTTTCTGCTAAGAAACATGATTTTATTTAAATTCTTTTTTAAAAAATATTTATTTATTTGCTTTAGTTGTACACAATCATTTGTCTTTACGTGGTGCTGAGGATCGAACCCGGGTCGCGCACATACGAGACGAGTGCTCTTACCACTGAGCCACAACCCCAGCCCTTAAATTCTTTTTTTAAAAAAATATTTATTTATTTACTTTAGTTGTACACAATGCAATGCATTTTATGTTTTACATGGTGCTGAGGATCGAACCCGGGCCGCGCATGTGCAAGGCAAGCGCTCTGCCGCTGAGCCACAACCCCAGCCCAGCCCTTAAATTCTTAAAGTACTATATTAGTCATGGTTCTCCAGAGAAATAGAACACATACATATTATATCTACTGCATAATACATATAATAGCACATATAACATATCATTTATAACATATTCATATAGACATACATATAGACAGATACACAGGCACACAAATACACATACTCACTCACTGTTATTATAGGAAATTGCTCACATGATTGTGGAGGTCAAGAAGTCTCACAGGCTGCCATCTGCAAGCTTGAGAACCATAAAAGCCAGTAGTGTATGTAACTCAGTTTGAGTTTAAAAGCCTAAGTACTGAAGCAGCAAGGGTGCTGGTCTAAGTTTAAAGTCCTGAGAACCAAGTACACCTAAGTCATATGGCAGGAGAAGATGCATGTCCCAACTCCAACAGAAAAGAATGAATTCATCCTTCTGATTTCTTGTTCTATTCAGATCTTCAGTAGGTTGGATGATTCCCACTTACATTGCTGAGTGTTATCTTCTTTACTTACTCTGCTGATTCAAAAACTCATCCTTTTGGAAACACTATCACAGACACATCAAGTAAAATGTTTTACCAGTTACAGGGGCATTTCTTAGGTCAGTCAAGTTAACACATAAAGTTTAGCCTTCACAAGTCCAACTTTTCTGAACTTAGTACTGTACATATCTTAAATCACAATCTCCAAATAAAGGTAATAATCAGGTCATAGTTTCAACTAACATAATATAGGTATCCTATGCACAACCAAAAATGTACTAATCTCTTTGCCAAAAGAGGAGGCAAAGTTCTCCTCTTGTCTTATAATTTATATACTATGTTAAAGTAGCATAGTATATACTACAGTACCATAGTATATAATTTTATCCATACCTAAATACTGCATATTTATTATGTAACTAAATATATAATATTTAAGTATGGTAAGATCAATCATACCTAAATATTGACATAACATTAAAACATCTTGTTAAATGATAAGGGAACAAAAAATGAAAGAAAAAGATGTTTGCTTAATATATGTATACATGCAAATGTATTCATAACAAAATAAGGAGAAAATTTACATGACAATTATAATCCTCATTTTTGTAACTGGTCACTGATTATTAGCTGATATTTATAACTTTCTTCTTCTACTATTCATTCTGTATGGCTTTTACTTTCAGAAAGCTCCTTAGCAAGCACCTTTACCTGGCAGAGTAACCCAAACCTACAGGGCCATTAGTAGTCCTACCTGAATTGGGTTGTTGTGGTTTTCCATTTACTTTACTCACAGGGCATAATGATGCTAAAAGATGCCTTAAGAGATCTCCTATGTTCCAAACATATTCCTTTTTCCCTCCATGGTAGAGTAGTAGTCCAATTCCTTTGGTTGTCTGATCAGTCCCTTCAGCCAACATCATGGCTCCCTTCTGTGCCTTGTTGATAGAGGCATGAGAAGTCCCAAGTGTCTGGGATGTAGTCCTAATTTCCAATTTAAAGGAATTATTGTGTTTCCCTCAGAACTGATACTTTTAGGCCAACAGAGCATAAAGTTACAGGAATAAGAAGCAAATTTTGCTAGTGAGTCATTAGGGCTAATAGTTGGTAGTACCACTTCTATTTTCACCCCTTGATTCCTGGACTTGTGAATTTTGCATATGAGAGAAATAGCACCATATATTGGAAGCTGATACAGAGTATATACATCATCCTAGAGACTCTTGCCCCCATCTCTGTAATTGTATTGCCACCTTATTAGCATTGTAACTGTATCTCCAAAATCCCACTATAGAAAATTATAGAACACTGAAGAAGGAAATTTTAAAAAGACCTTAGAAAAATGGAAAGACCTCTTATATTCTTAGATAGCAAAATTTATGTTATCAAAATAGCCAAGTTCCAGAAAGCACTATACAGATTGAATGCAATCTCCATCAAAATACCAATGACATTCTTTACAAAACTAGAAAAAAGTCTTAAAATTAATTTAGAATAATAAAAGACCCAGAATAGCCAAAGCAATCTTAAGCAAGAAGAGTAATGCTGAAGGCATCATAATACCTGACTTCAAACTATGCTACAGAGTTATAGTAGCAAAACAGCATGGGATTGGCACCAATACAGACATGAACACCAAGAGAACAGAAGACACAGAGACAAACCCACATACTTAGCGTCATCCAACACTTGACAAAGATGCCAAAAATATATGTAGGAGAAAAGACAGCCTATTTTTAAAAATAATGCTGGGAAAACTCATGTCCATATATAGAAGATTGAAAGTAGATCCCTATCTCTCAATCTGCACAAAAGTCAAATAAAAGTGGATAAAAGACTTAGGAATTAGGCAAGAAACTTTTCAATTACTAGAATTAAACAGGGTAAACACTCCAACTTATTGGTGCAGACACCAACTTTCTCAACAAGACCCCTAAAGCTCAAGAAATAAAATCAAGAATCAATGAATGTAAAAGCATTAAATTAAAAAGCTTCTGCATAACAAAGAAAATTATTAAGAGCATGAAGAGAAAGCCTATAGAATGGGAGAAACTTTTTTGCTAGCTACTCCATTGACAGGGTTAATATTCAGAATACATAAAGAACTCAAAAAACTTAAAACTAAAAATAGTAATTATTGATTGGGCAAAATCAATAAATGAGCAAAGAAACTATACAGATATTTCTCAAGAGAAGAAACACAAATTGCCTACAAATATATGAAAAAATGCTTAACATCCCTAGCAACCATAGAAATGCAAATCAAAACTATACTGAGATTTCATCTCACTCCAGTCAGAATAACAAATTATCAAGAAAACAAACAACAATAAATGCTGGTGAAGATGTTTGGGGAAAGGTACATTTACATATTGCTGATGGGATGACAAATTAGTACAACCAATTTGGAAAGCAGTATGGAAATTTCTTTAAAAACTACTAATGAAACCACCATATGACCCAGCATTCCTTCCTCGATATTTTTCCCAAAGAATTAAAACCATCATGTTATAATGATAGCCACATGAAAGTTTATTAGCTGCTTAATTCACAATAGCCAACTTATGGAAACTGCTGAAGTACCCATCAAACTGTGGTATATATACACAATGGAGTATTACTCAGCTTTAAAAGAGAATAAAATTGTGGCATTTGCAGGAAAATGGATGGAGTTGGAGAACATTATGCTAAGTGAAGTAAGCCAATCCTTAAAAATTTAAGGCTGAATGTTTTCTCTGATTAGTGAATGCTGATTTATGATGGGGTGGGGCATGGGAAGAATGAAGGATTCTTGGATTGGGCAAAGGGGAGGGTGGAGAGGGGTTATGAAGGTAGGAAAGATGGTGGAATGAGATGGACATTATTACCCTAGGTACATGTATGATTGCACAAATGGTGCGTCTCTACACTGTGTACAACCAAAGAATTGAAATGCTGCACTCCATTTGTGTATGATGAATTGAAATGCATTCTGCTGTCATGTACAACTAAGTAGAACAAATTTTAAAAAAATGTAAAAAGCAAAACAACACAAAAAGTAGATGAATGGATTAAGAAAATACGGTATTATATACAACGGAGTTTTACTCAGTCATAAAAAAATAATGAAATTATGGCAATTGCCAGTAAATGGATGGAAATGTAGAACATCATGCTAAGTGAAATAAGCCAGACTCAGAAAATCAAGAGTTAAGTGTTTTCTTTCATATGCAGAAGCCAGAGCAAAGTAAAGAGATAAAAGGGAGACTTCAGATATCATAAAGATAAAGGTAAGATCAATGGAATAGAAGAAGTAGTTTGAAGGGGAGACAGGAGGAATAGAAAATGGGTGGAAATGTAGAATGAATTTAACAAAATTGTGCTGTGTACATATATAAATATACCACAGAGAATTCCACTATAAAGTACCAATTAAAAATAAATAAATTAATGAGTGGGAGGAAGATCATTGGAGAGAGAGAAATTATGTTATAAAGGTATAACTATGTTATGTATAACTATATGTTATATATAACTATATATGTTATACAAATATATGTTATATTTAACTATAAGGCACAATTAAAAGCATTTTAAAAAATGCCTTATACTCCAGGATAAAATAGCACACACCTGTAATCTCAGAGACTCAGGAGGCTCAGGCAGGATTGCCAAGTTTGAGGCCAACCTGGCACAAAAAAAAAAAAAAAAAAATTTAAAGGGGCTGGATGGAGATGTAGCTCAATAAGTGACTTAAGTTCAATCTTCAGTACCACACACACAAATTCCAACATACCATTCTCTCAAGCCAGGCACTTCAGGATAGTAGGGAGCATGGAAATACCAGTAGATTCCATGAGCAGGGGTCCACTACTGCAATTATTTTTCTATGAAGTGAGTTCCTTAATCACAAGCACTGCTGGGTAGAATACCTTGACTGTGGACAGGACATTCTATATGTCCACAGATGCTAGCTTTTCCCAAATCACTGTGTGCAGGGATGGCAAATCCACATCCATAGAAGTATCCAAGTAAGGACAAAACTCTATACCCCACATGATGGAAGCTGTTAAATATAACCAACCAGTTACCAGGAAGTTGGCTGATACCCCTGTAAATGGTGTCATATCAGTGTTGGCCTCTCCTGCTGGCTGATTGGGCACTCAGCAATGGGAATAGCTAGGTTGGCCTTGGTGAGTGAAAGCCCAAGTTGCTGAGCCCATGCATAGCCTCTACCCCTGCCATCATAGTCACTTTGTTCATGACCTCATTGGGCAATTACAGGGGTGGTTAAGGAAAGAGGCTGACAAGTATTTTCAGAATGGGTCATCTTATCTATTTGATTATTAAAATACTTCTGTTGAGATTACTCTTTGGTGAACATTCACATGGAACCTAAACATCACCACTTTTTTGTTAATGCAGATATGTTTATTCACATGCCTAAATCTCTTTGTCACCAATTTTCCAATCATGTTCCTTCCAACTTCCTGTCCATTCAACAAAACCATCATTTACAGTCCTTGAATCAGTATATAATTTCCACATATGGCCATTTCTCTTGCCAAGTAAAATGCACAATCAGGTGCAATGCCCAGTTCTGCCCACTGGAAGGATTTCCCTTCCCTGATGTCCTTCAGGGATGTCCCATAGAGGAGCTGAAGTGCTACAGATGTCCACTTTCAGACAGTGCCTATATATGAGGCAGAACCATTTTAAAAAAAATTATTAGAGCTTTATGGTTATACATTGTAATTGGGTTCATCCTGACAAAGTCATATATGCATATGTTATGGGCCAGGCTATATGGGCAATGACCAAACAGACTCCATTTACCCTAAGACTCCATGTCATATAATAAATGCTTCTCCCATGGGAACACTCCGCCTATGTACCTATCAGTAGTTGCTTGGCATAGCATGTTTGGCAACATAAAATGGCAATTCTTACACAATGTAAAATTGGTCTGTCTTTGGTTCCCATTTTTCTTGGACAATGTACCCTGTCAGAGATTGATTGTCCAGATGTTAGTAACCATTCTCTAACTTGCACTCAGCTAGGGTCATTTTGGCCTACTTCTCATGGAAAATACTAATGTACCCATTCATTGTTCTGCTAACTGCTCAATTCAGCTTCTGTCCCCCTGCTTGCTTGCAGCTACGTCAACCCAGATGTGATTTTTGTGGTTTTTGCTTTTAAAGACCCTGAAATGCTCAGGCTCAGGGCTGTTCCCTGCAGAGACAGTTATGGGTCCTGTGGGGAGCAGTCGCCAGTGGCTGGCTAAATAAAGACTCTCCAGTTCGGACAAAATGGACTTGGTATGTTTTCTAAGCATTCTGCACCATAACACATAGAAATCATTTTTAGTTCATGATCACCCCTTTTCCTTTCCCCTTCCCCCTTTATTCCTCTGCCAACCAATTATAAAGAATTTCTCTTGGGGCCATAGGTACATGCTGGGGGAAAAAAAGACTGTACCAGTAGTGGGGTCCATAATCATTTAGGCAAATTCTTATATAAGTTACCTCTGCCTTCAGGGCCTGATTAGGCCTGATAACACATCTACCACTTTCATTTGATGATGGAGGATTGATGTTCATACTTAATGTTCTGGCCTGAAGATCAGATAATACTCTTTTTATAATGGGCAGCTCAGGCCACATGGTAACTTGGTGCTATATGGTTAAGCATTCAGTCCATTAGCAGATCAAGAAATGTCTCTCAAGTACAGAGTAGTTGCCTGTACATAATAGCAGAGCTTTGCTTCATAATCCTAAAGGCCTGAATTTTTGTTCACCTGTATGGCCTTGTCAAGGACTCTAAACACCATCCCTGTCTGCCACATCTATTTTAAGCACTGCTGGATCTGCTGGATCATATAGTCCACATGGCAGATTAGCTTGCACAGTAACCTGGATCTGTTTTAGAGTCTTGTATAGTTTGTTCTAAATTCCACTCAAAACTAGAAGCTTCTTGGATCACTCAGTAGATGAGCCAAAGTAACACACCCAAATGAGGAATATATGGTCTCTAAAATCCAGAGTCCATTAGGTGTTATGTCTCTTTGTTATAGGAGGAGACAGTTTTAAAAACTTACAACTCACCTAAGAAAGGATATCTTGGCATGCCCCACACCTCTGACAACCTAGAAATTTTATCAATATAAAAATTCCTGGGGCTGGAGTTGTGGCTCAGTGGTAGAGCGTTTGCCTTGCATGTGCAAGGCACTGGGTTCATTCCCCAGTACCAGATTAAAAAAAAAAAAAAAAAAAAAAAAACTAAATAAAAAATTTCCTAGATTTTAATTAGACTTATTTACCACTCAGAGTACTTACCAATAAGTCTAGAGTCATTGCTACTTCTAACTCCCTGGCATAATCAGCAAAATGACATTCTTGTGATACCTTGTGGAAAGCAAAGAGCTGATCAAGATTTTTGAGAACTAAATAATGTCATAGGACTGGAAAGCTGATATATTCCTGAGGTAGGACAGTGAAGGTGTATTGCTGGCTTTGCTAGATGAAAGCAAATTGATTTTGCTGGGCCTTATGGACAATGATGGAGAAAAATCCTTGTTCCAAATCAATAGCTATATGCCAAGGTGCCACAGGATGTGCTAATTTACTAAAGTAATAAAAATACATCCAACGTAGCAGCTACAATTGGAGTTACCACCTGATTAAGTTTATTTTTTAGTTGTAGATGGACATAATACCTTTATTTTGTTTATTGATTTTTATGTGGTGCTGAGGATAGAACCCATATTAGACAAGCACTCTACCACTGAGCTACAACCCCAGCCCCTGACAATTCACTGTTATTCTCTATGACCTACCTGTCTTTTGCCCAGGTCAAGTGATTGTTAGATGGGGCTGGAGTGGATATCACCATCCCTACATCTTTCAAGTCCTTAAGGAGAGCACTAATTTCTATAATTCCTCCATGGATATAGTATTGCTTTTGATTTACTACTTTTCTGGGTACAACCAGTTCTACTGGCTTCCACTCATTCCACCAGTCAAGGAACCAAAGTGTGAATTCTGTAAGCTGCCAAGCATGTTTATTCCAAACATGCATTTCAGAACTGGGAAAATATCCATAGGATCAATTAAAAGACCCACTTGGATCCACTGTGAGTCAGATGTAAAACTCCATTGATCATTTGACTTCCAAAAGCCCCTACTCTGCGAAGAGGACCACAGTGTGCTTCAGGAGTCTCGAAATCATTACCAATTCAGAGCCAGTGTCCAGTAGTCCTCTATACATACTTACCCTAGTAAAAGGTTATAAGTTCCCTTGGGGAAGGCATGAAGAAAGGTTAAGAGTATAATATTTTAGTATTGTAATGTGCTTCTTCCAAGGGATCTGGCCTCTCCTTCACTCAAGGTCTGTAAACTGCCTCAAGTCTTGGAATTAATTGAGGCACCATAATCACAGGTCTTTATTTTTGCCCTTATATAAAATTCTAGACCAACCAAAGTCTTAGTATCATAGACATAGATGAGATAAAGGAAGTTAAATAAATGCTGTGTTTTGCATGAACTTCCATACAACAACCAACCAAACCATTTCAGCAAAACATCACAAATCCAGTTGTAATGCAGTTAACTGTGTGAGTGCCTTCTCTTCTTTCCCACATCTTAAGATCCTAAATGATGTTTATCCTCCAGCCCACAGTATCATTTTTGGGATGTAGAGGGAACTTCATACACATCTATTGCATAAGAGAGACCAAATCAAATCAAATGATTTGCAACAGTAAAAGCATCTTTAGCCTAGATAAGCTACCCTTGGGAGCAAAGGAAAAGAAATGACAATATAATTGCTGTTATTACTACCTGCCTTCTATTACATTTTGTGAAAGTAAGCTGTTTTTTAAAAAATAAATGTCTAGGGGCTGGGGCTGTAGCTCAGTGGTAGAGTGCTTGCCTCGCATGTGTGAGGCACTGGGTTTGATCCTTAGCACCACATAAAAATAAATAAATAGGGCTGGGGTTGTGGCTCAGTGGCAGAGCGCTCGCCTTGCACGTGCACGGCCCGGGTTCGATCCTCAGCACCACGTAGACATGAATGCATTGCATTGTGTACAACTAAAGTAAATGGATAGATATTTAAAAATAGGCAAATAAATAAATAAATAAAGATTGCATTCATCTACAACTAAAAAAATATTTTTAAAAAAGTAAATGTCTAGAGCTGGGGAGATTTTAAATGATTCTTAAAGGTCAAGATTTAAGACTATGGGCTGAGAAATTGTATAAAGCCATTGCTCCCCTCAGTGGCTTCTACCTTCGGGATTCACTTTCCTTCTCCTGTATTTCCACAGCAGTCCCTAGTGGATTTTGTTGCAACCTGCAGCTATCGCCACCTGCAGCAACGATACCGCAGGAAAGAATTCGGAAGCAGACTGGAAAATGAATAGGTTCTTTATTCTTGCTTCTTCTAACTTCTCTCTCTGGCTCCAACAACCTCTCCAACTCCAACCACCACCTCTAGCCAACCTCACCCAGTTAAAAACTTTTTGCCTTAAAGAGTATACACGTGTCAACAGCTCAAACTTACAGGTGCGTCACATAGTTTTCATGGGCATAGAAAGATTCTTAGATAAATGCATAAATATCAGGTGAAAATACTGAAACACCTCTTATGGCTCTCAGCTAGCTGCCATCTTAGCTATCTCCTTATTAGGGCTCTTACATTTCCCCCCTTTTATTTTAAAAGAGGGATAGCTCTAGAGCGTCTACATGTGCAACCAACATTCTTACCCGTCATTGGATAATCAAGGCTGTGCCCTTGACTCCTGTCTTAGGTTGATATGTCGGCCACATGAGACTTTCCCGTGGATGGGTGACGACCCTCACCACATCCGGATCGACTGTGCCTGTCTTAGGTTGTCCCCCTCTGGGGATCTTACCCGTCATTGACTACCAGCCATCCAATTGAGCCAACCAAACATGAGGACATGCTTCGGTTCTAAGGCAGCAAGCTTTGCGCTGACGAGCCAAGTTCCATAGTGTATCAAGTTTTTTAAACAAATCAGCTGCCCTAAGTTCCATTAAGCAACACACTGAGTTCTCTAGACAAACACCTGCAAGGCATTGTCCCATGCAATGTCCCAAACATAGAAAGATTTATCAAAATATCCATTTGCTAACATGTTGATCTAGGAGGCCTCGTGCATGTAGAGCAGAAGCCACACTGCTGGTGAAATTGTTTGATGCTTGAGCAGCAGGGATGCTTGTAGCAATTGCGATCCCTGCAGCTGTAGCAGCAACCGTCTTTTTTATGTCTAGACAATGCCACCGGCAAATCTTGAAGGCCCACTACTAGAAACTCAAGCATCAATCATTAGAGGAAAGGCAGTGCCATTCCAGCACTGAGCCAAGAAGCGAGTTGTCAAACTAAAAAATAGAATTATTAGATCAGGTAATTGAAGTTGATTTCTGCTCACACACATTGCTGCTTGAGCACCCACAAACATAAGCTGGCAAAATATCACATTCAGAATGGATTAAAGAAAGACTGAGGGTATTTAGCTGACAAAATATTATATTTAAGATAAATTAAAGAAAAACAAAGAGCATTTTAGAAAAATAATTTGTTAGCTGGAACCCTGAGCCTCTGCATACACAGCAACCTTCCATGAATATACCTGTTGAAACAATTTAAATTAATCAGCTATTTAACAAATAAAGTTAATTACAAATAAACAATCCCATGTCAAATACCAAAATATCAGGTTATACAGTATTAGTCATATTCTTTGCTGAAGAGAAGTCCTAGAGACACCTATAAATTAAGGTTGAAGGTACCTTCACTATTTAATTGTTTACCCAATTTGAATACTCTTAACTTAAATGAATTAAAGTTATTTGGATCCATATATATATATATATATATATATTTTTTTTTTTTTTTATATTATTAATTTTCATGAGCACTTGGTTTTGTTATTTGTGACGTCACATTGGACAGATGCACAAATATAAAGACATATATTTGTGACGTCACATTTACATGAAATCTAGACAAGCACACAGACATAAAGACATATATAAAAAAGAAAAACACAATTGTGTGCACACTAAAGAGAGATCCAGCCAGGAGGAATGAGACTTAAGTTGTGAATTTATTGAAGGTAAAAGCACACAGTTTAAAAATTTCTTAGCTGAAAAGGCAAAGATGAGGTTCCTTTGTTGGAAAAGAGACAAACTCGCGCAGGTGCGCGGATACCTCTTTTAAGGGAATCATTCCACAACTACTTCATCTTGGCCCTTTTGACTTGGCACTTGTTTTATTAATCTTGATTCTGCAACAACTTCATCTTGGCCATTTTGATTTGGTACCTGTTTTATTAATCTTGATTGGATCCACACCGGCGAGGTTTCATGCTGTGGAAAAACACAAACAGATCCTCTCCCCCAAATTAATACTGGGTCTGGACATTTCCATGTACCTGAAAGAACATCCTTCCAGTAAACCAAAGGTTTATGTTGTTGGTGTGGATTCCAGTGTCTGTCTCCAGCCAAATATCCTTTGGAATCCAAAGTTAAAAAATTTAAAGTAAAAAGGGCAACAGCTAATCTATCTTTAGGATTTGTCCAATTTCCTTCTTTTTGTTTCAAAAGCATAAGTTTGTGTGATTAGCTCGTTCAATTATACCTTGGCCTTGAGGATTATATGGGATACCAGTCTTATGAAGTATACTGAATTTTGTGCAAAACTATTTGAAAGATGAGGACGTATATGCAGGGCCACTGTCTGTTTTAAGCATTTTGGGAATGCCCAATGCAGCAAAAGCTTGCAAACAATGAGATGTAACATCTTTAACTTTTTCTCCAGCATGTAAGGAAGCAAAAATCATGCCTGAGCATGTATCTATGGTCACATGAATAAATCACAATTTTCCAAAACTTGGCTCATGAGTGACATCCATCTGCCACAAATGATTGGGCATTAATCCTCTTGGGTTAACCCCATAATGTGGATTGGGCAAATGAGTCACACAAGATTGACAAGCCTTCACAATTGTTTGAGCTTGATCTTTAGTTATTTTGAAACTTTGTTGTAAAGTAGTACTATTAACATGAAATTGAGAATGGAACGAGGTAGCTTGTTGGACTGCTGAAAATATAAAGATTGTTTGAGTGAGGGCATCGGCCTTTTGATTACCTTCATGGAGAGGACCAGGCAAATTAGTATGAGCTCTGATATGTCCAATAAACAAAGGTTCTTTACGTTCCCATAGAAGGTTTTGAATTTGAAAAAACAATTTAAAGTCTGGAGTATGAGGTGCTATTGGACCTGCTAGCTCCAATTTAGGGACAGCATGTACAATATAGTGGCTGTCTGAAAAAATATTTATGAGCTGTTCTTTAAAACGTTCAAGAGCTATAATAATAGCTTCAAGTTCAATAATTGAGCTGATTTATGGGCAGTAATATGAATCATATTTTCTTTTTGAGTGACTATTGCAGCAGTACCGTTAGAAGACCCATCTGTAAATACATTTAATGCCTTAGGAATAGGTTGATTTTTTACTGCCTGTGGAAATATAATGGGATGATGATACAAAAAGATAGTATAGGAGACTTAGGAAGATGGTTATCAAATTTGCAGAAGTAGAGCATCTAGCTATAGCTCAATCATTAACATTGAAGCATAAATATTCAACCTGTGATAATGAATAGGGAGTAATAATAGTAGCGGGGTAAATGCCAAATATTTTAGTAGAAGTCTTAAGTCCTTGAAGAATAAATTTAGCCACCATGGAGGTATAAGACTCAATTGTACTTTTAAGAGAGACGGGCAAATGTATCCATAATAAAGGCCCCTGTTGCCAAAATACTCCTGTGGGTGTATATTGTGAAGAAATAATAATCAATATCTGTAAGCTACCTGGTACCGAAAACCGGGAGGAAAACTCTCGGAGGCAGAGTAAAGCTTTTACTACTTTTACTTCTACTTTCTTAGAGCTTTGAGAGGGAAAGAAAGATTTTTAGAGAGAAAGATTAAAGAGAGCTTTTCTTCTTGTCTTCTTAGCTTAGCTTAGAGTAGAGAGAAGGATAGAGCTTAGAGAGAAAGAAAGAGCTTAAAGATTAGAGCTTCTTTCTTCTCTCTTCTTTCTTCCTTCTTCTTTCTTCTGTCTTCTGTCTTCCTCAGGAGCCTCGGCCTAACTCTGACCAGTCATTACTTCTTCTATCTGGTTTCTCTTCTGTCTTCTATCTGGTTTCTCTTCTGTAACCGCTCTGCCTACGTTCTGGCCACTCTGATTCTTCTGACCGACCGAGTGACTGCCCGACTGACTGAATTCTCCGTTCTCCTAACTCGGACCGCTTTCACCCGGTTATATACCTTCAGCTTTGCGGGTGCCTACAGGTGCGTCACATACATATCAGGTGGAACTTATGGCTTCCAGCTAGCTGCAACAGCCCTTCCCAATTAGGGCTCCTTCAAATATCAGCAGTCGAGCAAAATCAATTCTATCACAATGGGATCCTTCAATGGCCTTTTCTACCAACTTTAAAGCTTCCCTGGCATCGGGAGTCAATGTTCGCGGTGAAGATGGATCAGGGTTCCTGCGAAGGATATCAAATAAGGGTTTTAATTGGCCAGTAGTGAGACTTAGTGTAGGGCGAAGCCAATTAATGTCTCCCAGCAATTTTTGAAAATCGTTAAAAGTGGCCAAATGTTCCTTATTTATTAAAATTTTTGAGGCCTAATAAAAGTATCCATAATTTATAATCCTATATATAATATTGGAGATCTAGTTTGAACCTTTTCTTCAGCAATGTTTAGTCCATATCATTTCAAGTTTTCTGATATATTGCTAAATATGGTGAATAAGACTTCTTGATTAGGATGAGCAAGCAAAATATCATCCATATAATGGAGGCACATAAGCTCTGGGTATTTGTTCTTGATAGGCTGAATAACTTTATCCACATAGATTTGACATATAGTGGGGCTATTAGCCATTCCCTGGGTAAAACTTTCCACTGGAATCTTTTTTTTTTTTTTTAAGATTATTTATTTACTTATTCATAATGCACAAGTATATCATCTTTTTACATATAACTGCTTGTATACAAAGTATATAAGTATCATTCAAATCTTTAATCATGCATTTAGGATAGTGATATCCATCTCATTCAACCACCATTTTCCCCCCCTTCTCCCCCCCTGCTCCCTCCCTTACCCTCCCTTTCCTTTGACCATTCTAGTGTTCCTCTAATCCTATGTACCCCCATCCAATCACACTGTGAACTAACCTCCTTATATCAGAGAAAACATTTGGTGTTTGGATTTTTGAGATTGACTAATTTCACTTAGCATTATATTCTCCAACTTCATCCATTTACCTGCAAATGCCATTATTTTATTCTCTCTTATTGCTGAGTAAAATTCCATTTTGTATATATACCACATTTTCTTTATCCACTCATCTACTGAGGGACATCTAGGTTGGTTCCACAACCTAGCTATTATGAATTGTGCTGCTATAAACATTGAAGTGGCTGTGTCACTGTAATATGCTGTTTTTAAGTCTTTTGGAAATAGACCCAGGAGTGGGATGGCTGGGTCATAGGGTGGTTCCATTCCCATTTTCCCAAGAAATCTCCATACTGCTTTCCACAGCAGTTGCACCATTTTGCAGTCCCACCAGCAATGTATGAGTGTGCCTTTTTCCCCACATCCTCTCCAACATTTATTGTTGTTTGTGTTCTTGATAGCTGCCATTCTAACTGGAGTGAAATGAAATCTTAGAGTAGTTTTTATTTGCATTTCTCTAATTGCCAGAGAGGTTGAGCATTTTTTCATGTATTTGTTGATTGATTCTATATCTTCTTCTGAGAAGTGTCTTTTCAGTTCCTTAGACCATTTATTGATTGGGTTATTTTCTTTTTTGGTATAAAGTTTTTTGAGTTCTTTATATATTCTAGAAATTAGTGCTCTATCTGATGTGCATGTATTAAATATTTGTTCCCAATTAGTTGGCTCTCTATTCACCTCACTGATTGTTTCTTTTGCTGAGAAGAAGCTTTTTAGCTTAAATCTATCCCATTCATTAATTCTTGGTAATAGTTCTTGCGCTACAGGATTCTTTTTTTTTTTTATAATTTTTAATATGTACAACTCATAGTGCATATATTTAGTATCTTTTTACATACAACTGTTTGTATACAAAGTATATTCGTACAATTTAGGTCTTCAATCATGCATTAAGGAAAATGATATCCGTCTCATTCAACCACCTTTTTTTTTTTTTCCCCTTATTAAGGAACTTGGGGCCTAATCCGACATGTTGGAAATTGGAGCTTACTTTTTCTATTAGGCTTATTTTCTCTGGTCTAATTCCTAGATCCTTGATCCACTTTGAATTGAGTCTTGTGAATGGTGAGAGATAATGGTTTAATTTTATTTTGTTGCATATGAATTTCCAGTTTTCCCAGTACCATTTGTTGAAGAGGCTATCCTTTCCCCACTGTAAATTTTTGGCACCTTTGTCTAATATAAGATAACTGAAATTATATGTATTAGTCTCTGTGTCCTCAATTCTGTACCATTGGCCCACCCATCTGTTTTGGTGCCAATACCATGCTGTTTTAGTTACTATTGCTCTATAGTATAATTTAAAGTCTGGTATGGTGATGCCCCCTGCTTCACTTTTCTTGCTCAGGATTGCTTTGGCTATTCTGGGTCTCTTATATTTCCAGATAAATTTCATGATTGCTTTTTCTATTTCTTTGAAAAATGACATTGGAATTTTGATTGGAATTGCATTAAATCTGTATAATGCCTTTGGTAGTATGGACATTTTGACAATATTGACTCTACCTATCCAAGAGCAAGGTAGGTCTTTCCATCTTCTGAGTTCTTCTGATTTCTTTCTTTAGTGTTCTATAATTTTCATTATAGAGGTCTTTCACCTCTTTTGTTAAGTTGATTCCCAGGGTTTTTTTTTTTTTTTTTTTTTTTTTTTTGATGTTATTGTAAATGGGGTCGTTTTCATCATTTCCCTTTCAGAGGCTTTGTCACTGATATATAAAAATGCCGTTGACTTATGGGTATTGATTTTGTATCCTGCTACTTTGCCAAATTCATTTACTAGTTGTAAAAGTTTTCTGGTAGAGTTTTTTGGGTCTTCTAGGTATATTATCATGTCATCAGCAAATAGTGCTAATTTGAGCTCTTCTCTTCCTATCTGGATCCCTTTAATTTCTTTCGTCTGTCTAATTGCTCTGGCCAGAGTTTCCAGTACTTTGTTAAATAGGAGTGGTGAAAGGGGGCATCCCTGTCTTGTTCCAGTTTTTAGAGGGAATGCTTTCAATTTTTCTCCATTTAAGATAATGTTAGCTCTGGGCCTTGCATAAATAGCTTTTATAATGTTGAGATATATTCCTGATATTCCTAGTTTTTCTGGTGTTTTGAACATAAAGGGGTGCTGTATTTTGTCAAATGCTTTTTCTTCATCTATTGAGACAATCATATGATTTTTATCTTTAAGTCTATTGATGTGATGTATTATGTTTATTGATTCACGAATATTGAACCAGCCTTGCATCCCTGGGATAAACCCCACTTGATCGTGGTGCACTATCTTTTTGATATGTTTTTGTATTCGATTTGCCAGGATTTTGTTGAGGATTTTTGCATCTATGTTCATTAAAGATATTGGCCTGAAGTTTTCTTTTTTGGATGTGTCTTTGCCTGGCTTTGGAATTAATGTAATATTGGCCTCATAGAAAGAGTCTGGAAGAGCTCCCTCTTTTTCTATTTCTTGAAATAGTTTGAAGAGCATTGGTATTAATTCTTCTTTGAAAGTCTTGTAGAACTCGGCTGTAAACCCATCAGGTCCTGGACTTTTCCTTGTTGGTAGCTTTTTGATGACATCTTCTATTTCTTCGCTTGTAATTGATCTGTTTAAATTGTGTATAGCCTCCAGATCCAGTTTAGGCAAATCATATGACTCTAGAAATCTGTCAATGCATTCAGTATTTTCTATTTTATTAGAGTACAAGTTTTCAAAGTAATTTCTAATTATATTCTGTATATCTGAGGTGTTTGTTGTGATATTCCCTTTTTCATCACGAATGTTAGTAATTTGAGTTTTTTCTCTTCTTCTTTTTGTTAGCATCACTAAGGGTCTGTCAATTTTGTTTATTTTTTCAAAGAACCAACTTTTAGTTTTGTCAATTCTTTGAATTGTTCCCTTAGTCTCAATTTCATTAATTTCTGCTCTGATTTTAATTATTTCCTGTCTTCTGCTACTCTTGGTGTTGATCTGTTCTTCTTTTTCTAGTGCTTTGAGGTGTGATGTTAAGTCATTTATTTGTTGTTGTTGTTCTTTTTTTTTTTCCTTTTAAGGAATGAACTCAGTGCAATGAATTTTCCTCTTACTACTGTCTTCATAGTGTCCCAGAGATTTCTATACGATGTATCTGTGTTCCCATTTGTCTCTAGGAATTTTTTAATCTCCTCTTTGATGTCTTCTTCAACCCCTTGTTCATTCAGTAGCATGTTGTTTAGCTTCCAGTTGATGGAGTAGTTTTTCTTATTCCTTGTTTTGTCGTTGATTTCCAATTTCATTCCTTTATGGTCCGATAGCATGCAGGGTAGTATCTCTATTTTTTTATATTTGCTGAGAGTTGCCTTGTGACATAATATATGGTCTATTTTGGAGAAGGAGCCATGTGCTGCTGAGAAAAAAGTGTATTCTTTTACTGTGGGATGAAATATTCTATATATGTCCATTAAGTCTAAGTTATTAATTGTTTTAAGGAGGCCTACGGTTTCTTTGTTTAGCTTTTGTTTGGATGATCTATCTATTGGTGAGAGAGGTGTGTTGAAATCCCCTAGAATAACTGTGTTGTGGTCAATTTTACTCTTGAATTTGAGAAGAGTTTGTTTGATGAATGTAGGTGCTCCATTATTTGGGGCATATAGATTTATGATTGTTATATCCTGTTGATGGATGGTTCCCTTAAGTAGTAAGAAATATCCATCTTTGTCCCTTTTGATTAGTTTTGGCTTGAAGTCTACCTTATTTGAAATGAGAATGGAAACACCTGCTTGCTTCCACAGGCCATGTGAGTGATAAGATTTTTCCCAGCCTTTCACCTTCAGTTTATTTATGTCTTTTTCTATGAGGTGTGTTTCTTGTAGACAGCAAATTGTTGGGTCATTTCTTTTAATCCATTCAGATAATCTGTGTCTTTTGAATGGTGAGTTTAGGCCGTTAACATTCAGGGTTATTATTGAAATGTGATTTTTATTCCCATCCATTTTTATTTGTATTATGATCTTTAGCTTGATTTGGTTTCTCTTCTGGTTGGAATTTCCCTTAGTTTAATATCTTCCTTTGTTGATTTTCAAGTTATTTTTCTCTTCTTCTTCATGAAAAATTTTTCCCAGGATGTTCAGAAGTACTGGCTTTCGAGCTGCAAAATCTTTTAACTTTTGCTTGTCGTGGAAGGTTTTTATTTCATCTTTCGAATCTAAAGCTCAATTTTGCTGGATATAAGATTCTTGGTTGACATCCCTTTTCTTTCAGAACTTGAAATATGCTATTCCAGGATCTTCTTGCTTTTACGGTCTGGATAGAAAAGTCTGAACATAGTCTGATTGGTTTTCCCCTATATGTAATCTGCTTCCTTTCTCTTGTGGCTTTTAATATTCTCTCCTTGCTCAGTATATTAGGCATTTTCATTATAATGTGTCTTGGTGTGGGTCTGTTGTGATTTTGTATATTTGGTGTTCGGTAAGCCTCTTGAACTTGGTTTTCCCATTCATTCCTCAAGTTTGGAAAATTTTCTGTAATTATTTCATTAAATAAATTGTTCATTCCTTTGGCTTGATACTCTGCCCCCTCCTCTACCCCAATCACTCTTATGTTTGGTCTTTTTATGTTGTCCCATAATTCTTGGATGTTCTGTTCTTGGTTTCTTACCATTTTTGCTGTGTAATCTAGATTTTTCTCTAGGGTATATATTTTGTCCTCATTGTCTGAGGTTCTTTCTTCCAAGTTATCTACTCTGTTGGTGATACTTTCGATTGAGCTTTTATTTTGGTTTATTGCTTCTTTCATTTCTGGAATTTCTGTTTGGTTTCTCTTTAGAGCCTCTATCTCCCTATTGAAGTGATCTTTTACTTCCTGTATTTGTTTATGGTGTTCTTTGTCAAAATGATCTTTTGCCACCTGTATTTACTCCCTCATCTCATTTTTTAGTTCATTCTTAAGTTCCACAAGCATTTGGCAAATGTAATTTCTAAATTCCATCTCTGTCATTTCACCAACTGTGCATGCCATGGAATCTACTGAGGAGGTATATTGATGTTTGTGCCACTTTCCTTCCTTGTTTCTTCATCTTGCTTGTACATCTATTCTTCTTGCACTATGGGACCTTGACTATTTTGATTTTACCTTAGAACCTTACGTTGCTCCTGTAGTACAATGCTATCAGATCCCATTATATTTCCTTTATACTTTAAAATCAGACACTTTCTATTCAGAGAATCCCAGTTTGATCACAATGTACAGATTTAGTTAACCTAGATAGTGTTTCCAATTTAGTCTGTAAGCTTCTAATGGGGCTTTATAGATTCAAGTAATGGACACAGAGGTGATATGTTTAGTAAGAGGGAAGTGAGTGAAATGACTTGTGCTTTCTTGGAAAGTATGAAAAGAGAGTTCTATGGAAGTGGTTTAGTATCAGCAGATGAGAGAGGAAATAGTGAGTGATTAGGTGGTAAGACCAATTTATATATAAACCTAATTTATGCAGCGGTTGAGAGAAGAAATAAAGAAAGATGGAGAAAAAGAAAAAGAAAAAAGGAGGAAAAAGAAAAAAGTGACCAAGGAGTAGAAATTAGTATGAGAGAGAGTGAGTCTAGAAAATAGAGAATACACTATATATAACACCACTTTGCTATATATTTCAATTGTACTTGTTCAAAAAAATCCCAACTTCTGCGTATAACTTGTTTTTGCCTTTGTTGAGTATGCAATGGCACGGTGTAAATAGGGAAGATGAAGGAAGAAGAAAAAATACTAAAGTGAGAAGGAAGAAAAGAAAGAACGCAAAGAGGGCAGAAGCAAACAAACACACTGTCAATCAAAACAAAACAAAACAACAACAACAACAAAAACCCACAGAAACTAAGAAACAACCCCCCCCCCAAGAAACAACAAAACAAACAAAAAACCAAACAAACAAAAACGTTGAAACCAGGAATAAGTCTCAAGCCAAATGGACCCTTGGAAACCCTTCTTATTTCCCTTCCAGATTAAGCCAATTGACCCGGAACATATCCAGTCAGCAATCCTGTTAGTGGAGTCAAGGCTGCACCTTTGGCCCTTTGCAGAATGGCACAGTGGAAGAGTGGAGGGGGCTTATCCTCAGGATGGGCCCAGCGTTCAGCAGCAGGGAGCTGCCACTCTGGGCCCTGCAGGCCAGGCAAATTGGCGGCTGGATCTCTCCTTCCCACAGGCGGGCGGATGCCTACCTCTTGCTCTGCTCACCGCTTGGCGGGTCGCGGGGAGTGGAGGTGGTGCTTCCCCAGGTCTGGCCCTGCTGCAGCAGCAGGGAGCTGCCACTCTGGGCCCTGCAGGCCAGGCAAACTGGCGGCTGGATCTCTCCTTCCCTCCACTGGAATCTTTGATCAGGGCCATTATTATTGATAGAAGGAACTGAAAAAGCAAACCTGGGGGCATCCAGAGGATGTAGAGGAATAGAAAAGGAACAATCCTTTATATCAAGAGTTATAAGATGGAAATTTTTAGGAATAGCTACAGGATTAGGAAGTCCAGGTTGGGTAGGGCCCATAATTTGCATGGTTTTATTGATTTCTCTAAGATCATGTAACAATCACCATTTTCCTGATTTTTTCTTGATCATGAATATGGGGGAATTCCAGGGAGAGGTGAAAGGTTCTATATGTCCTGCTTCTAGTTGTTGTTGGATTAGTAGGTGGGCAGCTTGTAATTTCTCTCTAGATAGGGGCCACTGAGGGACCCACACTGACTTATCTGAAAGCCATGGTATTTTCAAAATTGTTTTCTCAGTGGCCCCTAAAAAAAATATCCTTTACCTTTTTGATGATGATTTCTTTTAAGCTTAATAGGGTTAGGATCACCCTGTAGACTTTTATTTTTAACACGTGCGGGTTTGGTTGCAAAATATCTCTTCCCCATAAGGTAACTGGCAAGCTGGACAAAACATAAGGCTGAAATGTTCCTTTATGCCCTTCATCATCTTCCCATTTAAAAAAAAAACTGTTGCACTTTGTTCTGGGCTGTTAGTATATCCCAAGCCTCTTAAACTGGTTGAAGCCTTCTGTAGAGGCCAGTGCTTGGGCCATTGTCATAGATTGATGATGGAAGAGTCAGCCCTAGTATCAATCAATCCCTCCATCTCTATACCTTGAATTTTTAATTTGCACATAGGCTTCTGTGAACAATCCTGAACCCAGCAAGCCATAGGTCCCGAGCCAGTGGAACCAAACCCCCTATTTTTCCTATTTTGAGGCATACTCTTAAATGAGTCATGTAAACTGGGAAGGAGAAGCAGCTGAGCAATTCTATCTCCTTGGTTAACAGAGCAAATGCCTCGAGGTGAACTAAGCATAATCTTAATTTCTCTTTGGTAGTCTGAGTCTATTACACCTGGAGTCACTTGAAAACCTGATAAGCTTTTAGAGGTTCTCCCGAGTATAAGTCCTACAGTTCCTGAGGGAAGAGGTCCCCTGACTCCTGTGGGAATCAGTTGAACCCCCATTTCAGGTGTTAGCACTATCCAGGCGGTGGAACAGAGGCCTAGTCCTGCACTTCCTCTTGTTCCTCTAACGAGGGAGTCAATGGGTAAGAGGGATTGTGTTGAGGAATCATCTGGATGGATGTTTGAGGATACTCTTCCTCTAACGCCTCATACATTTGTGGGCCCCAGGGCATTGGGCCCCATGCCCTGTTTTTTGAATTCCTAGACAAAATGTTTCCATAAATATCGAATTTAGATCTGCACTTATTAGCCCAATGGTTTCCTTTTTTACACCTGGGGCAGTGGCCTGGGGCATGATATGAGCTTGGTCTTATTTCTCTTTGGGGATATTGTCTAGAATAACTTGATTGATTATAATAATTTTTAGGTTGAGCCCTTTTTGTGAAATTTTGAGGGGAAGCACCTCTCATTGCTGCTGCAATCACATTTCCTGTGACAAAGGCGTCATTTATATCTTTACATAATCTTATATATACTGAAGGTCCCTTTTAGATTTCCATGGTCTGATAGCGTCTTGACAATATTTGTTGGCATTTTCATATGCCAGCTGAATGACTAATGGCATAGCTTGATCAACGTCTCCAAACACTCTACGTGCAGTGCAGTTTGCAAAAGCCTATCAGCAAAGTCAGCATAGGGCTCATTAGGTCCCTGAATTACTTTACACAAGCTACCCTGTAAGTCACCAGTTCCTTGTAAAGTTTTCCATGCCTTAACAGCTGTGGCATATATTTGAGTGTAAACTCCAGGATCATACTGAATTTGAATCTGCAAGTCAACAAACTGCCCTTCTCTAGTTAACATGTCTACGTTATGGTTTGGAAATCCTGCAGTCACATTTCTTCTAGCTGTTTCCACACAAAACTCCTGGAACTGTGACCTCCAAATCAAATATTGTCCCCTGCTCAATACTGCCTTACATAAGCCTTTCCAGTCTGAGGGGGTTAAAGTTAAAGTATTAAGGGACTCCAACATGCTCAACGTGAAAGGAGCTTGGGGCCCATAGGTCATTATTGCTTCTTTGAAATTTTTTATTGTTTTGAAGTCTAGGGATTGATGGTACCTCTGCCCATTTTCATTTTCAAATACTGGCAGATCCCAATGTCCCTGCGGGTTTTGACGTTCGAGGGCGCGTAAGCGCTCAGAAAGGCCGTCAATCTCTGCCTCAAGGGTACGCAAATGCTCAGAAATACCTCTCATGATTTCTGTAATTGATTCAACCCATGAGGAAGCAGAGGGCACAAGTGGTTTCTCTACTTGATGGTCCTTTCTGGTCTTAACTGACTCAGAGGAGGAGGCTGTGCTTTCATGGTTATTTGACTCCTCCTCACTACTATTACTTTCATTAGTAGTAACATCCTGAGTCCCAGGTTCAATTGAGAGCACGTATTCCTCAGCTATCTCTAATAAATCTCGGATAGCTTTAGCAGCTTGGATCTTCATCATTTTTGAGTTCACACCTACTGTTCCTATCTGACTCAGTAGAGGCTATGCTTTCATGATCACTTTCCTCCTCACTATCAGCTATATCAAAGAATTCTTCCATAGCCTTTATCACTCAGGTCTTGGTTATTTTCAAACCCATCTTTAGAGATTTCTCAGTTCTTACCTGCCGATTCCGAATTCCCCATACAGGCCACCACTTGTTGCCGCCTGCAGCTATCGCCGCCTGCAGCAACGATACCGCAGGAAAGAATTCAGAAGCAGACTGGAAAATGAATAGGCTCTTTATTCTTGCTTCTTCTAACTTCTCTCTCTGGCTCTAACAACCTCTCCAACTCCAACCACCACCTCTAGCCAACCTCACCCAGTTAAATACTTTTTGCCTTAAAGAGTATACACGTGTCAACAGCTCAAACTTACAGGTGTGTCACATAGTTTTCACAGGGATAGAAAGATTCTTACATAAATGCATGAATATCAGGTGAAAATACTGAAACACCTCTTATGGCTCTCAGCTAGCCGCCATCTTGGCTATCAGGTGAAAATACTGAAACACCTCTTATGGCTCTCAGCTAGCCGCCATCTTGGCTATCTCCTTATGAGGGCTCTTACAGACTTTTGCTAAGGATATTTAGTAGTGAGACATTACTTGTTTAGGTTCAGACTCTCCTCTGGGAAATTAATAACAGCAGGTTTCCACCTTCCATTCATCCCACACCCAGAGGCTTTATTGTTTTTGCCACTTTGCTGTGCCACTGTGGGTCACAGATTCAGAGTTAGAAGGTAAGCGCTGAGGGGTTAGACATAATGAATTCTGTATGCGGAGGACACCAGCAATGCTAAGCACAACTACATTGTGTGAATCTGTAAGCAACATATGTTTATTGCTCATGTTAACGTGAACTCACAAAATCACTGGACATTAGTAAAAAAACACTCTAGTAAAATGATGAATATTAAATTTGGGATACTTCCATTAGGTCCCCAAATGAGAGTATAATCAAATACAAACCCCAGGAAAAAATTAAATCTTTGTTGAATTATGCTAAACAGGCAGCCCTCCTTGGCATTAAGGGAGAAGAAGTTAGCAGTTATCCAACGAAAGTAAAGGTGTTCTCTGTCAAGAGGAATTGGGACTGAAGAAGATTTGCGTCTGAGTCATTCAATTATAATAGTGTACTGATTTAACTTACTCTTTAGAGTCTGAATGCAATACTACTGTGAGGGTGTGCTTTTGTAATCAGGATAGGGATTGTAGTCTTCTAACCAAGAGCATGACAGAAAATGCCAGAGCAGAGGCTGACCAAGAGGCAATGAAGTAGGATGGGATGGGACCTGGTTAGAAGAAGAGAGTTAGAGAGCTTGCTGAATCCTGTACTGATTGTGTGGTTATGACACATTACTCAGACACTGCTTCCTCATCTGCATGGTCCATAAAGAAAAATTAGCCAGACGAGTAAGTTCATCACAATTAAGTTCATAGGATGTACAACATACTATTGGAGCATGGGGAGAAATGATTTGAATTTATATTTGCATTTTTCCTTACTCTCTTTTTTAAATTTTATTTTATTTTATTTGGTACTGGGAATTTAACCCAAGAGCAATTTGCCACTGAGCCACATTCCCCGCCATTTTTATTTTTCATTTTGAGACAGGGTCTTGCCAAGTTGCGTAGGGACTCGCTGAATTGCTGAGGCTGGCCTTGAACTTGCAATCCTCCAGTCATCCTCCCAAGCCCTGGGATTACAGGTATATGTCGCCATGCTGGGCTAATTTTTATTTTTGTATACATTTTTAAAGGTAGTAGAGTAGAACATAGATAATTTTTAAATCATAGTGCCAAAATAGTGTGGAAAGCACTAGCTGAGAGCACTCTGAGTAAGAAAAGCACATGTTCTAATCTCTACTCTGCCACTTACTAGTTGCCTGACCCCAGGCAAATGTTTTAATTTTTGTAAGCCTCACTTGTAATGTGCATATTTCAAGGGTAATAATAGCATGTATAACGTAAGATTGTTGCAAACATCAAGTGAGTGCTTAGCATGATGCCTGGCAAGAAATAAGTGTGATATAGATAATAGCTTTAATTACTCATCAACAAAACAGAAATTATCATTTTTTTTTCTTGCCAAGTTGTTCTGAACCATAATACCATGGTATATTTAAAAGCACTTTGTAAAGAATAAACCCAGACAAATGTAAGTCATCATTTTTCACTGCTTGTTGAAAATGCCATCATTTTCAAGTGCCCGAGTATAAGATGGTTTAAATTTAATCTTTCCCTTATACAACCACTTTCCTTTCATCTTAAAGTTATCATAGGAAGGCCTGGGAGAAAAATGGTCATAGGACTGATAACATGAGATTTTTCTGCTTAAGTAGAACACTTGGGCAATATCTGGTTGGGCATGAACTTTCCAAGGCCATTCTGCTATGTATATGCTTTGAACATTTGCATTTTCTGACTTAGACCAACATGTTCTAGAATTCCCCAAAGTTCTTATCCTTTGAATATGATGGCACACACCTGTAGTCCCAGATATTCAGGAGATTGAGATGGGAGGATCACTTCAGGTCAGAAATTTGAGACCACCTTGGCCAACATAGAAAGACCCTACTTCAAAAAATAATTAGAGCAAGAGCTTGAGGTTGTTTGCTTGTATATAACTGTGTTTTAGGAAACACAAGATTTATGTATTTAATAAGGTCTACAGAATGTTGGAATTTAGTGCCAAATTAGGTCTAAGAAACAGAGCTGATTCCCAGAGCAAGCTATTTAAGTGGAAGAAAATATAAACAATTTAATTCCAACTTTCTTTAGGAGTAGTAAATAATTTATAACTGAGATCATCACTGTTAAAATCATATAACACTGGTAGAGCAGTGAATAAAATAAGAAATATATTTTGATTTCCTTGATTGAAACACCTTCAATCTTTGTCTTTCAATGACCCACAGAAAGAGTGACAAAATGAGAGTCGAGAGTTTATAAGTTAGATCGTAGGTGGAGACATACTGGGATGTAATGTGGACAGTGAAAACTCATGAGGGAGATATTAGGAATGACTTCTCCATTGAGTCTGTTATTGGCAGCACATAGCAGTGGAAGGAACAGCTAAGAGAGAATTCCCACAGCTGCCACTCTCCAGTCTTAGAGCTGGTTATGACCTCCCCATGACCAAACCTCTGTCAGCTAAGAATGTGGAAAAGAGGAGCACTCAAGAATCCCCCATGCTTTTGTGTTTTGAGAAATGATTGACTCCAGAAAATCAGTTTTCCCCATATGATTTAGAAGTAGACATGTCTTGGGATGGCTCCCTTGTGCACCTATGACAAAGCCAGACACAGCCCTTACTATGATGTGAATATTTGTTATCCCCACAAGTCATATGTGGAAGCCAAATCCCCCAAGTGATGATAGCATTAGGATGTGGGACCTTTGGGGAAGGGATTGGAACATGAAAATAGTACTGATGAATGTGGTTAGTACCTGTGTTAGTCAGCTTTTCATCACTGTGACCAAAACATACCTGACAAGAACAGATTAGAGGAGGAAAAGTTTACTTTGGACTCAGGGTTTCAGAGATCTCAGTCCACAGTCAGCCGACTCCATTGATCTGGGCATGAGGTGAGTAAGGTAGGATTTCGTGGTCGAAGGACATAGTGGAGGAGAGCTGCTCAGCTCAGGGCAGCCAGAGAGAAGAAAGGGAGAGACTAAGAAGCCAGGGACACAATATAATCCCCAATGGCATGCCTTCAGTGACCTACTTCCTCCAGCCATCCCCCACCTGCCTGTAACTATCACCTAGTAATCCATTCAAATTATAAACCCATCACTTGGACTTATAAATCCATTGATTAAGTTTTAAAGGCAAAAACTGCAAGTAAGGAAGAGAATTACATCAATTGTTTGTCAAGAATTTAGATTGATATAGGCAAGGTGGTAACTTGACTTGTAAGAAAGCAATTGGGTAACTTAAAGAGTATACATGAAGGGGCTGGGGTTGTGGCTCAGCGGTAGAGAGCGCTCGCCTAGCACGTGCGCGGCCCGGGTTCGAACCTCAGAACCATGTAAAAACGCATTGTGTTCAACTAAAAGCAAATAAATAAATATTTGAAAAAAAAAAAAAAGAGTATACATGAAGCAGTTCTCCAAAACAGAGGGTAGAAAGGACAAGAACAAAGAAATTTGGGGGAAAGGAAGGGAATTATGGGCGAGATGAACCTGGTAGCTAAACTATAAGAATGGAATGTTCTGTTCTAAAGAAAACTACAAGTCTCAGCATGTAAACTACAGGATATAAGTTTTGGCCTGGCGGGGTTTTAGAATCTGCTGGAAAAAGAATGGATACCTCCACAGAGCCAAAAATTTATTTTAAGGTAGATGTGACTGAAGCCTTGTCTCTCATGTTCTCTCAGCCTAATATCTTAGGGCACCTCAGTCTGCCTTTACCTGCTTTGTTTTAATATATCCACATGTATTTTTCTAATAAATCTTTCCCTGTATGTTTAACAGTTTATTTTTCCTATTTAAAGTATATTCCATATAAACACTATAGTATGTCATATGGAGTTGTTTGGTTTTATTTATAACCAATCTGAAAAAATTTCACTTTTATCAGAAAATAAAATTCACTTAAATTGTTAAAACAATATGTTTAACTTATGCCAATTATTGTTTCTTTCTTTCTGTTTTAAAGATGTCCATATTCTTCTTTTCTTTTTCATATTTGGCTTACATAGACTGTGTTTTGAAAACTGTTTTCCCCTCAAGTGTTTTGTAGTTTCCTCTAATTCTACCAGGGATGAAAGATTAACTTGATTTCTCTGCCAATTATTTGCGATTAATAAGTCAATAACTGCTACTTTGCCTATGTCCTCACCTGAGCAACTTCTAATTTTAATATTTTTACTTGTAGATGGACACAATACCTTTATTTATCTTTATGTGGTGCTGAGGATTGAACCCAGTGCCTCACATGTGCTAGGCAAGCACTCTACCACTGAGCCACAACCCCAGCCCCATCTTCCAATTTTTAATATTTGTTTTTCGTTTCCATGTAATCCCTTCTGACCTACAGATGTCTTCACTACACAAACAACATAAAATCATGTATGCAATAGACTCATAATTTTGCTGGGAATTAGAATTTCCTTTCTCAATCAGGCAGAAAATCCATTCCAGAAGAAGACAATAGAGGAATTATTTTGGAGTGATCCATTTAGCTGTATCTGCTATTTTTTCTAGACCCATGAAGGAAGACTGAACATAGAGGACTATGTTTATTGATGTAGTCCAAATATGACTGATGGGGAAAATGAAGGGGAGGTTCACAGGCCCAAAGCTCAGTCTTTACTCCAGCTCTTGTCACTTCCATGACACTCTGAATCCTCAAAAATAGATAATTATCATGGCTTTCCTCCAAATGAAAGTTTATAGTGTATAAATGGTATTTATCTCTAGTTTTCAAAATATATTTGTATATTTTATTGGTCATTTAAATAGAATTTGGAAGGAGGAACAAAAATTCCTTTCCCTCATGCCACTATCTTGCTCAAAAGTAATTTATTGTATTTTACTACATAGTAAGCATGCTACAAAAATATCTTAGGAACAATTCTGTTAGTTAGCTTACTAGTTGGCACTTAACATAATTATTGAACACTGTATCAAATCAAATCAATTTGGTAGTTTTGAATGCATAAACATCATGACATGTTTATCAAAATCTCTAGAATTATGCAAATCTAAGGAATAATGATGGATATGGACTAGATGATGGAGAAGAAAGAAGAAAAATTAAAGAAAAATGAGTGATGATTTTTTTATTCAGTTAAACTCCCAAGAGTGCAAGAAGTCTGGGCATAGTAAAGAATTTTGGCAATAGCTATTGTACTCCCCAAACCAAGATATATGTAAGCATGAGATTTACAAAAATAATAAATAACAACAAGCTGAAGAACAGAAAATCCTTTTATCAATTCTCACATTCTGATAAAAGAGCAACAGTAGGCTTTCACATCTCCACAATTTAAAATCATCAAAGCAGAAATAGTTAAATTTAAATTGCCCTGAATTTCCCTTTGATGCCTGTTCATTATGTCACTCACCTTTATTCTCAGCCAGAACTGTGGGGAGACAGCTTTTCAACAAAGCAAACAACAGTTCTGTGTCAGACAGCTGTTAGGTTCCATGATGGGTGGAGTGACTGATTTATATAGCTATCTTTGGTTTTTAACTAATAGATTTAGGCAATGCTACCAGCCAGATGAATGCCTTTGTGAAGTTAACCTGAAAGAACAATAGATCATTACAATAACAAAATACATAATTGTTATCAACACATAATGCAATTGTGTTATTAACAACATGCTCATATAAGTGAATAGCAAAGATTAGCAGCCTTTGGGGGTTTGTTAATTTGCTCACAAATTGCAACTACTGGAGACATAAAATCCAGGATTTCAAAATTAGTCCACTGGCTCACTGGCTTTTGACAGTAGCCATATTGCTATGTTTGGAAAGTTACTGAGGCTTGAGGCTTGCTGGGGAGTGTTTAGAAGGATGGAGTCCACACTCTAAAGTAACTTTGGTGTCAAAGACAGTTTGTAGCCTGTAGATATGTATGCAGAACCTAGAGCCTGAAGTGGGGGTGGCAGGGACAATAAACATTGGGCACTGGTGGTGGAACAGTAGTGCAGAAGTTGTTGGGGAGGCATGGGGGTGAGCCAGCAGATGGAAGGTTGGAGGGTAACTTGGAGATTTAGCTAATTTCCCCCTTATTCCTAAGAATAATTCAGAAGCAAATCAAATTTAAATCTGAAGCATTTTATTTTTGAAAACTAAAAAGTTTTTCATTTCTATTCATATGAAAGTCCGAGGTGGTGCCAAATATATAAAACGTGTGATTGCATGCCCTGAGTCCTACGATTCTGCTGCTATTTCCTCACTGAACTTGGCTAGAACATTTCTTGCTCACAACAATTACTAAGCTGCATTTTCCATTTGGAAACTGCCCAGGTGCTTCATAGGGAGAGCAGAGAGATTTAATTTCATTTATATTACACTGGCAACTTCCCTGGCCTATTCTAACAAGGTGGCCTAGGTTCAAATGTTGAGCTAGTGGGAACTTTAAGGATCTTTTAACTTATACCATTTTATGGATGATGAAACTCAAGATCAAAAGAGTTAATGGACACCTCCAAGGTCAATACCTAGTTAATAACAAAGCCAAGACTAGAGTATTGATCTCCTAGATCTTTGAATAACTCTCTTAAAGTTAGGAGAGAGAGCCTTCTTCTAAGATACTACAAAGAAGCTGCAATATTTTATTGAAATTCAGGATTTCATATATATATAAAACCAAATAAAAAAGGCTGTCAATCATAAAGTGCCACTGATTATAAGATGCATTCAATTTAAAAAATATTAAAAATTTTTAAAGTATTGTAGGGTTGATAAAATATGTCAATAGAAATCTCCAGTGTTCCTAAATAAATCAGATGCTTATACAAACTGAATAGTTCACTTTCACTCTCAGAAAACAACAAGAACCAATGCAAGCCCAGTGGCTTTGTTCACCAACTTCTGTTAGCTGCTTGTTTTATAGTAAACTTATTTTATAGTCAGTGATTCTATGGTATTTTCTTCATGAAAATTCATTAATATAGATCACTTATATTTTATGCACTTTTAGATAGTTTTAATACTTTTTAATTAGCTATTTTTAAAGCAGTTTTAGAGCATTATTTATATCGAGGATTTTTATACTCAATGAACCAATACTGAGACATTGTTGTTAACTAAAGCCCATAGTTTACATTAGGGTTCACTCATTCTATTATATGGGTATTAACGAATGCATTATTTCCTGTATCCACAATTATAGTATCATACATAGTAATATCACTGTCCTAAACATGCCTCTGCTTTGCCTATTCCTATTAACACCTCAGCCCTCACCCACCCCCATACACACACCCCTGGAAACCACTAATCTTTTTTACCGTCCCCATAGTTTTGCTATTTCTGGAATGTCATAGATAAGTCACATATCCCTAATTACAGGGATACGTTTTATGAACATCATATAACGTAATTATATAAACTAAGATGGTTTATGACACCACCAGGCAATATAATTTCTGGGACCACTGTTATGTATGTGGTCCAGTGTTGACCAAAAGTTGACACTATAAGCACATACTTATAGTTGAATTGACATGGTAGACCATCCTCAGCAACTTAGTGAGACCCTGTCTCAAAATAAAAAATAAAAATGGCTGGTATGGAGCTCAGTGTTAAGGTGCCCCTGGATTCAATCCTCAGTATGAAAAAAAATCAGAAATCTCTATTAAAAATAAATAAAGTGACCTCTTCATAAGTAAGTAAATTTCAGCTTTCTCTAACTATAAAATGATAAGATTTTCTCAGGCTCCAAAAAGCTTCTTATAATGTTAAGTCAATGACCAATCAAATAAATGATATTCTTCTTAACTTTACCTGCTGTGCTTAATGGACAAAAACAAGTAAAAGTATATTTGCTCTTTATCAGTTCAATTATATACACAAAAATGGAAAGATTTTCAAAAAGCACCTACAGATAAACATTTGGAAAACTTTATAATATGTATCATCATGGTATACCTACAAAAAGCCAAAGAAAATGGCTTGATGAAGATTTTTTTCAATCTGTGTACAATTTATATAAAATAACAATAATAGTATTTTATAGAGCTTCTATGAGGACTTATTTTAACAGCTTCTAAGGTTCTTTAGTAACTTTAGTAACTTACAGTATTCGTTAATTCTAATGAAATAGACCCTAATAAACCAATTCCTGAATAACAGAATCTATGCTTCTTAATCCACTTAAAATGAAAATATACCCAAAATAAGATTAACTCAAAGCCCAATGTGATATTCACCTAGACATGTGACCTGCACGTCATCTGCAGATGCAGGAGTGGCAATGCTGCTCTTCTATTTTATGGAGCAAAGTCAAGGCCAGGCTGCTCCCACTCTTTCCTTCCCATAGCCACCCTGTTGATGGAGGTGAAAAAGGATGAGATGAGGTTTAGCTGTACACATATTTCTTGATTATTAAATAAAACTAAGGATATGTGATTAATTGCTCAGGCTACTTCAAATAACCTTTGAATCAAAACATTGTGTCAAATATATGCATACATTAGTAATATTATTTGAGATTACTTCAATTTTTAATAAAAGGCAATTAAATGAATTTAGCATACAGGGAGAAAAGTAAAGGAATCAAAATTATAGTAGATATGTTAACTTTTTTAAAGTTTGGAAAAACAGTAGTGAACCCTGGTCCTCAACACAGGGCAGTTGCCTCTTCTGCTCCCCTTGGACCCCATGCTCCGTCTGGCCCAAGCTCAGTCACTAGGATTCTTATCCAAGCTCTAGAGACTATTATTCCAGCTGACTGCATTGCCTGCATCCTTTTAGGAATCTGTTGTCTTCCTCTTTGACTCAACTTTTGCAGATCCAGTCACCTCTTGATTTGGGGTTAGTGGTCAGGGTTCCTCCATATTTGTCTCCCTATGCAGCAAACCTAAAGCTCCTTCCCCAGGGGACAAACTAGGCTAATTCTTCAATAAACTTAGATCATGGACCCAGGCACAGTGGAATACACCTGTGATGCCAGTGACTCAGTAGGTCAAGGCATGGGGATCTAAAGTTTGAGGCCAGTCTCAACAAATTAGTCTCAAAATAAAAAACAAAAAGGGCTGGAGAAGTGACCCCTTTGCTACCATCACTACCAATACCATCAATAACATTAAAATAAAAAAAAAAAAAAACACTATCATCACCAACAACAACCCACTACTAACCCCCCACCTCCAATTACCACCATTAAAAGACACAAGAAGTTTGAAAATGTAAGAATGGAAGAAAATACCATGCAAATAATTAGAAAGCTGGCTTAAAAACAAAGAATCTTATAAGATAAATGGGATGTTGATAATAACAACAGGGGAAATTTATCAAGAAGACATAACATTAATGCACACAATAATATGGCTTTAAAATTCATGAGAAAAAAATCATGAAATTAAATGGAGAAATAAACAAATTCACAGTCTGGGTTGGAAATTAATATATCCTACAAATAAACAGACAAACAGATGAAATTATTAATAAGGACATAAAATATCTGAATAGGACTATCAACCAAATTGACCTAACCAACATTTATAAAATACTACACTTGATAATAATAGAACACCTTTTTTTTCAAGTGCAGATGGAAGTTCACTAAACTGACTATAAACTAAGCAGTGAATTCCAAAAGATTGGAGGGAAAAAAAGAAAATTTTTTTGTCTTGTCTTCTTTGTATTTCTGTCTCTCAAAAGCACTGAAGATGGACAGCTAGATTTGGACAGGCTATCTTTGTCCCAGCTGTAAATTGATTGTTCAAACCTCAGAAATCTTAAGTGTCACTACTTCCATGAAGCCCCAATGAACACCATTCAAACCTGGCTTTCTCTTTGTGACAGCCTTTGATCTTTCATATTCATTATGGTGTCCATAACATCTTGTCATATATTTTTGAATATTTGTCTGATTATTGATCTCCCTTTGCAATTATATCAGACCCCAAGATGGGGACCACAGGTAATTTGTATTTGTAGATGCCATTCCTATCATAGTAGATACTTAATAGTTGTTCATCACTGAATGCTGTTTTTAACCAACAGTGGGGTCCATATTAAATGGACATTCCAAAACGGAAATATTCCAGAGAGAAAAGGATGAAAAATAGACCTGAAAAAAAAATATTAAGAGAACCAAACTTTTAATTAATAAAAATAAATCAAAATTTCTCTAAGAATGACTTTTTTATGTGCTAGAAAATGGCATCATTTAGTGACAAATTCAAATCTATGACTTCAAATGCCCAAACAATTCAGA
The DNA here is from genome assembly GCA_025594165.1 of Tamias sibiricus. NCBI lineage: Eukaryota > Metazoa > Chordata > Mammalia > Rodentia > Sciuridae > Tamias > Tamias sibiricus. The sequence continues at coordinate 64,990,300 of CM046669.1, read as the reverse complement.
GAGAAACAAGAAAGCAATTCCCATCCAAAATAATGTACCAAACTCTGCCCAAAAGTAAAACTCTTATACTTGATAGTTTAATAAACTCAACAAGTGCCAATTATTTTTAATGGTTTAAATAAGGATCCCACTGAAGGATGACCTATTTGAAGATCTTTCCATATTATAATTTTCATATGAGTAAATGAAACCACTAAAGGAAAATAGGAGATGTTTATTAGTGTATATTTTCTAGGAATACTAGCCCATCACTGTGTTTGTCTCCCATGATTCCCTGAGCCATCATGTATATTTTAGGTTAAGATTGATTCATTTAGCTTAGGATTATAGCTCAGTGGTAGAGCACTTGCCTAGCATACATGAAGCCATGAGTTCAATCCCAAGTACTGCAAATAAAATAAAATTTAAAAGTAAATAAAAAGTGTTAATGCTAATACTGCTTAGTATCAGCATTTAAAAAAGAAAAGACTGACTTGTTTATCTTTTAAACCTTAGGCTTAATGAAAAGCCAAAGACATAGTAAAGTTTAAACACTTATTTTTTGAATAAAAGTTAGTTATATGAATAAATGTTTACATAGGTACTCCTCACCAGTTTCTTAGAGCAGATAAATTTGTAGCATTCACCATTCAGGTCTTCTGCTTTGTGCATTATCAAATTCATGACCACCCTGGTTCTGAGGTGTAGTGAAAAACAAAGTCAATCCTACTTCTTGTTCCACTTATGATTCACTGTCACATTGCAAAAATGAAAGTCACAATATTGTGTTATATTTTGATGTATTGTAACATAACTAGGAAAGCTGCCTAGTTTAATTCTTGCAAAAGAACTATTCCATTTATTTATCATGTTTGCAAATAGCTCTTTTGTTTAGATTTTTCAATGGTATGCAATGCTTTTAGTAATGCCCATGCTTTACTACTCAACCAATATTCAGTGTCTGTCTCCTCCATGTGAAAGTTCAAAAGAGCATTATTAGTGTGAATTTTATGCTTCAACCAGGTTCTGGACCAGAGAGCCTTTAGATATGCTATAGTTTTATGCCTCTGCACAGCTGGGCTTATGTTTAATAACTGCACTTAGTCTTTCTGGAGAATAACATTTTTTATTTTAATTTTTTTTATTGTAGATGGACACAATATCTTTATTTACTTATTTTTATGTGGTGCTGAGGATCGAACCCAGTGCCTCACGCATGTGAGGCAAGTGCTCTACCACTGAGCTACAACCCCAGCCCTGGAGAATAATATTCTTAATTTTCATTTATCATGCTTGTGAAAATTGAATTATGAAGGTATAGTGTTCAAACTATAGCTCCCTGTGCCACAAGGCTTTATTTGCCTGAGGGTGGCCTGATAAAAGGACAGCTAAGTATTGGAATATTTGGAAACCCACTTTAAAATAAATTTGCTTTAAAAATCTGAGTAATAATTTCAATTTAAGATTAAACTGGGGGGCTGGGGTTGTAGCTCAGTGGAAGAGCACTTGCATAGCATGTGCAAGGCACTGGGTTCAATTCTCAGCACCACATACAAATAAATAAAATAAAAGTCCATCAACAACTAAAAAATATTTTTTAAAAAAGATTAAACTGGGTTCTTTCATTGTGTGGACTTCTTCCCATATCCTACCCCACCCCTCCTATAACAGTGATGATTTTGTGACTAAGACTGGTGTCACCATAATGTTCTGGGGACAGGATGATAGTCCAATGACTCATCAGGCATGAGAGGAAAAGTATTCAAGAAATTTAACATCAGTGGTATTAGAAATATTTCAATACTGTGAATCTGTTCCTAAAAATAAGGACAACTAAATAACTTTATTCACTGACAAAAAGGCACAAATCAAAACAATTGTGACAGAATGCAGAACAAATTATAATTACTTAAAGAATCATCATGATTACTCATAAAAACCTTAACATTTGCCAACCAATTTTTCTTGTCAAAATGCATTGTTTCTTCTGGGGTTCATACCCTCAATTTGCCCAATTACTCTCCATAAATGTTCTTTTGGGTAGCTGAGGAACACAACACTATTCATATTCTAAAGACTTCTTTCTGTAGGAACAACATGTGAGAAGCAGATGAGTACCTTTCAAAGGCAATTGTAGTAGAGATTTGTGAGTGAGAAAGAAAGGGAAAAAAGTTATCTGAGGACTTTGTCCTATTTCAAGAAATCACTGAGTAAAGCAGGAGCTCTGGTAACCAATGGCATCAACTCTGCACTATTGACATCTCATTTCTCTCTCTCTCTCTCTCTCTTTTTATGTTCCCCTTATTATCCCCTCCTTCATTTGATCCATATTTCTGTCACTTTTGTTCCCTGACTCCTTCTCCTCTATCTCCCTTTTCCCATGCTTCTCTTTGTGCATAGTAACCTTCTAAGGGTCAGCCCTTGGAGATAACTGGGTTATGAAAAATAGGTCTCTATTCCTTTCTTCTGGTCCTCTAGGAAATACTAACCATGTCCAAAATAAAACTAATTTCATAATCTTGTCCCCAATGAGATAATCCTGCATACTCAGGTGTATAGACATCAAACTCATCCCTGGGAAGTTGTCCACATTTGTATTAGGCATTCATTTCATGAGCCTTCTCCTAGATTTGAGTGTTCTGCCAAAGCATTTAACCTCATCTGACTTCCTACTGTCTGCTCAGCTGCCACTTGTCCTACCTTAATACCATGCTTTCTTTCCTCTACAACATCCCCGACCTAGACCACCATGTCCAGTTCCCCTAGGACACTGCTAAGTGCCTGAAGCTAATTTGATTGGTTACTATGAGCCAAGACATTACTGACTTAATAGATATTTACATTTATCAGGGCCCTTTTTATTATTATTTTCTTTATTGTGCTGAGGCTTCCACTATATTTGGACTTTGAATGTACTCAAAGGCCCATGTGTTAAAGGCTTTGTCCCCAGGAAGGACATTGGAGATAGTGGAACCTTTAAGAGGTGGGGCCTAGTGGGAGGTCTTTAGGTCACTGGCCCAGTCCTCTTTTGCTTTTTTCCTGGCCATGAGGCAAACAAGTTTCCTCCACCACACATTCCTGCCATGATGTGCTGCCTCAGAACCTAAGTAACAGGATCAATTGATCAAAGACCGAAACCTCCAAAACTGTGAGCCAAAATAAAACACTTTCATTTTGTAAGTTAATCTATGTCAGGTATTTTATTATATTGGTGAAAATTTGACTAACACAAATACTTAACATAAAATCATTTGTTGGGGACATTAAGAACACGTCAGCCAAAAGAATAAAAATTTAAGTCAAGGAAATGAAAACCTAACTCTCTGGCTGTCTCCCACTTCCTGATACGTGGACTAGGCCTAGCCCGGGGTGTTGCCCTGACATATGACAAAAAATCAAACCACCACTAGGATAGGCTAGTGGCTGTTCCTCCAATGTGATCTGCTCGTGCTCCCTATGCTCCCCTATAACCTTTCTGCTGATTGGCCCATGTCTTCTATAAAGGCCGTCCAACTTCCTTGATAAACTGAGCTCGTGCCTTGACTGGTCTCCCTGACGCGTCTGATTGTCCTCCGAAAGGAGGGCTGGGTGCGGGCAGTCAGTCGGCTCTTACCTTTCCCGATCCGTCCTTGTTGGGGCATGCTCCCCATTCTCTTGCGGGTCAAGAGGAGTCTGGGGCTAAAAACTCCAATAATCTTCCCCTTTAATAGATTTTTAACTATATAATACTCTATCATTAACTATAGGCACTATGTTGTATAGCAAAGTTCTAGAACTTACTCATCTTATGTAAAGCCTTAAATGGTGGTTTTCTCAAAAAGTGGTTCAAATGATGTAGGGTTTTGTATGTTTGTTTTTCCTTTTTTGTGCTGTGAAGGCAATACAGGGACTCACAAATACTAGGTAAGTGTACTGCCACTGATATACATCCCCAGCCCTTCAAATAATGTTTGCATACAGTACCTCCTATATCTTAGGCAATGTGTAAAATGTTAGGTATTCAGAGGTAGACAGTTTGTACAGGGTAACTATTTACATAAAGCATTATAATGTCTTTAGGTCATCATTTTAGAGTGGCTGTCTTCCTACCTTTTAAATCACATCAGGTAGGGTGGGGGGGACCATTTGCTCGGTCACCATATGAATTACAGACAATCTTTAGAAGGTCATCCTCTGTTGGATTTATCCTGGAGCTTATTTCAAAACAAACAACAACTACATGTGTGCATTCTATTCCAGTTTTTCAGAAGAAACTAGCTTTATAAAAGTTAAGTCCTCTACCTATTGTCAGAGGACAGGCAAATAGCATTGCTAGAATCTGGTGGTAACTTTGGATTCCAAATGTAGCATTGCCCACTCCACCACAGGTGTTATCTCAGAACCTCCCCAAGGACCCCTTGGATATGTAGGGAATGGAGTGTCAAGATTGTAGGGTATCTTCAGTATCTAACTAGATGTACAGATGGTAGGAAAATAAAGTTCAATGCAGGTTTTAAAATATTATTTCAGTAGTTACATGCTAATAAAAACACTCAATAACATATCACTGTTATCGTGTTACTACTGACTGGAGTCATTCAGCTAGCATCCTCCATGCCCTTCACCTCATTAATTCCCCCCCCGAAAATGTCAGTGTGTCACTGGGGGTTGATTTCAATTATTAGTCTTTTCCTGTCTGTTTTTTCTGTAGGCACAGTCTGTCATTCACTACTCACCTTCCTCCAATGTCAGTTTGTTCATAGGCTGTTCAGCCCTCCAGTCCACCCTCAATCACCATTCCTTATATTCAGGAAATTGAGAGTTAACATAGCATGAAAAGTGTGACATTAATGAGCCAATGATGGCTGTGTATTGGCCATTAGTTTCTTTATTTCTTCACTGGAGGCAGAGACCCAGTAGCTCAAAAGCCCACCACCTCCAAACTCAAATTTTTACACATCCAGTTGTTAAATCAATCTAAATAAGCAGATAGTCTGAAATAAGAAGATTTTTAGCCATTTGAAGCCTGATGTTTTGTGTAGGCTGTAAAAATGCACCCAACATCTGCTAGCAATAGATAAAATAATCTCAGGCTGTAAAGCCCTGAAGCTGCTGCTGCCCTTTGGAGTTCTCTGACGCAGAGATTCCTGCTGTGCTGCCAATTGACATCAGCCAGACATGTATGTTCTTCCCTGTCTCCCATCATCCCTGGGAGTTCCACTACCCTCTTCCCTTTCTGAGGTGTGGCCCCTGCACCTTGGTCCCTAGGAGGGACTTCCACCTCATGCAAACCTGCCAAAGTGGCATCCAATAAAGCCTGTGTGTGTTATTGCTACTCTTTGCTTGATCAGCCCTCCTATCACTCAAAGCTCCTACAATGACTTAAAGTATTCCCAGGTTCACTGGACACAATGTAAATCTATTTACCAAGCAAAAGCATGTATTCAGTTTACTGTTTTTCATTTATTGGTCAATATCCATCTATGCACTAGTGTTATATGACAGTATATCACTGAGGTACAGGTGATTATTATTTTAGAGTTGTATAACTTGTGACATAGAAATGAACTAATTCATAGATAACTATCACTTCCCTTAACTCATCAACTTTCCACTTTACAGGACCAGTCATTATATTATAAGTGTTTGGAGATCAAAAGCATATAAAGTGAAGAACATCTTGTGGTGCCAGGAAAATAAGGGAACACTCATAAAATTTTTGAGGTTTCTCAAAAGCACACTAAGTCCTACCTGAATGTCCACAACCAAAGCAAACTGAGTCATAAAGTAATGATAGTATTTTGACACACAGATTAAAATAAATATCCATTGTTCCATTATGTTATAAACAAATAACGAAATAAGCAAATACATGTGGAGAAGAAACAGCTCTTTCTTATAGTAGATTTCCAATTAACAAATATAGAAGGAAAGGAAACACCAGTAGAGAATCAGTCTTAGAAAACTATCACAGTGACAGCTGCAGACAAGATTCATCATGGATCAAATATTAATGGGTAAAAGTTGGAAGAAAATATTTGTGTGTTTTCAATATATCTACCGAAGATACTTATTAACTACAATAGGAGAAAAAGTAACTTTACAGTATAGAAACATGGCAGACACCCTCTTAACTGAATGATGGCGGTAAATATCATCTGTAATAAGAAATAAAGATCACAAACCCCTAACTAGAATACACAGAGGATACCACAACATCATCTCTATGGTATCACCTTCCCAGAATGCATAACTTTACTCCAATTATGAGAAAACCAAAATCCAATTGAAACCATTCTATAAAATAACTGATATGTATCCTGTACAAGTGTCACATGATAAAAAAAAAAAGGAACTTAGAAACTGTTACAGGAAGAAACAAAGGAAAATTTACAACTAAATGTAATGCAGGATGCTGGATAGGATCCTGGAATAGAGAAAGAATAACAGTGGAAAATATTTTGAAATTTGAGAAAAAATATATAGTTTAGTAAAACAATCATACAGAGGTGAATTTCCTATTCTTACCATTGTGCTATGGTTATTGCACTCTGGTTATGTAAGATGTTAACATTAGGGGAAGCTGTGTGAGAGATATAAAGGCAATTGTCATCTTTTTTCCCAACCTTGCTACAAGTCTAAAATAGATCAAAATAAAAAGCTTAATAAAGTAAAGCAAAATCAAAATAGTGGGTAGTCAGTGAGGCAAACTCTAGGATGCTAGTCTCACGGCAGAGAAAAATGAACTGATGTGAGGTAATGGGAAGTCTTTGATTCAATTTTGAAGTGAAAAAAAAAAATGAGAAACAGAAAATTTCATAATTTAACCATAGCAATCTAGACACAAACACCTAGTTTTCCATTCAGGTTTGACTGCCTATGCTGTTTATTACTATCCCAAAGTAACAGGCAAGAAGTACATTGCCAACTAAAAAGAATGAATTTTTTAAAAGGTGTCAATTGCCAAGAGGTATAAAGAATGAGAAAATTGTATGTGGCATATTCACTGTGTTCTACCTTTGGTATCTCTAGATTGTCATTCAAGAATAAAATCAATCTAGTAGAGCACAAAGAAAATTACATGTATTTGGGGCTAATTAAGATTGCAATCTGGGAAAACACAGGTCCAAGTGTTCTTGAAAATGTGCTTCAAGGCTTTAAAAAGGGGAGCTATATTTATAGCTTTAAACTGCAAGACAATTGGTAATTACATCCCTCATTAAGAAGGATGATTGGTTAGTTCGGAAAAAGTTAAATCATCCTATAGAGGTTTTCAAGATGGTGGAATAGAGGAGGTCACTTTCATGGGTGCTCCATGGAGTGAAACCAAGAAAGCAGACAGGCAGCTTCTGAGCAAGGTGGATGAACCACAAAAAAAAAAAAAAAAAAAAAAAAAAAAAAAAAAGTGGGGGCACTTCACTGGAATTTAAAACTGGGCATTCAAGGCAGTTTGGATACTCAGGAAGTTGGATATAATAAAATAAGGAAAAAATCCCCAGCTGCACAGCCACTGCGTGGCCAGGCCAGAAGCACCAGTCAGAGTGGTCCCTTTGTGAGCATAGTGGAGGGATGAGGGAATTAAAGGAACCCACATTTTTGGAAGGCCTGAGGTACTTTAGGTACTGAGCGTACAGAGATCAAGGACATTGTGTGGCAAACCTGGAAGAGTGCTGCACAATATACATGTGTGGTAAAAAAAGCCACCATCTCACCAGGCAACATGTGGAGGACAAAGAAAAGAACCATTTTGCAGCTGCTGTGCTGGGGCTGGCAGCTCATGTGGCTAATTCCTGGCAAACCTGAGCTTGGCCTGAAATACAGGCCCAGTGAACTCATGGTGCATGACAGAGTGTGCCTAAGTGGTCAGGAGAACATAAAACTGGAGAGAGGTTTACACAGGGGACTACTGGTTGTGGAAACCTACCTGGCTCTACCCTTCCCCTTCCTGCTTGCAGGACTGGCTGGAAGAGATGCATCTGGCTGGGAACTTTAAGGTTGCAGAGGTGGGAGAGATTGTTTGAAGACTGAACCCAAGACCAGGAAATGTGGGGTCCACAGGTGATGTAGGGCACTAAGAATTGGCTCTCCCACCATGGTAGTGGAACCCAGGGGAGATTTCTGGGGTACAGTCTTCCAGAGTGGATCAGCAAGTACTGGGCACTGGAGATGCTCTGATTTAAAATCTCCAGACAAATTGGTATTCAGCAAAGAGCCTGGAACCCACCTAAGCCTAAACCCTGCCTCCAGGAATTCTACCTACAGGATTATTTACCTCTCTCCCTCTAGCAATCCATAGAGTGCAGCATCATGCTCCAGACAACCCTACCTAAATATCGTGAGAAGAGAAACTGAGATTCTATTGAATATCAACAGAAAAAAAAATCATTGACTTTTCATCAAGATCTTTTATTTTTCCTCTGTTTAATTGTGACCTTAATGGCACATGGACATTTATACATATTCATATTTTTTTACTCATTTATAGAATTTTTGAAGCCAGTTATTTTTCATGGATTAGTTTTTTTGTGAACTAGGATATTTGATTAGTATATTTTAGTTTTGTTTTGTATTCTTTTATTCTTATTTTTAATTTTTAAAATTTTTATTTTATATACATTTTATTTTTTCTCCTACCTGTTTTCCTTGAGTATCTTTTCTTCTGCTAACTGCCACTGCCAGAGTTTTCTCTCTTTCACTGTTCCTTTAATCTTTTACTTCTGTCTTCTCTCCTTCTCCCTCATAATCATCACATCCTATATGACTCCCTGTCCACCATTTGAATTTATAAACCCTTCTGCAAACTTACTCTTTTTATTATAGGCAATAACTGATCATATAATTTCTGTTTATTGTGATAATTAACATTATAGGTGTCATAGTAGTAACTTTTTGGTTTATGCTGTACATTGTTTGCATTGGTTATTATTATTTGTCTCCCCCTAAACAGTGAGGTACTGGAAGCCTTCAGAGACTCTGTAAGTCCACAGGGTAGAAACTCTACTGCCTCAGATCCATACTGTTAGATGGGTAGACTCACAAACAACATATAAAAGTAGGGAACAAATTGCCCCAAACAAACAAAAATAAAAAAATTCAAAGTAACAGAATTCATCAACACTACAGGGGGGAAAATGTCAGAAAAGGAGTTTAGAATGTATATAAACTGATCTGTGAAGTAAAGGATAATATAAGAAATGAGAATGGAGAGAAAATACAGGAAGTGAAAGATCATTTCAATAAAGAGGCAGAGATTCTGAAAAACGAAAACAAGACAAAATTCTTGAAATGAAGGAAACAATAAACCAAATTAAAAATTCAATAGAAAACATCACCAACAGACTAGATTGCCTGAAAGATAGAACCTCAGGCAATGAAGACAAAATATATAATCTTGAAAATAGAGTTGACCACAGAGAGAAGAGGTTAAGAAACCATGAACAGAACTTCCAAGAATTATGGGATAACATGAAAAGACCAAGTTTAAGATTTACTGGGATAGATAAAGGTGCAGAGATACAAACCAAAGGAATGTATAATCTTTGCAATGAAGTAATATCAGAAAATTTCCCAAACCTAAAGAATGAAATGTAAAATCAAATACAAGAGGCTTACAGAACCCCAAATGTACAAAATTACAACAGACCCACACCAAAGCACATTATAATGAAAATGCCTAACATACAGAATAAGGATAGAATTTTAAAGGCTGTGAGAGAAAAATATTAGATTATGTATTAGGGAAGACTAATTTAGATCTCAGCTAATTTCTCAACTCAGACCCTCAGAGTCAGGAAATCCTGGAATAACTAACACCAAGCTCTGAAAGAAAATGGGAGCCAACCAAGAATCCTATATTCAGCAAAATTAAGCTTCAGATTTGAAGATGAAAGAAAAACTTTCCATGATAAACAAAAGTTAAACGAATTTGCAATTAGAAAGCCTGCACTACTGAACTTTCTCAACAAAATATTCCATGAAGATAAATTTTTTTAAAAAAAGTGAAAACCAACAAAGGGAGGAACTACACTAAAAGAACTACAACTTAGTATGCTTAGTTTCAAAAGAGAAACTAAGTCAAATTAAAAACTGGAATGAATTAAATGACTGGAAATACAAATTGTATCTCAATAATAACCTTGAACATTAATGGCCTAACTCATAAATCAAAAGACATAGACTGGAAGATTGTATTAAAAACAAGTAATATGCTCTCTCCAAGAGACTCACCTCATAGGCAAAGACATCCACAGACTGAAGGTGAAAGGAGAGCAAAAAGCATATCACTCACATGGATCCCATAAACAAGCAGAGGTTTCTATCCTCATATCAGAGAAAGTGGACTTTAAACCAAAGCTAATCAGAAGGGACAAGAAAGGCCATTTCATACTGCTTAAGACATAACAATGGTAAATATTTATGCCCCAAACAATGGAGCATCTATGTAGATCAAACAAACCCTTCTCAATTTCAAGAATCAAATAGACCACAACATAATAATACTGGGTAATTTTAATATGCCTCTGTCACCACTGGACAGATCCTCCAAACAAAAACTAAATAAAGAAGCTATAGAAGTAAAAAATACAATTGATAATTTAGACTTAACAGACATACATAGAATATTTTATCCATCAATGACTGAATACGTTTTCTTCTCAGTAGCACAAGGATCCTTTTCTAACATAGACCATGTCATGTAAGCTATCACATATGTTGGCACACAATTGTAATATTACCTTAATATATTTTTAACATCTGTAGGTTTATTTTGATAGCTCCCTTTCCATTGATATTAGTTTTTGTATTCTTGCTTTTTTCTTGATTAGACTTGTTTATTTTTTATCAAATTTTAGCTGTGTTATTTCTTCTCTATTTCATATATTTCGGCTCCTACTCTTATTTTTTCCTTCCTACTACCTAATTTAAAAATAGTTTGTTATTCTAGCTTCTTTCTCATACAAGTACTTTAAGTAATAAATGTTCATCTGAGTACTGTTTCATCCCAGAGATCCTGATATTTTAAGCATTTATCACTTCGTTGAAAGCACTTTTTATTTACTTTTCTTTTGCTTTCTACCTTGGCTTCTGAGATATTTATATGTGTGCCATTTAATTTTGAAACAGTTGACATGTGGGGGTGGGGTTCTATATATCTTTAGGTGATTGATTTCTAATGAAATAAATCATGCAGGAAACATAGTCTGCATAATTTCAAATTTTAAAAAAAGTAATGCAAATGCTTTTTATATTGATTGTATTGGTTACATACATATCAAAACTGATCAAATTGCATATTTCAAATATGTGCATTTTATTGTATTTTAATTTTACCTCAATAAAGCTATGGGGGGAATAACATCCTATAAGTGAAAAGGAGGGAAAATCTAACTATACCCTCTAATGTCACTTGCCTTTGGTTAACTGCCTTTGTCACCAATTTGAGAGGTCACCTAACTAAGCAGCATGATCCCATCAGCTTTGTTCTAGATAACACCTCTGACTCATTGGTCCCAATGGTAATGGTTGACTAAATTGTTATTCAGATCAGTTGAAATCACCAATCCTTCCCTGACCTACACAAGTGTTTTAACATCAGAGGGCCAAAAACCTCACTCCCAGACTGACACTGCCATTTTCTGAACACGCCACCAATGAAGAGCTATGAAGTTTAATTACACATGTGCAGACCACCAGTGGTTTCACTTTTCCTCAGTTCCAATCACCTTGCTCTACTCTTCAGCCCTGTCTGTTTCTTTATTCCACAAATATCCCTAAATTCTATCCTGAGGAGGTGGGTTTGAGACTTGGGGCTCTTGCCGTCTCACATTAGGTCACCTCAGAAATAAACTCTTCCTTTTCAGTGGTTGGCATACTGCTTGGCAAATGGCCTCATTTGTAAACACAAGAAAGGGATTAAGTAAGGCCTTATTCTCTGAAGGTCAGCAGAAGTTAGCATTGCCAAAATTAAATCATGTGGCAGGTTTGCAGCCCAGTTCAGAGTTTCAGCTATGGACTGACATGTCTGACATCTGGTTAAAAATGGCCCACAAATTCATGCTAAGTGTCCTAAACTAATGTCACTCCATTTTTATTTTGTTTCCTTGACATTAGTTAGGTTAATTTTGGGGATTGCATGCTCATTTCTGAATGGGGAGTGTTGAAAGAAAGAGTAAGGAATAATCAGTGCAATTACATCTAACAATTATGAAAGTATAAAGTCAAATTTTACTTAAATTAAAATCCAAATAAAAGTAGAGAAGACTTGCTAATTGTGTGTTTGGGTGGACAGGTTTTTATTTTGGCCAAGAAATTCCAAGAAACTATGATTTTATCATTCTTACTATAAGGTTATTAGTAATACAGACAGGTAAATTTTTAAAAACTTTTGATCATTAGGACAAAATTGCAATAAAATGTTTCTTCCTTAATAATTAAAGTCCTGCAAGACTTCAAGAAAATAAGAAAACTTAAGGTGAAATCCTGCATAGGTGATCTAATTGGCTCTATAATTAGAATTTCACAATGTACATTCATTAGCCACATGAACGATGATTATTTTATATTGAATATTCTCACTTGCTAATTTATATATTGAAAAGTTACCATTGTGTTGTGTAGGCTAGTGATTCTCAACCCTGGCTACACATAAAAGTCACCTGGGGAGATTTTTATAAAAATGCCAATGCCTAGTCCCCTCCTTCAGAGATTCTGATTTAATTCATGAGGGGTGGAAATGAGCATTGATGTTTTCAAAACATCAGTGAGATTCTAATGTGCCAAAAAACTAGGGTGAAAAATAACTGTTACTGATGCTTTTTTCTAAATACATTTGTCATTAATATATAAGATAAACATCATAACTCAAAAATTACATTTTGGCAAGATATACCATAATTCAGTTTTTGAAGCAGTATTCTTAAACTTTAATACAAATGGACATCATGAGATATGCTAAATAAATTGAATCTAAATAATAATAAGTATAAACATAACTGAAAAGAATAAAATCAGAAGAATTAAGTTTGTGATTACCTCACCCCAGTAGAATTTAAGATTTAAGGTATTTTTTAAAAAAATATTTATTTATTTACTTTAGTTGTACACAATGCAATGCATTTATGTTTACGTGGTGCTGAGGATCGAACCGAGGCCACGCACATGCGAGGCGAGCACTCTGCTGCTGAGCCACAACCCCAGCCCCAGATTTAAGGTATTTTGATATGAGAATTGTTCTCAGTTTAATTTCCCTTCCCCTCCCCCCAAATTACTGTATGTTCTAAATCTAAACCTATATTTTAGTTTTCTGTGTCTTTTCATATACTAAATTTAACCGTACATAATTACATAATCCAAAAATTTTTTTAAAAATTGTAGGTTCCACTGATTTTCTTGATTAATGCATCAGTAATCTGAAAAACAAATGAGGAAACAATGCTCTACTGAGTTAATCACTTTTAAAACACTTCTCACTGTGTAAGAACTATAAATGTATTTGGAATAGTCTTAATTAAAATTAACACATCTTCATCTAGTGCTGTGAGAAGGTTACTATTTTCATCATCTTTTCTAGTTGGTTTGATGATCAAAAGAACAGTTTTCATTTATGCAAGTTTTCTTTACCCATATTCCTCATATAAGTTCTTGGTTTTTAAAGAAAGTTTGGGGGATGACCATGGAGACCAGGGTTCTTCATATCCTTGGGCTAAATTCTGTTGTGTTGTTTCACTCAGTAAAACATAGTAATTGAGTCAAAAAGTTCTTTCAAGTGTACTAGTGGGCTGGGGTGTAGCTCAGGGGTAGAGCACTTGCCTAGGATGCCTGAGGCCCTGGGTTCAACACACTCATGGGCATGTGCACATACGCGTGCACACACACACACACACACACATACATACACAAAATGTATGTGATAAGATAGTGCTCAAAGTATCAGGAAGCTCCTTGAATATTTAATTTTTTTTTTAAGGTGGAGGATTGGGGGCTGGGGTTGTAGTTCAGTGGTAGAGCTCTCGCCTCGCATGCATGAGGCCCTTGGTTTGATCCTCAGCACTACATAAAAAAATAAATAAATAAAAGTAAAGATATTGAGTCCATCTACAATTTTTTTTAAAAAGGTGGAGGATTAATCCCAGCTATTTCTCCAACCTTCATTACTAAAAAATTTGTTGACTACCCTCTAACCATGTTCCAGGGCTTCTGAAATAACACCAGAAAGAAAAAATACCTCTCCTTAGGACATTTAATTGCTTCTCACTTCAACACCAGTTTAAAATAAAAACTGAGTCCTATTTTTTGCCAAGTTGAATCTATGCTTTCCATAATAATCATTCTTGTTTCTTCTGCCTCATACTCTATCAAACACCCTTCTCTTGTCCCTTTGGTATATTTTCACTTTAAATCTATTTATTTATCAATAATAATTTCAGATTTCAGCATCTTCAAGTAGAAAAAAAGTGAAGGGAGGGCCGGAAAGAAGGAAGGAATGGCAGGGAAGGGAAAATATATACTTCTTTTTTGGGAAAGCGCTTAGTAATAAGCCAGTCCTCATTATCTTCAGAGTCCATATTGGCAAAAATTTATTTGTAACCCCAAAATCAATACTTGTGGCTCTTTTGTGGTCATTTGTAGACATGCACAGAAACATGCCATTCAATGCACACATTTCCAGCTGAGATCAAGCAAGGCAAGGTTCTGCTTTCTTATTTCAGCTTTCAGATTCTAAATAAGTATTATTTTTTATAGTTTAATTCATGATGTTGGGTTAATTAACAGAAGAGTTAAATGATGTTGTCTTTATATCAGCTATTAGACTTTTCAAATAGAAAATCAATTATTTCTATTTGTTGAAGTGCTGAAGGTGAAATGGTACTGTGAATGTTACTGCAAATTATACTAAAAATTTCAACATTAAAGATAATTAATTTGATCTGGTAGTAATATAGATACTTATTTTGTGGAGTATGAGGTTGGAGTAAAAGCAACATTTTTACTAATTTTAGAAGCCTAGGGAGCAAAAGTGTACTTTGAACTAGTTGCAATACCAACACAGTTCAAACAGCCTGCAATTCTCCCATTAAAACAGATACTTCCCTTGTCGGAATGTATAAATAGTTTACATATAATTTTATAGTAATTGAGTCAAAAACTTTTGTGATGAGACTGATGAAACTTATGTAGAAAACAAAATAATTTAGGTTGTTGATAAACACACTTCCTCCAGCTTTTAGAATTGTTTCATAAATTATCTTAGAATCAACTTTTTTGTGTGAACCTATCTTCTAAGTTTTAATTGCATTTTGTTCAATACTATTTAGTATATAGTAATGGACTACGTAATGGCTGCCAAAGATATCTAGATCCCAACCCCTAAAGCCTATGAATTTTACTTTTCCTGGGCAAAAAGGATGTGATTAAGTTACAGATCTTGAGATGGAGACATTGTCCTATATTATCCAGTGAACCCTAAGTGCGACTGAGATAAAGAAGGGTGTAAGCAGCCAGGGCAAGATTGTGATTGAGGAAGTCAGGGGCAGGGCCATACCAAAGGAACATGGAGAGGGTCTTCCAATGAGGTCAACATTTCAGATGACAAAAGTACTCATGGACTTAAGCCAGGGACCCAATCAGACAGACACTTCCATACTCATGCTTCTAAGTTCTTCTGGCATGTTTCTGTGCATGTCTACAACAGAAAACCTAAATTAGACACATGGGCACAGGGTGGGGGGCACTAATTAGCAATAGTGAGGACAGCATTGGACAGGGGAAGAGATGAATAAAAGAGGAAATTAAAGGGATTCTAAAAACAAGCCAAAACTTCCCCACTGGACTCGTGACTCCAGGGCCCCTTCTCTTTGGAGAAGTCTCTCTCTCTGTCTCTTTGGCAAAAAACCTGCTGCTTGCTTGCTATCTTTGTGTCCTGTTCAATTCTTTGCTGAATGGAGACAATGAGTCCAAGACCCCCTATACATTAACACAATCACAGGAAAATTTGGTACAAGGAAAAGAGGAAGAGTCAATAGGACCAGGAGACAGAGATTGGAGTGATGTGGCCACAAGCCAAGGATTGTTGACAACCACCGCCCTGTTGTTATGGGAGAAGAGATGTCTCCAAAGAAGGGTCTGAAGAGTTCACAGACAGAAGGAACTTGGGACCAGCAGGGTTCTTGGCATACTTGATGGAAAAGAATTCCAGCATGTACCAGTTAGAGGCATAGACAGGTTTATTTAGAAAAGTAGATATACATTCAAGGAGAATGTGGCCATCTGGATAGTAAGCAATGCCATTTTGGGTTTCCTGGCTCTTCTTTCAAAGGAAACTTGGTAAGGGGTATGTATGGAAATGTATTTAGGGTGATATCAATCCAGTGATCTCAAGGTTTCTGGTGGTCTGGATATTCTCAGGATCCTTACAGTGATGTGCTGTTCATTATATGATCAACAGATAATACTGGAAAAGTTCCCTAACTTATAATTTCTTCAAGATATTTTATGTCTTTGCTTAATCTGTTTATTAGGGAGTTAATTAACAGTGTTCAGGCAGATTTACTGATTTTCCAGGAATTTGGGAATAACAGTCTTGGAAAAAATACTGTTTTGGGAAGTGATAGGCCTGGAAAAGTATGCAGAACTTCTGAATTAAAAATACTCCCTTGTCCTTTCTTTATGTTTTCTTTCTACCTATATTTTATTTCTTCTATCCTACCTCACTGTGAAACAGATTGCAGACTTCTGGCCTAGAGAACCATGAAAGAATAAATTTCTATAGTTTTAGGCCACCAGATAGCAGTAATCTGTTATAGTAGTCACAGGAAACTAATATAGTTGGAAATCTTTAATCAAAACGATTGGGGACAGACAGATGCGAGTGATGGAAACATGAGGTTAAGGAAATAATTCTACAAAATGGGCTTACTGTTGCTGACCCCTACATGCTTTCTTTTTCAAGAAACAATTTACCTGCAGCCCTGCCTGGTTTAAGTGAACAGGATATGTCACATTCCTCAGCAAATTGCCTGTTATCTACAGGAGAAATGCAGGCCCAATAAGAGGAACCCAGGTTACCCTGAATGGGGACAACTTTGTGACCCTTTTCACAGATCAGATTCTGGAACTCAGGGAGAGAAGGATAATTCCTTCTAGCCATAATAATCTGTAAGAATTTATGGCTAAGAATCCAATTAGAACTGCTCACATGGGCCAAATTGACCTAGAGTTGTCATGACAGTGGGGAGTTGAAAGTCTGAGGTCATCCTGCTGTCAGTCAAAAGTCAAGAGGAGGACCTGAACCAGAGTCTTTGGAAACTTATCTGTGATCCCCAATAAAACTAGAGTGCAGGAGATGCACACTGTCCCTCCCCTCTCTTACAGGACCCACTCTCTCTCTCCCTTGAATGTCCTGCTCCCTGTTTCCTTTTTCTATCCCTTCAATAACTTTGTGCCTGTGTGAAGTCTGACTTTATCGCAAAATCAGGGTTTGAAGGGGGGTCTTCCTGATACTTCAGTTTCCTGGAAGGCCCCAGCCCTGTAACAAAAGTATTTAATGAGCTTAGCACCAAACCTTCAGGGTTTTTAGCTCTTTAATTTGAATTGCAATGCTTGGAATTGAGACAGGGGCAAAGGACAGGTAGTCAGCATAGAGAGTGAATGACCTGGTCAGAAAGATAGGGGCTAATTATCAAAGTAAAGGAAATAAGATGCTAACACCTACAGAGAACTTCCCCCCTCTCAATGGGTTACTAACTCCTTTGGGGAATCTCTCCAATTGCTCCTTCCAACACAAGGAGTTGCTAATGAGTATTCCCTGGGCGACTGTTTTCCTGCTTTGGGGCTCCTACCAGGAAAGAAAGAAAAGGTGGGGTTTAAAAAAACAAACGAACAAGCCGGGCGTGGTGGCGCACGCCTGTAATCCCAGCACTTTGGGAGGCTGAGTCAGGAGGATCGCGAGTTCAAAGCCAGCCTCAGCAATGGCGAGGCACTTAGCAACTCAGTGAGACCCTGTCTCTAATAAAATACAAAAAAGGGCTGGGGATGTGGCCCAGTGGTCTAGTGCCACTGAGTTCAATCCCTGGTACCAAAAAAAAAAAAAAAAAAAAAAAAAAAAAACAAACGAACAACAACAACAACAACAAAACAGCAAGACACACCCACTCCCGAGGACACAAGCTTTGGGTCCCCTTCTCTGGAGAAGTCTGTCTCTGCCTCTTAAATAAAACTTGTTTTCTATGCTTGCCTTGGCATTTCTTGGGTGTTTAATCTTCCACACCAGGGAACTCGGACCCAATCCTGATTTCCAAGACTGGTACCAGAATTATTACCATCTGTCTGGCACAGGGACCCTGTCTGGATTCTGCCTGGCTGGAATCGACTGCCACCACATAAAACGTAAGAGAGAAGTTGAAAAACTGAATAGTGAACTTTAGCAGTTTGATCAAAATGGGGAGATTAAATTGCTTTTCCCCACTGGCCCCACAGAATCAGTTACATTTATAGAAACCAAAGATGATGTATATTTGTAGATTTAGTTGGCCTGAATTGGGAGGAAACTGGCAAGTCAGGAACTACACATATGCAGATTAAGACAGCCCAAGTTAGGCCTGAAGCAGGGTCCCACCTTCCTTGGTGCCCATCAGGGTAGAGGCCACAACCCTTCAGCTTTCTTTATCATTGTTTTTTGAGCTCAGTTCTCTGCTAGCGGGCCACATATACGGAGAAGTAGCTTCTTTCTCCTCAGCCAGATTACAGGTAGAGGTTCTAAGTCAATTGCTAAAGGTCCAATTCAATGAAAAGGGCTAAAAAATTTTCATTGTAGTTTCCATTGTCTTTATAGCCCCCCTTTAAAATATTTGCCTTTGTCTCTCTCAGATTTATTCCTGCTGTAGTAGTTACAGACAAAATGGATGGTGGAAGTGTAATAGTCATACAAAACAGTATGATCTTGAAGATGTTTGAATACGAAATATTCTCAAAATTTGAGTATATACATGTGTGTGCAATTTTTTTTTTGGGGGGGGGGTTTGAACCCAAGGGTATTCTACCACTGAGCTACATCCCCATCCTTTTTTATTTTTTGAGACAGCATCTTGCTAAGTTGATGAACCACTGCAAGGCTACAAAATAAATAATTACACACGCGCACGCGTGCACATACACACACACACACACACACACACAGACCAGGTTATGTTTTTCAATGAAGGAATAAAGTTAACATTAACAAATGAAGCCGGGCACGGTGGCGCATGCCTGTAATCCCAGCACTTGGGAGGCTGAGGCAGGAGGATCGCAAGTTCAAAGCCAGCCTCAGCAATGGCAAGGCACTTAGCAACTCAGTGAGACCCTGTTGCCGCCTGCAGCTATTGCTGCCTGCAGCAGCAATACTGCAGGAAAGAATTCGGAAGCAGACCGGAAATGAATAGGTTCTTTATTCTTCCTTCTTCTAACTTCTCTCTCTGGCTCCAACAACCTCACCAACTCCAACCACACCCTCTAGCCAACCTCACCCAGTTAAATACTTTTTGCCTTAACAAGTATACACGTGTTAACAGCTCAAACTTACAGGTGCGTCACATAGTGTTCACGGGCATAGTAAGATTCTTAGATAAATGCATGAATATCAGGTGAAAATACTTAAACACCTCTTATGGCTCTCAGCTAGCTGCCATCTTAGCTATCTCCTTATTAGGGCTCTTACAAGACCCTGTCTCTAATAAAATACAAAAAAAAAAAAAAAAAAAAAAAAAAAAAGGCTGGGGATGTGGCCCAGTGGTTGAGTGCCAGAGTTCAATCCCCGGTACCAAAAAAAAAAAAAAAAAAAAAAAAAAAAAAAAAAAAACAACCAAATGAAGCATTACCTATATACACAAAACTTAATCTAGTAGGTCTCAAAGTGAACTCCCCAAAACCTTTTTTAAGGAGTCCTAAGGCATTCTCTTTTCCAGCCATATATCTGTGGGAGGCCAGGCTCTCTTTATATACTTCAGCTGAAACCACATATTACAACAGCTTCAATGTAGATGCAAATATGGGAATCCATTTTTCTTGTAGTAAGCCAGATATTATAAATTTCTTTAAATGTGATAAAATTGCCATTCTTGCTACATTTTTACATTTTGTTGTAGAAGATAGTTTCATTAAAATCTTATTTTTGCTAACAGAACATATGTAAATTTACACACACACATAAATTAAAAAATTTTTCTTTCCTATCAGCCAAATCTAAAGGTATGAAATGAGTAAATCTGGGGTGGCTGTCTATGAATTCCTGTGCTGCTTTAGTTCCAGACTGAATAGCTCATAAGTCCTATGACTCTTTCCTCCTCTGAAATTTGTTCACTCAAAGTTCCTTGTTCTTCTTCATGTTTGCTTACAGGGATCAATGTATTGTTTCTGTTTTCCATTTTCAACATATTCACCTGACATTTTCTCCAAGTCTTTGACCTTGTTCGTGTTTACCCAGCACAATTCTTTGGTGTCTTCACTGAGAATAGGTCATTCCAAGGCTCGAGCACTATGATCAGTTGCTATTTTATTCACTTTGCTGCCTATGCTCACATCCAAGATACCTTAGAATTTCAATTAATAAAATCACAACTCCAGGACACTCATACACAAATAGTGAAGCCTGAGTAATATTTCCAGAGATCTGCTTTCAATTTTAAGTTTCTTGATCTCAGCATTATTGACATTTCAGGCTGGACAGTTCTTTGTTGTGAGGGGCTCATCTGTTTAGGATGTCTGGTACGTTTGCCCTCTACCCATTGGAAGCCAGCAGCAGCACTTCCTCAGTGAATACCCCAAAATGGTCCTGAACATTGCCAGATGTCCCCTAGGGGACAAAATTACCCTCAGTGGGGGGGAAAATACTGACATTAAGTTACAAGGATTTAAGTTGAAGGATCACATGATGGAACATATTTTGCTGGGGTCTATCAGACAGGTGGGCCAAGATTCTGAGCCTACGAACCTGATTTGCTATTATCTTTTAGTACAAAAGTGGTCATTCATGTCTCCAGTCAAGCCCTCAAATGACAGCCTCTTTAGACTGAGGATGTCTGCTAAGGCAAAACACTGAACATCCTAGTAGATACATTGTTCTACAACTATAGGTCAGGTCAATTGCTAATTTGATGGCTGAGTTCTAGGCACTTCTATACAATCTAAATGACAGTACTCTTTTCCAATGAAGTCTTATTTTCCTCTTCCCAAACAAAAGGGACTAGGGCAAACCATGACATCATTTATTTTGGTAGTGGGCATTGAATCCAGGGGTGCTCTACCGCAGAGCCATATCCCCAGCCCTTTTGAGACAGGGTCTTGCTAAATTGCTAAGGCTGGCCTCGAAATTGCTATACTCCTCAGCCTCCCCAATTGCTTGGCTTATATTAAGGCAAACTGTATTAGCATTGTTATCACCATCTGAGTAACACTGGCAAAATCAGTGTTACTGATGGGCTAGAAAGTAGATTCTATAGGCACCCAGTTTGATGGAAAAATAAGTTTGAAAACATTTTATAATAAACATGCCCATGGCTTAAGAAAATGACTTAAATTTCATCTTCCAACACACAATGTTGTTAGAACTTGTTTTAATTACATTTTAAATGCTATATAAAGCAACTACTTTGAAACCACCACAAGGGAGTTGGTATTAGTGTGATTAATTTTCCAAGAATATTAGGGGGAAGTATTCCATTTTTTAAAAATATGACTGATAGAACCTTTCTTACAGATGATTCAGCTCATGGGCATTTCTTTCTTCATGATCCTGCTAATATATACGTGGAATGAAGAATAAAAGAAAAAAGAAAAAAAAGAAAAAAGCCACTTCCAACTTCCTACATAAAAGAGGTTGATTTAAATCCTTCAGTTTCAGATTTAGGTCAGTCTATTCTGGATCTCTCTAGAACTGCTAATCCAAAATCCCCTGAAGTTGTTTCAAATGAGTTCCTGCTGAAAAATCTTGGGAGAGATGATGGGCAAGACTCACTCACAAGACCTCTTCATCCTTCCTTTCGTTTTAGTCCTCTCGCCAGTTTCCCTTATCATTTCTAATCCATGTGCTGAAATCCTTTACCCAGTCTTTCTATAATACTTGAAGTAACATTGGGAGGGGTGTATGTGTGTATCATTAGCACATACAGTATAAATACCCCAGATTTTTTTTTTTAAATCTACCCTATTTTCTAGCTTTTTAAAATATATGCACAAACACAGACACACACAATAGCATAGAAGGGTTTGGTCAGCACATGTTCCCAAATCATAGGAAACTTAAACATGGGCATAATTACAGAATGAAACAAAAAGTAACTTTTTTTTTTTTTTTACTGTAGGAATTTTTAAAATAACCCCAAACCAAAAAAATTTAAAACTCTTCAGGGTTAGGGATATGGCTCAGTGGTAGAGCACATGCCTAACATATGTGAGGTCCTGGGTTCCATCCCCCACACTAGAAAAAAAAACAAAAACAAAAAAATTCATGGCTTTTTTAGAAAACTTACAGCGATAAACATATACAAATATCAGAGATTCAACTATAATACTATTCAACATAAAAGTCTGTTTCCTTTTTTATTTAATGTATTTTATATTTACTCAATTTACTTTGGATCTAGCTAACCTAGAGTTTTATACACTCCTCAAATTTTTAGAGAGTCTTAAGTCCAACAACAGTGTCCTTTTAAATGTATTCATTTTTGTCTAAGAGATAAACATAAGGAGTCTGTTTTTTATTTTACATGTTTATTTATATTATAAATTTATTTCAATCACTTTGGACCCAGCATGTCCTTAGGCTTCACCCATTCGTCAAACTGCTCTGCTGTGAGATAGCCAAGCTCAATAGCAGTTTCCTTTAAGGTTGAACCTTTTTTGTGTGCAGTCTTAGCAATCTTTGCTGCCTTGTCATATCCTGAAGAAAAAATAGACAACACCAGAGTTAATGAAATTTGGTTTTCTAAAGCAAAAAGTAATACTGCTTACTTGATATTGATGCTATAAGTTTTCTTTAATGATACATTCTAAAAATTTTAAATATATATATAAAGTGAATATCTTGATAATTTACTTCTCATATAGAATAAAACCTTTACTTGTCGTAAGGTATAAAGACTTGAACATACCTCACTTTAAGTAGCACATGTCTTCCTACATTGAAATTGCCCATTAAGTCAGATATTTCACAGGGAAAACAAAAAAGAAAATATAGCACCAAGACATAAAAGTACAATCCAGGTACATTTTCCCCAATAACATGTTTAACCAGCAATTCTCTTTCTAAGGAAGCATTGATGGGTTAGATGCTCCGGTCCTGCAGAAAATGTACATAATACCGTAACTGGCAACTGTAGAGACTAGCTCTAAGGGATGAGAAGTGCTCTCAGTGAAGGAGGAACAGACAGTGCCTTCCAGCAGCAGTTCTTCTCTTCTGAGTTTCTACAGCAGGGGCTTCCATTCCCTGGCCTCTCCCCAGACATTACAAGGATACAGGTGGGGCAGTATAACAGAAATATATACCTGTACAAAAGATCACAGGTACATTGCTGACTTCAGAATTATTTGCTTTTTAAATTAATAAAGTTAGGGACTGGGCATTTGGTCTTGTAGTCTTGACTTAATATTATTAACTTTTTTAAAAATCAGAAAAAAATAAATGAACAACAACAAAAAAATCAGAAGGCAAATGCAAGAATGAAAATGAAACCAAGGTAGGAGGAAAAGACCAAAAAACAAAGATCAGGGGAACGTGACCAAAGGGAAGAAGGCTGCTGAGGCAATATGATTAATAATCCAATAAGGTATTACATGTCTATATGCAATTAATCATCATCTACAAAACAAATTACTGGTATGGTTGATTTTATTACTGAACTGAATTTGTGAATGATCAACATGTTGTAAAGGACATTTACTGACCAGAGTAGCTTTGAAAAGAATTCTCATGTGAAACTCAGAGGATGTCTGAGCATGAATGCTCACTACTTTCAGTTCTCAAGTTCCACAAGACAGTATTAACAATTAGTCTGTTACACATCTAGACCACTGAGAAGCCCTCATTTGGAGGGCTGTACAGCTCATGCTCAGTCAACTAGTAAGGAGGTATTTGCCCATCTCATCCTTGTATTGCCTCTGATAAGTCTTTCTCACTTTAAACTGATGTAATTCAGTTTTAGGTGATACCTCTAACTTTAAAGTTTTGGCAACATATTCTGAAGTAAAGATCTGATGAAACATTTTTCACAAGAACCTTTTGGCGACCCTTTGCATCTTTTCAGTTGAATGTTGATGTACAATTTTAATGGATCAAAATATCATTACAAATACTACACCAAAAAAAAATCACATTGGGCTCAGAGCTACCTAAAGCAGTCAAATGAGCTCTAATATTGTAAAAATGAAATTACAGCTTTTTGAGAAGTTGCCTTGAAAGTTCAGAATTATAGAAGAATGTTTTAAAGTAGTATTCATACCATGATAAGACTACATAGTAACCTATTGTTCTAAAACAGAAAAATCAAAGACTATGTTAACTTCAGCAGAAAGAAGGGGTTTCACTTTTTTTTTTTGTAGCAGGAATTGAACCCAGGGATGCTTAACCACTGAGCTACATCCCCAGCCGCCGCCCCACCCCCCCGCCTTTTTTTAGTTTCAGCTTGGTAAGTTGCTTATAGCCTCACTAAGTTGCTGAGGCTGCCCTCAAACTTGAAATCCTCCTGCCTCAAGCCTCCCGAGTTGCTGAGATCACAGGTGTGCGCCACCATGACTGGCTAGAGTTTGGCGTTTTACAAGTCACAACATAAAGCAATGAATGCCTCAAAACCTACAAAATAGCCAATTCAACAGGGATCACTATGGTCAGTATACCATCCAGGTCTGATTCTATACATAATGAAACAGCTATAATTCTGGAAAAGACTTGCAATACAAAAGCATGGTTTTATATACAATATTTCCTTTTCTTTCCATTCCCTGTAAGCAATGAATACATAACTTTTTTTTTTTCTTTACTTGGTAGCTTTCCATATCTGAATTGGATAAAAACAACAAAATTTAAGTATCATAGAGCATCTGTGAAGATAAGCAGATTTATTCCATGTGGGTAATCAGCCAGTGCCACCTAGTGACATTACCAGCTGACGGTGTTACAGAGAGCCTTCACCAAATACCTGTATATCGAGATTCTGAATGGCATTAAATACATTTAAAATACTCTTACTGAATATTATATTTCAAATAAAATGAAACATAATGGATCAAGTTTTTGAAAGAACTATGCCACCATATAAGTTATAAATATATAAAGTATCTTTTAACACAATTTCAATTATTTTAAGAGATTTTACTCAATGTCCAAAAGGAATTTGCTCTCCACAAACACTCATTTGGTATGCTCTAAAAGTGTTTCAGCTTTTTAATTTTACATTCAAAATGGCATTATTCTTTGAACCTTACCGATATGAGGATTAAGAGCAGTCACCAACATTAGAGACTCGTTCATTAGCTTGTTGATCCTGTCTGTGTTGGCCTGGATCCCCACGACACAGTTTTCTGTGAAGGAAACTGAAGCATCCCCCAGCAGCCTGGCTGAGTGTAATACATTTTTAATCTTTCAGAGAGACAAGAGAGAAGAGGGAGAGACGTTACTAGGCTTAATTTTTTTTTTGGTCCAATGACACATATTGTCTGCTGGCTCATTTTCAATGTATAATTCAATAAACATATAGCACTTTAAAAAATTGTAAGGCCCTACACCCAAAAAAAAAATTTGAGGGCTAGCCACTGGCGCACACCTATAATCCCAGTGATTCAGGAGCCTGAGGCAGGAGGATACAAAGTTCAAGGTCAGCCTCAGCAATTTAGACAGACCCTGTCTCATTATAGAAAAGGAAAAAGGACCAAGGAGGTAGCACAGTGGTAGGGCACCCTGTACAAAAAAGGAAGAAAACAATTTGAAAGAAATTATGAGCATTTGAGAGCACAAAAATTGAAAAATGGTGAAAAAGACATAAAATACAAGAAATCCCATGTTGAGTATATAAAGCCAGTATGGTGATCATGGTGAAAGTGGAATTAACTCCAGCTATAAGAACTGATGAAGTTCTACTTGATACAGAAGACTGGATAGCAAGAGACAGACAAAATAATATTCCATGAAGGACGAGGAGGAAAACAGATGCAGAAGTTAAAAAATTAAGTATGAGCTTGAAGCAACTGGTAAAGTCAGGGTTTCCCAGTTCTTACAGATGAACAAAGGTTTTTTTTTTTTTTTTTTTTTTTAATTGGTTCTTTTCAGTTATGCATGGCAGTGAAGTTCATTTTGATATAATTTTACAAGCATGGAATATATATTGTTCTAATTCAAGATCACTAAGGTTTTTATGCTTAACAAAACAAACATTCCAGTCACCTTAAGTTTTCATATTATGTTTTACCATTTGCTTCTTTTTGGTAACATTTCCAATATACACTAAGATACATTCACATCTTAATAGCCTTTCGTCTAAACTCAAGGGTACACTTCCAACAGACTCTAATAGACGGCATTAAATTTAAAAGTTTAATTTGATATTTGTGACTTTATTACATGGCAAATGTTGATTATTAAAACAAAACAAGAAAAAATTTAAAAGATTACTAAGAAAACATTTTCTCCTTACTTCTCTTCCTGTACCCTCTTAGGCTTTCTTTCATTGGTTTTACCTTTTCTATGTGCCTTGAATACATACATTATGGGCACCAAAACTGTTTTCTTCATCTTAACAAAGATGGAACAAAATGCCATCATCTTTTGTGCATAATAAATTATAAAAATCCAACAGTGATTGCTATGTGCCTATATATGATAGATAGCTGCTATTAACTCTATGGAAACTGACGTGGAAGGAAATGTTTCTGAGTATGAATTCTACTGCAGGCTTTTTATTTACCATTAGAACATATACTCCAGAAGGGAAAAATCTGTCTTGTTTACTGTTTTATTGCAAGTACCCAGTACAGTGTGTGACGTGGAGTAGAAGCTGATAAATAGTAAAATTACTGAGTGAATTCACTTACTAATTTGTCATTTGCATGTCTATCAAACTAAATTAGACTTTACACTATATACTAATAGGAAATAAGCCTCTAAAATGTTTTCGATATAACAACACTTGATATAAATTAAGTTCTAAATAGTGATGCAGCTTCATTATCTGAAGCTAGGGAAAAATGGATGAAAGATGATACCATTTTGTTCTATCTCTGGAAAGATGAAAAAAGAACAATTCTGACGGATATAATGTTTCCGCTAATGTAGAAGAAGTAAAACCAGTGCAAAAGAATTTGACACAGGATAGGAAGAGAACTGGGGAGAAAGTGTTAAAACATGGATGAAGAATGTTTCAAGGAGGGACCGTCAACATCAGATGATGCAAAAGACTGTAGGATGTGTGTTGGATTGAAGAGGTCACTAATGATGGGAGAACAACTCAGGTGAAGTAGAAAGCACTGAAGCTGGACTTGTGGGGATCACAGAATAAATAAGTAACTGTGGGGTATCCCTTCAAGACTGAATTTGAAGCAAGGAGGAAGCAAAAGAACAACATGAGAAGGAGGCAGGCTTTTTATTTTAAACTGAGGAGACTTGAACTTATTTTGAATGAAGAAACCTATATACTACTTCCAGAATATTTCTTTCTATTAAAAACGCAAACCATCAAGTCACTTGAGCTAAGTCACCCAATTCCTAATATTTAGGGCTACTCTTCTAAGAAGTACTTGATTTCCAATTGCTACTATTATCATCTAATTATCTAATGTGAAAATTCTAGAAACCTTCAGGAAAAACAGAAACAATGACAATTAACTTTTAGTCAAAATCATTAAAACTGAATTTAAAGCTTACCATCATTGGCTTGAAAACATTCAATTCAAAATGTCCATTACTGCCTCCAACAGTAACAGCAACGTGATTCCCCATGACTTGAGCTGCAACCATGGTCATTGCTTCACACTGAGTAGGGTTCACCTTGCCTTCAAGGAAACAACCAGTGACAGAATGCATATCAAATATGCTCATAACTTCATGCATCAGTTAAAATTATGTTTTATGTCAAATAATCAGGCAAAGGAGGAAATCTAATTTCATTAAATAAAAGACATACAAAAAAAAAAAAAAAAAAACCAGACCAATTTATGAAATAAACTGACCAAAGAAAGGAAAATGAGTAGCCATAAAACTGAATCACTTGATAGCTAATGAGAAACTACATCTACATTATAGTTCTCCACTATCATGATTTTCTTTCATTTTATAGAGCCAAGTACATAATACACAATCAGAAAGATGGAGGTCCTACCTTCATAGAACTTGGCTATAAAAAAAGCTGGCAATTTCATACACATGGGGTAAATACAGAGAAGTACAAGCTACTATGGGAACACTTATAAAAGAGGAATATCACCAACACTTAGGAGGCTTCCTGTCAAGCTGAAACTGCTATCTATCACATGAGTCTCTGGAATTCCACCACCCTGATGTTGTCCCTCCAACAAGCTTCTTCTAACCATTGCAAGGTAACACATTGGGAAGATATCTTCTTTATCTATGACTCTCCATTTCTTTTTTTTAGGAAATCACCTTGGATTTGCAATCAAGTAAACCCATATGTCATTTGTCAATATGAAATACTTAAAAACAAGATCTTCTCTCGATCTCTACAGGCACAGATTTTAAAAAAATCAACAGTCAGACCATTATTTCTCAACATTAAAAATTACTTTGTCAGTTTCAGTCTGATGTAGATTGGCCTACAGAGGACATTATGAATCTCAATTCTGTCATTGATAGATATTGCCACCTCAACTCTGTTCCAGTATGATCAGCATGTATTTTCCTTTACCTTCAGTCACTAGTACAGTGCTGAATGTGTAGAATCCTTCACTTGGCTATCAAGATACTCCTCCAGCCTAGACTCAACCCATTAATCAATCCTCAAATGTTACTATTCATCCAACTATATTCACTTGACAGCGATGCTCAAACTTCTCTACTGAAACCAATGATTACCAGGTAAGTCTATCAAATGACTTTCTGAAATCCAGACACCAAGTGTCTGTATCACTTCCCTTAATCTAACAGGCCCATAACTCAATGCAAAACATGAAATAAGAGGAGTTGGTATGACACTTTTTTTTATTCAACCCATGCTGATCGTTTATAACAGCTTATTCTAGAATTTTCTTGGCTTTGGCCTGTGAAGGACAGAACCATTACATACCCTCAAATAAGAGAACTAAAATATAGCTGTTAACATTTTCCTAACTTGTGGAGTGATGTTCTTCGAAATCCTGATCCAAGATAGCCCACACAAATATTTTGAAACAAGTGTGTCTTGTGTTTCCCTATCCAGCTATGGGATCACATTCTAAAGTTGAGAATGTCTGGGATTCTATTTAAATTCCAGTTCCAACCTTTACTAGCTTTACCTGGCATGATACTGCTTCCTGGTTCATTTTCAGGCAAAATCAGTTCTCCCAGACCAGACCGAGGACCAGAACCCAGAAAACGAATATCATTTGCTATCTTCATCAGACTGCATGCAGTAGTGTTCATGGCTCCACTGAGTTCCACCAAAGCATCATGAGCAGCCAGAGCTTCAAATTTATTTGGAGCAGTAACAAAAGGTAAGCCTGAAACAAAAATAGCCAGCCTGGGTGAACAGTAAAATAAACAAGTCTGCCTACTTTCAACAAGTTAAAGTTTCAATACATGAAAAGCAAAAATACAACTGAGGAGATAGCCTTTTTAACAAATGGTGCTGGAAAAACTGGTTCTCCGTAGGTAGAAGAATGGGATGAGGACTTTATCTCTCACCCTGAACAAAAGTCAACTCAAACTGAATCAAAAACCTAGGAATTAGACCCAAAGTATGCAACTCCTAGAAGAAAACACAGGGTCAACACTCCAAAATATGCGCATAGGCAATGATTTTCTCAACAGGACCACTAACACTCAGGAAATAATACCAAGAGAATAGGATGGCATCAAATTATAAAGCTTCTGTACAGCCAAAGAAACAATTAGGAACGTGAATAGAGAACCTACGAAGTGGGAGAAAATCTTTGCTAGCTATTCTTTGACAAAGAATTAATAATTCAAAAAACTTAACACCAGCTGGGCACAGTGGTGCACACCTGTAATTTTAGCAACTCAGGAGGCTGTGGCAGGAGGATCACAAGTTCAAGGCTGGTCAATCACAGTTTGAGACCAATTCTCAAAGAAATACAAATGGCCAACAAATATTTGAAAAAATGTTCAACACCATTAGCAATTAGGGAAATACAAGCAAAACTACTCTGAGATTTCATCTCACTCCAGTCAGAACAGCAGCATCAAGAATACAAACAGCCAGGCACAGGCAATGCACACCTGTAATCCCAGTGGCTCGGGAGGCCAATGCAGGAGATCAAAAGTTCAAAGCCAGCCTCAGGAACTTAGCAAGAATCTGTCTCAAAGTAAAAAAAAAAAAAAAAAAAAAAAAAAAAAAAAAAAAAACAAGGGCTGGGATGTGGCTCAGTCCCCCTGGGTTCAAGCCCTGGTACAAAAAACAGACAGACAAAAGCAAATGCTGAAAGGCTATGGAGAAAAAAGGAACACTTCTGCACTGATGATGGGATTGTAGATTACTAAAATTACTCTGGAAATCAGTATGGAGGTTCCTTAAAAGACTAGGCATGTAACCAACATATGACCAGCTATACCACTTTTCACTATTTATCCTGAAGAAGTAAAGTCATACTGCGTTCACGTTTACAGCAGTACAATTCACAACAGCCAAATTATGGAACCAGCCATCAACGGGTGAATAGATAAAGAAAATGAAACATGTACACAATGGAGTTTTATTTGGTCATAAAGAAAAATGAAATTGTCATTTGTAGGAAAATGGATGGAACTTGACAACATTATGTTATGCAAAATAAGCCAAAACTGAGAAGGTCAAGGGCTGTATGTTTTCTCTCCTATGTGGAAGCTACGGAGGAAAAAGGAAATGAAGGGTAGGGGGTCTCATGAAAATTGAAGGGAGACCAGTAGAGTAGGAGAAAGGAACCAGGGAGAGGGAGCAGGAGAGGAAAAGGGGAAATACCGGGGAATAATATTGGCCAAAAATTATATTATGTGCACGTATGAACACGTAACAACAAATCCCACCATTATGTACAACTATAATGCTCCAATAAAAAATTTGGAAGAAAAAAATACAACCAAGGGCTGGGGGTATTGCTCAATGGTAAAAATGTTTGCTCTAGTGAGTATAAGGCCCTGGGTTTGATCCCCAGCACTGCAAACACAAAAACAAAAGATTCCCAAAGAGAATAAAAATTGTACTTCAGAAAAATATGTTTAAGATTCAAACTTTATCTAGACTTAAGAAGTCTCAAAAAAATACAAAGAACATTTAAAGCACCAGAGCATTTAAAGGATGAAATAACCAGTACAAACAAATATACTAGGAAAAAAAACAACTATCATACTGCCAACATGTACATAATGCTGGACTACTCTTGAGTAAAAGTGAAAAGTGAGTGAAATTCACTTCACTCTGTTCCTATACAGTTTTTTTTTTTTTTTTTTTTTGTACCAGGGATTGAACTCAGGGGCACTGAACCACTAAGCCATATCCCCAGCCCTATTTGATATTTTATTTAGAGACAGGGTCTCACTGAATTACATACTGCCTCACTTTTGCTGAGGTTGGCTTTAAACACTAGATCCTCCTGCCTTGAGCCTCCTTAGTTACTGGGATTACAGGTATGTGCCACCATGCCTAGCTCTAGTACAGTTTTTTTTTTTTTTTTTAATATTTATTTATTTACTTCAGTTGTACACAATGCAATGCATTTATGTTTACGTGGTGCTGAGGATCGAACCTGGGCCGCGCACGTGCGAGGCGAGCGCTCTGCCGCTGAGCCACAACCCCAGCCCTCTAGTACAGTTTTTAAGAATTTCTTTGTCCACTGTATTCTGTTCCATTTTTTTCCCTCTAGCCAGGGGCCATAAGATCTCCCTGAGAATAAGGAACAAAAATGAGTTAGATGTTCTCATTCACTCTCATATTCAATTTCAAAAACCTACTTATTCTAAACCTTAAGAATACTTTTTTTTTTTTTTTTTTTTTTGTGGTACCAGGGATTGAACTCAGGGGCACTCGACCACTGGGTCACATCCCCAGCCCTTTTTTGTATTTTATTTAGAGACAGGGTCTCACTGAGTTGCTAAGTGCCTCGCCTTTGCTGAGGCTGGCTTTGAACTCGTGATCCTCCTGCCTCAGCCTCCCAAAGTGCTGGGATTACAGGCGTGCGCCACCGCGCCCGGCTTAAGAATACTTTTTTTTATTAACTAAAATGTGATTTTAAAAAGAAAAAGAAAAAACAGCTAGTAAACTTGGATATGTATTATATAATTATCTCCACCCTAACCCTCTGGCAACATCTATATATTAATAAAGACTTTTCTGGAGAGAACAACTTGACTCTAGTAATAGTAATCATTATTCAGACTATAGTACTCTACTAAAGGAAACAAAGAATTTACAAAGATTAATAATTCAAAGAAATATCACAACATGACATTTTAAAAAAGAAATTAAGCTCATCTACAACAAATCATTCAAATGCTTTTCTCAAAAGTTATTTCTGCCAATTTTGAAACTTTCACTTCACTTCAAAGCTGCCTCAAAGAGAAAATAACTGAATACCACCAGATAGTAAACAAAGTTAACACTGGTACTTTAACTGCATGCTATATGAACTCCTATATAAAAATCCTTTTAAAAGTAAAGGGATTAGCTGAGCAGTGGTACACACCTGTAATCCCAGCAGCTCAGGAGGCTGAGACAGGAGGAGCCTGGGTTCAAAGTCAGCCTCAGTAATGGTGAGGCACTAAGCAACTCAGTGAGACCCTGTCTCTAAAATAGAATACAAAATAGGGCTGGGGATGTAGCTCAGTGGCCAAGTGCCCCTGAATTCAATCCCTGGTACAAAAAAAAAAAAAAAAAAAAAAAAGTAAAGGGATTAACAATTTTTGAAATGAATCTAAAACGATGAAACATGATTGATAGAAAAATATTTATTTTTCAAAAACTTTTTGGTGCATTAAACTTTTTGCTGGATTCATTATGCCATATTTGTACATGCACATAATTTGATCAATTACATCCCCCAGTACTTTCCCCCTCCATCCTCCCTTTGATCCACTTACTCTTCTCTACTGATCTCCCTATTGCTACTATTTTAATTAGTAGCAATACACATAAATTAGTAGCAATTACACACAAAAGTAGGATTGTGGTATAACTGTTCATGGACATGGTATAATATTATAGATTTCATTCCCTAGTACTTCTTCAAACCTCCCCCATCCTTCTCATCTACCCTACTGATCTCCCTTTTAGGAGATTGCCCCTCCCACTCTAAAAAATTTTTCTTTCTCTCTAGTTTCCACATACAAGAGAAACTATTAAGTCCTTGACTTTCTGAATCTTATTTCACTTAGCATGATGTTATCCAGTTCATCTGTTTACTAGCAAATGCCATAACTTTATTTTTCTTTATGGCTGAGCAAAATTCCATTGTGTATACATACCACATTTTCTTTATTCACTTGTCTGTTGATAGGAGACCTGGGCTGGTTCCATAACTTGACTATTGTGAACTGTGCTGCTATAAACACTGCCATACATGTGTGACTATAGTGTGCTGATTTTAGTTCTTTTGGAAAATACCAAGGAATGGGATGGATGGGTCATATGGTAGTTCCATTCTTAAGTCTTCTGAGGAATCTCCATACTGCTTTTCAAAGTGGTTACACTAATTTGCAGTCCCACCAACAATGTATAAGTGTACCTTTTCCCCCACATCCTCACTAGAAATTATTTGTATTAATGATGATTACCATTCTAACTGGAGTGAGAAATTTGGTGTAGTTTTGATTTTCATTTCTCTGATTGCTAAGGATGTTGAATATTTTTTTCATTAATTCGTTGGTCATTTATATTTCTTCTTTTGAAAAAAGATGTCAGTGTTGAGATCATTTGCCCATTTATTCATTGGGTTATTTGGTTTTTGGGTGTTCCGTTTTTTTAATTCTTTGCAAGAGTAGTTGGCAAAGATTTTCTCCCATTCTACAGGCTCTCTCTTTTTTCCTTTGCTGTGCAGAAGTTTTTAATTGGAAGCCATCCCATTTATTGATTCTTGGTTTTATTTCTTGAGCTTTAGTTGTCTAATTAAGGCAGTTAGTGCCTGTGCTAGTATGCTGGAGGGTTGAATCTGTTTTCTTCTAGCAGATGCAGTGTTTCTGGTCTAATTCCTAGGTCTCAGATCCACTTTGAGTTGATTTTTATATAGAATAAGAGACAAGGACCTAGTTCCATTCATCTATGTCCAAATACCTAGTTTTCCTAGCACCATTTATTAAAAAGGCTCTTTTCTCCTACATATGTTTTTGGTACCTTTGTTAAGTATCAGATGACTGTTATCTATACCTGTGTATTCTATTTCACTGTAATCATGTCTGTTCTGATGCCAATATCATGCTGTTTTTGTTACTATAGCTCTGTAATATAATTTGAGATCAGTTATTATAATGTCATGATTCCAGCATTGCTCTTATTGTTTAATACTGCTTTGGGTATTCTGGGTCTTTTATTCTTCCACATGAATTTTAGGATTGTTTTTCCTAGTTTTGTGAAAAATGTCATTGGTATTTTGATGACGATCACCTTTAATCTGTGAACCACTTTTTGTAATATGGCCATTTTAACAATATTAATTCTGACTATACAAGAACATGGAAGGTTTTTCTATCTTTTAATGTCTTCTTCAATTTCTTCAGTGTTCTACAGTTTTCACTATAGAGGTCTTTCACCTCTTTGGTTAGATTTATTCCCAAGGTTTTTTGTTTTTGTTTTTTGATACTATTCCGAAAAATTATTTCTAAGTTTAAATTCAAAAAAGTGCAAGGCAAAGACACCTAAAAATTACCTGAACTAAAACAATGAAGAAGAGTACTAATCCATGAATCACTAACCTGTGAGTGCAGATACTTTTGCAGCAACTTTTTCTGCAAAGCCAATTCTGGTATTTAAACCAGTACCAACAGCAGTGCCTCCAGCTGCGAGCTCATAGATTCTTGGCATGGCAGCTTTTATTCTGGCTATTGCATATTGTACTTGTTGAACATAACCACTAAATTCCTTAAAAAAGAAGAAAATTAAGGTGAGAATTTCCTAATGGCTTACAAGTTATTCTAACTGCCTTAAGTAGAAATTAAAAAAAAAAAAAATGACATTTCAGAATGCTAAATTATAAAATACTCAAGTGATATTTACACTATGTCAATTCATATGATAAGCAAAGTACAGGGATAGATGAGGATTTATAAACCTATTAAAAAGGACAACACAGGAAATAAACTTTAAAAAAGAACAATCTCACTATATTAAATTATTGGTTCACTTTTTTTTGTTGTGTCCCAGATAACTCTGAGAAAAAACACTAAATATTCTTCCAAGAAAAACACAAACATCTCCATACAATTTTAGTTTAAAAACCTAAGAAGAAACATAAAGACATTTTACAGACACTTGAGAAGCTAAGTGTCTCAGTGAATAGCATGAGACGGTAAGAGTAGAGTTAAAACTATACTGTCATTACAAAATTTAATTCTACTATCAGTGTTACATTGGTTCCCAAACCATGTTACATTTTAAGTAAGACAACCATAAAATTTATCATGTTTGAATATATCAAGGGCCCTATTAACAATTATGCAGGGACAAAAGGCATAAACTAGGCAAGCCAAGATATGTAAGTATACTTTCCTGCCTGAAGATATTAAAAAGCATAAATATTTTTGATTAATACTAGGACTTCATACTGTTCTAAAGAAAACATTTCAAAAGATATGATTCTTTTCAGGGAAACCTGATCATGTGACATAATATCATGTCTGCATATGCACCTACACACACACACAGAGGCTGAATTCACTTATGGAATATATTTTGATTAGGGAAAAAGGCACGCAAAAAAGAAAATTTAATAAAAGCAACTATAAATGCTTCTGATAAAACAAAAATAGGATTTTCTGTCATGATAGTCAGAATGATGATTTTACATAGAAGATTGAGTCAGGGCCCCAATGAACATGGTTTCAACATACGATGCACTGAAAAAAAAAAAAAAAAACAACAGTAGCAGCAGCAGCAGTCAGAGAGAAAAGTAGTTTCAAACACATATATGGTTCCTCCTTAGAAATTACACATGGTACTAAGAGTCAATGATGCAAAGAGAAATGAGACACAGCTTTAAGGGCAACTTAGTCCAGTGAGTTCTATTTAGTACCACTAGTATTTCAACTGATAATTTCAGCTTTTATCATTCCTTCTGTAATCAAATTAAGCTAAATGACAGCTTTTTTGGCATTTACCCATAACAAAAGATACAAATGATGGGCTGAGAATGTTATCTCATAGGTAGAAAGTTGGTGCTCTGGGTACAACCCAGTACCACAAACAACAACAACAAAAACAGAACACAAGTGAGATCCATCCAAGTAAGCAGCAAACTGTCACTCTCCCCTCAATTTCTATGAAACTATTTCATAATTATCATTTGACAAGAGGCATATATAACCATCTTCTGATATATGTGCATGTCCTGCCTCCCAACTGGAGTGTTGGCTTAGACAAAAATTGTTTCCCGAATTTCCTTACTTTTCCTTCACAATACACACTAGTATATATTCTTTGAGGTGCTGATTAAGAAACATAAAAATATTTTCTGCTATCTTAGTAATACATCCTTCACATGTAGTCAATACAATTTTTTTTTAAAAAATACTTATTTATTTGCTTTAGTTGTACACAATGCAATGCATTTATGTTTACGTGGGGTGCTGAGGATCGAACCTGGGCCGCGCATGTGCGAGGCGAGCGCTCTGCCGCTGAGCCACAACCCCGGCCCCTAGTCAAAACAATTTTAAGGAGTAAGATCTACCTTGTTAAATCACTTTAAAATTAAGTTTTAAATAATCTTATTTGGAGTATAGAATACAAATTAAGAAATCATGACAATAACATTGATGAAGATAAAGATTATGATAGCTTACAATAATGGATACTTACTACGTGACAGGCATGGTTCTAAGCACTCTGTATAAGTCAGCTTACTAGAATCTGAGTCCTATTCTAAAAAGAAATATTATTTTCCTTATTGTACATCTCAGAAAACTAAGCCATAGAAGGGCTAACCACTTTTCCTCACGTCACATACATAGCTCACACAGAACAAAAACCTGAACCCAAGCAGTCTAACTCGAAGGTGGCTCACTGCTAGTACACTCTGCTCTTCTCCTAAGGGAAAGCCATTAAAAACTACTGATCGATCGACACAGAACAATCTCTGTCACTGAATTTAAATGTTATAAATTTTCTCTTTTAAACCAGCAAGACTTTTTGAGGGTGATACACTGGCCATTTTTATCAATTCCGAAATTGAATACACTGGCCATTTTTATCAATTCCTAAATTGAATAAAATGAGTCAAACTCCTATACCTGCCCAAGAGTAAGTGGAACAGCATCCTGAGTGTGAGTACGCCCAATTTTGATGATCTGTGCAAACTCTTTGGATTTTTCATTGAGAGCATCATGTAGTTTCTGCAGTCCTGGTAACAGTACTTCATGAACTTCTACTGCAGCAGCAATGTGCATTGCTGTGGGAAAAGTATCATTGGAGCTCTGTTGGAAATTTTTCAAAAGAACATAAAATGTTAAATCATGAGCAACAGAAAACAAATAAGTATCTAAAAAAAAAAAAAAAAACCCTTACTAAATGACTATTCAGAACTGGCTATATGTAATAATTACATTTAATGTGGCAAGTCAGATCACTAAGGTCAAATTAAGAAGCAACCTAGTTCTCAGAACTGTATTATATATAAGTGTATTGGGTGTATTACATATTATAACCAAGTACACTTAATGTGTTACATATTTGCCCACTAGTAAATGATAGCAAAACAAAGTAAACAACTGCATTTAATGATGGTTAATATCCACCTTACAATTAAATAGTACATCCAACCTTCCACAGATATTTATTAAACTTCAGGAAAATTCTATGAGGTAGGTTGCTACTTTAACAACAGGAAAGTTAAGCTCTCAAAGAAATGATGTGATTTGCCAAAATACTTATAAACTGGTAAAACAGACCTACCAAGTAGTGTATACTCATACTTAGAAACTGGTAAAATAGACCTAAGTAGTGTGTACTCAGTACTCTTTCCTCAACTGTTGATTCTGTACTTTAAAACTATGTTTTCTAAAATTATGGAAAATAGTAAAACACAATGGTAGGATAAACATTACAATGAATACTCATGGACTTTAACCCAGCAATTATCAACACACTCAACATACTGTATGCAGTTTATCTTGAATCATCTGTTTACTCTATCCCCTCATTCTACTACACACACTGTATTATTCCAAAACAGATTTCAGACTGCAGAATGTAAAATAAATTCCCATTTAAAGGTGAATATTGAATCTGAAAAATCCTTTATCCAATGAACTTTAAAAAGCTTTCCTTTTGCCGGGCGCGGTGGCGCACGCCTGTAATCCCAGCACTTTGGGAGGCTGAGGCAGGAGGATCGCGAGTTCAAAGCCAGCCTCAGCAATGGCAAGGCACTTAGCAACTCAGTGAGACCCTGTCTCTAAATAAAATACAAAAAAGGGCTGGGAATGTGACCCAGTGGTCGAGTGCCCCTGAGTTCAATCCCCGGTACCACAAAAAAAAAAAAAAAAAAGCTTTCCTTTTTTTTTTAAACTGGCTTATTTTAATATTTAATGTAAATTTTTAAATTTAAAAATCTGTTGAAGATGTAAATTTAAATTACAAAAGCAATGATGAAATTGCCAATAATTTACAATTTCAAATCTTCAGATTTTCATGTGGTACAACCTTAATACCATTACTACACCATAACATATTTGTAAAAATATAACTTGTCTTTGGAAGTTAATATAATATTCATTTCAGTTACATACTTTACAAATATGATCACAACGTTAGGTCATCTGCCTTATATGTGAAACCATGTATTATCAATTTAAATTTGGTAATTGCTCATGTTTTCATTAGAAGTCCCAAATTCCAAAGCTAGAAACATAGCTATTACACTAACTTTGCAAAATCACAGGCACTCTAAATCATCTCTTTCTTTGTAGATAGCCATCTCTGTCTTAGCTAAGATCATGGGCTTGTCAGAGTTTCTCTTGTAAACTATTTGTTCAGAGCTTTCTTTGTTCAGTGTGGCTTCATGATCATTCAATAATGTGTATTGAGTATTGCTTAGCACCAATTGTGACACAAAGCTTTCCTTTTAATACTTAAAAGTATATTATACTATACCCAACACCCAGATCCTGGTTTCTAAGTATCATTTTTCAAGAAGGTTCTCCAAGAGTTCCTTGAAAATGTCTGTTTCTAGGGTTAGGGAAGGGAAAATCTAAGATGATGAGCCTCAAGTATCTTACATTGCCAGAAAGAAAGAAAAAATAAATAAATAGTGACATGATTTAGAGGACACAAGAGTCAACTCAACAGGTTCTTAAAACAGATAATTTAAGCAACAATATAAATAACGAAAGTACTGGATTATAAACAATCCATGAATCCAAACTGAAAAACATAATTGAATAAGTAAATAAAATGGAGAAGGGCAAATTTTTCTTACAAAAAAAATTTGAATTAATAAATGTAGAAAGGAGGAAAATTGATAATCACTTAAAATATCATGATTAGTAAGTGCTATAGACAAGATTTATTGATGAAGGCTAAAATTAGCAGGCAAAGTTAAAGGAGAAAGAAGATATCTGCACAGTCTTGAAGTACCTCTATTAATTAATGTGGTTATTCTAACACATGTCCAAAATATCTTCAATATTCCTCCCTCTAGGATCTGAAGCTCAAGTGTAGTGCCTGGAATG
This sequence comes from Tamias sibiricus, assembly GCA_025594165.1. NCBI lineage: Eukaryota > Metazoa > Chordata > Mammalia > Rodentia > Sciuridae > Tamias > Tamias sibiricus. The sequence goes on along the minus strand of CM046669.1, from coordinate 64,950,309 downwards.
CAGGCAGGACTTAATACCTCATTTTTAACAAGTAAGGTATGGAAGAGGAATAACAGTAATTTAATGGTGGAGATTCTATCAAGAATCACCTTAACCAAATGACTAAGATTAACATCAACAGTTAAGTCATGCTGCTATCTTGCACCCCTGACATGATGCAATAAGAAGGTTCCTTCCCTTGTACTATAGTCTTGCCCAAAGTTCATAACCTCAGTCTAATCACTAGAAAACACTAGACACACCAAAACCAAAGGACATTCTACAAAATACCTAACTACTACTTTCAAAAGTGTCAAAGGTACCACATTGGTCTAAATGTCAAAGTTCCCCAAAAATTCCTCTGTTGAAATGCTAAATTCCAAAGTGATGATATTATTTGGGGAATTTCTAGGTATTTTGTTACCAAGGCAAAAGAATAAGAAGAAATGGGCACAGATAAGAAAAATTTAAGGGATATGCAACTAAATGTAACATGCAGTCTGGAGTGAATCCTGGAAGACAAAAAAGGACATTGGTGGAAAAATAGGAAACCCTAAAAATAATCCCTTAAAAAAGTCTTTTGTTTGAGAGTATTATATTCATGTTAATTTCTTAGTTTTGATTAATGCATTGTGGTTATATAATGTAATATGTTTTAATATTAAGGTTAGCTGGTAAACAGAGTAAAGGAGTTCTTCGAACTACCTTTGCATTTCTTTTAATATAAATCTAAAATTATTTCAAAATAAAGAATTTTTAAAACTAAGTACATCAATAAAATATACAAATACACCAAATACAAAGGTGTTAAAACAATTTTTATAAAGTTGGGGACAAAGCACAGACTCCTAAAAGAAATTCAAGAAACTTCTTTAGAAGTCTTTTCCACTAAAGAATAAAGCAAATAAATTCTTATCAAAGACCTTATGCTTACTTCATAAAAATAATCTCAGGCATACTTTTCAATTTGCAATGAAAAAAGAAGAGAAAACATACTGACCTGGCTTTTATTAACATGGTCATTGGGATGTACAGGGTTCTTGCTGCCAAGTTCACCTCCTAACATTTCAATTGCTCTATTGCTAATGACTTCATTTACATTCATATTTGTCTGGGTTCCTGATCCAGTCTGCCATACCACAAGAGGAAAATGATCATTTAATTTACCTTCAGCTACCTGCAGAAAAAAAAATGTTAAAAATTAGCATTTTTAAAACAAGAAATAATATTCAGTGATTTTAACCAATTATAATTAAATCAGCTCCATTTACAGAAAACTATCTTAAAGATGTTCACTTATTTTCATCTGTTAAATGACTTGCTGAGGGCTCCACAGCATTTGAATGCAGTTGTCTCACAATTTTAAGCTCCCATAACATCACTTTTTCCAACCACAGATACTTTAAAAGTGAAATGTTATATATTCTGAATAGTATGACAATTCACTGACTTCAACTGAAAACTGAAGCAAAGTGATTTTTGTCATTTTTCTCTGTCTCCTCTAATAGAAGGCCAACTGTTAAGGCAGACATTTATTGTTAAGAAGGCATATCCAACAGATATTACCACCAGAGTCAGCAGGATAATGAATTAGGGACTTGAAAATGTGAGTTCACTAATAGCTACTTCATTGCACAGATGTCCAATGATTAGCAACTGCCAAATGTAGAAATAAGCAATGCCCAGATTTGCCCCTATTTTTGTCATATTTTTATACTCTCAGCTTATGTGTTAGTTTTTGGATTATAAGAGTCCTAAAAGAGTAGGTTCTGAAATGATTTTAGCTTAAAAAAACAGAATGCACTTGACAAATCTACATTGAACAACTGGTTCATTTTTAAATAAATCTGTTTCTAGTTATATAAAAATAATAGGTGATTAGTGCAGAAAATTCTGAGAACTGAGGAAAGAATAATAGTCATTTTAGTTCTACCCCTCAGAAATAATGGCTATTAGCTGTTGGCATCTGCTTTCAATGTCTACCTCCCACAATGGGTATACACACACACACACACACACACACACACACACACACACACACACACAGTTGGCCCTCAGTATTTGTGGGTTGTGCTATGAGGATTCAACAAACCACAGAATAAAAATATTTGGAAAAAAAAAAAAAAGAAAGAAAATTATGTTTGTACTAAACATATGCAAACTTTTTTGTATGTCATTCTCTAAACAATACAGTATAAAATTATTTAAATAGCATTTACATTGTATTTAGGTATAACCAAGAGATGATTTAAAATATATGGGAGGATGTGGCTTCACTACATGTGGATTTTGGTATGTGGGGGAAGGTCCTATCTGTAAGTATATGAAAACACATTTTCTGTTCATTTCTTTTTCTAAATAAAATTAGGATTATAAAAATAATTTTGCAAAATTTCCTATTTCTCAAAAGATTTGAGATTTATTCTATGCCAATCTTTAAAGAATTAATTTTCTATGATTCATAATATAACAATATAAATGCAACTTACATAAGCAGCTGTTATGGTTAGACACATCCAATTTATTTTTATTATTATGTAGCATTATAATGAAAAATACATTATAATGAAAAATTTTTGAACTGTCATCTTCTAATTGTTTCCTTAAGACAATGTTATTAGTGGACTAGTGAATTATATTCTTGATATGCATTATCAAATAATCAATTGGTTTTAAAAGGAATCATTTATTCATAAGAAATCAAATATAAAGCTTAGTATCTCTTCAAAACATTTTCTTTCCTTTTTTTTTAAGTCACTGGGGATTGAACACAGGGATACTCTACCACTGAGCTACATCCCCTGTCCTTTTTTATTTTTTATTTTGAGTCTCACTCAGTTGCCCAGGCTGGCCTTGGGTACTTTCCATTCTGGTGTCACAGACTTCCAAGTAGCTGGGATTACAGGCACACACCACAATATAAATCAACAACTAAAGTCAAGAAGCTTAAAGGACATAAAATAATCCAGAAAATCTGTCATAATATAGTATTCTAAACACCATATTAATATTCTCACCGAACAATAATGCTGCCATCCTATCTGGAAATTCATTAACTCAAGAATTCAGTGCCTTCATCTGCTGGTAAGTAGATGAAACTAAGTGAAATAGGCCAATTCCAAAAACCTAAAGGCCAAATGTTCTCTCTGATATGCGGATGCTAATACACAATAAGTGAGGGGGTGGGTAGGGAAGAACAGAGGTTCATTGGAGTAGACCAAGGGGAATGAAGGGAAGGGAGAAAGGATGGGAATAGGAGAAACAGTAGGATGAATTGGACATAACTTTCCTATGTTCATATATGAACACCATCAGTGAAACTCCACATCATGTATAACCACAAAAATAGGGTCCTAATTAGATAAGTTCTACTCCATGTATGTATAATATGTCAAAATACACTTTACTGTCATGTATGTCTAAAAAGAATAATAAAGAAAAAAAAAAACTCTAAGTAAAAAAAGGATTCAGTGCCCTTTTTTATTAGCAGGGTTTATCAATACCAATGGAAGACAGAAGTCTCATGCCATTAAGCCAATATAGTTATTACCTCCTACCTCATCTGCTGCCTTCATTATTGCATTAGCAATCTTTGGATCAAGACCATAATCCTGATTTACTTCAGCAGCCGCTCGCTTCAAGATGCCAAAAGCTTTAATAACTGGGATCTAAAATATTAATCAGAAAGACACATCAAATTTGCAATTTTAGTTAAGCATGAACATTACTGTATGTAGTTGCACAACTGTACCTAAAACAATAACTTAATTAACACCATGATCCTCAAATGTTTAGAATACAGAGAAAGATTACAGATAATATATAATAAATAAAAGCAAATATCTTCAGATGTGTCTCACATACCCATATATATGCACTCATATTCACATATATACAATATTCACTTTAGTTTTATATATATGCACAATACAAGGTTTCTTATTTATTTCATACAGTATACATTCAAAACAAATAGTATTCACTCATTTCCCAGCAAGAGCCATTATTTTTCCTCACAAAATATGAAATATGATGCTGCAGTATAATTGTTTCCTTCTTCTTAAAACAAAAACCAAAAGGCAAAGACGTATTTAACATTTAATCACTGAGATAACCAGTTGCTGAATGGCAATCATCTTACCCCAAAGCCAATAAACAACAGTCTAGTTAGTGAAGATGTAACAGTCAGTAACAGTAAGTCACTAGAAATCTCTCATAACTTTGTTCTTAAACCCAGGGTTCTCTAGACTTTAAGTTGAGAACTTCTGATACACACACACACACACACGTATATATACATATCAGATATACAAATATATACCTTCATACTATCATTTGTTAGTATGCAAATCTTTTCATTTTCTTCTTCTTTTTTTTTTTTTTTTTTTTTTTTTAATATTGGGGGTTGAACCCAGGGGTGCTTAACCACTGGGCCACATCCCTAGCCCTTTTTTGTATTTTATTTAAAGACAGGGTCTCACTAAATTGTTGAGGATGGTGTTGAACTCTCAATCCTCCTGCCTGAAACTCCTAAGTCACTGAGATTAGAGGGGTGCACCACCATGCCCGGCCAAATCTTTTCATTTTCTAATATAAATTACCTCACCAAATTTGAAAAGGATAAATTGAATAACTTTAGATGGGATTTCAATGAAAATACTTGCTTTCTGTCAAGAGAATTGACTTAGGAGTTCTTGTCAAAATTAATAACATAACTGTGGCACAGATCCCAAGCCAAGTTTGAAAGAAGAAAGAACAGAAGGGAGAAAAAGAGGTGAGGAAGAGAACAATAAATTTATAAAACAGAAGCTATAGACCTTGATGGAGAATCAAGGTGGAAAAAACAAAGTAAAAAATAAGACATATTAAACATATAAAACTGAAACATGGTGATTATAAGCTGGGAGGCAAACAGGAAAGAAAAACTACACAATTTTATTTGAATTATAAATAACTAAAATTAAAACATTATGTTTTACTCAAAATGGAAACAAATGGTTAACAGCTGATTAGAAACTAGAAACATTTTAAACATGAACGCAAATGGAAACTTAATTTTCTACAAGAACAAACACTATGGTGGAGGGTCAAACCACCGAAGTTATAACCAAATGCCAAATAATACTGACCATCTGAATGGACTGATTGACCCTAGTGTTAATGGATTCATAAAAATAAGAAAAGGTCATAGTAGAAAAAGTTTTACTAAACATGAAATAGCACAATATATCACTGGGGAGAAAAGAAGAATCATGATAATCTACTCACGTTAGAAATTCATAATCTCATCACTTCCGGGCCTTTTTGCTAAGATTAAGTATAAAATCAATAATCTTTTTTGGGTTTGTTTTCCTTTTGGACCTCAGGTATAAAGCATTGGGTTTAATCCTGCCATTAAGTTCAGTCTAACATTTAATAAAGCTCAAGAAATTAATATATTTGAGGTCATATGTGACTAAATTGATTCCCCAGGCAACATCTTTCACAGACATATAAACCAAATGTCTGCCCTATCTTCTCGAGTAGAAGCAGCAACTACGTACCCTTAAAACCACACAACCCGCTGATTAAAGCAAGATAATCAAAATATGAGCCATGCTCACTTCCACCAGTGTCAGCTGGGGCTAACCTCCTTAATCCCAGGAGTGGAATTATCTGAGAATATTTCAGGACTAGTTGCTACCTTTACTACTCAAACATGTAGTCTGACCCTATTTACTTCATCACGAAACAGGCTATCTAGGGCAATGACAAAAAGATTTCTTCGAAGATTTAGTCCCCTGTCATAAAATTCTATAAACAGAGTCAAGATTTGGTCTTGAAGACTTAGTAATGAGTTAAAATATGGAAGTAAAAATTATTCAGGATAAAGTCGATTGAACATGGCATTCGCAGGTAAATGGATGAAGTTAGAGAATATAATGCTAAGTGAAGTTAGCCAATCCCAAAAAGCCAAATGCCGAATGTTTTCTCTGATATAAGGAGGCCGATTCACAGTGGGGTTGGGATGGGGAGCATAGGAGAATTAGAGGAACACTAGAATGGCCAATGGGGAGGGAGGGGTAGGGAGGGGGCAAAAGAGTGAAGGGAAAAAAAAAGATGATAGAATGAGATGGATATCATTACCCTAAGTGCATGTGTGAAGTTACTAATGGTGTGAATATACTTTGTATACAACCAGAGATAAGTAAAAATGTGTTCTCTAAGTAGAATATGAAATGCAATACATTCTGCTGTCATTTCTAACAACTTAGAATAAAAAACAAATTTGGAAAAAAAAAAGTAGGTTGAGAAGATAACTGGTAAATAATAGCTCACCGGATGAAGCCTGCTACTTCTAGGCTTACTAGCCTATCCTGCAATTCTGACTATTTTTCATACTCCAGTTGCGCTCCATTAGGATATGTAATGTATTTCATCAACTCTTTTCACATGTTAAAAATCTCTGAAATCAAGATGCATCTCATCATCAATGATATATCACAACTTTAGCTTTTTCTTTTTTAGTGGTATAACTGGTCCATCTTCTACCTAATGGCATCTCACATTTAATGAAATTTATTAGGAAGTTTTTTAATCATTTAATCATTTGTGTGGCATTGAACAAGTACATATTATCTATTACACGCTAGAAATTGATGAGTAGTAATGTTTTAGGGTATTTGTGTATTAGACACTTTTCTGAGATCAAAAATCAAGACAGAAAGTATAAAATTAAAGAAAAACCCTAGTTTTACATCAGTAAAAATAAAAAAGAATTTGAATATTCAAATAAAAATTGTTTGCAAGCTGTAAAATTCTAGCAAAAAATCTATAAATATCAAGCAAGAATGAAAAGATAATCATTTAGTTCTATCAAGAATTTAAAACATTCAAAGTCATGACTCAAAATAATAGCATACTAAAACTTCAGAAAGTTAACATTTTAATGAAAGAAAACAAGTTTTTACTCATGAAGCTGGTTTTCTTAATAAACCTAAATTTTAACTCTGTAAAATATTTATTTTTGAGGTAAAGTGATCCATTTGAATATAGCCTAGTTCATCCAAAATAAGGCAACATTTCCACAAAAGCCACTTACTGGCATACGTTCTGTCACACCTCCAATCTTAAAGTTCATTGTAGATCTCACAGTCTGGGCGCCATAATACTTATCATTTGGGACCTTCAGTTCACCAAAGGTATCATATTCAATTCGGAAGGAATTTTGGCTTGCCTAAAGACAAGGAGAAGATGCTGTTACAGCTTGAAAAGAAACCCAGCATCAAAAGCAATACCATCTTAATAAGCTTTAAAGAAAAAGAAGTATCACAAGACCACAAATTTTTATTCTCACTACGCTCTCTGCTTTCAGATCTTTCCTTGAAAAACTGATAAATTTATTAATACAGGTGTTAAGGATAGAATGCAGAATTCAAATACTATGCAGACAATAAATACAAGAAAAATCTTTGAACTACAACAGTAATCTTCTCCATTTAGGAATATGTCTATTACTGGTCAAGATTTGGCCAATTTGAACCAAATCTAATTTAATGTTCATTTCACTGGGAATTATGCAGAATAACACTTTGAAATTTGTGAATATATTTAAACAAAGCTCAGATATGGTCTGCAAACACTATGCATGAGCATAGTATTATAAATCAAAATAAATGTACAGATAAAGGGAGATGAGCTATGCCAGTTCAATTACATGGACATCATTATACACCAATTTGTCTCCCACCCAGTAAACCATGCACAAATAAAAATATTTTGCACTGCAATCGTTGTTTTGGATATCATAGGAATAAATCTTTGTATGTTAAAAAATACTTTGAAACAATAACATTAGCAACAGACAGCAGCACCAACCAAGAAGACCGAGGTCCTTCTTTCTCTTCATTATCTTGTTAAAAAAGAGCACCAAGAGGCTGGCTCTAGAGAAGGGAAACTGGTCTTCATCATTGGTTTGTGAAATCAAGTTTGATTTCTTAAATTTACATTGTCACTTTTTGTCTTCAAAATTATTATATTTTCATCACAAAATAGCAATTGTCCCCTAAAAAAACAGGTTATTATGATAAAATTCAGAACCATTCAAAGTTACTCAGAAAGATTTAGATGAATAAGTTTCAGTTCTGTTCTTCCAAATCAAGAAATAATAGTTTCAATCATATCTTAGGATTCTGACACCAATCATTAAGAAAGTACATAAGTCACTTGTGGCTGAAATCACAATCTCAGCAAACACTTCAAAAAATATACTTCCTGTCTTTATAATAATTTTAAAATCTCAAATATGCAAAAAGAACAAACACTGGGGCTGGGGGCATGGATCAGTGGAAGAATGCTTGCCCAGCATGCACAAAGCTCAGCACCACAAAAAGTTTGCAGTAGCTTAATTAGCTAGTAACACACTATCCCCAAAGCCAAAGAGTTCTCTTTATTTAGCCCCAGTGAATATATAGGTTGTACAAACTGGTAGGACAGAAACAGAAGCAGTGCTGCAAAACATTATTTAAAGCTATGTATAACAGACCTAAGAAGAGGGTTGAATCCAATGCTTAACAGAAAGATAGAGTGTGTCCTACAAAACTGATGCCTATATGGATATATGTTTCATGGAGTATGACTACTCTTTAACTGTGCTTAAGTAATCTGAAGATGTTATTTTGAAAGGCAGAAGGAGAACCTGAAAGGAACAGCAGAATGTATGTGATATTCCACTTAAAAAAGCACTGGGGTTGTGGCTCAGCAGTAGAGCGCTGGCCTAGCACGTGCACAGCCCTGGGTTCGATCCTCAGCACCACATAAAAATAAACAAAATAAAGTATGTGTCCAACTACAACTAAAATATAAATATTAACAAAAAAAAAAAAAAAAAAAAAAGCACTGGGTTCACACTAAGAAAATTAGAAAGATGGGATCATTAAAGTTGTACCAAGTACCAGGAATTAGGAAAAATTGTCAGGAGGTTATACCTACGTGGTGCTGCCTAGAATCTGTTAGATAAGCACACATATAAATAGAGGAACATTGAACCTGGTCAAGGTAATTACCAAGTTTCTTCAAACATTCTTTATAATGAAGAAAAAACACTTTATATCATGATTCAGTATATAAATACACACACACACACACACACACACACACACACACACACATACACACACACACCTGAATTAAAAATTCCATGAAACAATTTATCTTATTCTGTTTTAAAAAAACAAAAACCAAAAAAAATCAAACAAATGCTGGTCAATTACCCCTTATATTGATTTCACAAATTCCTGAGTTGACCTCAGGTTTGAAAAACATTTGTATGTTTTTCAAAACCTTTCCTACATCGCGTCACATGTATAACCTGTCCCCAGTGGCTTAGGTAAGAGAAGAGCCCACCTCAATTTGTAAGAAAATTATCAACAATGAATGGCATCTCTACAAATGTTTTTAGTTCATACAATATAACCATTATAAAAAGCTCGTCTTTTTGGAAACTGTGTCTTCAAATGCCACAATTTAGACAGCAGAATTTCAAGGAAAAGGCAGGTGCTGCTTAAGAATTAATGCCATGATTTTTTAAAAATATTTATTTATTTGCTTTAGTTGTACACAATGCAATGCATTTATGTTTATGTGGTGCTGAGGATCGAACCTGGGCCGCGCACGTGCGAGGCGAGCACTCTACAGCTGAGCCACAACCCCAGCCCCTTAATGCCATGATTTTAAGAATTAAACCAATAAGCAGAGGGCAAGCACAAAAGTGAAATTTTCCATTTGTTTCTGGGACATCCCTGTTCATTTATACAAAACCACTTTCCTCCTGGGGAATGAGTAGGTGATATGTCCAGCATTCACCACAATAGAACTGCTACTGCAGCCTAGAAATACTAAGTATTTGTTAACAGCCACTACCCCAGTGACCTCAGGTTCTCCTCTCCAAATCTGCATGCTAGGCTAAACTGAAAGGTCAGCCAAAAAATACAGACCCCCTAGGGCCTGTAAGATGTCCCTATGCAGATTCATGGATAAAATTTAACTAAACCATAGTTATTTCCTGAAGACAATGTTAAATGATTTTCAAGCAGGGCTTGGCGGCACTCACTTGTAATCCCAGAGCCTCAGGAGGCTGAGGCAGGAGGATCACAAGTTCAAAGTCAGCCTCAGCAACTTAGCAAGACCCTGTCTCAAAATAAAAAGGATTGGAGATGTGACTGGGTGGTTAAACTGAGCTCAATTGCCAGTACCAAAAAAAAAAAAAAAAAAAAAAAAAAAGTGCAATTTATTCCTCATCAAAAGAATTTAGTAGATAGATAAAAAAAAAAAATTCAGCATTTAACTTCATTATGCTTTTTGTTTTCAGATTCTGAAAGTTTGTGTGGTCTTAAAACACAGAGGACCACATCTCAAAATAGGCAAATATAAAGTAAGTGGTTTATTGATATTATATGGTAATACAAAATATTTACCTTTCAGACTTTATGGCCACCCTGAAAATCATCAATAAAATACCTTTAAAAAAAGGGAGAACTTCCCCACCCACAAAGTAAGATAACAGCTGGTATCCCCACTAAATATTCTCAAGACCTTTTTTCTCCTTTGTAGTATTAGAACTCTGAAAAGAAAAGAAAAAAAAAAAAAAAAAAACTACCCCCATTACAACCCTAAAAGGTAGTGCTATTTTTGACACCTACTCTAAAAGGATTTTCATAAGTTCTCCTGCTTTCCTTTACAAAAATTAAATAGGTAAGAAGTGAATTTAAAAAATTTAAAGGTTCTAAAATGCACTAAAAATTACTACAGCAGGTAGTTCCGGGATTACAAAAGCATCTAGACTTTGTAGTTTTTGCTATAGTGATTTCATTGAAACATCTTCCAGTTTATTGTCCAGGAAATGTCTTGGCCCTAGATGAAGCACATTTAATGAACACTCACTACAGGGTATTTTCCCATGTACAATCTTGCTGAGTAGCTGTAATTATTTCAATTTTCCATACCTGTGGAAACAAGTGCAAAATCACATCTGGGATTGTAAAGCACATGCTATACCTTGGTGTAGTAAAGAAATGTACACTTTCTAAAGCATTATTAATTTCTGGAACCTCCTAAACTATTATTCATTTCTGGAACTTTTCGTAGCCCAAGCAAAACAAAACAAAACCCAAACACACACACACACACACACACACACTCACGAATTTAATGTCTTTTTAAAGGCCGAATTATCTAAGGTGACATTCTAACGACCAAAGAGCTTATTAAAGTAAGCATGCCATACTTTGAACTTGGAACTTTTAAATTCCTTAGCTGCCCATCTAAATAAAAAGTACTGATTCAGCTATAGTGAGGTCCTATCCCATCTCCTCAAACATGCTGTTCACGGATTTCTGGGTTTTACAAACATTGTGGTTTCAGGAAACCTTATTCAGCCTACAAATTTAACAACCGCAAGAAAAATAAAATCTTTTAAGTTCCTAAGAAATTTCTACTCCTTCTGGAGGGCCTGAGAGCAGTCCAAAGCACGGTAGCGGACCAAGAGGCCAAAGGATGAGCACAGAGCCAAGTGTCCACTAGCCCTCTCTCCTCTCCCCGCATCCTCCTCCTATCCCAGAATGGCCCACGAGGCAGTGCCGGGCTCGGAACCCACGCAAGAATAGAGAAAAAGCAGCAAAGGCGGCTGAGGCGTGGTAGCCGCAAACGCCCCAGCCTGGCTCGCCCGTGGGGGCTGAGGGAAGAGACCACGCTGGCCCGGCAGAACCTCACCGCGAGGTCCCCGGGCACTCGGGGTGGAGGTTCCTTCCCTGCGCTGAACAAGCGTCAGAGTGGGAGGTGGCCACGCTGGCGCGGGCGCAGAACCGGACTCCCCAGGGCAACCCTCCCTCCAGCCCGCGGGCGTCCCAGCCAACTACAGCGAAGGCTGAAGGTCACCGTTGCAAGGCCGACCCACGGGCCGCTGCGCTCACCATTCGAGCGGCGTTCAGGGGCCAGAGTGGGAGGATGGCCAAGCCACCCAAGCCAGGAGCTAAGGCAGCAGCCGGGTCCCGCAGGAAGCGACTAGAACGCGCGAGGAGCCGGAGTGTTCGATACATGGTTGCCGCCGGAGAGTGGGCGGAATTTCTGTACGTCTGTGGCCCCGCCTCCGCGCCCGCTGTCAGAGTCCGTTCTGCCCGCAGTCTTATCCAATCAACGGCCTGAAGCCGAGTTGGTGGGGCTGGACTAATCGTGAATGGCCAGGACAGAGTGAAGAGGCGGGTTAACTTTCTTAGTGTTGTAGAGCAGATTTTTAAGCTTTCGGATTTAGGGGACCCTAGTGAGGAAGGAATTATGGGAAATGTGGTTCAGATTATTTTTTTAGCCAATTTGATGGCTACATGTGGCTGATAGAAGGCGAGAGTTTTAGCTGATGAATCAGTTAATGTTTGGTTGATGAAATATCCTGGAAAGAAATAATCATTATTTTATTTATCGTCTAATCATTCTTGACATGTTCTTCCTTTTGAAATTCGTTTTCTAGCCTTCCAGAACACATCTTCCCAAAAGAAACTTTGGGAAAGTGCAGCACAATGTAGAGAATGACATAACAATTATTCATAATTCCACCATTGAAGGTACTCAGTTTTTTTAACTTTTCATTTTGGAGTCTACAGTTTCCCTTCTCAACGTGCAACTCTCAGAACTCTTTTAAAATGTAGGGTGGGAAATATCCACAATCACAGATGGTCTTGGTTTTTTGTTTCTGTTTGTTTGTTTGCTTGTTTTGTTTTTTCCTATTTAGGTTCTCTGTTTTTTGACTAATGTATACGTTAGCAAATTAAGAAAGACGTACTGTTTCAGTCGCGCGGTGGCGCACCACACACCTGTAATCCCAGCAGTTCTGGAGGCTGAGACAGGAAGATGGCAAACTCAAAGCTAGCCTCAGCAAAAAAGCAAGGCGCTAAGCCACTCAGGGACACCCTGTCTCTAAATAAAATACAAAATGGATCTGGGGATGTGGCCCAGTGGTCGAGTGCCCCTGAGTTCAATCCCCAGTACCCCCCCAAAAAAAGAAAGAAAGAAAGACATTATTTTAGTATGATAGATTATGACAGAAAAGCAACAACTGATAGAAAATTACATCTAAACCACAATTTTATCTTTTCTCCTATTCCTTGGAATCAGATGATAGTTAAAAAAGCAAAAGAACCATTGGATGATGTCCAGATGCCAAAAGTCTGGAACTTGCAAAGCCACGTTTATGAATCAGTGACCTCTGTCAAGCCTCTTGGTAACATTGTTTATATAATTTTGTGACTTAAAAATTTGATTCACATATTTAAAATATAAAAATATAAATAAGAGACTATAGTAGTTGAACTACAATCAAAACATTCCCTAGAACACATACAAATTCTCTATCATATTAACTCTTCTGTTAACTAATGATTTGAGAAATTACTGGATTACTTGATGAGAAAGTAATCTAGAAAGATTACTTGATGATGAAACCAATAATTATTTAGTTGTTAAAAGGTCAGAATGAAAATTAGGATCATAAAGAATAGTGTTAGGAAACAATGAGCCACCTAACCCAAATATCTATGCTTTCTTCCATTAAAAGGCAAACAACACTTGCAAGTCAATTATGAAGATGATATTATCTTTGTCATTGGTTTGACATAAAGCCACAGGAAAAAAAATTACTATCAACAACTATAATTTCCTAGGAAATATTTTGACTTCATTGCTTCATACCTTTGTAAAATAAAACATTACTAGTAATTGAATGATATTTTCTTCCCCATCTTCCCAGTAGCTCTCATTATTTTGATATGTATCCTTTCAGTTCACCTGTGTATGTTAAGCTTCTGTTACTGGTGTACAAAAAAATGGTTTTATATTTTTACTTTAAAGTTTTACTGTTCTGTAAGTGAACTCTATATGACTTTTATATGTAAGATGAAGTTTCACTATGTTAACTGTACTGACTTCAAACTAGAAATCCCCCTGACTCAACCTCATGAGTAGCTAGGATCAATGGCATAAGCCACCATGGTACCTGGCTCCATGACCTTCTTAACTTAATCATATTTTATTGCATGGATATTAAACATTTTATTTATTAGTTTCTTAATGAAGGGCATTTTTTGGTTATACACAATGCTTTAATGAACATAAATTTATTATATTTTCATAGATCATTTCTCTCTTCATTGGGTAATATCCCTCTTTATTCCTATTGTTTCTATTGTTAAATTATTTTTTAGATATTGATATTTCTATACTAGTTTTATATTGGTTATTATTTGCCTGATGTATAGTACCTGTATTTATGCTAATAGACTGATAATACCAAACTTATTTTTCAAACCTAGACTCCACTCCTAACTCCAGAGTCACATATCCAATTGTATGCTTAATAGCTCTATTTAGTTATCTAACCCAATACTCACATTTTCAACTATCCCGAATAATAAATCTTGATTGGCACCTCTTCCTCAGTCTTTCAGTTAAAAATCTATGAATCACTGGGTGCAGTGGCACACACCTGTAATCCCAGCTCCTGGGGAGGCTGAGGCAGGGAGGATCACAAATTCAAAACCAACGTCAGCAAAAGGGAGGTGATAAGCAACTCAATGAGACCCTGTCTCTAAATAAAATACAAAATAGTGCTGGGGATGTGGCTCAGTGGTCAAGTTCCCCTGAGTTCAAAACACTGGTACAAGAAAAGAAAAAAAAAAAAAAAAAAAACTACAACTATGAATTCTGAACACTGACTCCATTCTGCAAACACACACATACACTATGCCAATTTTACCAACAAATCATGGCTATTCTACCTCAAAATTATATACTTAGTCCATCCACATTCATCTCTGATCACTCCCACTGATTTCTATTTGTTAATCAAATAACCAGGTAGAGTAATACAATAGTAAACATAACAAAGAAATAAGATGTTCAGACAGTGATGGAGGGGATGCTTCTTTAAGATAAGGTAAGAACATTGCATTTGAGCTGAGATCTAAAGAATGAGAGCCAGCCCTATAAAGATAAAAGACCAGGCCAGGCACAGTGGCGCACGCCTATAATCCCAGCACTTGGGAGGCTGAGGCAGGAGGACTGCGAGTTCAAAGCCAGCCTCAGCAATGGTGAGGCACTTAGCAACTCAGTGAGACCCTGTCTCTAATAAAATACAAAAAAAAGGGCTGGGGATGTGGCCCAATGGTCGAGTGCCCCTGAGTTCAATCCCCAGTACCAAAAATAAATAAATAAATAAATAAAAGACCATTCCTGGCTGAGGCTACAAGTATAAAGAACCTGGTCAACTGAGTAAACAATTATTGAGCAAGCCAAGTTCATCAGTGAGATGATATTTTATTATTGTCAACAGTATGAGAATGACGAAAACAAGAGTAAACATTATTGAATCCTTTACTAAATTGCAAATTTCTGTATGTTTTTATTATTCCCAATAAGGCTGATTTGTTAAATGTATAAATGTATATAAAGACACAGAAGGATTCAGTGACTAATGTAAAGTAAGCTCCTCTTGGAGTCATTCTGTTGTTATAAAGCACCTGTTTTAGGAATTAACAAATTACTGAATTCCATTTAAGACAACCTGTTTGCTGCTATTGACACAGGTTACCCTGCATATTCCTAACTTGTCCTACAGCCTCAAGTTCTTCAGGATCAGAGGATGGGGGAAACTAAATGATCAGTTCTGCTCTAAACCCAGGAAAAGTCCTATAGAGAAAGACAGGGTGGTGATCTTGACCTTTTGAGGTTCCTACAAGGTGATGCTTCCTGCATGACTTTTTAGGAAGAAGAGAGGAATAAATAGCCAGGGTCACCTTGTGACTTCATAATCATTAAACTCTGTTCAAACTTTTGCTGCCTTTTCTCTTAGCAAGTACTTAATGTTTTCTTTCAATTTCTGAAAGTCCTCAACTGTGTTCCACCCAGATTTGTTTTTTCTTGCCTAACGTCATTCAAAAAGTTAATTATTTCTTCTTCTTCCAACCCATACAACATCAGCTCTAATGATTACATGTTCTACTTTATCAACTCAAACTTTATTTTAAGATTTTTTTTTTCAGTTCTGGGGATTGAACTCAGGGCCTCATTCATTCCAGGCAAGTGCTCTATCACTGAGCCACATCCTAGCCCTCATTTAGATTTGAATTGTCAAAAACAAACAGAAGGCAAGATGAGATTTGAATATTGTTACCTCTGGAAAATAGTCATGTGTTACTCACTGGGAAAAATGAAAGATAATAATGCAAAATATTTTTATCTATTCCAAGAGTGAACTTTAGTTCTTGTCTCAAAAAGAGCCAGGACTTAGTACCAAAGTGACAGCTATTATCTATCTGTCTAGATTGTTTATAAAGTAGTTGTATAGAATTGCATCATTCATTATCAATCTCTCTTATCTCAAGTATTTGCTAGATATGATATGATGTTTTGGCCAATAACTAGTCTCAAATGGGCCATAAAGATTGAAGGGCAAAAAAACCCACACCGGAAACTGCCTGTAGCAAAGGGGTTTATTAAAATGTCCCTAACGGCTGGTGGGGAACGCAGGGACACATGGAGGGAAGGAGAGCGAAGGGAAGGAAGGGGAGGCCAGCAAGAAGGGGAAGGACGAAGACGGGGCAACGAAGGAAAAGGGACGAAAAAAAAGGGGAAAGGGGAGAAGGGGAGGGGAAGGGAAGAAGGGGAAGGGGAAAGGGAAGAAGGGGGAAGGGGAGAAGGGGAAGGGGGAGCCAGCAAGAAGAAGGCAGCAAGGAAGGAACGAGTTCTGGACTGGTGGGGGCTTAAATACAGAGGGGAGAAAGGGGGACTTGTGCACTAGGGATTGGCTCAGAAAGGGAGAGCCCGCCCTGGGGGAATTCCCACCAGAGGGGAGTATTCTCCGATCAGACAGGGCGGGGACTTGGAGCCGCCAAAGGTGGATTCTCGGGAGAGGTGGACACTTCTGGGAAGTTAAAGCTCAGGCTCACTAAGGCACCTGGGGGATATGGCCTGTCCGCCCGAATTTATCTAACAAAGATACCAAAGTAACAACTATTTCAGAGACAAATAAACTTCACTCATATTATTCACTGAATAAGTACTGAATCACCCACAGGCATATGGCAAAAACAAAAAATAAATCATTTCTAAAGCTATATGCCAGTGTCTTAAGCTTCAAACTACCTACAGGTTTTTTGGTCTTTTTTTTTTTAACATAATTTTGAGCACTGCATTTAAAATACTGACGTGGAAAGTAGATAACATGAGTAGCTACAAGAAGATAAATAACCATCAAAACAAACCCACAAAAGGAATTATCAGACACAGATCATAAGGCAATCATGTTTTTTATTTTAAGTAACAAAACACAAGGTTGAGAATTTTGGCAAGGCTACGGAAAACTAAAAGCAATTTAGTATTTATAAAAAAAAAAGAAGAAGAAGAACCAAACAAAAGTCCTAGGACTAAAAATTCTAAATATCAAAATGAAGAACTGAAGCCAGGCGCAGGCCTATAACCCCAGCACTTGGGAGGCTGAGGCAGGAGGATGGCAAGTTCGAAACCAGCCTCAGCAATGACGAGGCACTTAGCAACTCAGTGAGACCCTGTCTCTAATATGTGGTAGAGCACTTGCCCAACAGGTGAGAGACCCTGAGTTTGATCCCCAACACAGAAAAACAAAACACAACCAAAAAATCAATATATGAGTTTGTCAGCTAATAAGACACAGGAGAAAAGTGAATTGGCAAATTGAGTAATACATTAAAAGAAACCATCCATAATGAAGCCCAAAGAAGGATAGAAATATGATAAAAGAATAAGAGACATGAAACACTGAAGAATATTTGAAAAGGTGGTAGCTAAGAGTATTCTGGAACTATTGAAAGAAACTGTCCATGTTTTAAAAATCCACTGATTCTCTAATCATATTCATATGAATTTATCTTTACCTAGATACATCTTAGTGAAACTACAGAAAACCAAAGATTCAAGTTCAAAGATAAAGATAATAGACTTGATTTTTTTAAATATTTTAAATATTTTATTTTAAAGCTATCATAATTAGGCTGTGGAATAGGCATTGGTTTAGGTAAGTATAGACTAGATGGAATGAAATAGAATAGAAACCTAGAACCAAACTCAAACATGTATGAACATTCTACCTCCAATAAAGGTAGTTGTGAGAAGAGAGAAGCCTTTCATTTAGTAGTACTGGGAATTTTGGGTATTCATTTAGACAAGAAAAGAAAATTTTGGCTTCTATATCTCAGCATGCATAAATACTAACTCCATGTTGATTATAAACCTAAAATGAAACGTGGTTTAAAAATCTCTTAGGAGACAGCATGGAAGAATATCTTTATGACCTCAGGACTATTAAAAAATATGTAAAACATGACATTAAAAACTATAATCACAAAGGAAAAGACTGATAAGCTTGAATATGTTTAAATTAAGGATGTCTTTCGCATGTATGAAAACTCAAATGGCATGAAAATACTTTGTGTAAAACCAATGACTTGGAAAACTGTGTTCTTCATATGTAATATGAAAGGAATTGCACTCTAAAAGCATGTATAACAAATTAAATTAAATAAAAAGATTCATATTAAGAAAGGATGTCTTTCAATCAAAAGACCCTGCTGAGAAAACAAAAAGGCAAAACACAGCACATAATAAATTATTTGCAACATATATAAACAATAAACCTCATATCCAATGAGAATTTTTCAAAGACATCCCCCCACCAAAAAATGAGTACTAAAGAAAAAAGAAAAAAAAATTTAAAAAAAGGTTAAATGGAATTTAACTTCATTGATTATCAACTTCATTAAATATTATTGCAAATTAAAAGGAGAGTGAGATAGAGTCCACACCCACCAGACTATCAAAAACTAAATATTCCAGTCGTACACATGTTGGTGTGATGTAACAGAAAGAAAACTTCTAAACACGTTGTCAAGTAAAAATTAGTACACTACTTTGAAACTTAACTTTGTTATATTTTGGAATGTTAAAGTTGCATAACTAGCATATGAATCCTAAGGATATATATATATATATATGTATATATATATATATATACATATATATATGTCCATACATATATATACATACTGCAGCATTATTTGTCATATTAAAAATTTGAAACATGTAAGTGTTCATCAGCAATAGAATGGAAAAGTAGTATATGACAATAAAAATGAATGAACTAGAGCTACTTGTAACAATACAGATGGATCATAAGAAGCTTAATATTCAGAAAAAGAAGCAAGTTGCAAAAATTTTTAAAAAACAGTATGAGCTCATTTATAGAAAAAAATTTTTAAAAGGCAAAACTAAACTATTTTAGAGATTAATGCATGCCACCGCAATCATAAATAATAGTAAGGAAGTAATGAAGTAGGAATATTGGTAACTTCTATGAATGATCAGCAATGGACTCATGGACTTCTGGGATTTGGGTGATGTTCTTTCTGGACGTGAAAGGTAGTTACATAGATGCTTGCTTGACAGAAAGTTATTACTCTTTACATTTGTGCTTTATGTACTTTTTGTGTTACAGTCTATAATTTTTAAAAGCTTTTAAAAAGAAATTTCTATATACTGGTATTGAAGAATTCTTGAACTGTATGTCATAAATTGAAAAAATAGGATGCGAAAAAGGTCTTAAATTTGCTACTCATTATATTTTAAAAAGAAAGGAGGGAAGAGAATGAGGGCAAGAGCAAGAGCAAGTGAGAAAGAAGTGAGAAAGGAAAGAAAAGATGGAGAGAGAAGGGAGAGAGAAAATGAGCTTGTAGAAAAGTAGGGGAAATCCACACACATAAACTACTGCCCACTGGTTGTCTCTGAGCAGGGAAAGTAGGCTGCCAAAGAGACGGTGTTAGGAGAAGAATTACTTTTTGTTGTATACCCGTTTTGGCCTTGAATTTCATACCAAGTAAACATATTACTTATTTGAAATAAAAATAAATAAAAATACCTAACAAAAAATTTGTCAGTAACTCTCACCATACTTATCCACAAGGGGTCACTATTGAATGATGTTTAATTTTAGGTCCTACAAAAGAAAAAAATCATTTGAATTTTTTGTTTTCTCAGGAGAAAGTGAGAAAGCATCTTCATTTATGCTCTTATTTCATACAACATCATGTTCCAGAAAAAATTGCATCTTGCAACTATGCACAAAAAACAAATAATATACATTTCACATGAAGTGAAAAGGACAAAAGAGTAGGTAATTATAAGGTGTGAAGAACAAAAGTATGTCAATTACATAACTAAAAATCTTGTTCAGGAATGTATTAATTAAGACTGGGAAAAATTTTTCTGTTAGCTTCTGCTAAAGAATCCATACTACCCTTTAAGTGAAAGTACTGGTCTTAATTATAAGAATAATTCATGGATAAATTATAAAACCGTATCATCTTATTCTTTTAAAAAATTTTGTATTAGTTATACATGACAGTAGAATGCATTTTGACACATCATACGTAGATGGAGTATAACTTTTCATTCTTCTGGTTGTACATGATGTAGAGTTACACCAGTCATGTCCCGTGTCATCTTATTCAATAAGAGAAGTACAACATGCTTAGAGGCTTCAGAAAAGGGAAGTTCCATTCATAGCTAATTATGAATGAAAATGAAACTAACAAATGTATAGAAAAAGGAGAAGAAAAGCCACAAGACTGTTTTAAAAAATTCTGTGTCTCATGCATAAGATAGTGTGTTTACTTTGCTGGATTTTTCAAAATTTGGTAATTGCAACAAATTCTCTTTTCTCAAAGTTGAGCTGATTGGACTTTGGCTACTAATGGGTTAAATGCTAGCAAAGGACCTTAGCCATGACCTAACATTTTGGTTGGTTCACAGAGAACTGGGATTTCAGCAGTATAAAGACCAAGAAAAATCAGTGTGTAGGACAGAGTTCCCTCAGTGACAGAAGCAACAATTGTGAAAAGTGCTTTAGCAGTTATGGACTCATCTGACATTCAAGGGAAAAAAGTAGCTATCATCGGTGGTGGCTTGGTAAGAATCTGTTCAGATGTATTGTTATTGTTGGTGCTGTTAAATTAACTGTTATTACTCTAAATAATTACTACTTATCATTTGTACAGAGTGTTAATTTTCTTAAAAATTTAAAAATTTTTAAGAAAATTAAAAATTAATTAATTAGAAACTTAAAATTTTTCTTAAAACTTTTCTAATATTTACATATGCCTGTTTAAAATATAACATTGATTTTAACTTGTTCTTTTCCAGGAGAGTTATTTTATATTCATTAAATACAAAGGTGCCTATTTCCCTTCATCATTTTGGTTTAAAATTTAAAAAATAAATAAATAAAGCAAATTGAAGTTGATTTTGTTCCCAAATTGGCTATGGTTTAATAAACAGATACTAGTCTTAATAGTCATTTTAATTAAAACATTGACTCCACTTTGGTTAATAACACAGTTAATACCATTTAATGAGAATAAGAGTTAAGAAATGTGAAACTAATTTGTAAATTATGTTGGATGGTCAGTAGTTATTTGAGTAATTGGGACAATACCTATGTGGTTGCCTGACTTATTTGGCTGCTCCAATGCTGTATCTACCACGGACACCTGAGCAGGTGAGATAAAAGTGCTGGAACTTGGCCCACACCTAGAAAGAGGGAAGTGTTGATTTTTTTGTTTCCTTAGTTATGGTGCCAAAGCTGGTTCTCTATTGAACATGGGACAGCCTCCAGCAAACTAAATTTTTTCTCCCCTCAGCAGAGTACTTCTTTTAGAGTAAAAATATTCCAACTAGTTAAAATTTAATCATTTTTTGTTTTCACCTTTGGTCAAATCATTTGCAGGTCTTTAACTCATAGGTATTCATTCCATCACTCATTTATTTACTCAACAAAAAGTTGTTTAGGGCTTAACACCATATAAGACTATATAGAGATCGGTAGACTTATGCCACACGATATACAATAAATGCTAATTTTGGCTTTTGTTCTATTTTCTTTATTGCTTTCTCCCCAAAGTGCTAGGACAGTCCTTTCATATTTTGAATTTCTAATTTCAAAATGCTGAGGAATGTTGTCACATGATATATGG
Organism: Tamias sibiricus; assembly: GCA_025594165.1. NCBI lineage: Eukaryota > Metazoa > Chordata > Mammalia > Rodentia > Sciuridae > Tamias > Tamias sibiricus. The sequence goes on along the minus strand of CM046669.1, from coordinate 64,928,248 downwards.
GTCACTGGTTGTGACATAAGTTTTTATTGCTTCACACCAGACTTCTGTCCAGTTCTTTTCTATCAAAATATTTCACAAAATGAGAATCCATTTATTTAATGAAATCGTATTGTGTATTTATTCTATGTCAACATTGTTTTCAGGAGTAGGGACACAGGGATGAACAAACCATGAAAACAATGAAGAAGAAAACACATAAGATAATTTCAGGTAGGGATGAGCTCTATGAAAGAAATCCAGACATGGTAATGTGGTTGTCCTGAGGGTACCTGTTTAGAGTGTGGTCAAGGACGGCTTCTCTGAGGAAGGGATATATGTCCAGAAACCTGATGAGAAGGAACCAACCATGGAAGATCTAGAGAAAGAGCATTTGGGTGAGAGGAAACTGACAGAAGAGAACCCCTGGGACTTCAATGAGCTGCAACAAAACAAGGCTAGAGGAGCAGATGGTCAGGCTGGAGAAGCTGGCACAGCCAGATCTTGTAGGATCTGGAATGCCAGGTGAGAAGATGCAGATTTTATTCCAATTACAATGGAAAGCCATGGGAAGAAAATGGCTGACTTAAAAATTCCTTCAGGGTTTTACATGGAGAATGACTGGGAAAACTGTAAGAAGATAGACCAGTTAAAAGGCTGTTGATCCAAGACTTGGACTAGGGCAGCAGTTAAGATGTCTCTTAAAATGTCTCTTAGAACTCCAAGGGGAGACAACAGATTTGTGATTGGATATATGATTTTGGAAGGCACAGATATGTGGGTGTCATCCTCATCATGAAATCACTTCATACATGTGCCTTTAAAAAAGCTCAGCTTGGATTCTGAGAGTTTGTGTCTTAACAGCTGTAGATGTTAGATTCTGACATGGATTTATAGGCTAAATGGTATCAATGGCAAATTGGCCCCAAATGGTGTTTCTGTATTGTCTGCATGGCATTGCATTAAGAGAAGCAATTGTCCTTCAACTGAAGAGAAATTAAAAGCAGTTGGAGTTTTTAATGTAGTCTGTCTAAAACACTGAATCTGGAATCTAATCAAAACTCACAACAAAACCTTCTAAAACTAATCTTGCCCCTACCAGTTTGAACCTTTTTTATGTGCTTTGCAACTACTCCAGAAGCAAAACAAAGGAAGATCAAGCAGATTTCTTCTGGTCTAGGCTGTCACTTTTCTCTCCCCCACTCCCTTAAGACTCCCTTTTTTTCTCCCTTCTCTCTGCTTTCTCATATCCCTCTTATCCTTATTTCCTTTCTGTCTGATAGCTAGGCCCAAGAGCCAATGGGGCAGGTAGAAAGATGGTGTGGATCAGGAGTTGCTGAGTTTTTATCCCATTCATCAGATTTGACATTTGGTGGACTACTTCCTTACCGGGATTTTAGAAAAAGAAATAAATGTGTACCATATAATTGTTTATAATGCTAAAAATTAAACTAACTTGAATAGCCAAGTAGAAGTGCATTGCATGCAATTAAATGTAATGCAATTCTTATTTTTATTTAATATATTTTCTGACACAGAAATATAATCACAATGTACCATACATTTTTTAGAAAAAAAAAATCATGAAAAGAAATATACAGACTCCTACAATTTTAAAAGAAATATCATATACTTTAAATACATACAAATTGTTACTGCTGGTTGTCTCTTGTAAGATTGTGGAAGAATACTATCTTTACTCATGTTTATCTGTATTTCCTGATTTTTATTAAAAAATTTTGGGTTCTTACTATGTATCAGGTATTGTGGTTTGTGCCAAAAACAGAAAGATTGATCTAAATATCATTTCTGCTGGGGGAGTCAGATTAGAATGCAAATAAGTAATTCAACTCATTGTGAGAGATGTTAAAACACACCTACATATATATACATCTGTAGAATTGCAGAAGAAAAGGCAAATAAGTAAATCAGAGGAGGTGAGGAAAACTGCACTGAGAACGTGAGTCTTGAAGGAAAGGTAAAAATTTTCCAAATACATAAAGCAGGAAAGAATAGTTCAGGCAAAGGAAACGCTACATTCAAAGACATGAAATAAAAAAGGGCATGGCGGGCTGGGGTTGTGGCTCAGCGGCAGAGCGCTCGCCCGGGTTCAATCCTCAGCACCACATAAACATAAATGCATTGCATTGTGTACAACTAAAGTAAATAAATAAATTTAAAAAAAAAAAGGGCATGGCATATTTAGTGCTAGTGAGGTAAATGACTTGAACAGGTAAAAACTGGGAAAGGAGAGGGTTATTAGAACACCATTGAAGTAGTCCAGGCAAAAGGTAAGGAGGCCCTATGTAAGAGGGTATGAGTAGGAGGAGATCTGTTTTGAAAAACATTCAAGAAGAGCAACCAATAGGCCTTGTTGTCTAAGTATATTATAGGTAGAAAGGGTTGTTTGACATTACCTGAGCCATCCTGGTAGGTAAATTAGTGCCTGCTGGTTGCCATTTCCGGAAGATATAGAATTCAGGAGAAAAAGGTTTATGAACACAGCATACAGGAGAAGGTTGAGATATAAGTAGAATTTTAGTTATGTGGAGATGGAGATGTCTTTCAGCACCCCAGTACACAGATTCTATAGTCAGAAATAGAGTTCAAGAGAAAGATCAAGACTCTTAGTTAACCCCAGAATCCCCACAGAGAGAACAGAACATAGGATGTTCAAAAAACTGATAGATTTTAGAGATCAAGTGCAGATGTTTCAGATCAGAAACTTTAGGTAAGGTTTAAACAATAAAATAGACTTGGGCATAACAGATGCAATTCTAGCCGGTGTTGTAGTTATTAACAAAGTAGGAAGACATTTTTATTTGCTTATTACATAATAAGTAGAATTAATCTGATTTTTTTCTCATTACACTGATACGTTCAAAGATCACATTCCTTTTTTTTTTTTTTTGGAGGGGGATGGGGCAACCAGGGGTAGAACTCAAAGGCATTCAACTACTGAGCCATATCGCCAGCCCTATTTTGCATTTTAGTTAGAGACAGGGTCTCACTGAGTTGCTTAACGCCTCACTTTTGCTAAGACTGGCTTTGAACTTGTAATCCTCCTACTTCAGCTTCCAGAGCTGCTGGAATTACAGGCATGTGCCACTGCACCTGGCTCAAAGATCACATTCTTGAGAGACCAAATTATAGTTCCAGATGCAATACAGATTTCAAGAGATATAAACAAGTTTTTTTAAAAATATTTATTTATTTACTTTAGTTGTACACAATGCAATTGCATTTATGTTTACATGGTGCTGAGGATCGAACTTGGGCCATGCACGTGCGAGGCGGGCGCTCTGCCGCTGAGCCACAACCCCAGCCCCATAAACAAGTTTTTTAAAACTTTGATAATAAACTTAGTAACACCTATGATTCTTAAGGAGATTCTTATGTTTCATTAAGTTAACAGTAGTTGACATATGTTTAAAATCATATTATCAGATTAATTTAAAACATATTACAGGGCTGGGGCTGTGGCTCAGTGGTAGAGCACTTGCCTAGCATGTGTGAGGCCCTGGGTTCAATCCTTAGCACCACATATAAATAAATAAAGGTATTGTGTCCATCTACAACTAAAAAATTTTTTTTAATTACAAAAAGAGGAATGAAATGCGTGAATTTTTATAATCATGATTTCCCTTTCCATTTAGGGTCACCATTTATAAATTAAAAGGTATGGTGTATTAGCTTTCTGTCACTATAATACCTGAGATAAATCAAATTACAAAGAGAGAAGGTTTATTTTGATTAGCAATTTGGAGATTTCAGTCCATAATCAGGTGATCCTGTTGCATTTGGGCCTGTGGTGAGTCAGGGCATCATAGTAGATAGCCCATAGCAGAATAAAACCACTCATCTCATAGCAGCTGGGAAGTGAAAAGAGGAAAAAGAAGGGGCTGGGTTCTACAACTCCAATGATCTAAAAACCTCCTACTAGGTCCCACCTCTTAAACATTCAACCACTTCCCAAAAAATACCATGCTGGAAACAAAAACAGTAACACACAGACTTTTTGGGGACATTCCAAATCCAAACTATATGTACAATATTCCATCATCATTGGCAAGTTGAACAATCACTGTTGGAGAGGACACAGGCGAGTCAGTCAGAAAACCATACAGTGAAATACATGAGAAACATACTTCTACATTTACATAAAATAAATTTACAAATAATGCTTTTTTAATTGGTAAGTGAGACATCCATACAATGGACTGAGATGGGTTCAAAGCACGTGACCTATAAAGAGGGAAGTATAAGGAGTCAGAAGAAAGGAGATAATAATAAATTGGGTAAATCCATAATTATGTAACCAAGGAATCTTCTTGAAGCTCATCTTATGCACAGATGTGCTAGACTGGTTGTTAATAGAACCTTTAATTTACAAATTATTTTGTGATCAAAACAGTTTACTGTTGCAGGCTTTGGTGTTTTAAAGCAAATACGGAAACTCTTCATAATTGTTCATCTCCTTAATGGAAGCTGTTTTATTTCTCCCAGGTGTTTAATTCTGCCCAATTCCTTCCCCCCCACCCCCACCTCAACAACCTCTTCCCTATTTATCATCAGGAACTCAGCTATGCCACAACCAAGAGTTTGTGGGGGCTTAGAATGGTTTGCACACATTTCCATTTCCATTTATATCTTTTTGTCTTAGTCCATTTGCTAACAAGTAAACTGGTTTTGACAGTTTTTCCCCAATTAAGCACATTTTACAGAAAGTGAGAAATAGAAATAGAGTTAGAGTCTAAAAGCTACATTATTAGTCACGTTACTATCCCTTCCAACTAAACATATATAGCATATACAAATATTTTTTTCCCCTTAAGTCATTTGAGTCTCAATTGCACAGACTAAGAATCATCATAACCTTTGACATACTCTAATGACTAGCCTTGGAGAAGACACTTTTATTTACTGCTTTCTTTGTTTATTAATTACACTGAACATCTAAAAACCCACCCTCAACACAAAAATTAACACATTCCAACCTCTATGCTTCTCCTCCACCCATTAGGAACATTGCTTTGAATAGTGTGTCATTCTTTTGTCTTTTTATTTATACTTTTATCATATATATTATGTAGAAATACACAAATAATACATATATTTTAAAAATTAGATGCACACATATATCTATGGTTCAGTTTTTGTCTTTATAAGAATATCATGCAGTCTGAAATCATCTGGGACTTACTCTTTTCACTTGCAGTATTGCTGATATATTCATATTATTGTATTTCATCATGTGACTTTGCCATACTTTATTTGTTCATTCCTTTGTGATGGTCATTTTGGCTGTGTGAAATATATTTGCTTGTTCATTTAGTTATAAAAAGTGCTATTATGAACATTCTGGCACATGTCTCCTGATGTACAAATAGCAGAACTTTTTCTTGGCCTTATTCCATGAAAGGAAATTGCTGGTTTGTCAGACATGTGAAGATTCAACTTGACAAGATAATTACAAGCAAGGCATAAGTAATTTCTTTGGCCCTCATCCTCTCTAGCACTTGATATTTTCATGAACCAAAGATCAAATTTAATTCTCTTGTGTCTACACCACCTGAAGTTCCTTCTTTTCCCCTTCTGTCATAACAAATCATGAATACATATTCAATTGCAAACACACAAAAAAGCTTTGCAGAGACATGCATCTGCACTGTACTTGCCAGCTTTAGAAAGGACTGAAGCATACGCCCGACTTGGGTCTTCCCCAGAAATCAATTTTCCTCAAAGCATCATAACAAATGCATGAAAGCAGACCATTGGCCACCACTGTTTGGATGTGATCATGTTCCAACATAGTCACTAAGACCATATTTGCTGCATTGCTTATCACACTCCTTTACTGTGGGCAAAGGCCCAGGAAATGGGCAAATGGATTTCTTGCTTCTGAATCCCAGTCTCTCTACACCTAGTCCATTTCCTTACATTAGGATTTCAAAGATGATCTCTGTCTTTTAGAATGTGGCTACCCACATTTCTTCTGAGTCTGTTTTCCTAGTAAAAGAGACCCAGGTTCTAAGCACACAAACCTCCTGGGATTTCATTTCCACCCTCCTGACTGTGTAGCCTCCAGACACCCCCCTCCTGCCAACAGCTTCTCACCACCCTGAGTAGCACTTATGCTTACAACCCTGTGAAAGAAAGCAGAGACTCCCCTCACCACAGACAAAATATATACCCCAAAGATAGGCCCCCCAATGACCCACTTCCTCCAGCCACACCCTACTGCCTACAGTTACCATCTAAGTTACTAATCTCCTGATAGTTAATTCTATCAGGAGATTAATGCACTGATCAGGTTAAGGCTTTACTAACAATCATTTCACCTCTAAACTTTCTCTCATGTCTTACACATGAGCTTTTGTGGGACACCTCATATCTAAATCATAACAGTCTCTATCCTAAACTGGGTCTCCTATGCTATTCAGCAACACTTTTAGTTGATTAGGTCATGTCCTGGAATTAGATTGAATATGTCTAAATCTCAATACCAACTCTATTACTCATTGGTGCTAACTTAGGTGAGCCACTTAATTTCTTTGTGCCTCAATTTCAATATCTGGAAAATAAGACAATAACAGTATCTAATTAGTAAGACTGCAGTGAAGTTTAAATAAGTTACAATAGTGAATGAAATATTACAATCATTTCATGGGTATTATATGTTATTGTTATTCTTTCTTTAATCAGATTTCACTGTTTTATATTTTTTAGTAGTTATTTTAAACCCATGGGATGTGTTTCTCCTCAGAGCCCTCTTTCTCCTGACCCTTATTTGGCTACCTGCCACTCATCCTTCTAGACTAAGTTTAGCTTTCCTTTTTTTTTTCCTAAGAAGTCATATCTTGGGCTGGGATTGTGGCTCAGTGGTAGAGTGCTTGCCTAGCACATGCGAGGCCCTGGGTTTGATCCTCAGTACCATACGAAAAGAAATAAATAAAGGTATTGTGTCCAACGAAAACTAAAAAATAAATATAAAAAAAAGAAGTCATATCTTACCCCACTCGACACTCCTGCATTTGAACTAAGTATTCTTCCTCTCTACTTTCAATGCTGTATTTCCCCCATCGTTGTATGTATCATGCTATTTGTATTAGTCTGTGATCTCCTTAAGAGGCCTGGGTATATCTTGTTCAATGTCGTATCTCTAGCACTTAGCATGGAGGTAGCACATGGGGAAAAAAAATCACTATATGTGTGGTAAATAAATATATAAATAATAAATGGGAAAAAAAAAGACTCAGACAAGACTTAAATTCCCTGAGAACAGCAACTGTATATTATTGTTGGATCACCTTAATACCTAGAAAGGAATTTTAAAATACTAAGGAATCAATAAACATTTTTCAAATGATCATTTTTCTATTTCTTAAAAATCATTTTTAAGTTTCCAAAATAATTCATGCTTTTTGTCAGCTTCACCTCTACATGGCAAGAGTCTCATCTCTCAAGGATCAACCAAAAGTAACATTCTCAGCAAAGGTTTTTCCAGTTTCCTTGTCCTGGTTATCTATTGTACAACAAACCACCCCAAAGCTTAGTGGCCTAAAATGACAATCTATTATTATATCTCAGGTCTATGGGTAGTCTGTCATATGGCTGGAGCAGCAACCATCTGTAAAGCTGGACCAGACTGGATATCCAAGATGACACATTCCCATTGCTGGCAGTTGGTGCTGGCAATTGGTGGGTGAGGCTTTTGACTAGAACAACTCCACATAGACTGTCCAGGTGGCTTGGGTTTCTCATGAGACTTGGGCCTCCAACTATTTACTCTTCTTACGTGATAACTGGCTTCCAAAAACAGGAAGCAGAAGCTTCTGGACCAGCTAAACACTATGCTTAGAAATGACTCAAGTATCACTTCTTCTTTTCTTTTTTCCAGTACAGAGATTGAACCCAGGAGTACTCTAATATTTGAGTCAGGATCTAGCTAAGTTGGCCAGGTTGGTCTCAAATTTGCCATCCTCCTGCCTCAGGCTCCCTGGTAGCTGGGATTACAGGCATGTGCCACTATGCTTTGCTCAAGTGTCACTTCCGCAGCATTTTATGTATTTATTGATTGCATTGCTGGGGATGGAACCCAGGGCCTTGTGCATGCTAGACAAGCACTGTATCACTGAATTACACTAACAAACTCTAATGAATTTTATTGGTCAAAGCTCTCACAAGCCCTCTTGAATTTAAGAGAATGAAAAAATAACCTCTGTCTCTTGATGAAGGAATGTCAGCTTACGTTACAGAAAAGGATAAAAGATATTGTTATATGGCCATCTTTGAAAAAATACAATCTGCTATATTCCTCAAGGAAAAATGAGTCCCTTTTTTTGTGTGTGTGTTCTTGCCTGCCTGCCTTTTTTCCCCCCCTATTTATTTTTAACTAAGCCAAGAGTTCTTTGCAAGGAATTTCTGATGTTAGCTTATATGCACACCAAACTTTGGATAAATGGAATAAAATCACGGGTCTCAAACACATTAAGTATTTTTAAAATATACTTAAGAGTTTGTGAATGAATTTATTATTCACTTTTTAAATAATCCATATTAGAAGTTTAAATAATATGTAAAAATTCAATTTTTATGTAAAAAGTAGGCTTTCATACTCAAAAATGGGCTATTAAGCATTAGTCAATTTATACATTTGTCTCTTCTTAACTTAAGACTCGCTGGTCACAAGAACTTGTTTTGGTAACCTTTAGATTCCTAAAGTTTAGCGTAAGTTTTGTATAGTAATTACTCAATAAAGTTTGGTTATTAAATTTACTTTAAAACATGATGGTAGAAGCTGGGAATAAAATGGTGAGCAAAACTGGTTGATAGCCCAGTGGGGTAAACATATTGATTAAGACATAAACTTTTCATTGTGATAAGCTCTTTCTATTGGTTTGCTAGGGTTGCTAAAATAAAGTACCATAAACCGTGTGGCTTAAAGAATATAAATGTATTTTTTCACAATTTTGGAGGTTAGAAGTCCAAGGTAAAGGCATTAGCAGAATTGGTTCCTTATGGGAGCTGTGAGGAAAGGATCTACTCCAGGCTTTCCTTGGCTTGTGGATGGCTGTCTTCTCCTTAGGACTCTTCTTCTATTCATGTCTGTATGTGTCCACATTCCCACTTTTATAAGGATGGTGGTAGTCATATTGGATTTGGGTCCACCCTAATGGTCTCATTTTAACTTGATTGTCTCTGTATACACTTATCTCCCAATAAGGTACTGAGGGTTAGTACTCCAGTGTTTGAAGTTGAAGGGACACAATTCAGCTTATAACACTTCTCAGAAGAAAAGTCCACAGCACTGTAAGAACTTATAAGAGGGAATCTGAGGTGGAGTGGCCAAAGAAGGCTTCCCTGAGAAAGGGAAACTGAATGAAAACCTGGAGGTTGGGTGGGAGCTTATGAAATCAAGAAGGAAGGGAAGAACATTTCTGGTCATGGAAATAACATATGGTAAATTCCCCTGTGAGAGAAATCGTTGTGAATACAAGTGGCTGAAAGAAGGCTAGCAAGACTGGGGCAGAAGGGGACATGATTGAATCTGTATCATAAACAAATATGGAGAAAATCTGAGTCCTATGATGGTGTAATTTTTTTTTTTTTTTTCCCAGAGAGAATTTGTTTGCTTCTGTTAGTTGGCTGTAGTTCCCAGCAATTCCAGACAAACAGAATCCTCTCAGGGCTAGAGATAATTCCCAAACTTTGATCCTTTTGATCACTAGTTCCTTTCCATTTTACCCCCCTCCCCTTTTGGGTCCTTACCCAATGGTGGGGGTCTGGGTGGTCTCAGAACTTGCCCTGGTGAACAGAAGTTTGTGTGTTCCAAACTCCAAATTTTGTGCTTGCAGCTTCAAGAGTCTATAAAAAATGCTGCTGAGGGCTGGGGCTGTGGCTCAGCGGTAGAGCGCTCGCCTAGCATGTGCGAGGCCCGGGTTCGATCCTCAGCACCACGTAAAAACACATTGTGCACAACTAAAAGCAAATAAATAAATATTTTAAAAAATGCTGCTGAAGTTCTCAGCTTCTTCTACAATCAGTAGATGCCTACATTGCTTAGGCAGAGATTCCACCTTAGAGAAAAATTATCTGATAGGTAACAGAACACAAAATGTTCTCTGAAACATGTGAGTCATATTCCCACACTGGAAACAACTCAAATATCCACTGACAGTAGGATGGATGGATCATATCTGTGATATTTCATGCAATGAAGAATCAGAGAGGAATAAAAATGGATGACTTGAAGCTGACACATAATCACATGAATGGAACTCATAAATATAATACTGTGTTAAAGAAGCAAAATGCAAAAAAAGAAAATACAGAGTGTGATTTTAATTATATGGTTCAAAATTGGGCAAAAGTAAACTATATTGCTTAGGCATATATACCTAAATGGTAGAATTATGAAGAAGCAAAGATAGGTTATTACAAAAAATCAGAGTAATGTTTATGCTAAGTGAGAGTATTATAACTGGGTGGAAGTGGCAGTGGGTGGTCTTAGAGGGGACTGGTAATTTTCTACTGTTTGCTATGAGTAATGATTATAATATCAAAAAGATTGCTTCCCAATTATTCTGTAAAGTGTACAGTGTACTCTGTTTCATGTTCTTTCCATATGAAAGTTATATCTCACTATAAAAACTTTAAAAACAAAATCAAAAAGTACATCTAAAACTGTACCACTAAATCTTGAATTAATCTTACTATTTTTGCAACCACTATTCTCTAGCAGTGACTGAGTAAAACAATATAATAATAGCCACACCAATATTTCATTTTGCCACTAAAAATTCCCTATGTGTGATATTATATAAAATTTTAAAAAGAAATTGTTTTGATTCCTAGGTTGGATCATTAAATGCATGCTTCCTTGCAAAGAGGAATTTCCAAGTTGATGTATATGAAGCTAGGGAGGGTAAGTCAATAGTGAAAAATGTGAGATGCAATTCTAATTCTTTGACTTTTTTTTTTAGATTTTTCTGAATACAAATATGTTTTTAATAAAAGAAATTTAAAAATAAGAACTGTTGGATTATTTCTAAAGACTCAGTGATCTACATTTAATATACTACTAATTTACTATTTGCATTTTTTAGAAGAGTTTACAAGACTTTGAGTTTAATTCTGAATGTAATAGTTACTCAGGGGCAATAATATGCTCATTCTCTACCTATGTATAAGGGGATGTGAGTAACTGTGGTGTCTGCTTCCAATGTCTTAGATATTCGAGTGGCTAACTTTGCACGTGGAAGAAGCATTAACTTGGCCCTTTCTTATAGAGGACGACAAGCATTGAAAGCCATCGGCTTGGAAGATCAGGTACCTTGTTATTGCATTTTCCTTATAGAAGATAATATCTAATTTTTTTTTTTTTTTTTTTTTTTTTTTTTTTGTACCAGGGATTGAACTCAGGGGTACTTGACCACTGGGCCACATCCCCAGCCCTTTTTGTATTTTATTAGAGACAGGGTCTCAATGAGTTGCTAAGTGCCTTGTCATTGCTGAGGCTGGCTTTGAACTAGTGATCCTCCTGCCTCAGCCTCCCAAGTGCTGGGATTACAGGCGTGCGCCACTGCGCCCAGCATCTAATATTTTTCAAAATTTTTGTGGTCTTGTTTTTATTCTGTATTGAAGAACCATTTAATGTCAAGGACCTCTGCATGAAAACTCATTCTACAAAAGTTTTCAAACTTCTAAATTTGACAAAAGAAGACACATTTGACATTTTGAGAAACCTGGGGGATTTGAGGTGATAGGGATCACTACAACCTCACCTGATGATTGCTTCTGACACTGGGCTCTCATGGATGTTGGATCTTTGCCTAAGAAAAAAAAGGAGGGTGTGGAAATGGCATCCAGGATGAAAGGTGGCAGATAAACTCCATTTTATTTTTATTATATGGGACCATAATCTCTTATTCTCAACTCTGCATCCCAACAGAGCTTGGAAAATAGAAAACTTTTCATCACTTATTTAACAACAAAATTTGACCTGACACAAGCATTTATGGTCTTATTTTAAAATCCTACCTAATATGAATATGTTGTTTTAATTAGCTTTGCCTCGCTGTGACCAAAATACCCTACAAGAACAAATTGGAGGAGGTAAAGTTTATATTGGCTCACAATTTCAGAGGTTTAGTCCATGCTTGGCTGACTCCATAGCTCTGGGCCCAAGGTGAGGTAGAACATCACGGTAGAAGGGTGTGGTGGAGGAAAGCTCCTCAGGATATGACAGCCAGGAAATAGAGGTAGCTCAGCTCACCAGGGAAAAAAATACATGCCCCAAAGGAAAATCACCAGTGACCTGCCTCCACCCACGACTCACCTGCCTATAGTTAACACCCAGTAAATGTGTATCAGTGGATTAATACACTATTAGGTTACAGCTCTCATAAACTAATCATTTTACCTCTGAACATTCTTGCACTGTCTCACACATGAGCTTTTAGGGTATATCTCATATCTAAATCATAACATATGTTTTGCTACAAAAATAGCATTTGATTTTAAGTTGATGTACCAGACCCACGAAGTGTTATATGGTATGTAGCATTTGTGCTTTATACTACCTGATTAAAATTTGAAAACTCCTGAACTCTGAAACCATCAAGCCTCATAGTTTGAATAAGGGATTGTGAACCTATAATAAAATTCCCCCACTTGGGCCTATTATCATGTAATTTGGAAATGTAAAGAGAAGTGGCATATTTTTCTTGATAATACCATTACTTCCACTGACAATATGTCTTTCTTTTTCCCCCTACAATGCTAGGAATCAAACTCAGGCCCTCACAGGTGCAAGGCAAACACTCTACCACTGAACTATACCCACAGCCAGACAGTGAGTCTTAAAGAATTGAGTGCTACGCCAGGCCTGTAATCCCAGCACTTGGAAGGCTGAGGCAGGAGGCTGGAGTTCAAAGTCAGCCTCAGCAATGGTGAGGCACTTAGCAACTCAGTGAGACCTTGTCTCTAATAAAATACAAAAAAAAGGGGGGGGGGGGCTGAGGATTTGGCTCAGTGGTCGAGTGCCCCTGAGTTCAATCCCTGGTACCAAAAAAAAAAAAAAAAAGAATTGAGTGCTACTTGCATTCCCACAATTGTTATCCAAACAGCAACAGCCTTGCATAAGAAAACACTTTGCACTAAACTTTAAGAGTCCCAAGTTTTACCCCTCAAGGTGCCCCTTTATGTCATTACTAGGAAATCACTTAACCTCTCTAATTTTAAAACATTCTCCCTAGTCTGTGATGCTTGGTTTGAATCAGATAAGTCAATTAAAAGATCTAAACTTAAAAAAAAAAAAAAAAAAAAAAAAAAAAAAAAAAAAAAAAAAACAGGGGCTGGGGTTGTGGCTCAGCAGTAGAGCACTCGCCTACCACATGCGCGGCCTGGGTTCGATCCTCAGCACCATGTAAAAATAAAAGCATTGTGTACAACTAAAGCAAATAAATAAATATTTTTAAAAAAACACGTAAAAATTTCAGAAACAGTTTTCATTGCATGAGTTGTCATTATACTGGGTTTCAAGCGTCCTTTGTAGTTATTAATATTTGAAAATTACATTTTAAATTCAATGTCTATCTTATTTGCATGATGTCATGTTATAGTAATTAATATTACTATTTCTGGCTCATTTTAGATTATATCCCAAGGTATTCCCATGCGAGCAAGAATGATTCACTTTCTTTCAGGAAGAAAAACGGCAATTCCCTATGGGACAAAGTCTCAGGTAGGTTTACCCTGGAGATGATGATTTTCACATTGATCAAAACTAGGTCTGCCGGGCGCGGTGGCGCACGCCTGTAATCCCAGCACTTTGGGAGGCTGAGGCAGGAGGATCGCGAGTTCAAAGCCAGCCTCAGCAATGGCGAGGCACTTAGCAACTCAGTGAGACCCTGTCTCTAATAAAATACAAAAAAAAAAAGGGCTGGGGATGTGACGCAGTGGTCGAGTGCCCCTGAGTTCAATCCCCGGTACCACAAAAAAAAAAAAAAAAAAAAAAAAAAAAAAAACTAGGTCTAATATCTGAAACCTGCCACTTGCTGGTTGGCTCCTCCTTTCCTTTCCAACACTGCCTTTGACATTGCCTACTTCAGTCTAGACCCCAGGAACATACTTACTAGTTAGTAAGCTAATTCATAGGATGTTCAAAACATGACCCAGACCATAATGCACATTCAAAAAGAATTTATTATTATTACTGTTCTTACTATTAGGCCATTTCTTGCCTTTATGCTCTGCTCCTGCTGTTTGGCTGCCTGGGATGCCCTTCCCTCCCATCTCCTTTACAATTAGAGAAAATTAGTATGTTATTTGTTGTCAATCATATTGTACAAGAACAACTCTGGAGAGTTTTATAATGCTGTTGCCTTTCCCTAACTAACCTTCTTGCCCCAAAGTTTCTTATAATAGAATGTATAAAATGAACCATAAATGCTTTCAGTACTCCATAATTTCTAAAACAACAGAGGCCAGATGGTGATGAAGAGTTTATGAATGAAAATTCATTTTCCTGCCTTGTGTTTTTCTTATTTTTCACATAGTAACAAAAAAAGAAAACTGGGGAAAATACATATTTTCATCTAATTATACCTTCTGAGTTTGTTTTCTTGAGATAGAATGAATGCACTAAAACACACATCAACAAGAGAAAAATTCCAACTTGCTTTATTTTTATTAAGCACAGAGGGCGGTTCGTATGCTTCCAAGCAAAATTCCTGTTGTAGGTAGATCTCAGACTCACCTGGGATCTTGTTAAAATGCAGAGTCTGATTCAGTAGGGATGGGTGGAGGCTGAGGTTCTGCAATTCTAACAAGCTCCCAGCTGGTATTGATACTGCTGGTCCACAAACCACACTTTGAGTAGAGAGAAGTGTGTGTGTGTTTGGGTGGGGGGAGGGGGTGGTGGAGGGAAAGAAAACACAAAAGAGAACAAAAGTCCACAAGAGGGTGAAAGTGTAGGTGAGAGTTCCCATTTGGGGGGCCTGCGCTATATATTATTAAGAAGGAGGAAATGTCCCTTCCCCCATCCTTCCAGCTATTTCTAGATTCTTAAGAACTGAGTTAATACTAAATTTATAGCCACAACTCTCCTTACAGTTTTTGCATCATTATATCTCATTCTAACATAGGGGCCTCCTTGCCCTGTAAGAACTACATAAATTTGATTTTAACCACTCAGTTGCACAGCCTGTGAAAGTACAGAGCCATTTCCATGATCCCGGATTTCTTCCCAGGGAGCCTACCTTTCCTTGGCCTCCTCTGCCTCTTGGCACCTGACTCTCATGTGATATTGGCTGTGTACCACAATAATCCAGTCCTGAAATTCACCCTTTCACTTACTCAAAAGGCCTGTGAACTTGCTGATTTATGTGTCATGGAGGGACCACTTTGTTCAAGGAACACAAATAATTTAGAAATCTTCCATGTGCAAAATCTGACTTCTAAAACCTTTCTGATCCCCTTTCTTCTTCCAGCTATATTTTATTGTTTGTTTGTTAGTCCTTTCCCCAGGAAGTATTCAGACTCTTCCTTTCTGACTACATCTTGCCATCTTCCTCCCAAATTGCCCTAGGAACTGTCAAAATACTGTCTAACACACAGAACAGGTCAGAGCTTGCTCCCAAATTTATATTGCTAAGCCCATACGCTCAAAATAGACAAAGGGTGCCCTTCACCTTATTGTGAAGCATCCTCTTTTGAAGGCACTGGGGATAGAGAAAGCAAAAGTTGGTTTTTTGGGTTTTTTTTTCCCCCTAACATATTTGAAATAGCACTATAAGTGTTGTCTTATGAATTCCCAGAAGAGATTTTAAAAATTTTTTTTTAAGATTTCATTAATATTATCTTTTTGGTTGCAAGGGCTACCTTACATCTCTTGACTTATTTATTCTTATTTGTTCTTCAAAAGATCAGCATTTCAGAATAGGTAGTGGAGAAGTGTGAAATTGACAGGAGTAACTCAGACTCTTGGTTATAACATAATACTGTTCAGAGATCTGAAGTAGACTGGACAGGAACATCCTGATGTCCCTGCAGGACTGATGTGTCTGTCAGTTCTCAAATAATGCAAACATCAACCAAACCTGGCAACTAACATGGAAAGGATATTTTCACCACATTAATGTAAATGAATCTTCATAATATGAATGTTTCTTGACATACTTAGAACAACATATTTGGTTTCCATTGAAACACAGTGATAGAAAACAGAACTATACAACAAAGAATGAAGAGGTTCATTTTAATTTACAGCAAAGACAGAAAGCTCCCCCTCCATCATTACCAATGTGGCATGAGCAAATTATTTTTACATCAAGTTTAGATTCAGGTGTTAATGTAAAATTTTTACTTTGGGATAAGCTACAGATTCATAAATTAACATGTATGTGTTAAAAAATATTGTGACGTCCCAAGAAAAATTATATACTTTAAATATTTAAAGCAACAGATTTACCTTGAATTCCAAGGATACATTGTGGCTAGCATAGGCTCTAAGTAGGCACTTCTACACAAAATAATAAATATTAAAAAAATAGATTGTACAAGTTCATTGGTATAAAGATGAATATAACCCAAGCCGAATTTGTTACTATATATTTATTATTGTACTTACTTTATTTTTTTCCATCTGTTTTTAAACTAAACTAAAATTAAAAAATTTTAATGGTCACCTTAAAGTGTTGAGGGTCCTAACCACTGTGCCTACCTTGTCTCATGGGACTGTCAATCCTGCTGAATTTTCCTATTAAATCAGAAATAACCAACATATGTCCCAGTGAGGGTTGATCCTATCCCTCCCAACCTCCAGCCCCACCACAACCAAATCTTACACACACACAGACATGAATATGTGCACACACACACATAAATACTTTTTGTATTGAAATGAAAGCCTAAGGTAGTCTTTTGGGGAAATTGTACATTTATTCTAGTGATGCTATTATTACTGAAGTATCCCAACAGCTAAATTTAGATCTAAGATGAAAATATTTCATTTATGACCCATCGTTAAAGCAAAATTACCCTAGTGAAATAATATTTTAGTACAAGAGAAGGGTTTAGTTTTTAATCAAACTTTGAAAAAAATTCTAGTTAAAACTTGGGCATTGTATTTGGTTAAAGTGCTTTTTTAAAAGACCACTTAGCTCAATGGTTGTGAAACTAAGCTTGCAACCTATGCTAAATAATAAATATTTCCTTTTGCTAAGTAACTTAGAATTATATTTTCTAATCTGCAGAAACAGTATCTACTCTGTTTCTCTTGCAGTATATTCTTTCCATAAGCAGAGAAAACTTAAACAAGGAACTACTGACTGGTAAGTCCAATGATTTTATTTACTAGTTTGAGGACAGCACATGATACTCTTGTCACATAAATTTTGGTGATTTTCTTACTATTGCTTTTTATGAGTTATAAAGAGAGAGGTTATGTACATTTTAATGTCCTTGAAAAGTAGAAGTAATGCAACCTCCAGTGTCTCTTTTTGCTCTCATCAATTATCTGAACGAAAACCATTTGTTCATTGTACAAATTCCTGTTGTCTCTTAGGCATTGGCATGAACGAGTCACTCTTGGTGAAGAACTCACAGTCAAGAGGGACAACAGACATGGTCAGACAATTTTGCAAAATGACATGTTTAGATGTGCATTTCAGAAAGACAAGAAGCAGTGCAGAGGCTGAGAGACGGTTGCAATCTTGAGGGCATTGCCATAATCCCTGAGTGAAAAAAACAGGGCCTTCGTAAAGCAACATGTTTGGAGGGGAGGATGTAGATTCATGATATTTGTAGGAAACCAAATAGATAAGGGATAGAGGAGGCTGAGGCAGGTGTATAACATAACCCTGAGGTTTCTAATTAGAGTAACTTAAAAAGGACTTTTCATTAATGGAAAAGTTGCTGGATTATAAGTTAATTTTGTAGTTTGGATAACCAATCCAATCACACTCCATAGAGCCTTTCGGCCTTTACCAACTTTAAGCACAGATCATTATAGTTTATTTTCAGCATTTGTACTAAACAAAGTCATTACCAGAAACACATGACGTTTAAGTGTTTCTTAACCAATTCCTCTTAATGTAGTCCAGCAACCTCCCATCTTCAGCGGGCAGAGGCTCAACATGATCTATCTTTGTTTTCCCTACAGTCGCCTCAAAGACAGTTTGTAACATGTCTGTCAGGGTGAATTAAAGTAGTTGAATTGAATTGAATTGAATTGAACTGAATTGAAGAGTTGAACAGATTCAATTGAATGATTTGGGGGAATCATTCTAACTCATTCATCAAGAACTTTGGAAACAGGGAGTGGAATTCTTAATTCCATTTCTTTAGTTAAATTTAGAGGAACATCTTTTGGATAGATAGGTGGGTAAGTTGGGACTGCTTGGCTAGATATATTCATGATGAAGCTAAGAAAGCAAATAAACCGCAAACCAGTTTTTAGCAATATAATGGACCTAAGATAACCTCTTTACAGCAACCTCTGAATTTACTAAGATAAAAATAATAGTAAACATTCTTTGACGCACCAGGCACTGAGTTATATGGCTTATGTGCATTGATTTATATAACTCTCTCAGCAACTATTTAAGATAGGAATTATTTTTAATCTCAGTTATATAGATGGTGAAATGGACGCTTAGAGATATTAGGTCACACTGTTAATAAGCAGTAGAATCTGGATTTGAACTTGAGTCTGTTTATTCCAAAGTCCATGTTTTTAACACTCAGTTTCTGCCTCTAATATCCATGAAATATCTGCTAATACTAAGGCACTAAGGGAAAGTACCATCTATTGGTGCACAGCACATAATTTCATAAACACCATGTACATATTAATAGAATGAATGCTGAATCTCTTAACTCAATCTTCACTTGGCATATAAAGTTCTGCATTTCTTTGCAAGGCATAAGATGTGTGAGCCATACATATTCAGTCATGCTCATTTCCCTCAAACTGAACAATCTCCTGTTGGAAAAAAAATGCAGCTAAATTGTATCCCTGCATCAACATGTCGTGCAGGATTGTTTCATGGCTCACTGTTCTCTGGAATGTTATTAATTGTTAAGCAAAACAAGACAGGAAGAATGTGTGATCAGGAACTGTGATAAATCTTTCATCAATCCTGTTAAAATTGGCTTTTCTTTACTTGCAGTATTTCTCAGAGTCTTTATTATACCAGTTAGCATTGTGGACCTTCTAAAGCAGCACTGGGGCCACAAATACCAACCACACATGTAATTTTCAGCTTTACATTAACACTTTAAAAAATATTAAAAATGAATGAAATAAAATTTAATGAGATTTACTGTATGTGTATATATATATATGTATGTATATATATGTATATATATATATATATATATATATATACATATATATATATTTTAATGCTGGGAATTGAACCCAGGGTTTTGCATGCATTCTACCACTAGGCAACACCAACTGACTTTTAATGAAATATATTAACCTAATACGTTTAAAATATTTTCATTTCAATGTATAATCAATATAAGTTATTCGTGAGTTATTTTTATTGCCATATGCATATGTATGTACATGTATATTAAGTTGCCAAAATCTAGGGCATGCAACATGTCTCAATTCAGACTAGCCACATTTCAAGCATATTTCACGTGACTCGGGGGACCAGCACAGGATAGCTCAAGGAAGCCAGAGTGTCCATCTTTGACTGCAGAACTTTTTTTTTTTTTTTTTTTTTTTTTTTTTTAGGGATTAAATCCAAAACTAGTGTTTGGTGAAAATATTTGAGGTGCACAATGCTATAAATTTATGTAGAAAATTAAATCAGTAAAAAAAAAAGTTTACTCTATGAACACCTTTTATATTTGTAAAAAGGCTCCTCGGCTATGAGGTGAACTCTGATTTCGGTAAAGTTATTTACCAAAAGATTTTTTTATACATAAATAAATTTCTTTGGTTTAGCAACTCTCACATTTAAATATTCTAAAACTTCCAATCTCATATTCAAGACTCCTAAAATCTTCAGATCCCAAATCAAATCCAACAAAACAGAGTGGAAGAAGACAGATTGAGAAGAAATGGAGAGATAAGATAGAAATATTGAGTTGGAAGTCAGAACCCCCATCTTGTTTCCTCTAATTTTTTTTTCAAATTCAGTATTTTTAATTTAATTTTTGACATCCAAAAGCAGTACTTAATTAAAGTATACAACTTGATGAGCTTGTACTTAAATTTTTATTATGTGTGAACTCAAGGATTTTACCTTTTCTTCCAGGATTCTGAGTACTCTAAGATGAAGGATTTTGTTTGTTTGTTTTTTTAGTTGCTGATGGATCTTTATTTTATTTGCTTATTTATATGTGGTGCTGGAAATCGAATGCAGTGCCTCACCTGCATGAGGCAAGACCTCTACCACCAAGCTACAGCTCCAGCCCCTGAGATGAAGGGTTTTGAACTAAGTCAACTCCGAGATTTATTCCAGCTCTAATGCCTGTATTCTGATTAGTACTTTAAAAAACAATAAATAGCCTATTTATAGATCTCTTATTCATGAGCATCAGTAGGGTCAAAAATCATTATTGGACTACTGTAACAAAACTTGATTGTTAGTTCAGAAAATGAAAAGTTCTATAGATTATTACCAGGCAAAGAAAAAAAAGGCAATAAAACAATTTTATTTATTCAATCATGTTTCAAAAATTCTTACTCATTATCCCCCAACATGTTTCAAAGCTTCTTACTCCTTTTTCCCTCCTAAAAATTCCAGTGGTTCCCCACCACCCACCCAACACTAGGGATAGAACTCAGGGGGTGCTCTATCGCTGAGTTATACCCCAACCCTTTTTATATTTTATTTTGAGACAGGGTCTCACTAAGTTTCCCAGGCTGGCCTCAAACTTGGGATCCTTCTGCCTCAGCCTTCCAAGTCACTGGAATTACATGCATGTGCCCTCATGCCTGGAAATATGCCAGTGTTTGATTCCAAGAAGACTTAGTAAATCAGTAGTCTGTAGTTGTGACAACTTAAATCAGAAGTCTGGAGGACTTGCTAAAAAGAGATAGCGAGGCATGTACAATATGAGGAAAGGAGTTTGGCTGAATATCTCCAATCACAATAAAACCTTAAATTGGATCTAACTTTTGAAATATGATGCCTGTTTCTTTACAAGGGCACTAACAATTACCTGGATGCAGGAGTTTGCAAAAATGCAATTGTGTGTGTGCATGTGTATGTGTGTGGGTGTGTGTGTTGTGCTGGGGATAGAACCCAGGGCCTTGTGCATGCTAGGCAAGCCCTCTACCACTGAGCTCCAGATTTTTAAAACCTGTGAGTATAACTGATTTTTATTTACCTGTTTTGTTAAAAAAAAAAATAGTAAGAATTTGCCAATAATTGTTGAACTACCATTTTAACAAATTTGTTTTACACTGTTAAGAATAAATATCTCGGGCTGGGGTTGTGGGTCAGTGGTAGAGTGCTCGCCTAGCACATGTGCAGCTTGGGTTAGATCCTTAGCACCATGTAAAAATAAAAGGCATTGGGTACAACTAAAATAAATAAATAAATATTTTACAAAAAGAATAAATATCTCTATCATATTGTTCCCAGAAAATGATTAATATTCAGCTTGATCAAGTGAAACAATTAAAATGTCCTTTCCATTTCCTTTGTTTCCTCAGCTGTTGAGAAGCACCCCAATGTGAAGGTGCACTTTGGCCACAAGCTGGTGAAGTGCAGTCTCGAAGAAGGGATGATCACAGTGCTTGGGTAATCAGTGGGGCAAATTCTTGACTGCTTGGAGGTGGAAAGGTGGAGTGGAGAATTGTATCCGTAAACTTTGTTCTTTGGCTCTTTCGAAAGAGTTAAATGATTACTAAAAGGGTAATTCACATAGTTTCTAGATTCAAGAAATTTTAGATTGAAAATAGGCTCTGGGTGCCTACTGAATACCAGTGCCAGTGATTCATCTTAATTTTCATGCTCTCTCATCTTCCAATAATCTTTGACACTGGAAATCACTTTGCTTCCAACTCTCCCCTTCCTTGGAAATAGGTGGACCTGGCTGCCCTGTTTCTTCTGTCCTCTTTCTGAGTACTCTTCCTCTGTCTCACCATGGCTGATTGTATTTTTTCTATTATTCAAGCATGGTAGCCCATTCTTGGGATCCCCACTCACGACTTCCACAACCACTCGTAAAACGATGTAGATTTAAAATGAGCATCTCTAATCCAGGCCTCTGTTTTCATTCTCAATCCTTATTAAAGTCTTAATCAATGAATGTTAATTTCTCAACCACAGGTGCATCTTGCCATTATTTCAAATAAACCAAGTCTATTTCTCCCCATACCTTTCCCATTCCTGTCTTCCCTGGTGTCATTGCCAACATAATTAGAACTATTCTTGATGTGACCCTTTTCCTATTTTCACCCATTAAAACTATAAACACACTGCAGTCTGTCTTCCACCCCACGACTTGCAGGTCTGACTTCTTTCTTCCTGCTGCACAGCAGTGTCCAGCTTTCATCCTGCACATGTAAGCTACTGCCATTACCTGTTTCCCTCTCTTCTGTATTCTGCCTTCACTTCAAACTGACAAGTGAGTTTTTCTTAAATTACCACTCTTGATACATTATCCTTCTACTGGAAAAATTTATTTTTTCCCTTTGCAGTAAGTATTTAAACCTTTTGTCTTTGCATCCTGAATTCTTTTCTCTCCTTTCCACACATTGTACAGATATCCCTACAAATCTATGGGCTCCTCATCCATAGATACAGTCAACCTCAGATCAAAACTGTTTGAAAAGAACATTTGCATCTGTGCTAAACATGTATAGACATTTTTCTTGTCATTGTTCCCTAAACAACACAACTCTTTACATAGCATTTACATTGTTTTAGTTTTTATAAGTAATCTAGAGATGATTTAAAGTAGATGGGAGGATGTGCATAGGTCATAAGCAAATCCTACCCTATTTTATCTAAGGAAATCAGCAGATTTTGGTATCCTGGGGAATAAAAAGGGAAAACTTTATTCTAGTCTTAAGCTTATCTTCTGATACCCTTTGCTCAAGTCAAACTTGTTAATTCTAGAAAATCCTGATCACATCCATGCAGTTGTTCATACATTCATTCATTCGTACATCTGGAATGTATAAATATATTGTTCATTCATGCACTTGGAACACCTTACCCTTTTCTCAAGATTCCAAGAGATCCTTCATGCAGAGAACCCAACTCTTTGTCACACTTTCATGGCCTACCATGTCTTCAGTAATCAGTATATTTGTGTATTATTCTCATTCTCATAAGCAAAACCATTACTGGAATAAGTGTTTTCACTTTAATTTTGTATCTACTAACTCAAAGGTCTACATTAGGCACATGAAAGTGAGTTTTCTGATTTACCCATTGATTCGCTATTTTTCATACCCAAAGAGAAGTACATCATCATTTTCACCAGATTTTTTTGTGGGGTGGGGTGGAGTATGGTGATGGTTCATTCTGTTTTTCAGATCTGACAAAGTCCCCAAAGACATCACTTATGACCTCATTGTAGGATGTGATGGAGCCTACTCAACAGTTAGGAATTACCTCATGAAGAAACCCTGCTTTGATTACAGTCAGCAATACATTCCTCATGGTTACATGGAGTTGACTATTCCATCAAAGAATGGGGATGTAAGTCCTTTCCCTTTCCACATTCCTCTCCCTAGGAGTGAAGAAGAGTATTCTAGTGTAGTGGCTCTCAGAAACACATCTTGAGCAATTTTGAGGTCTCCCACAAGAACTTTGTAATTAATAGCAAATCAGATGTATAGGTATCACTTTAATAATATCATTATATCACTTCTCTCTAATCTTTTAATATGCTTTCTGGAGTGAGAAAGAAGAGTACAGTTTTAGCGTCTGTACTGGAAACACACAGAGGATTTGTATTATTATGATAATGTCATTTGTCTATGTTCTCTTGGGAGAAGAAAACAGATTGGGACCCAATTCTCCAGTACACTGACAAGCCAGAGTACTTATAACCATGATTTAATTAAATGTTAAATAATAAATCAAATAAAATGACTAATGAACTGTTGCAAAGAGATCTTCATTGTATTTTTCTCATTCCCTAGTTCCTCTGTTAAATGATGTGTGCCACCAGAAGCAAATAAGTGGTATACAAATTTTTACATAAAATTTATTTTCATACATTTTATTTTTAAAAATAAAAATTTTATTTTAAAATATTTTAATATTTTACATGTAAAATAAAATATCTTTAAAATATGAAATTAAATTTAAAAAATGATTTTAAAACATTCTAATATTTTAAATGTATAAAAAAGTCTAAATTTTGTTTGCTTTGTCATTATCAAATAAACAGGAAACTGAAAGAAAATTAAAATATTAACAAAATAATAAGGATTTTGGCTTATAAGTAAGGATGAGTGGATGACATTAAATGCTTGATTTGCATATAAAATATTCATTTTAAAGGTGCTGATTTAATCTATCTTAGCTGAAATGCAGACATCTGTAAAATAGCTAGTCAGTTTGGGACAGTGGTGTTGCATAACAGCCAACTATATATTTCAGTCAAGTCCATATTTCAATGTTCCATTGCCTTTTTATTTCTTACTCCTGGTCAAAAATATTTTCATTAATTTTTCAGTGATTGTTGTATGGTTTTCAGGTGGGTCCTATTTTGGATTTTAGGGTAACAGAATTCTGTTGAAAAATTGCCCTAGACTTAAGTAGAATAGTTCCTACCAAAGTGGATTTAAGAAAGCCATTTATTTTCTAACTGTAGAATATTAATAGTAATGATTATGACTGGGGATATAGTTCAGTTGGTAAAGTTCTTGCCTCACATGCACAAGGCCCTGGGTTCAATCCCCAGCACCCCCTCCGCCCATCCCTGAAAAAAAAAAAAAAAAAACCTAGTAATGATTCGTGGATTCTTTTTTCTTTTAAAAATACTCTTTAAAGAAAGAGTGTTTTTTCTGTTTGTTTGCTTTTGGTTTTGAGATGGGGTCTTCCTGTGTGGCCCACAATGTTCTTGATCCTCTTACCTCAGCCTCCCAGGTAGCTGGGACTATAGGCATGTGCTTATAGGCATGTGCTTAGCCATTTAAAAAGTGCTTTGACATGGCAATATGACTCAGACATAGGAACATTTTTACACGAAGCCCTCAAACCCATGAAACTTTCTCACTTTTCCTCTCCTTTGCCCTTTTCTTTCTTTTACCTAATGTAATATATATAACAGACATTTGTACTCTTGTCTCTGGTGACTACAGTGGGGATGAGAGGTTGGTAAAAAAGGCCTTTGGAGAATTGTATGAAAGACTCCTGTGTGTGTGTGTGTGTCTGTGTGTGTGTGTGTGTGTGTGTGTGTGTTTGGTGCTGGAGATGGAACCCAGGGCTTCCCACATACTAGACAAGCACTCTAGCACTAAGCTAACCTCCAGCCCTGGAGGTTCATCTTAAAAGTTGTTTTTGTATAGATGACAAACTATTTTGGCTTATCCTTTTATGTTTGGAGGGACATTTGATGAGTGGACTAATGGGATTTTGCTGAGTCTGACCTGGGGATTGCTATTCCTAAGGATATCTACTGAGAGAATGATTTGGTAATAAAGAGGCTGAATATTTCAAGGATTATTTTCTAGTATCATGAAGTATGTGTGAATATTAGTATGTTCTTGGCATACTACTCTCTATATTTCAATGACATAGAAACCATTTTCTGAGCCAATGAGGAAGACAGAAGATATATATTATCTTCCAAACTATTCTAATAACTGTTACAGTGAATAACAAACAAAATTGGTTTCGGTTGTTAATTCTCCTCTCTCCTTAGTTTTTGGAGTTTCAGTGGTCACAGATACAAAAGAGCAGGAAGGGAAAGCAAGGATGTTTGCTTCTTGCAGGCTGGCCTCCTCACCACCCTCCTAAACTGCTAGGCTCATTTATGCCTCCTCTATCTGGTTGTACACAAAGCCACTGTCCTTTACTTCTTATCTAACCTATGCTTTTCCCTTTTATACAAATCCCTTGTTTTAACTATTCCAGCCCCCAAGTACTTCCCTGTCAACCTTTTATTTCGTCTACTTTTTCTAACTGGTACCAAATCCCTTACTGTCTTTCTAGCACTTGTATTGCTGTTAAAAAGAAGTTATTTGGCTTTTCACATGTATCCATTTTGCCTATTAAACTGAGTTTTAAGATCTTTGAGGTCAAAGATTTACATACTTATTCATTTCTTTGTCTCTGGGATTTCTTTGGGGCCCTGGGACTAAAAAAAAAAAAAAAAAGCCTGGCAGGCACAGACCCTTCTCCTTAATACATAGTAACCTTAATACAGTGTGAAAATGCTAGGGTGGACACTGTGTTACCTGCAGCCAGGGAGCCTGCCTGGACCCTAGCTGACCTAACTAAGCCATCTGCCTGCGTAAGAAATAAGCACACATGGAAAAAGGAAAAGTAAATTTTATGCACTTAGACCAAACCGGGAAGAAGCAGCTAGATTGTTTCTCTACCAGTCCCACATAAATGGTTAAGTTTATAGAATTAAAAGCCAAGTGACACATATGTAGATTTGGGGAGGCTGTGCTTAGCCAGAGAATGTGTCAGTTTTAATTACCTTGGCATCTGTCCTTGGCATGAGGAAGATATTTATTTTTCCCCAACTTTTGTTGATGAAGTTCGGGAGCTCTCTGTTTCAACGACACTGTTCTTTTAGTATTTATCCCACTAAAGAAATAAGACTCCTCCCTACTATTTATGTTGTGGGAAACAAATTAAAATTTTATTAGCCTTGTGAAATTTAAGCTTAAAATTTTCCTGTACAGTATAAAAAAGTACCCAAATAAGGTCTAAATTATTATGTGTATACATACATATATGCACACACATACCTATATACCTACCCTCATATATATTTTGTTTGTATTATATATGTGTTTGTTTACATAAATGTATGTGTGTATATATATGTATATGTGTATGCATGTATATGGAAAAAGAGGAAGAGAGAAAACATGCTACAGCATATTTTCAATCTTGAATTATACCTGGTGTCAAAAACCTACTTAAGGTTGAGCTTATAAAGATAGAATATGAAGTATTTTGTAACCAACTTCTACTTTGTGTAGCAACAGATGTGTGTATCACAACGTATATTATATTGATTGAAATGACTGTGAAAACAATATAAAGCAGAGTCAGTTTTATAGATGTGCTATATCCAAGCACTAATCAAACATATATATGCTTTTTATTTCTGCAGTATGCCATGGAACCAAATTATCTGCATATTTGGCCTAGAAATACCTTCATGATGATTGCACTTCCTAACATGGTAGTATAGAACTTCTTACCAATTCTAATTTTGTATCTATAATTAATGTTTTGTTACTTTTGTACCTTGTATGTGAATACCTAATTGATCTCTTCACTGTTTAATCAATTTAGTAATTATTTGAAAGCTTTAGATTATTGAGGAAAAACCTGGGAAGGAAGTCCAATTATTTACTTTGTAAAGGAGGTTTAACTTAGTTTAATGAATAATGGGAGTTTATGTGTCATCTCCATCACAAACAGTCTGGAAAGAAATGCCTCCCCTAGTAAGGTGGTAGAGTTTTAGGTTACATATTTTGAAGTACCTCCAGCTTTAAGGTCTGTAAGACATTGGAATATATATTATCAAAAAAGGGCTTGGGTTTTCTTTCATTAGACCCTAGGGCTTTTTTCCTATGTAGATCTCATCATCTGTTCTCTGGTTGGTCTTTTTCCTCCTGTTGCTGTCTGTCCTGGGGTCCAGTGCCTTTGATACTATCTTAAAAAGATGAACAAGAAAAGAAATAAAATCAACCAATCTATTAGTAATCTAAGGAGTGTAGTGTTTGCTTAGTGAACCTGGAAAGGTTAGATGGTAGAACTTCTCCTAATAAGCAAGGAAGCCCAGGAACACCCGTGGGACTTGGCAGAGCTTTCTTCTAGGGATGAGGGAACAAAGTGATGATGCCTTTTCTTATCTGCTTGGACATTCCTTATAGGAGCTTCTTGGTCCTTGAAAGAAGTCCTGCTATTTAGGAATCCACTTTTCTCTCTCACTCTGTTCCTCTTTTTCTCACAGAACAAATCTTTCACATGCACTTTGTTCATGCCCTTTGAAGAGTTTGAAAAACTTCTAACCAGTACAGATGTGCTGGATTTCTTCCAGAAGTACTTTCCGGACTCCATCCCTCTAATTGGAGAGTAAGTATCAAAATGCATAATTATGCCTTTTGCTTTATTGGTTTGAATTATTCCAAAGTCAAATAAAGTTTATGCAACTTATTTGTTTTGATGAAGCATGATAGATCATGAAGTGACCTGGACAGAAGTCTACATAGAGCAAAAGTCTAAGCAAATGTTCTGCTGTGAGCAGGAATTCTGAAAAAGCTCATACCATGGCCAGTTTCTCCTGGAAAGACAAGCCACCACTGTCCTTTGGCTGTCATGTATTTGTGCAGGCTCCTCAGGCTCCTTGGGCTCCTTGGACTTGGCTGTGTTTCCTTCTAAGGGGAGACACACAGCAGATACATCTAACAACCTCAGTCTCAGATCCAACACTTACTGGTCATATCAGTTTTCCTGTCTTGGGTCTGTCATGGTAAAATGATGATAAATAATAGTACCTACCCCAAAAGGTTACTATGAGGAGCCAATGAGATCATGCTTACAAATCATTTAGCACAGGACCTGTAGACATTAAATTATGCAAAATCGACAAGCTGATTGTATTAGCTCTCTGGCTTCAGATCTGCTGCTGCTCTGACCCTTCATTTGGACTACGTTTCCTACTCTCATTCAGGGCCTCTGCTCCCACTGACTTTTCCTCCTGTAATCCAGCTCACTTTCTGCACCAATGATATCCTCATGAAGGCAGCCCATTGCTGCCAGAAGAATATATGTTAGTCCATTCAGACTGCTATAACAAAAATCCCATAGATTGGGTGGCTTATAAATGGCAGAACTCTATTTCTCAGAGTTCTGGAGACCTAGAATGTCCAAGAACAAGGTGCCAGCAGTTTCAGTGTCTGATGAGGGCTTGCTTCCTAGTTCATAGAAGGCAGTTTCTCCCTGTGAACACACATAGTAGAAGGGAGAAAGGGGGTCTCTCTAGGGTCTCTTATAAGGGCATTAGTCACATCTCATGGGGGCTCTGCCCTCATTATCTAATCACCTCTCAAAGGCCAAACAACATCACATTGAAGATTGGTATTTCAACATATGAATTTTATAGGGACATAAACATTCAGGCTATAATAGAGCAGGATTTTAATATTGCTTCTCCCCCTTATTTTCTTGAGTTTCACCTTTAAAATGGTATATAATTCCTACTTTTTAGGGTAGTTAAGCAAATCCAATAAACTAGGTGAAAGGGATAATTCATTGCTGGCCCTTAGTAGGTCTTTTAAAAAAATTGCTAGTTTACCTTATTTTCCTGTAGACAACATCAGTCTGTATTGATCTCTCCTTCTCAAACATGGAATATGTCTGCACATCACATTTAGCCCTTATTACTTTTAAAAATTTTCCATGGCTATTTCTTGCCTCTCCAGTCAAATTTAAGATACTTGAGGGAATGTACTGTTTCTCTATTTATAGCTATCACAAAGCCCCTATAGATGCATTATAAATGCTAGAGGGTGTTTTTGTTTGTTTTATTTCTTAGTCATCATGTTGTACAATAAATATCCTGAAATTTTCCTTCTAACTGAAATTTTGTACCCTTTGATTAACATATTCCAGTCCTCCTAAATACTATTTTGGTTGCTATTGTTTATTTTCAAATACACAGGATTCATATTAATTTTAATTTTGATTTGATGTAGACTAATCAAATGCAAAATAGCATTTGTTCAATATTTCCATGGAATGCTAAAATATACCAATTTATTTAAAAATTCCATGACCTATGTGCATGATAAAGTTTTCATGATATCACATATGACACAGAAATACTTCAAATTGTTCAAATGTGGCCAAACTTGTTCTTTTGGGATATGATTAATATTGTTGCAAATCAAGAAGTTAATTAGAACAATGGAATTTTAAGAGTGGTAGAAACTTTAGTTTTCCCTTTCCTATTTTCTTCTTGACATGCTTGTGTGTTTTTCAGTAAAATCTTTATTTAAAAAGCCAACAAGTTTGAAAGAATCCAGCAGAATTTAATATTAAGTTTAACTTTTTTTATTCTGCTTACTTTCCTCTGAAGGCAAGCCCTGGTGGAAGATTTCTTTCTGTTGCCTGCCCAGCCCATGATATCTGTAAAGTGCTCTTCCTTTCACTATAAATCACATTGTGTGCTGATGGGAGATGCAGCTCATGCCATAGTCCCATTTTTTGGGCAAGGAATGAATGCGGTGAGTTTTTTTGTTTTGTTTTGTTTTCCCCTAGGTAGGTTCCAGAAATATTTCCAGGTTAGTCTCAACCTAATTGCCTTAAATAAAAAATTAATCTAAGATTATCTCCATATGATAACCAAGAACACAGTCAATTGAACAATTATACCAATTGTTTAACTAGATCAATTGCCAACTCTTGTCAGGATTTGGATTATTTGATATAGTAATACAATGTAGAAAAAAATCATAAAGCATAATATAGTATTCTGTTCAGTTGGAAAATATATCAATAGCTCAACATTTGGAAACTTGGTTCTCAGTAATTTTTCTTTTGTTTTTTTTAAATTAAATTTTATTTAAACTTTAAATTTTATTTAAATTTTTTTGATAGAACTTTAGTTGTATTTATTTATATGTGGTGCTGAGAATTGAATCCAGTACCTCAGTGGATTCAAATAAATTTAACTAAATAAATTTACTTACTTCATGAAACATGCTAGGCAAGCACTCTACCACTGAGCTACAACCCCAGCCCTCAAGTCTTAGTTTTTAAAATAAAGTTTGCCTAGAGATTATGCATGAGTATGTGATATTAGCCTCAAAAACAGAAAAAGAAAATATTCCCAATGATCTGTTTCTTTTCTACTTTTTCTTTCTAAAGGAAAGGGAAAGGGAAACATGATTGACAGGGCTAACTAAAACTATGAAATGGATTAAATGTTGAAGACAACTGCTGTCATGGAAATTTTAATATTCTGGCCAGAAAGAAATTTCAGAAAAAAAATAGTACTTAAATACTGAAACTAGATTTACAAAATTCTAACTAATTTTCTGTATGTCTGTAAGTGTATATGTGCACACACATGCATGCTAATAGTTTATTAATCATTAGTCGTGTTTGGTTTCGGTGATTAGAATATATTCTAAATTTTAAAAACAGCTTTCTTGGGGAAAGAAAAAGCACTCATTTATTTTATTTTATTTTTTAAAGAGAGCTTTTAAATGGCAATGGGGGGGAGCATGGGAGGAATGGAGGAACTTTAGAAAGGACAAAGGGAGAGGGAGGGGGAGGAAGGGGGAATGGAGGTAGGAAAGACAGTGGAATGAGTTAGACATCATTGCCCTAAGTACATGTATGAAGACATGAATGGTGTGAAAATACTTTGTGTACAACCAGTGACTTGAAAAATTGTGCTCTATATGTGTAATATGAAACGAATTGCATTCTGCCATCATATATAACAAATTAGAATAAATAAATAATTTAATAAAAAAAAAGAAAAAGAGTTTTTAGTTGATCCAAGATGCAAAGAAAAGATCACCAACTCCAATTTTAAATCAAATTAAAGCAAGCTTATATTGTGTACACAAAGAGAGCTGGCCAGTGGCTGCCCCTCCCAAACACTGGGCTCGGGATCAGCTCCATTCTCCGGGAGACAAGGTTTTTATAGCTCAAAGAGTTACAAAAAAATCTTGGGAACTTACATCTAACAGGATTCAGACATACACAATACAAGGGCAAATAGCAAATTAATGATCTACATGGCATTGCATTCCAAGGTAGGAAGTAAAGTCAGACCCCACATCAAATTTTATGAGGCACCATTAGGTTTTATAGAGGGTTGTTATCTGGTCAAGAAGAGTCAGGCCTGTGTGAGTTCAGAGCACAGGCAGGAATTCCAAACAAGATTTCCCCAGAGTTTGGTCAGGCCAAATAAATATCTTAGTAAAACAGAAATGAACTTTTTTTTTTTTTTTTTAAACTTTATGGCTCCCAATATTAGGATAGAATTAGGTTGGGTTCATCACTTTTGAATCTAATCCACTACATTTTCCACAGAGCAGTGGTAAACATTTTATATTATTGAAACTTAAGAAGACATCAACTGTACCATAATGGATTAAGTGTCCAGGTATTAGAAAGTCTGTGTGCAAATCTTACCTCCAAGGTTTATTACACAGTATATTCTTGCACAACTTACTTACTTTACTTCACTTTCTCATTTATAAAACTGGAACTTTATTAATATCTACCTCAGAATTTTATGGAGAGTAAATACATTATTTCAAATGAGAAATTAAAACTGTTAATGTGAGCCTCATATGCTATCATTCATTTCTAAATTTCTATACCATTAAGATCTTATATTTTGAACTTTAATTCATTTGACAAATAAATTTACTTACTTCAGAAGTAATCTCTATAATGGATGTTAAGCATATTTCTAAATGTTTTTATATCTTCTCTAAAATTATAGTTTATTTGGAGCCAGACATAATGGTGCAAACCTGTAATCCCAGCAACTTAGGAAGCTGAGGCAGGAGCATCTTCCTGTTTGAGTTCAAGTGCAGCTTGAACAACTGAGTGAGACCCTGCCTCAAAATAAAAAATAAAAAGGGATGGGATATAGCTCAGTGGTAGAGCACCCCTGGGTTCAATTCATAGTACCACACACCAAAAAAAAAAAAAAAAAAAAAAAAAAAAGAAACTTATATTTGAATTCCTGGAAAACAGGAGTTTTTTTTTTTTTTTTTTTTTTTTTTTTTTTTTTTTTTTTGTGGTACCAGGGATTGAACTCAGGGGCACGCGTCCACTGGGTCATATCCCCAGCCTTTTTTTGTATTTTTATTTAGAGACAGGGTCTCACTGAGTTGCTAAGTGCCTCGCCATTGCTGAGGCTGGCTTTGAACTCACGATCCTCCTGCCTCAGCCTCCCAAAGTGCTGGGATTACAGGCGTGCGCCACCGCGCCTGGCAGTTTTTGATTTTTCTTATTCCTCACCACATTTATCATGGCACCTTACCAATTTTGATTTAGGAAATTTAATCTTGAGTTATAGGAACTAAATTAATTTTATCCTATCATTAAATTGTTCTAAATGTGAATTTTTTTTATACCTTTATTTTATTTATGTGGTACTAAGGATCGAACCCAGGGCCTCACACATGTGAGATGTGCACTCTACTGCTGAGCCATAGCCCCAGCCCCCTAAATGTGAATCTTAAAGACCTGAATGGTTTAAGTATTGAATTCTAGAATTCATGGTAGAATAATATGGTTATTTGTTCTTTTCAAGGAAGAACTGGAACTCATTGACATTATAGTAGTAAAATTTAAATATTTGGTCATACTCTATAATACTATAACCATATAAATATGAATCAGGCAAAGTCAGCACCATCAAACATGCAGTTGATGGTCTTTTATCATAATAATTCAGTGAAAATGAACAGCTTATGCATTATACTCACTGTTTGAAATTGAGCAGTTTTTTAAAAAAATTTATCATTTCATTTATTTTTTTCTCATTTTTTTTTTTTTTGTTTCAGGGATTTGAGGACTGCTTGGTATTTGATGAGTTAATGGATAAATTCAATAATGATATTAGTAAGTAAAATTTCTCAAATGGTCATGGACTAACCCTACAGACTAATTGTAAGCCTATTTTTGATCCTCAGTGATCACTAACCCATGATGTATATTCCTCGTTCAGGATCATATACTTTTCAGTTAGCAATCTCTGGCACTGTTGTTGCCCCTCTCAGACAATGGGCACCCAGAGAGGGAAACTGGTTCTTTTAAGATTTGTTCATGGAGGTCTGTCTTAGTTTTCCATTACTATAAAAAATAACTGAGATAATCAACTTATAAAGAGAAAAGGTTTATTTTGACACATAATTTTGGAGGTTTCAGTTCACAAGCAGTTGGTTCTGTTGCTTTGGGCCTTTGGTCAGGCAGTACATCAATGCAGGAACACATGGCAGACCAAACACTCCTTACTTCATGGCTGGAGGACAAATAAGAGAAAGAAGAGACTGGAGTCCCCACAATCCCTTTGATGGGCATGTACCTAATAACACAAAGATCCCGCAGTAGCCTCACCTCTCAAAGGTTCTACCACCTTCCAATAGCAGCCTCCTGGGGGGGGCAAGCCTTTACCATGGGGACCTTTGACGGACACTTAACAATCCAAATCATACCAAGCTCCATGCAGTGATCTATGCGAAGATAAAAATTCAGTGTTCCAAAACTAGATGGAGAGGTGCTCCTTTCTTTTCCTTTTCAACCTAGGTGACACCCCCCTGCCTGCATCTCCTATAGAGCACCCTCAGAAACACTCCAGTGATTTCTTGCTTTTTTCCCTATCAAAGGTTGCAGCAAATCAGTCATCTCTAATGCTTTTCCTGATGATAGGCAGTGTCCCTCCTTGGGACATTAGCAACTCTAGTGGGTTGGTTTGATATGATACTATGGGACTTAAGAGTCATAATTTCACATATACACCAAGGCATGCCAAGACCAGGGGTCAGGCTGGGACTACAGGCATAGATTTTTGTTACTGTTGTATTGTTTCTTTTCCTCATGGTGGGTTTTTTGTTTTTGTTGTTGTTATTTTTGGTACTTACATTTTAAAATAATGAGATTTTACATGAAGACATTAAAAAAAAAAGTGCCATTAAAGACCAAAAATTTCCTAGCTGGGCACAGTAGTGTATACCTGTAATTCCAGTGGCTTAGGAGACTGAGGCAGGAGGATCTCAAGTTCAAAGCCAGCCTCAGCAATCCAGCTAGGCCCTAAGCAGCTCAGTAAGCCCTGGGTTCAATCCCCAGGAAGGGGGGTGGGGGAGACAAAACCAAAAATTCCTAATTTCACCAGGAAATCTTTAGATTTTCCTGATGTTTCAATTCTTTTATTGTTGTAAAACTCAAGGTCCAAACAAGGTTGATCCAGACACCAAAAAGAAAGAAAGGAAAGAAAGGTTGCAAGGTTGCAGCTGATACTTCCAATTGTCCTCTTTTTTTTTTTTTTTTTTTTTTTTGGTCAATGGACCTTTATTTATTTATTTACATGTGGTGCTGAGATTCGAACCCAAGCGCTCTACCATTGAGCTACAACCCCAGCCCCCTCCCACTTGTCTTTTGATTGATTAGAAACTGATTTAGTCAATGTATTAATTTTACAAATATTGAAGTTGTAATTTTTTATGTGAAATTATGAAATTAAAGGTATACATAAAAGGAATTGGAAACAATAGCCCAAGAACTATACATCCTTTCCCTACTCCCCAGCATCACATGTTCTCAAAAGCTACCTCTGAATTTAAACCTGTTTCGAATAAGAGGTAGACTAGAAAACTGACCTTGAAGTTTATATCTATATTTGAATAGTAACTCACTATCTTAGCTGTGTGATCTTGAGCAAGTCACTTAATCTTTCTAAAATCTTCATAATTTTTCATCTATAAAGTAGGGATAATAATATGAGAGAGTTGTGAAGAATAAATAAAAGGATCTATGTAAGGCATTAAAAAGAAAAAAAAAAAGAGAGAGAGAGAAAGCCTGGTATGAAGTAAGTTCATAGTAAATGTTTGTTATAGTGTTACAGGAAGTCATCAGACACTGCTGCTTGGATCTAAAGGAATTATAGAATGCCAGGGAAACCTTCTTCTCTTCTTCCACCTCCTCTTCCATTTCTATTTTTCTTTACCAGTCAGCACACCTAAATGCTCAGGAACCAGAGGTATTGGTTTCATACCTTCTAAGCCCTTGTTTTGCATGCAATAATGAAGGTGGATGGAGAATTCATGTATAAGAACACACTGTCAATACGGGTTTTGGATACTAGAGAACAAAGATAAAATAACAGTAATCAAGAGTAATAATCATAATTAAATTATTGAACATTTAATATATGTTAGGCATCTTTTTTTTTTTAAAAGCACTCCTTTGTTTGGTCCTCACAGAATACATGGAACATCAGTACTAGTCTTGTACCCATTTTACAACTGTTAAATTAAAGTTAAGTTACTTTCTCAAAATCATGTCTTTAGGAAATGGTGAACTGGGACTCGAGCCCAGATTTCCTGACTTTGGAAGTGGCATCTCTAACAACTAGAGTTGTGTGAATGTAATCTCAGTCATTCACTTTTCAAACATTTCAATATTTTGTGTATGCCAGGTTAAAATTTTACATGAAGCCTGACTTCTAGGAACTCAAACAAAAATGGGGGAGCTGGTGTTTAAGGTAATAAGGTACAATGAAACAACTGTGCACAAGAGCCAAAGGAACACAATGAAGAGAGTGGCAAGTTCTAAGCAGTGCTGAGGTTCATTTATATGAACTGTAGCCATTTACATGAACTGTTTTCCATTTGTGAAATAAGAAAATGACTTTACCAATAAAGAAAATAATATGTATTACCTTTATTGTAAACCTTATTTAATTTCAACAAGAAATAATCTCTAGACATTTCTCAATAATCATAGATTGATGATCATACAGAAGGATTACCCAAAGTTTTAAAAGGTTAAAGAGAATGTCAGCAGTGAATATACATACTATTTAATTTAATGTAAATAGAGTCTAGCATGTTTTTATAGACTGTTTTGAAAACATGTATTATTTAACTTGGTTTCTAGGTATGTGCCTTCCTGAATTCTCAAGGTTTAGAATTCCAGATGACCATGCAATTTCAGACCTATCTATGTACAATTACATAGAGGTAAGTTTTGGCTTCATTCCATAAGATGGTTCACTGATAGACTAGCAATGATTTTATTTTTCTGTGTTCCAGCCCCATCTCATGCATCATGTCTAAGAATAGGTACAGACAAGAACACACATACATAGCATTCCTTAGACATGGGTCAATTGTGACTATGTTACTAGCAACAATGACCCACACACATCATTTCCATCTGTACTTCAGGGACATTTTAGGAGGTAACAAATGACAAAATCTCTAATAATTCATTCTTAAATATTAGGCAGTAGAGTTAGTAATATGCTACTTTAATGAAAATATAATGTGTAGATGTACTAATTATAGAATCTTATAAGTTTTAGCTGACCTTTCCAACCTTAACATTATAAACTGTATATTTAGAGTAGTACTACATATACTTTGGAGCCTATGTACTGAATAACATGTATAATAATACCAAAGAAATTCCTGATCAGAAAGACTAGTATTTTGAAAAAAACATATTAATTCCATTTTAAACCAGTTGCATTGTTACAGGGGTGGGGCCTTATGGGAAACTGAGGCAGCATGAAGACCCTCCTCATCGAACTCTGATTCTTGCAATCTGATCAGAAAGATTTGAGACATGTCACTCGGAGTAACAGGCATGAATTTCTTAAAAGGAATAGGAAAGGGGACATTCTCAAGGTAGAAAGTAGGTCTTCTCAGAGAGAAGAGGGTTGGTATGCCTCTCCTGCCCTCTAGCTTTATAGGGGTTCCAGAGAAATTTCCTGAGTGCTGTACCCAGGTCCACCTCATGACTTTTGGCTGACAGCAGGATGACATCTGACTTTCAGGTTCCTACTGCCATGTCAACTTTAGGTCTCTCTGGCCCAGGCTGACTGGTTCTAATTGAAACTTGTTCATACAAATTTTATGGATAGGGAGAGTTGTCCTTATCGCTCTAATTTCTGGGATCTGGTCTGTGTAATGGCCACAAAAGACACCCCTTCA
The DNA here is from genome assembly GCA_025594165.1 of Tamias sibiricus. NCBI lineage: Eukaryota > Metazoa > Chordata > Mammalia > Rodentia > Sciuridae > Tamias > Tamias sibiricus. Next base: position 64,890,399 of record CM046669.1, on the reverse strand, counting down.
GGGTAACTTGCATTTTTGGCACTTGGGAGCCTGCTTTTCTCCAGCAGTTTGCCTGTCTCAGGCAGTTTGCTGAGGAATGTAACATATCTTGTGGATTTAGGCTAGGCGTGCCTGCAGGTAAATTGTTTTTTTTTTTTAAAGTGAAAGCATATGGGGGTCAGCACAGTGGGCCCATTTTATAGAATTATTCCCTTAACCTCACGTTCCCCCTGCTCACATCTCTTTGTTCCCTATCAACATGAAAAGCTCATGACAAGTGATTGTGATTATAGTTTTCAAATAATAGAAAAATTTACAAGACAAATTGAAGGAAGAGTATTACTGTTTTCCACCTCTTCTGAAGACAAAAAGGAATAAAGATACTTCAGCTTGAGCCCAATTGCACATGTGGTGAAGAAAGTTCTAGGAGATACTCGAATACTTCATTGATGTATCTTGCCTACATATAAAAACAGATGGATACAACAACACAGTATTTGTCCTATATAAGGAATAAAATAGATTGAGACAAACATAACTTTAAACAATCTTGTTGCCATAAACAATATTACAAATTAACCAGGAAGCAACAGAAATCGGTTAATCTCTGAGTTCACAGAATACCCATAGGTCTGATTGATTACCCAAGCCCTTTGCTGAAGTAGGGTTTCTATACTGACCCCTGACCAAAATAGACTTTCCTAATATATTTTGTGTGATCACTGTACATTTTTAAGATAATGTCTTGTACTACTGAAATTTCTTAAAAGAGATTAGGAATGACCACTATAAAAATGGAAATTTATTTGACTACCTTGTGCCCAGCCTTGTGGTAAGAGGGAATGAACAGTAATAATAAATGTAGTAAGGAAAGACATTTTGTTCAAGGTATTTTTTAAAAAGACTCTTTTTCATTGCAGATGCGAGCACACGTCAACTCCAGGTGGTTCATTTTTCAAAAGAATATAGAGAGATTTCTCCATGCAATTATGCCATCTACATTTATCCCTCTCTATACCATGGTAAGGTCTGGATTTAAGACCTTCCCTCATTTTAGATCTCTGTTTGGCCATTAAAGAATACACACAAGAATACTTTTAAAACTTCTCTACAGGTCACCTTCTCCAGGATAAGATACCATGAGGCAGTACTGCGCTGGCATTGGCAAAAAAAGGTGGGAACAAATTACACTATTTGAAAAAACCCTGATGTGTTGAAATGTCACAATGTTATGGTTATCTTTTTTTCGTGAAAATACAGAAATGATGGGACAAATACCAACTGTTTGTCTTCTAAATAAAAACTGTCCTGAGTACTCGGAGGGCAGAGTGCCCACTGAACAACAACATTACAAAGAGAAAGCATGAGAGAGCTGTTGAAGGGAAGAAATTTTTTTTAAAAATATATATTTATTTGTTTTAGTTGTACACAATGCCTTTATCCTTACGTGGTGTTGAGGATCAAACCGGGGCTGCGCATGTGCTGGGCGAGCGCTCTACCGCTGAGCCACAACTCCAGCCCTGAAGGGAGGAACTTTGAAAAAGAAACCAAGACCAATTTTTTTGACTTTTTCCTTTATTTTAGTACTGTGATATACTCTTGACTTTTTCATCCTGCAATATTCTTATGGGTTTAATTTGTATAATTGGACAGAACTGAAGCACTTATAAAACACTACCCAATTCCAATGCAATGCTATGATACATTGGTTTGGGGCAGTTCACCCAGAGATACCACTAAATGGAATTCAAATTCCTGATGATCTGTTTTGCATGGATGAAATTATGAAAGTTCATAGTTTTATTGAATACATAGGCACGGAGCTAGGCATGGTGATGAGGTTAGCAGGGGAGACAAGCAACTGCAGGGAAGAGGGATATATTGCCCCTGGGGAGAATACAAGTGGGCCAGAGAGAAGAAGCCTGAAGAAACATGAGCAACACAGAATTGGGAATAGCAAATATTTAAGTGGAGCTGGAAGGCAGCACATAGGTGTGAGAATGGCCACATGGCCACCGGGGAAGCTAGAGAGGTAAGCCTGAGGAGACCAAGGGACCAAAGGAGGCTCATAGATTTGGATTTTAGAAAGATCACTTTGCTGTAGGGAGAATGGTTTGGAAGGCATCAAAATTTAGCAGTACAAAGATAAATAAAATAGGATCTCTGACTTCAAAGAGAGAGAGAAGTATGAAAGGGAGAAAGAAACAGCTGCAGACTATTAGAACGCACAATAAATGCAGAGATAGAAAACAGGTCATGCAATTTAATTGATTCTTCAGGTTAAAGAACAAAAAGGAAACTGTACTCCTGTGGGGTATGAATAAAGTCTATTTCATGATTTTAATTTATAGATAAATGAAATAAGAGTTCTTGCTGTCCTTACAGGTGATAAACAAAGGACTCTTTATCTTTGGATCACTGATAGCCATTGGTAGTATCTACCTACTCATGCACTACATGTCACTGAGGCCTCTGGACTGCCTGAGAAGACCATGAAACAGGAATCACTTACTTCCAGAATATGGAACAGGTTTACCTGCAAACTCTATGGAGTCTCTGGAACAAATTTCTATTTCATTAGCCAGTAATGTAAAGATCCAAAGGTAGCAAATGTTTGATTTCTTTGTGACCAAAATTAAGGATCAAAAATATATACCCGTTGTATTATTTAATTCACTATTGTAAGATAGTTGTCAGCATATAATTAAACTTAATGTTGAATCTCTCTGTGTTAGTTTCAATTACTTGGGAGTAGGGGAAATATTACTTTGTTAAAGTTGCAAAGTGTAGCTTCCCCATCATGTTTTACACACTCAGATTGGGGATTGGGTCATTCTAAATTTTAAAATGCAATGACTAAGGGGGCTGGGATTGTGGCACAGCGGCAGAGCGCTCGCCTAGCACGTGCACGGCCCGGGTTCGATCCTCAGCACCACGTAAACATAAATGCATTGCATTGTGTACATCTAAAGCAAATAAATAAACATTTTTTAAAAAATGCAATGACTAAGATCTCTTCCACTTTTCAAAAAGTAAGGCCTCTGGAAAGGCACTCATCATGTTTTTTGTTTGTTTGTTTTCCTTTAAAGGAAGTACTAGGACTCACAATAAGATTGATAACACATGGGACTAAAAAAAAATCACAGTTTGCCTTGATGAACCCAACCTAATTAATTCTATCCTAATATTGGGAGCCATAAAGTTAAAAAAAAAAAAAGTTCATTTCTGTTTTACTAAGATATTTATTTGGGCTGACCAAACTCTGGGGAAAATCTTGTTTGGAATTCCTGCCTGTGCTTTGAACTCACACAGGCCTGGCTCTCCTGGACCAGATAACAACCCTCCCTAAAAACCTAATGGTGCCTCATAAACTTTGATGTGAGGTCTGACTTTACTCCCTACCTTGGAATGCAATGCCATGTAGATCATTAATTTGCTATTTGCCTTTGTATTGTGTATGTCTGAACCCTGTTAGCTGTAAGTTCCCAAGATTTTTTTTTGTAACTCTTTGAGCTATAAAAACCTTGTCTTGCCGGAGAGTGGGGCTGATCCCGAGCCCAGTGTTTAGGAGGGGCAGCCACTGGCCAGCACAATATAAACTTGCTTTAATTTGATTTAAAATTGGAGTTGGTGGTCTTTTCTTTGCGTCATGGATCAACATTTTTGGAGGTCCCAGAAAGATTCAGACCACCACAAATTCTGAAGACGGACCTTCACTCTGGGACTCCGGGACTGAGTGCCGCCCCAGGGGGTGCACACCTTGAGATGTTCCAAGGCCCTGGCTGTGCCTTCAGTCCTTTGGATTACTGGAGTGAACTGCCACATCAAAAGAATTAGCAAGCATCCAGTGGAGAAACCTCCACAGGTAAGTGGCGCCCCCATAACATCTGGTATCTGGTTTTGAGATCTCTTCTGGGGACAGTGAGGTGCCTGGCGAGGCACATACACTCCTGTATGGGGCAGTAGCAAAATGTTGCACTGTCCTCTGGTACTGGTCTGGTTGGGAATTCCTGCTGGGGACAGAGAGGTGCCTGATGAGGCACATACACACTCCTGTCCAGAGCACTGCTCCTTGGTTGGTTTGGAGCCTGGTTCTTCTTCCCTTGTGTCTTGTTCTGTATTCTATGGTTTTTCTGCCTTTTCATTGTGTGTCTTCTTTGGTGTAAATATAAGAAAATTGAACAACAAAATGGGTAATGAGACAAGTAAGCCTGATACTCCTTTGAGCTGAGTTTTACAGAACTTTGACAAACCTTACCCCCCTTTACTAAGCAGAATTAGGGAGACAATGTTATCTTTTTCTTCCTAGTTGGCTGCCTTGAGCACACCCACTGCAGGAGGGAGATAACTGCTGGGGATCTGGGAAATGAATATCTCCCAAATTAACAAGTGAATCCTAACAGCCATCTGGGCACCCTGGGAACCCCTACTGGAATGTAACATTTTAAAAAAACTCCTTCAAAACCCTTTGTCCCTCCTAGTCAAGAGAGTCACAGCTTTTGGGACAGGAAGTCCCTGTGTTTCTCCTTCACTAGCAAAACAATAAACCTTCTTTTCCTTTTTTTTCAAAACTGTGTCCTCATTATTTAATTGGCATTAATTGGCTTTGGGGACAGGGACTGAACTTTTTATTACAAATTTTGGCACCCCAGAGCAGCCTCCACTCCACTTTCTTGGGCAGGCCTGGCACTCCATGCAATTGTACTTCCATGCTGAGGATGTAAGGTGAACTTTTTGAGAGCAGACTACTGGGAAGTTAGGAGACTAGTGAATATGCCTAAGATCCAACCGAACCAGAGGAGCCATTCCTTTAATTAAGGGGAGGGACTGAGGGACTCCCAGCAGCTGCTGAAGCCCCTTTTGCTTCAGGGAACTCCCTCCCGCCTTCCTTCCCTGCACTGTAAGGATTGCTCCACCTTTGTCTACTTTGAGAAAAAGAAAACTAAATGCAGAAAAGTCACCACACAGAGACCCTTGTTTTTACACTTCTGGTTCCCATTTGTGAGAGCATCTGATCCCTTCGTGGAGACCTCTGTGACACAACTGGAGTAAGAGCCATGATTAAGTGGGAATTGGGAACTTGGAGAAATTTTCCCCTACCTGGTCTGTTTTAAATGTTTCTGTTTGTCTCCATAGTTTGGGGATCTTCTCTGTTTGTCTGTCATTGTGGGGTTTTTTTTGTGTGTGTGTGTTTGTTTGTATCTGTTTCTGGCCCTTTAAGACATGAGCAATAATATGCTGATCTTATAGATTGTTTCTTAGAAATGATCTTGGTTAAATGGGTCACCTATAGATGTAAACATGTCTAAAAAGATGATGTTTTTACTATAACAATCTGGTCTTTAAATGGTTTTCTAAAATATAGTACAATCTTGCAGTTGAAAGTTGATTTGTCAGAGATAAAATAATTAATAAGGAGTTTTAACAGTTAAAAACTAATGTATCATAATTTTTATCTAGACCTGTCTGGTTACCAACTAAAAAAAAGGTTAAATGCCTTTGAGAAGTTTCTGAAGATTCTGCTAAAAAAAAAAAAAAAAAAAAAAAGCAATTTTCCCACCCTTCCAGACCTCAGCCAGGACTTGCATTGAAATGCAAATGAGGAAGCAAGCAAACTTAAGCCCCAGAAGGAAAAAAAAGTAAAAATGTCTTTTTACCTGGGCTTACATTACCAGCTGGGCATTTTTCTAAAGACTCTTGTTTTTTTCTTAGATTCTCTCTCTCTCATGATTTTGATCCTATGCACCTAGGTTAATGTTGCTTTGGTCAGTTCTATTTTTTATTCAACTATAGAGTTTTTAAACATCTGTAACATTGCAATGGAATGCAAAGAGCTACAAAGCCTCTGCTGTTGTGTTCTATGTTTGTATGTCTATATGCACATGATATAAAGATTGGCAAATAGAAAATGAGCGCACATTAAAAAAAATTTATAAATGGATCCAAATACCTTTAATTCACGTGATTTTTTAAAAAAGGGTTCAATTTAAATTGGGTAAATGAATGAAAACAAAAATGCCTTTAAATTAAACTTAACTCACAATTCTCTCTATGTGGTCAAAGAACTAATAAAATGTTAATGCCTTAATATCCCTTGGTTGTAGGACTTATCTTCAACAAGGAAGAAATGGGTAATACTGTTCAATATACTTGTCTGATATTTTGATAAAATATGTAAAGTAGATTTGACATGGAATTACTCATTTGTGAATAACTTTGTTTGTTAAACATCTAATTAATTTACAAGGTTAAAATGCTAACTGTTAAATATTCCATCAAGTAACTCCTTGAATTTCATTGGGTAACATTATTGGTTGTTTTCATAAATTGGTAAATTAAAAAAGGAATTTTAAAGTTGCTTTGTCATCACTGAAAAAGGTTGAAGTTCCAACAGGTATAATTCTATATACTTGAACATAGTGTTCTCATGAAATGGTTACCATATGTGTGTGATTCTATATACAAAGGTTTATAAGATTTCTTTATATACAAAGGTTCAAAAGTTTCAACTGTTCCAATTAAGAGTACTGTAAATAACAAAATATATTTATTAAGATGAAATAATTTGTCTAAATTCAAATTATTATAAGGATTGTTTCAAAAGGTGAACAGAAAAAGGGGTTAACACATGAGAGAAAGAAATTAGAAGGTTATAGGTATGAAAACCATATTTAATAAAAGGAAAAGAAAATGTTTCAAGATAAGAAAGTCTTTATGTGATGAAGTAAATAAGAGGGTTTACGTAAGTGATGTAAAAGGCCTGTGTAAGTTGGTTAAATAAGTACATAAATCAATGAGGAAAAGCTATTTAAGGTTTTTTTTCCCCCTAAGGCCAAATGTTAACGTACTGATATAAACCAAGGTTTAACCTATGTGGTAAGAGGACAAGGATGTCTTAAAACATTAATTTACCCATAACATTGTGTTTATTAAGTTTTGGTTTTTTTGAGCAAATAATCTGAAAGGAAGTAAGAATTATACAGCTGTGGTTAAACAAACAACTGTTATTTTAAAATATTATAATGTTATTTCTTTAAGAGCTAAACTTGATTAATATAAAAACATTAATGTAATTGTGGTGCTTCTACTCTTCTTTGCATATTAAATGTGTTCATATCTTTCAGATATACAAGCCTTAAGGTAAAAGCTCTGAGAGAACATTATATCAAGCTGGTGCTCCCCAAACTAGAGTTGTGTGGTATCTTTTAAAATGTGTTCTACAACTGGACCTGGTATCAATAAGATATAAAGTTTTTTTTTTTTTTTTTTTAAATCTATTTATTTGCTTTAGTTGTACACAATGCGTTTTATTCAATGCATTTTATCTGTACGTGGTGCTGAGGATCGAACCCGGGTCGCCCACGCGCTAGGCGAGTGCTCTACCGCTGAGCCACAATCCCAGCCCAAGATATAAAGTTTTATGTTACTTTTTACAATAGGGTACAATTTAAAGGTATTTAAGTTAATGAGAGCCTAATCTATATAAAGGTTAATATTGTAAAACACAAAAGCATTTTTCCACAAAAGGTTAAATACTCTCAGCCTTTTAAAAATTTTTTTAAATGTAATGTGTTAGCTAATATTCATGTGAACTTGAGCAACAATGTATGTAAGCTCTGTAAAATTGTATATAAGAAACAAAGATCAGCTTCAGAACTAGAACACTTGACCTAAGGTTTATAAAGAACCCCACCTTACCTAAAATAAGGCTCTTCCTTCCACTTTACTACATGCCAGAATGGCTCCAAAGTAGGCCAAACTTCAATTCGTTTACTGTTATGATCAAAGGGGTGATTCTTGTTGCTAAGAAATAGGGTTTATAATATATAACTCAGTCAAAATTCAAGATGGCTATTACACAAACTAAATGTGTTTTTACTCTTGTTAATTTTATTTTGTATTTTCCTCATAAACTGTCTAAAGTTTGCCTGGTAATGTTTTGCAGAGGTACTGCTTCAAGAACATAACCTGAGTTAATTTAAGCCATCACCTACAGGACAGATAGGGAGCACAGACCCCAGCTAAATGACTGTAATGTTATGAGCATTAAAGTTAAAGTCCAGTGCTCTCAATTTAAGATTGGTGAAACCAATTTGCTAGATGTTTAAGATCAAGACTTTAAGTTAAATTAAAAGGGCCAAGAAAACCAACATTTGGCTCTTGCCCTCAGAGTCAGTCTGAAATCCAGGGAACAGGGAACTTCTCTAAAGAGCTTTGCAACTCCGGGCCACATAACTTCCCGATCAGAGAGGTTGTGAGACCTATGGAGAAGAGAAAGCCAATCAGTGCCCTTGCTATGAAGAGGAGGATCCTGGAAAAGGGAGACACATGGTCAAGGAAGACCTGGATCCATCCTCGTGGAAGGCACTAGCAGAATGGAAAAGCTGCTCTCAAGTTCCCCCAATAGTGACTCCCATGGGAACTCAGCTGACGCTTAACAATAGATAGAAGCAAAAGTCAGTTTGACCTACTTCATCTTAAACACCTAGCAAAAACAGTTGAAACTGAAACGCAACCATTCCTGGGCATTTAAGAAATAATAGTTAAATATAACTTAAGATATACACTTGTATTAGCCCCCAAAATTGGTAAGACTGAAGGCTACAAAAGAGATTCTTAGGCAGGAATGCCTGATAACTCTAAAAAGAAACAGTTTAACTATTAAGTGACTGCCAAGTAAAAAGTTTTTAGTTAGTTTAAGGCCTACAGATTTTCCTAACCTACACAGGTAGGCTTAATAATATTCACTAGTATGATTATCTAGCCCTAAGTAACACAAATAAAGGGTTCTCTACAATAGAACATACCAGTAGAAAAAAATTTATAAGATCAGATGATATTAAGTAGCTTAACTACATCTTATGGGGATAGACATCTGTAACATTAAAAGTTAAATGTTGTGTTTACGTTCCTGATAACTCTGGGGATGTTAAAGGTTTACTTTCCCAAATAAAGGCCTTGTCCACTCTGGCCTTATTATGGGAACAACTTCTCTTCTATCTCACCTCCCAGTAAGAAATTATTGATTGCTGTCATCTTCATGGTATACATTGACATGTTCCAGATGCTGCAACGTTTATTCAGTACTCATGTTTTTTTTTTGTTGTTGTTGTTGTTTTTCTCATAGAAGCACCCGTGATGTTACAACCTGTTCTTCCCCAGGCTTCAATCTGACCTGACTTCTAAAAAGGGAACTCCAACTACTTGCCCCATCACATCACCCCCTTTCAGCTCGAAGAAGCCAGATTCGGTCATCGTCCCATGTCCTTACAGTAGTAAGGAGTTCCAAAAATTAGAGGGGGAATAAAGCCATACTTTGTTAGGAAGTTAGTATAGATGGGTAAATCAAATCAGGTCGGACCAAGAAAGACAATTTTGAGTGAGTCCGGGGAAGTTGGAGACTTGTTGGCCTGAGGGATTGGAATGTTAATTCCTCCAGAGCCCTTCCTCTACCCTATCAAAGATTTGAAAGGGACACATGAGTCAAGGGGGGAATAATGAACCCAACCTAATTCTATCCTAATATTGGGAGCCATAAAGTTAAAAAAAAAAAAAAGTTCATTTCTGTTTTATTAAGATATTTATTTGGCCTGACCAAACTCTGGGGAAAATCTTGTTTGGAATTCCTGCCTGTGCTTTGAACTCACACAGGCCTGGCTCTCCTGGACCAGATAACAACCCTCCCTAAAAACCTAATGGTGCCTCATAAACTTTGATGTGAGTTCTGACTTACTCCCTACCTTGGAATGCAATGCCATGTAGATCATTAATTTGCTATTTGCCCTTGTATTGTGTATGTCTGAACCCTGTTAGCTGTAAGTTCCCAAGATTTTTTTTTTTGTAACTCTTTGAGCTATAAAAACCTTGTCTTGCCGGAGAGTGGGGCTGATCCTGAGCCCAGTGTTTAGGAGGGGCAGCCGCTGGCCAGCACAATATAAGCTTGCTTTAATTTGATTTAAAATTGGAGTTGGTGGTCTTTTCTTTGTGTCTTGGATGAACAGCCTAACATGTTAACCAAGACTTTCATCATCTGGATAGACCTTGTCTGACTGCCAGGGTCAGATTCACTTGATAAAACCGGAAGTATAAACGAAGGATTCAGCGGAGTTCCAAAGACTTACTGAATGAATCTATTTTATTTCCTGGTTTCCAAATGCCAGTATGAACTTCTGAAGATTAAAAAAAAAAAAAAAAAAAAAAAAAGGCCACTAATGCCATAATAAGTGAAGGATAAGAAAGGATTTTATTCATAAATTAAATGCTTATATAAGAGAGAGTAGAAAGTAAACAAGGGGAGACAGCTTTTATAGAAATATGAAGCCATATTTTATTCCATTTCAGACCCTTAGAAACAGTTTAGTAATTTGTTCTTGAACTATATACTACAACAGAACCAGCACTGAACTTGGTTTTTGAAAAACGTATTTAGTGAAATGTTTTCTTTGGTTTTACCTTCTTCAATAGGCCAACTGAGCTGTTTCGAAGTCCTTCAGACATGCTTAATTATAAAGATTTAATACTAGAAGGAGAGTCATCTAGGAAATAAAAAAATAGGCAGTAAAATAAAATAATTCAGTATTTATTTTCTATATTGTCAAAAACATCCTCAAGTTCTTGACACACTAATAATCCATGTTTAGTGTGTAGGGGAAGAAAGTAATAATTTTTCCTTTTACCTATTTAGATCCATTGGCTGGGACCCCTACAACAAAAGACAGATTATAAAGAGAAAAACAAACACAAACAGAATTTTATTAACATATATTTCATATATACAAGGGAGATGCCCAAAGAATGGGTACATCTCAAAGAGCTGGCTTAGAACTCCCTGGCTTATATAGCATCTTCAACAAACAGCAAAATGCTAGAGAATTGACAAGACAAAAGAAAAAGACTGAGTCTCTAGAGGCAGTAATGTGTATAAAGGTTAATAAATGGGAGTTTGTTATGTAAATTCTTCTGGTGCTGTCTTCAGGCTGGTAAGTGTCTAAGTTGTCTCTGGTGATGGACCTTGTATTTCCTGGTAGAAGAGAGGAGGATACCTTTGTAAATGTATGTCCCAGGTTTAAGCAAATAGGAGGAAGCCAGAAAAGTTTTCTTGTTCCTTCTTTCCTTTCCTTTTCTTTCTTTTTATACCAGGGATTTACCCAGGGGTGCCTAACCTCTGAATCACATCCCTGCCCTTTTTATTTCGAGGCTAAGTTGCTTAGGGCCTTACTAAGTTGCTGAGGCTGGCTTTAAACTCGCAATCCTTCTGCCTCAGCTTCCAAAGCCACTGGGATTATAGGCATGTGCCACCACACCTGGTTCCACAGAGCTTTCCTCATATCACTTCTTCTCAACTGTCTTCAGGTCAAAGTAAGCCTTATGCAAAATGGACATATGCTACCCAAGGGTAGCATATTCTGGTGTCCTACAAGTCTAAACAATGACCCATGGAAAAATGGCCTCTTCACTAACACTGACCATCAGTTTTTCAGTGGAGTGATTGATGGGCAATGAATGTTAAATAATATGTTTTATGAATACACTTAAACACTTATTTTCATCCCTCTTCAAATGTAAGTTGTTTGCATATTTGGAACTCCTTTTCTAAATTCAGATCTCTTGGTAAAATTGTGGGAAAGTATTAAAAGGAAATGATAATCCTGCCATGCTCACACTTGAAATGAAATAGATGGAGATACTATTCTGCCATCAACATCATCTTCACCATGTGTGTTTCCTACTATTGCATAATCAACCACACACCATGATTACCTTGAAGTCATCTTATTCTCTTTGCTATGATGCTTCTTAGTTGTATCTTCTGGAACTTGCTCAGCAGCATGTTAGTATGAAGCTTTTCTTTATCGTACTACACATGTAACTTCAGTTTTTTGTTTCAGATTGATTTGCATCCTAGAATTATTCCCTTGATAAATTTAATTTGGTCATATGACATGACTGAATAGGACCCAACACTACAGAGAATTCAAGAAGGTCTAGCTATTTCATACATACATGTATGAGACAAAATTTACTTTTACAGTGTGCTTTGGCAAATATAGTCATTTAAAAATACATTTGAAATGAAAATTTCCAACACATTAGAAGATGATGGTGTCAGATGCCCATCTTGTGCCACAAGTGGTTTTTCATTATGTAAAGCACCCATTGAATTAAAATAATTCGTCTTGTTTGTTGAGGACAGAGAACATGTGGGCAACTCAGACTTCCTGCTGTGTCACAGAAATTTTGTTGATATTACACTGAATGGGAATTCCAAAACAACCCTTAAAAGTCCAAATGTGCTCTTCCATCTAAAGCTCCATCTTTTGTTTCTATAAAGGACGAACTTGGATTACATCAACTTTGGACCCATTGGTTCTATTACTGTCATCAACTGATAGCGATTCATCACTGGTGATGATAAAAACAATAGAAGAAGAATTAAAAGTCACTTTCTTCTTTGGCCTTTCCCCATCTTTCTGTGATATCACAATGGGTCTGATCTGCATTTCATTTCCAACTGCTGGTAGGTCTTTAGCAGGCTGCTGGCACCTTAGCAGACGGGAACATAGGAGCTGCAAAAGGGATCTTCGAAACTGGGTGGAGGAAAAAAAAAGAAAGTTGATTTAAAACAAAAAAGGACCAAGTAATATGGCCTTTAATCTAGGTTAACATTCAAGAAAATTAACTGAGCTTAATTTGGGCTGTTTTGTTGTTGTTGTTGTTGTTCGTTTGTTTGTTTGTTTGTTTGTTTGTTAGCTGATACAGTGTAGAGTTATATGGTAAGGCTTGGATCTACCTAAGTCATCCTGGATTTTTATCTTTTATTTATTATAATTCTTGTTAACTAGACCACATAGGACTATTTAGTACCTTATAATCCTTATAGGTCCAATGTTCATGCACCTTCTGTGAAGGTGAATTTGTCTGTTTATTTAAGAGACTTGGAACATGAATTCAGTCCACAAACATCAGTCAGCACCTACTACTATACCATAATCTACAAATAATTAAAACAGCAAAGACAGAGAGAGTCCTTCCTGGTGGAATTCACAGCCTAAGAGACTCACGAATGTTCCTTTAACCTATTAAATCATAAGTTTTCAATTCTGCAATAATAAATATTCACACTTATTGTTTAAGTTTTTATGTGTTCCACATCTGGGACAATGGGTTAATTAGGTGGAGAATTTTTTTTTTAAATAAAAATTACTAGGCTAGGGATATAGCTCAGTTGGTAGAATACATGCCTCACATGCACAAAGCTCTGGGTTCAATCCCCAGCACCACCAAAAAAAACCAAACAAACAACAAAAATTACTAATCAGTTGGAAAAAGATACTATAGCCAGGAGCATTAGCATTCACCAACACATGTGATTCTTCTCAGTGTCTTGTGTACAACAATGAACCAACATCTCAGTCCTTTCAGGGACTTCTCTTTGCTTTTCCCCTTCTACAAGAAACTTGGTGACCAAGTTTTGAACATGGGAATATCACAAAATGGAAGGGGATTGATATTCCTTAATGACTGCACAGAACAGATCTCATCTTCTCCATCAAATACATCAGATGGTGGACTCTGAACTAAGCAAGCAATAAACCCTCTTTTTATGCTAATCCACTGAAATATTGGGGTTATTTGTTACACTAGTAAGTTCACCATGAACAAAATAAATAAATTAAAAGTTAATTTAATCATTTATAACAAAATGAAAGTTTAATACATGGGTTTCCCCAGCTCAGGCTATATCAACAAAATATAATAAATAGCTACATTGATTTCTGCCTTCTTTGACTTCCCAATTATAAGCAAATTTCCACTTAGTTTACATACATATTTTAAAATATTTATTTGCTTGAGTATTTATTCCCCAAACCTTGTTGGTAAGTCAGGCTCAGTGCTATTATTATAAGGGTTACATAGAGTATCTGTGCCAAAAAAAAAAAAAAAAAAAAAATGTTTTCTCATAGAAATGGAAAGCGTCTTATGGACAAGAACCATTTTCTTATTCATTTTTGCTTGTGTATCATTTAGACTTTCTGTTTAAAGCAAGTTCCCAGGAAACACAAATATCAGGGTCATTTGGAAGCTTGTTAGAAATGCAGCATATTGGGCACAGAGACATGCTGAATCAGAAGATGTATTTTTTACAATATTTTCAGTTGTGGTATATACGTGAAAGTGAAAGGGTATAACAAATAATTGTTAGTGAGTGCATTTAAAATTTACCTATTGAGGTTGTGGTCCTTCATTTCATAACACATAAATAAAGTAAGGATTAAGACTAGAATTATTATTTTCTTTGGTAATATTAGACATTTCTTCCTGAACCCTTTACATTTCTATAAAATCCTTGATTTGGACTTTTATCATTGAAGCTGTTCTGAATTACCTCTAAAAAAGTATCATATTTTTCCAACCCCTCCCCCATGGTGAAATCAACTACAAAGCTTACCTTTCTAATCATGAAGATATAAATAACTGGATTGTACACACTGCTGGATTTAGCGAAGAGATTAGAAACAATAGATACTGTTGGAGTGACCCGTTGTCCATAACCATTAGCCACTAAGAAACAGACCACGATATAAGGCATCCAGCAGATCAGGAAAGTGAAGACCATCACAAAGCACATTTTGGCCAATTTCTTTTCATATTTTAAAATCTTGATCACCTGAATTGTCTGAAGATCTTCAACACAGCGAAGCTGCAGAAAGGAGAAAGGAAAGGGGTTGAGAAATGAATCATTTTCTTTTGCTTTTTTTTAACAATATGTGCAATTAGCATTATTGGCCCTGCCTTAATGGGGAGAATTGAATGGGATCCCAGGAAGCTGACTTGTGATCCAAGCCCTGCAGCTGGGCAAAGTCTTCATCTCTCTGGGTCTCAGTCTCTACAAATATATTATGGTTGAACTAAATAGTATCTTAAATCCTTTCATCGTTTTTAATATTTTTCTAGTTTGTTTAGTGAAAATGAAATACATTATTCTGCCTAGATCTTCAAAAGACAGCATGAAAGAGTCGTGATAAAATGGAAACAATTTCTCTGTGATTAGGAAACTTTTCTATTTAGAGCATTAATTGGCAAATTCTCAAATCAGGCAACAAACCCATGTCATGTCAGGAGTTCTGCACAGTTAAGCCCACAGCTGGACTTGATGAGAACTTAATCCCCAATGAATTCTTGCTGGAAACTACTGTGCCTTTCAATTTACTGCTAGTAACTATAAACTAATAAGTAGGATTTGGTGAGGAATTTCTTTATGGTTGGTTTCATCAGAAGCTTATTTGCAGAGGATGACATTTGATAAAACTCAGGGTGCCTCAGCATATCTACTGGCTTGTCCTCATTAAAAGTATTGAAGAGTAATGATGTACAGTTAGAAAGTTCTTTGAGTTTCTTAAGTAACATTCTATAGACATTCTCTTATTGTTATGAGAAGTGTGTTATTAAGGGGACTAAAAGAATATTTATGTATAGCAAAAATATATTCTGAAGTGGTCATTTCTGAACACTGTAAGAAGTTATACTAATTTTGCTACAAAAATATAAATACTTATACATTGATTTTAAAAGAAAAGTATCTGGCACACTATTGATACTTCATAGTGATAGTTTTAAACTGGGAACTTTATTATATTTCAACAAACTCTTAAGTGAATCTTTTAGTTCTAGTATTTTCATAAAAGCTAGGGGAAATTGTAGAAAGAAATTATTAAGATATGCTCATACTGTTAAAGTATATATTTGAAATTATATCCTTAAATTATTGACGTCATCTAAATTTTATTTAAGAAGCTATATTCACAGCCGGGCGTGGTGGCGCATGCCTGTAATCCCAGCACTTGGGAGGCTGAGGCAGGAGGATCATGAGTTCAAAGCCAGCCTCAGCAATGGCAAGGCACTAAGCAACTCCGTGAGACCCTGTCTCTAATAAAATACAAAAAAGGGCTGGGGATATGGCCCAGTGGTCGAGTGCCCCTGAGTTCAATCCCCGGTACCAAAAAAAAAAAAAAAAAAGCTATATTCACATTAAATTCACATTCAGATTGACAAAAAATAGAGGGAAACACAAAAATTAAAATGTTTGATTATTTATAATAGAATTCTATTATATCAGGCTATTTCAAAAGAAACTATTTTATTGAATGTGATAATTTTTTTTTTTTTTTTTTTCAGAATGCCATTCTTTTGGGGCAAGACATCCTCCCTCCAGTTTATAGAAATGTTGTGGAGTTCTGGTAGAAGCTCTAGATTAGAATCAGACAATCTGAATTCATACCACTTTTGCTCCCAATGTGATATAAACAAGTCAATTACATTCTCTAGGAATAAAGATGAAAAAATTTTAAAATAGTCCATGAGAATTAACAGAAAGAGAGTTCCAGTTTCATCGCATATCTGGATCCAAATCGTGCAGTTGTTTTTGAGATTATTTGTTTACATTTGAAATATTATAGAAACTAACATATGCACTTTTATGTTTCTATAAAATATTTACAATTATCATTTTTGACTCTTCAGAGTTTCAGTTAGCTACTATATAACCACATCTGAAAAAGTTTACTCCAAGTCCCCACTGTCTAGGTCCCAACAGTTTTGTTTTTGGTTTTGGTTTTGGTGGTATCAGGGATTGAACTCAGGGGCACTCGACCACTGGGCCACATCCCCAACCCTTTTTTTTTTGTGTGTGTATTTTATTAGAGACAGGGTCTCACTGAGTTGCTAAGTGCCTAGTCATTGCTGAGGCTGGCTTTGAACTCGCAATCCTCCTGCCTCAACCTCCCAAGTGCTGGGATTACAGGCGTGTGCCACCGCAACCAGGCCAACAGTTTTATTTGTACTATTTTCTGGGCAAGTTATTCTCTCACCATTTATCAAAGCAGAGTGCTCATTTGTTATTTTGGAATTATATACATGCTAGAGAAGTAAATTTAAGCAAATGTTGGTCTCCATTTCCCCAGACCCTCTTTAGTATAAGGAGAAAGTCCTGACAAATGTTTCAGATTATTTGGGTTTGTATTTGTAAAATTTCCACAACCATTTTTCAACCTTGTTAACTTTTTTATTTCATGACTCTCATTATTCCTGGACTCAGCTCATTCAACATTTTTCAAATTAAGAACTTTACTTCATGTCTTGCTCTCTTTATTCCACCATTTATGTGTATTTTTCAAAATTACTGTGAATGAAGCAAAATCACCATGCACAAATTGGTCCTAACATATAAACCACTTAAAAAAATTTCTCCAGAATTCCCTCTAACAATATTATCTTCCTAATATAAATGGCTGATGCCTTGTACCCACTGACCCAGACACCTGAAGATCTTCAAAAAATTTACATAAGTCCTTATTCTCCATGAATAGCTATGTCACCACTACTGTTATGAGTCACCTCTCTTTGAATAGGGGAATAGAGGCATATTACATATATGCACTGTGTTCTATGTTGAGAAAACATCACAATCTAAAATCAAATTTCTTTACATTTTTACCACTTCTTCTGTCTTTCCCTCTCGATGCCCTCTGTAACTCATTCCAACAACAGTGATTGATCACTTGTTACAGGCAGGTACAGTTTCAGCTTCCGAGATTCAGCCTCTGTTCTTTATTTTTTTTTTAAATATTTATTTATTTGCTTTAGTTGTACACAATGTGTTTATTTTTTTATGTGGTGTTGAGGATCGAACCCGGGCCGCGCACGTGCGAGGCGAGTGCTATACCACTGAGCCACAACCCCAGCCCTCTTTTTTTTTTTAATATTTATTTTTTAGTTGTAGTTGGACACAATACCTTTATTTTTATTTATTTATTTTTATGTGTTGCTGGAGATCGAACCCAGGGCCACACATGTGCTAGGTGAGTGCTCTACCACTGAGCCACAACCCCAGCCCCCAGCCTCTGCTCTTGAGAATCTCACTAGTTGGTTTGGGTGACAGGTGTACAAACATTTGCTTCAATATGAAGGAGGGAAGCAAGGAGGGCTATGAGAGCACCAGGCTGGCTAACCAGTCCTGAGGGTGGGTTAGAGCAAGAAAACCCTGATCTCAGCCTTCTGGGGAGAGGAGAAACTGGCAAAGTAAGGAGGAGTGATGTTACAGAGAGAGAGAATGTGCTAAGGCAGAGAAGAAAACACCATATGTCAGGTTCTGGGAACAAGAAATGCTGCAGTTAGCTGGAGGTGGCAAGAGGAGAGGAGTGTCAAGAAATAAGGCTGAACCAGTAGATAGGAGATGCCACACAGGACCTGCTAGCCATACTCAAACGCTTCATTGTCAATCATGAAAGCAGTGGAACCTCTGAAGGTAATATTTAAGAACAAGTACTCTGTTGGCAGTGGGCAGAATATGGGTTAGAGGAAAGTAAGGATAAAGGAAAGAGAACTAAGATCCTTTTGAATTGAGTCTGTGGAAGTAAGAGAGGCAAAAATGGATATATAGGAAAATTTATAAGCAGACTAGATAAGAACTGATCATTAGTTGGGAGTGGGGAAAGAGATAAATACAAATAGTCAAGAGAATTCCCTAATTTCTGGGTTAGGTAGCTAGGAATGGTAACCATTCAGTGAGAAAGAGAATGGAGGGAGTAGGGGATTTTGTAGAAAAGATGGCAGATTAATCTCCATATATGTTGAATTTGACAAGCCTGTGAACCATCCCAGTGAAGGTGTTCAATAGGTAATTGAGGGTGAGGATCAAACAGAGTTCAGAAGAAAGACCTAGATTATAGATGAAAGTTTCAAAGTCATTAAGCTTTTGTTAGAAGAAATCTTGGCAGTACATGAATTCACCCAAAGCCATTGTGTAGCAACAGATGAGAACTAAGCAGAGAATGCTGGGGAGAAACAAGGAAGAGAAGCTCTTAAAGAACCCATAAGAAGATGGGGCTGGAGAATCAGGAACGAAGGTAGCAGAGAAAAGGGTCCTTGAATCAGTGAGTGGAGAAAGTCATAAGGAAGTAGAAGTTGTCCACAGTTTCATATTCCACAGATGCCAGAAAACAATATAAATAAGAAATATGCCCAGTGGATTTAATATTTAGGAGATAATCAGTGACTTTAAATGAGGGCTATTTCAGAGAGTGTGATAGAGGAAGGAGGTACAGATTTGCAATAAGTTGAGGAATAAATACTGTATAAATTTACTCAGCTACTAACTCCTTGAACTACAAGAAAATTTATTTCTCATAGTTCTGGAGGGTAGGAAATCCAGGATTAAGGTGCTGGCAAGGTAGAATTCATTCTGAGGTCTCTTCTCTTGACTTGCAAGTGGCCATCTTATATATGCTCACCCATAAGGGAAAGTTGAGAATGAGCAGGCTTTCTGTTATCTCTTCTTTAAGCCTCACTCTCATGATTTTATCTAACCCTAATTATTTTCCAAAGGTCCCACCACACTGGGGGTTAAGTCTTTGACATCTGAATTTTGGAGGTCACACAACATTCATCCCACAACAGTAAGTAATTGACACATTTTAGTTGCTGAATAAATAGAAGTTAAATAAATATTTATTGAGTGACAATATGGTACCAAAACTCACCAATGGTTCTTTAAGTTAGCAGTGAAAAGAAAGAGAGAAATAAAGTAATAGGGAAAGAAAGCTGAGAGTAAATTTTGCTTTTAAGTTAGCATAGCCATATGCTAAAGAGAAAGAGATAAGAAGAGTGAAGAGACTGAAAAGTTAAAAAGTAAAATCATTACACTTGAGAAAGGTCCCTAGGAAAGAGAATGGGATGCAAGAAACTGGGGGACAATCAGAATTTAGAATTAGCTTGGTCCTATGAGTCTTCCCCGGTCATTCAACAACCGAAGAGAGATATTTAAGAAATAGTGTGAACATAGAGGTTTAGATAAAGGGAGGCAGGGAGTTGAGAAGTCCTTGCTAATGGCCTTATTTCTTCTAACAAATAACAAGCACAATTATTTAATGAGGAGGGATAATAGGTAAAAAATTAAAATGAAAATTGATGATTTTTAATAGCTATGGTGTGAGAGAGTAGACCATGTAGGGATACAAAGATTGCTAGACAGGGCTGAGAGGACATCTGAGTCTGAGTGATTTTTTTTTTTTTTGTCCAGCTCCTCTTTACATTTTGACTACAGCCTTGGAGAAAATAATTGGATTGATCCAGGGATTTTTTCCCCCAATGAAATGGGTGTAAATAAAGAAAGTAGAAATGTAGGACTTGAGGGTAATTAGTTAGGATTTACAGTGATGCCTGGAACTAGGTTTGGTTTAAAACAAAATGTGAAAGTACAGGTGTTTGAAAGAGTGAGCAAGAGACTAGAGTGTTCTAATGAAAGAAGACAGCAGATGGAGTAGGAAGAAGCAGTAGTAAGGAAACTATACGGTTGAAGTTGGAGACTGGGACATGGAACATGCCCAGACTGTTGGTTAGTTCAAAAATGCTTCTTGCTGCCTCACAACATGTAATCTATTTGTGGTCAGGTATGGTCCTTTATGGCTCTTATGTGATTTCCAGTGGCATTCTGTAGTAGTGATTTCATGGTGATCTTTGGGGAAAAAAATAAATCATGAGAAGCATGAAATTCCCTTCTTAGACTTCCTAAATTCTAAGAATATTTCACAATGTAGGGCTCTGTTGTTGTTGAGTTTGTCTGTCCAGAATCCCTTTCCGGCCTTCTTTTGATGTGCAGAGAATAAGTGTTATTCCTCATTTATCTTTTCATGGAGTGACTCAGAGTGTGAAATTCTGCCAAATGGAAAGTCTCCTAGAGTTCCTGCAATTCTGGGCAGCTACCAATCATGTAGGAAGTGTTTGATTTTTTTCCACCCAAAATATCTGCCATGGACATGTCTTGGGGGAGAGACATTTGTGGACTTGAACTCACCATTCGAACGGAATACAGAATATGGCCATAGCAGTGGGCTATGACACCCACAGGCACCACCAGGCAGCCAAGAAATAAGAAGAGCACAAAGGAGGAATCATTGGCATCCTTGGATTTCCAGTCCACAGTGCAGCCTAGTCCATGGATGTCTAGGATATATCTGTTCCAGCCCAGAAGAGGTGCTCCTGCCCATGCCAATGAGTAGAGCCAGATGTAGGTAATGGCCCTCCAGGCCCAGGAAAAATTGATCACTCTGGCATGGACCACACGAATATAACGTTCATAGGCCAGCACAGTTAGGGTGGTAATGGAAACAATGCCTGCAAGAAGAGAAAGCAGAAAAGTATAGCATACTGCAGGGGGAAATCAGACATAAGAAGAGTAACAAATTCTTAACTGGAAATACCATACGGAGTATCTGAGACCAAGGGAGGGTTCTAGAAGTTAAAAGATCCAAGAGTAATAATTCCCCAGGAAATTCAATCAGAACTGTATTTACCTCTAAAAGAAAATGTAAAATAGAAAATGGCATGTGAATTGTAGTGGGACAAAAACAAAAGCCCCTGAATCAGCCCTGACCCAATGACGTCAGTATTGCATTAAATTTTCTGCCAAAGAGAAACTGGAGTGAGGGAGGATCTAGTGTCTCCTTTAGTTCTGCTTCTCTCTGCTATTAAAGTCAAAATGGGTTCCACAAAGCTCAAAATGGCCAGTCAGGGTGAAATTGTTCAACGGGCTCCTCAACCCCCCCCCAACTAGCAGATGTCAGCATGGGAAACCATTTACCTGCAAGGCTTGCTGACAAGGTGGGGGAAGTCTTTGCATCCATGGTCTTCATTTATACCTCTGTTTTACAACAAATGCACTTTAACAATATCATTTGTGTATTTCTCTGTTGCTCCTGAGAGAGTGAGTTATTTGCTCAGCAAGCACCTATTGAGCACCTACTGTGTATCAGCCACTGTGCCAACATTGGAGGTCCAATGATGACTAAGAGGCAGAGCTCCAGATGCTTGAGGGGAATGTATGCTACAATTGTGAAACAACATATGGGAGACACAAAGAAGGAAACATTTGTGTACAAGGCAGGAGAAGCACATTTCAGGAAGAATGAAGGTGTGAAAGGACAGAAAGAGTCCATTAAAGATGACAATATTCAGAGATGCCCTAGATCAGAGGAGTAGAGAAATTTAGAGAGGCAGATATTGCCACTCTGAAAAAGGCTCATAGTTTCTAGATGAGATTAAAAAAAAAAAAAAAAAAAACCTTTTCCTACATGAAATAGTCACGTATAAATCTGCTACTCTCTTGTCCTATTTAAGTATGAAAATAACAGAGTTAAATTATCTTCCTTCTTTTGCTTCAGAAAGGACACTCATTCCAGCAGTAGTATAGAACTGGAAACAAAGCCCAAAGATATGGAAACCAGCTTGAAGGCTATTGCCACAGTCCAGGCAGAATATATGGGCCCCAACTAGGATATCATTAAAGGCAACAAAAATGAAATCTGGGTTCCAGAGACATTTAGCATATCAATGGAATCCATCTGCTCATTAAATGAGTGGAATGAAGGAGAGAGTAAAAGAATAGCTTGGAAATTTCTAACCTGCCTAATGAGTAGAAAGTGATTACATTAACTAAGATAAAAGTTACAAGATGGGCTGGGGTTGTGGCTCAGCGACAGAGCGCTCGCCTCGCACGTGCGCGGCCGGGGTTCGATCCTCAGCACCACGTACAAATAAACCCATTGTGTACAGCTAAAGCAAATAAATAAATATTAAAAAAAAGTTACAAGTATATGAGCAGATATAGGGAAGAAAATTAAATTGTGAGCTCCCTAGAACACATCAACATACGTATTTGTGGGAAGAGTGGATGGAGAAAAGTTGTAGAAAAGTGGCTCTAATAGAGAATAAGACTGGTCTTCCAAAAGTAGGTAAGAGTATGTTGGGGAATGGGGTTGTTAAGAGGCCTGGAGCAAGTCCCAGCTCCTATTAAGTAGCTCTGTAACTTCTAACAAATCATATAATCTCTTTAGGTCTTAGTTTTTATTTTCATAAAATTGAAAGTCCATTCACATTATAAGATTATAAGATTTTGTGATTCTGCTATTATAAATGTATGAAATGCAGAAGCCCTTGACTCGGAAAGAAATTGATAAAGCAGTTAATGTTCATTTATACGTGATAGGTTTGTTTGTTTTTGTTTGTTTTGGGGGCACAAAGAGCAACATTATCCCCAGAGTTCAATATATATGGCATACAACAAATATTCATTGAATGAATAAAAGAATATTTACTAAATAGTGAGTAGAAGAAGATTGGGTTTTAGAGCACATTGTAAAGAAACACTTTAGAAAGTAGTGATAATAGCAAATAATGGACTTAAATTCAAATTATAGTAAGTAATTGTGAGTACAAGGAAAACATCAAATTAGATGTTCTGGCTTCAGAAATATGTTTTTACTTTAAAAATTTTTATCTAAAGCGTGATATCCTTTCTTTAATTATGTTCCTAGAAGGATATCTAAAAACCTAAAGTTGGTGACATAACTCTAATGAAGTATTGTTGATTTTATTTAGTTTACAAACTTTCTTATTAAATATAATGGCATTCACTTTTATAATTGACTTTATATGTCAAAGCATGGTTTGGCCTTCAACTTTAAGTTAATTTACAATGAATATGATTTAGTCCTTCATAGGCAAGAAAACAGTACAAATGATTGCACTATTGTACAATATTATACAATATTAGTAAATCTCAATGTATATTATAGATGAATTAATGAATTCTGAGGGTTAGAGTAGTAAGCTGATATAATAAGCTGTGTGAACTATGATTACATTCACATTCATTTAGTCATTAACTATTGTTTATCTACCTATCAATTATTATTCTAGAAAATAGATATAAAGAGATAAGTGAAAATAAATCCCTCATGGAATTTGAAGTCTAGTGATAGAGAGCTAATTTAAAAAACAAATAAATAAATTGGTGAAATGATATTGATACTGCCGCCGTTTGCCTGTGACGAGTTCTACTCCCCCCCAAATGTGGAAGTTTGAACATTAGAGAAGCACGCTAAGGCAAGCATATAAAGCAGGGTTTATTTGAAAGGGGTAACGTTACATAGGCTTCTCCTGGGAGGGAGAAGGGGGCCATTGCTAGTATTCTGGAGTCCCAAGTAGCGAGGCAGGTCTGCCTTTTTTTTTTTTTTTTTTTTATTTATTTATTTGTTTTAGTTATACACAGTGCCTTTAATTCTTACGTGGTGCTGAGGATCGAACGCTAGGCGAGCGCTCTGCCGCTGAGCCACAACCCCAGCCCCAGCTCTGCCTTTTTTTATATGTGCTAGGGCTTCCCTTGTTCTCCTGCTTTCTTCCCCTTGTCCCTCTCCTTCCAGTAGGAACCAGGCCCAGAAGGATGCCCAAAAGATGAGAAGCAGATGGGTTGAAGGGAGAAGGGCAGGATGGAGCAGCCCAGGACACATTAACAACTTTAAAGCTCCCTGTAGGAAGGGGCAATTCCTGGAACAGTTTACCTTGGCAACAGGTTGGGGCAGGGCAGGTTCTTGATAAGGGTGGAGTAAGGGCTCTGAAGGAATTAACATTCCAATCCCTCAGGGGACAGTCTGCCAACAAGGCTCCAACTTCCCTCACTCAAAATTGGCTTTCTTGATCCCACCTGACTTGATTTACCTATCTATACTGACTGCCTAACAGATTCTGGCTTCATTATGAAGCAAAGAGAATAAAGAGAAAAATAATATAAGGTGTGGAGGTAGAGGACATATAAAATGATGCAGTAGTATTGTCAGGATGCCAGAGCTGAATATGAAAATACTCAGCTTTGTGATGAGATGATGTACTAAAGGTTGGTGAATTTTTCCTCCTGATTGTTTAGGTCAAAAATATTTTTTAATCTATCAGTATAGTTTTTGCCCATAACTGTGTGTTAACAAGCACAATAAATTTCAAGTGCTTGATTGCAAACACCTATATTGACTAATCATGACAGGTTAAAACCAAACTAAGAGGGAACATCAATTTCTCAGGCCCTCCTGATAGTGTGGGTGTATAAATGAATGACAGTGGGAGACTGATTTGGTTTTCAAGGGTTACCCATATGAAATTATCTCAACTGCATCTTCCTTGCAAAATATGCAGCAGCTTCCCTCTCCTCGTGAACACTTTGAGTCCTCAGTTAAACTTATTTGCTGTATTCTATTTGGTTCCCAGAACACAGCTTGGGAGGATGGTAATGAATGGACTGTTTTACAGCAACTTTCTTTACACACACATTTTAGTTGACCTGGGAGCCCATTTACTCCATCTGTGCATCTGTTTCCCTTAACACTATGGGAAGAAAAAGGAAAGATGATCACTACAAGAGGGCACCAATTATATACCAAGCTCCAGGATAATCATTCTACATATGGTGTCCCTCCTTCTGGAAAAATAGGTCTGTGGCTCAAAAGGGCTAAGGAACCAATCAGTGATGGAGACAGTTTTGAGAACCTGGTATTGATTTCAAAATTTTTGATTTTGCCTTTACACCACCTGCTACGACTTCTCTTTTCCCAATGATTTCACTAGGGGTGGAAGTGATGTTCCTGTTCTCCCTGCAAAGCTGCAGAATAATCAGGTATTTCTGAAGTGCCCATCACTGTGCTGAGTAGGTCCTATAAAAGGAATTAGAGATGCATGGTCCCTACCCTGGAGGAGACTACAGTATTATATTTTAATAAAGTCAAGATTAACTCATACACAACATTAGAGGACAATGTAAGAGAATACATAATCATATGTTAAATGTCTGGTGCCAGAACAAATCAGAAAAAGTAGACCCTAGTGACTGTGTAGTGGGGGTGGCTTCACTAAGAGATTACAGTTTAAAAGGGTCATAAAAACAACAGAATGGTTGTTCTATTGGGCAATCATTTCTGGCTAGAAGAGCAACTTCTACAAAGGCAAAGTCAGCTGCCTTGAATTCTTGCAAGAGTGCCTTGGTCTAGGCATGGAGCTAGGCCTGAGAGGTGAGAAGGGGTGGTGAGAAGGTGATCATATCTCCCATGGCTATCAGTGGTCTACAGCAGGAATCTTCAAATTGTTTTCCTAGCATTTTCTCCTAATCAAATTTTGAAAAAAAATGTACATGCTCGGATATTTAAAGGGTGGCATCTATATTTTTGAAATATTAAGTTTAAAGTATTATGTAATATAAATATCAGCATTTTAAAATAAAACTATTATCTCACTCTTATAAATACATACAAATGTATCTAAGGATTCATAAAATATATTAGTGATTTCACATACATATCTATCCCTGTCTATGTATATATGTGTGCATGTGTATTTATGTATTTACATATAAATATATAAAACAATGACCAATCATTTAAACTTACATATCTATTCCACTTTTCTCCTAAAATTTTTTGGGGGTACCGGGGATTGAACTCAGGGGCACTCGACCACTGGGCTACATGCCCAGCCCTTTTTTTTGCATTTTATTAGAGACAGGGTCTCACTGAGTTGTTAAGTGCCTCGCCATTGCTGAGGCTGGCTTTGAACTTGAGATCCTCCTGCCTCAGCCTCCCAAGTGCTGGGATTACAGGCGTGTGCCACCGCGCCGGGCCTTCTAAAATTTTTATCTCGAAGAAATATATTGATGTGGCTGAGAGATTTTAAATTATTTGTTGAATTCTGCAAAGTTGTACTTTGAAACTGAAATTTTTAAAATTTCCTGCACAATATGGTTCTAAGTCTTTAAAAAAATGTCTTACAGATTAAGTTTTCAATTTATATAGTTAATTAAATTGAGTTATAATTTATATTATTGAAGCTAGAATCTGACAGGCAGTAGAGATAGGTAAATCAAGTCAGGTTGGATCAAAAAAGCCAAATTTTGAGTGAGTCCTGGGAAGTTGGAGACTGTCAGGAGACTGTCCCCTGCGGGATTAGAATGTTAATTCCTGCAGAACCCTTATCAAGAACCTGCCCCAAATTGTTACCAAGGTAACCTGTTCCAGGAACTGCCCCTCCCTACAGGGAGCTATATGGTTGTTAATTAATGTGTCCAGGGTTGCTCCATCCTGCCCTTCCCCCTCAGCCCATCTGCTTCTCACCTTTTGGCCATCCCTCAGGGCCTGATCACGAATGCAGGAAGGAGAGAGATAAGGGGAAGAGAGCAGGAGAACAGCAAAGGAAGCCCAGGACATATAAAAAGGGTAGACCTGCCTCTCTTCTTGGGGTACCACGATACCAGCAATGGCCCCCTTCTCCCTCCCGGGAGAAGTCTATGTTACCCCTTTCAAATAAACCCTGCTTTATATGCTTGCCTTAGCATGCTTCTCTAATGTTCAAACTTCAACATTTGGGGGAGCAGAACTCGTCACCAACAACTGGTGGTATAATTACTATACAATTGATAAAAATATTTTGTTACATACTAAAATTTAAAAAAGTTAATCAGAAATACACTTCTTAAAGAGATCAATATGGTTTCCTTCACTGCAAAGACTATATCTATCCATGATTATAATATTACTACTACCTAAATGGATGTAGGATCAATTCTACTTCTATTTTTTTCTGTTTATTAAGAGAGATTTCTTGATCATACACACACACACACACACACACACACACACACACACAAAACACACACCAAAGTAGAGTAAGGGGACAAACAGATAAGGATAGTGGGAATATGAGGTTAAGGGAATAATTCTATAAAATGAGCCCACTGTATTCCCCACAAGCTTTCTTTGCCAAAAAGCAATCTGACTATAGCCCCATCTAGCCTGAGGGACAGGAAATATCAAATTCCTGAACAAACTGAGGCAGGGGGGCCTTAAGTTCTGGCAGTCAGTGTAGGTAAAGAGTAGGTTGAGAAGATGAGGGCTCATTATCAAAGAAAAGACAAGGGGTTGCTAAGAGCTACCCTCCAGGATCACGCTTTCCAGCACAAAGAGTTGATAAAGATTACCTGCTAGCCGGGCACGGTGGTGCACACCTGTAATCCCAGCACTTGGGAGGCTAAGGCATGAGGATCACAAGTTCAAAGCCAGCCTCAGCAATGGTGAGGGCACTTAGCAACTCAGTGAGACCCTGTCTCTAATAAAATACAAAAAAGTGCTGGGATGTGGCCCAGTGGTCGAGTGCCCCTGAGTTCAATCCCCCTACCAAAAAAAAAAAGATTACCTGCTGTGGCTTCTGCTCTTTCTGCTCTTAGGCATGTACATGGAGAAGAAAGAGTAACTGGGGGATTCTGGGGTCTATAAAAGAGCAAGACATACCCACTCCCACTGACTCCCAGCCCTGGGCCTCCTCCTCTTTGGAGAAGTCTGTGGTCCCTGTCTCTTTCTTAAATAAAACTTGCTTTTTAGGCTTGCCTTGGTGTTTCTTCAGAGTTTAATCTTCAATGCTGGGGAACAAGGACCTGTTCCTCATCTCTAAGACTGGTGTCAGTAGCAATGGAAGGAGTTTCTTTATATTTAATTATTAATTATAGCAACAGTCCTTCTATATTGGGTTAATTAAACCCTCTGAATTTATTTGCTAAAAATCATAGTGCTAATCACTAAAATTATTTTTAATAATCTGCCATCTAACAACTTGCTTTTATTAAAATCAAGTCATTGGAAATCACCTGAGTGATCATTCACTCCTTCAATATTGTCATCAATAATTAAAATTTTTCTTTTGTTTTTCAATCTGGAACCTCTTCACCCACTCATTGGCAATACTCCACAGTAAGATTTCATCTTATTTGAGAAGCATGAAGAGTTTGCCTTTCTTTTTGGTGTAAAGTGGTAGGATGATTGAGGAAATGCCTAGAAAACAGGTAATTGATCTCTAGGAAAGACTCTGAATGGAAACTGAGAGTTTAGAAACTGAGTATTGTTAAACTCTCCTTGCATAGCCATTGGAAAGAGTTTATATGCCTCCAGCTGTTCTGAAGACAGTAGTCTCTAAAATCAAATCTCATTGTGTTGCTCATATCAGGATGCATGCTGCACCTCAAACTGCCAGGTGTGTTCAGAGCTGGCTTAATTCCCTCTGCCTGAAATGCTGACAAAGATCTCTTAACCTGGAGAAGACAGCTGTGTAAACAAATAATTACAGGAATGTGATAAGTGCTGAAACAGTTGTGTCCAGGGAGCTGCAGAACGCAATGGAGGAAGTACTTATTTCTGTTTGGGGAAATACTGGAGAAGGATTTAAGAGAAATAATGTTTGAATTAATGAATGGGAGGAATATCCCAAGTTGATAAGGGTGAGGACACTTCAGCACAGATTGAAGAGGAATTCAAATTTATCTCCCAGCATCAGTTTGAGTCAAATAGTTTTGTGTGATATAATGTGATGTTTATGCATTAACATTTATCGATAAACATATATAATACATATATAGCATAGGAGGAACTGTGCTAGACATTGTGAAAACAAAAATGAGTAATAAACAGAAATAATTATGAAATAATGTGATAAATTTTTTAATAGGGAGGGGAAGATGTTTGAGGCCAAAGTCCTGGATTAAATTTCACTTTCTTTATGTAATTACCATGTGACTCTAGGAAAATTACACATCTGATCCTCAATTTGCTCACCAGTAAAATTAGGGATAATAGAACCAAAATGGTGTCTCATCATGAGTGTGTGTGTGTTAAATGAACATGATTAGTAAGTAGTAATGCTTATGGTAACATTATTTTACAGTTGGTTGGAAGCAAAATTATTTTAAGTGGTAGAAAGTGGGCAAGAGGAGTGGGCATAGGAGTGGATAGAGCTCTGGAGCTTAAATATATGATAAGTCCATACATAATCTGTATGAATACTCAAGAATAAAGTCATTTTCTTACTTTGGCCACTGGATGGCCATATTGAATAGCTTACTTATAGTTCAAATGTCTAAACTCCAGAAAATCAAGTTTATACTAAAATAGAATAAGTGCTTAGAACAGGTAATGCTAGGCTCCTGACTCAGATCTCTGAATCCCAATCTGTTAAATTAAAAAGTTACCATAATTTGGCCCATCCTTCAAGGAGAAACACTTATTCCAGAGAAGTGAGTAGAAGGAGAGATTCCGTCTAAGAGTGGTAGGAGGAATATCCAACTTAAGAGAAGATCTTCTGTGGAAAGCAGGTATAACCAGAGTCTTGAAGAATAAGTACATTTTAACCAGGCAGAGAAATGGGGTGAGAGGAAACAGCTTATGTTAACACATGAACGCCTGACAAAACGTGTACCATTTGGGTTTCTGCAAAAAACTCAAAATGGTAGAAACAGACAGTTCTAGAAACAGAAGTAAAAGGCCAAGACTCTCCCAGGAAGATGTATCAGTATAATGTGAAGAGTTTGGAATGCATCTGCAAGATCTTCCAGACGCTATTAAACTGCTTTTGTTCACTTCTACTGCTAGGCAGTTCTAGAGAATTTATTTACTTCTGGTTTTGTGTATTTTCCTTATGAAAAGTTCCCTCTGGCTACAATGAGGAAAAAGTATTATAGGGAGGGACAAGTCTGGCTATAGGTAAAACCTAGTGGAGAAATACAATTATTATGATGAGGAATTGATAAACCAGCCTAATTCCATCTTAAGACCGGGAGCCATCCTGTCAAAAAGTTATGAAAAGCCCACTTCAGATTTCTATGAAATGCTAGGATTCCTATTTGGCCTGAGCTTATTTTGGTGTTTTAAAATTGTTTGGCATTCATGCCCAGGCCTTGAGCTCAGGCCTGGCTTTCCTTGACTAGATAACAACCCTCTCTCTCTCTCTCTCTCTCTCTAAAACTAACGGTGCCTCATAAACTTTTGATGTGGGGTTTGACTATACTCCCTTCCTTGGAATGCAATGCCATGTAGATTATTAGTTTGCTACTTGCTTTTGAATTGCATATGTCTGACCTTGTTAGTTGTAAGTTCCCAAGATTTTTTGTAACTATTTGAATTATAAAAACCTTATCTTCCCTGAGAGCGGGGCTGACCCCAAGCCCAGTGTTTGGGAGGGGCAGCCACTGGCCAGCTCTCTTTATGTGCATACAATATAAGCTTGCTTTAATTTAAAATTGGAGTTGGTGGTCTTTTCTTTGCGTCTTGGATCAACAGAATGGGAAGTACTGCAGTGGCACTGGGGAATGAGAGACAAGAGGACTCAATAAATTTAAGAAAATGAATGTTGGCTGTGGGAATGAATGAAAAAGAATCACAGGAAATCTTGTGCTGTTGGCTTGGATAAACAAAGGAATGGTGTCACACTGAGTTGGAAAGGAAATGAGAGAAATAGATTTGGGGAGAAGATGATTAGGGAATAATTCACTTCATCATAGATTAGTTAGGTCATTTTGAAAAAAAAAATCACTGAATGGACTGTTTCAAATTCTCTCCCTGTAAAATGAGGCAACTGTAAACCTGCCTTGTGGTTTTTAAGAGTTAACCAGGTAATAGTCTGTAAAGTCTAGACTAAGCGTGTGCACATTTTCTCAAACTAGTCAAAATTCCAATTGTTCATTCCAGACATATATTGATTGGTAGAAAACTGAAGTATGCAGTTGAATTATGTTTATCCACATAGAATAATGGAAACAAAACATTCCAAGAGTTGTTTAATAAAGATGCTACTTTATTATCAGTAGCCTCTACTCATATTTAGACAACATTAAAGAAAAATGGTGCTTTTACTATGCTTGAAAAAGTAACCAGTTCTTTGAAATCTTGTTTTGTTGCTTTTTTGCTTACTTGTTGAGGAAGCTTCCCCACCTTTTTTTTTTTTTTTTTTCTCTTCTTTTTTAGTGAACAGTGATAATTCAAGCCCACCAGCACTTATAGAGAGTACTTGCAATGTGTCAGGCACTATTCCAAGCAGTATCCCTGTGTGATCTCATTGAATCCTCACAAGAACTTTGTGAGACCTGTAGAGGAAACTGAGGTAAAACCAGTTAAGAACCTTGTCAAATTTATGAGCTAATTAACACAGCCAAGATTCAAATCCCATAGCTGCTTTCAATGTTCATGCTATGCTGATTGCTAATTCTCCTTTGAGAATTATGAAACATTTTGTACTAGTGAAGTAGGCTTTACAGAAAGCAGATTTATCCACCCATTCACTACATATTCTATAACTGTGTTTATCGTTGGTATCAGAAGTATCAAAAGTTGTCACTCTGTAAACACAATTTTTTTTTTTTTTTTTTTTGTGGTTACCGGTGATTGAACTCAGGGGCACTCGACCACTGAGTCACATCCCCAGCCCTTTTTTGTATTTTATTTAGAGACAGGGTCTCACTGAGTTGCTAAGTGCCTCACCATTGCTGAGGCTGGCTTTGAACTCGCAATCCTCCTGCCTCAGCCTCCCAAAGTGCTGGGATTACAGGCATGCGCCACCAAGCCCGGCTCCACAATTTTTTTTTTTTTTTTAAGTTGAAGAATTTTAGAGGAAATTTGAGATGATCATCTTCACTTGATAATGTTTCCTGACTGCTGGAATGAGAGAGTTCCATTTAATCAACAAAAGTATTTCTCTAAAACATCAAAAAAATGGTTATATTTTAGTGTGCATCTTTTAGGTATTTACTAGATGTCTATTAAGGCAGAAAAATTAGTTCTAGTTAAAGATTTCATCTCTAATATTTGCTTTCCTCCCTTTATCAAATTCAGATTTTCAATGATTTATTTCAAAAACAAATTCTTTATGTTTAATATTCTTTAGTACATAAGGTTTCAGTTCTAGCACAGCATGAAAATTAAGACCTTTTCCATGGGTTAAAAAATTATGATTTCAGGTTAGTTTGAGTGGATTTATGACTGCCATTTGCAATCACAGTCCCAAGCACTTGTAGTGCATCAAAAACTCGGAGCTCCCTTAACAAAAGGACCAATGAATTTCCAGAAGAGGATCAATGAGAGGCAGTCCTCATGGTAAATCTGTGGGACCTGTAGAGGAAACTGAGGAAATCTCCTCATTCAAATGTCTCTACTGCTGACTCAGTTGTTCTTACACTATCCTCCAATGGTGTTTCTTGTGTATTGAAAAGGGAGTACCTTTTTCCTCATTAAATTTATTGATTTTTAAATAGCAGGAGCAAGGCAACTAGCTGTTGATGTAGCTGGTAAAGCACATGGTGGGGGCCTCCCTGGGCACCAGTGCAGCCGCTCAGAAATCATTCTAGGCTTCTCTTCCCTTTATTGTCTTTTATTTTTATACCAGATCTCCAGCTTCTTGTCTTCCTATAGCCCCATTTGGACAGATATTCCAGTTTTAGACTATTTACCTTGCCTCTGATTTGACATATTTTAGCCTCCTTTTTCTCTAATAATTGGCGAATTCCATACACTCTAAACAAGGGAAAGTTTGTCCTCTTCTTGGGACAAGTTCCCATTAGAATCTATTCCTTATTTATGACTCTGCTTATCAGGGAAGGATATTGAACACGGTCGCTCAAAATGGGTTGGGTGAAATGGGTAATTATTACACTAAGGGACATGTATTTGTTTTTTATTTTGCTATAACAAAATGCCTGAGTCCAGGTTCTTTATAAAGAAAAGGAGTTTACTTACTAGTTCACAGTTTTGGAGGTTGCAAGTCCAAACAACATGGCACCTGTTCTGGCGAGGATATCCCTAGTTCTATCACATCATAGCAGATGGCTTTGTGGTGGGAATGACACAAGAGGGAGAGATCACTTGGCAAGGTAGGAAGCCGGGGGACAATCTTGATCTTTTTTTTTTTTTTTTAATATTTATTTATTTGCTTTAGTTGTACACAATGCGTTTTTATTTGTATGTGGTTGCTGAGGATCGAACCCAGGCCGTGCACGTGCTAGGCGAGCGCTCTACTGCTGAGCCACAATCCCAGCCCAATCTTGATCTTTTATAACAACAGTTTCTCTTGTGGAACTGTTAATCCATTTCAAGGGCAACACCTCCAGTGAACTAATGACTTTGTGCTAGGCTCTACCTCTTGAAGGTCCCACCATCTCCCCAACATTAGCACACTGAGAAATGAAGCTTCTAACACATAAACCATTGGGGAACAAACTACATCCAAACCATAGGAGGACCCAAGAAATACCCATTGTACCAGAATCTACAATTCTAGTAGGAAAGGGCAGTTTGAATATAGAACAAATGTCCTGTGGTATTCCTTAGGTTTAGGAAGAATGGCACACCTAAGCACAGAGAACCAGTCTCAAAAAAAATTTTTTTTTTCTTAAAAGCACCAATCTAGATCTTAGGGTAATCAGAGAATGCTTTTCTAGCAGGACCTGGTCTTGGAACCACTTTAGGAACATGTTTACTTGCTTAATTTTCCTTTTTGTCTATTTTCTATCTCATGTTTGCATTTAAAACCAATAGGCTTAGCCAGCGTGGTGGTGCATGCCTGTAATCCCAGCACTTGGGAGGCTGAGGCAGGAGGATTGTGAGTTCAAAGCCAGCCTCAGCAATGGCAAGGCACTTAGCAACTCAGTGAGATTCTGTCTCTAAATAAAATACAAAAAAGGGCTGGGAATGTGGCCCAGTGGTCAAGTGCCCCTGAGTTCAATCCCCAGTACAAAAAACAAACAAACAAACAAACAAACAACAAAAAAAAAAAAACACCCAGGCTTTTCTTTTAAAATGTTTTTAAATTCCTCTCTATGCCTCAACCATTCCCACTATTTTTAGTGCAGGCTCACATCCCATAAATGACTGCTGTCACTCTATCTTTACTTTTGTTTCCCTTTATCTGACCTCTCTTATCCTCTTGTTCACTAAATGCTAGATTAATAATTGATGATTCAGTCTATTTGCCATCTCAGATCTCCTTGACCTAGCTCACAACCCCCCATTCCCAACTGTGGGCCTCGACCATTTGCCTAATTTCCCAGAAATGATGGTTCTATGACTGTGGTCCCAAAGCTCCAGCTGCTGTTCCTATAACCATGACCACAGACTTACAGGTGGTTGGTTCCAACCTGTAGCTGTACCATCGCTGGACTGGACTCATGGAGGCTCTGGACCCAGCTTATCCAACTCAGAAACAAAGGGATGTTAACCTCCTGGAGCAGACTTAGGTCAATGTGAGTCAGGAAACAGAGATTGCTTGCACTGCCCTCTCACCATTTGGGCTATTTCAAGCTGCACTAGTTTCATATAGCCTTATTGAAGATAGCCTGCAAAATCAAGCAATCCCCTGTTTTTTTGTGAAGCTGTGGCCAGATTAGGGGTGTAGCCTCTCACATTTGGCCTCTTCTCTTCCCTGCTTCTTCCTCTGTTCCCTCACTTTTGATTCCCTAGGATTATACCCCCCCCCCCAAGTCATTAGTAGTATGTTTTATCCTGGGTGACTTATGCTAAGATAATCATCTTATTTCCATAGAATTCTTTTTTCAAAGTTCCCTCTTCTTAATGAGCTGACTTTCAAGGAACTCTGAATATTTCTTCCCCTAACTAGACAACCTTGTTTCATTTCTAAGTGCCTTAGAGCATGCCATAATCTATTCATACATAATACAGACTATATTTTCATGACTGCTGTTTCCTACTTACTATATTTTAATATCATTCTATGTATTCTTGTTTTGTTGCTCCAATTAAATTGTAAATACCTGAGAGTTAAAAACCATGTCTTTTGTATTTTGACATTCTCCTTGGCACCTGGAATAGTTGAGAAAGGATTAGTTTATATTGGTTGATTATGAACTTATGTATATGTAAACCATATTTATATACTGAGGTAAACATGGTCACCTCTGTAATCATACATTAAGGTGAAATGCTGTTTAGAAAAATCCATAGTCAGATTTTCATGAAAAGGAAAACCAGTACCAATGGAAAGTAGCAATATATTAGAAGAACATAAAACAAGACCAATTTCAATATTTTTCTTAAGGGATCCCTATTTCAACTAAAAAATACTATTTCACAGTCATTACATGATAATTTTTGACAATAAAAAATCTTTACTCATTTTTATGTATGATATAAAGTCAAATGTTATTCCTATTTGTCATTTCTTATTCTCCAATCACAATAATACATTACAACACCTTATTTCATGTCTTATAATTTTTCAAGTTCTATTTCATATATTTTTCTTATCAGATCTTTATAGGCATGTGAGACAAAACAGCTCATTGTTCCCATTTGATTATCTTAGTTAACTAGCCAAAGGCCACAAGATTAAAAAGGATCTGCTTGGATGGCAAGGCAAATTTTCTGATTGCTGTTCTAAAGCTCTCTTAAAAATTTCCCAAGAAAGATTAGACAAAGCAAATTAGTTGTGATCAATGGAGAAGCTTCAGGTCTTCTTAATTCTATGAAAAAAGTCAACATATGAATAAATTGTATAAAAGCCTTGTGACCACTTGCCTGCAACAATGAGTCTAATTTCTAAGCGTTCCTTTCTATGTTATTATCTGGCACCAAGGGAAGAAAATCTGATAACACAAAAGAGTAAATTTTAAAATATGAGGAAGCTGGGGGAATAGTTCAGTGGAAGAATGCTTGCCTAGAGTTCCATCCCCAGCACTGAAGGAGGAAAAAAAAAAGAAAAAAAGAAAAAAAGAATGAACATGAGTGAATTTAAGAGGTACCTAATTATTTTTGTTCAGTCACTTTATAATTTATAAAACTCTCAAGAGAACCCACAATTTAGATTGTACAGCAGGTGGTACCAACATCAATTTCATTTTAAGTCACTTTCTCTTACCATGCTGACTCAAGTGGAAAGTATTGAAACAAAGGATCAGTGTTGTTTCTTTCTCAAAGATAAAAAGCTTTTTGTGTGTGCATAAACAACTAGAAAATAGACAAAAAGAGAGTGGGGATAGAAGATAAGTAGCTTGTGAGAAGACATAATTGCTAAATAACATGGAGAATGCAATACTGGGACAGAATGCTTGACGTTTAAAGAACTAATTTTTCAGGTAGGTAGTTGTGTAGGAGTAAAAATAAAACCCATCTTCTTGGTGACCATGGTTGGGTATTTTGAATCAATGAGAAAATATAATTCCCTCGAAAGCCTTAGTCATCTTAATCTGACAATGCCGAAGGAAGAAAAAAAATCGAAGTTGGGGAGAGGAGTTTACAAAAGTAAGGCATATTGCCCAAGGCCAGAAAGCAAAACTTGTAGGTGTTAGAGTAAGGTGGATTCCTAGAACTATTAGCATCCTACTATTTCAAGCTTCTTTTTCATGTTGTCCAATTTTCTCAACCCTGAATTTATTTTTTTTATTATTTTTTAATGGTCTTTTTTCTTTTCTTTTTAAATTTTTATTCTAATTTGTTATATATGTCAAACCTGAATTTTAATACCTCTAGATCAAAGCAGCTGGTCTCTTTCCCTTGGTAGGAATACTACTTCCAAAGGCCAGCTCTTAAAATAGCCAGGTACTGAATCTCCCAGGAGATTGTTAAAAATGCCCGTTTCAAGACTTGACCCTCAAAGACACTGATCCAATAGGCCTGGGATGGAACCTGGGAATCTGTATACAAGTCTCCATTTTTTCTTTTTTCCAGTCTGGGGTTTGAACCTAAGGCTCTTGCATGCTAGCTCTACTACTGAGTTACATCCCTAGGCCCCATCTATGATTTTAACTGACTTTTAGAATGATTGGTCAGATCTCCTTTAATATAATCTCATGGCTATTTGCTCATTTCCCAGCATTTTCCTCCAGTGCAGACACAAAAGTCATCACCACAGGTGTCTCAGAATCCTTCTATGTCATTACTTCACCAACATGCACTGCAGATTCCTTTCGATTGTGCAGTCAGCACCTAAACTAATCACTGTAGAGGGGCGGCCCTCTCTTATCTCTGACACAGCACATTTCTGTTCCAGCCCATGAAATCTTTGCATCATGACCTCTGTCCTTTGCAGCACATCAACAACATTGGTTTTCTCTGTTTGTACAGACAATGCTCTAGAACTAGAGACATATTTAAGGACATTAGTATTCTGTGGAATTATTCTCTTCAATAAGAAAGTTTTCATACATATGCCAGGGTTTCAGTGGTTAAAAGTTTCCTTCTTTTCTCATTGTGACATTATTTTCTTTGCACATTTGGATTTTTTCTCCCCTCTTTCTGTTTTGGCTTTTTTTTTTTTTTCCTTATCCTAAGAAGTCTATAAGAAATACAAATTTTGGTGTGGTGGTAATTCCAGCAGCTAGGGAGGAGAATGGGGCAGGAGGACCACAAGTTCAAAGGCAGCCTTGGCAATTTAGCAAGGCTCTAAGCAACTTAGCAAGACCATGTCTCAAAAATAAAAAGCACTGTGTACGTAGCTCAGTGGTAAAGCTCCTCTAGGTTCAATCCCTGCTACCTAAAGGGGGAAAAAAAAAGAAAAAGAAAAGGGAAAAAGAAAGAAAAAAGGAATAGGAGAATAAAGGGATTTGCCTCAAGCCCCCAGAAGGGAGAACAGTGTGTATATATGTGTGTGTATATACACATATACTTATTTATTTTTATATACAACTGGAGTTTACCCTAGAGAAGGAAATAGCATCTATACTAAAAGTCAGTGCTACCTGCCTTTTACATTTGAAACCTTTCATTATTTAGAAATCTTTCTAAATCAACATTTCCTTATCCCCTGGCACCTGAAAACTTTCAGGAAAAATGCCTGGTTGCCTTAGTCTGGGCTATAAAAATTGCTTGCCTTTTTTCCTATCTGATGTTCAGGACCTGCCAATGAGAAGCTTGTAGACTGCCCCCACTTAAAAACCAAACAGAACCATGGGTTTGAGTTAACATTTCACAAACAGTACTGCAGATAGTGCCATGCACAAAGCTACCCAGTGAGAGAGCCAGTGAGGGTAACAGGATAAAGAGCAGTTTTCCAGTTTATATAGGCAGCTCTGATTTTCACGAGATTTTGCTGATTCAAAGCTTTCATTTCTATCCTTCCCCTTATCTTTTGCAAAATCTTCTGTTTCTTATAATTCAACAAACTATAATAATGCCATATTTTTTAGCACTGGAAGCACAACATTTCAGTAAATGGCTAAAAGTGAGGTCATTTGAAAACAAGGTCTTAGAAATCTGAGAAGCCTTGTGCATGTGATGTTTGCCCAGGAGTAGACAATTACTCAGACTCCAGAGCCAAATGGGTAGTGTTGGGCAGACAGTTTCATCATGAAAAAGGAGACAAAGTGGAAACTGATGTTACTTCCTCATTTTCTCCTACAATGGAGAGCAAATTGAAGCCTGATGTACATTAAACTTATATCATATTCTGCATAAATAAATGTTCTAGGACAAATCACAGCTTAAAAGCAGACAATCAACAAGTTAGGGATGTCTAAGCCTTTGTTAAGTATTTGAGTAGCCCTAATGTGTAGGGCCCTGACCTTAATGCTAAGATATGGTCTTTAATGCAGAGGGGGGAAAGCAACATAAAAAGTTGAAATACCAAATGAGACAAACAGATGAAACATCATAGCAACTCAGGGAGAGGGAAGGTCCCAAGAACTGGGAAACTGGGAAAGGGGTAGGACTGAATAAGATAAAAAACAATTTAAAATTTTGCCCAGCATATATATGCCTAGTAATTCCGTATTTACTGCCTTGAGTAGTGGTGTTTAGTAGAAATATGCTGTGAACCACAAACTATTCAAATTCTTCTAGTAGCCACATTTAAAGAAACCTATTAATTTTAACAACATTTAACAGTTATAGACAGCATACTTGTATCTTCCCCCAAATGCACATGTTGAAATCCTAACTTTCAGTGACATCTTAGTATAGACTGGCAACATTTCAAGTGCTCCAGAGAAGTGTGTGACTAATAGTTACTATATCAGTATAGCCCTAGATAAATTCTGTACTTTGGGTAGGACGAGATATTACAAGGATATGATTTGAAGGATTGATTATATTAGAATAAAAACCAGGGAATAACCTGATGTTTGTCAAGAGAAGGAAATGGATAAAAAATTTTTGAGCAAAAGGACTGAAGCACTGCTTGGAATCACATTAAATTCATGTTTGTGGTGACCTCTGGGAAGGAAGTAAGATGAACTGAGAAAAGAAATACCTAGGTATGGACTTTATCTGTAATACTTTAATCCTTAAAAGATGGATTAGAACATATCTAAAAATACTAATACTTGTTCACTTTGCATGGTAGATATGTAAATACTTGTATTAGCATTTGCACTTTCCTGTATTTAAGTAATTTATAACACAAAGCATTGAGGATATGGAAGTAGCAAATAGAAGACAATTGGAAGGCTGGCTCTTTAAAGAAATAATAGAAAAAAGGAGTCACAAGTCAAGGGACAGTTGGGGATGGTGGTTAGACTTCCAACTGATGGAAATGATCCAACAATGAATGAGAGAAGTGATAGCCAAAAAGCTTTTATATTCCTTGCATATCTGCAAAGTTCAATTTTGCAGCCTCATTATGGGGGAATGTTGATGAAGCAAAGGCTTTTATAGGACAATGGATGAATGCTTTGGAAGCAGCAATGATTCTCAATGTGTCACCTGTTCTGGTATCTGGTCCTGGGGTATTTGGACAATTGGGAGAGGTGGAGAGTTAGGGTCCTTGGGGACAGCCAGAGTTCAATTAAAGTAAGTATGTTAAGAGATGTTGAAGATTTAGAAGAGTTTACTGTTCCTGAGGTGAGGCTCCAGAAGTCACATAGGAGGAGTTCAAGATTGGACCAGATCAAGAAATACATGGGCCATAAAAAAAATGTGAGTCCAATTATGGCTGACTGGAGAGGTTTTCCCCTTTGCCGAGGCAGAACCTCAAGAAAGATGAGAGATGATGGGATTCATTCTGACCATCTTCTGGAGACCAAAGTGTTTGCAAGGTCTGGGTCCTGAATGGGTTGTTTAGTGGTACATTAATTTCTAGAACATATGCTTTTCCTGATTTCACACCATGGACCTTTGGATTTCTTTCAGTTTCTCACTTTTCTAACAGTGCTGTGAGAAGGGACAATAGAACATAGTGATCATGGGCTTAGGTTCAGGTTCCATATCCTCCACTTTTTGTTTGACCCTGAATGAGTTAATATCTTGGTGCTTTAAATTCCTTACTGTAAAATACAGTAATAATAATACTCAAGTACCCCACAGAGTTGGGATGAAGACTGAGTTAACTGATATGCATAAAGCACTATAATAGTACCTGCCATATAGTACACTCTAAGTGTTGACAATGGACATTATAATTCATGTAGCTATATTTTTATATACATCCTTGAGATAATTCTTGGCAACATAATGCTAGGATGAGGAAGTACACAAAATTTTTAGTACTTTCAAAATACCCATCGGAAATTAAATCCCCAATCACATATTATTGGATGTTCACTTCATTCCTTCTTATATATGTCACAGTATATGACAACTCATCTCCAGCCACTCTGCAACTGATTGTGGTTGTCCTCTATATACCTACTGACCCTGAATTCAATTGATAAATCATTAAAACATTAGTTTACCCCACCTCTTTGCAATATTATCCTTTGAACCAGGGTCCTGTTGAAATTCCCTGTGGTTTCTATAACATTTTTTCATATACATGCGATATGTGTGGTGTGTTTATGTATATATACACATATATCCCCTCTACCCCAGTACTAGGAATTGAACTAAGGGGCACTTTTTTGAGATAGGATCTAAGTTAGAGATTGGCCTTGAACTTGGCTTCCTCCTGCCTCAGCCTCCCAAGTCATTGGGATTACAGGCATGCACCACACACACTGTCTCTCCCTCCTATGGTATATGCTACTTCTATTCTATAGTTATTTTCCTTAAGGAAAAAGCAAATGAATTATCTATGTAACTAAAAGTTCAAAGTGGCATTTGTTTTAGCCATAGTTGCCCAATAGAAAAAAGATGTGAGGCATATAACTAGGGCCTGAAATAACGCCATCAGGACTTTGTATTCCTTCTTGCATCATTGGCTTGGTTTTTCTCTATTTGGCCAGATCTTAAGACAGATTCTCTGGTAATCAAAGTATTGGCAGTACCTAATTTAAATCCTTGATTCTTCAAAAGCCTAGGAGAAAATAAATAAATAGAGTGTACTTAAGAATTCTAGAAAAGGAATCTTTCTAACCCAGAACTAGTCCAAAGGCAGGAGTTACTGTGTTAAATTCAGGCTGGGCACTATGTCTGTATTCCCCCCTAGGTCTGTATCTACCAGCTTGTTCTAAATTTTCCTGCAGCATTCATGTGCAACCAACCATTGAGTCATGCTGAGTTAATCTTCTCAATAATTCTCAAACCTGTCCTTTGCTTTCCAACTATTGACCTAATTTAGATCCTCACCATCTCTTGCCAAACTACTGTAATAGCCTTATGTCTAGACTCTCTGTCTGCAGTCATGCCTCCTTTGGAAGCCTCCAAACATAGTGGGTGGGGGTGTGAGGACAGAGAAATACACACACACACACACACACACACACACACACACACCCCTCAAATTCCTTGTTTAATAACATTGTTTCTCTACTAGGATAAAGTCAACACTTCTTAGTATGACATGCAGTGCTCTCCAAGACCTTCCAAAATTGTATCCTGATTATCTTGTATGAACAAAACCAAATCCATTTGCTTTTCTTCAAAACCTGTTCCCAGTCTTGGTTAAATATATTACTCAAATACCAAAGATGAAATTTTAGTCATTTTCAACTTCCTATTTTCTCTCTTATGTGGGACATATAATCACTCTCCAGGTCCTATATTTCTACCTCCAAATTGTTCTCTGCTTCTTTCATTTCCATCACCCTGCCCTACCCAGTCTCATCACATGCTTCCTCCTTACCAATCACCTACATCCAGTCTCTGTACCTTCTTCCCAGCCTCCTTCACACTGCCACCAGGCTAGCCTTTGAAACACAGGTCTTAGGAAGAAAACACTCGCACAGTGTGTTATCCACTGAATAAAAGTCCCAACCTTAGACTACCAATGCTTTAGCCCCTATCCCATGTGTCCTGCCTGTCCACATCAGCACAGGCTCTCCATGCTTGAGGCAGGCAGGCCATGTTCATGATGCCTGCATGCTTTGTTTCTGCCATGCTTTCTGCACAGAATGTTTTCCCACATAGCAGTCTATGGAAATCCTTTTCAAGCTTCAGGGCCCAATGCAAATACTTTTGCTTTTGTGGATCATCCCCAGATTTCCCTAGTTGGACAAAATTTCTCTGCGCATCCATTAAAGTTTATCTATACCTATATTATAGTGATTACTATAGCCTGATTAATACAGTGGTTAGTTGTGCAACAATGTGAGTCCCAATAGACTGAGAATTGCACTATTTAACTAATTCTGTAATTTTGAGAAAAGTATTGAGTCATATTTCTCATCTTACATGAAAACATTACTACCCTTATGGGGTTATTTGAAAACATGTAACAATACATTGTAGAAATACCAGTTTCTGAAATACTGGATTTAATCTGACAACTGGATTTAATTTGACAACTTTCTGAAGACACATCACGTCACATCTCAGTCACATTTGGTTTATGGCATCAGACTGCCTGCATTTGAAGTCCCTTCTACCACTTACCAGCACAGCATGTGATCCTGGTCAAGTTCTTTTGTCTTGTAAGTGTCTGTTTCTCCAACTGCAAAATGGGAATAATGAGTACCTACCAATTGGATTGTTATGAGGATTAAATAAATATAACAAGAACTTATAGTTAATTATGTGGCATATGGTAAGTGCTCTGTGTTATAATCATCACCTTATATTCCCAAAACTGAACATAGAAACTGGACATGAGACTGGGGATTTAACCCAAGGTGTTATGCACTCCTATATATGCAATAACTGACTCTCTTGTGATGGAGGCAAAATGGAACAGTAGCATTTCAAGTCTTACTAATGGATCTAAATACTAACTAGGAGTGAGTCCAGGCAAGTTACTTTGATTCTTCCAGGTCTCATCTATAAACTTAATATAAATACTTGCCCTTTCTTACCTTCTGCAGTTATCCTTAGGATCACATATTAGAGTTGTCAGAAGAAAAGCATTCCTACACATGCTGAAGCAGAATTGCTGTCACAATATTCCATGTTCTGTATTATTAACACCTGATAGAAAATTGGAGGAACTGCTCCCCTGCTGTTGAAATGTGAATACATATGGTGGTTGGTTAAATGAAAAGGAACTATGCTAGAAAGAATGCCTCTTTATAATGAAGGTACACATTTAAAAATCTTCAGAGGAAGCAACTCAAGGCCAATGGGAGCATGACTTGGTACATCTAGATAAAAGCAAATTAAACTAATCCTTAGCAGAGAATTTCTTGGTATTAAAACTGATCTGCTTGTCTCATTTAGATTTCTTTACACTTCCTCCTCTCCAAACCCCCAGTGGTTTGGGCTTCGGGACCGAATTTCTTCTACCTTCTCTTTGCTCTTACCCCAAGCAGGACAGAAAGTGTATGACTGTTATACTAATTAAATAATTGTTAGCTGAAATAGATTTCAGAAAGTGCTAGC
This sequence comes from Tamias sibiricus, assembly GCA_025594165.1. NCBI lineage: Eukaryota > Metazoa > Chordata > Mammalia > Rodentia > Sciuridae > Tamias > Tamias sibiricus. The sequence continues at coordinate 64,846,105 of CM046669.1, read as the reverse complement.
TGACCCAGATTTTAACCTTTTAACTACCTGTTTCCAAGGGTGTAATAAAAGATTAGGAACTCTTTAAAAGAAATGTCATGCATTTTCTTTCGTGGATTAAGGGAAAAGGAACAGTGGTAGTTACAACTGAAATTGTGATGGATAGAAAAGGTCTTAAGTACTCATTAAGGTAAAAGAGACTTTAAGCTAAACATTCCAAACAGAATGTTTCTCAGCTAGAGAGAATTTATTCTATTCATTTTTATATTTCTGGATCTTAGAATCCAATTGGTGTTTAACCTGTGTTTACTGAATTAAATTACCTTGATTTGGATCTCTCAGGGACTGGAAGAAATGGTCTGCCTGCATCCTCAGTCCTGAGATCTGTCCTCAACACAGGTCTCCCTGCAAAACCCACTCAACCAAGGCTTGGGTACCTCTATGAATCCAGCCTTCTCTCTGCTCTGACACTCCCAAATTATGCCTGTTCTTGAATTTGGGCCATACATTAGTATGCAATTTCTGACTGCTGAGGTCCTAGAATGCATTGCTATTATTTCTATTATCATTCCTTAATGCTGGACAATTAAGTTATGAAAGATACAAAGTCCACTGTGACCAAGAATTCCTTTCCACCAAGACTTACAAAACTTTCTGCCACACATTTCTGGATATTAACTTTTTTGCCTTTACCACTTACGAATTTTTTTTTTAAAGGAGAGTTTGAGAAGTTTCCAAGAAATCAGTAATTTTCTCAACAATTCAGCAATCCAATTTACAATTAATCTTTTATTCTTTATTTTACACATCAATATTTTACAGAAAAAAGAACCCCTTATTAAGCTGCAATTACTTAAATGTCTTCTGATTCTTTTCAACACAGATACATACAAATTTATACAAATATAATCAGGAAATATGTTCTAATTAACATTCTTTTCATTCTCAGTTTTGCATATAATTTTTACATATATCAATATTAACTAATGGCTATATGTTTATGATAGCAACAGCAATACACCAAAATTTATCCATTTCTCAATTAATAGCTTTTTTCTTTTAAATTTGTATGAAAGGAATTGCTACAGGTAGCTTTTTTTTTTTTTCTTTTAAATATTTTCCCAGGCATATATGTGCTATTCAAAGTGATCTGGTGTGTTTAAAAAAAAAAAAAAAATCAGTTACAGAGCTCTTGTTAGTCTTCTAAAAAGTTCTTTAAAATGACTACTAATATATAGTTCTGTTGGAATGGAGACACACACAAATTTAAAAGTTTTGCTTAATATAATAGTGAGAACTAGGTCAAAGTCATTTAAATCTCCTTTTAAAATATTTGTTAACTTGAACATCTTTCTAAAAATTTATTTTTACTTATACATTCTCATTTGTAACCTATCTCCTTCTAAATCTACCTAGTAACGAGGACAAAGCCTTAAGGATTTCCATCCACTTTTAAAACATTATTAACCACTTATGTAATGCAAACACCCCTTTTATTCCATCTTCTCTTTTTATTTATTATACATGTTTAATCTTTTTATTAGTTGATCTACCTTGTCAATATTTCTTGTTGCCAAGAAGTTCCTTGGCACCATTATTGGAATGAAAATTGCAATATTTTTATTTTTACTTTTATATTTAACATTTTAATTCAACTGGAATAAATTGCATTATCATAGGATATGAATCTATGTCCACAATGAAACAGCTAGTCTTTCTACCAATAGTTATTAAATACTTTCTATCAATGGTTACTAAATGCCTCTTTCTGTTTATTAGTATTAGCTAAACTTTTTGCTCAGTATCACAGAATGTTTAGAAAAGTCACCCAAAGGCATGCTTCAAAGACTTGAAGTGCAAAGCTCCCATTTTTTTCTCTTAATTTAAAAACATCTTTACCTGTTTACTTGCCTAGATAATGTCTTTCAATTCTGTCAAATTACATGAAATATCTAGTAGGAATGTTAAATTGTATTATAATAAATCTACACATCAATGTAATATATTGGCATTCCTTTGGACAATGATTTCATGTTCACTAACTTAGTCCTCACAATAATTATTATTTCTAATATAGGTGGTGAAATGGAAGCTAAAAGTGATTTTCCCGAGATGAGACAACTAATAAGATGTGATGCAAGGACTCTACATGTACGACTTTTCCATTATACCAGGATGTCTCTCATGAGAGTATGCACATATTTTAAATTTAGCTCCTGCAACCTGCTTCTATTTAAGCATTTTTCTTAAATTGTCTCAATATAGTTGCATAACATCCTTTATATGGTTCATATATATTAATACCCAAACACTTTAAATCACAGTCACTGTTGGCATCTAGAAATTAGATTTTTAACAATGATATATCCTGCAACTTCCTGAATTAGTCTCGTTAATAGATTTATATAACAGTATAAGTTTAGTTAGCTATAAAGCCATGTAAATAGAAAATAAAATTTGTGGTGTTTTCTTATCTTTCTCATTTTATGAATTTCTTTATCACAATGACAAGTTTCTTCAACCATATATAAAGAAAATGGTGCCAGCATAGTTTAATTTCATTTTATTTATTTATTTTTTTTGGTACTGGGGATTGAACTCAGGGGCACTCAACCACTGGGTCACATCCCCAGCCCTTTTTTGTATTTTTATTAGAGACAGGGTCTCACTGAGTTGCTAAGTGCCTCACCATTGCTGAGGCTGGCTTTGAACTCGAGATCCTCCTGCCTCAGCCTCCCAAGTGCTGGGATTACAGGCGTGCGCCACTGCGCCGGCAATAGTTTAATTTTAAACTGAGAAATATTTGTTTCCCCAATATGAATATCAGTTCTTAGTTTTAAGTAATTATCACACTATAAAATGAAATCATTACCAAAATAATTAAATCAAAGACGAATGATATATTTTTAAACAGTTAAGACTAACTTTGGCAGTAGCTAATACTTTGGATTTTTACCATTTTATTCTACTTATGTTGATATAATGGCTGCTCTGCTGAATATCAGCCTTATAATTCTGAGTCACAGTAAGTAATTACTTTTGTTGATGTATTATTTGCCAACATTTTCCTTTTCATTTTGCATTTGCTAAGAATGAGACCCTTTTAAGAATGTTTGACTGGGGCTGGGGTTGTGGCTCAGTGGTAGAGTGTTTGCCTAACACATGCGCAGCCTGGGTTCGATCCTCAGCACCACGTAAATATAAATGCATTGCATTGTGTACAACTAAACCAAATAAATAAATATTAAAAAAATACTTAAAAAAAAAAGAATGTTTGACTTTTAGTATTGAAGCCATATGTACCTCAAAATGCAATTAATGGTATATCACCTTTTATATAAATTATTTTTCCTTAAACATTTGAAAAAGTTAATAAATCCATTGGGTTCAAATTCTAATTTGTCAGAAAATTATACTAGATTATAATATCCTCTATATTTTTAAATGCCTTTTACTGTTTATAGCTTGTCTCATTTTCAACATGCTATTTTGTATTAAGAAAGTAATATGTTCATTTTGTTAATTTTCTAAGACAATACTTATTGTGGCCTCATATAATACTTTTTATTCTTATTTCCATGATATCTGTTGATACCATATTTCACGACTTTTCACTGTTCCTTTTCTGGATTTCTTATGAATAAGCTGTGATACTGAAAAACTTTAGCAAGTCTGAATTACTTTCACTACCATTTTCTTTATCTTACAATTTTATTCATTTAATTACTATTTTGTAGTAATCAGGCATTCCAACTTTTGATAGGTTTAAAATTTAGGGTCTACCTATTAATACCACTTTACTGTATTTTAAAAGTCAATATTAATACCAATCCATGACTTTTTAATCTTATTCACATTTCTCTGATTTAAGAATAAGCTGCAAGACCAGGGTCTGTCTACTTTCCTTGCCCAGCAACATTAGATTTTGATTTCCATGGGCACCCTTCCCTTCTCATACTGTACCTATGTGGAATGTAGGTGGAAAGATGAAGGGTTTTGGAATCATGAAAGAATGGGTTCCAATAATGGCTCATCCACACAGCAGATTTGAGTAACGATTAATAACTGAGTCTCCATTCCTCTTTGAAAATGTATGCAATAGTATCTGCCTTGTATTGAGAAACTGTAGTGAGAAAGCACAATATTATATGCCTAGCACATAGTAAATGCTATTTTGAAAGCAAACATTGTTATGAAATGGATTGGGTTTCTATAGGATCATCATTCTCTCTGCCTGAGGACTGGAAATGGAATTAAGCATGGAGATTTACCTTCTTTGACAGCTCTCTAAGCTTTCACCTTAGAAAATTGGAGTAAACCATTTTTCCTTTTTTTTTTTTTTTAACTTCTGGTGGTTCGGGGGCTGGGTTAGGGTTAGGGTTAGGTTTTATTCTCCAGATATAGCTAAGAGGCAGAAGTAATTATGAAGCTGTTACCTATTTGTGGGAAGGGATACAACCATAGGAGCATAGTAAATCGTACTTTGACTCAGTATCTTGGTTACTGTTGCTGATTAAACTGAGAGAGCCAAGAAGGTAGTTGTTTCATCTTGAGAAAACTGGGATGAGAAAATCTATTTAAAAGGAGAATTTTAAACTCATCTGTAATCCCAGGTTAAAAGTGTCCCACTGTTTCTCCTTTGGATCCTTCTTAGGAATTTTGGAATGATCATTCTGAAGTATCTTTTTCTGGGGTCATTTATTTTTTATTTTGGCCTCAGTTACTTGTTGGAAGGTCTTTTCTTTTAGATGTCAAAGCAAGGTTTTACAGAATTAAAAAAAAAAAAAAAAACTACTCTAACCTCTACATTTCTTTGGAATGTTATCTCCCACGAATGAGCTCTTCAACTACGAACTCTGACGCTTTAAAGTAGAAGGCTATAATGTCTCATTGCCTCACGGGTTATAAGGGTCAAGTAGATAAATTCACCTGCAAAATGTATTGTTAACATCAGACTTAACTTAGAAATGATTGTATTTTATCATATTGGCATTTATACTATTGCTATTCCTACTACCAAGTCTACATGTTTATACTATTTTCAAAAGACTCACATAGTTTACCAATTGTACATGTTTCACTATTCAAGCAGAGAGGACAGTAATTTTAGTAGCTGCAAGAGTAACTAGCGTGTTTCTTAAATGATATTAATTGTCTGTAGACAAAGAAAATTTGAAGATCAGTAGTAGGCACAATATTACTTTTCTTTAAGCAAAGCTGCTTAAAGAATATGGAACCCTCATATAATACCCAATATTAAAATGAAGCTAATTCTTTTTTGATATTCTGGATCATGGAGCCGATTCTGAAATAATAATAATTAAAAAAAAAGTCCAGTGCCCAATAATAGGTTCCCAAAGACACCCAGTGCCCAATGTCTCAAATCGTGTTAAAGACGATATCATTCTTTTATGTGGAAAGCTGTCCTTCAAATAAGAATATATTGATTCCAGGATGAAGAGCATTTTGAGTTTGTTCTTTTCTAATTCTGAAGATGCTTCCCTGGGCTTTCCAAGTTTTGGCTTTCCTCAGGGGATTCAAGCTTGGCCATTATTACATTGGTTCCAGGAGCTTCTGGTTGCTTATCATCACCATCAAAGATGATGTCTTCTGGATTTGGAGGAGGAGGACAGAATTCTTCACCGGAAAGATCTGCTGGAACAGTGTTTCTGCTTGTTTGACTGCGTGCTCATTTCCCAGTCCACAGTCAGGCCCAGAGCAGACATAAACATTAGAAGGTAAGCCATCATAGGAGCTTCTACTGATTCCCGAGGAATCTCTCATATTAAAATATAGAGCCCACAAAATTCTTGGCTTTCTAAGTTCTTCTTTTTCTACTTTTGTTTCAGCAAAAGGAGTGAATAATTTCTTTACCACGGATTCTAAGTCTTCTCTTGCTGTTTTTGAAGATGCACAGGTCAGATGTACTAGATAGGTGTCTTTCATGCATGTCATGGTTGATGAACATAATTCTGTGACCCGAACAGAACAGGTTCCTGATTCCATTGGAGGCACTATCAAAATGGAAATCTGCTGATCTGACTCTGTCTTTAGTATAGACTGATCTGTAATGAGTATTGCCCTTGAGATCTGTTTATACTGCACATTTGAGCACGTTTCCTGAGAAAGGTAACTATCCTCCACAATAAAATACTTAGCATTTATTCTTTGACCCAAGTGATCTATAATTGCTTTACAACTACCAGATTCTGTGTCAACTACAAGGCATTGTACTTTATGGCGAAGACAATAGATTCCACCAAAAACAGCACACATCCTGCAAAAACACTGGGGAATTTCTCCTTGGCCATACAAGGGAAATAAAAACGGAGTATTGCCAAACCGTCCAAGACACCGAAGGAAGTTTTTTGTTGCTTTAAGGCCATCTAATGTGCTACATGATGATTCTGATGTCATTGCAATTGAGTGTAGTATAAAGTGTTGGAGGCTGGGGGTTAACTTTTTAGTTTTTAAGTACTCTGAAAATGAACATTGCTTGAAATCTTGGTATTCATTAGGTTGTTGTTCATAGTCTAAACAGAAGGTAAGAAATTTCATTAGCATCCTTTTTTCAACCATAGTGAGTTCTTTGCTATTAAAGACATCTGCTCTGGAGCAAGGCACCTGTTCTACCTTTCCTTCCCGAAATGCAAGAATCCTAGTAACATTTTTAAATTCTGCGTATCGACTAACATTTGATTTGATTAAAAGATCAATCAGTGATCCTTGGGAATACAGCAGCTTTGATACCAAATCAATATTAAATCTCCTGCCTTCTTCAACCATTAGAGGGTAAGTAATCCTATTTCTCTTTGACTGATCAATGTTGTCTTCTATTGTAGGTTTGTTTTCACCTTTACTCCCACCTGCAACTGTGTCTATACAAGTTTTATCTCTCTCTAATGATTCCTCTACATCAGTTACTTCTAGTGAAATATCTCTATCACTTTTTTGGGTATGTTTGGCAGATATTTCATAACTAGTGAAGTATGCGGAGTGCCTTTCTTTGGGCGAGTATGCAGAATCAAGAGGTTCAATGAGGGTACTAGATGCCACTGAGGAGGGACTTTTCTGAAGAGCACCAATCTCTTGAACATTGTGCTCTTTATCTTGACTGGCATAACAAAAAACTTCTATGTGTTGAATGGTTTCATCCCTCTTGCAAAGGGGGATGGCTTCCTCCGTTTCATAAATCAAGTCTTGCCATGCAGCAGCACTTTCTTCCTCAGTGTCTCTGTTTTGCTGATACTCCTGCAACCAGGATAGCAATCCTGAAAAACTGAAACTAGCCCAATTCCCTCCATAGTAACTTCTTGAATCAATATGTAGAACCCTCTGTCCACTTCTTGAGCATGCAGCAGCAAGGATAGATTCAGGCAGACCTGTCCCTATTATAACCACATCAAACTCTGTGGGGAGAATGTCTGCCATTCTAGGAGGTAAAGTGTCTTGTGACAGCTGCTGATGAAGGAAATGTGTATAAATCTAGGTAGAGGGCTCTACTGAGGTATGCTTATGCGTAATAAAATCTCTCCTTGTGATGTTCCAGTTCATCCCAGAAGCATTGGGTTTGCAGGTCCTAGTTGTTTAACTGGTTCCCTTTTTTTTAATGTATTTTTTTTTATAAGTCAGTAGCATAAAACCATAATAAAGTACATCTAATCACATCTGAGAATATTAAAACCGACGTGTGGTTTTCATTTCTGCATTTCGGCTTAGCAGTAAATGTCAAAATGCATCACATATGCATTTGTGACTGGAACTCTTCTGAAAGAAGAAAATTTAAGAAAGAATACAACTGTAAACAATGTAAGAGAAGTAATTTCATGCAACAGCAATTATAATCCACTGGAACCTGACTTATTATCTGGATACAAACCTCTACTAAAGCAAGTCATCAAATGCTTTCTCACATATTTTCTACTTTCTTGAAAATGAACAATAGAAGCATATCCCCCTCTCAAAAATAACCAGAATAATAAAGAATAAAAACAGTGGCCCACAAAAACAAAAAAGAATTAACATTACACAATTTTGGCTTTTAAGAAACTACTTAAATAAAACTATATACAGCTGTGAGCTTAGACTAAATGAAATGTGTGGCTTCACTGTGTTTATGGAAACAGATCATATTCTCTATATATACTGTCACAATTAGGAATATTTCTGTGCCCAAACAGTCTATGGATGATGTTGGTAAAGCCAAGCAGAAGACCTTTTCTTGCCCCAACCACCCTTAGGATTTTGTGATAGCAACATGGAACTATTTTGACTGGTTAGATTATTACATAAGAATTAATTCAATAAAACAATTGGCATTTTAAAATATTTAGGTACATAAAAGAATAGGCCGTCTGAGGGGGATATGTGCATATAATCAGTCTTTATATGAACATACATATGCATGTGTGCATTTTATAAGTTAAAACAATTCCTAGTTTCACATATTAAAATATCTTAACATAAATAACACCTATTTCTAACATTTGAAAAGGTGATGGCTTGCATTTTGCCAGACTCTAATCCTGAATCTCTGTATCCCAAGAAAAAAGGTTTTTCTAAACATCTTCAGCTGAGGATAACAATGTTATTATATTTATTTCTGAAGGTGTGGTACAGGAAGTCTCCCATTAACCTCCAGCATGATGCTTGTTATAGTCTATGTATAGAACATCTGTGTGATGCTAGGTGTGGCCAGAAATGGCACAACCAGTGGCCTAAAGGCATACTCACCTGGAAGTCGTCAGGTTAAAAACATACCCTACAGTGCTCTTTTCTATTCATCCTGGCACAGTAGCAGTGAAAGTTCTTTGACCTTTAATTTTTACTACCATTAATTCTACTGAAATCTAGACTGGCACAAGCTGGACCTGCCAAGACTAGAAGGACTGATTATTATGGATATTGGTTAAAAAAACAAAATCCATTCAGTAAGAACTTAGATTAAATTGACTAGGTTACTGATCCACTAGTCAGTTTAACTGAAATGGTGATCCTAACAGTCCTATCTAGTCAAAAGCTTCTGCCTCAAGAATATCAGATTTCACTTATATTCAGAATTCTCTGAGAAGCCAGAATACAACAGTTGCCTGATCTACTCATGTATGCATATATATATATACCTGATTTACTTTAGTAAAAATATACCGATTTGCTTATTTGGTCTTCTTCTAGCAGGTTGTGAAGAGGAAGACAGAACCTATGAGGGTATTAAAGAATTATAACCACGGTATGTGCTTATTCTTGGCAAAGAAGGGAACTGGGCTGAGGGCAGGAGATGAGGATACAAGACATAAGCACCAATGCCAAGCACCTTCTAAGCTACAGGTATCAAAGGAATCCTCAAAATACAAAGTAAGGGATGATCTTAAAGAATATTAAACTCAATTATTCCATAATAAAAATGAGAAAACTTATGGCAGGGGAGACTTGAGAAAGCCCACAGGATCAAAAGTAGGACCCACCCTTGTACCATGGGCCAGTAGATTTCCCACTGGATGGGAAAGTCTCTTTAAACCCTATGGAACAAGCAGCTACTTCCAGCATTTTAAAATTCCCTCTCCCTTCAAAACTTCATGGTTGGTTAGTTCTTGCTCAGGGTAACAACAAGAGAAACACTTTCCTTTCATCTGTAATCCTAATCTAGAAGCACACTTCAGGCAAAGAAATTCTTAATCTTTACTAAGAACTTTACTAAGATTACCCCACAGTAATCTCACTCTTGACTTTTTCCAGATTTAACAAAGTCTGATCCTTTAATCTCAGAGTGTCTACCTCTAATTCTAAAATGGGGATAACATCATGTTTGAAAGCACTAACTAAATGCCTTGAGAAAGAGAGCAGCTATCAGGTAAAATATTATGTGGTGAATGATTCTAATATCTTAGAAAAATCACTTCTCATTGATATGGGACCAGAGCAGGGATAGTGAAAGAGAAAAAAAAAGAGAGAGAGAGAGAGAGAGAGAGATACAAGAGTATGGGGGCCAGCAAGGAAAATGGGGGAGAAAGCACAGATTAAAAACAAAAACAAAAACAAACAAACAAAAACCCACCTCAATCATCCTTGTTTTCAAACTCCCTTGTGCACAATTTTCCAGCATAGCAATGGCACTTCAGTGAAATAAAAATTTTCATTTGTGTGAACCAACACACCTGTTGCCCACCTTGGGGAGCATTACTGATACTTTGAGTTTAGGCTTGAATCACCTTCTTTAAAGCTTACCCGGGCCTAAAAAACTGCCCGATAGATATCTTTAATTAACATAAAGAGTTGTCTGTATCACCACCTATGAACCTTTAAAGTCCCTTCCGCAAGCTTCAAATTTTTGTATTAAGGAAGTTCTCAGATTAATCCTTACTGGGGAGGAAGAGAATATTAAAATCATTGCGGCAATCAAATAAATGAAATCATGACTTCTCTGACACTTCCTTGTTTCCTTTGAAATATCAAGAAAATGAACCATAAAAAATAGCATAATATTTAGGTTTGCCACAACATAGAAGGTTGGTGAGTAAGAAAATATTTGTAATTATGCTATAAAGACTCTGTTCTCTAATATCTGCCAAGATAATAGTAGTAATAAATCATCAATGGATTTCAGGACTTAGAAAAGAAACTTGAAGACCGCAAAAAATACACATTTCTATTTAGTAAACTCTTTGTACAAATGAAATTCCTGGAACACACAAAGTAACTTCTTTCCTAAGTTCTAATATGTCTTGAATCATACTGGGATTGAGCATCCTTCAAAATGTCATCTCAATGAGACTTAAAAATCTTCCATAAGAATTAAGAATACTGTACAAATAAATCTTCAATCAATTCTCACATTCCTCTTCAATGAAATCTATTGGCTACATAGCTAATTATTTGTTCACCTGTGTCGAGATTCTCTGAGCCTTTGGTTTTGATATGATGGAATGTATAAAGAGGAAAACACAATAAAAAATATCTGATAGGACACATGCCAATTTGCATTCTAAGAACCTGAATGAAACTTTCTCATTCCTTAGGAAACAAAGGTTTACAACTGCTAATGAGCAAAAGAAAAAATAACAGACACTGCCACAATTTTGGGTTGCTCCTTCTCATTTTAGAAAAGAAACAACATATGTACATTAAATGTCTTGCCTCTTCCTCCAACTTTCATGAGATAATCTTTTTTTTTTTTTTTTTTTTTTTTCCTCTTGGATCTCTTGACTCTACAGGCCCTCCTTTCTTTCCTCAAAGTGTAAACGTTGTGGTGAAATAAATGCCCTGTTGAGTTTTTATCAAGAGGTGAAAACAGAGACCTGAGATGAAAGATGAGCTTGCCTGCAGCCGGAGACTTTACGGAAGGGCTGGAGCCTGAAAGAGGAGCTAGGGATGAAGCCGCTTTAGGGTCAGCGTGCGGGGAGATGCGGGCCACGAGAGCGAAGTCGCGACAGCGCGGGTGGAAGAGACTAGGGAAGGTGGGTCACACCATGAACTGGGGGTCGCGGGCGGCGGCAGAAGGGCTAGCGGGGCGCAGCAGCCAGGCGGAGCGAGGGAAGCCAAGCAGGAGGGAAGTGGCAGTGCTGTAAGTAGGGAGCTGAGGCGAGGATGCTTTCTCCCCGCGGTCCAACTCACCGAAGAGGCTGCTGCTGAACCCGTCCCACACGCAGCCCACGGTGTCCCACACCCAGCGGTTCCTTAGGCAGGACACGAAGGTAAAGGTGACCCCGAAGAGGGACATCAGCAGGTCGCCGAGGCTAATGTTGACTAGGAAGAGGTGAGTGGGTGTGCGGAGCCGCTGGAATTTGTAGTAGAGGACGAGCACCAGCAGGTTGCTGCCGGCGCCCAGCAGCCCCACGGAGCCGAACAGCAGAGCCAGACGCTCGTAAGTGCCGGGGCTGAAGAGCGGTGAGGGACTCAGCGTCCCCCCTGGCGCCAACCCCTCGGCGCCCGCAGGCCCGTCGCCCTCCCAGGAGCCCTGGCTGTCGCTGCGGTTCCCCGAGTACATGGCCCGGCGCTGGCGCGCTCGGCTGTCGGAGGCGCTCAGCGTCCGGGTGGGGCTGGGACGCGGCAGTCGGGTCTGGCCATTGCGCCGTAGGCTGCGCCGAGCGCGCGCTAGGAACGCCCTCCCCGCCTCTTCCGCCTGGCGCCCCTCGTAGCCCCGCCCCCGGGAGCGCGCCCCGCCCTGGCGCGCACTCGTAGCCTCACCTTCCTGCGGCGCGTCCTCGTAGTCCCGCCCCTACTCTCCAGTCCCCCCTTCTCTCTTGCCCCCGCGTGGACGCTCATGGTGGATAAGTCTGGAGGGTAGGAAGACAGGGAAGTAAATCAACTTAATTCAGTGGTTCTGCACACCTCCATCTCCCCCCCGGACGCATTCAGCTTAAAAACATCATGTCCTCTCACCGATTCACTCACTTATGCATTCATTCATTCATAATTATTTATGAGAGCCTGCATCTACCGCATGCTCGCAAGAGGGTTGGATTAAGTACATCCACCCTAGGCTTCTCCCTCGCCCCGTCCCCCCAACCCCCGCTCAATGAAAGCAAAAGAAAACAAAATGTTGAAAAGCTTGGGATAGGGCTGGGGTTGTGGCTCAGTGGTAGAGCACTCGCCTAGCACGTGTTCTATCCTCAGCACCACATAAGAATAAAGGCATTGTGTACAACTAAAACAAAAAAAAAAATGTTAAAAAAAGAAAAGCTTGGGATATGGTACCAGCGAAACAATCTTAACAAACAGGGAAACTGAGGAAGAAAAAACGTTAAACTGGTAGATAAGTTAACAAATTTAACTGAGTGCTGGAGGACATACTCAAGGACTTTAAAGATTGTGCTGCAATAACGAGGGGTAGGAATCCTGCCACCCCAAGAGAGAATCAGGATAAAGGAGAAGTGAGACTGAGCTTAAGTCCCAAGCTGGACCCCAAAACCTTTCTGTCCTGATCTAAGGTAGGGTACCCAAGCCTGCTGAACCCCTTCAGTGAAGGTGATTGTCTGAGCTGTGCCTCACAGCTTCAATCTAAATGTAGCAGGTATAGAAAAGTAGGTGCTATATTTAGAACAGCACACATTTTCCACTGGGCCTTTTCCCCGGTAGCAATGAAAATATAGTACAATTCAAATATAGATTGTGAACGTGGTTACACTCTTAAAGAGCTGCTTTTGCCTCTGTTCCTGCAGGATCCCTAACAAGGCCTCACAGTAGGACGCACCCCTAATCCACACCCACAGGCTGTCCTCAGTACTGGTGCTGAGTTTGTAGAAGAAAAACTAATTGCTTTACATGGAGGTGTTTACCCCTCTAGTCTCTGTTCAAAAGATGAGTCAAGAATGACTAGCTTCAAGGAATTCCTATTCCAAATTTCCTAGAAATAGAATCTATTCCTCTGGATAGTCAGCTCTCCACCCTGGTGCCTTGAGCAATAGTGTGCTCTGCCCTCAAAACCTTGATTTTCCTTTAAGGGATCTAAACTTGACTTGCCATTTATGGGATTATCTAGGCCCCCCACCCTTAAAAAGTTTTTGATTTTGTATTTCAATTTTATTATTTTTACAACATTTTCATTTCTGTCTAATATCCACTGTGTTTTCAGCTTAGTGCCTCTTCTACAGTAAGTTCACAATAAATATTAGTTGAATGAATGAGAAAAGGACTCACTGTTTTTTTTTTTTTTTTTGAAAGCATTCATTCTTTGGTTCTGAGTCCCTCCCTCAAAAAGCTTGCATTCCAGTGTTTGGAAAGTAGATGATAATCAAATTAGTACATGTGGAAGATATCAGATGCTAAGTACCATAAGAATTATAAGGCAGAGAAAGGGTATGGAAAAAGGAGGAACCTGGTTGTTATTTAGACATGGTAATTATAGATAATACTGCAGGCACAGGATACATGTACTGAGGTGGGCATGTTCTTGGTGTATTTAAGGAGCAACAAGGAAGCCAATGTGATTGGGACAGAATGCAGAATGGAGCTAGGGAATGAGGTGGGTGAACAGTGATTGGCAAGATCAATGCAGGGTCTTGGCCATTGTAATAAAAGGACTTTGGGTTTTATTTTATACAGAATGGAGCCCATGGAAATACATAGGTGTTTTAGTCAGCTTCTTCACTGCTGTGACCAGAAGAGCAACAAGAACAATTTTAGAGGAGGAAAGTTTATCAGGGGGCTCACACTTTTAGAGATCTTAGTCCATAGGCAACTGGCTTCGTTCCTCAAGGTTTGAGGTGAGGCAGAACATCATGTCAGAAGAGTGTGGTGGAGGAAAGTGGCTCAGGGCATCACATCAGGAAGCAGAGAGAGACTCCATTCACCAGATACAAAATATAGATCCAAAAGTCATGCCCCCAATGACCTACCTCTTCCAGCCACACCATAACCTCCTTCAGTTACCACTCAGTTAATCCTTATGATACCCCCGGTTATCGATGACGAGTTCTGCTTACATGTTGAAGCATAACATTAGAGAAGCACACCGAAGCAAATATATAAAGCAGGGCTTATTTAAAAAGGGATAACATAGACTTCTCCCAGGAATGAGAAGGGGGCCATAGCTGGTATCCTGGTATCCCAAGAAGCGAGGGTATTCTGTCTCTTTTATAGGTCTTAGGCTTCCTTTGTTCTCCTGCTCTCTTCCCCTTATCTCTCCTTCCTGCATGGAGATGGTTGGAGAAGCAGGTGAACTGGGAAAGGGCTGGATGGAGTAGCCCAGGACACATGAACAACTTTTACAACTCCCTGTAGCTGGGGACCTGGGGGGTGGTGGAGTGTCGCTGCCTGAAGCGGAAGTCGCTTGGAGCAGCGAACGCCACAGGAAAATTCGGAGGCAGGATGAAAATGAAAAAAGGTCTTTTATTCTTCTTCTCTCTCCAGCTCCAGCAATCACTCCAAATGCTCTAACTCCAACCACCACCTTCTTCTTCTTCCCACACACACTAACGAACCTCACCAGTTATATACATATAGCTTTAACAAGGACACGTGCTTACAGCTCGAGCTTATAGGTGCGTCACACAGTGTTCACGGGCATACAAAGATTCTTGGAATAATGTATTACTATCAGGTGGAAACTAGAACATCTTTTATGGCTCTCAGCTAACCGCAATCTTTAGCTATCTCCTTGATTATAGGCTCCTTCATTTCCCCCTTTTAGTTTTAAAAGAGGGGATGTTCTAGGACGTCCATGTGCAACCGACATTCTTACCCGTCATGGGAGTCTAGGCTGTCCTGACTCCTGGCTTAGGTTGACATGCCGGCCACATTAGACTGTCCCGTGTGACTGTGCCCTGTCTTAGGTTGTCCCCTTCTGGGGCTCTTACCCGTCATAGGCTAACCAGCCATCCAATAGAGCCCTTCAGGATCGACTGTGTGTTGACTAACAGCCGTCCAATTTTGAGGAGATGCTGCAGCTTTAAGGCGGTAAGCCTACTGCTGACGAGCCAAGTTTCCATAGCATATCAAGTTCTTTAAGCCAATCAGCTGCCCTTAGTTTCATCAAGTAACGCACTGAGTTCTCTTAGACAAATACCCGCAAGGCATTGTCCCGTAATGTCCCAAAATAATGGAAAATCAAAATGTCCATAAGTTATAACACAAAGATTCAGGAGGCCTCATGCATGCAGAGCAGAGGCCACACTGCTGGTTAGGTTGTTTGATGCTTGAGCAGCAGGGAAGCTTGCAGCGACCGCGGTCCCTGCAGTTGTAGCAGCAGCCGTCTTTTTGTATGTCTAGACATTTCCACCGGCAAATCTTCAGGGCCCGCTACCTAAAAACTCAAGCATCCATTATTAAGGGAAAGGCAGTGCTATTCCAGCACTGAGATCAAAAGGTGAGCTGTCAAACTAAAAAAAGAATTATTAGAGTAGAAAATAAAAGTTGATCTCTGCTCACACACATTGCTGCTTAAGCTCCCACAAACATAAGCTGGCAAAATATCACATTCAGAAATAATCAAAGAGAAACTGAGGGTGTTTACTGCATTAAAGATAAAGAAAAGCTAAAGGCACTTTGGAAAAATAATTTGTTAGCTGGAATCCTCGAGTCTCTATATACACAGCAATCCTATACCTGTTGAAATAATTCAAATTAATCAGCTATTAAACAAATGAAGTTAATAACAAATAAATGATCCTCTGTCGGAACACCAAAAATATCAGGTTATACAACATTAAACATATTCACAGCTGAAGAGAAGTCCCGGAGACAACTATAAATCAAAATTGATTATCATTATAATTGATTATCTAATTAAAATATTCTGAACTTATATGAATATCTATTTATCTATCTATCTATCTATTATCTAATTAGAATATTCTAAGCTTAAATGAATTAACGTTATTTGGATCTATATCTATCTACCTATTTTTTTTAAGCACTTAATTATTTGTGACGTCACACTAGACAGACGCACATATAAACATATATTTGTGACATCACATTAACATGAAATTTAGACAAATGCACAGACATAAAGACATATATAAAAGAGAAAAAAAAAAAGTACAATTGTGTATACACTGAAGAGAGATCTTCTTGTCCCGGCCGGGAAGAATGAAATTTAAGTTGTAAATTTAATGGAGGACTCTTTTAAGGGAATCACTCCATACCTTCATTTTGGTCCTCTTGATTTTGTACTTGTTTATTCAATCTAGACTCCTCAATAACTTCGTCTTGATCCTTTTGATTTTGTACCTGCTTTATCAGTCTAGATGGTATCCATATTGGAGAGGATTCATGCTTTGGAAAAACACAAACAGATCCTCTCCCCCAAATTAATACTGGGTCTGGACCCTTCCATGTACCTGAGAGAACATCCTTCCAGTAAACCAAAGGTTTATGTTGTTGGTGTGGGTTCCAGTGTCTATCTCCAGCCAAATGTCCATTAGAATCTAAAGTTAAGAAATTTAGGGTAAACAGGGCAACTGCCAATCTGTCCTTAGGATTTTTCCAGTTTCCATCTTTTTGCTTTAGTAACATATTTTTAAGTGTCCAATTTGCTCTTTCAATTATTCCTTGTCCCTGAGGATTATAAGCAATACCTGTTTTGTGGATAATATTGAACTTTGTACAAAATTGTTTGAAGTATGTGGATGTATATGCAGGGCCATTATCTGTTTTAAGCATTTTGGGGATGCCCAATGCAGCAAAAGCTTGCAGACAATGAGATATAGTATCTTTAACTTTTTCTCCGGAATGTAAAGAAGCAAAAATCATGCCTGAGCATGTATCTATGGTGACATGAATAAATCGTAATTTTCCAAAACTTGGCTCATGTGTGACATCCATCTGCCACAAATGATTGGGCATCAAACCTCGTGGGTTAACCCCATAATGTGGATTGGGCAAAAGTGTTACACAAGATGGACATTCTTTTACAATTCTACGAGCTTGTTCTTTTGTGATTTTAAATTTTTGTCTTAAGGTAGTGCTGTTAACGTGGAACTGAGAATGAAATAAAGTAGCTTGTTGTACTGTAGTAAATATAAATGTTGTTTTAGTGAGGGCATCAGCTTTTTGATTACCTTCATGGAGAGGACCAGGCAGATTAGTGTGAGCTCTTATGTGACCTATAAATAAAGGTTCTTTTCGTTGCCATAGGAGATTTTGGATTTGAGAAAACAATTTAAAAGCTGGAGTATGTGGTGCTATTGGACCTGCTAGCTCCAATTTTGGGACAGCATGTACAATATAATGGCTGTCTGAAAAAATATTAATAGGCTGTTCTTTAAAATTTTCCAGAGCTATTATTATAGCTTCGAGTTCCACTAATTGAGCTGATTTTTGATTAGTGATATGAATCATTTTTTCATTTTGAGTGACTACTGCAGCAGTACCATTAGAGGATCCATCTGTAAATACATTAAATGCTTTAGGAATGGGTTGATTTTTTATTACCTGTGGGAATATGATAGGATGATTGATACAAAAGGACAGTATAAGAGATTTAGGAATATGATTGTCAAAATTTGCAGAAGTAGAGCATCTAGCTATAGCCAATCATTATCATTGAAGCACAAATATTCAACCTGTGATGATGAATAAGGAGTAATAATAGTAGTGGGGGATGAATTCCAAATATTTTAGTAGAGGTTTTAAGTCCTTGAAGAATAAGTTTAGCCACCATGGAGGTATAAGACTCAATTGTACTTTTAGGAGAGACAGGCAAATGTATCCATAATATAGGTCCCTGTTGCCAAAATACTCCTGTTGGAGTATATTGCGAAGGAATAATAATCAATATTAGTGGTTGTGCAAAATCAAATCTATCACAATGGGATCTTTCAATGGCCTGTTCTACTAATTTTAGAACTCTCCTGGCCTCAGGAGTTAATGTTCGAGGTGAGGATGGGTCAGGGTTCCCGCGAAGGATGTCAAATAAGGGTTTTAATTGTCCAGTAGTGAGGCTTAGTGTAGGGCAAAGCCAATTAATGTCACCCAGTAATTTTTGGAAATCATTGAGGGTGGTCAAATGTTCTTTACTTATTAGAATTTTTGGGGGTTTAACAAAAGTATCCATGATTTTAAAGCCTAAATATAGTATAGGTGATCTGCTTTGAACTTTTTCTTCTGCTATATATAATCCATATTTTTTTAGATTTTTTGTTATTTCACTAAATATATTAAATAAGATTTGTTGATTAGGGTGAGCTAATAAAACATCGTCCATGTAGTGTAGACACATGAGGTCTTGATATTCGTTTTTAATGGGCTGTATAGCTCTGTCCACATATAGTTGGCACAGTGTAGGGCTATTTGCCATTCCCTGCGGCAATACTTTCCATTGATATCTTTTATCAGGGCCATTATTATTAATAGAAGGAATTGAAAAAAGCAAACCTGGGGGCATCCAGAGGATGTAGGGGAATTGTAAGCTGCCTGGTACCGAAACCCGGGCGGAAAAACTCTCGGAGGCAGAGTGAAGCTTTTACTACTTTTACTTCTACTTTCTTAGAGCTTAGAGAGGGAAAGAAAGATTTTTAGGGAGAAAGATTAAAGCGAGCTTTTCTTCTTGTTTTCTTAGCTTAGAGTCTTAGAGAGAAAGAATGATAGAGCTTCTTAGAAAGAAAGATAGAGCTTAGCTTAGAGAAAGATTAGAACTTCTTTCTTCTCTCTCCTTTCTTCCTTCTTCTTTCTTATGTCTTCTGTCTTCCTTGGGAGCCTCGGCCTAACTCTGACCAGTCATTACTTCTTCTATCTGGTTTCTCTTCTGTAACCACTTTGCCTACGTTCTGGCCGCTCTGATTCTTCTGACCGACCGAGTGACTGCCCGACTGACCGAATGAATTCGTTCTCCTAACTCGGACCGCTTTCACCCGGTTATATACCTTCAGCTTTGCGGGTGCCTACAGGTGCATCACATACATATCAGGTGGAACTTATGGCTTCCAGCTAGCTGCAACAGCCCTTCCTAATTAGGGCTCCTTCAGGGAATGGAAAAGAAACAGTCCTTTATATCAAGAGTTATAAGGTAATAGTTTTTTTTTGAATAGCTACAGGATTAGGCAGTCCAGGTTGAGTAGGGCCCATAATTTGCATTGTTTTGTTAATTTGTCTTAGATCTTGTAATAGTCTCCATTTTCCTGATTTTTTCTTAATTACAAATATGGGAGAATTCCAGGGAGAGGTGGAAGGCTCTATGTGTCCTGCTTCTAATTGTTCTTTAACTAATTGATGGGCCGCTTGCAATTTTTCTTTGGATAGGGGCCACTGAGGGACCCAAACTGGCTTATTAGAGAGCCATGGTATTTTTAAAATTGTTTTCTCAGTGGCCCCTAGAAAAAATGTCCTTTGCCTTTTTTATTATGATTAGGATTTTTATTCTTAACACCTGCAGGCTTGGTCGCTAGGTGTAGCCCCATTTGATGTAAGATATCTCTTCCCCATAGGGTAACTGGCAAGCTGTTTAAAACATAGGGTTTGAATGTTCCTGTATGGCCTTCATTGTCTTGCCAATTTAAGATTACAGCACTTTGTGCTGGGGTATTACTGTATCCCAAGCCTCTTAAACTGGTTGAGGCTTTCTGTAGAGGCCAGTGCTTAGGCCATTGTTGTAGATTTATGATGGAAGAGTCAGCTCCTGTATCAATCAGCCCCTCCATCTCTATACCTTGAATTTTTAATTTGCACATAGGCCTCCGTGAACAGTCCTGGACCCAGAAAGCCATAGGTCCTGAACCAGTGGAACCGAATGCTCTGCTATTTCTATTTTGTGGCATGCTTTTAAAAGAATTATGGAGACTGGGAATGAGGAGCAGCTGTGCGATTCTGTCTCCTTGATTTACGGAGATGATGCCCCTGTGTGTACTTAGCATTATTTTAATCTCTCCATTATAATCTGAATCAATAACCCCTGGTATAACATTAAAGCCTAATAAACTTTTGGAACTACGCCCAAGGATTAGTCCCACAGTTCCTGAAGGGAGAGGTCCCCTGATTCCTGTAGGAATCAGCTGAACCCCCATTTCAGGTGTCAGGACCACCCGGGCAGTAGAACAGAGATCTAATCCTGCACTTCCTCTTGTCTCTCTGATAAGGGAGTTAATGGGTAGGAGGGACTGTGACGAGGAATCATTTGAATCTGAGGGCCTTCTTCCTCTAGTGCCTCGTACATTTGTGGGCCCCGGGGCATTGGGCCCCGTGCCCCGTTTTTTGAAATCCTGGATAAATCATTTCCATATATATCATATCTAGAATGGCATTGATTGGCCCAATGTATACCCTTTTTGCACCTGGGGCATCGGCCTGGAGCACGGTATGAATTTGATTTTATTACCCTTGGGGGATATTGCTTAGCATATCTTGGTTGATTATAATACTTTTGTCTGGAATATCCTGTTCTAGGTTGAATCCTTTGGGAATTTTGAGGGGAGGAATTTTTCATCACTGCAGCAATTACGTTGCCTGTGATAACAGCCTCGTTAATGTCTTTGCACAGTCTGATATAAATTGATAAGTCTTTTTTACTTCTCCACGGCCTTATTGCATCCTGGCAATATTTATTAGCATTCTCGTATGCTAATTGGATAACTAGAGGCATAGCTTGCTCGACTTCGCCAAAAACTCTAGATGTTGTTTTTAAGAGTCTGTCTACAAAATCAGCATAAGGTTCGTTAGGCCCTTGTATAACTTTTGATAGGCTGCCTTGCAGATCCCCTGTGCCTGATATTGTCTTCCAGGCTTTCACAGCTGCAGTGTGTATCTGGGCATACACACCAGGATCGTATTGTAGCTGATTTTGTAGTTCGGCGAACTGACCCTCCCCTGTGAGCATATCTATATTGCATTGAGGGAAACCTGCTGCAGCATTTCTCTTTGCTATTTCTGAACAAAGTTCCTGGAATTGAGTTTTCCAGATTAGGTATTGTCCCCCACTTAGTACCACTCTGCATAGACTTTTCCAATCTGAGGGGGCTAAGATTAGGGTTTTAAGTGACTCTATCATACTTAATATGAATGGAGCTTGAGGCCCATAAGTCATTACTGCCTCTTTAAAATTCTTTATTGTTTTAAAGTCTAGGGACTCGTGATACCTTTGTCCCTCTTCATTTTGAAATACTGGCAGTTCTAGGTGCTCCTGCGGTCTATGTTGTTTGAGAGCATATAAGCGCTCAGAAAGGCCACCAATTTCTACCTCAAGGGCACGTACACTCCGATCAATACTCTTTATTGTTTCTGTTAGGGATTCTATCCATGAAGGAGCAGAGGGCACTAGTGGTTCCTCTATTTGACGGTCTTTTCTCTTCTTTAATTTCTTTTTGTTCTTTTTATTGGAGACTGTGCTCTCCGAATCGCTTTTTGATTCCTCTTCACTACTAGCTTCATAATTCCTAACCGGCTCAGTGGAGGAGACCGTTCTTTCATGGTTCGGCTCCTTGTTACTATTATTACTTTCACTAGTATCCTGAGTTTCAGCTTCTAAGGAGAGTACGTACTCCTCAGCTAATTTTATTAAGCTTCTGATGGCTTTTGCAGATCTTACTTTTGAATTTACATTCCTACTCTCCTTGCTGGTCTCAACTGAATCAGAGGATATGCTTTCTTGTTCACTTTTCTCACTATCTGAGTTCTCAATATCAAAAATTTCATTCATGGCTTTTATAAACCGACTTTTTGTTATATTTGCTCCCATCTTTTTAAATTTTCTTTTTTCTTACCTGGCTGCCGAATTCCCCGTACAGGCCACCACCTTCTTCTTCTTCCCACACACACTAACGAACCTCACCCAGTTATATACATATAGCTTTAACAAGGACACGTGCTTATAGCTCGAGCTTACAGGTGCGTCACGCAGTGTTCACGGGCATACAAAGATTCTTTGAATAATGTATTAATATCAGGTGGAAACTAGAACATCTTTTATGGCTCTCAGCTAACCGCAATCTTTAGCTATCTCCTTGATTATAGGCTCCATCAGTGGAGGGCAATTCCTAGAACATGTTACCTTGGTAGGTTATCTTGATAGGGTGGAGGAAAGGCTCTGAAGGCATTTCAATCCCTCAGGGGGCAGTCTCCAACTTCCTGAACTCACTCAAATTGGCCTCCTTGATCCAACATGACTTGATTTACCTATCTATACTGATTGCCTATCTAATGCTGGCTTCATTTATCAGATGATTAGTTCACTGATTGGGTCAAGGCTTTCCTAACTCAATCATTTCACCTCTAAGCCCTCTTGCACTGTCTCACACAGTGCTTTTGGGGACATCTAACATCTAAACCATACACTATGCAAGAGAAATAATAGCAGTGAATGAAAAGGAGGAGTAAGAGGCTTTGGCAAATGTTTAAGAATGTTGATTCTGTTATTTTTTACAGTACTGAACTTGACAGAAATAGGCAAGATATCACACCTACAATTTTCTTTTAAACATAAAAATGTTTCTTTGTCAATTTCTGAATTATGTACTGATGGAATAATGGCAAAGTATTACCACTTAAAAGTAAGCACAGTACTAGCATAAGGATAAGTGATAGATAGGCTTGGGCCGACAGGCCACCTCCCCCATGGAAATTTCCATTAGGAGCAACCTGGTTTCATTTTCCCTAGGCAGGAGCCAATCAGCTTAAAGGTCGCTCTGTTCCCCAGGCAGGAGCCAATAGGCTTAAAGGTTGCCCTGTTTACTGGGAAAAGAGCCAATAGCTTTAAAGGTCGCTTAGGCACACCCCCCCACCAGAAATCCCTACTTAAGTCCCTGCCTGCCTGTAGCTCAGACACAACAGCTCGTCCCTGCGGAGGGGAAGCAGCTGCTGCAACAGCTCCAGACTCACCGTCTCCAGCCCGATGGCAGGTGCCCCAGCTGACAGCTCCAGAGACCATAGCCGGCACGACCAGGCACTGACCCTCCATCCAGAGCTTGCATACCTCCCTCTCCCTGACTCCTCTCTCCTGATACTTCTTCTACCTCTGACCAGCCATAAAGGCTGATGAATAAATCTCTTGGTTGCACGGTTGTCTCTGGTATGATTTTTGCCCTTCAATAAGCACAATGGTCAATGGGATAGAGAGCCAAGATATGAACCCTCAAATATATGGTCAAATGATTTTCAAAAAGGATGCTGATGGGGAAAAGACAGTCTTTTTCAATAAATGGAAAGTTGTATATCCATATACTAAAGAATGAAGTTGGACCCTATGTCATATACAAAAATAACTCAAAATGGATCAAAAACCTAAACAGATGGATCAAAACTCAAACAGATTATTTGTACAGCAGTATTCGTAGATACACTATTTGTGATGGCCTAAAGGTGAAAATAACCCAAATATCCATCCATGGATAAATGACAAACAAAATATGATACATACATACAATGGAATATTATTTAACAACAGAAAGGAATGAAATTCTAGAACATGCAATAACATGAATGGACTTTTAAAATGTTATGATAAATGAAATAAATCAGACACACAGGACAAATATTATATGATTCCACTTATATAACATACTTAAAATAAGCAAATTAATAGAGACAGAAAGTAGCATGGTGGTTTCCAGTGGCAGGGGGTTAGAGGGAATGGGAAATTTAATATGCATAGATGTTCTGTTTGGAATGATGCAAAAGTTCTAAAAATGGATAGTGTACAACCTTATGGATATCTTAATGCCATTGAATTGTACGCTTAAAATGGTTAAAGTTGTAAATTTTGTTTGGTGCATTATACTACAATTTAAAAAAACAAAAAGAAAATGAAGGGCGGGGAAAGCATGTGTAAATCCTGCTTGTGCTTCACTGTCTCAGAGTGGAAGTGAACTCATGTAACCAGTTTATCAAACAAGCTGGATTGGGTATGGTACAAACAAAAAGAAACTTTATAGTCTTTTTTTCTCCCATGATTCATCTCAGATATCTTCTTTCCACCTACTTTATTTTTTATTTTTTTGTTTTTTGATTAAAGTTTGGTAGACCCCAAAGCTTTTCTGATAATTTCCAGTTAAAATAAGTCCAAGACACTATAATACTGAAACATTAAAACCTGTGCAAAACTCACTTGTCCACCCACCAAAATAGTTTGCTTGGAGAGCTTCTGTGAGGGTGAGATAGAAAAACAAGCTTAGCTTCTCCCATTTCCCTGCACCCATAACCTACAGATGCTGCTGTTGGCCTGTCCAGGCTCAAGAGGAAAAATCTTCTTTTTTTAAAAAATATTTATTTATTTGCTTTAGTTGTACACAATGGGTTGGTGCTGAGGATCGAACCCGGGCCGCACACGTGCTAGGCGAGCACTCTACTGCTGAGCCACAATCCCAGCCCCAGGAAAAATCTTCTTAATTGGTAAAGTTGTTATGTCATGTTGAAGCCCTCTGATTATATCAGATTTTAAATGCTGTGCTTTTCTCTTCTGTGGTGATTTTTTGATTCTCTAGAAAAGCTTAGACTCCTGAGATTCTTCTTAAACACTTCCTTTGACAGAAGCAATGCCTTCATCAACCAGATGCTTGGTTTCCCTCTCAGGTGGTGCTTAGGGTTCCCCAGATAATACAGGTAGTCTTCCTCAATAGAGTCCCTCCGAAGATGGGCCAGTGTGGGATACTTTACTCCCAGTCCAGTATCTGACTCTCTGGAAATATGTATGCACTTTTTCACCATCAAATTCTGAAAGTGCCCTTTGGATAGAAAGAAACCAGGGAAAGTAAGTGGCCCCTCAAAATGCTCATTGTCTCCTCAAACTCCTATTAAACATGTTGCTTCTTGCAAATAGTTTGGAGGTGAGAATGTGCACATATATGCAGATCTGGTCCCTCCCCTTCCTATGCCTCGATTCATCCTCCTGCATGTGGTGTCCTTTATAACTTGGGAGTTCCTCAAGCCTTTTGTTTTGTGGGGTTACTCCCACGGCAAAAAGTAATTTAGTTTAATATCTTCCTACACTCTAGCGTCAGTCACAATCTCTTTGTATTGCAAGACTGTCCTTTGCAAAGTATTGGGGAAGGGGGGACAGAGACATGTTTTATCTGACATTCCTGTTTGGAGTACTCAATAATCTCTAGCCTTCTGTGTCACGAATGTGTCAGCTGAGAGGGAACTTTAACCTTTACCCAGTCAAGTTATCTTCTTCCCAAAACTGGAAAGACATCTTTCCTTGGCCTCTCTAACCCTGGTCCCTGGTAAAAAGTGGAAGGACCTTTGCAGAAAATCTTGCCAAGCATATCTGTACTGTTTTCTGACTTAGGAATGTAATTTAGTGAATATGACTGAATTTTTTTTTTTTAAAAGAGAATCTAGCCTGTCTTCAGGTTCTCACTAATTATTAAGTCTCTGTATACATACAATTCCTCAGATGGGTGAGATATAAGACCCCTTAATGTATAAACTATGCAGCTATCCATATTCCTCCAAAATATATACAATGGCTTTTTAAATTAAATCTTATTTGTAACCTTGCTGTCTTTGTTACTCATCTTTCTGTCACTGTAACAAATGCTGGAGATAAGAGGAAAGGTTTATTTTGGCAATTGATCAGTCCATGATCAATTGCCCCTGTTGCTTTAGGGCCTGTGGCAAAGTAGCATATCATGATGGGAGTACATGGTTTAGCAGAACCACTTACCTCATGGCCAGGAGTGAAAAAGATGAAATGGAAGGGGCTGGAGTCCCCTCTGTCCCCTTCAGGGGCATTCCCCAGTGACCACAAGGCCTCCCACTAGGCCTGATCTCTTGAAAAGTTTCCACCACCTCTTGACAGTGCCTGGGGACCAAGCCTTGAACACATGGGCCTTTGGGGAACAGTCCACATCTAACCTATTAGCACTGTTAAAAATAGAGTTTAGGTGATGAAGGATTTGGGGAGGAGTAAATATTCAATTTCTTAAAGGAACTGGTTAGTGAAGTTATGATTAATTAAAAGTATATATATATATTTTCACATCAATATTCATTATAGTGAAAGTTTGGAAACAGGAAACAATATTTATAAGCTTCTTGAAGGAAAAAAATAAAAAGTTATGCATGAAAAATTAGGAATCAGAATAGTTAGCAACAGAAGCTGGTCAGAATGAACTCCTTAAGACAGTGGAATAATATCTTAATAACATTGAAAGAAAACAATTTCCAAACTAGAATTCTATACACAAACATCATCAAAGGCAATTGAAGATCAGGATGTTTTCAGACATGCAAATATCAAAAATTTGTCTTGGGCTGGGGAATAATTCAGTGGTGGAGTAGTTGCTTAGCAAGCACAGGGCCCTGGGTTTAATCCCCTGAAACTCCTCCTCCTGCAAACATATCTTCCAGATACTATTTCTGGATAGGAGCCAACAAAATTAGGTTATAAATCATAGGAAAGAAAGACACAGGAAATAAGCTTACGGATAAAGGAATTCACAAAATGATGGCAAAGGATGATGGCCGTATGACACCTATGCCCCAGTATAAAGTCCTGGCTTCAGGATTGTGACTCAAGAGAAAGACCCATGGAGGAGTGATGTTACCAAGATATGTCCTGCCCATGCATTGTCTTTCTATCTCAAATCTGCCTGGCCCAGGTTCTTGGCAATCCCTAGTCAGCCATGGCCATGCACTGTTGAAGCCCCTGCCTGTCTCAGTGACCTGCCACAGGCATCATCTGAGAACTTCCCTTTTACACCAGAGGAGTTCTTCCTTGATGTAGCCTGAGAATTGGAGTTGGTCATTGTGCACTAGGAGCAGAGAACACAAATCAACCTATTGTCCTGGCGGGATTTCTACCAGAGGCTGCTACTTGGCCCACAAGATAGACAGGCTGAGAAACCAACTATGCGCCTTGTATCATGGTCTGACCTGCCAACTTCCACATATGGTTCTCATAATACTCATGGAAGCTGAAGCCAAACTAGCTCAGAGAAACCATTCCTACCAATTATTTTGCTAGGAACTTAGCTCTGACAGTGGCAATACCATTTCCTTTCTTCAATGGCTAAGCATGTGCTTGATTCTAAATGTTTTTTACCAATCCTTTTCACAGTCACTTACATGTAAAAAGTAATTAATAAAATAACACATTTGACAAAATAGATGCAAAAGAGAAAGGAATAACTATGCTAACAAAAGCTACTAGAAACCCAGAGACAGATTTATAGAGTAATACATACATTGAAATTTAAATAACATACATAGTTATGTTGAAACTATAAAGTTATCAAAGTATAGCCTGATTTTCTAAAATTAATAACTTTGTAAGAGTGGAAGATAAGTCATAGTGGGGCACACCTAGAATCCCAGCATGTTGGGAGACTGAGGCAGGAGGATTGCAAATTCAAGGCTAGCCTCAGCAATTTAGCAAGACCCTAAGCAACTTAGTGAGATCACATCTCAAAATAAAAAAATAAAAAGGTCTAAGGATGTAGCTCAGTGGTAAAGTGCCCCTGAGTTCAATCCCTAGTACCAAAAAAAAAAAAAAAAAAGTGGGAGGAACATGATATTTAATATTCTTTAAATTTGTAGTTATATCATCTTTGCAATAAAAAAAATACAAGTATATATGCATCCTGTATCTCTGTAAATGGCCATAATAGTTGTGAATGCTCTAGCAAACCCCTCTCAGATGTTCCCAAATGTCCTTGCCATACATGCATGTAATACACATTTATACCTACTATCTCCATGTCCACACCCATCATTCCACTGATGAAGCATTCCTCAAGGTATAATACACATTTCAGTGGTTAATTTTCAGACCTTACTATGTGTGGATGATCAATAGTACTTTGCACAAGTGACTGTTCCTTTATACTTTAATGCTTATCTGTAAATATTTCCATGTGTAGCTCTAGAATATAACATTAAAAAATAATGATGCTTTCATATTAACATTTCTGTCATGTATTGACATCTAACCACCAAGTTGATGATGTTAGGGGATCTGCCATTGGGAGATGACTAGGTCATGAGGGCTCCATTCTCATGAATGGGATTAGTATCCTTATAAAAGAGGCTTGGAGGGAGCTGCCTTCCACCATGTGAGGACACAGAGAAGATGCCACCTCTGAGGAATGGGGCACTCACCAGATATTGGATTTGCTGGAGCTTTGGTATTAGGCTTCCTTCCCAGCCTCCAGAACTATAAGAAATAAATTTCTGATCTTTATAAATTATTCAGTCTAACACATTATGTTATAACAGCATGAATGGAGAAAGACAAACAACATAACATAAAATATAATTAGGATATCTAACATAATGAACAACAATTTCTTAATATCATCAAATATCTAGTCAGCATTTCAATTTCCAATTGCGTGGTAAGTGTTATAATTACTTTCAGTGTGTTTATGAAGTCAGTGTATAAATATAGTCTACACACTCATCCAAGCCTCTATCATCTCTTGACTTAGATTATTGAAATTGCCACCTAATGGATTTCTCTATTTCTATCTATCCTTCCTCCTTTCTGGTTGTGATTCATAAAAAGCAACTAGGACAATCCTTTTCAGATATAATTAAGATCATGTAACTATTCTGCCAATTCCTTTTTTTAAAATTACATTTCATATCATACTTACAGAGCACATTTTTACATATCTCTGGTTGTATACAAAGTATATTTACACCATTCATGACTTCATACATGCACTTAGGGTAATGATATCCATCTCATTCTACCATCTTTTTTTTTTTTTTCTTCACCCTTTTGCCCCCTACCTTTCCCTCCCTCCCCATTGCAATTCCTATATGTCTCGGGGTAAAAGCCTTTACAACAACAGACTACAGGATCCTCCATGATCTGGCCACCCTGCCGCCCTGAAACTGGCTCTTATCTCCCTACCTCTCTCTCCCATCCTATATCATCCTAGACACACTATTTACTTTGCTGCATCTTAGAAATGTCAAGCACATGCAGATCTCAGAACATCATTCAAACTCTTCCCTGGAACACCCTGCTACCATCTATCCACATGGCATGCTACCTTCAATTTCTTCATATTTCTGCCCAAATGTCTTTTTATTAATGTAAAATAATTACTTTCCCTGAACTCCCCTGCTCTAACACTTTTTGTTGGAGCAGGGGAGTTCTTTCTTCATAACACTTACCATCTTCTGATTATTTGTTTATTTGTCTGCCTGTCTTGTTCTCATATTAGATTTTAAATTCAAGAAGCTAACTTGCTCATTGCTAGTTTCATCCTAGTGCCCCTAGCATGATGTTGGTATTCAGTAAATATTAGCTGAATGAATAGATGGGTGAATATAAGAATCAATGCATTAGGATCATAGGAAAGGTGGTTCTTCAGATGTTGCTGCATAGTATTTTGAAAGCTTTAAAGGGAAGAAATAAATAACATTTTTAGAGATCATAGAGAATGAAAATAGAGTTAGATTTTTCTTTATGTAAGAAGTTAGAGATTTTCTAATAGATTGTAGCTAGAGATGGATGCCAAGGAAACAGTACTGGAGCTGAAGGTTTTCCTCGATGTCATTTGTTTTATCTCTGCAAGTTCTTACAAGATGTGTTAAAAGATGGACTACCAAGCGGGTAGGAGCCTCATCTAACTCACCTAAGCCATAGGAAGCTAACAAGTTGTTGATAAATAGACAACATCTCCTTCCCATAAAAAATGTGAAGGTTGAAAAATCTGATTCAATAGCCATTGGACTAAATGGGATTGGAGATTATAATTAGAGGGAAGGGATCATACAGAAAGGCCTCTTATCACTGACACATCTTTAAAAATTCCCTCACAGTCAGTAACTATTCCTTCCTTATCCTTGGCTCATTTTATTGTTTTAAATGAAGGTCCATCTATAAAAGAATAAGAGGCATTTTTTTTTATTCTCTGTGATCTCTAAAAATGTCTTTACTTGAAGTAGAAATAACAGGTGCTGAAACACATTTTCATCTATGGAAGTTCAAGTTTCCATATCCAGTATAGCTACAAAAATGAGCGTGAACTTCCTTCATAGCACCATGAGGGAGACAAAAGGTTTGAGGTGAGAAGAGATATAGAAGGGAGAAAGTAGCACCCACTTTTCTTACTTGGTATTTACCCATTTGTCTTCCTTCTAAAGAAGTGTGCACCCTCACACAAAACCTAGGAGAAACAAATTTCAATATCCTCCTTGTGAAAAAAGTAAAATGTTACAGAGACATTATGATGCAATGGGGACCATATGAAAGACACTGCTAACATTATGAGGTCAGGAATTTTTTATGAAATGTTTGCCTGTAGGAAATGCATTAGACCTAAGCCAGCCTTCCTCCCTGCTAACATCCTAAGGTAACTCTTACTCCTACCCATAGGCTGGAATTTTTAGATCAAAGGAATGAGACTTAGGGAAAACATTGAGACAGCAGAGCAGCATTGCAGGAAATGGAAGGTTTTTCCCATTGGCAAATAAAATAATTCTTTATTTCTCTACAGAAATAAAAGATTCCCTATGTCCACATGGATGTCAAAGAGAAAAAGCATTTCAGCACTGCAGTTCAGATTAACAATTTCAGAACAGCCTTGAATGGGTTTCAAAAATTGGTTGAAGAGACAGCACTCCAGAAAAAAGATGAAAAAGCAGGCTTGTTTTTCCCAAAAGAAGGTAAGAACAGTGATTACAGGGAAGTATAGTTGGGGCTGTTGATTAGAACTGGAAAGTGTTTTAAGCCATCAGAGAAAACCAGTTTAGCTTAATACAAGGACACCAAATATGCGTCCTGAAGATCTGAGTTCTTGTTCTTTCTCTGTCTCCAAATAGCTAATTGGACTTGGGGGAGATATTTTTTCCACTTCTATGAACCTTCATTGTCTCAATTTTAAAATTAGAGGATTGGATTAACTGATATCTTGGGGTTCTTTTGTAGGCACTACGATTTGATTGCTCACTGGTTGACCTGGAATTCGCAATAGTTAGTGTCTAGTGACCATGTGGAAAGCCATATGTGCTGCTCTGTTAGATTTCTGTCACTGTAACAAAATTTGAGATGATCAGCATAAGAGGAGGAAAGGTTTATTTTGGCTAAGTGTTTCAGAGGTTTCAATCCATGGTTAGTTGTTCTGTTGCTTTTGGGCCTGTGGTAAGGAAGCATACCATATTGAGAACACATGGTAGAGGAAGTTGTTTGCCTCTAGGAAACTAGGAGGTAAAGAAAGAGAGAGAAAGGAAATTGGCTGTGGTCCCAATATCCCCTTCAAAGGCATACCCAATGACCTAACTTCCTCCCACTAGGCCCTACCTCTTAAAGATTCCATTACTTCCCAGTAATTCCACAGTCTGATAACCAAGTTGTTAAACACATGGGGCCTTGGGAGACACTTATTCAAACCACAGCAGCATTCCTACTATCTCTTTATCTAAGGCTATCATGATACCATGAGGACTTTAATAAGTAATACACTATGACTCCATTGTCTGGGACATTTCTCATATCTCTTGACAGGAATGATTTGAGCATGCTAAGATAGGTGAATGTAGTGGACAGTGGTCTGCCAAGACCAATCTGACTAGCAGAGATCCCAATGCAGAGCCATGGCCATGTTCAAGGGGAGTAGTGTAGTATGCTTTTTGGGGCCCAAGGACAGTCATGAAGAGTAAGGCTGAATAGCACAGTCAAAACCCAATAGAACAAATGCTATTGTTGCAATAAAAGGAACAAGGGTCAAATAATTGCTAAAGGGACAATGTGGCCTGCCTTATAGTGTGCCAGGCTGCGTAATAATATGTAAGTAAGAAATATTCATTTTGGGTGTTTGAACCCAAACCAATATTATTTGAATAGCATTTAATAATTTACAAGTCATTTTAGTAAGTATAATTTAATATGATTTACATGGCAATCTGAATAGACAAAGATTACTAACATGTCCATTTTATTTGTGAAAAGATAGGAGGTAGAGATGAGTCACCTGCCCAAGTCACTCACCTAATAAGTGTTAGAGCTAGGTGTAAGACCTGTTAGATAAGCACTTTGGGGTAGTTTTGTACTCGGACAGACTTTATAAACTTCTCAATAAAATTTTAATTTACCCCAGTTTACTTATTTTTTCTCTTTAACTGATTTTCAAAATTCTTACCATCTTTTCTGAATCTTCTATGGGATCTCTGCCCCTCCCAGCCAAGTTTCCAATATTATATGAGAAAGCATGGCCCAAAGACAAGACATCTCTCAAATTCTTTTTCTTCCACTTTCAAACTACCTAAAGCAGCACCTGTCTTCCCTCCACTCCTCCAAGGCTGTCACCTCGCAACAACAGCCTCAAAATCTCCTTTCACTGGCTCTGTCCTCTCCATCTAAAAATATACTCAAGTGTCCTGACCTTGACTTTCTCTTTCCTTTAAGCTACCACTGTATATCTCTCCTTTGCTTCTCCACTAAATTTCCTTACAGCATTACCACTTCATTTTCAACCTTCTCCAGCCTGGCTTTCCTCATCACTTTGCTGAAAATGCTCTTACTAAGGTATTTGAGAACCTAACACAGTTGCCAAATTCAATAAATTGTTTTCCCCTTTGCAGCCCACTTAGCCATTTTGCTGCATTGACACTGTTAGCCGCCTCTGCTTCAAGAAATGCCCTCCCACTACATCTTTTGTCATAACACTCTCTTCTGGTTTTTTTCCTTTATCATTTTTTCTGTGCCTCTTTTTCTCCTTGAGCTTTGCCTACTGTGTTCTCACTGGGTCTTATGGCATAAACATCATTTACCAAGCCAGTTTATCTGGTATAACCTTTGACTGTGTCATAGTATTTTTCTCTTGGGTTATTATAACAGCCTGTTAATAGTCTACTTGACAAGAGTTATTCCTTTTTCTATACTTTACTTTTTCTATACAGCTTTTCCCTTTACTAAATTAGATCTGCCATATTCCTGGCTTATTAGCTGACCTCTGAAATCCATATATGTTAACTTGGCATGCAGGGCCATTCACAATCATGCCTCAACCTACCTTTCCAGTCTCAGTTCCTGGCACTTTCTTTCCTGTACCTTCTGCCCTATCATAAATTTTTTAGCATTTCTAAGTATGTCATACTTTTAATCACTGATTTTGCTTGCATCATTCCCCCAATGTAGAGTTCCTTTTCTCCTTTTTCTTTTATTTTTCTTTGATGCCTGTAAATTTCTGTTCGTCTTTTAAGACCCAAATAAAATACCACTTCTTTGCAAAAACTCCCAAACTTCCCCTAAGGAAAGCCATCTTCAGACTTCGAATGCACTTATTGCTGTCTCAAGGAATTTAACTGCTGTATTTAGCCTGCTGAAATTGATATATATCTATGTCTATGTCTATATCTATGTCTATGTCTATATCTATATCTATATCTATACCTATATATGTTCCTGTCCCTTTTCCCTCACCATTGACCTGTGAGTGTTTTGAAGGTTTTGTAACCCTGAGGCTAGCACAGAGTCTGATGTCAAGGAGGTTCTCCTTAAATGTGTGCTTAACAAATAAGTTAACCTTGCTTCCACTGAGAGGCTTGTAATCACAAAGCTGCATTGAAAATGTCCTCCCTATATAGTTTTTAAGATTAGATGAAAGAGTAATTACTGCTAGACAAATGACTATGACCAATGACTACTATAACTGAGGCACTGGTCTGAAAGATTGAGAAGGGAAAAATATAATTGTAACTTATATTAGGCTGCTAATGCTGCCTGAAATAAATTTATATTCATTAATAAACATTAGAAAATGAGGCCTACTGTTTACTATAAGCAAGAAGCTAAGAATGAGAGAATGTTTTCAATGGAATAGTTGTCTATCTCAAAAATGACATTAGGTAGACTGCAGTAATTTGTCCCAGCAATATTGCTCTTAAATCTTGCCAGTGACCTGATAGAATCCAAAACATCCCAGGACTGGAAAATCTGATCATACTTATTAGTGACATTTACAAGAAAACACATATCTTGTTCTAGCTGGTGTGAATTTAAAATAACTAAGTAACTATTTGTGTGTCTTATAGGAATTTCAAACTTAATTTGACCAAAATGGAATAATTTATTTTTTTCCAAGAAGCGTAGTCCCTTTCCAGTTACCCCTGTTTTGGTACCTAGTACATAGGGCATTGCTGAGTTCTGAAACCTGAAACCTGAATGCCATTCAAGAACAAGGTTTCTCAACCTTATCACTATTGACCTTTTGGTCAAATGATTTTTTGTTTCTGTATACGTGTACGTGACGGTGGCATTGGGCTGTCCTATACATTGTAGGGTGTTTAGCAGCATCCCTGGACTCTACTCACTAAATGCCAGTAGCACAGCCACCCCTAGTTTTGACAATCAGAAATGTCTCCAGACATTACCAAATGGCTTTTGTACAGGTTTGCGTGTGTGTGTGTGTGTGTGTGTGTGTGTGTGTGTGTGTGTGTTTGGGGGTGGGAGTAGACACAGTATCTCCTCTGGATAACAATCATTGCTCTCAACTCCTGCCTTTCCTTCACTCACCACTTCTGTCCCCAACAACTTTCAGTCCATTAGCAAGTCCTTGCAATTCTACTTACAATCATATTTTACCATGTCCACTGGGATCTCTAGGGTGCTCACATCACTTATCCCCCAACAGGGAACACTTTCAAAAGTGAAAGAGAAAGGGTGTGCCATTGATAATTAAGTTGAGAAAAGAAGTATAAGTGAGTCTCTCTATCGCAGTCGAGCATGTACAATCACCTGCAGTATCACCATAGCCCAAGCCTCAGAAGCATGGACTAATGCAATTGCCCCTAGCTGGTTTTACATCTTTCAGTGTCACCTCCTCACAGAAGCCAAAGTACATTTAAAAAACAAAATTTAAGTCAGATTATCCTTTTCCTCTGTGAAACCCTCCAGTGACAGCCTACCATAGTACTTAGGATAAAATACCAACTCTGACCCTAGGCTAGCCATCTTGTGTCTCTGGTCTCAGCTCACAGCACTTTCCCAGTACCGGCTAATCTACACTCACTCACCTTCCCAGAACACACAGACTTCTTTCCAGCCTCAGGGCTTTGTGTTTATCAGCCTTTGTCTAAACATTATTGTCTTCTTTACAAATGACTGACTCCTTTTTTCTTAGCTTAATATTAACATTCCTCAGCTTAGCATTCTTATCTTCCTCCTTAGAGAAGCCTAACCTGAGGTCCCCAACATCATATAATTCTGTCACAGCTCCCCATTGATTGCTATCCTCCCACTTATCTCATTCTATAACGCCATTTAGTTTTACTTTGCAACTGAGGTATGACATACCCATAAAGTCAACAATCAATGAAGTGCAATTATAAGCTTCAGTATATGGAGTTCATTAATTTTAACATTTGTAAACATACCTATAGCACCAACCAGACCAAGACAAAGAACATTTCTAACCTCTGGCAGGTTCCCTCATGCCCTTTTCCAGTAATACTACCTCCCACCTTATAAATAGATAACCACTAACTTAATGTCTGTCTCTATTAATGAGCCTTGCCTGTCATGATCCGTGAATTGTTTGTTCACTTGTTCATTTTCTGATCCTCTGCCTAGAATATAAGCTCCTTGAGAGCGGGAATCCTGCTTACTGAGTTTCCATTCTAAGTCACATGTCTAGCTAGACAGTTCTGACACACAATTCTCGATATAGTTGTGTTAACTAAATAAAAGAATCTGATCTTCTCTATACAGTTTGAGAAATCATTGCATCTAACTCTTTTGTGAACTTCTTACTGAAACAGACCTCCTATGGAATTGTTTTAACATCCTGAACTTCCTCAAGCAGAGAAGGAAATTGAGAAAGTCTCCCCTGGCCCAGGAAGGCACTAAGGAAGCTGAAGCTATGACACATTCTCTAACTAGAATAGCCTAGTTAAATCTACATATGTGTATCTCCTGGCTTTTGTTTCTATAAATTGTAACTGCTTCTGTAAGACTGAAGGAGGAACAATCTAGCTGCTTCTCCCCAGTGTGATCAAACTGCATTAAATTCATTTTTCCTTTCTATATTGCTTGCTCATTTCCTATGTGGGTGGGTGACTGACTCCAGCCAGCTGGGATCCACGCAGTTTTCCAAACTTGGCTGCAGGTAACCTAACCCCAGTGAATCAACATATTTGGCAAAATGAAGATTCAAACACTGGTGTGTGTGTATATGTGTGTGTATTTACACAGTGTCAAAGAGCCAACCAATAATTGCTCTTTGCACACTCTACATTTCATTTAAGATGAATTTTAGCAGAGACTCCAGTTGGTGAAACTTTTCACAATAAGAAAGAAGTAGTAATTCATTTTCTTATTTTGGGGTTCCTGCGCAAAATTTCTTTTTTTTTTTTTTTTTTTTTGGTACTGGGGATTGAACTCAGGGGCACTCGACCACTGGGCCACATCCCCAGCCCTTTTTTGTATTTTATTAGAGACAGGGTCTCACTGAGTTGCTAAGTGCCTCGCCATTGCTGATGGCTGGCTTTGAACTCATGATCCTCCTGCCTCAGCCTCCCAAGTGCTGGGATTACAGGCGTGCGCCACAACGCCCAGCTTCCTGCGCAAAATTTCTAAGATAGCAAAGGCTATCTTTATTATCAAAGATAACAAAGGCTATAGAGAATACACAGTACACCAAAAGCAAGATATTTTCTGCAGATTTAGTAATATTTTAGTCAATGGCCTAGTTATGTTTCCAAAGATAAGATCTTTTTTTTTTTTTTTTTTTTTTTTTTTTTTTGTGGTACCGGGATTGAACTCAGGGGCACTTGACCACTGAGTCACATCCCCAGCCCTTTCTTTGTATTTTATTTAGAGACAGGGTCTTACTGAGTTGCTAAGTGCCTCGCCATTGCTGAGGCTGGCTTTGAACTCGCAATCCTCCTGCCTCAGCCTCCCAAAGTGCTGGGATTACAGGCGTGTGCCACCGCGCCCGGCTAAGATCTTTAAAATGCAGATAAATTTGGTTTTTATAGGCTGAATTAAGAAAATATAAGGTTAGGAAATAGACAAAAAGTTGAAATGTGAAATATTGGCCTTGGAATTTGATAAAAATGTACTTTTGCTTTTTCCAATATAGATGTCATTGATTATGACAAGTTTTATTCATCGGTTAAGGAACTTTTTGGTCCAGAAGTGAAGAATCAGGATGTGAAATGCTTTTATAGGAAACTCTGCAACAACCCTGATGCATCTATGGACTGGTGTGAGGTAGTCACTTTTCATGTTTACAAGAAATTCAGTATTTGCCTTTGTTCAGAATAAATAATTAAAGTATTACTTTCAGAGAAGTTAAATCTACAATATGTATGGATCATATTTCAATATCTATAGCCACACAATATAAAGTGGGTAAACTAAGTGGCAGTTTAACTATAGAATTGGTGAGTAACTCTTAAGTATTTTTAGGCCAGCCAGTGAATTGGAAGAACTATAGCTGCCATTAACAACAATCAAGATTTTAATGGCCTTAATTGAAAATTTTTTTCTTTCCATTTCTTTTTTTCTTTCGTTTCTTTCTTTCTTTTTGTTGGCAGGGGGCAGGGGGTGGGGATTGAGATCAGTCCTTTTATTTTTTAATTTGAAATAGGATCTTGCTAAATGCTAAGACTGGCCTTGAACTTGCAATCTTCCTGCCTTGATGTTTGGTCATTGGGATTAAGGCATGTACCACCACACCTGGCAAAATATTTCTTTTCAATAGCACCAATGTATATAAGTGTTTAGTGTGTCTAAATTCTTAATATATAAGAAGGTGATTGATTACCTCTGTCATTTCTTGAGTTTTCTGGTTGGTACAATATTAACTCTTAAAACACATGTATACAGAGTAATTAAATAATTTAAAAATTATCTCTCTTTCAAAAATCAGCAGAGGGCTGGGGATATAGTTCAGTTGGTAGAGTGCTTGCCTTGCATGCACAAGGCCCTGGGTTCAATCCCCAGCACCACAAAAAAAAAAAAAAAAAAAAAAAAAAAAAAAAAAGATACAGCAGACCAAAGAAAAAGTAATCACTTAAAGAATTTAATGATCACATTTAACAAGCTGATAGATATGTATAAATGGAACTTTGAACCTAAGACATAGGGCTCAAACTACATATGTGACTATTACAAAATTGAACATCTGTCTAAAAAGAACAGATCAATAAACTCTAATAGAACAAAATTAGAAACAAAATAAAAGATAGTCCAAATCCCAAAACCAACAAAATAAGATAAATAAAAAGTTAACAGTTAACTTTGGGGGGGAAATTAACAAACAAAAAAGAATGTCTACTAAGGTTTTCAGGAACACATAATTCCCATATTATATTGATTATTTTTATAGCCTAAGAACAGCAGAAAATCTATCCAACTCAGCTTTATGAGGCTAAAATAACACTGAATTGAACAAAG
The DNA here is from genome assembly GCA_025594165.1 of Tamias sibiricus. NCBI lineage: Eukaryota > Metazoa > Chordata > Mammalia > Rodentia > Sciuridae > Tamias > Tamias sibiricus. The sequence goes on along the minus strand of CM046669.1, from coordinate 64,807,407 downwards.
GAACTAAACCAATATTCTTTGTGAATATAAATACTAAAGTCCTAAATAAAATGCTAACAAGTTGACTCCAGTTGTGCATTTAAAACTCATTTCGAAGTAGAATTTACCCCAGAAAAGTAAGGATAGTTCAATATTAGAAAAGTCACTAATATACTTCTTTTAACAAGTTAGGAAGTAAAACAATACAAAGATCTTAATCAGAGGTCAACAAACTAAGGCCTCCAGGCCAAGTCTAGACAGCTACCAGTTTTTGTAAATAAAGTTTATTATAGCAGGGTACAGTAGTACATGCCTATAATCCCAGCTAGTCTGGCAGAAGGACTTCAAGTTTGAGACTGGTCTGGGCAACTTAGAGAGACCCTGTCTCAAAATAAAAAATAAAAAGGGCTTGGGGGTAGAGCTCCCTGGGTTCAGTTCCCAGTACCTAATAAATAAATAAATAAATAAATAAATAAATAAATAAATAAATAAATATTATTAGAACACAACAATGCAAACTCATTTATGTATTCTCTAGAATTGCTTCTGCCTGATAATAGCAGGATTGAATTGTTCTGACAGAGACCAGATGGCGTGCAAGCCAAACTGCACAGCCTTTTTCAGAAAAGTTTGCTGACACCTAATCTTAAAGTAAAATAAAATAAAGTAAAAAAATAAAAATAAGGAAAATATTTGACAAAAGTTCAATAGCTATTCCTTCTCTTAAAAGAAAAAAAAAGGGGGGCTTGGGAATATAGCTCAGAAGAGTGCTTGCCTAACATGTAGGAAGCCCTCAGTTCCATCTCCAGTATTGTGCCAAAAACAAAAACAAAAAAAACTTAACAGAATAAGACTAATAGGAAATTTCCATAACTTGATAGTTTTTATTGCTACTGGAGCAAATTTCTGAAAGTTTATCAATTTAAAGAAACACACATTATGTCACAATATCCATGGATCAGGAGTTTAGGAATAGCTTAACTGAGTCTTCTGCCCAGAGTCTTGCAAGACTGCCAGGTGTTAGACTGTGTTCTCATTTGGAGGCTCCAACTGGGAAGAATCTGCTTTAAAGCTCATTCAGGTTAACAGAATTCTCGTCCTTTCTGTTATAAAACTGAGGGGTCTCAGCCTTTGAATGGCTAGAGGCTGGAAGCCACCCTCTCCTCCTAAGGGCTGTCTGCAGTTCCTTGTCACACGGAACTTTACACAGGCAGTTCACAACATTTCTTCTTCAGGGCCATCTTGAAGCCTACCTTCTTTTATTGTAGGCTAAGACCAAGTCTTATATAATGTAATATAGTCATGAGAGAAATAGCCCATTACATTTACCATACTTTTGTTGGTTAGAAGGGAATAACAGTTTTGATCATTCTCAAGAGAGAGAGATTATGCAAAGTGTGACTCATGTTTATAAGCAGAGGAGAGGCCCTCTTTAGAATGTGTCCACCATAGGGACTTAACAGAAATGTATTTAAGTAACATACTTAATGATGAAACACTAGAAACATTACCATTAGAGTCAAGACCATGAAAAAGATGCCTATTACCACTACTACACTTCAACTTCAGTATTTTTTTGAAGGTTACAATGCCAAACAAACAAAAACAAGTAAAGGCTAAAAATATCCAAGAGAATCCCACAGAAAACTATTAGAAGTGAGATGAGAGTTGAAGAGAATTCCAAGAATTTGTCAGAATCAATAACTTCCACAAACCACAATAACCACACCTCTCCTCCACCAAAACTAAAAGGAAAAAAATTCCATTCAGAAGAGTAACAAATAATACAGAATATTATGAGATAAATCTATTAAGGAGTATTCAAGACCTACTGAAAGAATAAGAACAGAAAAATAGAAAAGCTTAATTTGCAAAGAACCCACTTGTCTCCAAATTATGCATTTAATAGAATCCCAATAAAAAGCCATTTTATAATTAATGTGGCTAAAACTAATAGATACCGCAACATACTAGTAACTCAATTTCAATACATCTTATGTCTATTTGATAATTCCTTTAAATATTTCGATTTGCTTACAGCAATTGAAAACTATTCTCACAAACTTCTGTGAGTACTAATAAAACTTAGATTATCTACAGATTAGTTTGGAGATTCTTCTGTGGAGCATATGTCTAAAACATGTTCATTTTTACAAGAAATGAAAGTAAACAGAGGATTTTCACTTAAATCTTTACTTGACTATGATATCTAAATTGAAATAAAGAACATGCAATATATATGAAAATATGTAATCTGGGAGAAAATAGAAATATACAAATCACAAGAAGGGATCATGTTTCAAAGATAATGAATTCTGATTAACAAGCTTCACTTCCTTCCCTTTCACGAGCCTGTTGCTTACATACAAAGGATGTTTTTTTTTTTTTTTTTTTTTTTTTTTTGTGTGTGTGTGTGTGTGTGTGTGTGTGTGTGGTACCAGGGATTGAACTCAGGGGTACTCGACCACTGGGTCACATCCCTAGCCCTTTTTTGTATTTTTATTAGAGACAGGGTCTCACTGAGTTGCTAAGTGCCTCGCCATTGCTGAGGCTGGCTTTGAACTCGCGATCCTCCTGCCTCAGCCTCCCAAAGTGCTGGGATTACAGGCGTGCACCACCGCACCCGGCTACAAAGGATGTTTTACCAGAGGCTGCACTATAAACATTTTAGTCTTGAATTCATGGCTACTTTCCTGAAATGTCTTTGATTTTGAGTTGTAGTTTTCTGAGAGGTTTTCAGCTTGGTTAACTGAATTTTATACAGTGATGATCTATTTTTCTAGAACATATTACGAGTTATTGTTTACATTGCTAAAATCAGAGTGCGTTTTACTCAGGATACAGTAAATAGAACTTCTAAGCACCTTCCAGATATTACTAAGGAAGGGAGACCTGGTATATTGAACAAAGGTTGGAATAGAATTTAGATATGACCTCCTGCTTAGATTGTTTAGGTAAAACCAGACAATCAAAAACAATTGAGAAAATCTGGATTTATCCTTAGTGAAGATAATATAACAAAACCTTATAAAAGCTTTGATAGGAAAGACCATCATCATTGAGGATGAATTCTTAGATATTGTAGACCTGCATGAACCAAAGAGTTGCCATTAGTCATGTGAAACTAACTGAACCCTGGAAATGTGACTGGTCTGAATTGAAATGTGCTGTAAGTGTAAAATACATATCAGATTTCAAAAGCATAGTATGAAGACAATGTTTAAGTATCTCAAAAACAACTTTTTGTGTTGTTTACCTGTCAAAATTATATTTTGCACTGGCCATGGTGATGGATGCCTGTAATCCCCAGTGGTTTGGGAGCCTGAGGCAGAAGGATCACAAGTTCAAAACTAACCTCAGCAACTTAGTGAGACCCTGTCTCAAAATAAAAAATGGAGGAAAAAAAAAGAGGCAGGTCAGGGATGTGTCTTAGTGGTTAAGTGTCCCTGGGTTCAATTCCTGGTACAAAAAATAAAAAAATGAAAAATAAATGTGTATGTGTATTGCATCTATTAAGTTAAATAAAATATATTAATAAAATTGATTTTATTCCCTTTTGTTTTACATTTTTAATGTGATTACTAGAAAATTTAAAGCTTTATATGTGACTCACATTTCCTTTCTATTGAATAACACAGAAAATGTCAGAAATAGAAGAATAAATTCCTTCCTGATGAGGAAGGACAAATTTTTATGGGCAAACAATGGAAAAATTAAGAGACCTTGTCTGACCATATCTGATAGAAGGAGTCTAATTTTGAATTTTTTGGTATTGCCTCATTCTACCAAATTACTTTTGTAGGATTGCCTTTTCCTACATAATTAATTGGACTAGCCATGAAGTACTCAAAATCAGTTTTAATATAAAAAGAATAATCTAATCACCTATAAAAGAAGATATGTGGCATTTTCTCTGAGAACACAAGCTTGAGAGCAAAGGTTAAGCTTTGCATGTTCACATATCAGATCAGGGAAAATGATACAATTAACCATGTGGTTGAAGGTGCCCATCTGAAGAATGTGATGTCAAAGTCTTTTTGTCAACTAGTTTGACAGGTTTGAACGTGCAGGCTCATCTCTTAAATTTGGGCAAGAATACAAATAGAGGTTCATATACCATACGTCCAAATATTTTAAAATTATAAATCCAGTAAATTGTTAAAACAAATGGGTTCTGTCCTCCAATTTTGACAAATATAACTTATCAGGCCCTGGAGGTCCAGATTAAAATTTAAAACTTGATCTCATACTCCTTATATTTTCACACTCAAACATGGAAACAAGGTGACAGCTGGCCCTGGACAGCCTCCCTTCATTATCATTACTGGGTCTATCCCACATCATAGAGGCTATGTATGCACATATAAGGCCACCTGAATCTACAAGTCTAACTTTTCCATACCTTCACTTCCTCCAACTCTATCCCTTGGCCACCTCTCAGACATAAGGTACACTCAGCTAAGATGTGCAGTACTCCCTCCTGGAGATGGGCTTAGGTGAAAGGTTTCATGGGCTCTAGGAATAGAGTCTAGGCCCTTTAGGCAGGGAATTCTGGGATTCCAGAAAGTAGGACATGATTTTAAAAGTATCAGCATAAACTCCTGGTGGACAATGGTCCTTAAACTTTCATGAAAGAACTAGATTAAAACTGTGTAAGCCAATCCCACAAAACCAAAGGCCGAATGTTTTTTCTAATACGTGGATGCTAATTCACAATAAGGCGAGGGACACTAGGGAAAAATAGCGTTACCTTAGATTAGGTAGAGGGAAGTGATGGCAGGGGAGGGAGGGCATGTGGGGATAGAAAAGATAATGGAATGAAACAGACATTATTACTGTATGTATATGTGTGGCCACATAACCAATATGATTCTGCAACATGTACACTTAGAAAAATGAGATATTATATCCCATCTATGTATGATATATCACGGTGCATAAATGCATTCTACTGTCATGTATAACTAATTAAAACAAATAAAAAAATTTTAAAAAACTGTGCGGTCCAACATGGTAGCCACAGCCACATATGCTAAATGCATTTAAATTAAATATAAATTCAGCAGCTCAGATGCACTAGTTACATTTCAGGTGCTCATTCATATGCGACTAATAGCTATTTTATAGGACATGACAACTTAGAGAATATCCCTATCATCACAGAATGTTCAATCAGACAGTACTGATCTAAAAGCATAAGTCCTAGGGCATGGGTCTAAAGGCAATTTTGCAAGTATAAGCATGACTGTTTTGATCCAACAAAGTAGAAAACCAATAAATATGTATTTGTTAGCAAAAACTCTCATCCAAAGAAAAGTGAAACTGTTAGTGACTATACAACATCATACAGAAGTTTCCCCCTACTCCTGAAACATATAAGGGTGCAACATGAATGTATTTTTTTCCAGGGTTTAAGCTTTATCACACTGCAAATCCTTTGAATATTCTTCTGTATGTTGATAATTTGAATCCAACTAAACGTTGAGTAGATGTGATTTTGAGAATCACATATCTTCAGTGTTTTCTATTTTCCTGTAACTATTTCTCATACGTGCAATGGTTTATGTGCTTGAATGTCTAATGCAATAGTTTTGGTCCATTGAAATAGGAAAATGTGTGTATAACAAGTGTTTCATGCAGAGATTGGAGAAGTTTGTTGATATTATACACTTATATTGAGAAAACCAGTGCTCTCAAGATGCCCCGAAATGCCAACAAGTGAGACATAGTGTTCACAAAAAGGACACCTACATATACAGGTCTAGAGTCTCCATGTCTGAGTCTCCATGTGCTTGGTGGTAAATCCATTTACTTGGAGTTCCACAATAACTGAGAATTTAGCTTCCAAATGCAGCGAAATACTATTCTAAAGTAAGTCTGGATGGTTTTGATTATAGTGATGAGGAAATGAGTCTCATCCTCTCTGACAACTCCTTCTCTTTTTTTTTTTCTTGTTCTCTTTCCAGTTAGAAAATCATAATCTTATTGCATTTGTAAAATGTCTTCTTTTTTATATATACATCCCTTTCAGGTTTTTATTTAATCTTTACAATAATTCCCTCATATAGATTATGGAAGATAATGTTGTTATAATAATAAGGATGAGGAAAACAAAGCACAGAAAGTTTAACTGACTTATCTAAAGCCACCCAGAAAGTCAGATTTGGTCTTGGAGCTGAGATTTTCTTATCTAGTATCTCATGACATTATCCTGTTGCTTCACGTGGGTTTGTGGCCAGCCTTTGACAGACTTTATGTTTTTGAAGAGTCACCTGAGGGTTGAGAAAATGATGCAAGAAGATTCTTCTTTTATTGTCCTGTCATTTTTCTCACAAACTATCTGTGCCAATGCATTTGTATTTCGACCCATGTGCCCAAATCTTTCTGGGTTTCAAATCTGTTATTTGTAAAATGGAAATTCAATGCTGGAAGACTAGCTTCATTTTAATATGGATTGCCTGATTGCCTGTTTTGTTTCTTTAATTTACTAGCTAATGATAATCTAACAGGTAACAAGAACTGGATTTATCCTTTGAAAGTCAGCCACAGACATGTAAATCTGATTCCAAAAGATTTTTAGGAATATTGCTCTTCATTGCAGCAATGCCACCAAAAATCGTACTTTCAAGAATAATGAAATCTTAGAACTCAACTAAAACATTGTCTGGACCTGCCCTTTCCATTTCTAATGATAAGCAACTCAGTGAGACCCTGTCTCTAAATAAAATACATAAAAGGGCTGGGGATGTGGCCCAGTGGTCGAGTGCCCCTGAGTTCAATCCCTGGCACCACAAAAAAAAAAAAAAAAAAAATAATAATAATAATAAATAAAATAAAAATTCTCAATTTCTAATGATAAAAATTAGATGGAAAGGGAACTAAAGGAAGATGATGGCCTTAAATTTACAAAGTGAATCAGCCTGATGCAGCATGATCTACTTTCTCTGAAATACCACGTGAGCCTGTGTTTCCAGGCAGCTTGCAAACATTTTTTTAGGAGCACATTACAAATTCATTCAGAGTCATACAGCATCATTTGGGACAGCTGTAACAATTATTATAAAGCTAAAGTTATTTTTGCTAACTTCAAAAATGTTAAAAGAATGTACCAGGGTAGGTTTAAAAATAAGCCACGTGCTGGTTTTTGTATTATTTTACCTGCTTTTCATTTTTTTTCCTTATGTTCTACAATTAACATATGTTCCTTATGTAATAAAAACAAGTAACTTAAAAAACAAATCACTTGAAGCATGGCGCAAACCCTGTAAATAGCACATTTGAAAGAAAATTAATACTTTAATTGTGATAATATATCTTGTAGTCATAAAATGCTCAAGCCATTTCACAGGTAGTGACTAGACTAATATTTGATATGTTGCAAGAGAAATTTGAGATCCTCGAGAGAGATTATAGTTCATCACAGGAAAAAAGTTATGTCTTGTTCCTTAACATTTGTTTGAAACATTTCCTTTCAAAATGCAAAACTTCTTGCTGTCTCTCCTGAAGTACTTCTGCTGACTCTTCTGAAGTTTATCTGGTATAATCTTAAATTTTACTCAAAAAATTTTAATAATTTGATATTTTTAGTTTCCTTTGGAAGTTATTTTGAGAACCATTGTGATATGGTGTTATTACAAGTGGAAGTAGCAAAATTGATCATTTCTGTAAGAGCAGATGTTCTGCATCATGGCATCTATCTGTATGTAGAGCACCTGGATGCAACTGCAAGATGCATGTGTAACAAATTGTGTCTGGCAGGCAGCGTGGGTGCTTAGGTGGACAGTTTTGAACCAGCAAGGAGGACACCTGAGTTCTGGTTTTTGTACTATATCTTGAAAAATCAGGAATTATCCCTCAAATGTTGATCATTGATGGTGTTAGTAGCTTTTTGTTGCTGTGACCAGAATGCCTGACAAGAAGCAACTTAGAGAAGAGAAAGTTTATTTTGGACTCAGGGTTTCAGAGAACATTATAGCTGAAGGGCTTGGTGAAGGATAGCTGCTCATCTGCTCACCTCCTGGTACCAGGAAAAGAGAGGGAGAGGGAAAGAGAGAGAGAGAGAGGAAGAAGAGGGCAAGAAGGAGGAGAGGAGTGGGGAGGGGAGAAGAGGGAGGATGGAGGAAGGAACCAGGAATAAAATATATAAACCCCAAAGATGTGCCCCCAGTGACCAACTTCCTCCACCCATTCCACACCTGCCTATAGTGAAACATCTATTAAGTCTATTCAAATTAAACGGATTAATCCACTGATTAGGTTACACTGTCATGATTGAATCATTTCACCTCTGAACATTCCTGCATTGTCTGTCATGAGCTTTTGGAGGATACCTCACATCAATACCATAACACTGATTGAACTCTTTCCTACCTGGTACTTGGTGCCATCTAAGTACTTTCTAATCTTTCTAATCACAAGTAATCTAATTATATACTTAGATTTAATTTCTCATTTAATCCTTACATCAGTGCATCAGGTAGAGGTTATTACTGATATCCTTATTTTCCAGATGGGGAACACTCAGGCACAGAGAAATTAAGGAAAATTGCCTGAGGTTGTACGACCAGCTGATAGTAGAACCAAGATTTGGACCCATTTTCAAGTCCTATAGTACCTAATACTAACTCACATGGGACATTGCTTGTGGATTTCTTCCCACATCTGTTCTCAGAAACCTAAAAGATATGTTGTAATTATCTCCATGAAAATTACAAATCAGATTAAATGACTGTCTATAAACTGCTTTTTGAAATCAGGTATCATAGACACATGGCACATTATTTCAAATTAAATGACAGTACAAACTGTGGAATTCTCTTATCCTGAGAAACATTGCGATCTATTAGCATGAAAACAAGAAACCATCTTCATTCCCATTTTCATTTCATATTATCATCTGAAAATTATTATTTCATACTCTTATCTAAGGTTAAATTGGCTGGCAAACATTCACAATTTTTAAAAAATTTGTAGTTAATTTAATTTGTACTGAATAATGTTTATATGTTTATATGAGAGTATAATAAGCAGATTTTTTTTTTTTGTACCAGGGATTGAACCCAGGGGTGCTTTACAACTGAACCACATCCCTAGTCCTTTTTATTTTTTATTTTGACACAGAGTCTCGCTAAGTTGCTTAGGGCCTCACTAAGGTGCTGAGACTGGCCTTGAACTTACAATCCTCCTGCCTCGGTCTTCGGAGTCACTGGAGTTTTAGGCAAGTGTGACAGGCAGAATACTAAAGGTGCCCCATTTCCTAAGATTCCTGTTCCTGATTATTCAGTCGAGCATTAACCTAGGTAATGCTGTGAATGGACTAAATGGATGGATAAGGAACTAATCAGCTGAATTTAGGGAACTTGTCCAATTATCTAAGTGGGTCCCCATCACATGAATCCTTAAAAACAAGACAGGAAGGAAGGAGATTTCAAGCATAAAGGCGACTTGAAACTCCATTGCTGTTGTTGTATATATGGGCCTGTGTACTAGGACTAAATAGAGGCCTTTTGGAAAGATATGAACCAGCAAGGATATGAATCTCAGGCCAACAACTTGAATGGACTTAGAAGCCTAATCTTCCCCCAAAGACTCCAGTAAAAATCATGTCTACTAGCTCTTTGATTTTGGCCCAGTAAGAACGGTCCTGGACTTCTAACCTATGGAACTATGCGGTCTTGTTTTGGTAGCAATAGAAAAATACAAAAAGGAAGTTGTCAAAATTCAAAAGAGAATGTCTGCTGTTACAACCAACAGAAAACAAAATATTGCTTTAATAGATAGGAATCCAAGCTCAATAGTGATGTAAGGAGGTGGGACCCGTGGAGAAGGAAGCTGGACAAGAGAAGAATGAAAAATAGGACTGAGGATTATTACCTGTATTGTGGTTGACTTTAAAAGGTTTGTTGTTGCTGTGTTTGTGTTTTTACAATGGGAGAGATTTGAATATGCTTGAATGTTAACAAGACAGTAGAAAGGGAGAGATTGAAGATGCTAGGGAAAGAAAAAGTTGATAACTCTGAAAAGATGAGAGCAGATGGGATGCAGAGAACAGGTGACAGGGAAGGAAGGAAGGAAAGATGGATGGGGACAAGAAGCTAGAGAAGCTTTTATCTTGTGGCCTCCACTGTTGTCTGAAGAAGGAAGTGAGGTCAGCTGTTGAGAATGACTTGGAGGTATATAACAAGGACTTAGACCCTTTAGTTTTCCCTGCATCTCTGCCTCTGAATGCTTCTGTCTCCTTTGCTCTGAGTTACCTTGGATTCCAGGAACAACAGGTCTGATCCATAAAAATTTTCTGATGTATTGAAACTGCCCACCAGGCAACAGCAACTTTCTTATTGCTGACAAGTCCACACCTGACCATTCTGAGGTAAGGATAGACCAGACCAGGCCTGATCAAGAACACCTGCTTTGACAGCTGCGCAAAACCTCCAACTATGCAAATCCCCAACCCTTACCCTCATTCCTCTTTCTACAAAACCTCAAGTCATTTTCATCCCCTTGAAGATAGTGCTAAGAACACAAGACTGTTTTTCTTCCTAGTGTAGCTACAAAGATTAAAGTTCTTTTCATGCCTTTCTTCATTAACTTTTTCTGTTTGATTTTGGGGGCCATTAACTTGACCTAATTTATTGGATTACCAGAGTCAGGCCTCTGGCCTAGGACTCTGGTAACAGGTAGAGTCACATGAATAAGAGTGGAGAAGGTTGGGCATTGCTCCTGTGAACAGTGCAAGAGATCACCAAAAGAGACATGGAATGATAGCCAAGAGGCTCTGAGACCCACTGAGGCTGGAGCTCCTAAGGAATTGTTTGTCCTGTCCGTGGGACTGGAAGACTTTCCCCAAGTTAATCAACCATAGCAGCATGACCACAAGGAATGCAGCAGCTGCATTCCCCCAGTGGTGAGGTTTCTTGCCAGGCCAATGCATTGGTGAGAAAAGGACTGGAAATGTGTGGTTGAGAAGACAGACCACACACTCTACATAGTGTAAGAAAGGAAAAGGAACTGATGAATTTGGATAGGAAAAGAGCTGAATTTTCTTTTTGATTCTAATTGACCATAGAAGTCATATAACTTTTTCCCAGAGAGTATAAGTCTTTCTTATGGGAGAAACCAGTTCACTCCCCAAGTAGACTTGTGGTTTTAAAGTAAAAAGAACCTTAATTTCTCATTAGTGGTTGTAGTCTTCATTGTATTTTTAAATTTTTTTTGTCCCTGCCATATGCCTTCTAATCTAGACTTTCTAATGGTAATAACGGCTATTTAGTTTTAAATAACACATGTGTCAGGTGCAATGCAAAATGCCTTTTACAGGAGCAATGTCATTTAAAAGAATGCATAAGTTTACCTTTTTATTCTATTGATGAAGAAGTTGAAACTTAAAAAGGTGAGCATTTGTCCAACTAACTGATTGTCAGTTAGTTGCATAGTACAGAAACTCAAAGACTGAGCCATCTGACAACACAGCACACACTCTTTTTGGTTTTGTTTTTTACAGTACTGAGGATTGAACCTAATGCCTTGTACATGCTAGGCAAGGGCTCTACCTCTGAGCTACACTGTCAGCCCACAGCACATGCTCTTGCCATAAGACTGTGTTGTGAGTTTCAGTGAGAACAGGGCAAAGGGGCAGATCAGTACATGACTATTAACTGGATAACACATCAGTAAGTGATGATAGAGAAATCACAGCAACAAAAGATCACTGTCCACTAAAACACAGATCTTTTTTTTGTGGGGGGGGGGGGGTGGGAAGAGTACCGGGGATTGAACTCAGGGGCACTCAACCACTGAGCCACATACCCAGCCCTATTTTTTGTATTTTATTTAGAGACAGGGTATCATTGAGTTGCTTAGCACCTCACTGTTGCTGAGGTTGGCTTTGAATTCACGATCCTCCTGCCTCAGCCTCCGAAGCCACTGGGATTACAGGCGTATGCCACTGCGACAGGCTCAAAGCACAGATCTATTAAATGTACATTCTCTCTCCTTTATTGGTCCTTCAGAGAGAATTAAATGTTAAACCCAGAGGTTCTATGCCCATGAAAGATGAACAATGATTTCTGAAAAATAATAAATTAGTTAATTTTTTATTGAGCACTGGCTTTACTGGTGGGAAGAAGGGAAAATATAAGAGGAAATTTTGATGATCCAAACTTTCCCACAGAATGAAGTCTAATGGTAAGAAGGAATTAGGCAATTGCCACATGTTATAAGATTTGGATGTGGGTATGTAAAGGTAGAAATAGTAACATATGTGAAGCAACTGATGATAAGGTATATGATAAAATATAATGCTAAGCCATCCTTTAACATTGAAATAAATTGTTATTAAAACAAGACGATATGTTATTGGTTTTAATCTACTCCCAATTGAGTCAGCTTACTCTCAAAATTTGGTCCCTCATGGGCAGCTTGTTTCAAATGCAGCCTCTTAGACCCGACCCTAGAATATGGAATCAGATCGGCTATTGAGCAGGATTCTGGGATGGTCTGTAGACACACTGATGTTTCAAAGTACTCCCTAGTTTCAGCCATTCATTTATTAACAAGAATCAGCTAGTCTCAACTTTGTGAGAAATACTGATATATTAGACATGTAAGAATTTAGTTTTAAGCAGTTAAAAAGCATTTTTAAAATTCTTATTTCTTGCTGGGTGCCGGTGGCGCATGCCTGTAATCCCAGCACTTGGGAGGCTGTGGCAGGAGGATCACGAGTTCAAAGTCAGCCTCAGCAATGGTGAGGCACTTAGCAATTCAGTGAGACCCTGTCTCTAAATAAAATACAAAAAAGGGCTGGGGATGTGGCCCAGTGGTTGAGTGCCCCTGAGTTCACTCCCTGGTACCAAATAATAATAATAATAATAATAATATAATAAAAAATAATAATAATAATAATTCTTATTTCTCTTAAAAAATCTCATAAATTTATGAGAATTTTATTTTTGTTTTTTAATAAGAAAATTGAAGAACAGTGTGTTTTTTGCTTTTTGTTTTGAGATAGGGGTCTTGCTAGATTGTCCAAGCTGACCTCAGTCAAGTGATCCTTCCACCTCGGTCTGCTGAATAGGTGGGACAGTAAGCATATGCCACCATATCAGGCCTACAGTTATTGTATTTCACCAATTCCTTGCAGTTTATATTGTCATAATTTGACAATTATTCATACACAAAGATCACTTTTCTTTCAGGATATTCTTTTTACAGTAATTTATTCTCATGTAATGCCTAGAGAGTAAGATTTAGAACACTTAAATAGATACAGTCTCTTAAATTTCAAGAAAGCCAAGAATGAAAAATCTGGCCGAGAAATATTCATAGAAAATGGGTATGAAGAGTCATTTGAGAGTAACCAAATTCAGTGTGAAGATTTCTAGCTGAGGGCCTTCCTGATGACGGCAATTTAATTCATAAAAATAAGTGCCAGATCTTAATAGATCTCTCATCTGAGCAAGGACACTGGCCTGGGACATAGGTGGAAGCACAAGGGTAAAAAAAAAAAAAAATCAGTGATAACTCAAAAATCATGCATTATGAGAATACAGTTGAACATATTAACAAACATTCTTTTTCATATGGGGAACCCCATGATATTATAAAGTGAAGTGCTGGTGACTAAATTAGACTTTTGTCAACATCAACTCTGTTATTACTCTGCAGTTAATTCTAAAATATTACACATGTTTATATGTGTTGTTTGGGATTTTAGATCTTTGGATACTTTTCCTCTCAAGATGATGCTCTTGCTTCCCACATGGATGAAGAAAATTTGGTTTTCCTTGTGTCAAGAAAACAGCGAATTGTTATTTCAGGTGATATTTCTTAGTATTTTTTTTTACCTTCTAGTATGAGTTTTAATATTGTTTTCCTCAAATATAAGTATTGGGAACACACTGTTTCCATAGAATCACCTTCCATTTTATTTTCTTGCTCATTTCTTTATAATTGGGGGTGGGGAGTGACAATATGAAGTTGTAGGAAGAAACTATACTTGCAGGTGAAACTGAAATATCATTGCTCCAACAACATTAAGAATGTGAAGGTGAAAAAATGTATGTATTCCTGAGTAGGCTCAGGAATTAGTTAAGCCTCTCTATATTAACAGCTTGATAATGCATACTCTAAGACCAAATGGAATCATGTGTCTTTAAAATTAATTCTTGAAATTAAATTTTTAGGTTAGAAGTACCCCCATACTCTCACCCTTGATTATCTTAGGGAGGTTTGCTGACATGTCCAAAGCTGAGTTTGCCCAATCATAGAACAGTATTAATCTCCATTTAGACAGTTACCAATTTACATGTGCCTTCATATTTGAGCCTGGGATTTGGGAATTTCCAACCCTCTCAACTTTTGACATTTTGGGATTTTTCCCCTTTATTCCATCCAGATTGGGAGAAGTTCAAGAAAAGATATACCCTTGAATATACTGTCTTCTAGCATTCCATCCCATATTTAAAGATGAAGTGGGTAGTCCAGGTTGAGTACAGTGGTTCTTTACAAAAGCATCTGGGTTTACTTCAGTCCTGTGTGAGAAAAGCCCACCTTTGGCTTTCACCCTTCCTCAGCCCAGCCTCTACAGTAAAACTATCGTCAAAGAAAGAAAAAAAGGACTGTTCTGGCCATCATTGCTCTTGAGCTGAGGAAGGGCCAGAGTGCAGAGAAGTATTGCAGGCATCCTTAGTTAGAACTTTGAAAGCATTTTTCTAGGTGGCAGATGTAGTTCATTTATCGCTCAACCAATCTGTGTTAAGGTCTACAATGTGAATTGGGTACCTCCTCAAGTGCTGGGGACACAGCAGTGGCAGACACAAAGTCCCTGACCTCATAAAGATTACACTCTCATGGGGAGAGACAGACAACAACACAAAAATCAAACAAGTAACATATACAGTATGTCAGATGGTAGTAAGTGCCAGAGGAGAAAAAAATAAGCAACTTGTGGAGAAAAATAAAACAGGAATATAGACAGGAAAAGTTGAGTTGGGGAAGGGAACCAGTAGGGTAGTCAGGGAAGCCTCCACTGAGAAGTGGATAAAAAAAATCTGGAGAAAGAGAGAGCGCAGAGCATGTATTTCAGGCTGGTATGGAGTGGAATGGTGGTGACAGGGCAAGAATAGTGGACAGTGAGGTTGAAGAGGCAACAGTGGACATTAGGACAGATGTACAGGAATCCGTGGACAACACTAAAGACTTCTGAGTGAGAGGGAAAGCTATAAGAGCTGTGGATAGAGGAGAGGAATGATGTGAGTTATTCTTTAAATGCTTTTCTGGCTTCTGTGTTGAAAATAGTCTATATTGGGGAAGGAGTAGAAGCAGGGAGAATCACAGGGGCATGGAATAGGACAGTGTTTTTCAATCTTTTTTTTTCATTATTGATCCTGAAGGAACCTGTTTATTTAAAAATGAGTTTTCTAATATCCTTTTCTTCCCTAGCAACCATGCTCCATGACATTTTAATACCTTTGATATTAATTACTGTGTATATCTGATTATATACTATATGTACACCCATGCTTTGTACACAGGAAGAGTACAATTTATTCACGACCCCCAGTGACCAATTTGCATCCCAGTGGGGGGCTTCTCTGTGTATGCATGCATGAGGTGGTAACACTGGAGCATGAGATTTGTTCATTTGCCTTTCCTAAGAGTTTACAGCTATAAAAGCTAAATCACCCAAAAGAGTCCAATACACATGGCTTTATCATTCAGTATGTGGGCATAGAAATATCAGAGTCTAGAGGTTGGTTTGTTTTTTACCCAAAATGTAAACAGTTTTTAAAAGGACTTAATAATAGCATGGAAATAGGTTCATTCTTTTATACAAGAAATTCTGAAATAGTATTGGATTTTCAGTCTGTAAATTATGATGGTGACAGAAAAGATTCTTAAGAGATATGAAAAAATCTCAAAATAGAAGTGATTTCAAAAGATGTTTGGAAAACTCATTCTCTGTGAAATGTGCACACATAAGGGCATATGTATAGTGTGTGGGTGTGTATCTTACATTTTCTCTGTGAATTCATGTACCACATTTAGTTGGAAAGCTCTATATATTCAGATCTATCTCTAAGAATAATTAAAAAGCAACAGTTGCTGAGTTTTATGGTTTTATTCTATTTTAATTTTTAAGTAATTTAGGACTTCCTGGCAAAACATTGTTATCTTTTCTTTCTCTCTTTTTTTTTTTTTTTTTTTTTTTTTTTTTTTTTTTTTTGTGGTACCAGAGATTGAACTCAGGGGCACTCGACCACTGGGCCACATCCCCAGTCCTTTTTTGTATTTTATTTGGAGACAGGGTTTCACTGAGTTGCTAAGTGCCTCGCCATTGCTGAGGCTGGCTTTGAACTCACGATCCTCCTGCCTCAGCCTCCCAAAGTGCTGGGATTACAGGCGTGCGCCACCGCGCCCGGCTTTTCTTTCTCTTTTTAAGATTGATTTAACAAATGAATTTTAGCATCTTCAGTGCTGGAAAATGAAATGAATATTATGCTATTGACAGGTAGTAGGAGACGGGATGTGATCAAGTGCATTGTCAAGATTCCTCAGTTGGATTTATTAATAACTGCTTCACAGAAAGGACTAATAACTGTCTTTAACAGCCAGGTAATTTGAAATCTTAGATTCTTCCCTCCGTCCCTCTTTCCTCTCTTATGCTTTGTCTATGCATTATGCAAATGTTTCAGTAAAACAGAAACCAAAACTTTAGAGTCATTCCAAAAATAAAACCAAATACTTAGTAATGAGGAGCACTTGGGCAATTTTTGAAGTTTTGGTAATTGCATTTGACATGGTTACTCAGGGTGTCAATTGAACCATGTGGCATCAACACAATTAAAGGTTTATCAGAAGCATTTTCCAAGCCAACCAATTTTGTCTTTACCGGACCAAGTAAAGTCTCCTCAAAAACCTTGGTCTTTGAGGAAATAAAATGGCTCAATTCTATCTCCTCTATTTTACTAGCTATGATGTGACATAGGAAATTTAAAGAATCATTTTTATCTTTATGCTCTCTTTTTGTATCTATAAAATGAGGAAAATAGAACCAGTTCTTTTTCTCAGAGGACTGTAGTGAAGTTCAAATGAAATAGTGAACATAAATGCACTTTATGAACGATAAATTCCTATATAAATGGAAGGCATTGCTATTATCAATGTTATTTCTTCAGAAATTTATAAGTCTTAGACTTCTATTTTTAAAATAAAAAAGATTTTAAAAGAATGTATGATGATATATCCTATATAATATTTAACTATGAAGAAAGGTGAATTTTGGTGTTAAATATGTTTAAAAATCTATTAGTTTATTTCCAATTAGTGACAAGCTTTATACAAGTTAAATACATTTAAAATAATCAATATGTGATTAAAATCTCCACAATAATTTTCAGATTTCAGCAATGCTCAACTCAAGGCAATTTTTTGAACATTGAAATCACAATCAGCCAGATGATGATGATGATGATGATGATGGTGTCTTCCTCCTCTTCTTCCTCCTCCTCTTTTTGTTTGTTTGATTGTTTATTTGTTTTTTGCATTACTGGGTATATCAGTGAGCTACATCCTCAGCCCTTTTTATTTTGAAACAACATCTCACTAAGTTGCTAAGGCTGGTCTCAAACTTGAGATCTTTCTGCTTTCAGCCTCCTGAGTTGCTGAGATTATAGGGGTATGCCACAACTCCCAGCCCAGGCAGACAGTTTCTGTCAGAGGAAGGGGCCAGCTGGGCCCTGGAGCTGGTACACTGGGGATTTGGAATGGGTGTGAAGTCTGGGTTCCAACCTGGTGCAAAGCCAGCTGTTCACAGTACTCAATATTTCCATGCTCTGGTAGTTGTGTTGGTTTGATGATTTAATACACATAAAGGGCTTATTATTATAAGCAGGAAGTAAGTGGTCTCTCTTTTACTTTGTGCATTTTTTCCCTCTCGTTTCTC
This sequence comes from Tamias sibiricus, assembly GCA_025594165.1. Taxonomy (NCBI): domain Eukaryota; kingdom Metazoa; phylum Chordata; class Mammalia; order Rodentia; family Sciuridae; genus Tamias; species Tamias sibiricus. The sequence goes on along the minus strand of CM046669.1, from coordinate 64,789,487 downwards.
CTGTATTTCCTCAAAAACAGAACAAAGAAGTTATCTAAAAAATAATTGAAGAGGAAGATAATAATCTGATTATGTGAAATAAGTGAGGTGGCTTATCATATTTCCAGAGATGCTTCATACATGCACAAAAGTGCACACACAAGATTATAAGTGTACACATGTATACTCACAAACACACAGACACATCCACTTCTTATAAGATAATGCAATTGGAAGAAAAAGATTGCATAAAAATTAATTATGTGGGGCTGGGGTTGTGGCTCAGCGGTAGAGCACTCGCCTAGCACGTTGCGCGGCCCGGGTTCGATCCTCAGCACCACATAGAAACAAACGCATTGTGTACAACTAAAAGCAAATAAATAAATATTTAAAAAAAATTAATTATGTGAAGATTTTATGCATAAGGAATAAATAGTATTTCCAATGTTACATGCCTTACAAATAAGATGATACATTGTACAAGGAAAGTAATTTGGAGGTATAGATTATGGGGACAATTTAGTACAGTTAGCCATTCATAGCTTCAAATATCTTTTATTAGGTTATATGATAATTTGGACTCCAGCTTCAACTATCTTTTATTAGGTTAATTGATAATTTAGACTCTAGCTAAAATAGAACAAATATAGTTAAGAATTTTCTTGGTGATATAGACTAGAAGTGTTATTAAGAAAAATTCTTGAAACCAAAGATAGATTTTTAAAACCTCAGAAGATAGTCATAGGATTATGAATATTTAAGAAAGGTGGGGTTGTGGCTCAGCGGTAGAGCACTCGCCTGGCACATGTGCAGCCTGGGTTCAATCCTCAGCACCACATAAAAATAAACGCATTGTGTACAACTAAAGCAAATAAATAAATATTAAAAAAAGGTGAGAGGGCTTTAAGCAGGTGACTACCACTAAGGATGGATATAGATGAATAGAAGAGGAAACCACAGGGGTTCTGTTCTGCTGCTCACCAGCTTCCTTTCTGCACTTTGTTTTTCCATCTAGAAATAAGTCCCTGGTTGGAAAATCCTTTTGTAACTCTTTAGATGAAAGTCTCTGGGTGGCCATGACAAATAGCTTTGCTGCTCTCCCTGACATACTTTTCCTATTTCACATCATCTACTCCTTCTGAGAAGCCATATCCTAGATATTTCCCAAGACCATCTGAACATGCAAAAAAAAAAAGGGGGGGGGGGGGTCATTAAGATACTTCAACTCCAAATCCTCACCTTGGGAGCAGTTATCATACCTCCAAGATGTGGGAGGAAGCTTATACCTACCACTTCTCTGCATGGAACAAATCTATGATTCTCAGCCCCTGGGCATAATATTCTCTCTGCAGATACTTACTGAATAAACAAGGAGGTCCCCTTGACAGAATGTTCTCTAGGTCTCTTAATAACTTGGAGAGAGATCGTTCAAATCAAACAATGCTAGATTTTTCTATATTACTCTATGTTCCTATTGATCTCTTTAGCATTCTTTGAATTACTCTTGTCACTGCTGTTAGAATTTACATTTCCAACTTTTGGTATCAAATGTTGCTCTGAATAAATAAGAATGTGAGGTAGTTTTCACATAGAAGGAACAAAATAATTAGTCAAATGTAAGACTCTTAAGAGGACAGTCACAAGGCCTAAGGACAAGCCATAGAAGTATAAGCCTGGCTCATTGCAAACTAAGCTACATTATTCAGGGGAAGACAAACAGGGAGGTAACTCATGGCAGGTAAAATAAGTAAGATTAATCTAAGGAGACAATGTGTTTTCATAGACAGCATTCTCATCTGTAATTGTAGGGCCAACTAGGTTTCATTATTCTCTTCCTTTATTCACAGATGAGAATTCAGACCAGTACCAGTGTTACAGTAAGTACATTTAAATTTTTCTAATAAAGTCCAGTTATGACTGTGATGATGATTCCTTCATAATTATTTAAAGTCTCAGTGAAATACCTGAACAGGCTCTGAATATGTTTCATATGAATATGTCTCTTGACTAGGATCAAAACTAAACCTGGAGCCGAGTGTGGTGGTGAATACCTGTAATCCCAGCTACTCTGGAGGCTGAGGCAGGAGGATCATGAGTTCAAAGCCAGCCTCAGCAACTTAGAGAAGCCCTAAGCAACTCAACAAGACCCTATCTCCAAATTAAATATAAAAAAGGGCTGGGAATGTGTCTCAGTGGTTAAGCACCCCTGGGTTCAATCCCCAGTACCAAAAAATAAAAATTAAAAAAACCCCAAACCTGGAAAAATAGCAGAGGTGACTCAGGTCTTGCTTCCTGGAGTTCAATTATCTGCAGAGAATTTCTTAGAAACTGATTACTCCTTGGAAATTTTAATTTAAGAGGTTCTCCTGAGTTTTTTTGAGCACCTATTATGGATGGATGTAAAAAAAAATGATACAACCCAAATTATAAAAACAAGGAGGTAGCCAGTGGAAATAATTTGAGAGCACTTTACTTTAAATTTAAAAATAACATCAGGGCTGGGGTGGTGGCTCAGTGGTAGAGCACTTGCCTAGCATGTGTGAGGCACTGAGTTTGATTCTGAGCACCACATATAAATAAATAAATAAAATAAAGGTCCATCAATGTTTAAAAATATAACATGAAGCGGGGCGTGGTAGCATACACCTATAATCCCAGCACTTGGGAGGCTGAAGCAGGAGGATCACAAGTTCAAAGCCAGACTCAGCAATGGCAAGGCACTTAGCAACTCAGTGAGACCCTGTCTCTAATAAGATACAAAAAAAGGTGGGGGGCTGGGGATGTGGCCCAGTCGTTGAGTGCCACTGAGTTCAATCCCCGGTACCAAAAAAAAAATTCTATTGCAATTTTGTAATTCATTTAATCCATATCACTGATCTGAACAGTAATCTTCAGCAGATATAAAGCTACAGCGACTTGCTTTCTGAATCCTACCATAGGTTTATTAGAGACAGGGAAAAGCTCTGAATGAACGCACTGAACTACCAACCAGGGTGCCATGCTGCGTGGCAAAGAAGTATGGATTCTCTTTAAACCTCTCAGCTTCCATTTCTTAAATGGAACAAACCCATTAGAATTCCTAATAGGTTTTATAGAATTCAAGGGCACATTCGAAATTCATGGAGCAGTTTCTGACACACCAGGCATTCATAAGTGGAAGCTATTGCTTCTGTTCCCCAGGGTGTTGGTGTTGATATTACAGATTTCAGCTATGCTGCTTGGTGACTTTTGGCAAGAAACAAGACAAACTCCTTGGCTTCAACTTATCATTGTCAAGTTATCACTAGTTAATAGTCTGAGCATGCACCAGGGCCAGAGAACCTGTTTAATCAGTGCCCCAAATCTAGTCTCCCTGTGCTCACTATGAAGAAGAAATCTCAAAAAAAAAAAAAAAAAAAAAAAAAAAAAAGAATAGTGGGAAAACTGGCAGCTCTTTCAGCTGCAGTGTGCTTCCAGGAGCAGCACCTACACTAGCTGAATCACTCTCCAGCTGATGGCGTCTCTGCAAACTGGGTTTTTTAAACATCAATAACATACCCTTTAGTATCTACCACCATGTCACAAGAGGAAATGCATTATGACCCCTACTTCTGTGCTTTTCTATCAGGATACTTCCTGGATTACAGGATGTGATTACCTCTCCCAGCTGAAACGAATTGTTGCCACTACAGAAAGGACTATCATTGTCTGGGATTATAAAGCTCAAGGGAGCAGCCAGGTACTGTGCCAAGAGAAATACTCAAAAGAAATGAAAAAGTGTCATTTTGTATTGGTGAGGATATGAACAACCCAGTTCCTATAGTGAATGTCAGCTTCCTCATATACAAAATGAGAGGACTTAACTAAATAATCTCTCAGATCAAGTTCAGTATTAACATTTTGTGATTAAAAGTAAATGTTCTTCCCACTAAGTGCCTATTTAATTCAGGGGTTTTTGTCTAGTGTTGATTTTGAGGAGAGGGTAATTTCTTTCCTCTTTTATACCCTTTTGTTAATCCAAGCATTATCTTTCTGGTTATGCTTTTCACACCTTTCTCTCTAGAATTTTAGTTTTATTAGCTAGAAAAAATTTAGCTTTATTAGAAAAATTACAAAAATCAAATGCCTAATTCTGGAAAAAAGTCTAATGAAGCAGCCCTTTTGTGACTGAGCAATTTGCAGACATTTAGAAATAATGAACATGTTCTCTGCATTAAAAAACCACTCAGTCTTGAAGGACCTTATGCATAAACACAATGTATAACATAAAAGGACATCAAATTATACAGTAAAAAGAAGCAACTACAATAGGGTACCAGGGAGAACTAAGACTGCTGAGCATTAGGGCTATAAAAAAAAAAAAAAAAAAAAAAAAAAAAACTTTATGGTTCAGGCTGACTCTGAAGGACATGGATGATTAAGTAATTATTTAATCTTCTTCCATTCCTTACTTGTTCCTAGCTTCAGTGAGAAACTAAAATTTTTGTGCAATTTGTCCTGCTATTGTAACCAACTACTGACACCAGGATGATTTTAGAGAAGGCTGGGGTTGGGGCTGTAGCTCAGAGGCAGGGTGCTTGCCTAGCATGTGTGAGACACTGGGTTCAATCCTTAGCACTGCATAAAAAACTAAACAAATAAAGACATGCTGTCTATCTACAACTATAATTTTTTTTTTAAAAAAGAAGGCTGATGGTTGCTTTGTGTGATTTGTCACATGGTATATTACTCTCTCAGAGTTATAGGCCAAGCTTTATTAATTTCTGAAGCCCTGAACTCCAGTAGCCTGGACTTTGGTCCTTTGAGCTCCCCTGTTTTCACTCTTTTTCAATCCCATAGAAGCTTCCAGTCCCTCTTGAAAGTTTCTTCTTCAGACTTCAGTTCCCCTCACACTTCTCTTTCAGTTCTGCCTGTGGCACTAGGCAGATCATCTGGGATGGTCATCTTCACCTTCCGCTGTCTTCAGTGTCTACCTATCAATCTGGATAAATGTTTTAGCCCTTCTCTGCCCATTCACAGGAGTTAAACACTGCTGTAGAATGGTCAACGGAAAGGGAGGGGAGGGAGGGAGTAAGGGGGGGGGTTGGAAAAAAATTGGTGGTTGAATGAGATGGATATCATTATCCTAAATGCATGATTGAAGATCTGAATGGTACTTATATACTTTGTATACAAGCAGTTGTATGTAAAAAGATACTATACTTGTGCATGATGAATAAGTAAATAAATAATAAAAAAATTAAAAAAAAATCAGCAATCATTCAGTAATATCAATCTCCTCCTGACTGTACCTTACCTGAATAAAAGCAAAGCAGTCCTGAAAAAAAAAAAAAAAAAAAAAAGAAAGAAAATCTCAAGCCACACTATTTGGCATCATTACCAATACAGGGTCTGCAGACATAGCTCTCAGCAGCCACTGTCTGATCTCACTCTTGTCCTTGTCAACTCACTCTACCATTCCTCACAAGTATTCCAAAATTTCATTATTTTCTCAGTCCCCCTCTCCTTGCCTTTACTTTCCTGAGTAACCTAAGTCTATGACTTGTTCTTTTTCAAATTCCAGCCCTTCCACACATAGATTTAACTAGAAACACACCCCTACTTCTTTCTCTCTGAAGGCAAAAATCCTTGCATCTGGCACACCATCTCCTCCTGCCTTGGCCAGGACAAGGCTCCAGTTTCTTTCCTTTCTGCTTTTTTGGCATTAATCTTCTTCAAGGGCTCCTTCCTCTCAACCTCTTCTTTACGTTTCTCTCCATCAATTCTGGTCCTAGATCAAAAGCCACTTTTCTGACCATGGGACCTACAGCGGGCTATTCACTCTGTGTACAGTGCTGTGATTAATTTCCTTAGGTGCAAGTCCTGTTACATGCTCTGTGTACTCTGCTGTCTTCTTACTAGCCTGCTAGCTCCATAAAGTCAGAAACTTTGTCCTGTTCATCACTGTACACCCATGCCTGGAATAATTCTTGGCATACAGATGTTCAGTAAATATTTGTTTAATGACTGAAGGAGCCTCTGAACATGTTTGACTATATTCATTCTAAAGGAAATGGAACAAATAACAAAATTTTTTAAAAAAATTTGTCTTCTATCTTAGGTAGAGAGGTCTCTGGAAGAACAATAATAGCATAGATTAGTGAACCTATTGGATAGTTCAGAGTCAGTTTAATAAATGTTTGTTGAATATTTCTGGATAAACTTGAATGTTAGGATATTTTCTTCTCCTGTAACTCCTTATAAAATACATGGAACTTTGATGTTTCGTTTTTCTGTTTTTACCACCCAATTTTATGTCAATGGTATGATAAGACCTGAAACTTTTAATACTTCTTATTAATATTTCCTTACAAATCCAGGAGAAGACTATTCATAGTAATACAAAATAAAATCTCATTATGAGATACAGGTAGGTACTCCACCTTTTCCCCCACAAAACACCCCAAAGCACAATATTGGGCTCACGATGAGTGTTCATTAACTTCTATTTGGTTAACTTTGCTTTTTTTTTTTTTTTTAAGTTCCTTTATCACTGTGGGAGAATTTAAAATGAAAAATATCAGAAAGTAAAACTTATCAAATATTAGGGGTAATGGACTTTTTTTTTTTTTTTTTTTTTTTGGTGCTGGGGATTAAACTATGTCTTATACATGCCAAGTACCTGTTCACATGTTCTCCCAGCCCTAACAGTATTTATTAATTAGAGCAATGTAATAGCTCATTGAAAGCATTCTTCTGTTTATAGGAGAACTACTACGTCATAAAGCCCATGGATCACTGCCTTCTCTGTGTGTGTGTGGCATCTCTACCTGACCAGCTGTGCCGGGATGACATCCTCCTGGGAGATGATGGTGGTTTTGTGAACAGATTCACAGTAAACAGTGATGACTTTGGACTAAAGCAGGCAAAAACCAAAAAGAGATTACAAACTCAGGTATTGGACTCAAAGAACTTTAAAAGGTAACAATTAGTCCATTTGTTTTAATAATTATAGTCATTGTTCAATTATACACACATATAGTGAGAATAAGATGCCAGCCCCATAAAAGATTTGAGATTCAAAGCTGAACAAAAAAACATTTCTTGGCTCCGGGATCTTCCAATATAATAGGGGAGACAGACAGGAAAATTAGCCATTGAAATTCCTTTAAAAAAAAAAATTTAATTAGCTGGGCATGGTGGTGCATGCCTGTAATCCCAGCACTTGGGAGGCTGAGGCAGGAGGATCTTGAGTTCAAAGCCAGCCTTTATAGAAATTATATTATACCAAATTATTTATGAATAAATAATGAACATTTATATTTTAATAAAAATGTCCATATGTATGTAATATATATTTATATGATACATTTTTGTCAGACTCCCCAAAGCTTTTATGATATCAAAGATGTCCAATAAGTCATAGTATAACCATATTAGAGAATGCCATGTACCCATTATATTATGTTTTGAAAATATTTATGATATAATGTTAAAACAATTTATCTGGGACTAAAGTTGTGGCTCAACAGTAGAGTGATTGTATTATATGTGAAAACTCCTGGAGTCAATCCCCGGCATCATACCCCCCCACACAAAAATTATCAATGAATGCATCAATCCAGTTTTGTAAATACAGTGCATATTTGTGTTCATGAATATGCATTTTTATTTAGACAAATATTAAGTGTAATTATCCAAAAATATTAACAATGAGTCTCTATGGTACTTCAGAGACATAATTATTGTTTTTCTGGTTTGTTTCTTTGCTTCCTAGATTTTTTTTTACAAAAGACATCTTTTTTTAATATATTTTTTAGTTGTTGATGGACCTTTATTTTATTCATTTATATGTGGTGCTGAGAATTGAACCCAGTGCCTCACACATGTGATGTAAATGCTCTACCACTGAGCCACAACGCCAGCACAAACATCTTTTTTTTATAATTTAAAAAATATTTAAAATGTGGGATCATACAAATAAGTAACAAATAAGTAATTGTAGGGTTAGAATGTGCAATTTAAAGCTCATTTCAATTGTATGAATTAAGACTAGCCCTATTGCTGGAACCCTTAAGAATGACAAGAGTCATTAAGAAACTGGTTCCATGGGCTGGGGTTGTGGCTCAGCGGCAGAGCGCTCCCCTCACACGTGCGCGGCCTGGGTTCCATCCTCAGCACCATGTAAACACAAATGCATTGCATTGTGTACAACTAAAGTAAATAAATAAATATTAAAAAAAAAAAAAAAAAGAAACTGGTTCCACTTTGCTTCCTTTATATCTGAGCAGTGGAAGGCTCATCAAAGGTTCACCAAAAGCTGAGATATGAATCTTTACTGAGATATATAGCACTTGTCAGAAAACCCCATTATCCATTCTCAGTTCCTATTTCCATTAGGCATAATCAGAAATGAGATTTGGGAATCTGGGGAATTTAAGGAATCTGGGTACAGTTAAATGAATGTTATTTCACACTGGTTCTTGTGGGTCATTATTTACATGTAGACAATCCAATCATGTAGATTATTTAAATATTTCAAAACTCAGATGTATGTATAGGCTGAATGTTGAGACATTTTCCTATACAAGAGTTCCTGAAATTTGACAGAATGCAAAATATTAAGGCTCAAGGGATAGTTAAATTCTGGAGTCATCAAAAAAGTTTTCTTGTGTTTGGCATCCACAAGAATTTATCGTGTTGAATGGGTGGGGACATAGGTAGCAAACACTGATACAGAAAATAAAGAAAGAAATAGCATCCTGTGTTCAGAATGAAACAAAATCTGGCACAGAAAAAGAAGTCTCTTTCTCTCCCCTTCTTCATCCCATATTGTAGAGCTTTTATACCTTGAGTTGTAAACATGTCTGTTCCTCAACTAGAATATAAACAACATGGTGAGAAGAATTTCATCTTAATCATCACCTCTATGTCCTTGGAACCTGAGATAAGTAGGTCATTAATATATGTTAATGAGGAAACAATTAAATAATTAAATATGAATAACTATAACACCATAAGGATGGCTTATTCCTAGTTAAGACAAGGTTTCTGAGGCAGAGATTTTGACTTATGACCTGAAGCCTCCCATTCAAATGCTTTGTGAATCAATAAAGGGTAATCCTAAAATGGATATTCTAGCCTCCTCTTCACCAATGGTTGGGATTTCAAATCTCCTACTTCTCCAATTGTGAAAATTAATGGAAAATAAAGATGTATTTTTCAGCTGAATTGATTCATAAGCTGTAAACCAATATGAAATGTACTGCTCTACGTGGATGATCAGAAATTTTTCAGTGAAGTAAGGATGATATTGCCAATTTGGAGACTGAGATCCTTCCAAACCGTTCCTTTAGTTCTGAGTTTGTAGCTTAAAAGTTAATGAGAATCTTTTAAATTTATTTTTCCATTTTAAATAGGCTAGAGTAGGAAAATTTAGTTAAACTGTTAAAAGTGGCATAACCCATAGGACTGTATTTTTAGCATGACGCAGAGTTGCAATTCAGTTACTCAAATTAGATGCCAAATAGAAATGTGTTTGTGCATCTAACATAATACTCCACACTCTTTTTGCATTCCCAGTGTTAAAAGGAAGCTACATAATGACTGGGTTATGAAAATTAGATATATTCCAGCCCTAAATTGCTTTGGATCCTGCTCCTTAGACAGTGTTCATTCATTAGTTTTGGAATCCTTGAAGAGACTTGAGGACAATTTGTAAGTACATAGTTTATATATGTGAACATTATGTTTATATATGTGAACATCACAGTCTTGGAACTTTCAAACTTGTTTTCAAAAAAATCAGATGTTAAGTATTCCATTTGCTTGACAAGGTTGATCAGATTTTCTGGAGGAAATTGAAGTTGCTCATGCAAATCTGAAAATGACATTATGTCCTTTCATAGCAGTTTTGGTCATTTGTCATTTATCACTATAATCTGCTAGAATAGATCAATACAGCTGCATCTATGACTATATTTGAAAAATATTTGTCTGTTGATCAAACTTCATACTTTTAAAATTATTGTTTAGACTAGCCAGTAGTTTGTATTGGCCATACATAGAATAATCATTATGTTTTGTGCATGATACACCAAATGGCAAGGTGAACTTGAATAATGGGCTGACTTATTTTCAATCTGGTTAAATGCTTGTTATTAACTAGAGAACAGTGATTGCATTTTAATTTTTCACTTTAAAAATTCATTAAGATATGTGCTACGACAGACAAACTTCAAAAATATTATGCTAGGTGACAAAAGCTTGAAAAAAAACCCTCTGCATATTATATGATTCCATTTATATGAAATGTACTAAAGGGCAAATGTATAGAGGCAGAACAGTGGTTGCCTAGGAGCTGGTGGTAGAAGCAGGGTACCAAATGGGCAAGGGGAACTTTAGAGGGTGATGAAACTGAGTGTTCTTATAGTGGTGATTGTGTTACGTAAGTGTATCATTGAATTAGACACTTATACAGGGTAAGTTTTATGGCATGTAAATTATGCCTCATGAAAGATGACTTAGAAAAATGTATCAAGACTTTTGGTTCCCAGTATGACAATAAGAAGCTTGGAAGTTGTCATTCCATCCTAAAAACAAGTTTTAAAAAAGTGAAAAAAAATGAAAAATCAACAGTTGAGTTTTTCTTAGATATGTCAGATATGTGAGGTCACCAGGTAATTTTGTCACCTTCAAATTGGGGAGACAGGTAGGTAGATAGCGAGAACCACAATATACTGAACTGAAATTCATATGCAGAAACATCCAGGACACCTGATACCCAGGGTAGAATGACCTAAACTTTCATTAACAAATTTCTGGAGGCTCAGCATGGATGACTGTGTTAAAACCCAAGAGCCCAGGCACAGGGCACCCTACCTGTGTAGATTTTTGTCTCTAAATTCTCACCAAGTTCTCACAGTAAACATTAGAGAAAAATCCTCTCATGCTTCTGGCAGGGAGAGGAAAAAAGGAATTGTATTGAAATATACCAGAGTATTCTGTTCTTAACAAGGCCTACCTTCTGGAGAAACTATAATATCAGGCCCTAAACTTAAGGTTTTTTTTTCAGAGACTAAACAACCTAAGAAGGGAAATATTCAATTCCAGTTCACTCTAGCCATCCAACCCCAACTAAGGGCAAACTGAGAAGCACTGTGAAGTTTACAGTTCAGAGACATAGACTTACTAGAAGACTGACACCTGATTTTAGGACTAATGGGCACAATGGGCACCTCTTTCCCATAGATTACCATCATATTACTAAAGTCCTATTTGCAGCTATTCCTTTTACCTCTATTATCATGTCTGACATTTAAGAAAAAAATTCAAAGTCATACTGAAAGAAGACATTAACACTAGACCCAGATATGGCAGAGATATTAGAATTATCATACTGGGAATTTAAAACTACTAAGATTAACATGCTAAAGGCTGTGATGGATAAAGTAAACAACAGGAAAAAGCAGATGTGTAATGTAAGCAGAAAGAATCAAAAAGAAACACTAGAGATCAAAGCAATAGCAAAAAATGAAAAATGCCTTTGATAGTCTCATGAGAAGACTGCTCATGGTTAGAAAAGAACTTATGAGCTGGATGCAGTGGTGCACTCCTATAATCTCAGCAGCTCTGGAGGCTGAGGAAGAAGATCACAGGTTCAAAGCCAGCCCCAGCAACTTAGCAAGGCTATAAGCAACCTAGTGAGACTGTCTCAAAATAAAAAATGAAAAGGAATAGGAATGTGGCTCAGTTGTGTGCCCTTGGGTTCAAACCCTAGTACCAAAAAAAAAAAAAAAAAAAAAAAAAAAGACAATCTATGAGCTTGAGGATATGTGAGTAGAAACTTCCAAGACAGAAAAGTAAAGAGAATAACCAAGAACAGTGGGATAACTGCAGAAGGTGGAACATTTGTAATGAGCATACAGAAGAAAAAAAGTGAAAAGGGGAGAAGAAACATTTGAAGTGACAATGACTGAGAATTTTCCCAGATGAATATCAGACAAAAAAACCCCCCATGAACTCTGGAATCTCTAAGAACAAAAAAAATAAATAAATACCAAACACACACACACACACACACACACACACACACACATGCACGCACATACACACACACACCAAAATCCAAACTGTATGTAGGCATAGTATATTCAAACTGTAGAAAATCAAAGATAAAGAAAAAATCTTGAAAGAAGACAGAAGGAAAACACCTTATCTATGGAAAATAATTACATCTGACTTTTAAGAAACTCCACAAGCAGGAAAATAATGTGAAATATTTAGGGTTAGAGAAAAAAAAGGAAAATAAAAGCCAGTCTAGAATTCTGCTCCCTGTAAAATTACTCTTCAAAAGGACTGAAGAAATAAAACTTTCTCAGATGAGTAAAAATTGAAGAAATTTGTTGTCAGTAGATCTGTCTTGCAAGAAATATTAAGAGAAGTTTTTCAAAGAGAAGGAAAATTATACATGTGAGAAATTTATTTTTACATTAAAAAATCATCAAAGAAAGAAAAAGTAAAGCTGAATAACTTTTTTTTTTTTTTGTAAATGATCCAACAAATAACAGGCTATTCAAAATAATATCAATGACATCTTTGATCCTGTGTATATGTATATGCATATTATGTATGCTTACATATAAGTAAAATAATAAAGCAATAAATAAGGGTCTAGAGGAAAGAAATAATAGTATCTTTTAACTATAAGCTATTGCATTACTCATGATGTTGTCTAGTGTTATTTGAAAGTTTAGTTCAGATTAGTTGTAAATGTATATTATAAATTCTAGGGCACCTTCTAAAAATCGTTGAAAAGGGAAAGAGAAGGAAAAGGAAAGGAAGAAGGAGGAGAAGAAGGAAGAGGAGTAGGAGGAGAAAAGGAGAAGCAAAAGGAAAAGGAGGAGGAAAAAAATGATATTTAAATAAAATGAAATCATAGAAAATGTTCAGTTAAAGCCATGAGAGCAGAAAGAGTGGAAAGTCAAAAACAGGAACAAAGGCTAAGGGCAATGAATAAAAACCAGTAATAAATATTAATACAATTACATCAATAAACTCTTTAAATATCAATAATTTAAATATACCAATTAAGAGGAAGAAATTATCAGAGGGATAAAAAATAAGACCCAATTATATAGTTTATGAGAAACGCACTTTAAATACAAAGACATATATAGATTAAAAAGAAAGAGACAAAGAAAATATAAAAAATGCCATATTCTTAATCAAAAGAAAATAGGAGCAATTGTTTTCTGGCAGGGAAGACTTTAGAACAAGAAACTTATCAGAGAAAAGGAAAGGAACTAGCAATTTAGGATGTCAATTCTCCTGTAAGACATAACAATTTTTAGTGTGTATGAACCTAACAACAGAGCATCAAACTACATGAGAAAAAGAGTGATAGAACTTCAAGGACAAATAAATAAATCCATTTAAAAAATTTTTTTTTTTAGTTGTAGATGGACACAATATCTTTATTTATTTATTTTATGTGGTGCTGAGGATCGAACCCAGTGCCTCACACTTGCAAGGCAAGCACTCTGCCACTCAGCCATAGACATAGCCCCATGAACCCATTTTTTATTATAGTTGGAGACTTCACCACTCCTTTATTAAAAAAAAAAAGAGCAGATCTAGTAAGCAGAAAGTTAGTGAGGACACAGTTGAACTCAACTGAAGAAAATGGGCATCTGTATACTACTTCATCCAATAACAGAACACATTCTCGTGCTCACATGAAATAGTGAGGCCACATTTGGGGTATAAAAAATACTTAAACAAGCTTAAGAAAGTAGAAATCATATATTGTTCACTCTGAAGATTATACAGAATTAAGCTAAAATCAATAACAAAGATAACGGAAAATCCCAAAATATAGAGATTACACAACACATTTCTAAATAATGCGTAAGTTAAAGAAATCTGAAGATAAATTAAAGTATGTTTTAAATTAAATGAAAATGAAAATGTAACATCAAAATTCATGCAACATTGAGAAATCAGTGCTTAGAGGGAAAATTTTGGTGTTGAGCGTGTATGTTAGAAGAAATAAAGATTTGAAATTAGTCAGCTAAGCTTTCAACTTGGGAAAATAGAAAAACAAAGCAAATGAAACCCAAAGTAAGGAGAAAGGTTGGAGTAACAAAATGCAGAGCAGAAATAAATGAAATTGAAAACAGGAAATCAATAGAGAAAACCAACAAAACCAATAGCTAATATGAAAATATAAAATAAAATCAATAAGCCAGTCTAAGAAAAAAGATAGGGCACAAATTACTAATATCAGAAATGAAAGGGGGAAACTTTGCTTCAGATCCCAGAGACATTAAACAGATAATAAAGGAACACTATGAATAACTTTATGCCTACAAATTTGAAAACCTAGATGAAATGGACCAATTCCTTGAAAGACACCATCTACCAAAACACACAAGAAGAAATAGATTGTCTAAAAAGGCCATATCTACTAAAGAAGTTGAACCAAAGACACTTCACAGAAGAAGAAATATGATCAGTCAATAAATATATAAAAAAATGTTCAACATCACTAGCAATTAGAGAAACGCAAATTAAGACTACCCTGAGATTCCATCTCACTCCAGTCAGAATGGCAATTATAAAGAATATAAGTAACAATAATGTTGGCAAGTATGTGGTGGGACTGCAAATTGGTACAATCACTCTGGAAAGCAGTATGGAGATTCCTCAGAAAACTTGGAATGGAACCACCATTCGACCCAGTTACTCCACTCCTCAATCTATACTCAAAGGACTTAAAATCACCATACTATAGTGAAGTGGCCACATCAATGTTCATAGCAGCTCAATTTACAGTAGGGAAGCTATGGAATCAACCTAGGTGCCCTTCAATAGATGAATGGATAAAGAAAAATGTGGTACATATACTTAACCATAAAGAAGGATGGAATTATGGCATTTGCCAGTAAATGGATGGAAGTGGAGACCATCATGCTTAGTGAAATAAGCCAATCCCAAAAAACCAAAGGCCAATGTTCTCTTCGACATGCAGATGCTGACTCACAATAGGGTGGGAAGTGGAGGTTCACCAGATTGGACAGGGAAGAGTGCGGAGAAGGAATGGGGCGGGGGGTGAACATAGGAAAGAGTAGAATGAATCCAACAAAACTTTCCTATGTTTATATATGAATACATGACCAGTGTAACTCTGCAACATGTACAACCACAAAAATAGGAAGTTATTCTCCATGTAGGTGTGATATGTCAAAATACATTCTATTGTCTTATATAACTAAAAAGAACAAATAAAAATTAAATTTAAAAAAATAAAATTGTTTTTGTATAAGAAAAAATTAATTAACTTTCCACAGAAAACACCAAGCTCAATGGGTTCACTGATGAATTTTATCAGATGTTTAAGAGAAATTGTATCTATTCTCTTCAATCTCTTACAGAGAATGGAAGCAGAAGGAATATTTCTGAACTAATTCTATAAGGCTAATGTTACCCTAATACCCAAACCAGACAGACATTATGAAGAAATAATGCTAACAACAAATATCTCTCCCAAACATAAAAGCAATATTTCTCAAAAATGTTAAATCAAATCCAAAAAGGTAGAAAAAGAATTATACATTATGCTATAATAGATGAATGTTTGTGTTCCTTTGAAATTCATATTTTTAAATTCTACCTTTAGAAGGTAATTTATATCATGAAGATAAAATACTTATGAATGGGATTAGTGGCCTTATAAAATAGAATCCAGAGAGCTCCCAAGTTCTCTTCCTGCCAAATAAGTATACAAAGAGAAAAAGCAATCTACAACTTGGGAGAGGGACTTCACCGGAATCTGACCATGTTGACACCTGGATTTTGGATTCTAAGTTTCAAAAAACTGTGAGAAATAAGTGTTTGTTGCTGATGCCACTTATCTATAGTACTTTGTTATAGCAGCCTGAGCTGACTGAGACAATGACCAAGTTGGATTTATCTCAGGTATACAAAGCCAGGTCAATGTTCCAAAATCAACTAATTTAATTCATAATATCAATAGGTTACAAAAGAAAAATTACATGGTCATATTAAAAGATGCAGAAAAAGAATCTGACAAAATCCAACACCAGGATAAAAACTCTCAGCAAGGTAGCAACAGAAGGAATATTTTCAATTTGATAATGTCATCTACAAAGAACCTACAGTTAACTATAATCCTACTTAATGTTAGTTAATAGCAAGAAACTAGAAGCTTTCTCACAAAGACTAAGAGCAAGGCAAGGATATCCCCTCTCTCCACTCCTTTTCAACATCTATACATTCTAATGGAATAGGACAAGAAAAAATAAAAATAAAAAAGCAAAGAAACAAAGAATACCTACTGATTGGGAAAGAAGAAATAAAACTTTGTTCACAAATATTGTACTTCTCTATGGAGAAAATCCAAAAGAATTAACCAAAAATCTCTTAGAATTAATAAGCAATTAAAGCAAGTTTGCACAATATGAAAGTTAATCTACAAAAGTTAGTCACTTTTTTATATTATGATAAAGAACAAGTGGAATTTGAGATTAAAAATATACTATTTACAGTAGCATCCAAAAGTACACAATACCTAAGTATAATGTAACAAAATAAATGCAAGATTCAAATGAGGAAAACTATAAAACTTCGATGAAATAAATCAAAGAAGAATGATATAAATGGAGAGAGATTCTATGTTCATAGACAGGAAAACTCAATCTCATCAAGATGTCAGATTTTAACATCTTAGTCTAGATTTTCAATGGTGTTCCAATCAAAGTCTCAACAAACTTATGCTAAAGTTTATATGGTGAAGCAAAAGACTTAGACTTGACACCACAACATTGAAGGAGAAGAACAAAGTCAGAGGGCTGACACTACCTGACCTTAAGAATTCCTATGGAGCTGTGGATATCAAGACAGCATGGCATTGGCAAATGCATATGCAACTGGATTGGTGAAATAGAATAGAGAACAGAAATAGCCCCACACAAATAGAGTCAGCTGATCTTTGATAAAGAAGCAAAGGCAATCCAATGGAGCACAGATACACTTTTGGACAAATGGTGCTAGAACAAGTGGACATCTATATGCAAGAAGAATATAGACACAGACTTTATTCCTTTCATAAACATCAACTCTAACTTGAACATAGTTTAAGTGTAAAATGCAAAAAAAGTCTAAAATTCCTAGAAGATAACAGAAGAAAATCTAGGTGACTTGGGTATGGCAACTTTTTAGACAAAACACCAAAGGTAGGATCCATTGACGGAATAAATGATAAGCTAGACTTGATTAAAATAAAAACCTGCTGCTCTTTTCTCTCTCTCTCTCTCTTTTTTTTTTTTTTTTTTTTGGTCAATAAAATATTGTAACCTTTATTTAAAATAAAATAAACTTGCAAACTTTGTGAGATGACAGGCAGAAAGGTATCCCTTTCAAAGTTATCATTTATTTACATTACCTTTTACACTGTTAGCTGCTCACAGTCAGACAACAGAATGAGAGAATTCAATTAGAAAAACAAAACAATTGAAAGCATATTATAATAACAGTAAAAAACAAACACCTGAGCCGGGTGCAGTGGCGCACACCTGTAATCCCAGCACTTGGGAGGTTGAGGCAGGAGGATCCCGAGTTCAAAGCCAGCCTCAGCAATGGTGAGGCACTTAGCAACTCAGGGAGACCCTGTCTCTAATAAAAAATACAAAAAAGGGCTGGGGATGTGGCCCAGTGATCGAGTGCCCTGAGTTCAATCCCCAGTACCAAAAAAAAAAAAAAAAAAAAAAAAAAAAAAAGAACAAACACCTGGTAACACTGGTAATGTGACCCCATGAGTGACATGAAATAAACTTCTGCTTTTTGAAAGATGCTGTCAAGAGAATGAGAAGACATGCCACCGACTGGGAAAAAATATTTACAGATAACACACCTGATAAAGAACTGCTAACCAAAATATACAAAGAACTTTAAAAATTGAACTTGTTGTACCTTTTCTATAGAGTACAACAATGAATGTTGAAATGTAATTAAGTCTTAGGTAGATGACTTGCCTTCTTTACTTCTTCATACTTAGTGTACTAGGAAAAAAATGGTAAATAGTCATTTATCCCCTTAACAAAATACAATGATGCCTTCTAGATCCTTTTGAGCTATTTAACAACATTCACACAAAAATAAAGAAAAGGAAAAACAGCCTTTGCACATCTAAAGGCAGAATTTCCTTAAATTACACGATTTTAATTTAAACAATGGAATAATCATTAGATATGTAATGGAAGAGCAGAATATCACATCTCTAAGATGATTGACTACCTCACATTTTTGGAAAATTGTACATTTTATACTCATTTAGAGAAAGCTGAATATGTTTATGTTGGTATATAATACATTGCACTGAGAGATGAATTAAAAACATTTCACAGAAAGTTAAAAATAGTTTCATTTCTTGACACCAGATCTACTTCCACAAATGTCATATGGCATAATTAATTGCAGAGTTTCAGTAATGTAATTAACTGCTAATGATTAACATGATGACATTTTAAAGAAGTGCATTTCTGAAACATTTAATTAAGAAATAGATGCACTTAGGGTAATGATCTCCATCTCATTCTAACCCTAAGTGCATGAAGTCACGAATAGTGTGAATATACTTTGCATACAACCAGAGATTTGTAAAAAAGTGCTCTATATGTGTAATATGAAATGTAATGCATTCTGCTGTCATTTATAACATCTTAGAATAAAAAATAATTTAATAAAAAAATTTTTTTTAAAGTAATGTATTCAGAGTCCCAAGTACCCAAAGGGTGCTTGATACATTTTTATCTACTATTTAAACTGGATAATTTTAAATGGAATTCCTTGTGAGTTAGGATTTCTACGTGAATAAACAGATCAGTTGAATTTAAAAAAAAAAAGAAATAGATGCAACTTTATATTCAGTTTGATATTACACTCTGAGGGCAATTCATGATATATTTATAACCATAGAGAAGCATTGTGAAAACATACAAGTACCATGTGCCTGGGGTCCTATAAAAAACATACATTTTACTTCAACATCTAGATAATTTTCATTTCCAAGGTAAACTAACATACAGCAATGATCTTACCAGTACAAATGTTTCCAGTACATATTTAGCAGGATAATTACAATAGATAATATAGCAACTAGTAATGGATGCTGGTCCTATAGTTTAGCCTTTAACCCAGAACCATATCAATTTTAATAAATAATTGCAAATATATTTAAGTCATGACCTTTGCCTCTGAGTGCTTCAAATCTAAGTGGGAAAACAAGAAATACATATATAAGATCAGTGGTATGCTGAAATCAGTGCATGTCAGTATATGAGAGCTGATTGCCAAGATTTCAGAATCTGGCAAGCCTGTTGTTAACCACGGCCATTACCAAAAATTAAATTTACAAATTTAAAATTTATTTATATTAAAAATATAGGCAGCAAATATCCCAAACCCATCACTTCACATTTATTTTACTTTAATTTACTATTTTTATCTTCTTGAAGTTTTTGTATCCTCCAGAACATAGAAATCCTGCATAATGGTATATAGCTATATATCTTTTCCCAACACGATGTTCAAAGATGTCAAATTGGCCATAGTAGGAATAAATAAACCATGGAAAATAGCAAACACACCAGAGATGGTGGTGCACACCTGTAATCCTAACTTCTTAGAGGCTGAGGAAGAAGGATCACAAGTTGGAGACCAGCCTAGACAACTTAGTGAGACACTGTCTCAAAATAAAAATTTTTAAAAGGACTAAGGTTGTAGCTCAGTGCTTACCTAGTATGTGTGAGGCCCTGGGATCAGTCCCCAGTACCACAAAACAAACAAACAGAAAATACCAGAAAGCAATGACCCTTTCCCCTCCTTGGCCCCAGCTGAATATGAAACATTTACTAGCAGGCTATCACAGAGGATGATAATTAACAATGGAAATCACTGTGTTAAAGGCCAACTGAATGGTTTATGACTATAGGCATAGAATAAATTCAGAAAAGGTGGTGATAAGTGATAGCTCTCTGGCAAGTTCAGAAAGATAACAAGTAGTTTTTCAGAAAGGACTAAAAAAAGTAAAGTTGGCAATTATTTCATTAACAAAAAAATTTACAGCAGCCACAATAACATGCCAAGTCTGGATTTAGATGGGTGAAATGGCTAATTTCTTCTTTCTTAAATTAGAGTATCTTTACATTGGTGTGTTAGTTGCCTAGTATCAATGCAGACATTTAAAAATAGAAATAAAAGGATTAATCCAACAACCTTGGCAGGTACTAAGTCTCACTAAGTTGTCTTCTTCTTTTTGTGCCTGTCCATCTTCTCCAACACAACTCAAGTTCTCTTGAAGTTTGAATGTAAGTATCACCATGTACACCTGTATATCTCATAGTCTTTTAATGCACAGCACCTGGAATTAATCTTTTCAGAAATTTCCAGTATCCCTCTCTGAGACTCTGTGCCTTACCTTAGGAGCTCTTGAATGTTCTAATTCCCACTAAACCTCCCAATGATCTCATTGAGGTGTCTCTTGATACTTGGTTCTCTCAATTATATGCATTTCATCAGTCTTCTTCTCCTTGATCTTTTTCTCTTTCCTCCTTACTCACCAGCACCCAAGGTTTATCATCTGAGCTTATGTCAGCATTCTTAATTGCCCCCAATCCCTGTCTGCCTACTCACCAACCAGAAACACCTCAATCCCTCTGCTGAGCAGAGCCTGAATTACACTCCTTTTACACACTTTTGGTTTATTTGCTCTTCCATCCCCTTCAGTGAGTATTCCAGACTTCACCTCCTTCCATTCCCCACTGATCTCTTCTTGCCCTCCTCTATCACACAAAATCTTGAGACCTCAAGAGGAATTCTCCAACACACCAAACCTTTCAAAATCATCTCTGGTCACACCTATCTTTACTGCTTTTGTTTTTGTTTCAGAGATTGAGGTATTGAAACTCTCCATTGGTAACCTTGTGTTCAATTCTTTCTGTTTTCTCTAGGATCTTGCTATATCAGTTTCTCCTACTCTCCTTATTTTCAACCTATAATGCTTAAGTCTCTTCAGAGCTGAGTAATTCTTTCCTTGGTCTACAGTATCCTCCTAGTGACAATGCTGTACCTTTTCTTCCCTTCTAACTTTTGGAAAGAACTCTGCATTAATTGCCTCCCCTTCCTTGATATTGCTCATTTCCTCTGTAATCCTTTCTAACACAGCTTCTCCCCATCTTGTTCTGTGGACAAGTTTGGCTTGGAGCATTCGGTATTACTCATTTTACTCAGGCAGAAACTCTTATCCTAGCTTCTGGAAAGGCAGATTTTCTCCTGGTATCTTACTGTTTATTCTTTTTAACTTCTGATTCTTCTTTTTGTGCCTGTCCTAAATGGTAGCATTTTCAGGAGATCTTTCCATAGTCAACATTTTGTCTCACTTTCTGTGCTCTTCTTGGGTGATGTTCATCTTCTCCAACACAACTCAAGCTCTCTTGAAGTTTGAATGTAAGTATCACCATGTACACCTGGATATCTCATAGTCTTTCAAACTCATATGACCATATTTGAAATTTAACTTCCCCTACCTCTCGGTATAGACATACAACAACATATTATATTTTGTTTGGTGACATTATGATCTATCTATTATTACCCCAGCCAGAAATTTGGTGACCTCACATGACTCTTCACTCTCAATCCCCACAAACTATTGATCACCAATTTGTCTACATTGCCTCATAAACACTTATTGAATTGGTCTTCTTTATCTCTATCCTTCCCACTCTCCAGGCTCTTACCTCCAGTTAGTCTCTCCCTTCAGTTTTATTGCTGTCAAAACTGTTGTCATCTTTCAGCATGTTTTCCTGAAGATGACATCTAGCCATCTCAATACCTTTCACTTATCTCCATCCACTGCAAAGAGCACATCTGTGTTCTGGCCCCTGCAAACTGCACCCCCTCAATCTTATCTCTCACTCTCTTGAAATTGGTTACTTAGATCTCTGAACTTGCTGCTTCCTGGATACTCCATGATGGGACTTGTACATGTTTGGGGCCTGACACAGTCTCTTACTTTCTTTTTTATTTTGTCCCACCTCTATGAACCATTAAGGATCAGATAATACCTGTTCCAGGGAATTTTTCTGACCTTTCTATAGATTCTACCTTTCAAAACTAGGTGAGATACCCCTTTTATGCCTCAATTTTTGTATTTATTGTAAGTTATTTATGTCTTAGGGTGTGTCTCTACAAGGTACTAAATTTATTCATGTATTCAACATTATCTTTCTGATTATTTCATAATTTGAACAAGTCTACATAGATGATTCCCAAGTAATTTCTAGAACAAGAATCTGAATATTCATTGTTTGAGCAAATTATATTGATGAGTTACTGTGTTTGAGGAACCATACTAGGTGCTGGGAATTTAAAGATGAATAAGACAATGTCTTTGATCTTATGCCTATTGAGAGAGAAAACAAATAAATGATTCCCACAAAGGGTGATAGTACCTTGATGCAGATGTAAGAGAGGAGTGTGGGAGCAGAAGAGAATGCCAAGGGCATCATCAGGTAGGACTGTGTGGGGGGAGAAAAATCAGGGAAGGCTTCCTGAAAGAGCTGTCATACATGCTGAGTATTAGAGAACTGGTAAGAGTTAGCTAGGCAAAGCAATTAAGTGGCAGTTGAGTAGATGAATAGACACATTAAAGAAATGGCACTTGCAAAGTATGGAGGTGAAAAAGAAGAAGGTGAGTTCTGGAAATTGTTAATGGTTGATGTGATCGGAGCACTAACAGAAGAGTAGGGGAAGATGAGGCTAGACAAACCAATCTTGAAAATATCAGGCTAAAGAGTTGGAATCTAAAAACAAAAGCTATAGGAAGCTACTGAATACTTTAAATGGGGAAGTGATAATGTATGTATTTGATAGCTCACCCTAGCATAAAGGTGAAGAATGGATTGGAAAAAGACAAATGAAAATGTGAGAGAACAATTAGTGAAGATATGGTATACTTCAGAAGATAAATGATAAGGATTTTAACTTAACCAGTGGAAGTAAGAATGAAAAGAGAACAGATTCTTGCATAATCTATAAGAATTATAACCCACTGGATGAGAAGAATTAGTTACCTACTGGATGAGAAGGAACTGTTTCATTTTTTTATTCTCAACAATATTTATTGCATATTTATGAAAGACAAGAAACTAATTGTTCTAAGTAGGGATATAATGGTACAAAAAGACACTAACTCTGTTCTCATGAAGCTCACGTTCTAGTGAGAGGCAGATAAAAATAAATAACACAAATTTAGGTGATTGCATGATAGAAATGAATGAGGATGGAGAGACATTGAAGACAATATTTTATGTTGGAAGGCAGGAGAAACTGCTCTGAGGAAAAAAGTTTAAGCAGAGATATGCATGAAGTGAAGATAGACTCATGCAAAAATCCAGAGAAAAATGTTCATGCTTCAGGTGACTGCCATGCTTCTGATTGGGAGGACTGTTTACATGGTACTATTTACCAAGATATAATATGAGTGAAGGAATAAATCTGTGAGATAACAAATGAATTCTAATGTCATTTCTGCCACATACGTGTTGGGCACGTGGTCTTGGGCATATTACTTGAGTTACTTGAAGCTTCATACCCTCATTTATAAATGGAAATAGTCTTAACTTTCTTATCTCACAGGATTCTGTGGTGCTCAAATAAGCTGAGATGGGTGATGGTGCTTTGAAAAGCACAAAATTCTGTAACAATTAAAAGTACTATTGTTTGCTTATAGTTGTCTAAGCCTTTTCATGAAGAACAGAATTTAAAAAAAGAAGACTCCATGTGCTGTCACAATCGTGACAATAATAAATACTCAACACTGAAGGAAAGGGAAAGAACTCTGTTTTCCTTTGGAAACAAGTAATGATGGTTTCCATGTTAGTATCTTGTCAATCAGGTTGTGAATTTTTGTATTAAATTTTAAATGAGGTAAAAACCTTTTTTAAAAATGGGGTAGAAATTTATATACATTTTAATTTCACTCTTAAATACCTTCTCTTTTTGTATGGAAAATATGCCCTTCAACTAATATGATTCCAGGCAAATCTAATTCATGGAGGGGTGGTTCAAGAGCAGAGTTGAGTTAATCATACTCTCATGCTATTACTATCTTATTTTACTCCTTTTTATTGTTTATTCCATTCCATTCGTACGTGGGGCAGAGAGTGGGGAGTAACAGCCATTCTTTTGGGTTTAATGCCTCTTTTGGTTTATATGTTTCCTTCAAAGTGCATGTTTGAATGCATTTTTAATTTGTAATGGTATTGTAGGGAATTAAATTCTTACTATTCATGGAGTTCTATATATCTGGGCTGGTGCTATGGCTCAGCAGTACAGCACTCATCTTGCATGTGTGAGGCCCTGGGTTCGATCCTCAGCACCACATAAATAAAATAAAGGTATTGTGTCCACCTACAACTATATATTTAATACTCAGTAGTTATGAACAATTAGATTACCTAGAAGATTTAATTTTCTAACTAGCCAGTATATTCTAGTCTTTGCTCCAAAGAGCATCTATTTTGCAATAGTTTGGAGTCTGTCTTTGAAACCAATTCTAAGCTTCCTAGTATTTACCCTATCTCTTGGAATTTGTTGGTAATATAAGCAGCTGAGAGTCAGGAAACTGTGAGATAAAAATACTCAGACAACCTCAGCAAACAGTGATCATTAATCTGATCAGCCAGATTCTGGCTGAGCTTTTCAATGACTTCCTCACTTAGATCTCCCTCTTTCTAAATCTAGAAACTGAAGAGGTTTCTCAAGTGTTCAGTGTAATCATGTTTTCCTGAACTGCCATGGCCATTGGAGAGTCATCTCAGTAGAATGAGAGTTTGGTTGCTTCCCTCTCCAGATTCAACATGTTCCCATTTCTGCAGTTTCCTATAATGAGCTTTAAGTTGAGCCAGACTAAATTGTATTTATACAAATACATAATTGGCCAGCTGTTGAAATCTAAGCCAGCACAATTCCCAAAAAGGCAGAAAAAAAAATCTCTCAAAAAAATTTCCATTTCAGAAGTGATTATCATTCTGGTTATAATTTTGTATGGAAATTTCAGAAATGGAGTTTTGTACCAGGAAGAAAATGAACATCTGCAATTAATTACACTATATGGAACATATTGGCCTGTTGTAACACATAAGTTGAACTTTTAACCCTTTGATGTCTTGACAGTTTCTGAGAGATAAGCAACTAACCACTCAGCACTATTTTTCATTAGTCAGCCAACTTACAGACAGCTTATGTTGGAAAGACATAGTTCCCTTCCACAGGACTTCTGTGGAGCTAGAGAGAATTGGCATCTGTCCCAGCATTCATTAGCTCTGTGACCACTAAACACATTACCATAACCTCTTGTTAGCCTGAGCTTTCCCATCTGTGAATGGGAATAAACATACATACCTTCTAGTCTTACAAAAATTACTTGGGTTAACTCACATAAAGTGCCTGGTTTGATGTGTGGCACAGTCAGAGCTCAATAAATGTTAATTCCTTTTTCTTGTTTCTCTAAGAACTAAAAAATAGACTGAAAACATTAGGGGAAAAAAAATGTCTGAACACTGAGGAGATGAGATGAAGCTATTATAAGTCTGCCCTTGCCACAAGCCCAGATTAGCAAGTCATGTCTTAAGGGCCAAATCCAATGAGCCACCAGTTTCTATAACATCAGTAAACGAAAAATGGTGTAACAAATATTTGAGGTAAATAACTTTAAAAGAAGATTATTTTGGCTCACAATTTTGGAAGTTTCAGTCTATGGACAGTTGTCCAATTACTTTTGGAGCTTATAGTGGAACAAACTGTTCACCTCATGGCACCTAGGAAGCAAAGAGAAGAGGATGGGGATGGAGTTCTCCAAAACCCTTCAATGGCACACCCCAATGACCAAAAGACCTCCATAAGGCTCCTACTCTTAAAGGTTTCAACACATCCCAGCTGAACCAAGGGCTGGGGACCAAACCCACAGCACATGGACCTTTGGGGGACACTGTCCACACTATTGCATGGAGTAAGTAGATCAGTAATGATTCAATCATTATTTACATTTTCTGTGAGCAAATAGATTTACAAACAATTTAGGGATGAGTACATTAAATAGAATTTATTTAAAAGTTGAAATTAGCTTTATAAAGAAAAATATATACAGCTTACATCTGTTTGTTTCCCAGGCCTGTCAGAGAGTTTGCCATGCCAAGAGGAGCAAATACGTTTTGCTACTGTGTAAAAGCAAATGTGATTGTCACTGGAGGTAAGAGGACAGGTCACATTATGGAGAGAGATTTTCTGCCTTGCAAAGAGTGATCTCCTTGTATTTTACTGCTGAGAATAATCTTTTAGGAAATTTATAAAATTGTATGAAGTCAAATCTGTATGTCCCATTATGTGTGGCTTCTTGACTTGATGGCAAACTTAGAAAAGGTTTCCTCAGCCTAGGAATGAGTGAAACAAAATTTTCTATAATTTATTATAATTTGCTTTTATTGTTTTGCTTTATGTTTTACTTTTAGAGCTTTAATCCATGTAAAAATGTATTCTTACATATGAGAGCATGAGTTCCTAAATTTTAAAGGAGTACTAGAGCTTCCTAAAGCATAATAAAGCTTATATCTTTATTTGCATATTTTTGGAGACAAAGCCAAATTTGTCAAATTCTTAAAAGGATTCTGTGACCAAAAAGGTCAAGAGCTAATGGCTTTGAGTTAACAGAGAAGAGAGCCACGAATAGAACCTGAATACCAACTATCTAGGGATAAGTAAGGTAGACTGTAGGAAACAAGGTCATCTTCTGAGAGAGTAAGGGGGAAAACAAAGACATGAGAAGTTTCAAGGCAAAGGTAGAGGACCAAAATACTCTCTCTCTCTCTTTTTTCTTTCTTTCTTTTTTTTTTTTTTTTTTTGTACCAGAGATTAAACCCAGGGGCGCCCAACCACTGAGCCACATCCCCAACCCTTTTTGCATTTTATTTTGAGACAGGGTCTCACTGAGTTGCTTAGTGCCTCGCTTTTGCCGAGGCTGGCTTTGAACTTATGATCCTGCCTCAGCCTCACAAGCAGCTGGGATTACAGGTATGTGCCACCATGCCCAGCCTGAAACACAGTCTTTGAAATGCAGACTTCTCCTCCATAATACTGAGTTTTTATTTTATTGTGCTTTGGAGTCAGATTATCTAGGTATGAATTCACTGGCAAACAGTGTGGTGGGCTCCTCCACACCTCCCTAAAACTTCAATCTCATCTGTAAGTGGAGTTAATAATAGTACCTGCTCAAAAGAATTCAAGTGATTTAAATAAAGTACTTAGCACAGTGTCTTGTGCACAGTAAGTTCTCAATGTATGTTTGTTAATGATATTAATGGTAAGAAAAAAGCACATCATGTAGTGATTGAGATTAATTGAGCTAATACATGCCTGGAACTTATAAATTTCTTAATAAATATCCATTCAATCCACTTACAACACATAGGCAAAATTACTTCGGCAGATGTGAATGTTTTGTTGGAATAAAGAAATCTGAGATTGTGTTTAGAAGGCTGTTACTGATGTCATGAATGAGATGGAGAGGGTCTAAATTAGTGCAGATATTGTGGAAAAGTAAAGAAAGAGCCAATTTCAAAGGCTTTGGAAGTGGGGCAAGAGGTGTAGCTTAGTGGTAAAGTGAATGCTTAATATGAGCAAGACCCTAGGTTCAACCTCCACCCCAAAAAACAAGCAAAACAAGATAAAAAACCCAAAACAAAGCAAAAAAACACATTGGAAATGAACGATTCATAAGGTCAATCATGCAGAATGATATTGTAGATTAGAAAAAAAGATCAGCCAACTACAATTTTGTAAGGTGGGAAATGGAAGAACATCATTGTGTTCATAGTGACACAGAAATAAGGAATATGTTGCTTAGGTGGGTTTTCCATCTAAGCAAACAAAAGCTCAATTTTGAACCTAAAGTTCAAATGTTAATTAGACACCCAAGAGGACATTCCTTTTGTTGATGGGAAATGATCTGGTTAGAGAGGAGGGGTGTTGGAGATCCCAGACTGCCTTTAGGAGGGGGAAGAGACTTGAAAGATGCAAGTGAGCAAAGCAGAAATACAAACAAACATACATCAAGAAAATGTCCTGTATTGCAAAACTGAAGTTTAAAAAGAGTAAGAATAGAAAATTAAAAAGAAATCTCTTGTCCTTAAAAAAATAAATAAAATTCAGTAAATATACCATTTGCCTAAAGACTTAAGAGCAAAAATACCCATTAAAGGAAACAAGATGTTAAATGAACGAGTGCTATTGGCTCCTTCCATAAGATACCTTCAATTCTTATTCCCCAACACTCAGGGCAGGCAATGCCTGGTTCCTCTTTAAGAGTTAGCTGCCTCACCCCTGAAGTGCCTATTTTGCAAACTATAAAGTTTAGCTAAACTATAAAGTTTAGCTCCTACTTCAGGGCTAGGTATAGCTCCCTTGAGAGCACAAAGCTATTTTTTTTTCAAGTCTACTATGCATTCGAAATTAATACTTACATTTGTGTTCAGTTTTAGGCCTTCCACAATACTTACTTGAAATTATCTTATAGTTCAAATATCATTATAAAAATAATATAACATTCTTTTGGATAGCAAAACAAGTAAAAACAATGTACTAGAAGTTAGAGATTTAGTCATAAACTTATTCATAAGTTTAATCATAGCCTGGCCACTAATAAACTTTGTAATTTTCAACATTTAATCTCTCCCTGTTGCTTATATTTTCCTCAATGGGGAAATTGAACTACATGCATTCAGAGATCCTTCTGACCTAAAATACTATGGTTTCAATTTTCCAAGAACTGCCTGTTCATAAGAAGGTAAACTAAAAATATCTTTTGGAAAATCTGGGACCCAGTTTGTTAACTAAATATTATTCTAATAAATAGTTATTGCTTTCACTCAGGAAAACAAAGCATTAATGGGCCAAAAACTTTTAAAGAAGAGAAAGGGAAGCATAGGGGGGAAAAAAGTCTGCAAAGTAGCATGTGGGAGTTATGACTTGGCCTGGGAGCAAGTTTCCTGAAACTTGGTGGTGATGATTCTAAGGACACACAGGAATCCAAGTTTCTAAACTGTACTAATTATGATGATGATTTAAAGAGCCTCACCCCTCTGCCCCAAACCAAGGTCTAGAACACACAGGAACAAATGCTAGATTTAAGTCTTTTCACAAAAGAAGTGAGATTGTCACAGGAAAGCAGGAGCCGAAACTCCAAACCTTGGTTCTTGTGTTCCAGCGAAAGAAGATTTAAAGTCACACACCAAAAGTCATGCAGGAGAACTTTATTAGAAGTGAAAGTGAGGTGAAAATAAAGTAAAAGAAAAGTGAGGCTTAAGTAAAAAGCACTTTCATGGGAGAGAGTGGGCTCTCTCCAAACAGAGAACGACAAAGGAGAAAATGCTGGCCCCAATTTTATTACTGTTTGATGTTTGCCAGAACTGGGTGACCACCTTTTGTATTCTTTGCCAATCAGGTGTTCAACTCCTCCTTCACATCAGGTGGTGGACTTTTTGACATCAGTTGGTCCTCTCTGGAACTGTCCTGGTGGCCATCCTATTTAGGGGAACTTCATCTACAAGTCAATCCCATGTTACTGTGGTCACTGGGGTCAATTTGTAAGCTGCCTGTTGTGGCCAGCCACAGCGCTGCGGGAGAAACACTCGGAGGCAGAGTAAAGATACTTCTACTTTTACTTCTACTTTCTTAGAGAGAGCTTAGAGAGAGAAAGAAAGATTTTTCTTCTTCTTAGAAAGAGCTTAGAGAGAAAGATTCTTCTTTCTTCTTTCTTCTTCAGCTTAGAGAGAGAGAAAGAAAGAGAGAGAGAGAGAGATAAGAGAGATTCTTTCTTCTTTCTTCTTTCTTCTTCGGCATCCTCGGCCTGACTCTGACCAGCAATTACTTCTTCTATCTGGTTTCTCTTCTGTCAGAACTCTTAACCGCTCTGACTCTTATTTCTTCTTCTGACTACGTTCTGGCCGCTCTGATTCTTTTCTTCTTCTCCGACCCGAACTCTTCTTCTGACCGACCGAGCGACTGCACGACTGACTGAATGAATTCATTCTTCGTTCTGACTCCGACCGCTTTCACCCGGTTATATACCTTTAGCTTTGCGGGTGCCTCACGTGCATTTACAGGTGCGTCACATACATACTTATTATCAGGTGGAACTTATGGCTTCCAGCTAGCCGCAATAGCCCTTCCTAATTGGGGCTCCTTCATCAATTGCTGGTCAGAAGTTACCTTAGTGCACCTGCGCTACTAAAGGAATCTTCCTTCCCAGACAAATAGAGGCAACTTTAGCCATAATTCCTAGTTTCATGTCAACATCAATGGACCCTATCAAGAGTTAGTCCCATTAATCCTTTTCTTTTGACATACTTCCCAATTAGCTCCTTTTGCTTCTGTTTCTTTTCTACAAATTAACTACCACACTTTACTTTGGACATAGTTTAATGAAGACCCTAAATTTAAAAGAACACTTGTGACCTTGACTGCATTTCACTGCTCATTGCTAGTTATTACCTAACAAGATGTATGACCTATCATCTGCAATGGAAATAAACACATTTCCTGGCCTGGACTACAAGACAAAGAAGTGGTGGGCACCCCAAGAGATGAAAGAAGGATTGCTCAGCATGGTGGAGATGGAACACTAAACATGATCAAATCAGTCAGCTTTCTATCACTGTGACAGAATACCTGAGAGAATCAACTTAAAAGGATGATGGATTTATTTTGCCTCATAGTTTCAGAGATTTCAGTCCATGGTCACTTGACCTGTTGGTTTGGGATTGTGGGGCTCAGTATGTCATGGTAGGAATATGTGGCAGAGGAAGCTGTTCATCTCATGGCAACCAGGAACCAAAGAGAGAGACAGGAAGAACCCAATATCCTCTTCAAGGGCACGAGTCCAATGACCTAACTTCCTCCAACTATGTTGCACCTATTAAAAGTTCCACCACCTCCCAATAGCATCACAGGCTAGGAACTAAGCCTTTAGCACATGGGCCTTTGGGGAACATTCCAGATCCAGATGAAAGCAATGCCTAAGAATTAAACCACTAGATTCTGCCCCCACCACTGCAAGTATTTATTATTAGAAAAAAATTTAATACTCTATTTCAACCCAAATCTCTCTCTCTCTCTCTCTCTCTCTCTCTCTCTCTCTCTCTCACACACACACACACACACACCCTTTGACAAAACAATATGTGGCCAAATTGAAATTTAATTTTTAAACTATAATAGTCATATGATGCTGTCACATTAATCTTAACCATGTACTTTGGATAGTCCTTTGCTCTCACTTAAAAGAAACTAAAACTTTTAAGAATACCAGCTTTTGCTACATGCCTGTAATCCCAGTGGCTTGGGAGCCTGAGGCAGGAGGATTGCAAGTTCAAAGCCAGCCTCAGGAAAGGTGGGGGACTAAGTAACTCCGTGAGATCCTGTGTCTAACTAAAATACAAAATAGGGCTGGATATGTGACTCAGTGGTCAAGTGCCCCTGAGTTCAATCACCGCGCCCCCCCCCCCCAAAAAAAAATACCAGCTTTAATATAATCTTAGCATTTTAATCATTTCTGGGGGGAATGTGTTTAGTAAAGTTCTGGAACTTAAATGATTTCATTAAACTCAGTATTCATTATATTACAAAATCCTGCTCTACAGCCTTGAAAACTTATTAATTAATAAGTTTTCTTATTAATAGGTTTTCTAGCTTTCACAAAAGAAATCAAACAATTTAACAGCATGACCAGCAAGAAACTAATACATTTCACCATGCATAATTTCTTGAATTTCACAGTTTTGAAGCCTCTATTAGTAGAAAATGCAAATTCTCAATAACTGAAAACATGTTTTTCCCAGGAGAATACTCTTGTTGATTAGTGACTCAGTCAGGCACATTGTGAAATGTACAGTATGTACTGGCCAATGACTCAAAATATACAATAAGAGCTGTTTTGCAAAGCATAGTTGAGCAGGTTAAGTATGCAGGGACACTTATAAACAATTTACCACAATCACACAACTGGTTAGCTGGTTGAGTCAGTTGTCTTTGCTCCCAGGCTTGTGTTCTTCCTGGACCACCTCTCTCTCAACTTCCTGATCACCATATGCGCTGATTCCCTCTGCCACACTCTCCCACCATGATGCTCTGCCTCACCTCGAGCCTGGAGGAATGGAACCGGTCTCATGTCTAAGACTTCTGAAACCATGAGCTCTCAATTAAACTTTTCTCCCCCAAAATTGTTCTGGTCAGATCTTTTAGTCACAGCAATGAAAAAGCTGACTAAAACAAAGCCTCACCAGATAAACAATAAGCAGATACATAAACATGAAACTATAATCAAATGGGATTAGTGATATAAAAGAAGTCTGATGAAAACACTGAGGACACTGAAAAGTCTTAAGTCCATCAGGGCTGGGGAGTGTGACTAGGGAAGGTGCTAGAGAGGAAATATTAGAATTAAATCTAAAAGGATTTTTTTTCTTTTTGCAAAGTAGACTTTGAACAGGGAATTTCTTTGTATCCTTAACATTTATCAAAATACCAAGTGTACAGTAATTTCTCAAGAAAGTTTTATTCTTGCTATTAATAAGGATAGCATGAAGTCTTAAATTTGAGAAATATCCCACTTATTCATCTACCATAGTCCTTAAAATATCTGGATTGTTATTTTAAGTCAGCTTGGGCTGCCATAATGAAATAACAGACTGGGTGTCTTAAACAACAGAAATTTATTTTCTTACAGTTCTGAAGGCTGAAGTCCAAGGTCAAGGTGCCAGAATGGTCAGTTCCTAGTGAGGGCTATTCACCTGGCTTATAGGTGGCCTTCCTCTGGCTATGGCCCTCATAAGGCAGAGCAGTGGAGAGTTGTCTGGTTCCTCACATATGGGACATCATAAGAACTCCATCCTCATGACCTCATCCCAAAGGCCTCGTCTCCAAATGCCATCATGGTGAGGATTAGGGTTTCTACATATAAAATTCAAAGGGACATAATTCAGTCCATAGAAGTTGCTTGAGAAACAGAAACTAAGAATCAGCTGTTCCCTGCTTTTTTCAGCCTGTTTTTAATATTTCAGGATCCAAGAGTTTCTGAAATGAAAGCAGTTCACCTTCCCAAAGGAGTTCGATAAATGTTCAACAATGATTCATTTTCCATTTACATGCACGTTTTCTCTGTCTTCTAGCCCTTGATAGTTAAAGCTCCAAGCTGTGATTCATCTTCACACTGAAGTTATTAAAGTTGTTCAATAGATATTAGTTGAACTTCTACTATATGTTACACACCAAAAATACCAGAGTAAACAAGATAAAGTTCTGGCCTCAAATCACTTAGAGTCTAGCAGCTGGTATAGTGTTACTATATTAACACTTGAAGGATGGATAGGAAAAGATGCCATGCTCCTTTTTCATGGGACCCAACAAAATAATCAGAATTATGGAAGCATCTGTACCTATCACATTTGGCTGGCTTATGAATATCTAACTATCTAGTCACCCAATTGTGCCTCCACTGGCTCTTTCAACATGGAAAAGTCAGTTTACATAAATAGCCCAATATGTATCAGCAAATAGCTCCTTTGCATGGTCAAACACATGTTACCAAATTAAATAAGATTACCATGTTGGATTTCAGGTGTTCATGTAAATTGTTATTCTTAATAACTTAGGTGATATATAAATTAAAACTATAATGCTATTATATAATCTTTTTGTCTAGTACCCAAAAGGTCCTTGGTAATATGTCAGATGCTCAGGAATGCATCACAGTATTCCTAACTCAATTTCATTTTCTGCTGCGTGCTTCTGAGCAGATCATATTTGAATCACTAAATTAAATCATTTGATTAAAATAACTTAATCTTTGGGATTTAGTTTCTTATAAGAAGTTTGGATTATACAATTTCTAGGGTCCCAACTTGAAATTCTTTGATATTTTTATGACTTAACTTCCAGGATGACATTTAGTGAGTTATTGGTGAAATAGAAAATCCAATATCTTAAAAATATTTCAAATTTTAGAAACTATTACACAGAGTTTAGATTACTCTTTTTTTTTTTTTTTTTTTTTTTTTTTTTGGTATTGAGGATTGAACTCAGGGGCACTCAACCACTGGGCCATATCCCCAGTCCTTTTTTGTATTTTATTAGAGATAGGGACTCACTGAGTTGCTAAGTGCCATTGCTGAGGCTGGCTTTGAACTTGAGATCCTCCTGCCTCAGCCTCCCAAATCCTGGGATTACAGTCATGCGCTACCATGCCCAGTTTAGATTACTCTTTTTAAAGACATAAGTAGATTAAAATCACGTTTTAGTTCTGATAATGCAGGCTGCTATAACAAACTCACTCAAATTTTATTTTTCATATCATTGGAATCGTAATTGATCAATGATAAAAGAGGTCAAACAAGCTACAGAATACGAAGATAAAATAAGTTTTTATTTTATCTATTAAAAGTGATTTTATTTATCTTATTAAAAGTGATTGCTTATTAAAAGAAAGATAAGGATGTGATTGAATGGGAGAGATGCTTTTATGTATAGGAGAAAATAATACTATCATAAAGTAAATTGAGACAAAAATAAAATATCATTTTAGATCTACTAAAATAGCAAACATTTTAAATCATGGTAATATTCATATGCTGGCCAGAGTCTAACAAAACTGGTAGCCTTGAGATTTCGTACAACCATTTTTGAAAGTAATCCATCAATATTTTAAAATCATAACAATGTATATGTATATAATTATCCCACTCTTGGGGATTTATCCTCAGTGAATAACCCAAAACAAAAAAAAAAATCATGCAAATAATTATTCATTACAGTATTGCTGAAAATATTTTAAAAATTAGAAACAGCCAAACAATTTAATTGTTAAGAATGGTGAAATAATGAATGATGAAGAAATTGTGAAATAGCAATGCAAGGTTATGCAGCCATAAAACAGAATGAAATCCTGTGATTTGCAGTAACATAGATGTTACTGGAGGCCGTTATAAGTGAAATAGGTCAGGGACAGAAAGACAGATACCATATGTTCTCATTTATATTAGGAAGCTAAAATATTGATCTCAAACAAGTAGAGAATAGAATTGTGGTTACCAAAGCCTGAGAAGGGTGTGTGAGGGGTGGGGGATGAAGAAAAAATGGCTAATGGTTACGGAATAACAAGAGGAATAATTTTTAATGTTCTGTAGCACAGTAGGGTAGCTATGGTTGACAACAAGTAATTGAATATTTCAAAAAAGTGAGTAGAGAGGATTTTGGATGTTTCCAACACACACAAAAATATGTCTCAGTTGAAATATATGACAATTAGCCCAATCATTTCAAACTTATATCTATACTGAAATGTGACAATGTACCATATATATAATATATGTATATTATATATGATTACTATGCATTATTTAAAATAAAAATAAATTTTGAAAAGCAGAACAAAATTGTACAATTGCAACTAAAATGTTAATTATGAGGTCATGGACCCACAGTCGTCCATGAACATAAAATAATACATAGTGAGAGCTGGTCCTGGTGACATACACCTGTTGTCCTTGTCGCTCAGGAGGCCGAGGCAGGAGTATCACCTGAGCCCAAGTTTTTTAGGCCAGCCTGGGAGACATAGTGAGATGTTATCTTAAAAAAAAAAAGTGGGCATAAAAATATATCAGAAACATATATGATTTATATTTTTAAAGTTAACACTTATTTCCTAGAGGGAGTAGAACTAGGGATTATGGGAATTATGGGGGAAAGACTTTATTTTGCAAAAATTATATATTCTTCTCTACTATTTAAATCTTCTAACAAGTACCCAGATCATTAAAAAAAAAAAAAAGTGTCTGTGCCATGATAGTAATTACATATAAATTATATGAGCTTATGGATATGTGTTAGAAGGGAAGATAGAAAAAATAAAAACAGTTGATTTGTTCTAGTGGTAGATATTATGTGTGGTTTTCCTGTTCCCTTGATTTCTCTTATTTTTGTAATATTTGCATAATTTAAGAATGTGAAAATAAAAGAACAGCTGCCTTAAATACTTTTTGGAAATAAATAAAGCATAAATAATACATTAATGCATGAAGGAGTAGGGAAGTATTGAATCAAGAAAAGTACTCATAAAATATTTATGAGAACTCACATTTGTATGTATAAATACAATTACAACAAAACAGGCTTGACAAGAAACAGCAGATCCAGAACAAGGATAGGCCCTTAGCAAGTCAATCACAGAATTTGTCCTAGAAGAACTGGGCTGTGATTGCTTATTAAAACAAAGATAAGGAAGTGATTGAATGGGAGGGATACTTTTAAAAATTTGACTACTTGAGAAAAGTAATAATCTTTCACTACCCTCCTTTTTAGGAGATGATAAAGTCCTCCGGTTGTGGCACCCCAATATCAGCACCAAGCCCGTGGGGAAACTGGTGGGACACATGTTCAGCATCACAGAGATGGTAACCAATGAGAAAGATCAACACCTCATCAGCCTTTCTTCTGCAAAGGTAACAAGAAGAAAATAGCAAAAACAAAATGAAATCTGTTTCTTTTTTTCCTTAAAATCACCTATTCGAAGACCTAGAGTGCATACAATTTTTGAATGAAATAATGGATAATCACTGAGAAAAATATTGTTAGTATGGAAATGTACTTAATGAGGTTCTATTTTATTTCTGTTGATTGTAGCCTAAGAAAGATCAGGTTTAAAACAAGTGTAAAAAAGGGTACAATATTGGGAAGCCAATATTAATCTCAGTAGGAAAAACAGAAGAGACTGCCATTAAAGAAGGGAACATCACCATTAAAGAAAGAAAAAAATGTTTCTGTCACTGTCATCATGAAACTATTTTAAATGTTCTAGCCAATGTAATACAAGAAGAAAAAATGAGGTATAAATATTAGAATTAAGATGATCAAATTGCTGTTTTTGTAAATGATGTGATTGCTTGAAAAACAATAAAATCAACTTTAAAAATTTAGAAATGAAAAGCTCAATAAGGTGTCTTGTTATAATAGCAATTTGTAAAAAGATAAATTTCTGTGTAAGACCAATAAGTAGCTATGAAAAAATGGTCAAAGAAACAGTATTCTTACTTACAAAAAGTATGAAATATCTTGGAATAATGTTAACAGGAAATATTCATGATTAATAATAAGATAACTATGAAGTTTTACTGAGATAACTAAGAACATGAATATAGAGAATCATGGATATTGTACTGTAAAAAGAGTCTTCATCAAACTAATCTATGTATTTGATACTATTTGGTATTAGTTAAGTATCAGTTTGCCAAAATTAAAGTTAATGGAAAAATATTAATATACAAGAATATCCTAGAAACTTTGAAAGATATAACTACAAGATGACACTTCCCAATCAGATATCAAAACATAAAGTCACAATGAATAAAACAGTGGTAGGTAGATAAGGCAGGAATTATTATTTTCTTTTCATATATGAAAGAACACAAAATTCAGGAATTAGTAAATATGTGCGTGGGAATTTGTACAAGATAAAGGTAGCATTTCAAATATGTGAGTGATGAATGACTTATTCAATAAATGTTGGGTAAACTGATTAACTATACAGCAAAAAAATATGTAATCAGGTCCTCACTTCATAATATGCAGCAAAATACATACTATGTGGGTTATGGATAAAATGACAGATGTTCTAGAATTTTCCAGAAGAAAATATAGGTGAATATTCATATAGTTTTGGGGTAATTTCTAAGCATAGCATCAATGGCTAATGGGAAAATAAATTTAACTACATCAGCATCCAGTTTTCCATAAATTATGCTAATAGCTGTCATTTATCAACTATCAAGTTCCATGTATTGTGCTAAGTATTTTGTATGCCCAACTCATTTAATGCTTATAATGACCTTAGAGGACTAGGGACTAGTCCCTTGAGTCCCTTAGAGGACTAGGCTTGCTTAGCCCTGTCCTGGGCTCAATCCCTAGCAGGTATGTGCAAGTGCACATACACACAGAAACTATATAAAATTATTGTGTCAATTTTACACAGGTGAAAATGAGACCTAAATAACTTGTATAAGGTCACATGGCTACCTAGTAGCTAAGTGTAGCCAACCCCACAAAGGCTTCTTCCTCAGACTATCCTTCTACCCTCATAAACAAAGTTAAAGGCATGCAGCAGAGAAGACAAAAGTGCAATTTAAAGGAAATAAGCTGGAAAAATACCCATAAACAAAACAAAACAAAACTTTGATAAGCAGGAATTAAAAGGAGAAAAGGGGAGTGGAAGGAAAGGCTTAAAAACACACCAGCATGTTTACATAGTGCTGGGTGGGAGTAGAAAAGAACATTGAAAAGGGCAAAAGTAGAGCAAGTGCAATATCCTAACCTACTTCTCAAGTGTTTCTTAATATTTTATGTTTAAAACAATACTTATTACATCATGTGACATGTTGCTCAATGTATATAGAGAAAATATTTTAAAATTAGGATGAGTAAAGGGAACCAAATGAAAATAAGGTTTCTGCACTTCATTCCAAGTGGTCAGTCATCTAAACTGTGCATGGCCCTATGAATGTAATGAAGAGATTGTAGTAATGCCTCCTTATCTTCAGGGATACAGTCCAAGGCTCCCAGTGGATGCCTGCTCCAGTACTGAACGCTGTCTGTATTGCTTTTTTCCTATAAGTAAATACCTAAGATAAAAAAATTAATTTATAAATTTGGCACAGTAAGAGATATAATAATACAATAGAACAATTATAGCAATATACTGTAATAAAAACGCCAGCATTACTCTCTTGCATTTTATTTATCCATTTGCAGTACTGAGAATTGAACCCAAGGGTGCTTTACCATTGAGCTACATCTGCAGCCCTTTGTTATGGTTTAGATGAGGTGTCTTCCAAAAGCTCATGTATGAGATAGTGCAAGAAAGTATAAAGGTGAAATAATTGGGTTAGGAAAGCCTTTACCTAATCAGTGCATTAATTCATTTGAATGGATTAACTGGGTGGTAACTCTAGGCAGGTAGGGTGTGGCTGGAGGAGGTAGGTCACTGAGGGAATGACTTCAGGTACATATTTTGTTCCTGATGAGTGGAGCGTTCTCTTTCTGCTTCCTGATTGCCATGTCCCGAGCAGCTTTCTTCCACCATACCCTTCTGTTGTGATGTTCTTCTGCTTTACCTCAGACCCCCAGAGCTATGGAGTTGTCCATCTATGAACTGACATCTCTGAAACTGTCAGCCCCAAATAAACTTTCTCTCCTCTGTGTTGTTCTTGAGAGGTCTTTTGGTCACAATGATGAAAAAAGTGACTGAAATAACCTTTTAAAAAATAGTTATTTTTTTATTGGTACTAACCACTTAGGCACATCCCCAGCCCTTTTTATTTGAGACAAGGTCTCATTAGATTGCATTTAGCCTTGCTGAGTTGCTGAGGCTGGCTTTGAAACTGTAATCCTCCTGCCTGAGTAGCTGGAATTACAGGTGTGCACTACCATGCCTGCCTACTCTCTTGTGTTGTAGAGCCATTATTAAATAAAATAATGTTAGCACTGTGAGCATAAGCAGTGTGGTACCACTACGATGGATCTTATAACTGAGATAGCTATCAGTGACTATACAACTAGACAAAGGGATAATTCACTATCTGGGCAGGATAGAGGATGGTGGGAGATATATTTCTGGCATTTTCTATTAAATATTTTTGTTGCATTTAATATTTTTGAACCACAGTTGACTGCAGGTAACCGAAAGACCAGGTAACTGAAATAGGGCAGCAATACCTCATATAAAAGAGACTACTTTATTAATCACCTTTATAGGTGAATAAAATGAGGTGCTCTCCCTGTTCAAGGTCATCTTTTGTATATACGAGGTGCCTATTTCAAAGATTTTACTCTACTTTGTCCCCTTCTAAAAAGAGAATTAGAGGGCTGGGGTTGTAGCTCAGTGGTAGAGCACTTGCCTAGCGTGTGAGGCCCTGGTTCGATCCTCAGCACCACATAAACAAATAAAATAAAGGTATTATATCCATGCAAACTAAAAAAAAAAAAAAAAAAAAAAGTTAAAAAGAGAGAATTAGAACTTTCTGAAAACCATCCAAGACAGAATTACAATAATAATAGTGGCACAACTATTTAAATTTACTAAAACTCATAGAACCTTACACTTAAAATGGATGACTTTCACAGCATGTGGATTACACCTCAATATTGTTGAAAAAAAGATAATTAATGTGACATGCTATGAAAGTAAAAATTCGAGAGAAAAAAAGGCTTTGATTTATGGTATCTCCTTTTGCATAACAGAAATGCCACTTACACATTTAACATTAATTAATACTGATATGAAAATATCTAAATAATATATTATATGAGATTCAATGAAAGAGGATGTAATTAATAAATTTAAAATATATATTTTCTATCTTACATTATCAGTAATGATTACCAGCAAGATGTTTGATGCTTTAGATGTTATTACTGTGAGGCAAGGTTGTGAATGGATTAAAAATATTTTTCTTTTGTTTTTTTCCTTTTGTTTTCTATTCTCTACAGTAAATATTCATTGCTTTTGTAATAATAAAAACTTTAAGAATTTTTAAATGGTACTGGAATGACAATGGAAGATTTTGAGAGTAAAACTAAAATATTATGGGAGTCTTCTCTAGAAAATTGAAAGGAAAATAAGATATCTGCTAGCAAAAATTGAGGTCATTTGTGCTCAGTGTGAAGAGACAGAAGAGATAACCTTTCCAAAATCTTCTAAATGTAATGGGCACATTAAGATGATGCTCATTCACCATCCCAGCAACTCCATTCGAGCAAATTACTTAATATATTTCCATTTGGTTTCTTCATTTATAAACCATAGGAGTGTTTAGCCCAGAGGGTTGTTATAAAGGTAAAATGAGCTCATTCATTTTAGTATTCGGCAAATTCTTATTACTTGGGCTCAAGCATCAGGTCCTGTTCTGGGATCTAGAGATAGAACATCCAACAAGTGGGGCAAGGGTCATGTTCCTGGAAAATTTAGATCCTAGGGTATAAAAACAAGAAAAATAACAAATGCATAAGAAAACAGATTTCTTCTGTATTTATTATTTTGAAATGGGCATAAATTCACATAAAAGAAGAAGACTGAGTGCCCAGAGGAGCTAGCCCCATGAAGATCTGGCAAAAGAATAACTGAGGCAGAAAGGACACTCAGCAAGCTACACACACATCTTTGCTGAAGCTGTCTTTACAACTTCACAGGAATAATTCACAGCAGCACAGGAATAATATCTCCATCGTCATCATTGATTACAACAAAACAACAGATAGTCTTTTCACATTTAACATTCCTTCAGATCAATTCACATAAAGTCAGCTTTCATCAGACTAACTTGTAACAAATCACTACATTTAGCTGTGTGGAAACTACCTGCCTTCTCCTAAGCTTTTAAAACAGATTTCCATCTTTCCTCCTATTTTGCAGTATTTCCACAAGGATATTATATTCTCTTCCAACTGTTAAAAACTATTTCTCTGCCAACTGCTAAAATTACATGTCTAGTCACAGAGCTCAAATGCTCTGCCACATCTACTGCTCCAGAAGAACTGACGAAAGTTGGAAGATGTGAAGACAAATATAAACGCCACTTACTTTCATTTCATTAGCAAAACCAACAGGAACAAGGATTGGCAACCTTCTGAAGCACAGATCTAGCTATCAAAAGGCTGGTGTTTTTTTTTTTTTTTTTTATGAAGAGGAGAAATATACATGCTTTCGTGATTCGTAACAGATTGCAAATGGGCGTAGAAGTTGCTATTTTTTCTTAAATTTTCACTTTGGAAGTGATATGTAGGAACCTGAGAAAAGGCAAAGCTTGACTAGACAGGGATTTGCCTTAGAGCAAGAAGCAGTGTTTGGAAATCAGGTGTCAGGTGGATGAGGTCAGAGCAAACACAATGGATTGTCAACCTGGCCTGCAGGTTGGCTTGGCTTCCATTTATCCACCACCAC
Source organism: Tamias sibiricus (assembly GCA_025594165.1). NCBI lineage: Eukaryota > Metazoa > Chordata > Mammalia > Rodentia > Sciuridae > Tamias > Tamias sibiricus. The sequence goes on along the minus strand of CM046669.1, from coordinate 64,747,432 downwards.
ATCTAAGATATTCTCATAGGTAAAGATTATGCTACAGTCTCCCTTCCAGGCAGCATGGCTAAGTGAATCACCTCTAGAATCTGATGATCTGAATTTAAGTGCTGCCTCTGAAAATAACTAGCTGTGAAATTTGGGCAAGTCCTTTCAGATCCTCAAGGAGCATAACACAGTATCTTCCTTATAGAGAGGATTAAATGAGATAGTGTGACAGACATCACAAAGCCAGAGCAGTAAACAATCTCACAGCAGCACAGGAATAATAACATTATGCAAAAATCCTGGGTAGGAAATGAAGGAAAGCCCAAATGCAGTGTGCTAGAGGAAGTAAGAATGTCCTAAGGAGAATCTGAACTCGCCAGCAAATGGAAGGGAATTTTAGGCAGAAGCTGCTTTGGTCTCTTAAAGACTTTAAAGAGGACATAGACTGTAGGCATGTTTAAGGATGAAAAAATGACAAGAGAGAAAAGAGAGTGAAAGGTGTTTGGGAGAGATAAGGGGTCTGGGGAAAAAATAAGGCTCTGGGCATTCTTGGGACTATCATTATTCCATTTAATGCATTTGCCTCTGAATTCATTTATTTCCTGTTATTAATGTTACCACTTTATTTTTGTCTGCATTTTCTTGCTAAATATTTTCTATAATTTTACTCTAATCCTTCAAAGTAGCTAAGATTTACATATGACTCCTGTGTGCATCTCATCTTTTGACCCGATCTTTTTATTAATGAATGCATTAATAAAAAGTCTCGCCGGGCGCGGTGGCGCACGCCTGTAATCCCAGCACTTTGGGAGGCTGAGGCAGGAGGATTGCGAATTCAAAGCCAGCCTCAGCAATGGTGAGGCACTTAGCAACTCAGTGAGACCCTGTCTCTAAATAAAATACAAAAAAGGGCTGGGGATGTGGCCCAGTGGTCGAGTGCCCCTGAGTTCAATCCCTGGTACCACCAAAAAAAAAAAAAAAAAAAAAAAGTCTCATTCATTTGCATGGGAAAATATTCATTATATGTTACAAAGCAAAAATAATAAATTGCATATATGTCTTTTATGTACATTGATACATGACATGATGCAAAGCAAAATGTCTGAAGTATGATGCACCAAAGAGAAAGAGTAAATCTCTGATCTGAATTATTTATCTTGTGCATTGGCATCTTCTCCTTTTCACAAACAAAAGAGAATATATGTTTGTGTATATATTACTTGTGTCACGCACTCAAAAAATCCTAAAATAGACACTTGAGATAATTCAAGTTAAGGATGCAACAGCACCTGGTATGGAGCCAGGCCTCAGTACACATTCACAACATTATCTGGAAGGCTTGAGCTCTCTCTTCTCTCCAGTTGTGGTGATAGGATATTTGTGCTGATCTATCCACACTTGTCCTGAACTTTCTTGACCACTCAGGTAGAGATTATGAATGTGGTCCATGACATAGAATAAAGTGACACTTCCTAGTAAATTCAGTGAGTCACATGGCATTGATGCCTAAACATCAAGACTATGTAAAAGTCAGAGGAGTTTTCCCTGCTGTCCTTGAGTGGCTGATACCACCCTCCTTTCTCTCTAAGCTACCTCATTTTTACTGATTATTATTATTATTATTTTTTTTGCATTACCAGGAAATGAACCCAGTGGTGCTCTACCTCTGTGCTTCATCCCCAGCCCTTTTTATTTTATTTTAAATTTTGAGATAGTGTCTTGATAAGTTACTCAGTTTGGCCTCAAATTTATGATCCTTCTGCCTTAGCCTTCTAAGTCACTGGGATTACAGGCATGTACCACTGTGCCCGACTTCTACTAATCATTTTGAGGTCATTGTATTACCTTCCCTCTTGTCTATCTCAAAGTCTTTTGGTATTTTTACCTTCTCTCTCTTTTTCTCTTATGCCCAAACAAGCAGTTCTCTTCCTGCCTAAATCAAATCCCTCCTCTTTGTTCTCAATCAGAGCACTGCCCCATCAAGAACCTTGTTTCATCAACCATTCTTCTCTTCTTATGCCCAACTTGATTTTCAAGGTTCTTTTTTCTCGGTTGTAAACAATTCAGTTCTAATTTGTCTTTTAAAAAATTATTTTCTGCAAATCTACAGTTGAATTTCTTTTCATCTCATATCTCTTTTTTTCTGACTTCTGATTTTCCTCTCCTTGTTATTGTTTTTTTTTTTTTTTTTTTTTTTTTTTGGTGTTGTTGTTTGTTTGTTTGTTTTGAGGTGGGGGTAACAGGGATTGAACTCAGGGGCACTCCACCACTGGGCCACATCCCCAACCCTTTTTTTTTTTGTGTGTGTGTGTGTGTGTGTTTTATAAGAGATAGGGTCTCACTGAGTCTCGCCATTGCTGAGGCTGGCTTTGAACTCGCGATCCTCCTGCCTCAGCCTCCCAAGTGCTGGGATTACAGGCCTGTGCCACCATGCCCGGCCTCTCCTTGTTATTTTTATCATTTGTTTCCCAGCGAACAGTAACCCACCTTCAGAGTCACTTTTGATCCTTCTTCCTCCCCAACCCCTACCACCAGTAAGTCTCTAAGCCTGTGATAAATATCTCTTTTTGATCTCTCATTCTCCATCCCACAGTCATGACCTTAGTTCAGACTCACCAAGGGGCTTTCAGTTGAAGGTGCATTTGAGAAAGATACTGGTGGTCTCCTATTTTCAGTCCCTGCCCTCCCCAAACCACCCAAATATTATACTTTCACATTAGCCCTCCTCAACACCACTTACAACCTTGCCAGTGCCTTCTTACAGATCATAAAGGCAGCTTACAAATGAAGTCCAAATTCTTTTTTTCCAGTTTTTAAGGTTCTCCATGGTTTGGGACCAGAATGCTTTTTAGCTTTGTTTCTATTTATCCACCTTCTGACAAACTAAGCTTCACAAAACTCTTCCCCAAAGGCCTTGTGCTTTCTGACCTTTTGTTTAAAACATTTTTTTCCCATTCCCAGCTATTGCATTCATCTTTTAAATGTAAATGAAATATGTCCTGAGTGAAATATTACCATCTCAAAGACCCCCTTGAATTTCTTGTGTGTACACATGCACACACACACACACACACACACACACACACACACACATTTACTATAGCCACTGTTGACATTAATCTTTATCTCTCATACATTGGGGTCCTCTAAAAAGCCTGCCATTGTTCCTTGGCTAGCAAATGGCTGTAGCTCAGGGCTATTGTAGGAATCCTGACTTCCCACTGAGTGAATATGTGTCAACCAATATATGAGACCTATTAAGTGCCTAATACTCAATAGATAGGCCCTGTGCCTCTATGTATATATTGACATAATCTCTGACCAAAGGAGCTACAATCTAATTGAGTAAATAAAGCATAACTGCCACAAATCTTTCATGACAAAACCTAAGAATGAAGAAAAAACAACTTCAATTTTTTGAGAAAACTGGACCTAACATTCACACCTTTGGACACAAATATTCTATTTCTAAAAGTTTATCACCAATTATATTTAGTCTGCTACCCAAAACAGTGTGTTTTACAATGTTACATGTACAGGACAGTCCAGTGTCACTTTAATAAAAGAAAATGGGGAAATGAGTCTAATTTCCAATAATAGGGGGCTAGGTACAATAAATTATGAAGCATTCATATAATAGAATACTATGTAGCCATTAGAAAGAATGATGCAAATCTCAATCAATAAATATATCCTAATATAGATATAGGCTACTTACATATGCAACCTCATTTAATGTTCATGAAAATTCTAAGAGATAAGTTCTAGTTTATTCCCCTTAGAAATGTGAAAACCAAGGCTCAGAGAAGTTAAATGATTTTCCCAAAGTCACACAGATATTAAGTGATAAAGCAGGAGTCATTTGAGGCAGTCTATCTATAGAGGCAGTAGTGAAGAGCCCAGAGGAAGTGATAGGTGGGAGGAGGGATTTGGTTTTTGTACCATGCATTCGTCAACTTTACATTACTGTAACAGAATACTTGAGATAATTAACTTATGAAGAGAAAGGCTTATTTTGCCTCACAGTTTTGAAGGTTTCAGTTCATGATTGATTGGCCCTGTTGCTTTGGGCCTGTGGTGAGGGAATACATTACAGTGGGAGCAAATAGTATAGCAAAGCTGCTCTCCTCTTGATCAGGAAGTAAAAGAGAAAGAGAAGGAGTCAGGGTCCTATATTCTGACCTCCCACTAGGCCCCATCTCTTAAAGGTTTAATTTCCATCTCCCAATAGCACCAAGCTGGGGACCATGCCTGTAGCACATAAGCCTTTGGAGACATTCAGGATCCAAGCTATACCATACTACTTAAAAGTACATACAATAATTTTGTCATTAAAAAGGTTTTTTTCTATATTTCATGGGTACATCATAGTTATATATAATGCTGGGATTTGTTGTTACATATTCATACATGCATACAAGTTAATTTTTAAAGGACATGTTAGATATCCTCATGTCATTTTCCATTTGCTAATTATCACAAAGGAATAATGTGAGAACAAGATTAAAAAATTAACAAGTTTAGTTTCATGTTGCTAAAATTTTTTCTTATTAAATTACTTGGAAGAACTTAATAAATACATTTTTGCATTGAATTTCCTAAACAGATAATGTTGAATGTCTTTCATTTGTAATGCACTGTTAATACCTTAATTTTCAAATATACCATTTGTTTATAGTGTTAACTCTCAAACAAGTTTCATAATCTCGTATATCTTCAAGCTTTTCTCATGAAAAAAAATCATGTAATCCATTGAGTAACCTGATTTGATTCATTTGGGGACCAAAAAAATATACAATCTCATTAACCTCTTGTAACCATTGGGTAAAATTAGGAAGGCAGGTCAATTCCCAGCTTCCCTTGACAAATAAGAAAATGGAGAATTCCCCATTTCTCTCATTCTACCTAAATGATACTGCAATTCTAAAGATTTTATCTAAAGATGAAATCTAACAATGCAATTTCTTTCATCATATGATGTTCATTTTACCATTTAAATATTTCTTACAATGGAATCTAACTATTTGTCCTCTACCTAATATCCTAAGTTCTTTCAAGGATGACCTGTCTCCACATGGGTTCTCCCAAGTTTTTAAACACTAATACTCACCTTAAGAACATTGTCAACCCCTGGTCAGGATAAGTGAATGAAGATGACTAGCATCCTTAGAACCTCATTAATATCATTACTTTCTTTTCTCCTAAAGGAACTAATATATTATAACCAACTAAGAATAAAATGGATTATACTTTCTGAAAGTGTTCCATTGATTAATTAGATTAGAAAAAGGTATTGTGTGTCTATGCAGTGCTGAGCCACTGTACAGTTCTGTTGGACCAAGACAGAATAAGCAATTAACAGACCCAATACCCCATAATCAACAAAAATAAAGGAAGTTCATAAGATAATCAATTAAGATGTGGTTCCTCCCTTAAGTAACTTCTGGTCTAGAAGACAAGGCTACTCAGTAAGTCATCATATTATAATTGCTAATTGCTACTAATATAAACAAGAAACATGGGCATATAAAGAAAGAGTGTATATGGGTGTGTATGTGTGTATCCCCTACTGAAATCTCTTCCTTTTCTCCTCAGTACTATATTTTGAAGTGTATATGGCATTCTATTGTATGAATGCATCACATCTTAGCTTGCTAATAAATGTTTGAATGTTTTATTTTGTTTTACCCTTTGTGTCTTTGTGATTATTGCTTTGGTTGAACAAATTCTTTGCAACTCCTAAGTTCATAAGGATAATCTTTCTGTTTTTCTAAATTGATAGTTTCCTTTTAATATTTATATCTCTCCCTCTCTGTCTGTCTGTGTGTGTGTGTGTGTGTGTGTGCGCCCACACTCCTGCGTATCTATAGGCTCACTCCTCCCAATCTACACTTTCTTTTACCTGGTCCGCTGGCCTTGGCTGCCAATCTCTGAGAGGCAGAAGAAGGTCTGTTCTCTGAACCAGAAGTCTTCAAGCTTTAATTTCTAGTCAGGCGGTGCTTTTCTCCCAACCCCCAACTGTAACTGGTATATCTTTTCCAAAAGGCATACCTCCACATAAGAACAAAGCACAACTTACTGTTTCTCACCCTTTTCTCGGCAGTGGATATGCAGTGTTTCTAGTGCTGTCTGTTCTGCTGCTACTGCCTGCTCCCAACCTAGCACCCAGGTCTCTGGCTTCAGCCCATTCATTGCTTTGTACTTCTTTCTGACTTGGCAATCTATGTATCCATCCATCAATCTATCTAATTGAAATCTTTCTTTGGAGACCTTCCATTTCTTTCTCTTTTTCTTTTTATAGTTTTTACTGTGTTTAGACAAGAAAAGGACACATTGAAGCTTACACTTCTAGCACTGTTTCAACCTGAAACCTAACTTCTTTTCTTTATGGAAAATTTAAAGAAAGAGTAGGACTTTGCTAGGTAGAGAAGGCTAATGAGAGGAAGAATTTGTGCAAATACACAGAGATGGGGAAAAGACAGAGACATTTGGGGAATTGTAAGTACTTTTTTACAACAACAAGGAGGGCATCTGGGGAGAGGGGCAGCAGAAATACCTGCAGGATAATGATATTTCTTGAAGAGGAATGTCTTTGTGCCTCCCACAGCCCCAGCAATTGCCACTTCCCTAACACATGCAAAAGATCCAAAGATTGCATGAATGGTGTGACCCTACTTCATGTACAACCAGAGAAGTGAAAAATTGTGCTCCATTTGTGTACAATGAATCGAAGAGCTTTCTGCTGTCATGTATAACTGATTAGAATGACTGAGTAAATAAATAAATAAATAAATAAATAAATAAATAAATAAATAAATAGAATTACTCTATAGAGGACACCACAAATTTTAAAATGTATTTATATCAATTCAGTGAGGCAGAAATACTGGTATCTTTATGTTCATTCTAGAAACAAGAAAACTGAGACCCAAGAAGTTTAAATGATATATTAGAATTAAAACCCATATTCTCTTTTGCTTATTGTTTTTTTTCCCAACAACTACAATTTATAGTGTACACACACACACAGCTAAAAGACTGTCCACTGTGGACTATCTCAGCTAAATCAATAAAATCAGAAACAATATGAAAAGAGAGAAGTTTCTTTGACATGCCTTGAATTTGCTTTTTTGTCTCTTCCCCTACTTGTTCTTTATTCTAGGTTCTGAACCTAAAATTGTAGTCAGTCCATTATATTTGCTTACTTTTTCATACAAAAGTAAGAAAAGTTCAATGTTCTATCTGCTCTCTGTATTTGCATGATTTTTCTATGACAAAGGAAATAAATTCTATTTTAGTAGTACTAGCATACAAAGGATACATATTTGGGCAAATCTCCTTACCAGTGTTCCCTAAATCACATGACTTCAACAATTTTGTGTTCTTACATATAAGAACCAATCTGCTTTAGCAATAGTGAAGACTTCAACTCAGTTAACTCAATTTTAAGGGCCTCAAATTAGAAGTCAGTATCTTTGTTAACAAAATTAATTATCAGAATTTGATATATAGTTCTGTGTTTACTCAACAAATATAAATGATCCCCAACTTAGAATAGTTAATGATTTTTAAATTTTATGATGATGTGGTTTTCACTTTCTGTACAGTTTTCAATAAATTATATGAGCTATTCAACCACTCTATTATAAACCAGGATTTGTGTTAAACAATTTTGTTCAGTGGTAAGCTAATATAAGTATTCTGAGCACATTCAAGGTAGACTAGGCTAATCTGTGATATTTAGTAGGTTAAGTGTATTAAATATATATTTTTTAAAATATTTATTTATTTGCTTTAGTTGTACACAATGTAATGCATTTATGTTTACGTGGTGCTGAGGATCAAACCCAGGCCACGCACGTGCTAGGCGAACGCTCTACCGCTGAGCCACAACCCCAGCCCCTTAAATATTTTTTTACTTACAATATTTTCCAGTTATAATGGGTTTATTTGGGCATACCCACATATAAGTCCAAGACCATTCTTAGTCTAATTTAATTGGTTAACAATAATTACTATGATATGAAAATTTTATTTAAGGCTAATGCATGTCCAGGAATGTAATCCTTGATCAAATCACACTTATTTCTGAAATTCTGTTACATTGTAACTTACTGGAGGGAAAAAACACAGCATAATGAAGACGGCTAAGACCAGTTATTTCAGGTGACAAAATGTAAACTTGACCTGGTTTTCTGAACCAAAGTTCTATTGGAATAATTGCATAGTTCTCTTTCCCCTCTCAAAGGAGAGCAATAAACCATTTCACTGTTTTTTTACTCTATCTGTATCATCCCTTAAAAACTACTTTCCATAGTTCTTATATCTCTGTGCACAGGGTGAGAGAGGTTCTTAGAAACCTCACTTAGTAAGATGTTCCCATCTTCATAAATCATGAAAGAACAATTTGAGGCCTCCTACTAAACTACGAGTCTCCCTATTTTCTTATTCATGGCAAAAGAGAAACGTGGCTTCAATTCAACTATAAGTTATGATCGGTCTTTTACTATTTCTCCACATTCTAAATAGTAAAATTACTATTTTCCCATCCCCAGTATAACAACAGAAAAATTCCCTTGCTCGGGTATAATTCTGATCAGGGCTTTAATCACTGTCATTGTTTTCCTCTGGTATTAATGAACAATAAATGAACCAAGAACCAAATTGGAGCTTTGCAAATGTGTGCTCATGAAATAAATTGTACTTCCCTGCATACTTTTTAGACTCTGAAAATGCTTTACCTAAATGTCCTGAGTAAGAAAGTCAAAGTATAAACAATGGTGAATTCTGTGCTTTATTCCCCCAGGTTTTCAGGGTGTGGGATATACAGACTCTCTCCCTGTTACAAGTCTTCCATGACAGCCAGGGAGGACCAGGAGACATGCAGATTTATTCTATGATATATGATACCAATCATGGCATGCTTATTGCAGGTAAGTGGCAAACTCAATAGAACTTGAGTTCAGAAAACAAACAGTGGCAAATAAAACTCACACCTTGACTTTTAACCTTTTTAAAAAAATTAACACTTGAGCACTTACTATGGAAAAATAATGAGAAGGGGAAATTACAAACCATCATTTACCACTTTTAATTCCATTCTTTCTCATTGTTTTATGGGTAGATGGATGAAATGTGTAACTGCACTTTCCCAAATATACCAGATTAGTTCTTTAAGTCCTTGAACCTAGGAATACATAGCCTGGGTGATGCAGCAAAGAGGGCTGTAAACTGTTGCTGTGTAGGGGAAATCCAGCTCCCATGTTCAGCTCTGTTTTGACTTTGGAGAACAGGAATGTGATCCTGTCTTAGAATGGTGGCCCCAGCATGCACCAGCATTAGCCCTTTTCCCACAATGAGGCCCATGAATTCTGGTAGCACGCAGTTACTCAGAAAGGATACAGACCCTCCCAGCTGCCTTTACTTCTAAACAAAGAGCAGTGGAAAGAGAGAATAGGCTCCAGTGCTGATGCCAACAGATTTGTTGCCGATTTTTATTGTGCCCTCTTAGACACACTAAAGTGGCAAGATACCCTGTTAGGCATTTAGGTTGAACACTGTTCATTTGTGCACCCTTAGGCTTTAGAAGAAAAATGAGTGATATTAATAGTAGTTCCTCCTTCTGGAACACTAAGTCAGAATTACATTTCCTAAGCATATTCTCACTGACCACCTGCTCTGAGTTCCTGTGGGATTAATTAAAATAGGGAAATGACTGGTGCTATCTCTGGTGGAGAAAATAATTATTTTTAACCTTTGTGTTGATTTCTCCCCCCTAGATTAGGAGTGACCTAGCACTTCATGCTGGATAAGTAATTTTCCACCTCATGAAACAGAACTTAGTTCCAGTTGTAAGCACCCCTCCTTTATCTGACCTCCTCTAAAAAGAACACACTAATGACTACTGGGAATTTTTCTTAGTGTCCCAACTTGCATTTTTAAAAATTTATTTATTTTTTGTTCTAAATTGTTATAAATGACAGCAGAATGCATTACATTTCATATTATACTTATAGAGCACATTTTTACATATCTCAACTCGCATGTTTTGACTACTGGATTTGGCATTTCCATCCCATTTATCATCAGAGTAACTACTAAGTTTCAAATCAGAGTATAACATACCAACATAAAAGAAGAAGGAAGAAAAGAAAAATCAAGATTCCTCCTAATTTTATGTAATTTTGGTAGTATGTATGCTTGCAAAAACAGAACTCTGTGTATTGCTTAGCCACTAAAACTGCATGTGTTGACTGTAGCCATGAATTTGATATCAGAATTACATGAAACTTATTAATTTGTGCTTGATTCAAGTGAAGCTTCCCTATATGGTAGTCTTCTAAGCTATAAGGATAGCAGTACCACATTCTGGAAATGCTTTGCAGAATATGTTGTTACTGGCACTGTCATTATCATTATCATTCTTATTAAGGCAATGACAACTGGTATACTTTTTTACTTTATGCAACTCCATATAAAGTGGAAATTATCAATTTTTTATTTTGTAAATGGCAAAATAATCTCAAACAGTTCAACTGATGAAGGTTGAAACATAATACTATGATTTGATCTCAAAGCTTCTGACTCCTAAACCCACATTCATTCTCTGTACTGCATTAATTCCATAGTTGTACAACCAATCAAAAAAGTAGAAAATTGCTCCTTGCCCATAAGCATATCTAGCTTTGTTGATGTGAATTTTGAATAAAGTTAGTTATTATCAGTATAATGTTAAGAGATCTACCAAGAAGCTCCAAATGTAGTTTGATTATCTGGTTACCATATGCCTCGCACATTTCCATATTGAAGTATTCGAATTGAGAAGTATTTCCAGATGAGCCATTTCGGTCCTTCTTCACACATAAACAGATTTTTTTCTTAAAATGTAAGCACCTTAGGAAAGTGTTTAGTAACTCCTGCTAAAACTTTTAAGGTTGAGATTTCTTTGGAGAGACTTGAAAAATTAAATGAAAAGTCTGCTGTTGGTAACTTAATCTCTACCTCAATAAAATGGGGAAGAAGTTTTATTTTAATTTTAATGACAGGATGCTTTGATATTGTTGCCAATATTTCTAGATATTATACTAAAACACAATTAGTTGATTTTGAGAGTCAACACTTGAAATTTATAGTACAACTGTAAAACCAAACCAAATGCCCTCTTAAAAGTACAAGAATCCGTGCTTTCCTTCTCATGGTCATGCTAACTGCATCCATCACTGTGGTCATTTGGAAATTAACCTTTCTTACTGATGTTGCAAGCACTGGCTTACAATTATTTCCATTCATTACATTTAGTAAGACCACACTCATGGAGGGATTTATCATTTGTTGGCTGAAGAAGACTCTCTAACACTAAATTTCAACCACTTATTAGAAGCTCACCTTCAGCAGAAAGTTGGTCATCACCATCACTCCTGTGCACCAAATGGAGGGGCATCAGTAGGCATGATAGAGAAAGGAAAAAAATGTACTATAGAAATAGGAAATTGGGGGTCACTATAAAAGGTATGTCAGTGAAAGCCCAAGTGACCTGTGCTTGAAAAATAATGAAGTTCAAAATAAATGCTTTATTTGTAAAAAAAAAATAAAGAGTAAGTGGATATATTTTCACCTCCTTAAATTTCCCGGGTGTTGATATGATTAATCTCACTGATTGGCTGTTTCTAAACCCAACTGGTTGGGCAAATTCCAAATGTCTAATATTGAGTATTTATGAGATGCTTACTTCTGTTTCAGGATCAAGTGTTATAGATATGTATCCTTTAACTAGGATGATACAAGATACAAAACAGATTCCTCACACTCATGACCGAGAAATCAACGTCATACTTTATAACAAATATTTTCACCAAGTTCTCACTATCTGTTCTGAATCCATAATTAAGGTGAGTACATATTGGCTCTTTAGACAGATAAAGGCAGAGCAAATGGAATTTTCTCTTCTTTGTGTGATTACATAAATCATTGTATGACTAAGTAAATGTAGTGGTGCATATGATGAGATTATACATTGGAATTCCTCTTACGCTTTCATGAATACATGAAAAACAAGCATTTTAAGCCAGCTCAGACTGCTTGCTACCAAGTCACATGCTTGGTTGAATAAATAAAGCTACTTTTACTATCATTTTAGAAATGTTAAAGGAAATACATATCAAGGAGAGAAAACTAGCCTGACTCCATTTTTCCATTCACAGTTGAGCTGTGAATAAACAGTATATGCAAAGAAGGAGGGAAAGAAATTGATATATGTTTGCTATAACCCCTGTAAAAGGATGTGTGCCAAGACCATATTGCCCATAATCTCATTTAATTCATGAAAGTTCTCTGTGGACAGATGAAGACTTCCATTTTAAGGATGAGGAAACTAGGGTTCAGAGATGAAGTGACTTCCCCCAGATAATATAGTTAGTAAACACAAAGACTGAAATATGATCCCTGCTGTAAACCCTCTTGACTTTTATGCCCCATCTCTCTAGCCCCACTGCTGCTGTGTGCAGAGGCCGGAATACCTGGCCATGTTAACTGTGCCTGACAGTAACCATTGCTATCGCCTGGCAGCGATAGCTGGAGGTGTTTGCAACAGGTATTTCACACATGTTCTCTAAGAGGAGAGAGACACATGAACTGGTAAAAAAAGCATTTCTCAAGAAACCCTTCAAATTCCCTCTCAATTTTGGACCTTTTGTGCACATCTGCTGGAAAATTTCAGGCCAGTAAAGGAGCTCCTGAGTGCAGTTAGTTAATTATCACTTAAGATAATTTTAAAAGAAAGTAAGTAGACAAAAAGTAAAACTAAAATCTGTCCTGCTCTCCCACAATAATGACCTCTTAAGGGGAAACTGTCCTCCCTGTGCAGGACAAAAGAAAGGAAAGGAATTCATCCAGGTAAGTTTTATACCTGATTGGGTGGAGAGGGACTGTACTTCAGGCTGGAGATGGATGACCTAAAACCTATTCATGCAGTGACCAAGATTCCTCTTTTTCCTTTAGAGACCTTGTCTATACCCAGGGACACACAGAGATCAAAAACATGAGCTCTAGGACCAGGCTGACTTTATTCAAATCCTGGCTCTACCACTTCTCAGCCAGTGGCCCTCCATTTTCTGGCTCTCAGACTATTTCATCAGTTACATCTCCTCTCATGTTCCCATTGCTTAACTTTAAGAGCTCTCTTTCAGTTCCCTGGAGGAAAAATACACTTTCCCATTTCTGACCCATTTTATAGCTGCCCACCCCCCAAAATCTCAAGTGCAATCACCTAGTGTTGCTAACTAAATTTTGTAATTTAGTTGGAAGTCTAATTTACAAGGGGGAGAAATTCAGAGAGCAAGTCTACAAATAAAGGTTTCTAGCTTCTTCTATGTTACCAAAGAGAGATAAAGTTGAATTTTGACACATTTCTGGATTTTCTAATTACCTCCAGACTAATTTCACAGATGGCCTCCGAGTCTTTCTCCACCCTTCTCTGTCTTTGTCTCTCCCTCCAGGTTTGTGTCTCTAGTCAGAGAACTTCTTAGAACAATTAGTGAGCTCTTTCCTTAGGACTCTCTAACATAGCAAGCTGTTCACATATTCTGTCCTGTGATCCCTGGCTCATTTGGATGTGTGTTGTGGGAATGCAACCAATTTGATCTTTTTGTCTGCCATGCTTTTGTTACATCTTTATTTTTCTGCTAACCTTACATTTACAGTAATGTGTTAATCAGCTATCTATAGCTATAACAAAACACCTGAAACAGCCAACTTATAAAGAGGGAAGGTTTATTTTGGCTCATGGTTTTAGAGGTTTCAGTCCAATGGTAGGTTGGCCCCACTGCTTGATATTGATGTTAAAAATAATAGCAGTACAACGTGGGAGGAGTGCAAGGTAGAGCAAACTGCTCACCTCACAGAAACCATGAAGCAAGAGAGGAAGAGGAGGGTCCATGTCCTACGATCCATTTCAAGGCACATCCCCAAAGACCTAAAACCTTACACTAGATTCGATTACCTCCCAATAGCACCTAACTAGAGACTAAGCTTTTAACAGATGGGCCTTTGGGGGAAACTAAAGGTCCAAACTAAAGCAAGTAACAACTGACTACTTTCCCCACAGCCAAAGACTGCCTGGAATGGAGCCTCTGGCTGCCTCTGCTATCTCCATTTATAGTAGGCACACTCCATGATAGCATAATAACATTTGAACAGCTCTGCATTATTCAGCACAAACTAACATTCTTTGATCAAACCAGCATTTAGGGCAGAGAGTTGGGGAAGGTATGAGATGTGCAGAGGACACATTTGGAGGCTGTCTTGAATATGGTGAAATTTTGTTAAGAATTGAAAAGCATTATGTATGGATTACTTGATTTTGTGGTTGTCATTCTTTTATATAGGTATGGGAACTTGAGACTGGCCTCCAAATATACCAGATTCTAGACCCTCATGGCTTCAGTATTGAAGTGACTTCGGCAGCCATTGATGAAAGTGGATATTTTTTTGCCACAGGAGCATATAATGGTCAGATTAATATCCAGAATATGGCTTCTCTGCTTTAATGTCTTGAGAATTTGTGCTAGGAACACAAGTTTGGGGGCTGAAGAAAGAGCATGAATCAGGCTGGAATGTGTAAACATGACAGAGAGTTTGCTCTGCCTCAATGAACAATAATAGAATCTCTTATGTAATAGACATGTCGATATTGATGTTAAAAATAATATTGCATTTGTATAGTGCTGTAACTAAGTGCAAAATTCTGCCACATATAGCTTCTCATTTAATCTTTGGTAAGAAGTATCTGTGTTGCACTGACTCATTCTATCCTATTTTGGGGTGCCATCAGCTAAAACATAGACATTAGATCCAACTTTTTGGACCAGAAAATATCCAGCCAACCTTGGTATAGAATGCCTAGAATTTTATATTGAACTTGTTTCTATGTATAAACTCCTTGAGGGTATATGTCATGTCAAACTTAGGAAAATGTCAGGCTCAGGATGTGGAATTTTATTTCATGTTTCTTTTTTTTAATATTTATTTATTTACTTTAGTTGTACACAATACAATGCATTTATGTTTACGTGGTGCTGAGGATCGAACCTGGGCCACGCACATGAGAGGCGAGCGCTCTGCCGCTGAGCCACAACCCCAGCCCTATTTCATGTTTCTTAAGCTGTGGAGCACTGCATAGAATTTCTAGGACCTAGAAAGCTACTGACTGCCCCACCTTTCATCTTGCCTTGTTCTGAATTCCCACAAAGGTGCTGCTTTATATATATGAACAACTGTGCAACTCATAATATGTTTATTCTAGGGACATATTTACTGAGCAAATGCTTATTTACAAGCCAATTGATGGACTGAGTAAGTAACCTGTTGGGAAGTCTGATTTTTCAAAGTGTGAGCAGAAGACAACCCAGAATGAAATGAAAATCATTAATGCTGAGTCAATGAGTTATGAATAAATGCAACTGTTTTTTATATGAAACAGTGCATAATAAAGCAGTCTCAATAAGCCATAAGCTTACCCTATATACATACAAAACTTGATAATAATTGAAATTTTGAATGATATACACAATTATCATCAGGCATAAGGACTAAGCAACTCAATGTGACTAGAGTCATAGTATTTTCATGCACCCAAGTTTGTTAGTCCTACAATCTAAGATTCCTTTAAATATTGGCAATTTCTATTTCACAGAGGTATATTAATTAAATCAATAAGCGTTCTGGGTCTAGGACAACTCAGAAAGTAGTATTCCTTGATTCCCTGCGGACCTCTGCCCACAAGCCATCAGCTGCTTCTCACTATTGCCCTGACTACCACTTAGGAAGAGCAGTACCTCTGCCTGCTCCCTGCCTCACTAAATCTGATGGCCAGTATCCCAAGGTAAAAGGAAATCTGGGCCATGGAACTGTGGTTTGCCTAAGCTAGGAATGGAGGAGAACATGAAACTTCTTAATTGTTTGTATGACCATTTTCCTACAAAACCATAAATTCTTGAAGGACAGGAACGATGACTATTTACTTTATATCCAAAGTTCTTGCCACAGTACAGGGCCTGTAGGGAAGCATTTAATCAGTGTTTGATGTTGTTAGTGAACAGACAAGTGATAGGGGTTTGAGTATTGTTTATTGGGGAAGGAAGATAGCACAGTGAAAACATTCTGGATATCCAAGAGGATTAGAGCCAAGGGATAAGAGCTAGAGGGATAGGGAGAGTTGGTAGGGTTAAAGGAAGGGAGGAAAAGTGGTAGGAAGACCAGTCCAATGGACTCTAAACTGTGGTGACTACCATTAAGAGCCCACTGGGAAGATAATTTGCTACATTGTAATAAACTAGAAATAGGCATTCAACACTATACCAATTATCATCCCATCTGGCTCCTTCATCCCTAAATCAATGAACAAAGCTGATCATAAAGAAACTGTTTGAGCTTTTATAACAAAATCCCATAGACTGGTTTATAAATATAAGAAATTTATTTCTCACAATTCTGAAGGCTGGGAAGTCCAAGATCAAGGCCTTGGCAGATGTTTTTTGTGTGGTGAGGACCCACTTCCTGGTTCATAGATGCTGCCCTTTTGTCCCCAACATTGTGGAATGGATGAGGGAGCTTTCTCTAAGATCTTTGTCATAAGGGTACTAATCTCATTCTTGAGTACTCCACCCTCATGACCTAATCACCACCAAATATACTATTACATTGAGAATTAGGTTTTAACCAAATGTATTTCAAATGTAAAGGGGGGGTGGGGGAGTCAACACTCCTTTTTGTATTTCCCATGTAACAAACAACTGTATAAGCTTGTTAGTTTCTTACCTGCTGGAATTCCCTCAAACTTTTTATTAATCAATAAGAGCAAACATCCTAAAACATTGTTAGTACCTTAATAAATGTGACAGATTATTGTAATTATCTACCTATTAATAATAATTGTGGTATGATAGTTAAAATGCCTGTATGTGAGACAGGGTAGCAAAAAATACTTAGAGATGGGCCCTGCCTGCCCTGCATTGAGCGGCATAACAGCAGGTATGGGTGAGTTGGGTATGACTGGAAAACCAAGTACTTGCAAAATGGCAGCTGAATTAAAGTAAAAAAAACCGGATATTTGTGGTGTCTGTCATTAACTACCACTGGTTTGTAATTTTCTCCAATAATATTTGGACACTTGCACGTGAACTTTTTCTACATGTTAATGTTGGAAATGAGTGACAGTTATAATTTCATAAGTGCAATGTTAACCCAAGGTTATTGGAGAAAATTTTATGATCAGTGCATACCATTCTACTGCATGCAGAATAAAAAAATGTTTTCACCACACATAGAACTATGAAAAATGACATGTATCCTAGCTGGCACCAGATGTTAAAACAAGGAGACTAAATTAGGTCATTGCTCTAATAACCATTTAATACAGGGTGGGTAACAGAGTAGTTGTTTAAAAATTGCTTTTTAAGATCTGTAGTGTTCCTTGATTCCATTTACAGAAGTTTAAAAATAGACAAAACTATTCTATGAGGATAGAAAAACTAATAGTGGCTGCCTATGAGGGAAGGTATGAATTGCAAAGCATAAGGAAGAACTTCCATATCATAGTTTTGAAATTAGATTCATGAGGGGATATATTTGTCAAAACTCCTAAAATTGTGTTTTATGGTATGTGAATTTCATTGTATGTAAATCCTACCACAATAAAAAAATTGTATCATAAAAAAAGCACTGGGAGAATCAACAGAAAAGATCAACTTAAGAAAGGAAACTGGAATAGAAGAGTCTAAGGGTTTCAAAGAAAACAGTCAGCTTTCTGTTACAGTAACAAACACCTGAGAATAATTAACCCATAGGAAGGAAAGTTTTGTTTTGGCTCATAGTTTTAGAGACTTCAGTCCATGGCTGCTTGATTGGGACTGTGGTAAGTGAGCACATCATGGCAGGAACATGTGTTGGAGGAAAGCAGCTCACCTCATGGCAACCAGGAAGTGAAAAAATGAGACCAAAAGGGTCCAGAGTCTCACAGTCTCCCTCAGTAACCTAACTTCCTCACCCTAGGCCCCACCTCCTGAAGGTTCCACCACCTCCCAGTAGCACAGCTGGAGACCAAGTCTTCAACACATGGGCCTTGGGGAGGGGAACACTTCTCCATACCATAACAAAAACTATCATAAACTTAAAGACTCTGCCTGATCCCATTGGGTTTTTATCAGCCTGTGACAAATCAAGGCATACAGAAATATATTTCCTACATAGCACACCTGGGAAGCTTCACTTATCAATCTTAGTAAGAAATAAATGTAGGATAAATTGTTGGCAGACAGCTTTCAATCAGATCAGTTATCTCTGAGATAAAAGCCAAGCTTTCCACAAATTATGTTATTCATGTAGTCTTTTCCTTGTGTGCTCAGGAACAGTTAAAATCTGGGACTTCGGCAGTGGGCAAGAGATGAAAGTGTTGCCAGAAGGGAAAGACTGGAAAGAGGAAGAGCACTGGCTGAAACGCCTGATTTTTCTCAAAACTCAGGAAAAACACCAATACTTGATCCTTGCCTTGGAGCTCAGTGGGACTATCAAAATGATCCAGGTTTACAGTTGCTATTTTTATATTTGTGCTGTAGGTGATCTTGGGAAAACCAAAGTAGTTAGTGAATAATATCATGTAACTCCTCCCTTGTCAGCCAACTAAATATAGTGCTTATCCATCAAACTTTCTGTGAGAATACTAATTAACCCTATCCAGGTCCAAGCAAAAAGCAGAAAGAACAGCTGTCCAGGCACAGCATCCTGTCCATCAAGCTTCTGCTGCAGGGTTAGTCACGGGTTAGTCACAATCCTCTAAAGCCAGTATCAGGAAGGTTAAATTGACATACAGCTGCCCACCTCTGACATTGTTTATATCCTTGTTTGGGAATAATTCACTGCTCCCCAGAACTGCTCCTCAGCAAGCTGTGTCCCTTATAACCCATAATGCATTCAGAGATGCTCAAGTCACTTTTTCCATTTGTCACCAAAATTGCTTTGTTTATTTTAAGGTTAATGATGCAATCTGCTCAGGGCTGTTTTGGGAGAATTGAGATAGGCTAATTTATTTTTCCTGTACTCTATTGCCACCTAAGAATACTAATGCCTTCTTCACATTTAAAATGAAGGCTACATCATTTATCCTTGCTGAGTGGATCCTCTGTCAGTTAGAATTCAAGGACTCATTGCCTTTATTATTTTCTTTCTGGAAGCTAAGATCACACAAGTCTTGAATAGGATGGCAATCATGTAGTAGCAGCATTGATTAAGATGACTAATGATCTTTTAGCTGGGGAAAAGGAGTAAAACAGTTCCCTGATTCAATACTCTTCTTTTTTTTGTTTACACAATCCAAAATGGTACTATAGAAAGGAATTTCTTAGTAACATACTCTAAAGCACAAGGACATGTCAATTTTTCTTTGTTTATTATGATTGATCAATTATTAAAATAATCAGTCATCAGGATGCTCTTCCTAACAATGCCTGTTGTCACAAATACTCCCCTTTCAAAGGCATCCAAAAAAAAAAAAAATGTGGTACTCTGCACACATCAAAATTGTTTGGGGTTCTACTGTACCATTTTTCACTTTGATTATTCTGACTCTTCATTCAGAACCTATAGATTAAGCTTGATAAGGACTGAACACCTCCCTCATTTATATTTGTATTCTTGCCCCGCCTACTGAAGTGTTCTTTAAACATTGAAAGAATAAAGAAATTAAAAAAAAAAAATCTCTGGGAAGGTGGACAATAGTAAATACAAGAGGAAATTTTGGGGAATATTGAGATTTCCAAATTAGAATTACAGAGCATCTCTCTAATTAGCATTAGAGAGAATATGTAAGTTAAATAGAACAAGATTTAAATTAAAGTGGAGACAGAGGTACGTTGAAAACCAAAACACCACTGCTGCTTTTGTCCTGAAAGTTTTCCACAGCAAATTGGGCTTCAATATTTCATCCCTCGGTAAGTGAATATACTTTCTTCTCAGCAGCACATGGCTCCTTCTCCAAAATAGACCATATATTATGCCACAAGGCAAATCTCAGCAAATATAAAAAAAAGTAGAGGTACTACCCTGCATTCTATCAGATCATAATGGGATGAAATTGGAAATGAACGACAAAACAAGAAACAAACAAACAAACAAAAAAACTATTCTAACAATTGGAAGCTAAACAACATGCTACTGAATGAACAAGGGGTTGAAGAAGACATCAAGGAGGAGATTTAAAAATTCCTAGAGGTAAATGAAAATGCAGATACATCATATAGAAATCTCTGGGACCCTATGAAGGCAGTAGTAAGAGGAAAATTCATTGCACTGAGTTCACTCCTTAAAAGAAAATAAAAACAACAATAACAAATAAATGACTTAACATCACACCTCAAAGCACTAGAAAAAGAGGAACAAATCAACACTAAGAGTAGTAGAAGACAGGAAATAATTAAAATCAGAGCTGGAATTAATGAAATTGAGACTAAAGAAACAATTCAAAGAATTGACAAACTAAAAGTTGGTTCTTTGAAAAAATGAATAAAATTGACAGACCCTTAGCGATGCTAACAAAAAGAAGAGAAAAAACTCAAATTACTAACATCCGTGATGAAAAAGGAAATATCACAACAAACACTTCAGATATACAGAAGATAATTAGAAGTCACTTTGAAAACTTGTACTCTAATAAAATAGAAAATACTGAGTGCATCGACAGATTTCTAGAGTCGTACGAATTGCCCAAACTAGAACGGGAGGCTATACACAATTTAAACAAATCAATCTCAATCGAGAAAATAGAAGACGCCATCAAAAAGCCACCATCAAGAAAAAGTCCAGGTCCTGATGGGTTTATAGCCGAGTTCTACAAGACCTTCAAAGAAGAACTAATACCAATGCTCTTCAACTTATTTAAAGAAATAGAAAAAGAGGGAGCTCTCCCAGACTCTTTCTATGAGGCCAATATTACATTAATTCCAAAGCCAGGCAAAGACACAGCCAAAAAAGAAAACTTCAGGCCAATATCTTTAATGAACATAAATGCAAAAATCCTCAACAAAATTCCAGCAAATAGAATACAAAAACATATCAAAAAGATAGTGCACCACGATCAAGTGGGGTTTATCCCAGGGATGCAAGGTTGGTTCAATATTGGGAAATCAATAAACATAATACATCACATCAATAGACTTAAAGATAAGAACCATATGATCATCTCAATAGACGAAGAAAAAGCATTCGACAAAATACAACACCCCTTTATGTTCAAAACACTAGAAAAACTAGGAATAACAGGACCATATCTCAACATCATAAAAGCTATTTATGCAAAGCCCCAAGCTAACATCATCTTAAATGGAGAAAAATTGAAAGCATTCCCTCTAAAAACTGGAACAAGACAGGGATGCCCCCTTTCACCACTGCTATTTAACATAGTACTTGAAACTCTGGCTAGAGCAATTCAACAGACGAAAGAAATTAAAGGGATCAAGATAGGAAAAGAAGAGCTCAAATCAGCACTATTTGCTGATGACTTGATAATCTACCTAGAAGACCCAAAAAACTCTACCAGAAAACTTTTACAACTAGTAAATGAATTTGGCAAAGTAGCAGGATACAAAATCAATACCCATAAGTCAAAGGCATTTTTGTACATCAGTGACAAAGCCTCTGAAAGGGAAATGATGAAAACTACCCCATTTACAATAGCATCAAAAAATAAAATACAATATCTGAGAATCAACTTAATGAAAGAGGTGAAGGACCTCTATAATGAAAACTATAGAACACTAAAAAAAGAAATTATAGAAGACCTTGGAAGATGGAAAGACCTACCTTGTTCTTGGATAGGTAGAACATAATATTGTCAAAATGTCCATGCTACCAAAAGCATTATACAGATTTAATGCAATTCCAATCAAAATCCCAATGACATTCCTCATAGAAATAGAAAAAGCAGTCATGAAATTCATCTGGAAAAATAAGAGACCCAGAATAGCCAAAGCAATCCTTAGCAAGAAAAGTGAAGCAGGTGGCATCACCATACCAGACTTTAAATTATACTATAGAGCAATAGTAACAAAAACAGCATGGTATTGGCACCAAAACAGACTGGTAGACCAATAGTACAGAATTGAGGACACAGAGACTAATACATATAATTTCAGCTATTTTATATTAGACAACATCACCAAAAATGTACAGTGGAGAAAGGAGAGCCTCTTCAACAAATGGTGCTGGGAAAACTGGAAATCCATATGCAACAAAATGAAATTAAACCTTTATCTCTCACCATGCACAAAACTCAATTCAAAGTGGATCAAGGACCTAGGAATTAGACCAGAGACAATACGCCTAATAGAAGAAAAGGTAAGCTCCAATTTCCAACATGTCGGATTAGGCCCCAAGTCCCTTAATAAGAATCCTATAGCGCAAGAATTAGCATCAAGAATCAATGAATGGGATAGATTCAAACTAAAAAGCTTCTTCTCAGCAAAAGAAACAATCAGTGAGGTAAATTGAGAGCCAACTATTTGGTAACAAATATTTAATACATGCACATCAGATAGAGCACTAATTTCTAGAATATATAAAGAACTCAAAAAAACTTAACTCCAAAAAAACAAATACCCAATCAATAAATGGGCTAAGGAATTGAAAAGACACTTCTCAGAAGAAGATACACAATTAATCAACAAATACATGAAAAAATGCTCAACATCGCTGGCAATTAGAGAGAGGCAAATCGAAACTACTCTAAGATTTCACTTCACTCCAGTCAGAATGGCAGCTATTACGAACACAAACAACAATAAATGTGGAGAAGATGTGGGGAAAAAGGCACACTCATCCATTGCTGGTGGGACTGCAAAATGGTGCAACCATTATGGAAGGCTGTATGGAGATTTCGTGGAAAACTGGGAATGGAACCACCCTATGACCCAGCCATCCCACTCCTGGACTTAAAAACAGCATATTACAGTGACACAGCCACTTCAATGTTTATAGCAGCACAATTCACAATAGCTAGATTATGGAACCAACCTAGATGTCCCTCAGTATATGAATGGATAAAGAAAATTTGGTATATATACACAATGGAATTTTACTCATCAATAAAAGAAAATAAAATAATGGTATTCACAGGTAAATGAATGAAGTTGGAGAATATAATGCTAAGTGAAGTTAGTCAATCTCAAAAATCCAAATGCCGAATGTTTTCTCTGATATAAGGAGGCTGATTCACAGTGGTGTTGGGTGGGGGTACATAGGAGGATTAGAGGAACACTAGAAAGGTCAAAGGGGAGGGAGGGGAAGGAAGGGAGCAAGGGGGGATGGAGAGGAAAAAGAAAAGGTGGTTGAATAAGATGGATGTCATTATCCTAAATGCATGATTGAAGATTTGAATGGTATAAATATACATTGTATAAAAAGATGCTCTATATGTTTATTATGAATTATAATGCATACTACTATTATAAATACAACAACTTTGAATAAAAAAATTGGGCTTCAATTTTGGACATTCATTTTTTAAATATATTTTTAGTTGTAGGTGGACACAATACCTTTATTTTATTTATGTGGTGCTGAGGATCGAACCCAGGGCCTCACACATGTGAGATGAGTGCTCTACCACTGAGCTATAGCCTCAACCCCCAATTTTGAACATTCTTGTTAGGAGAAGCCAGGGAAGTCCAAGTCCAGGGCCTCCCTAGAACATGGAGTTTTATGCCATATTATGCTAGAACCCAGAAGTTCAATTTTAGACATTGCTGACATTCTTCCTTCTCTCAGCATGGCACAAATTCCAAAGAATCTACTAAAAGGTATGCATACTATTGGCCCATACTTTTAAATTAACATAGATGTGAGAATAGAGGACTTAGAGCTACACTTAAAATCCTAAGATTTTAAACAATGGAAGGACTTTTATCCATGAACTAGTTCAAGTCCTCATTTTACAAGTAAGGAAAATAAGAAAATATATACCTTGCCCAAGGTCACACTAGAGTTAAGACTAGAAACCTGCTGACTGTCTCCACTTCTACATCAATATTCTCTCCACTCACCACAGCTGCTTTTCAACAAAGAAAAGTTCCAAAATAACCAAGCTTAAAAATGTGGCTTTTATTTTCATTCAAAAATTTCAAAATTAATAATTAACAGAATCCCATCAATACTAACCCATTACAAAACATAAATAGAATAAATGAACACATTAAAATAGCAAATAAAAAATGTTACCTAAAATAAATTTAACAAAAACTATGTGAGTTTTGTGAAAAAAAAAATTGTATAAGACATAAAAAACAACCTAACTTGAATAAATGGAAAGATATACCATGTTTATAGATGGCTATCACAAAGATATCATGACTGTATTCCAATTAAAAACAAAAGCTTACCTTTGAAAAACAAAGTGAATAAACAAGTCCGAAAAACAAGTGAGGAGATATTGCACCTCAGGAACTATTAGCAACCATACATCCAAAGAAATCTCAAAAATCCCTAAAAAACCTGGAACCCAATAGAAAAATGGACAAAGGACAGATGTAAAAACCCAGATGGCTCTAGCTCACAAACACATGAAAAAGCATTCAATGTATTAGCAATCAGGGAAATGTGATTAGTGTAATTAAGACATTTTAAAATTAGTTTTAAAATTTCCCATTTCAAACCCATTAGATAGGCAAAAAATTATAATGACAAGTCAATCAATTAATTTCATGTGTTAGTAATAATGTAAAGAAAGGGGAACTCTCATCTATTTCTGGTGAGAGTAGGCATGAGTAACCACCTGGAAGAGCCATTGGAAATATCTAGTAAAGTTGATGTTATGCATGTCTTATAATTCAGTAATTCCATTCCAATCATATATGCTCTAGAAAATATGGCACCTATCCATAAACACAAGCAGTGAAGATTGGCAACCACCTGAACATCCACCAGTGGAAAATGGAAAAATTTTAGAATATTAATACAGTACTATAAAGCAGTTAAAAATAGGGTTGGGGCTGGGGCTCATCGGTAGCAGTAGCATACTTGCCTGGCATGTGTGAGGCAGTGGGTTCAATTATCAGCACCACATATAAATAAATAAAAAATAAAATAAAGGTCTATCAACAACTAAAAAAAATTTTTTTAAAAAGCAGTTAAAAATATATGAACTAGAGCTCCATGATTTAACAATCTGTATAAATCTCTAAAACATATTGAGTGAAGTAAACAATTTGAAGAATCCATATAGTTTGATAGCATTGATAAGATGATTAAAAGTCTGAAGATAATATCATGTACACACACACACATATACACTTATATGTATATATAGAGACACAGACAGGGATAGAACATATGTGCATGTACATATAAAACTATCAAGACATTATGACTAACACCATGTTCAGTTTACTGGTTACTCTGGGGATGGTAAGAAGAAAGAGGAAGTACATTAGCAAGGGCTTAAGATTTGATAAAGGAGGGGGTTATGGCTTAGCGCCAGAGTGCTCGCCTCGCAAGTGCACAGCCCGGGTTCAATCCTCAGCACCACGTAAACATAAATGCATTGCATTGTGTACAACTAAAGTAAATAAATAAATATTTTTAAAAAAAGATTTGATAAAGCTGGATGATGGATACAGCAGTATATGTTCTATTTTTCATTCTTTAAAGTAGCTCAAAGTAAAAATAATTAATTAAACTTTCCATGTCCTCCCTGAATTTCTACTAAAGGGTAAGGAAGATGATACCTTCCTCGTGGTGATATGGGAGCTACCTGATCCTATGCCTCACCTATCTGATGAAAACCGAATTATTCATCTGAAGACCTTATCTAAAGATAGGAACATGGCTATTCCTTTCCCAGATGTTGAGTTAGTTGTTAAGAGAAATCTTTCTCAACATACTAAAGTAAGTTTCAAGTTTTAACTTTTTTTAGTTTTTACTTTTTATTATGGAAAATCATAAATAGTATATGTACAAAAGTCCAGAAAATAAAACAAATGAACTTCTATGTACTATTGCTCAGCTCAAATATTTTCCATGGATGGCCATTTTTTTCTTTAATATTTAATATTGCCATTTTCCCATGATCACCACCACCACCAATTGAAAGCCAATTCCAGACATTATGTCATTTCATCCCTAAATGTTTCAGTTATGCATTCCTAAACAATGATGATTCTTTAAAAAATTACAGTACTAGCATTTTCTAAAATATTTTCAAAAATAATTTACAAAAGGTCTTTAAAATCATCACATATTCACTTGGTATTCAAATTTCCCAGATGTCCTCACAATTTCTTTTTTTATTTTACTTTGTTTTAAAGTAAACAAGGATCAAAACAAGGCACAACTGTTTCATTTGGTTCAATATCTTTT
This sequence comes from Tamias sibiricus, assembly GCA_025594165.1. Classification (NCBI taxonomy): domain Eukaryota; kingdom Metazoa; phylum Chordata; class Mammalia; order Rodentia; family Sciuridae; genus Tamias; species Tamias sibiricus. The sequence continues at coordinate 64,721,059 of CM046669.1, read as the reverse complement.
TTTTTTCTTCTTCTTCAGTACAGGGGATTGAACCCAGGGGTACTTAACCACTGAGTTACATCCCCAGCCCCTTTCTTTATTTTTTATTTCGACACAGAATCTCACTAAGTTGCTTAGGGACTGCCTTGCTAAGTTGCTGAAGCTGGCTTTGAACTTGAGATCCTCCTGCCTTGACCTCCCAAGCTGCAGGGATTACAGATGTGCACCACCACATCTAGTTTAAATATGTTTTAATATATAAATGCCTTTCCATTTTTCTTTTATCCCCCCTAATAATTTGTTGTCATATTTTCTTACTTTCTGGATTTTTCTGATTGCATCCTTGTTTTAAGTTCTGTACTTCCTGCAATCTGGGAATTAAAATTGGTTAATTTCATATAACTTGGATTTTTTTTTCTTTAGCAAATCTCTATCATGGATTATGTTGTGATGATGTTATTCCATCAAGATTTACAGAACTACTGGTTGTCTTTGTTTGTGTCAGCATCCATTGATGATTATTACCTAGGGCTATTATTTCATTTTCAGTTGCCTCTCTACCCTTAGGCTTTCTTTATTACTGGAATGTGTGTTTAAAGAAAAATGCTCCTTCATCAAATATTTTATTATAGTAAAGATACTGTTCATACAGGAAAGCAAAATTACTCTTCTCTAATAGTTTTTAGTATTCAAAATAAGGAGTAGGTTTCCTAGAATCTTCTGAAGGTGGTCAGTGAATTTTATTTCCTTAGTATTATTATCAACTCACAAGTTTAAATGTTTTTTATATGTTTCATTTAGTCACACTTCTTACTATCGATCCTCAGATTGTCCCATTTCAATGTGGTTGGACCTTATTTAGGGTGTGGATTTCTTTTGACATGATCCCAGAAATTCTGAATAGCTTCCAGGTATGAGAAGATAATCCAGGCTTGTCTTATATATTTCTTGTTCCAGATCTATAAGTTACTATTCTCCAAGAAGTCCTTCCTTTTACTGGGAAATAGTATTAAGAAATCATAGCCTGGGATTAGAGATGTCCTTTACCACTAGGCTGATTCTTGCTTTTAGACCTTTTCAAAGGTCTTTAGCTTTTCATTGGACAGAGCTAAGAAACCTTTTAAGAGAAAATATATTATGAGCTTAACCTGATATTTCCAATTCAAATTTAAGAATAGATGGTGTTGGCTATTTTTATTTTATATCTCTGTTTCACTGGAAATCTTTGTTCTTAATGACATTCACATTGATTGTGATACTAAGCAAATAAAATTCACTTAATGACATTGGCTTTTATCCTATTATTTATTTACTATACCTTATATACTACATATGTGCTGTGTATAGTGTGTTTGTGTGTGTGTGTGTGTGTGTGCACGCACGCATGTGTGGTGCTGGGGATTGAACCCAGGGCCTTGTGCATGTAAGGCAAGCACTCTACCAACCGAGCTATGTCCCCAGCCCACTATATATGCTCTTTATGTCATATTTTATTGTTATTGTATTTTATGTTATATTGCAGTTTTAGAAAAGCAATAAAATATTAGAAATATGATAGATTGAACAATTTAAGCTCTTCCTTTCTTTGAGTTCTTTTTGTCCTTAAGGCATGTATGATTTGGAATTTGCTGTCAAACTACTCTGTTTTAAAATTATTTGAAATGATTCCTTGTGCCACCAATACTTTTCTCATTTTTTTTTTTTTTGCATTGCTTTATTTTTTCAGTACTGAAGATTGAACCCAGGGGCACTCTATCACTGAGTTGTATCCCCAGTTCCTTTTATTTTATTTTTTAATTTTGAAACAGGATCTTGGGACCTTACTAAGTTGCTAAGGTTCTTGGTAAATTGCTGAAGCTGGCCTCAAGCCTGCAATCCTCTTGCCTCAGACTCCCAAGTTGCTTTTTTAAAATTAACTTTTCCCATTATTATGTGAAACATTTAAATAGTTCAAAAATCAAATCTATGAAACAACTTCTATTCCAAGATAAAAAAAAAAGTCTGATTTAACTTCTATTTCTGTCCTTCTACCCTACTTCCTCCCTAACCTATATTATTAAAATTTTGTTTTTAATTTTTGTTTTGTCTTATGTCTAATGTTATATTTAAAAAATATTACCAAATATTTATCCATACTTGGTTCCCTACCACCCCTTCTTTTTTTTAATCACTTAATTTATAATTATTTATTCTTCTAATTGCTATAATGGTTTTCAAGAAGAAAGGGAAAATGCTAATTTGATTGCAGAAAAATGTAGTTTTCTTTTTTTTCCTTTCTTTTTTTTATTTATAATAGTAGTATGTATTACAATTCATATATAGCATCTTTTTACATACAACTGTTTGTATACAAAGTATATAAGTACCATTCAGATCTTCCATCATGCATTTAGGATAATGATATCCATCTCATTCAACCACCAATTTTTTTTCCCTTTTTTTAATCCCCCCTCCCTTCCCCCTTACTCCCTCCCTTCCCCTCCCTTTCCTTTGACCATTCTAGTGTCCCTCTAATCCTCTTATGTACCTCCATCCAACAACACTGTGAACTAGCTTCCTTATATCAGAGAAAACATTTGGTATTTGGATTTTTGAGATTGACTAATTTCACTTAGCATTATATTCTCCAACTTCATCCATTTACCTGCAAATGCCATTATTTTATTCTCTTTTATTGCTGAGTAAAATTCCATTTTGTATACATACCACATTTTTTTTATCCACTCATCTACTGAGGGACATCTAAGTTGGTTCCACAACCTAGCTATTGTGAATTGTGCTGCTATAAACACTGAAGTGGCTGTGTCACTGTAATATGCTGTTTTGAAGTCCTTTGGGAATAGACCCAGGAGTGGGATAGCTGGGTCATAGGGCCTACCATCCCTTCTTAAGAAAATAATAGAACACTACATATATTATTACTTTCCCTTCTTATTTTAGCTTATTATTTTATTTTATTTTGGAGATCATTATAAACTGTATATAGATATCTTTTTGTTTTAAAAAATTGTGATAAAGGCACATAACATGAAATTTACTATATTAACCATCTGTAGGAACACAGGGGCAATAAGCACATGTCACTGTTGTGCAGCTCTCCACCATCCATCTCTGGAACTCATTAATCTTGCAAATTGAGCTCTAAGCTCATTAAACAGTAACTAACTCCCCATTCCTCCTTCCTCCTAGCAACCACCACTCTACTTTCTTGACTCTGTAAACTATCTACTATAGTTACCTCATATAAGCAGAAACTTAAGAGTATTTGTCCTTTTGTAATTGGCTTGCTTCACTTAACATAATGTCCTGAAGGTTCATGCATGTTTTAGCATGTGTTAGAATCTCTTTTCTTTATAAGGCCGAATACTACACTATGGTATGCATAAACCAACTCTGGCCATTCATACATCCATGCACACTGAATAGCTTCTACCTTTTGACTTTTGGGAAGAATACTTCTGTGAATGTGGATGTGTACATATTTTATATTTCTTTTTGAAAGCTCTATGCTATTTTATTTGAATGGATATCTAATAGTTTGTTCAACTAGTCCAGATTCTTCTGATTAAAAATAATGCTCTAACAAATAACCCTTGCCGTACGCAGTGGCACACACCTGTGATCCCAGCACTTGGGAGGTTGAGGCAGGACGATCGCGAGTTCAAAGCCAGCCTCAGCAATGGCGAGGAACTTAGCAACTCAGTGAAACCCTGTCTCTAAATAAAATACAAAAAAAGGGCTGGGGATGTAGCTCAGTGGTCGAGTGCCCCTGAGTTCAATTCCTGGTACCAAAAATCAAATAAATAAATTAATAAATAACCCTTTATACATGTAGTTTCAAACTTTTGACAATGAAACTTTGGAATATATTCCTAGAAAAGACACTACTGAGTCAAAAAGCAAATCCTACATAATCCTCCCAGATATTGCCAAATTCTTCTGCAGCACAGTTACACAATTCATCATTTCCACTAGCAATGTTTAAGAGTGCTTATTTTCCCACAGCATTGTCAACAGTGTTTGTTGTCAAACTTTAAAAGTGTTTAAAATCTAGATTTAAAAAATCACAACTTGGTCTATTTTATTTGCACTTATTTTGTATATAGTGAATAAAACTCTTTTATATATACATGTATGGGCCGATTGTTCATATCTTCTGCCCATTTTTCTATCTAGATTGATCCTTTATGAAGTATTAAAAGCTTTTCATTTACTAGAAATTATATATAACATGTGTATATGTATGTGTATTATCTCATGTATAAATCATTAGGGATATATATTATGGATATTAGTCCTTTGCAATGTAAGTTCCAAATGGCTTTCCAGTTTCTTTTTAGTGTGTATATTTTGTGTATGATCATTTTTGCCAAGGCAATATTAACTTCTAGGAAGCTAGGTGAAGATGAGTTTCTGGTTATCAGGAATTACTTAAAATAATTGCGAGTGTTCTTCACTATGGAATCCTGTCTATGTATGTATGTATGTATCTATACATCTATCTATTATCTACACATCTATCCCTCACTCTATCGTTTCCATCATCTATCTCTATCATCTGTCTGTTTACCTACCTATTTAAACTAATCTTTCTAAAAATAGCAAGGTCTTTTAAATTCTACTGGATTTTAATAAGAAGTAAGTTTGGGACCATATCAATAGATCATGAAATGGTAATTCACTTTTTTTTGGCCAATAATTATTTCATTATTTTTATACCATATACTTTCATGTAGATTTTTTCAATGTTGATAAAACTTTATCTTTTCATAGGTTTCATTCCTTTTAAACTTCTCATCCTGCTCTGGTGGCATTGTATGGTTAATTATAAAGGTCCTGTTTTGTTGTTGCCTTTTAAAATGCTGTTTAAATAAGGAAAGAGTATCATCAGACTAATTTTTTTTTCAAGATAGTATCTGAATTCCAAAATTTTAAGCATAATGAAAGGAACCAGTCTTATTTTCCCTAACCCAGGAAAAAAATGTTTATCCTAACATGTACTTAATGATAGACCTTTAAGTTACAGAGCCAGAGTCCTTACCCTGGGATCCAGGGGCTCCCTGGCCATGGGTAGACTGCTTGGAGTCTAAAAAGCCTATGAAATTGTATGCAAATTCTTTTCTGAGAAGTGCAAGATTCATAGCTATTTTCTCCCAACATTTTAATACAAAAATTTTCAAATATAAACTTATCTCAGTGAACACCTGTACATCATTTCATTTAAATTTAACCATTAACATTTTGCAATATTCATGATTCCTTCAGGCCATCTTATTTTAAAAATATATTTTGGAAAAAAAAAAAGATGAAGGAAAAGATAGATATCACCCCTAAACACTTTAGCATGTGCATCATTAGCTGGAGTTCACTGTTTATAGGTCTGCTTTTAGTGAAATTTACATAAGAGAAAATGCACAAAATTTAAGAATCTATTCAATGAGTTTAAAGAGAAATACATACAACCCAAATCCCTATCAAGACAAAGAACATCACCACAATCGCATAAAGTACCTCCATGTTCCTGCCTACCCAACATGTGCTTCTCACCCAGAGGAAACCACTCTTCCAATTTTTCACCATAAATCTGTTTTTACAAATGCAACATAAGTAGAATCCTATAGTTTATATGTAAGGTTTCTTTCATTTAGCACAATATTTTTGAGATATGCCTAGGTCACTGCATGTATTAGTAACTCTTCCTTTTTCATGGTGAGTAAAATTCCACTGTAACTTTTTAAAAGATTTTTGAAGTGTTGTGACCAAGGAAAGGTTTATAACTGCTAAGCAGAGTTCAAATGCATTTCAAAATACTTCAGAAGTGGCTGTGCGTATTGAATTTGACAACTTCTTAAAATTTCTTTAGGAAGAGATTTTATGAGGTGCTTATATCTCCTCAACCAGGCAGGTACATATGTGCACACCTGTGCTATGAAGTGTCCAGGGTAGATGCTGGAGGTTGATGAATAGAGAAGCAAGGAAGCTGTCCTTTTGTTTCTATAAAAATCTAGACCAGAGGGGAGAAATGCTGGGGAGCAATATTGGCCAAATTATATTGTTATATTGTGTGCATGTATAAATATGTAACACTAAATCCCATCATTCTGTGCATCTATAATACACCAATAAAAATGTGGGGGAAAAATAGAAAAAGAATAAAAATTAAACAAATTGGTTTTTAAAAAATTAGAATCTTCATTAGCCTTATTTAATATTAGCTGAAACCATTCATACTTTTCAGCTTTTACAGGGATAAATGGTTAGACAATAAAAACTGCATGTTATAAAAGAAGAAATTGATGGTAGTCATAAGTTTCCCCTGCTACCATTAGTGAATAAACTGTAACATAATTTAAGAGAGAATAATATATCTTGTTTTATAGAATTTGAAACTACTATAGGACAGAGAGATAATATTATTTTTCTTCATAATGAAACAAATGTCAGTGTAACACTGCAATTTGAATTCCAGTCATTGCTAGTTTAAATACTTAGGTTTTGTTACTAAATGACCTTTGAAATTAATACATATAGTACCTAGATCATAATAACATTATCACATAATGTGTGCAAAAAATAGAATAAAATGTGCCTCCACATAGGTAATTTTATCCCACTTCTCCTTCCAAAGCTATGAATCACTGGAAACACTAGGTTCAATCATATGTATTTGGTGTATGAGGCATTGTTTATAGCCAATAAAAACACAATGAAGATCAATGCATAGTAAGCCAGAACCAAATTTACATAAGAGAAAATGCACAAAATTACCTATGACAAATAATTGCATAGGTAATAAAAAATTACCTTGAAAAAAGCATTGCATAAATTACATAAAAATTATTGAAGTACAGTGGAAGTAACTTTTAGGATTATATACAAATGTCAATTATCTCTGATTTTGAATTCTTATTTTTGGTATTTATCAAATTAACATTATTAGGACCTCCTTTGTGCAGTGGATTTTAAAATTATTCTTTAGGGTAGATGCAAAAGTCACCTGGGGGAAAATCGGAGAATATGTGGACATTCTTTTATCCATAAAAATCTTTCACTTATAAAGCAGTTTTTATTGAGCATTAACCATGTAGCATGTGGTGCTCTTAACAGTAGAAATGCCAAGATTAATGAGATATAGTGCCTAGGCTATGGGAGTACAGCAGAGATCTTGGAGGGCTGGGGAGACTGGGAGGCTCCTAAAGAAGATAATTGACAAATTAGATACAAAGAATTATTGGGAGTTAGCTTGGCCCAGATAGGGGTTTCTAAAGGGATGTGAAAAGATAGAGTAAATCCCAAGTGAAGTAGATAACATGATCAATTTATGGAGGTACAATAATCCTTAGAGAAAGATAACTACAAATATCTCAGCATGGCTTAAGCAAGACTGGAGTGATAGAAGATGAAGATTTTTTTTTAAAAAAGTGGATATGGGCTGGATGGTGTTCATGATGGCAAAACGCTTGAGTATCTTATAAGAAATGGAAAGCCACTAAAGGACTATATGAGGGAAATGGCAAGATCACATTTGTGTTATAGGTTGCTCACCTTTGATGCTGCTCACCTTTGATGATGTCATTTGAATGACAATAAAAGCACAAAAATTCAGGCAATAGGCTATTGTTTGAGTTGAAAGTTACAAGGTCATGATAGCATGGTGAGAAAGGGAAGGTTTCAAAAAATATTTAGTCAATAAAAGTAGCAGAATTGGCCATCAATTAATGAGTGATGGATGCCAAGTAATTGGGAGAGGACTCAAGGACAGCTCCAGGAACATGCTTAAATCAGGCAATAACTTAGACGTATTAACTTTGAGATACCTGTAAAGTTTCAAATTGGTAATTAAATATTCAAGCTTGAAGCTGGTAGGTCATTAACATGGTGATAATGATTCAAACATAAGGTAATAAGATTGCCCAGAAAGAGTTGGATGTATTGGAGATAAACTTAATGATATTGATTTTGAAAGGTTGGCAGACTAAAAGGATACCAAGAAGAAAACAGAGAAAGAAGGACCATAGAGGCACAAGCTGTATTAGTCAGCTTTTCATTGCTGTGATAAAGTACCTGAGATAATCAGCTTCAATGAGGAGTGTTTATTTTGGCTCATGATTTGAGAGGGGCCCGTGATAAGACAAAACATCATGGTGGAAGCACTTGGAGAAAGAAACTGCTCACCTCATGGCAGCCAGGAAGTCAAAGAGAGAGGAAGGGGCCAGGGTCCCAATATTCCCTTAAACATTAAGTATTCTGCATGCTTCTGATAGAGCACTTTAAAATTATGTGGTAATCAATATCTCCTCTGAATGCTTTACATTATTATGCATTTCTCCAGTCACCTATTTGACTTTGTAGTCTATGAACATAAGATGCCCAACAAATACTTAAGATAATTGAAAAGTATCACATAGAAATGGAAATAATAATAAATTGACAGGGGTTCCACAGAATGGTATGGAGCAGAAGCCAATTAGTGTTGCTAAGTGAAAGAAAGGTCAGTAATTAAAAAAATAGCTAATGCAGAGTATTCTTTCAAGAAATTTGAAGAGAAGAGAAAAGTAGAAGGATAATCTAATGTTTGGTAAGGAAGAATAAATCAAGGTTGAGAGAAAGGAAGCAGCATGAAGGAGAGCATGTTTTTGTTGTTTTAATGAATTTTTTCAATTTAAAAATTTTAGCTTGAATTTTGAAGTTTAGATTAAATTTTACTAAATTTCATTGTTGTAGGACAGACTCCATCACAGGATCAGCATGCAGTGTTTTTTTTTATTATATTTCTCTCAGCCTTTTTATACATCTTCCAGACAAAGAGGGCAATTAGCCATCAGCAAACATTAATAGACAATGAAGGCAAATAGCCAGTAGCAATGACGAGCATAAATTTGCGAATCAGCAATCAGCCAGATAAACTTTCCCTAAAGAATATCTTAAACTAGTTAGGGCTAGAACACTTTGAGCTCCTCTTCTTTTCAATATAGAAGAAACAAGAAAGAAACACCCTCGTTTGCAAGCAATGTTTCTTTACTATCTATTCCATATCTCTTGGCAAGACGTTCCGTTTGCAGACACGCCCACCAAGGGCAACAAAGCCTCGTTTGCAAGAACTGTTGTTGCCAAACTTTCTGATTAGCCTCTTGGCATAACATACCGTTTGCAGTATGTTCACCAAGGGGGTGATAAGTGCCTCGTTTGCGAGAACACCTTCACCCATTACTTTTGATAAACTACTTGTTTCTTCTCTATCTGTTCTACACCTCTCAGCAGAACGTTCCGTTTGCAGACACGCCCACCGAGGACAACAAGGCCTCGTTTGCAAGGAATCTTGTTGTTCTTCTTCTGATTCTCTACATCTCCCCCTTTCTGTTTTCGTAAGATGCCAAGGCTGAAGCGATAAGAGCAGTTTTTTTGTCGTGGTTCAATTGCTGTTGTTTCTTATAGCGCTGGAAGACTATATACAAAACAAAGCATACAAGAGAAATTAATATAATACTACCCAAGGAAGTGAATAACATAGTAGAGTTATAACCCAATGGATTAAGATTAGCAATACTGGTGGTAAGTCCTTGAATAATGTCAGATCCTGTTATATCAGGCAACTTTTTACTAAAAGTGTCCATAATAGTTTTTTCTAATTCCATGATTTCCACAGTTAAATTTTGGTGTCCAGTCAAATGTTTCCGAACTTTGTCCCAAGATTCACTAATATTATAAGGCACAGGAGTTATGCAAAAATGAGAAGAATTCCAGTCACATTTCAAAACGCTGCGCGTGGCTAAAAAAGTGTCATTTGATCTCCAAGCCAGGATACCATATGTTGTAGGTTAAGCACATCTGTAGCAAGCTGAGTGTCAGGTCCTTTTGCTGTTGCCATAGTGAGGGTCCTCTGGGTTGATAACTCCTGAAGCTGTCTGATGAAGGGATTTCTCATCCTGCAACTTAAGAAATCTTGAAGGAATCCAAAAAGGTGCTCCACCTGTAGAAATAAGAGCAAATCTCCTCCCTATTTTATGTAACAATTTAGACATTTATTTGTTGTTTTTATTCTTATACCAAATAAGTATCTTGAACTGTTTAAATAATGTAGACCAAACATTCAAAAAATTTAAAGTTAATAAAGTTCTATGAAGAATGTTTTGAAGTGTATAGGCTATCTGTATATCCCCCCTTTTTATTTTTTGAATATATTCATGAAGGGTATGGTTAGCCCTTTTAATAATAGCTTGACTTTGACTATTATAGGGAATAGCAAAAGTATGTGTTACATTAAAATGTTGTAAAAAATTATATAACTTTTGAGAGGTAAAAGCAGGAGCATAGTTAGTTTAAATTTTAGTTGGTAGGCCCATAATAGCAAAATATAATAACAAATAGAATTTTTAAAAAAATTGATTTGGCTTTAAAGATTTGATCTTAAGCATTTAGCAGATTAGTTTCATTAGTCTTAAATTAAGATTATTGGGCTTAAGTTTATAATTATATAGTCATTTATTATTATTATTATTAATTTATTTTGGATTATATAGTTTGTATATATATGTATACATATATATATTTTTAAATTGTATATAAGTGTAAATAGTAATATAAAACTTTATATCTTATTGATATTAGGTCCATTTATAGAACATATTTTAAATGATATAAATAAACCTTTAATATTATCTTTATAAGTTTTAAATTATTATATAACCCTAGTTTGGAGAACATCAGTTTGATATAATGTTCTTTTAAAGCTTTTATTTTAAGGTTTCTATACTTGAAAGATATTAACACATATAATATACAAAGAAGGGTATTATTTCATTATAATTATATTGATATTTTTATATCAATCAAGTTTAGTTCTTAAAGAAATAACATTATAATACTTTAAAATAATAGTTATTGTTTAAATATAGTTGTATAATTTTTAATTTTTTTTTTTCTTATGTGTTAATTTCTTTTATTTCTTCATCTTTTGAAATAATTTTATTGTATTCTTAATTGGAATAGTGTTTGCCTTGGCAATAACGTTGGCAAACTTCAGTTGGTGATTTTCTGTTTTTCTTGGGAATAGATAAATTCTCTTTTAGCTTATGGTAATCTTTTTGAAAGTGCCCAGCTTTTCTACAATTGTAACAAATTTCTGTCTTATCAGGTTTCAAGGTTTCAGCTATAGCAGCAACAAAAATTGAGGCTTGATGTTTAAGGCCATTTACTCTAGTATAAGCTCTAATATATTTTCTTAAAGAAGCATTTTGCTTTTTTAATTTCATCTGTTTTTTTTAAAAATATTCATCATTTCTTTTACTTCTAAATCATTATCAGATTTGCTAATATCATTCTCATATTCTGATTTTGAGGATGTATTCCCATCAGACTCAGGGGGGTTCATCTACAGAGTCATGAACCCCTTCCTTAGTTTCGACTTTTTCACCAGATATTTTGTCTTCTCCTTTTATATGGCTCTGTGTCTCCTTATCACTGTTAGTTTCTAACAACTGTAAAGCTTGAGTAATAGCACTGCAAAGCATCCATTCTTTCACAGATATAACATTACCAGATTGATGTTGCTTCCGCAATTCTTTTAGGACAAGTTTCCATTCCCTTAAGTTTAATTGTACTTTAGTTTGATACTGAAACCAATAACAATGACTCTCAATTGTCTGAAATAATTTTTTTAATCTTTTTTTGAGAGGTCTTTACCTCTATTGAATATAATAACCCTTGTAGTAACTCTATATATTGAGTTTTCAATGATTGGGAATTTCCCATTATAATGCCAAAAGGTCCCCCGTCCTTGGGGCGTTAACCCTTTTGGTGCAGAAACTGCATGAATTGGAATTCCTTAAGATAATGCCGAAAGTCCCCCGTCCTTGGGGCGATAACCCTTTCGGTGCAGAGACTGCATGAATTGGAATTCCTTAAGATAATGCCGAAAGTCCCCCGTCCTTGGGGCGATAACACTTTCGGTGCAGAGACTGCATGAATTGGAATTCCTTAAGATAATGCCGAAAGTCCCCCGTCCTTGGGGCGATAACCCTTTCGGTGCAGAGACTGCATGAATTGGAATTCCTTAAGATAATGCCGAAAGTCCCCCGTCCTTGGGGCGATAACCCTTTCGGTGCAGAGACTGCATGAATTGGAATTCCTTAAAATAATGCCGAAAGTCCCCGTCCTTGGGGCGTTAACCCTTTCGGTGCAGAGACTGCATGAATTGGAATTCCTTAAGATAATTTTAGAATTTTTAATAATTATCCCGAAAGTCCCCCATCCTAATTTATAACCCGGGGGCTTACCCTTTCGGTGCCGATCCTGCCGACTACGCCAGATGTTGTAGGAATGACTCCAACACAGGATCAGCATGCAGTGTTTTTTTTATTATATTTCTCTCAGCCTTTTTATACATCTTCCAGACAAAGAGGGCAATTAGCCATCAGCAAACATTAATAGACAATGAAGGCAAATAGCCAGTAGCAATGACGAGCATAAATTTGCGAATCAGCAATCAGCCAGATAAACTTTCCCTAAAGAATATCTTAAACTAGTTAGGGCTAGAACACTTTGAGCTCCTCTTCTTTTCAATATAGAAGAAACAAGAAAGAAACACCCTCGTTTGCAAGCAATGTTTCTTTACTATCTATTCCATATCTCTTGGCAAGACGTTCCGTTTGCAGACACGCCCACCAAGGGCAACAAAGCCTCGTTTGCAAGAACTGTTGTTGCCAAACTTTCTGATTAGCCTCTTGGCATAACATACCGTTTGCAGTATGTTCACCAAGGGGGTGATAAGTGCCTCGTTTGCGAGAACACCTTCACCCATTACTTTTGATAAACTACTTGTTTCTTCTCTATCTGTTCTACACCTCTCAGCAGAACGTTCCGTTTGCAGACACGCCCACCGAGGACAACAAGGCCTCGTTTGCAAGGAATCTTGTTGTTCTTCTTCTGATTCTCTACATTTCATACCCCATGATTTTAAACAATTTTAAGAAACCATTTTGTTTTAACTTGATGACAATTACAACTTGTTCACACGGCATTCATACTACAGTTAGATATTGTAATCCTAACAATGAGTCCATTTTATTCTTTCTTTAGAATTCTGCTGTCAATATTGAGGTGAGCTGCATGGATTTATTGCAAACAGAAGGATATAATTTGATAGTTACTGGAACCCTCAATGGTATAATCATCCTATGGAATTTTGTAGCATCTACTGTCAAAGAAGTGTAAGTTGTGTTTTTGCCTTAAATAATATAAAAGGTTTACTGCATAATAATCAGAATAACTGGCAATGCTTAACAAAACAAAAATACAGTAATAGATAAAAAGTGGTGATGATGACTCCTCTTTTTTTTTTGGTACCAGGGATTGAACTCAGGGGCACTCCACCACTGGGCCACATTCCCAGCCCTTTTTTGCATTTTATTCGAGACAGGGTCTCACTGAGTTGCTGAGGCTGGCTTTGAACTCGCAACCTCCTGCCTCAACCTCCCAAGTGCTGGGATTACAGGCGTGTGCCACCGCACCTGGTGTGATGACTCTTAAGGGAGGTTTTCCTGGAGGTTATGTTCATAAAAAGACTATGTTCTTAACATTCGGATTCTAGAATGATTTATATATACACAGTGAACTTTAAGTATCTATATCCTAAGAACTTTTACCTTTATTGCCTCACATAAGTATTTGATCTTTTCATGTGTGATCTTGTCCAAATTTATGACCTTGACAAATACTTAAAATACATAATAACTTCAAACACAAATATCCCCAGAACTTCAAAGTCAAATGGTGAGAGCTGTCCTAGATGGCTTTTATTTCTCATTCAGCACCCCCAGCATATCCAATATATTACAGAACAGTGCTAACAAAAGCCAATGTGTCAGGTACAATTTTTCATCGCAAACACTTAGGTTGAGATGCTCTATATGATGACCAAAATCTTCCCCTGCCATTCATATCTAAATTTTCTTGCCATTGGTTGTAAAGGAACCAATGTAATATTGTATTACAGTATAGATGGATTGTAAATAGTAAGTCCCCAGTTGTGCAATTGGGACTCTTACAAGGACCATGTGTGGACACTCTGTGTCAAGAGGATTTGTAGGGTTTTATTTTAAAGGTACAGGATGGGGCTGGGATGAGGCTCAGCAGTAGGGCACTTGCCTAGCACGTGTGCGGCCCGGGTTCCATCCTCAGCACCACATAAAAATAAATGCATTGTGTACAACTAAAGCAAATAAATAAATTTTTTTTTTTAAAAAAAAGGTACAAGATGACCAAGAATTTTAACAATAAATGAAAATAAAATAAAGATTATCTAAGCATTTGGGGGAAGGGAAGATGTATGAAGGATAGGAGAAAAGAAAGTTGGGACAGATGAGGCAGAAGAGGAAAATGCCCAAGCAATCACTGTCTGTCTACAGTACCTTACATAGTACTGGCCTACCTGGACTTAATGTTCTTTTTCTGTCCAAGTTTGAGTCATTGCTTTGAGCCAACTTTTGAAAGGAAAACAATTCTCATTTGGGCTCTGGATTTATTCTCTTTTGGAGCTGTAGTTGATATAGTCAATATTTGAGGTTCAGACCCCACTCTGTGCACCTCAATCCATGTTCTCCTGGACTTCTCTTCAACTTTCTGGTCCTTCTCTTCAACCTTGCCCTGGAACTTTTCTCACAGACTGTCATTTGATATCTGTATCTATGTGCATGGCACAATTCCTCACCTTTTTTTATTAATATAGTTATTGCACTGCCAGTGTCAGCTTGTGTATGACTCATTGCCAAGAAGGGAAAGCAGATAAGACTTAAAAGACCAGTATCAATGCCACAGCTGAAAGAGTGGGCAACTCTCCTGAGAACATTCTCAATTTAAAGGTAGAGATTCTTTTTGTTGAAGTACCTGGTATTTTGTCAAGAGATGCATGCAATTCCAATACCCAATCAGAAAGAAAAGCAACTCATTTTTGTGGGTTATATGTAGTGTCCCTTTCTAATAGGCAGATAATTATAGAAAAACAATTGATATAGAATCACTGGAGTACTTTTCAAAATATATAATTAAGGTAATTTTTAAAAAATAGAAAATAATTTCCATATTCATGGTGAAGCCTAGTTCTTCTTCTATCTTAAACTTTGCCTAAGACCTCTCCTCTTTTAAATTAGAAATATCCTCAGGAGAAATAAGCCTTCTATCTCTGCTCTAAAATCCATGTTTTGGGGAGGCCCAAATTCAATATTGTTTTTTTGTTTGTTTGTTTTTTGGTACCAGGGATTGAACCCAGGGGCGCTTAACCACTGAGCCATGTCCCTAGCCCTTTTTATGTTTTATTTAGAGACAGGGTCTCCTGAGTTGCTTAAGGCCTTGCTAAGTTGCTGAGGCTGGCTTTGAACTCGTGGTCCTCCTGCCTCAGCCTCCCAAGCCGCTGGAATTACAGGTGTGCGCCACTGCGCCGGGCTTCAATATTGTTTTTGATAATCCATGTATTTCATCATTCAGCTTATCTGTAAAGCAGAGATCCCTGAAAAGTTCGAGCCCAACAAGTCATCAACCCCAAATCCTTTATTTTATTTTTGAACTTGGTTACTTCATCACTCTTCGTCAATTTTCCCTTACTTCAGCAAATACTTGACATAATCAACAAGAGAAAAGTTTTATTTGGGCTCACAGTTTCAGAGGTTTCAGTTTATGGTCACTTGGCCATTTTGCTTATGGCCTATGGCAACACATCATGAAAGCAAAACCATCTCCTGGCAAGGAAGCAAAAAAGAAAGCCAGGAAGGGGTGGAGTCCCACTGGTCCTTCAAGGGCATGCCCCAGTGACCAGAAAACCCTCACTAGGCCTCACCTTGCCAAGTTTCCACCAGCTCCCAATAGCTTCAAGGGAAGGACCAAACCTTTAACATATGGCCTTTGAAGGACATCTCAGATCGTAGTCCCTCCCTGGCTCAAATTAACAGAAGTCATTTCGGAAAAAGGGCATTTTGATAAAGAGTCTATTTGCTATAAGGTATTTAAAAGTGTTATTTTGGGAACCAAGCATGAAGTGCCAGCATAAGCAGTTAGGGACAATTGCTCTGTTCTCAGGCCTCTACCTAGGATGGTGTATCATTGCTTGCAATCTGGAGCAACAGGGGACTTGAGAAGCAAGAGCAATGTAATCTCTAAAAATGCCTATTCTTCTCCACTAAATTGTAAGCTCCCAGAGAGTAGTAATTATATTTAATTCTAATTTGTCACTCCACTTATTTAGAGAGTAGAATTCTGTTATTTAAACAGTATGATGCTTCCAGGAGTTTCCACCACAGGATTATACAAGCTGACACTCTGACCTAGATGTAGAAGGACCTGTCCAATCAACTGAATTAAAAGAATTTTAAACTATTAGGGGAAAATATGGTTATACAGAGCCTTATTAAAGGAGACATATTCAAACTCTACATTTCTGGATTTTTTTTTTCTTTGTGTTCAAAGACATCAACATTTTGGGAGTTGGTCATATTTGCATGGGAAATATGGTGCAAATACTAAAAGTTATCTACTTTGTGAAATTTATCATGTAAATGCATGCTGATTTTCAGGTATCGGCCTGAAGGTTGTTTCAATGTGGACCCTAACTTGGATCCCAAGCGCTTAAAGATTAATGACATACTGTTCCTCTTTCGTACCCCTGAATGTGCAAGGTAATTCAGTATTTATGGATCAAGTAGTATTCTCTGGGACTTAGGTCAATGTCATTAAAAAAGAGTTCTCTTCATTCCAGCATTAAGGAAGGAAGACTAAGTTGAGTTGACTTCTCAGATTCAAAGCTTTTTTTCCCTGTCCCTGTCTTTATGTATTTGGAGTGCTTCTTAGGGACCTAATGTGCTGTGTGGTCCCCTCACCATATCAGCCTCACAGCTTACTTTACATCAGTAGAGAAGTAGAAACTGCTCATTCAGCTACACTGTGAGCCAAAATCTAACACTGTCACCACTGATGTGAAGCTAAAGTTAGGACTTTCAGACCAGGGATGGAAGATCAAACTGCAGGTTTCACATTCAATTCAATATAACTGAGCAATCTCCATCCATTTCTGAAAGAACAAAGACTTGTTTTATAAGTATTTAAGAGAAAGTATATTTGCTTGAGAATTCTGGTTTGGGGGCAATAAACAATGTTAAACACTTTCTCCAGAGAAGAAATAAAAGGTTTCTGTGCTAATTTTAGGTCACCCACTGGTGAGCCAGAATACAACACCTTCCCTACCTCTTGGCTTGAAATTTCATCAAAACAATTTGGACAATATTTCAAAGACTTCCATTATGCACATCTGCACCAGCACCCTAAGCCACTTTTCAATCCATTCTAGCAAACCACTGCAGAGACAGAATCAAGCCAGCATTAGCCATTATAGTGCAAGAAGTTAGCCAGGCTTGTTAGGCCCCACCCAAAACCACCCCATTCCCTGTCATTTCAGTGCCAGAGCCTCTAGGAGTAAATCCAGCTTTAGTAGTAGAATAGATCAGACTTGGTTTTTCCAGACCCAGGCAGCAATACACCTTAGCTGCTGAGGGCTCCCCAGATGTCTCTACCTCACCACTGAATGTCTGTCACACAAAATTTCATAATTGAGAGGCCTGGTATCCACAGCTGACACAAGAGCAATCAATGGAAATTGTAGCAGAAGATACTCTTGGAGTGTGATATAATACTTTTTCATCCTTGGGTTTCCTTCCTTCCATTATAGGAAATCAAGTCAGGATTCTGTATGTTCTTCATCCCAATGTGAGTCTAGCAAGGGTCCACAGAGTAGCAAGGTAAGCAACAAGTAGAGAGAGTCTCTTCCTGTTCTACTCAGTGTTGACTCAAAAATAGTGATGTTGAGCATCTGAGCCCTTCCTTTAATGGATGATAAAGGTGGAAAATTTTGATGTGTATATGTAAAAACTGTGTTTTTCTTAATATTTACACCATTTTCAACTTTTAAATTTTTTCAAGGCTTTTCCATCTGCAAATAATCAATACCTGACCATTAACAAATAAGTTATCTGATATTACTTTTGAACTCATAAAATAATAAAGTAATTTTAGATTATCTCATTTGCTATAAAGTATTATAGTTTACAGGAAGAAGAGATTACATGGTATAATTATAACATAACTAATGCAGTGGTTTTCAATTTATGTATTTTTACACATTTTACTTATTTATTCATTTATTTGTTTGTTTATTTTGTTGTTGGGGATTGGACCCAGGAGCATTTGACCACTGAGCCACATCCCCAGCCCTTTTTTAATTTTTCATTTTGAGACAGGGTTTCGCTAAATGCTTAGGGCCTCTCTAAATTGCTAAGGCTGGCATCAAATTCATAATCCTCCTTCTTCAGCCTCCAGAGTCACTGGGATGACAGGCATGCACCACCACACTTGATTTACACATTGCATTTCCAATTAGGATTTTGTACAAAGGAAAGTTTTCACAGCATAATTATTTTAAAATAGCTGGAATGGTGAAAAATAAATTTTTTTCAGATGGATGTAAAAATCAGACAGACTGTACATGAATCCAAGTCCTCCAGTTAGTAACTGGATAGCCTTAGAGATATCACATGATCTGAGTTTCTGTTTGCTCATCAGTAAAAAGGGAATGATAAAGATTAAACTGTATGGTTGTCAATAGAATTAGATAATACACACCAAGAACTGGGCATGGCATGTTTTGGGTGCTTAATGACTGTCATTATTATGCTACTCCTGAACCACTAGGAAATGTTGGGTTATGGATTCCTTATTTATGAACATGAAAATCTCTGCAATACAGTTTTTCAAAGATCTAATTTTAAAATTAATGCTTACAGAAGTAAATCTGCTCATCTATTGTATCTTATTTCCTTACTATGTCAAGAAATATTTTATCTTGCTCTTCTCCCCTCATTCAGGGAAGCAAGCAAAGCATACATGATGGTGAGCAAAAAGGTCAGTGTCCCTTCTCCATAATAAAACAGTTCCTTCTTTTTTTTTTTTTTCAGTGCTACAGATTGAACCTAGGGCCTCCCACATGCTAGACAAGTGATTTACCTCTGAGCTACATCCCCAGTCCATGCTACTGCTTTGTAACAGGGACTTCACGGGACAGAATACTGTTAATGAATATTGTGCTCAAATGTTGAGGTGCTGTGGGATTTGGTAATCTAACAGGTAGAATTCGTTATGATAATACCTTTTAAAATACTAATTATAGGTTTTAAAAATCTAAAACATCACTGAGCTTCTTAATCTCCAGCCCATTTTCCTCAAACCTCTACAAGATTTATAAGCCATTCTGGATGTGTTAGGATTTACACTAGATGAATATCTTGGTTTTAGTTGGCACGTACAGGATATAGAGGCTTTTGCTATAGGATAAAAAAAATAAGCCCTTTAAAGTTTTCCAGTGATCCAGGATTCCATTTTTAATTTATAAAAATGCTTTTATTATTGAATTATAGCTATACAGAACAGTTGGACTCATTTTGACATAGTCATACATGAACAGAATTTAATTTGCTCCATTTCAGTCCCCAGTACCTCCACTTCCCTCCCCTCACCCCTCTGTGATTCTTCTTCTACTCTACTGTTCTTTATTTTATTTATTTATTTTTAATTGATTTTACATATGTGTGTGTGTGTATATATATATATATATATATATATATGCACGCACACATACCTATATAAATATAAATAAAGGTAGAATTCACTGTGATATATATGTACATAGCATAATTCTGTCAGATGCATTCTGCATTTCCTTCCCTTCCCCATCCCTTCTCCCTCCCCCTTCATTTCTTTCTTCTACTTCACAGATCTTCCCTCTATCCTTATGAAATGTAACCCCTTTTCCCCCCCTTACTTTGCTCTAGTTTCCATGTATGAGGAGAAACATTTAACCCTTGATTTTCTAAGTCTGGCATATTTCACTTAGTGTCAGGATTTCATTCTTTAAAGCTTTTTTGTTCCCTGCCCTGTGAGGTTCTCTTGAATTAAAAAATTTAAAAAAGTATTTGTTGTTTTGCTATTTTCCTGCCTGCCTCCTCTTTTTACATTTCATAAAATGTAGAATTCTAAGTATTGCAAATACCAATTATAGCTCATTAATTTCTTCAATAGGTGAGCAAACAGATATGGTAAGAGAGCAACCACCAGTGGACAAAAAACATCCTGAAGCTGCCAATTTAACACAAGTTCAGCCTCCTATACTGGTTACTGCTCATGAGGATGGACACCTCCGCTTGTGGACTATGGAGGTAATGGAGCTTAGTGTTTCCTGGAAATAGGAAAAATGGGGAAGACAAATAAGATAATTAAATAAATCTTAGCTTTATTTTGTATGGCATCCAACTCTAATGTTTTTCATCCTTCTAGCCAACTGGAGGTTTTTACAGCCTGCTCTGATCATACTGCTCGAACTTTACAATAAGCCAGTTTTGTAACTCAAGAGATCAAATCATCAAAACTATTAACATTTCACATCTTTCTTTTTTTAATATTTATTTATTTACTTTAGTTGTACACAATGCAATGCATTTATGTTTACGTGGTGCTGAGGATTGAACCTGGGCAGCGCACGTGTGAGGCGAGCGCTCTGCCGCTGAGCCACAACCCCCGCCCTCACATCTTTCTTTTAAGCTGAGTGATGAATACATGCCACTAAATATGTTATTGGATATTTAAATAATATTGAATGATGATATTAATGGTAGAGTAAAAAATATAAAAAACACTGAAATATTAAGTATGTAGTAAATTCTTAGTGCTTCAAATTATTGGGAGATGGTGTTACATCATTTTGAATGTGCTTAGACATTTTACTATAAAAAAAAATAACTTTTATTCACCAGAAAATTTTGAATTATTAAAGGGTGGGCATTCCAAATTAGGAGGGCAAATTAAGAGGCATTAGGAAGACAACAGATTAACGAAGGATCTTTAGCAGACTGGGGATCATGGTAGTGAATCCCTGAGAGAGGCGAGGGAGGTAAACCCACTGTGGTAATAAGGTTCCTTGCCTAGGAAAGCTCAGGAAGCAGCAAGAGTGTTATGTGACAGATGAGGGAATCCAATAACGGAACAGCATGGCTACCTGCTAGATCAACTCCAAGTCTGTCCATGGATTCTAGCTTATTAGTGAAAATACAAAATATATCTGAGATGACCTCTTCTTCCCTGACAAGTGAAAGAGTGAGAGAAACATGAGAAGACATTATATTTAAGTCACGTCTCAGGAAACAAACAGCTGATTCAAACTCTTTGTTCTGAAGATTAGATGTTTATACCCCAAGCAAGTTAACATGAGTAAAAGTCCTTCCCAAAGCTGGTTTATACTAAGCACTGAAAAACAGTCTGTGTGAATCTGAATCTCTCACAGTCCCTTATCTTGCATCAATGTTGAAAAAATAGATATTTCTAAAAAGGCCAGTATTCCTGTAGAAACCTGTGGGGATACACTTCAACCTAAAATGAACATTTGTTTAAGTGACTATTAACTGAAAATACTATCTGAAGAACAGGATGAAGAGTCATGGGAAACCCCAAATTTAAAGGCAGTCAATAATAATCAGAGTCTACATACATAATTAATAGTTGTCTATAACTTTAGAGCATTTAATTTCAAAGAACTAAGTCCCTGTGGATAGTTTCATATTATTTTTATTAACAGGAGAATCATGTTTAAGTACTAGAGATAAATTTTGAGATGTATTAATTAGAGAGAAATTCAACTTCAATATTAAAATTTATTAATAGAATTAATAGAATTTATTATCATAGAAAAAGCCTTACTTGCATTGTCCTTTATTCAGGGGAGACTAGTGAAAGACATGCTCCCTTTCACAAAACATTCAGCCATTTCTCTGACATCATTGTATGCTGATTCATGTTCCAGAGTTCTAATAGCTGGAAATATGGGTAAGTCATCACTTATATATTAGCAACAGGCATCTTAGCATATCATTCACCAAAATGACTACAGGAAAAATGCGTAACGTTTAGTGAGATGAAAGAAAAAGTTTAAGAGGCATGCTTAAATATAGAAAATTATGGATAGCATGTTGAAGAAATGAAAAAATAAACAAATATCAGGAGAACCCATTTTATTCCTAACTCTTCAAGCAAGACATTCTATTTCTTCTACCTATAGAAGGGGTATATGGCTACCAATCACTTTACCTTAATTTATTGGGAATAATGTAAAATTTTGTCTTCTAATTTTGAAAGACTTATGTTGTATTAATCTTCTTTGTGTGTATTTTTTGTTGTTGTTCTTTTTAGTTATACATGACAGTGGAATGTATTTTTGGCATATTATATGTACATGGAGTATAACTTATTCTAATTAGGATCCTATTCTTGTGGTTGTACATGATGCAGAGTTACCCTGGTCATGTATTCAAATACAAGGCTAGAAAAGTTATTGTCAAATTAATTCTACTGTCCTTCTTATTCCTCTCCCCACTCCCTTTCCTTCATTTCCCTTTGTCTGATCCAGTGGACTTCTATTCTTCCCCTTCCAACCCTCCCTTGTTGTGGGTTAGCATCCACATATCAGAAAGAACATTCAGCATTTGATTATTTGGGATTGATTGACTTATTTCACTTAGCATGATAGTCTTCAGTTCTATCCATTTACAGGCAAATGCCATAATTTCATTCTATGGCTGAGTAATATTTCATTGTGTATACATACCACATTTTCTTTATCCATTCATCTGTTGAAGGACACACCTAGGTTGGTTTCATAGCTTAGCTATTGTGAATTGAGCTGCTATAAACATTGATGTGGTTGCATCACTGTAGTATGCTGATTTTAAGTCCTTTGGGTATAGACCAAGGAGTGGGAAAACTGGGTCAAATGGTGGTTCCATTCCAACTATTGTAATGAATCTCCATACTGCTTTCCATAGTGGTTGCACCAACTTGCAGTCCTACCAACAATGTATTCTGAGAGTACCTTTCTCCACACATCCTCACCAACATTTATTATTACTTGTATTCTTTACAATTGCCAGTATTACTGGAGTGAAATGGAATCTCAGTGTAGTTTTAATTTTCATTCTTCTAATTACTAGAGATGTTGAACATTTTTTTCATATATTTTTTGACTATTTGTATTTCTTCGTCTGTGAAGCACCTGGTCAATTCCTTTGCACATTTATTGATTGGGTTATTTGTTTTTTGGTGTATTTTGAGTTCTTGCCTTAAATTATACCACAGAGCTATAGTAACAAACCCAGCATGGTATTGGGGGGGAAAAAACAGACATGAAGACCAATAGAACAGAATAGAAGACACAGAGACACACCCACATAAATATAGTTACCTCATACCAAACAAAGGCACCATAAACATACATTGGAGAAGAGATAACCACTTCAATAAATGATGCTGGAAAAACTGCATCCATATGTAGTATAATGAAATTGAACCCATATCTCTCACCCTGCACAAAACACAACTCAAAGTAGATCAAGGACCTAGGCATTGGACCAGAGACCCAGCGCCTACTAGAAGAAAAAGTAGGCCCAATTCTCCATCTCATCAGCTTAGGAACCAGTTTCATCAACAAGACTCCTAAAGTGCAAAAAGTACAATCAAGAATCAATAAATTAATGGTATCAAACTAAAAAGTTTCTTCACTGCATTAATCTTCATTGCAAAAGGGAGTAATGACATACATTAGAGAAGAATATGGCTATTTGTTCTCAATAGGGGACTTTTTAAAATATGTGTTAATATTAATATAGTTGGTCTTAATTCTTCCATCTAATACTATTTTTTTCCATTCTTCCTTTCCATTTGTCTTCTTCTATCTTTTGAATCAATCCTAAATTTCCTTTGTTATCATCTTTCCTGTGTTTTGAAAGATTATGTGTGCATTGATGCAGATTCACATGTTAAACAGTCTTTAATTTTTCTAGTGTTTACCTTTAAGTTTTTTTAAAAATGGTTAATCAGTTTGATAGAATTAAAATAAAACAGCATTTTTTCTGTTATAGCAGAAAATAAGAAACTGACCAACTCTGGCCCAAACATTATTCATTCCTACCAGCAATGAAAAACATTTCCTGCTGTTCCACATCCTCACCAGCATATGCTATTTTCTGTGTTCTGAATTTGGGCCATTTTAATGGTTATGTAGTGGCATCTCACTGTTGTTTTAATTTTCATTTCCCTAGTGATGTATTCTGTAGATCATCTTTTCATATGCTTGGTGTCTGTTCAGATCTTTTGCCCATTTTTAAATTGGATTGTTCATTTCCTTATTGTTGAGTTTTAAGGTTTTTTTTTTTTTTTTTTAATTAAAGAAGCTTTTTCTCCCTGATAATTTCCATTGCCCTGAAGTCTGCTCAGTCTGAAATATCTATTCCTTCCTTCTTTTGATTAGTGTTACTACAGTACATCTCTCTCCATCTCTATACTTTTAATCTATATGTGTCTATATTTAACATGTGTTTTTACAGACAACTTTTGTCATTTAATTGGTGTACTTAGACCACTTAAATCTTAAGTGAATACCTTAGAAGGCTGAGACAGGAGGATAGGGAGTTCAAAGCCAGCCTCAGAAATGGCAAGGCACTTAGCTACTAAGTGAGATCCTATGTTTAAATTAAAAAATAAAAAAGGGGGTCTAGGGATGTGGCCCAGTGGTCAAGGACCTCTGAGTTCAATCCCCGGTACCAAAAAAAAAAAAAAAAAATCATAAGTGAATACCGACATAGTTGGATTAATACCTACTGTATTTGTTACTATTTTAAATCTGTTGCCCTTGTTCCTTGTTTCTATCTTTATCTTCCACTCGTTTTCTGCCTTATGTGGTTTTAATTGAGCATTTTATATATAATTTCATTTTCTCTCCTTTCACTTATCAGTTATTTTTTTTAAATATTCTTGGAAGTTGCCGTAGAATTTACAATGTATATTTACAATTAATCCATGTTCATTTTCAAATAACACTATACCACTACATACGTAGTGCAAGTACTTTATAATACCGAAGTATTTCTAATTCCTCCATCCCTTGAATCATTAATGTAAATTTGTCAATTATTCATAAATTACAACCAACAAATATATTGTTGCTATTAGTATTTTGTACAAACTGATATATATTAGATCAATTAAGAATAAGAAAAGTAAATTTTTATTTTACCTTCACTTATTCCTGGTCTAATGTTCTTATTACTTTCTGTAGATTTGAGTTTCTGACCTATTTCATCTTTTTTTTCTCACTGAAAAACTTAACATTTATTGTAAGGCAGACCTACTGGCAACACATTTCTTTAACTTTTGTCTGAGAAAGTGTTTCTTCTTTAATTTTGAAGGATAATTTCTCAGAATACAGTATTCTAGGTTGGTCCTTTTTATTCCCTCAAATATTTTACTCCACTCTTTTCTTGCTACTATTGTTTCTGAGAAGTTTGATGAAATTCTTATCTTCATGTTTTCTCATCTGGCTTTTTTCAATACTTTTGTCTTTATCTTTTTGTTCTTGCAATTGAAACATCATATTTCCACTTGTAGTTGTTTTTTGCCTTTTTATACTTAATATCTTAACTTTCACTTGGATTTACAGGATAATTTTATCTGTAACAGTTTGAACTCAATTTGGTAGTGGCATATTCATTCTATCATCATCTACCTTGATCTCTAGAAAAAATTTGAGTAGATAAGGCAGCCTCATTAAGACATACTGATTCAGAAACAAAATAATAGCTTCATAGAAAAACTTAAGTAAAATTTTGTCTTTCATATCTGGTTTCTTAGATTCTATTTTATTTACCAATATAAGTGCCTAAGTCAAAATGATTCGACTTTCTGCATAGTATTTATTTAGACAATGTGGTATCTGATTAAGGATTCCAACGTTTAAATTTTGTACAGAAGGACATGTTATCCTTTGCAGTATTAGTTCCTTCCTGGATCCTCCTCATGATGAAAAGGTATGAAATTTAGTTTTCCACTTTCATAAATGAACTGGCACATATTTATTGAGCTTTTCTCTGGGTAAGATGCCAAAAGAGAGAACTACAAGACTCCCTACTTCCAAGGCACATATACTATTGCAATTTAAGCTATATGACAAAGAACATTGGCCTGCTGGTGAGAAGAGGGGATGAATAAGTGAGGGGGTGGGGAATAAGCCAGCCTCTGGTCACTTTGCATCTTCCTCGTGTTTTGACTTATTTGTGAGTATCTATGTGGAAACTCATCTACTCATCCCCAGTCAGGTTATTGATCTTGTAAGATATTCCATAATCTTTCCTTTCAAGCCTAATGCAGAACCATTATTTTCAAGAAAATTTTTCTCTTCTCTAATGTAAATCTTCTTTATAATTCAAGAAGATTTTAATTTATTTTAGAGTTAAAGTGATGTAAATGTCACCATTCTTATTTTATAAATACTCAAATAGGCATTTTTTGTGTGTATATAAATATTTAATATAGCTACATATATTATAGATAAAGACCCAATATTAATTAAATTGCACAAAGGAATGACTGTTTTTAGCACAGTCTTATTTACTTTAAGTTAATAACTTCAAATCCAAAAGCTAAATATTAGCTTAAATAGCACTGATTTATTTTTTAATCATACATAGTAATACATGGATACACTGAATGGGATTGGTTCCTTGCAGATTGTCTTAGAATGGTTATTGTTTCAAATATTGATCCATTTGATCAATGGGGTTTTCTTTTTGCTTAAAAAAATCCATTGTAGTTTTTATAAAGTTTGAATATTCTGTTTTATTATGATGATCTCCACCTTGCAGAAGGTAAATCAGAATGATTTCCCAGGATCACATTGGCAGTTAATTATGAAGTTAGGGCCAGGAACAGGGTTCTTGTTCACTAATTCAATGATCCTTCCACCTGTAACATTTACTGCTACCAAATGACAATCAATAAGGTGCAAACATCTTATGAAATACCAAGTTTCGTTTATGGTAACTACAAACTGCTTATAATCAAAGCAGGCTATAAGCTGAACAAAATCAAATTATGTACTTGAACCACTTATAGCAAAAGACTTTCTAATTGTTTTCTCCTACAAGTAATGATTATCAATACTGTATGAGTTCAAAGCATTATCAACAATTTAAAAGAAAAGAATTTATTTAATAACATTTTAAATTCTCCCATGTTCAATCTCATTCCACTCTTTTCTGTTCTTAGACAATGTCATTATCCAGTTGGTATATGGCTGCCTATTTGTAAATACACAACAGAACCTGGTTATAAAATGTCTCATCATTACATAGACAAACATATACCAATGCATGAAATAAGCCAGATCCAGCTATAGGTTACAACGTAACAAAAACCTGTAAATCACAGGTTAATTTTGCTTTCTCCTAATATTACTATTAAAAAGAAGGTCTTGGGAATACAGAAATTCTAAAAGATAGGATAGTCAGACCTCTCCTACATACATATGATTATGTACACACTGTTATGGAATAAAACAGTCCTGGTTTCTATTGCAGGTTATAAACCATTAAGGGATCATTGAAATAAACTTAATGAGTTTCAACCATTATTTTTGTAAAAATGCAAGAAAATGGAATGCAAGGCAATAGAATAGACAATATCAGTATACATTTTACATAGGCTTAGAATGCTTCTATGAAAATTGTTACAGATACATGAATATGCACATGTTTACTTCATTGTAAAGTAAAATGTCTATATTACTATATCTATGGTCCATGTTTAAGAAACACTTGCCTCAGATGGCATTTAGAGAAAGAAACCTTGAATGATTGTACAGCTTTGAAACAATGTGAAGTAGGAGAATACAGATTTTACCCCAGTAAAAAGTTCTCTACAAAAAGCAGAGAAAATTGAATCCAAAGGTCAAGAAATTTAGGAAGAATTGTGCCTAACCCTTGTTAAAGTCTAAATGAATAAGAGGCTCATAGGAGAACTCTAAACTACCAAGATTGTGGTCACACAAATGTTCCTATATAGATGACCCAGGAAGCAGGATGGTCTTACTGTGAGTTCATCAGTGATAGGGAATATACTCAAAAAAGTGTATTACTGCAGAGCAAGCTCCTTAGTTAGTAATTCTAGTTCACATAATTTAGAAATGTCTTGAGGCTCATCAGGGGCTCCAAATTTGAGGATAAGCCAAAAGAGAATGTTCTAGGCCCATTTTTTGTTTTGTTTGTTTGTTTGTTAATCCTGTGAAGTATAACCTCCTGCCGCACACCCCAAATGAAGAACAAAGCAGCCAGTGCTTTCTCTGGATGGACTTTGCAAACAAAATTCTTTATTCCAGACTTGCCTTTGACCTTCACCTCCCAGCTCAGTGTCCTCTCGTTCCAGATAATATTCTCTGCCATTCTCCCCCACACCCTCTCCCAAGGCAGTTCTTTCAAGTATTCATCTATTGACCATAAGCTAAAAGAATTGTAAATCCTCAATTCTATGATCAGTTGCCAAAGACATAAAATACTTCCTCTCCCAGGGATGTTTGCGCTTAATAAATTTCTAATGTTGGAAATTTGGGTACCTCCATACACAAGAGACCAGGGACTTAATCACTTAGTGAAGATGTTTATACCATCCACTCAAACATTGCTCTTTAAATTTTTTTGTGTGGTTTTTTTTTGGTGGGGGGGAGTACCAGGGATTGAACTCAAGAGTACTCAACCACAAAGCTACATCCCCAGTCCTATTTTGTATTTTATTTAGAGATTGGGTCTGAGTTGCTTAGCACCTCGCTTTTGCTGAGGCTGGCTTTGAACTCATAATAATCTTCCTGCCCCAGCCTGCCAAGCCACTAGAATTCCAGGTGTGCGCCACCGCACCCAGCCAACATTGCTCTTTAAAAGAACAATTTTATATTTCTTGACTTATTCCAAGAGATGTCTTGTTGTTGCTATCTAGAAATTCAGACAGCTGCTCTGTTGGCGGGCTCATTCTTTAGAAATTGTTCAAGTGATCTATGTGGAAGACAAGCAAGTGGTGCTTACTGCTTCCGTTGATGGCTCAATAAGGTAAGCCAAGATGATTTCTTATTGTGAATTCAGGATTTTAAAAATGAGAAGTAAAAAAAGGATTTATGCTAATGTTGAAGTATTTGGTTAAAATAAAATCTTGGTAAGCTGAATAGAAAAATAAATTAATGAAAATTGAAAGGTGACATAAAAGGACTCTGAGAAGACTCGCTGATTTGGAATTTTTTTTTTTTTCTGTATCTAAAGAATAAGATGTTATGCTCATTTACATTAAAAAGTAATGATAAATGTTTTCAATGCAACTTTTTTGTAGAATTATTTCAAAGAATTAAACAAGATAGGCAGCTTAGAGAGCTAGACCCAAACCTAGGAAAGGCCATAGCAGGAGGCTTGAGATTAAAGTTATAAAACAGTTATAGAAAGACCATCTAACTGAGTGCAATGGTGTACACTTTTAGTCCCAGCTACTTGAGAAGCGAGACAGGGGATTGCTTGAGCCCAGGAGTTATACCATCCACTCAAACATTGCTCTTTAAAAAAAAATTGTGTGTGTGTGTGTGTGTGTGTGTGTGTGTGTGTGTGTGTGTGTGTGTTTGGGGGGAGTACCAGGGATTGAACTCAGGGGCACTCAACCACTAAGCCACATCCCCAGCCCTATTTTGTATTTTATTTAGAGATAGGGTCTCACTGAGTTGCTTAGCCTGGGCAACATAGCAAGATCCCATCTCAAATATAAACAGTACAAAAAAAAATACTAACAAATCATCTAATACTGGGAAATTAAGTGAGCTAATTAATTCACTAACAATGTGATTGATTTAGCAAAACTTGTTTTTAATTACCTATAAAATGCTAAGTACATACATAAAAAGTACTAAAAACATATACACATATTTATGAGAAAAAGGGAAATATCATAACATTTCTAGAGACAAATTGGTGTTTGTATTTTACTATCATTTTGTGGTACTGAGGATTTAACCCAGGTTGCTCTACCACTGAGCTACATCTCCCTCCCTTTTAAATTTTACCTGGAGACAGGTCTTGTTAAGTAGTTAAGGTCTGAGAACTTGAAATCCTCCTGCCTTGGACTCCCAAGTCACTGGGATTTCAGACATGCACCACTGTGCCCAGCTAGTCTATTTGAATTATCTTAAAATCATGGTAAAGAATTATGCTCTTAAAAGAATTGAAGTTAGAATAAGAGAAGATGATTAAGAGAGGTAGAGAGATTTCAAAGTATATTTGAGAATTTAAATATATTACAAATGAAAAGGAAGGAATGTTTTATGTTGCCCAAAGCCCCTTGGACCAAAATTCAACAAACCCTAGATGACTGTGTTCTTGAGACTCAGGGATTAGGCAGGAACAAGGCCAAAGCATCTAGTATGCTTTGCTAAGGATTCCAGTCTTTACCCTTTCAATAGCCACTGAAGGATTTTAGGCAGGGAGTAGTAACATGATCTGATTTACACTTCTAAAAGAAAATATGTGGGTAATGAATTGAGGGGCTGCAAAAGTGGGAACAAGAAAGCCACTTAGAAATCCATGGTGATTATAGTGGCTTAGATTTGTGGCAACAATGCTGGGAATAAGTGGTTTAAATTTGAGAGTTGTAGCCGGGTGCAGTGATGCACACCTGTAATCCCAGCACTTGGGAGGCTGAGGCAGGAGGATCGCGAGTTCAAAGCCAACCTCAGCAATGGCGAGGCACTTAGCAACTCAGTGAGACCCTGTCTCTAATAAAATACAAAAAAAGGGGCTGGGGATGTGGCCCAGTGGTCAAGTGCCCCTGAGTTCAATCCCGGTACCAAAAAAAAAAAAACATTGAGAGTTGCCTCAGAGGTAAAATCAAGATGATATGAACCTTACCTGAAAGAGGAGATAAAGCACTTGGCATGTACAGCTAGATGAATGATAGTGCCATTCATTAAGATGATAGTCATTGAGCCAGGCACGGTGGCGCACGCCTGTAATCCCAGCACTTTGGGAGGCTGAGGCAGGAGGATCGCGAGTTCAAAGCCAGCCTCAGCAAAGGCAAGGCACTTAGCAACTCAGTGAGACCCTGTCTCTAATAAAATAGAAAAAAGGGCTGGGGATGTGGCCCAGTGGTGGAGTGCCCCTGAGTTCAATCCCCGGTACCACCAAAAAAAAAAAAAAAAAAAAAAAAAAAAAAAGATAATAGTCATTTAAATATTTAGAACATGGAAGATGAAGAACTTGTAGAAATATTGAATTCAAGGTCAATCTGGAGGCAAATACTTAGAGCTACTTCCTTTGTCAGAAAACGAACTTTGCTGTTTTATCTGTAGGAAAGACTAAGAACATGAAATTTAATTATTATAGATGTCTTTAACAACTCAGTTCCTTGGTCTTTGCTCCAATTTATTTTCAGCCACCCACAAGCAGAATTGTTAGAGATTGTAACACACACACACACACACACACACACACACACACACACACACACACGAGCACACTACACATACCCCAACCACATGTTTACACGCCTTTGATGTTGAGAACATTCCCTCCTTGTCTTAGTCTGGTCAGGCTGCTATAACAAAGTGCTTTAGACTGGTTAATTTGCAAGCCACAGAAATTTATTTCTTATAGTTCTGGAGCCTGGAATATCCAGGATCGAGGCATCAGCAGATTGTCTGGTGAGGGCTCATTCTCTGCTTCATAAATGGCACCTTCTGGTGAAGTCCTTACCTGATAGAAGGGATGAACAAGCTACCTAGGGACTCTTTTTAAAGGAAACTGCTATATTCTGAATGTTTCCACCAAAATTCATGTTGAAATTTAATCCCTAATATAAGGTTTGAGAGGGTGGAAACTGACTGTGGTATTTGGAGATGGGAACCAGGAGGTAATTAAGTCTAAATGAAGCCATAAGGTGGAACCCTAATGCAATGAGACTATGGCTCATAAGAAGAGGGGGAGACACCTAACCTGGATATTTATCTTGCCCTGTGATGCCCTGTTCCTTGCTGGGATACTTCAAAGAGTCCCCACCAGCAAGAAAGATCTAACTATCTGTGACCACCCAGTTTTGAACGTCCCAGACTTCAGATCCACGAACAAAATAAAACTTTATACATTGCCTAATCTGTGACATTCAGTTATAGCATCAAAAAAATGAACTATGATAGGTATTAATCCTATTCACAAGAGTGGAGCCCTCATGACCTAAATACCTCCCACAGGCTCCATCTCAATACCACCACATTGAGGGTTAGGTTTAAACATAATACTTTCAGGGGAACATAGGTATTCAGACCATAGCACTATTCAAACTAGCTATCCATGGCATGGATAAATTACTTTGATGATTCCTTTAAACTGAAATCTCCCTAGAAACTCAGTTCAAAGAGCCCTGCTTTATTAATAGCAATTTCAGACTACAGCTCTCTTCATAACTAAGCCATATCTTTTTGTTCATATGAGCTGCCACTTTCTAAAAAGGCAGGGAATTTTAATATTCTAAGTCATGTCAGAAAGATTTTGATTTTTAATAGGAGATAAACATAACTGAGGCTTAAGTCTGGGACATAGAATAGGAGTTTAAACAAAACATTTCAGTGTGGCTCAAGTTTGCTGAGTCCACAATGCAGGAAATAAAGCTGAGGTAGGATCAGTTCCTTGGGAGAGCACCACATGAAGCAGGAAACACCAAGAAACAAAGAGACCAAAAATTGCTAAAAGTCTAAAGCAGAATAAATTTAGAGTTGTTCTGAAGTTAGTCCCTCAACCTTCTAACTTCTGTGTTTAACCCATTTTTGTCCATTATCACAGATGTGACACACCTATGAAAACTTAAATTGAGCAACAAACATACCACTTATGGTAATTTGAGCTAATTATTATGTATTTAGAGTTTTATTCTTTTGAGAAAAATAATAGATGAATAATTAGAACATTTGAATATGCCTATATAGGAGAATATACACACATACACATACACACATACATACATGTATTTGAATACATATATTTCCATATATATAAAAATATTTAAAGGATATATAAGTTTTAGATTATGATTTCCAACCTATTTTAAAGCACTTATGTCAATTTCATTGAAATATTCACTTAATTGCCAACTTGGAACTTATTGGGTTAGAGGACCATCTCATTCCTTTTTGGTAAATGCTCTGGCTCAAGACCTTTAGTGCTGGGAAACTAAAATATGTAATGGATTAAGATGTTCATGTAAAGTCCTCAGGACACTGTCACATGTGAGGAGTCCAGAGTCACACACCTCCACTTCTGTCTTCTCAGTATCTACTCTTTAGGGTAGGATACTATTTACCCTTTGTAGGATCTACTTAATCTTAGTTCCTTTAGCTTGTCCACTTTCTGAGTCATTGCATCAGGGCATGATTATTTTCTCTGTCATTTACTATGCTAAGGTTGAAATCAAGACATAAAAGGAAGATATTTTTGATAGTGTTTTATTATTTCACAAGATATAAGGCGTATAGTCCACTAATGATATTCCATATAATTTTAAGTCATGTGAAGTGAATTGATATTGAAATAATGCCTAAAGCTACTTCTTTTGCCATTCTATATCAGAACTCATCTATAAAAATTAGTATGGTTTCTCCATGATAGTAGGAATTGTGGAAAGAATTTGTAAGGAATTTTGATATTGCTAAAAGAATCCCTAGGTCTCTCCTCTCACTAGTTTGGTGCTAATTTTATAAGTAGGCAGCTGAGACATAGCCCATTTTAAGGCCTAATTTAATGAAGAGACAGTCAATGTGGATACTGATTAGCTTGAAGGAGCAGAATTATTTGGGGGAAAATCTATTTTTTGTTTTCTAGCTTTGATAAATGAGTATCACATATATACATTTAAACTGACATTTCCCCCAAAAGGTTGTGGGTTAGAGTTTTAACTGATAAAAATGTTTACATTAAGGGCTGGGTATGTAGCTCAATGATAGAGTACTTGTTTAGCATGCTTGAGGCCCTGGGTT
Organism: Tamias sibiricus; assembly: GCA_025594165.1. Lineage (NCBI taxonomy): Eukaryota > Metazoa > Chordata > Mammalia > Rodentia > Sciuridae > Tamias > Tamias sibiricus. The sequence goes on along the minus strand of CM046669.1, from coordinate 64,687,125 downwards.
AGAATAAAAATTGACACAATGATCAGCTCTACAGTATTTGGTAGGAAGAGACTTGGACTTGAGTTTAAATCCTTGGTAGACCAGCATAAACTATACAAGTGATCTATGAACAGAATCGTTTCCCCTGATTCTCTAATTACTTTTCCTCCCTTCCTTGGTCTTCTCTCAGGCTCTGGCATGCCCTCAATGGTCATTATTGTGGATATTTTGGACAGCGAAGATTCTTTGAATTATCACAAACAAATGATTTCATTTTGCCTTGTGATGTTACTGAAGCTCCCATAGAAATAAAAGAAGAAAGCAAGTTGGCAGACAAGAGGAAAAAATATGAATATCCTCTAATATTTGACCGGGAAAGGTGAGATAGTTGGTTTTGTTTTGTTTGTTTGTATGTCTGTTTGTTTGTTCTTTAGATGAATGGACAAGAATTAAACTATTGTGATACTGTGATACTGTTGGACACGAAGGTTGAAAGGTGAAAAGTCCACAACTTTTCAATAATTTTGCAACCCAGTAGAAGGGAGAAATATGTGAACAAAAAGCTCTAATTCCATGAAATAGTGCTTTTAGGAACATCCAATTCTTTTTTTTTTTTCCCAGGGGCAGTGGGGAGGCAGGGGCTGGGGATTGAATCTAGAGGTGCTTTACCACTGAACTACACCCCCATCCTTTTTTATTTTGCATTTTGAGGGGTTTTGCTAAGTTTATTAGGCCTTTGCTAAACTGCCAAGACTGGTCTCAAACTTGCAATCTTCCTGCCCCAGCCTCCTGAGGGGCTGGGATTACAGGTGTGCTCCACTGTACTCAACTAGGAATGTCCAATCCTTAATAACTGAAGGGTAAATAGGATTTAACCAAAGACCAAACAGGCAATTGCCTAAAGAAAGGCACCAAATAATGAGAAACTGTGCTACAGTTTTTAAGCTTAGATTTTAGGGGGTATGTGGGAAGGCATAATAGGAGATAAAGCTTGGAACGTCTATAGGGAAAATGGACTTCTTTATGGGTCAGTTTAAAATTTTTAACTTTATAGTATTCAGTGTAACAAAATATACAAGAGAAGAAGCAAGTGTGAAAAAAAAAGAGAACGGTTTGGTTTGGAACACCTAGATGATTGCAGTACATCCAGGTGGGGGCATTTACTGAGCACCCAGACAGATCTGCATATCCTCCTCAAAGAGCTCAAAACGGTAAACACAGATTTTGGAGTCATTAGTATAGCAGTATTTCCAGTGGAGATAAGTCACGAAGGTCTTGTATATTGAATGAGAAAAGTAGAAAACTATGGGATAAATAAAGAAACAGTCTCTAAAGGGCAGACCAAGAAACAGACACTAGTGAAAACCTTAAGAAGGCACAGCTATGATGTTGAAAGCAAAAACACAAGTAAGCAGTATAGTAGAAATCAAGGAAGGAGATAAGTGTTCTGGGAAGAAGTAGAGAAGGGCTCATTTATGGAATAAAGTAAATGTTGGGTGTGGCATGAAAAGATCACTGATGACTCTAGAGAGGGTGACTTCAGTAGAGCGATTAGTGAAAATCATATAGCAATGGTTGAGAAATAAAAAGGAGATAGGAGAAGATAATATAGAGTACTTTCCAAATTTTAGTTGTACAAATTTATGATACATTAAACAATTACTTAATAATTTAAGACACATTAATAATTTAGGACACATTAAACAATGTATCCTAATATGTAAATATGGGTCTTCTTCATTATACAGTGAGGTCTTGGAACATAGAATCTTTGTTTTATAAATCCCTAGTTCTTAGAGCCAGCACCCAGCAGGAGCTCAAAAGATACTTGTGGAACAAATAAAGAATGACTAATGGAAAACATTACAAACAGTGGGCATAGATGTAAATGGTAGATAAAGAACTATGAAAAGGTCCGGTGTATTTGGGTAAGCTAAATATGGGATCGGTGTGCACATTGTGTTTATTACAAAATAATTTTGCTTGTCTGTAGCAAAATCAGCCTTGTTTGTAGAATAACTCCATCTCAGGTCATATTATTTATTGTCTTTTAAAAATGTTTTTAAGGGCTAGGGATATAGCTCAGTTAGTAGAGTACTTGCCTCACGTGCACAAAGCCCTGGGTTCGATTTCCAGCACCACACACACGGAAAAAGAACAAATTAAAAATACTTTTAATGCCTAGCTGTGAATTTCTAAATGTCTCCATAAGTTAGTTTTAACTCTAGGGGAGTCACAGAACTCAAGCACTGGATTTGCACAAGAGATTTCCCAGCCCTGATATACAGTTTTTTTTTTTTTTCTTCTCCCCATGACTATTGATGAACTTAATTACATGGAATGTTCAGGCAGAAAAGAAGTCACTGTGGTTTCCCTAGAGGAAAATCTAGAAAGCTAAATTGAATAAGAATCAGGTGCAGATAGCGTCATTAGTACAGGTGCCATGAAAACCTGGGAATTTGGGGACTGAAGAGGAAAGACATAATCGGTATTTGTTTAGTTGACAGGACATAAAAGGTACAGGTATGAAGTTAACTTTCTTGTTTTGTATCTTTGTATGCAGATGGAGAAAAATGAGCTCAATGTCATTACTTTTCAAACGTACACCTCCCAAGCCCTTTGAAGTGGAACAGGATTTTAAGTTTTTCAAGTCTCTTTCTTCTCCAAAGGTAACTAAAAAAAAAAAAAAAAACAAAACACAACAAAGAAAAAATACAGAAAACTTTAACTGAAAAAGATTACTATCCAGAGTTTATAAAAACCTAAAAACCTAATGAGAAAAAAACAGTTCATTTAAAAATGGTTGAAAATTTGAATAAATTTTTCACAGAAGAAAAAAATCCAATAAACATGAAAAATATGCTCACTCTCACTCACTTCAGTAAACATGAAGTGCATGTCAGTAATATAATGGAATACCACTTAGACCTACCAGGTTGGCAAAAATTAAAAAGTCTGATGATAATCAGAACACTAATCTGCTGGTGGTGATGGTGTTAATTCATAGAACCACATTGAAATACAACGTGGCATTGTTAAATGTGGTAAAGTTGAAAATAGTCATGACCTATTAAATATATTCCCTGGGGAAACTCTTGTATATGTGCTTGGGAGACAGTAATAAGTACAGCTCAAAGCAGTATTCTTTGTATCTGAAAGAAATTTAAATACCTGTCAACTGTGTAGTGAGCAAATAAATTACAGCATATTCGTAAATCATTATAAGATACAGCAGTGAAAGTACTAGCTTAACACTCACCTCCATGAATGTTTGAAACACTACTGAATGAGAAAGTTTTTATATGAGTATTTACATAATGATTCAGTTTATGTAAAAAGAAAAGAAAGGGTAAAACTAAAAAATATTGGTTTGGAAAAAGCATATAGGGTGCCAAGTGTGGTGGTGCACACCTGGGATCCCAGCTACTCAGGTGAGGCAGGAGGATCACAAGTTTGAGGCCACCCTCAGCAACTTAGTGAAGCCATAAATAATTTTGTGAGACCCTGTCTCAAAATAAAAAATAAAAAGGACTGGGGATGTGGCTCAGTGGTTAAGCACCTCTGGGTTCAATCTCCAGTGTCCACCTCCTTCCAAAAAAAAGCATATAAGGTAAAATTATATAAATAAAAGCAAGTAAATCAAATGCACAAAATTCAAGATAATCCTCAATGTCTGAAATGCAGACTGGAAAGAGGTCAGGAAACTACTGTCTGGGCACTTCAAAGTTGAGGGTATAATTCCAATTTATAATGCAGGCCAGTGGGTTCATTATATCAATATTCTTTTACACTATCTACTTCATATTTAATAAATATTTAATACTTTTCAAATTTTTTTTCTAAAACCCTACCTTTCTGTTCAAATAGAACTCAGATTTTTTTTCCATGAAGACAGAGTGATAGGTAGGGCAAGCACAGGATGTGGAGTCCAACTGACTTAAGTATAATTTTACATAAGTTATTTTATTTCTTTTCTATTTTGAAAATCCCTCAATAAATTGTGTGAAGATAGAGTAAATATGTATCAGGAACATTTTAAATTCTCAATAAATATGAATTCCACTTTCCCCCAAGACCCCAAACTCTCCACTCTCTCTCTTCATGTCTTATGATCTGTTCAGTTAGCATGATCTATATTGAATTACAATTATTTATATCCTTATCTTTACTTCCCACCTCTACTACTAACTTATAAGCTCTTTATGGGCATATCATGTAACAGATACTCAGTTTTGTGGAATGGGATTGAACTAGTGCAACCTAGAAATAGAGGTAATATTCATCCAACATAGAAATAAATATTTAAAAAAAAAATTAACAACTGGGACATTAAATAAATTTGGGGAAAATTTTTAAAGGACTTATAGAGTCCTTGAAACAATTGAATGGCCCCAATATTATGAGCCTTGCCATCCTCTCACCTTGATTGGGTGGTAAAATAAAAAAGAATCAATCCTAAATTTGAGTTGAAATGCATTTCACTTAGGATTCTCTGATGGTCATCAGTAATCTTGTTTTGCCCATTTCTTTTCATTCTCAGTTATGTAATATTAATCTATTCACTTTTTTTCTGTCAATTCTCTTGTCTTATGGATAATAGTAATAATAATATAATGGTACTAAATCTTATATTTACTAACACCTGGCTATCTATATGATCTCCTTTGATTCTTGCAATTAGTCAGCAAGGAAAGAACTTGCTAAGATCATGCAGCTAGTAAGTGAAGGAGTCAGGTTTTGAACCAGGTGTTTTACTACTGATGGATTGCACCCTTTTCACAAAACATTCATTTCTTTGTTTTACAGATTCGCAGATATGCCTTAGAAGGTTTCATGACTGAGAACAGAGAGGCAGGGATTGTTTTTGGTTCTCTTCCTATATACAGGGTGAGTTGGGGCATTTTCTAGGGCTGGAGAAATAACAAAACAATATAAAAGCTGACTTTTTTTTTTTTTTTTTTTTTTTTTTTTTTTTTTTTTTTACTCACCCTGCATTATCAAGCAAGGCTGGGGAAATCACACACCCAAACTCACTTATGTTTCCATAAACAGTTGATGTCCACTCCCAGAAGCCTTGAGTTTTGGGTGTCAACAGCTCGAATCACTTATCTCTACTATTCCACATGGTAGCTATTTTGAATTTTACCCTCATGGCTCTTTATCACCCACAGGATAAAATCTTGGCATACAGACTTGTGATCCAGTCTCTGCCAGAATTGTTTGACCTCATTTCCACCACTTCTCACCATACTCTCTCTATGCTGGAGCCTGCCAAATAACTTTGTGTGCATTAAGTACCACTGATCTGTATATCACCTCTATCACACTGTGCCTGTACTATCCTCTAAGATTCACCTAACCCTTGTTTCCTTTCAAATCCCTACTTTCACGTCTCCTGTGTTAGAGAACTAATTAATAAACCTGAGAAATAATAAAGCAACGATCAAATATTTCAACTTAATGTCAACTTACATATTAAATGCTACTTGTCTTTTCCAAGGATATGTTCATTTTAATTGGTATCAAAGATTTAAACTAACAGATGATGCTAATAGTAAACCATTAAGAATTAACAGTGGGCAACTGGAAGAGAGGGGTATTGTTGAAGTGTGGTTCTCCCCGCTCACTCCCCACTCCAAAATTCACATTAGGGAAGTTATCACATTAAGTATGTCTGACTTTTTGTTTATGGCTTACAGGTACCGAGCCCCACTAGTTTAAGATTCCTTCCACTCATCGGTTCAGAAGCACAAAAAGAATCATCAGATGGAAAGAAAAAGGGAATTCATGTTCAACATGAAAAAGTAAGTTAGTACTAACTCCACAGTTGATTCTAATACTAGTTTATCCCCTCTGTTTGGTTTTTAATTATTTAATTATTTTTCTGTTCCTAGAAACATTCTGGGCCTAGATTATTTCTGTTCATACTCTTTTTCAGAATATTGCAGATATATGTGTCTTAGGTCAGCGCAATGGAATTTGTTGGATAGAGAGGACAAAAATCAAATAGAACCTGGGAGCCTGAGTGAATGAAGCTTTGCTAGTGCTTCACAACTGAAATTATTCACTGAGCTGTTTTAGAAGTTAGGCAGTTTGATATAACAGTTAAACACTGCTTGTCCATCATTGCTTAGTTTTATTTATTTTTTATTTTCTGCAGTGCTGGGAAAGGAACCCAGGGCCTTGTGCATGCTACACAAATGCTCTACCCCTGAGCTACACACCAGCCCCATCCTTGCTTTTTCCTTTTTTTTTTTTTTTTTTTTTTTTTTTTTTGGTACCGGGGATTGAACTCAGCGGCACTAGACCACTGGGCCACATCCCCAGCCCTTTTTTTTTTGGTATTTTATTAGAGACAGGGTCTCACTGAGTTGCTAAGTGCCTCGCCATTGCTGAGGCTGGCTTTGAACTCGTGATCCTCCTGCCTCAGCCTCCCAAGTGCTGGGATTACAGGCGTGCGCCACCGCGCCCGGCTTCCTTTTTTTTAAATACTTATTTATTTGCTTTTAGTTGTACACAATGCGTTTTTTACGTGGTGCTGAGGTTCGAACCCAGGCCGCGCAATGTGCTAGGCGAGCGCTCTACTGCTGAGCCACAACCCCAGCCTCCCATCCTTGCGTCTTAATCTTATTGCACCTACAGGATGGAGCCATGGCATCATCAGCTTCTGGCTCTCTAGCAAGAAATTTTCCCATGCGTTAACAAGAAAAATGTAAAATGCTTCACAGTTTACAGTGTATCTTTATATATGATTCTTTTAATTTTCACAGTAAGTACAAAGAAAATGTTAGATCCTTTTTAGAGCTGGGGAAGAAAACAGGATCCTAAAACAAGATCAAGTGACTTGCCAAATATCACACGCTAATTAAGTGATAAGCTGAGGTTTTTCACTCTGAATGTCATGCTCATTTTTAGTAGATTATAATGGTCTGTACAAGTCAAACCTTATTACTTATCCTCTAGTTCTAGAAGCTTGCATGGGTCTGACTTAATTTGTTGTGATTTATATCTAAGTGATTCAAATATATCAAACACTAAGAGAAAGATCTAGCACATGGTGATTTTTATAAGGCCCCTTTTCATGAAATCAGATTAATAACAGAAAGAAAATGGTTTTTATTATCTGCACCTAATTCAATAACAGATAACAAACAGAATGACAACACAACAGTTTTTAAAAACTGTTAAAGCGTTAAACATTTTTAAATTAAATAAAATTAATTAATATGGAAAATTTTACCATAATTTTATTAGCTCGTGTACTTAATGAGAATAGGAGTGCTTCCTAGTAATTATTAATTCTGCCAATTATTTCAGTGAGAGCTTTTGGCAATAGAAAGATTTTCTATAAAAATAATACTATTTACTTGGATTTGTTTTAAGTAATGTGTGAAACACCATCATATAAATAATCCAAAACTAAAAGATAATAAAAAACGTTATTTGTGCTGGGCGTGGTGACACACACACCTGTAACCCAATTAATCAGGAAGCTGAGGCAGGAGGATTGCAAGTTCCAGGTCAGCCTGGGCAATTTAGTGAGACTATATCAAAACAAAATAAAAATAAATAAAAATAAAAATATTGGATATAGCTTACTGGTAGAGCTCTTGCCTAGCATTTGTAAGGTAATGGGTTCAATCCATAGAACTGAAAACAAAGCAGAACAAAACAGTTCTGGCTTAAATAAAGAAAAAAATTAACTATGGTCAGTGGATTGAAATTAGTTTCCAAAATAAAATTAAAATTAAACTTGTTTTCAGAAAATTGTGCACTTAGAAAAGGACAACAAAATCTGAAAACCAAAATAGATTAAAGCCACCAATGTGTTGATTTTCTGCAACTTTAGGAAGCCAAACAACCTAAGTATGAAAATGGTGGATGAAATCCAATCAATAAACAAACACCAAATGCCAAGGCTCATAATAAACATTTCTAGGAAGATGGGCATAAAGTGCCCTCAGAACGTTTGGGCTCAAGATTTCAATTTAGTGAAATAAACATTTATGGAATACCCTAAAAATTCCATCTTGCGCTTGGCAGTGTTATAGCTACCAGGAATCTGTTCACAGATCAGGAAGCTCACAGCACAGAGCAGAGAAAGTACTATGAAAAAAAGCCTAATAATAGACATCTTAATCTCTTTTTTACTTACTATTTTAAAATATAGAAATACTGACTCCAAGTGCTAACTTCTTTAAATGGTTTATAAATCTCCTGCAAATTAAACTATAAATTATAAGATGCTAATAATAATATAGGAAAACAAATCAAAACACACCTTATATTCCTTTTCAAAAAGTTTAAATGTGGAAACAGAGAAGAAGAATGTGAACTTTGTGAAGTGCAATCCATTTCCAAAATTGTAGAAACATATCCAATCATAGAAAAATTATTTAAGTGAAAGATGGTATATATATATATATGTATATATATATATGAGCATATTTCATAGTTTACCATATATATATATATTAGCATATTTCATAGTTTGTCCAAAGAATATTTAATGACAGAAATTCTCATAATTTTATTTTAGGTGAAAAATTATAACAGTAATATTGACAATTATAGATAATATTTATTTTCAAATTAGTGTGCCAGGTACAATAATGTGCGTTTGACATGTAGTCTTTCACATAATCTTTGCAACAACCCTTAGAAGTAGTTACAATTACCACACTCATTTTATGGTTAAGAAAACTGAAACACAGAGCATAAGTAATTTATCCAAGATCCCAAAAGAACCCAGTAATTGAGCTGGGATTTAAACCCAGAAGTTTGACTTTAGAGCCTGGATATTTAAATATAATACAATACAATTCAGGGAGAGATGAGCTGTTAGTCACTCCTGATCAGAATAATCTTCTGAGAGTGTACAAATAATACTGAACATTAAGAATCCCTTCCCATCTCTCTCTATCCCCTCTCCCAGCTTGATTTTTCTCTGTTGCTCTGATGAATTCTTTTTTTTTTTTTTTTAACACATTCTCCATGGCATCTTCTTTTTTTTTTTTTCCTTAAAATATCATTTTTTTTTTCTCACTGGAATGAAAATTCCATAAAGGCAGAAACTTTGTCTTACTTATTCTGTCCTGTAACTTCAACATCTAGAACAGACTTAACACATAAGAGACACTGAAAAAAGTTGCTGAATATAATAATGAGTTTTTATTACCCCAAAATTCCTAACAACAGGAATTCACAAATTCCCATCACTAGGAATATATACATTAGGATCTTCAAAAGTCCAAACTCTAAAATTTAAATATTCTTTGGAGGTAATATTCTAATGCTCCTATCTATTATTAACAAATGCCTAATGAGTGAGCTACTGGGAAAGGGAGCAAGGATGCATTTGGCAAAGTAGGAATGGTCAGGCACTAGGAATGTATATAAGAGGAGTTTGGGGCTCCTTGGGCACACTGCATCCCTCCAGGTCTCTTAAGGCTAACCCTGCTGGAAGGTATATACTAAATGACTGGCAGGGCAGGGAGGGCTTGCCATATTGCTTATTTTCATTCACACTATTTTCCTCATTCCCTGTGAAAAATCAAAAGTTGCCTTGAGCTGGAGGCGGTGTCGCATACCTGTAATCTCAGCGATTCCAGAAACTGAGGCAGGAAGATCAAGATGGAGGTCAGCCTCAACCACTTAGCAAAGCCCTCGGTAACTTAGCAAGATCCTGTCTCAAAATAAAAAGGTCTGGGGATGTAGTTCAGTGGCAAAGAGCTTCTGAGTTCAATTTCCAGGGAGAGGGGAGATGCCAGGACTTCATCAACCTGAATCAAGGTTCTAAAGTGAAATATTATATGTAATTTAAGACCTGTGTCCTTTACTGAAGGGAAATTTGTGTATCAAAACACTTTTTAAACCAAATGTTTTCTCTTCTAGCAAATCTATTTCCAAAAATTAAGTCTAAAGAAATTGTAGCAGGCATATGTTTTAATGAATAAGCTTTATTTTAAAAAACAAAAAGAAATACAAAAAGAAAAACATAAGAAGTACCCATGCAGCTTGGGAAAGTTCCTTTAGCTGGGCTTCAGTAGATTGATCTTGGGAACTAAGCCTCCTTCCTTGTCTCTGGGAGCAAGAGGAGCAGGCACATGACCTACTAATGTCTAAGCCTAAAGAATCTTTGGGTGATTGAATCTGGACCTTAGTGGTTTACTGGTTTTGTCTTACCTTATAACTCGCCTCTTTTTTTTTTTTTTTTTCTTCTTCTTCTGTCCTCTTCTTTACAATAGATCATAAAATCAAATTGATGTGTGTTGCAAAATCATATAACCAAGCCCATCAATATTTCCTTCCATCTGGTGTCAATTTTAAATGCTGGTTGGACATTACTGATAAAATTAGATATTTCTTAATACAAACTAAATGAACTAAAACTAAATGAATTTAAAGTTTTATCTTTTTTTCTTCCAAAAATATCCAATTCAAAACCAACTCATTTTGCTCATTTGTGTGATCATCATTTGATTTTATTTTCTTACTGGTCAGTAGAATCTGATGTTACTAAGTTTAATTATTAATTAGCTAAGTTTGTGTTGTTTTGTTTTGAACAAACCCTTTCCATGTTTCTCAGCAGAGCCCTAGAGTAGATAATCGTCCAGTTAAAGTAGCTCTAAAACTTCTAACTTCCATTCTTCTACTATACCCTTGTTCCACTTCCTACTTTTAGCATTCTTTTGTCTGGAGACACACTGGAATGTGAAGTAAATGACTAAACTTTTTTTTTTCTCCTCCAGGAAGATTAAAAGCTTTCTGTAGGGATGAAACTTGACTCTGGAAAATTGTTTGCCCTGTAATCCAGTTACTAAATAACATGCTCTTTATTTCACAGGGAGGACGGAGGAGAAGTTTGAAAAAAAATTTAGTCCCACAAATCAATCTGGCTTCTTCCTTCTTCCCAACCATGCCCAAGTAAAGAGGAAATTCAGAATTGGCTGCTGCACATGAAGTGACAAGATCTGGATGATACTGTGGTCTTTATTTCAGGATGAGAATGAAAGTCCACCAGAGAGTCACTGGTTTCTGGGTCTTCAGACCATCCTGTTGCTGAAGATTGCTTTGGGAGCTTTAGTGACCTCAGCTGTGAATACTAAGCAGGTGACAAGCAGCCAGTTCACCAATGTCTTTCATACATGGAAATTGATTTAAGGAATAGGGGATGCTTCCTGTTTAGTATTAACAGAATGACACACATGGAAACAAATGAAAGCAATAGCATAGGCAGATCTAAAATAATATAGTTATCAACAGCTAGCTTTACACCTTCTACCATTATGTACCATAGTCTACAACGAGAATTATTATCAGAATGTATGCAGGCAGAGTCAAATTGTGTGTCACATTATATGGTATATGAAGAGAATTATTATTAAAAAAATGTGACAAGACTCTAGTTATTTGTCTTCTTCATTTAGAGAAATGTCGGACTGGGGATATAGCTCATCTGATAGAAAATATTCAGTTTCTTAGGTAAAGACAAATTATTTATATTTAGTTTGGAAATTAGTTCAAATAAAGAGAACTTAAATGGTTCTAAACTTGCTGGGGTTCATCTTTTATTACTTTCTTTTTTTAATTGATTTTGGTATTTGGACTAAATGATCAATGTTACCAGTTGGTATGCATAAAAAAAAAAGGAAAACATCTAAGCTTTATCTAATGAATTAGATTTTAAATGAGTCAGAATCATGAACAAAATACCAGAATTGAAAGCTGAGAATTAGCTGACCTCTTCAGAAAATGGTTCTGAATGCTAAGTAATAAAAGTAGTCTAATAGTCTCCTTTTCCCAAAGCACCAGACAACTTGATCAGAAAAAATTGCGGTCAATTACTTTGTAATTTCAAGTTTCTAATTTATAACAGATTTTATAATTCTTAAAATCCCAAAATGTTTGAAAAACTAAGGAAATTTGTTATTCATATAAATTCTACGTTTATAGACATTTCTTTTTATGTTTGTGAACTGAAGTTCTCTGAAGAAGCCACATCTATCTTGAAAAGCCTGCAGACTATGTGACCTTGGCTGACCAGAACATTGTGATTGTGGAGAGATGGGATGTTGCAGATCAAGAGCCAAAGTTAACTTGGACTGTCTTTGGTCCCTTCTAATACCATTTACTGTCAAACTTTGTATCTGACCTACCATCACGTGACCACTAGATTAAACTCTTAGAATGTGTAGCTAAGCTTGACAGACCTCTAGTCTCCACCAACTCTAAAGCTAATATTCCAGTAACACCTGCAACCCATGGAAGAGATTGCTTGCCTTGCTGTAGCTTGTCCCTGAGGCTCCCATCAATGTGATTGGTAAGTGCATTGATTTATGGCTTTCTTTTGTTATATGACTCTAAAATTTCATGTAACCTCTTCCCTGGTAGAACATAGCATTCAGAGAAACTTGCATTTGTGTTATTGGGCCATGGTCACTCCTATTAGGCTCAGCATAAACTATTTTTGCTGGGTGTGGTAGCCCACTCCTGTAATCTCAATGACTCAGGAAGCTGAGGCAAGAGGATCACAAGTTCAAGGCCAAACTAGGCAACACAGCAAGATCCTGTCTCAAAATAAAAAAACAAAAGGACTAGGGATGTAGTTCAATAGTAAAACTCAATTCCCAGTACTAAATAAATAAATAAACTACTTTCTTATTTCCTTTACATCAGAGTTGTTATTTTATACCATGTTCATTTAGACATTTAATTTTTGTTACTAACAGGAATGTGATTATTTCTTCTACTGCTTTACTTTATCTTCTAGCTTTTTTATTCATGTATTTTAATTTTACAAGAAACTTAAGTTCCACTTGGAAATGCTGAGCATTAACATTTTAAAGTTTTTTTTTTTTTTTTCCCAGTACTGGTGACTGAACCCAGGGTACCCCATCATTGACTTATATCCCAGCCCTTTTTATTTTGAGACAGGATCTCACTAAGTTGCCAAGGCTGACCTCAAACAGGTGATCCTCCTGCCTCAGCCTCTTAAGTAGCTAGGATTACAGGTGTATGCCACCACAGCTGGCTAAAATTTGTTTAACTAGTATGTATAATTTACTCAAATACAAGAAGATATTTTAGAAAAAGAGTACTAGGGTAGAGAACATCAACTACCCTTTAACTTCTAAGTAAAACAAATTTAAAAAAATCTAAAACTAAAACTTCCAAGAAGTTAATAGAAATTATTTTTTTTTCTTTTAATCTCAATTGTCAAAAGGGCTATTTTGTTTCCTAAAACAAGACAATGTTAACTACTTTGCCAAGAACTTAATCCCTTTAAGATGACATTCAAGGGCCCAAATTAACATCTTCCACCCTTTTTGCCAGAGGAATTCACTCTCAAACTTCCTTTAACTGAAATAAATAATTTCTTGATCCCCTTAAGATTTAAAAATCTTTCAGCATTTTTTGTGTTATATGATAAGTGATTTACTGTCAAAAATGATATTATACATAATTATGTAGCTAGAATTTTTTTTTTTTTTTTTGGTACCGGGAATTGAACTCAAGGGCACTCGACCACTGGGCCACATCCCCAGCCTTTTTTGTGTTTTTATTAGAGACAGGGTCTCACTGAGTTGCTAAGTACCTCGCCATTGCTGAGGCTGGCTTTGAACTCACGATCCTCCTGCCTCAGCCTCCCAAAGTGCTGGGATTACAGGCGTGCGCCACCGCGCCCGGCTTGTAGCTAGAATTTTTAATGATACACATAATATACAGAAAATTTTGCCCTTTCTTCTCTAAAATTGTAGACTGATTAACCATTTTTAAAAGGCATGATCTGTTGTCATCAAATTTAAAATATTTTATCACGCTTAGGGTGGAGTTAGAATGTTCACTAAAATATAGGATAATGAGTTTTGCTTCAGGTAATGGTGAACTAGGTAATTTGAACAAATCACGTCTCCTGAGGACAACTAGAATTGTGAGACATTTCTTTGAAGGCATTTGAGAGTAATTATAATGATGAAGTATGAACATGACAGATTCTGGGGGAGGACTTAGGCTGCGGTAGGTCACCCCAACTTTTGAAGCCAGTTTCCAGCAACGCAAGCATGTACTGGTTCCAGAAGAGAAGATTAAGAAGCTGAGAAGCTGAAATGATAATTAGGGCAAAGGGCTGAGTCCCTCTTACTTTGTGTTGGATTCCAAAGGACTTCATCCTAGAAATACGGGTGAAACAAAGGCAAACAGATCTTTGCTAGGGACTATAGTTCAGCTTCCAATTGTTGCAATCCCTGAAGTGGGATGAAGGTAATTCTAAATTGCTGGAGCCTCCAAAAGCCTGCAGAAGCAAAGATGAATACAATGAGGAAAGATGAAGATAATTTAGTCTTTAAATTATGTCATTACTGTTCCAAATGTACATTTGACCCACCATAAACTATTACCAGGTACATGAGAAGACAAGACAATGAAAATGAGAACTACGGTGGTTGCGGGGGTCGGGGGGGACAGGTAACAAGATTTACCAGATAGATAGACTTTAAAATAACTAGCACTGAAAAAGAAAAGCAAAAATTAAACTGTGTTCAGCATATTGGAATATATAAAAACAAGAATTAGAATTTCAGCAGAGAATTAGAAATTATTGATAAAAACTAAATGGAAATTCTACAACAACAAAAAATTAACAAAACTTACTTCAATGATATAACAATAGAGTAGTCTGATAAAAGAGAAAATCAGTGAACTAAAAAATACATTAGAAGGAAATATCCATAATGAATCATTAAGAGATGAAAAATAGGAGTAAAAACAAACAGAGGTGAGTAGTAAGAGTAATACATCTCAGAAGAAAAGGAAAGAATGGGGTATTAGCAATATACCAAGTGTTTTTCAAAACCTAATAAAAGGGGCTAGGGTTGTGGCTCAGAGGTAGACTGCTTGCCTAGCATGCGTGAGGCACTGGGTTCAATTCTCAGCACCACATAAAAATAAATAAATAAAGGTTCATCCACAACTAAAAAAACAAAAAGAAAAAAAAAAAAGGAAAAAAAAAACTAATAAAAGCCACTAGCAGCCGGGCGCGGTGGCGCACGCCTGTAATCCCAGCACTTTGGGAGGCTGAGGCAGGAGGATTGCGAGTTCAAAGCCACCCTCAGCAATGGATAGGCACTTAGTAACTCAGTGAGACCCTGCTTCTAATAAAATACAAAAAAGGGCTGGGGACATGGCCCAGTGGTCAAGTGCCCCTGAGTTCAATCCCTGGTGCCAAAAAAAAAAAAAAAAAAAAAAAAAAAAAGCCACTAGCTCACAGATTCAGAAAGTGTCATAAGCTTTGGGTAGAGATAAGTATTAGTAAAAATGAATGCATATTTACATACTTCATAGTAAGGTTGTTGAAAATAGTAAAGGAAGAAATAAGAGAGGATTTGCCTTTACAGGCAAATTATCTTCCTGAGTAATGTAAGTAGACTGACTTTACCCACATTCACAGTAGAAATGGGAAGAGGACCAGGAAACAGAATGATATACTTTGACAATCGGCTGGCATTTATTTTATTTCCAATCAAAACAAAATGTCCTTTAGGAAGGACAGTTAAATGTCATATGAGGTTTTGACAAACAAAAACCAAGAGAATCAATCATAGTAGATGCACATTAAAGTACTGAAGAATATTCTTTAAGCAGGAGGGAAACAACTGAGAGTTCAGTGATAGAGAAAAGATGGAAAGCAATAAGAAAATCTGTGGATAACCTACATGAACACTAACAGGATAAAGCAACAAAGGCATCATTGTTTAAACACAGAGATGATAAAATTGGTACAAAAGAGATATAAAAGTGGAGAGGAAAATAAATACAGTTCTCTAAGGCTCTTCAATTGCTTGGGAGAAGGTAAAGAAATAATAATCCAACTCTGGTAAGTCAGGGATATGTATTATAATATCTGTGTTAACCACTAAAAGATAACAACATATATGACTATGGACAAAAACAAGAGGAAAATGAGAATAATAAAAATGACTTGATCTGAAAGAAAAGCATGAAAAGGTGGGACAAATAGAAAATACATAGAAACTTGGTAGATTTAATTCTAAATATATCAATAAACAAAACATTTGATATATTAGATATTCAAATTAAAAGACATAAGTTGTCAGAATGGATAAAATAAAGCAAAACCCAACAGCATATTGTAACAAGAACCACATCTAATATATAAGGACACCAAACTGTTAGAGATAAAATGATGGAAAAACATTTATAATACAAAAACTCACCAGGAAAAAGGTGGCATGTATAATATAAAAGCTATAGAAATATTAAAGTATACTTCAAGAAAATTAAAAAAAAAATAAGAATCTTAAACACTAGTTTTATTCATAATAACTCAAAACTGGAAAATGTCTATTTCCCATCAACAGAAGAATTACTAAACAAACTGTTATAATTGTAACACAATGGACTACCCCCCGCAATTATAAAGAATAAAATACTAATGTATACATTAATATGGATATGTAACTGGCTAAGTTCAGGGGTCCCCAGGGAGTCCTAGGTCTAGGTCCTTGGCATCCTGAGCAAAGAATTGAGCAAGAGGTTGACTGGAAAGGCAGAAGTTTGTTGAAAGCAAACTTGGAGAACAGAGTGGGCCTAGCTGCAAAGATCAAGGCCCCGTCTACACAGTGAAGCTGGCTTTTGTTGGTCTCTGCTAGTTCTCCCCTTTCTCCTCTGAAGATCTAGGCTTGATTGGCACCTTTATTGACAGCTGAGTTTAACATAATTTCTTCTCTCCTGCCCAGGCATTTCTTTTTCCCCTAGAAAATACACAGGGGGGGGGGGGCAAACTGCAATATTAATAATGTAAAGTAGCAAAAAGTTTGCTTTCAATCAGTCCCTCTGGTATTGCACGTGCCCAAGATCTGGGACTTTGCCTTTAGGGTCTTAATTCCCCTTGTTGTCATCTACCTTGCTCCCTTTAACTACAAAAGGACCCAGTTTCCCCTCACAGGAAGATGCTAGGTGAGGATGAGGGGCCCTAGCCATTCTCATGCTCTATCTCCTACCTAACAGATCTATCGTTAAGTCATAGAAGTTTTGAGGAAGGGATATATGTTTTATGATTCCATTCTTATGAAATTCCATAACAGATAAAATGAATCTTTGGTAAAAAATTAAAACAATGGCCTCCCACACCTACTCCTTCCACTGTGATACTATCTGCCATGAGGTCCTCATCAGAACTGACCTGAAGTCAGCACCAGGTCTTTGAATCTGCAGAACTAAGAAAATTCAGATGAATTATCTGGTGAATGACAGGAAAAGTGCCATAAATCTGACAGTATTTCTCTTTCTTCTGAGGAAAGCCTGGGTCTGTGTAATTATTGAGCTACACTGTGAAGGGAACACTAGCTATAAATTGGCAAGAAACTCCTTTAAATCTGATCTTGATGCTAGTGTAAGTGATGCTGGTAATTGGTAGGGTTAAGATTCAGTTTCAGATCAATTTAGTGTAGAATTCAAAGTTGGATTTTTCAATTCAGAAGAAAATAGCCTCAGTGAAGGGCAAGAACTCTCCGATGAAGATGATGAGGTGTACTGAGTAGTCTAGCTGGCGTGAAGAAGATCCTGAAGTTTTCCTTAGTTGACTAATAGAAGCATACTTCAGGTGATGAAATGAACTTCCCCTTTCACCCCATTGCCACAGATGTTGGACCCTTCTTGAGAAATAGATTCCCAAAGATAGAGGGAAAGATAAAGGAGAAAATCCCCCAGAAAGGGAAATTAGAAAACAACACAAGCAAGAAGTTGAGTGCCCCTGAGTTCAACCCCTGATACCAAATAAATAAATAAATAAATAAATATAAATTCCCCAATACCTCCACTTTCCCTCCCCCTTCCCTCCTGCTGAACCTCTTCTACTCTTCTCCCTTCTAGTTTTCATGAGATCCTCATCCACCTTTCTTTTTTCTTTCTTC
The DNA here is from genome assembly GCA_025594165.1 of Tamias sibiricus. Classification (NCBI taxonomy): domain Eukaryota; kingdom Metazoa; phylum Chordata; class Mammalia; order Rodentia; family Sciuridae; genus Tamias; species Tamias sibiricus. Next base: position 64,669,213 of record CM046669.1, on the reverse strand, counting down.
TCTCTAGCTTTCACATATGAGAGAAAATATGACTCTTGATTTTCTGTTTCTGGCTTATTTTACTTAACAGAATGCTCTTAAGTTCCATCCATCATTCTGAAAATTACATAATTCTTCTTCTTTATGTCTGAATAAAACTACATTGTATATATATGCCACATTTTATTTATCCATTATCTGTTTGCAGATACCTAAGCTCGTTGCAGAGTTTGACTATTGTGAATTGAGCCATTTTATTATTTTGTTTTGTTTTGTTTTTGGTACTGGGGATTGAACTCAGAGGCTCTCAACCCCTGGGCCACATCCCCAGCCCTTTTTTGTATTTTATTAGAGACAGGGTCTCACTGAGTTGCTAAGTGCCTCACCTTTGCTGAGGCTGGCTCTGAACTCGTGACCCTCCTGCCTCAGCCTCCCAAGTGCTGGGATTACAGGCATGCACCACTGCACCCGGCTTAATTGAGCCATTTTATAAACTTGGTTTTGCACATATTATTATAGTAATCTGACTTTAATTCTTTTGGATAAATATGGAGGAGTAATATAGCTAGAATATGTAGTGTTTCCATTTCTAGTTTAGGAGGAAACCTCCATACTGATTTCCATAGTGGTTGTACTAATTTACAATCACACCAACAGTGTATAAGTGTTCCTTTTTCCCCACATACTCACTAGCATTTATTATTATTATTTGTATTCTTGATGACTGCCATTCTAATTGGAGAAAAAATGTCAGTGTAGTTTTGATTTGTGTTTCCCCAGTCATGACTCTTCCCAGGATGATCTCAGGATTCCAAGAAGGCAAGAACAGAAGCCATATGCTCTCTTAAAGTTTAGGCTGAGAATTCACACAACATCACATCTGCTGTACCATATTAGCCAAATTTAGCCACAAGGCAAATTCCTACCCAAGGAAGTAGGAAAATAGTCATAATACAAAGTGGGGTATGCATACAAAAATAGGAGGAATTTATGGCTGCTTTTTTCTGTTACTTACCACACTCCTTGCTATAATTTGGATATGGTTTGTTCCCCAAAGGTTCATGTGCTGTCAGCTTGGGTCCTCCATGTGTGGTATTGAGGTGGTAGCACATTAAGAGTTGGGACTTAATGGGAGGTATCTATCTGGGTCATGGGAACTCTACCTTCATAAATGGACTATGCTATCTCCTGGGAGTGGATCTAGTCTAATGGGCCTACATTAGTTGCAAGAATGAGTTTTTATAAGGAAGCCCCATGCCTCCCATGAGTCTCCCCTCTATACAAAGTGATTTCTCTTTGCTTCCTTGCCACCCTGTCCAGATGTGAAGATGTTTGGACTTTTCAACAACTAAATAATGAGGCAAATAAATGTCTTTTTTAAAAGAAAGCACCTGGCCTCGGATATTTTGTGATTGTAACAGAAAGTTGATGAAGATACTCCTCAAATATTTCTTTAAAATATTATCCCTATAACTACCTCACTTTTTAAAATTTGACTTGGCAAGTTGATTATGAAATTTACTTAAGAATATAAAAAGGTTTAATATTAACCAGGATACTCGTGAAGAAGATGATGAAGGATAGACTTGCTTAGTTATATATCAAGATAATTGAAATCTGCAGTAATTAACATTGTATGATAATTGGCATAGGTATAGATAGAGCCGTGGAATAGAGTAGGAAGCACAGAAAGCAACCCTCACACATTTAGATGTTTGACTTATAGCATAGGCAGCCCTGTAGCACAATATAAAACAGGTTATCTTTTCAGTCATTGGTACTGAGAGAATTAATTATCTATATTTAGAATGTTCCCTACCTTACACCATGCATAAGAATATCATATGATTCTAAATGTAAAAGGAAAAATATGAAGTAATATTAGAATAAAACAGGGGCTGGGGAATGTGGCTAGGTGGTAAAGCACTTGCCTAGCATGTGTGAGGCCCCAAGTTCAATCCCCACCACATCAAAACAAACAAACAAAAAAAGTTAAAATAAGACAAATATTTATTTCCTCATGAACTCAGGTCAGAGAAATAATTCTTAAATGGTGTATAAAAAGCACTGATCACAAAATAATGGGTAAATTAAATTATATTACTGCTTGAAATTCCTGTTCATCAAAGACACAATTAAGAAAGTGAAAAAGAAAATAAATGAGTGAAAAAGAATACAATGGCAAAGGTTTTTTATCACTTATAACTCAGGACTTTGATACACAATAAATGAAGAATCCCAACAAAGCAATAATAAAAATAAAGGTAATCTAGTAGAATAGGCAAGAGACGTGAATTGACATTTCACAAAGGAGGATATCCAAATAACCAATACATCTATGAAAAGGTCCTCAATCTCTTTATCAGTCAGGATAATGCTAAGTAAAACTACATTAAGGCTGGCACTGTAGTTCAGTGGTAGAGCACGTGCATAGCACGTGAGGGCACTGGGTTTGATCCTCAACACCACATAAAAATAAATTTTAAAATATGTATTGTCTACCTACAATTACTTTAAAAAATTTTTTTAAAAAAAAACTACATTAGAGGCCGGGCGTGGTGGCGCACACCTGTAATCCCAGCACTTGGGAGGCTGAGGCAGGAGGATGGCGAGTTCAAAGCCAGCCTCAGCAATGGTGAGGCACTTAGCAACTCAGTGAGACTCTGTCTCTAATAAAATACAACAAAGGGCTGGGGATGTGGCCCAGTGGTCGAGTGCCCCTGAGTTCAATCCCCAGTACCAAAAAAAAAAAAAAAAAACTACATTAGAGAATCGATGAAAAAGCTTCTTGGACTAGTAAGTGATTATATCAATGTTGTAGAACACAAGGTTAACATATAATTCCAGTGACTGAGAGGCTGAGCAGAAAGAATGCAAGTTCAAAGCCAGCAATTTAACAAAATCCTAAGCAATTTAGTGCAAGACTCTGTCTCAAAATAAAAATAAAAAAGGGCTGGAAATGTGGCTCAGTGGTTAAGCATCCTTGGGTTCAATCCCCAGTACCAAGGGGAAAAAAACTACACACACACACATACACAAGGTTAACATACAAAAGTCAATTGCTTTCCTACACATCAGTAATAAACAAGTGGCACTGAAATTAAAAACTCAATGCCACCTAACATTAGCCCTCTCCAAAATGAAATAAATAAATATATAAAATATAAATCTAACAAAATATATACAAGACCTACATGAGGAAAACTACAAAACTCTGATGAAAGAAATCAACGGAGAGAGATTCTGTGTTCCTGATGTCAAAACCTTGAAACTACATGTTATGGCATTAAAAAATAGACCTCAGAAGCCAGGCGTGGTGGCACACGTCTGTAATCCCAGCACTTGGGAGGCTGAGGCAGGAGGATCGCAAGTTCAAAGCCACCCTCAGCAATGGCGAGGCACTTAGCAACTCAGTGAGACCCTGTCTCTAATAAAAATACAAAAAAGGGCTGGGGATGTGGCCCAGTGGTCGAGTACCTCTGAGTTCAATCCCTGGTACCAAAAAAAAAAAAAAAAAAAAAAAAACCTCAAACTGCTGTCATGATCTGATATTTAGAATTATTACATGTTGCACTTAAAAAATAAACTACTTTCTTTTAATACTTTTATGTTTTGTTTTTGGATAATGAGCTATGATAAAAAGGTTTAACCCAAAGGACTTGAAAGCAGCATACTACAGGGACATAGCCACATCAATGTTTATAGCAGCTCAATTCACAATAGCGAGGTTGTGGAACCAACCTAGATGCCCCTCAATAGATGAGTGGATAAAGAAAATGTGGTATATATACACAGTGGAATATTACTCAGCAATTGAAGAGAATAAAATCATGGCATTTGCAGGTAAATGGATGAAGTTGGAGAACATAATGCTAAGCGAAGTTAATCAATCTCAAAAATCCAAATGCCAAAATGTTTTCTCTGATATAAGTAGGCTGATTCACAGTGGGGTTGGGTTAGGGAACATAGGAGAATTAGAGGAATTCTAGAAAAGTCAATGGGGAGGGAGGGGAAGGGAGGGAACAAGGGGGTATGAAGGGAAAAAAAAAAAGAAGATGGTAGAATGAGATGGATATCAGTATCTTAAACACATGATTGAAGATATGAATAGTATGAATATTCTTTGTAATCAAACAGTGTTATGTTAAAAGGTAATCTATATATGTAATATGAAATGTAATGGATGCTATTGTTATATATACAACGTTGAATAAAAAAATAATTTTTAAAAAGGTTTGAGCTGTTAATTACAGGTTCTTCTCTGAAACTAACACATTGTAGGTGTGTATCATCTTATTTCCAACATGTAAAAAGCAGAATTAATTATAACTATCATTAAAATTTTTATTCTTTAAATCTATTTTGAAATGCTAGAAACATTGATATGCTACTTAAGAATTTTGATCAGATGGATATAATGCATGAATCTAATTATGATTTTGAGAACATTTACTAAATTAAAATTTAACATCCTCATTGCCTTGTTGCTTTTCAACATCATTATTTATTGTGATTCCTATCTTCAACCAATGTCTACTATGAGTGCAAATTACAATATGAAATATGGCTAAAACAAAAGCTGAGTGAGATCACTACATACTCATTTGACCTTCACTAATTGCCACACATGTCCATACTATATATATCCATAGCTCTCAAGTGCATCTGTTTTAGGAAAAGAAATACTTTTAATATTAACTTTTTATTTTCAAAAGCAGAAAATTGCATCATAAGGTAATACTACTTTAATTACAGGACCACCCAAGACACGTACAACTTGTTAGGCCCTCATTAACAAACTGCTGAAAAATACTATCCCACAAGATCTAGCTCAAATCTAATGATTCCATTTTTGCTCCTTGCACAGGCTCAATTCTAGGCAAGGCAGGCTCCTCCCTAACCCTAACAGGACCTAAAGTTCCACTTACTTTCATTTTCTCATGCTCCTGGCCTTCAAATCTATAGGAGTTATTAGCAACATCATTCTTCATAGCTTGAGTATAATTTTACTATCACCACAAAAATCTTTTCCTGTGCTTCTCTCACCAGCAATAGGGTCTTCCATGTCTTTGGCTTCAATGGCATTGTGTTATTTCTCCTGAACCTCCCTTGCAGTGTTTAACACATTCTACATTGAATTACAGTTGCTTCAGATATTTATATGTAAGGTTCTGCTGAGTTTTGAAAACCATGATTTTCATGTTTTGGTAGAGTTCTAGGTGAGAGAGAGCTTTGGTATTGGGCATATCAGTTAGTATCATTGAGGTCAAACAAAGACAAGATGTAAGGTGAAAAGAGCAGAGACAGAACCCGGAGGAATATCAGCATTAAGAGGAAAAGACAGGGGCTGGGGTTGTGGCTCAGTGGTAGAGCGCTTGCCTAGCACGTGCACGGCCTGGGTTCGATCCTCAGCACCATGCATTGCATTGTGTACAATTAAAGCAAATAAATAAATATTAAAAAAAAAAAAGGAAAAGACTGGGTAAAGGAGGGGCTTAGAAGAATAAAAACAGAGATACAGAATAACCGAAGAAAAGTTGCTGTTATACAAAGCCAGGACTTTCAAGGGAGAAACTATCTATGACATGAAATTTGGCAATGAGATCAAGTATAACAGGAAACTTTTTGTTTTAGTTTGTAATTTTTGTTTCTGTGTTTGTTTTTTGTTTTTGTTTTTATACTGGAAAATAGAACCCAGGGGTGCTTTATCACTGAACTACATCCCCAGCCCTTATGTTCTTTTTTATATTTTTTTCTTTTCTAATTTTGGTACTAGGGTGCTTTACCACTGAGCTACACCCCCAGCCCTTTTTTTCGAGACAGGGTCTCAGTGAATTGCTTATGGCCTCACTATGTTGCTGAAGCTGGCTTTGAACTTTCTATCCTCCTGCCTCAGCCTCCCGAGTAACTGAGGTTACAGGTATGCACCATTATACCTGGCACTTGTGATATTTTCACTAAACTCTTTCGTGGCTCTGAGGACATTTAGATATATTGTCTGTTTTTCTCTTTCAAAAAATAACATTTTTGTTGTGAAAGTAAGAGAGTTAGATACAGAATGGTGAAGGAGTACTTACAAGATAGGAGGAGCTTAAACATGTTTAAAAACTTTGAGAAGTTGGGCTGGGGTTGTGGCTCAGCGGTGGAGCGCTCACCTAGCACGTGCACAGCCGGGGTTTGATCCTCAGCACCATGTAAAGATAAAAGGCATTGTGTACAACTAAAACAAATAAATAGATATTAAAATAAAAAAACTTTGAGAAGTGAAATAGGAGAAGAAGGAACCAGAAAATGAAGATAGATATTTGCCTTGTTGCTTTTGGTGGAGTCAGATCTGCTTTGAGCCAGAGCAATTTTCACCTTCCATTGTGGCTGTAAGCAACAAGGAAATGGGTACAGATAAGGATAATTTAGTAGCTGCAATGAGAGGATGTTAAAGGAGTTTCCACCACATTGCCTCAGTTTCCCTCATAAATAAAAACTAATGTATATTAGTATTTAATTTTTATTTTATGACAAGAAAGTGTTTTTTGGCTCAAGTATTTATAATTTATAAGGCCCATGTTAAGCACTAGACATAGATTTTCTCAATGAATGTTCATAATGCAACAATGCTATTATTATCTATCTCCTTTTATATTTGAGCTAAGTTTTATTTTTGGGGGGTATTTTGTTTTTTTGTTCAATGCTTGAGATCAGACCCAGGGCCTCATGCATGTTGGATGAGTATGTACTACTAAACTACAACCCTCACCCTCCTTTTCCATTTGAAAACTGAGAGTTCAAAAGTTAAATAATTTGTCCAAATTCACATCTTCAGGAAGTGAAGGAGCTAAGAATTAAATCCATGTCTATTTGATTCTTGAGCCCACATTATGAACAAGTACATTTCAGAATCATAAATGAGAACTGGATTTTGGTAGATGGTTGAAGAGGGATGAGAAAACTTTAATATTCTTAAAGAGTGGAAAAGAGAATTTTCTAGATATAACAAGACTTCCATGTAGCATTTAAGGTTCTACTGAGTTTTGAAAACCATGAGTTTGCAATGGCTTCAGTCTAGAATTGTGCAATCTTCTCTGTGGCTCTTGCGAAAATGAGAAGCTCCACAGTCTGCCTGAGATTTTGCAGGATGAAACTGACGGGGAGCAAGGGGGCAAGTGATTCAGTAGCACAGCAAGAACCACAGAATGTAGGCTGGTAAGGAAGAAGACAGAGCTAGAAAGGGTACTGATTCACTGTTGCAAAGTGAGTGGCCATCAATCCCTTCGTACTGTCAAAGGTGTATTGAAAAGTAAGAGTGATTGGGGCTGTGGGTGTAGTTTGGTGTTAGAGTGTATACTGAGCAAGTGTAAGGCCCCATCTCCAACTGTGGAGAGTGGTGACTTGAACCATGGTTTCTGATTCCCTCATGGCTGTGTTTGTGCTGAGAACTGCCTCTGTGAAGGTGCAGGTCAAGATGGCTCAATTGCTATGGTGATGCCCAGCCAGAGGAGGCTACTTGCAAAGGAGTGCAGCTGTATCAGTTGGAACCTTGAGCTCAGTCACCAACGCCCAGAGAGTAGAGAATTCTGGGCATAACAAGATGACCCTGATGTCTTGCAAGTTTCGCAGCATCCTTCAGATTGCTTGCTTTGCTGAAACTTTCCCACAAATAACCTTTTGATGAAACCTGAATTAACACATTTATTATATAGGTTTTATTGAATATTTTATTATATAGGTGGTCGGCCAAACCCTAATGCTACAAAAAAAAAAAAAAAAAAAAAAAAGTAAAAGTGATACACAAGTGTTAGATTGTGGTCAATGTGATTTAATGAAATTAAAAATTTTGGAAGTTGGAAGTATAGCTGTAACTTAAAGGTAGCTCAGTGCTTAGCATGTGAAAGGTCCTGGGTTTAATCCCCAACACAAACACAGGAAGGAAGGAAGGAAGGAAGGAAGGAAGGAAGGAAGGAAGGAAGGAAGGAAGGAAGGAGGGAAGGGGAGGGAGGGAGGGAGGGAGAGGAGGGAGAGAAGGAGGGAGGGAAAGAAATAGAAGAGGAACAATTCTAGGTGATAACAAAGTACAGTTAAGGGTGACAGTAAAAGATTTCTGGGAGAACTTTTGAAAGGTGAAGATTTCTGGAGGTGAAATTTACTAAAACTGAGATCAGGGAACTCTAATGTTGTGAATAAAATGAATTATCTGCAGATATCAAAGACAGTATGACTGAATTTGATTGAAAACACCCTGGACCCCTTCACAGTAAATGTGGAGAAGGCCAGAAGTTTGGCAAGCAATACTATTAGGAAGAGAAAAGATACTACAGTAACAGATAGGGTCCTTGTACATGAAGGTAGTAGAATCATGATTTTAAAGGACAATAGGGGAAAAGTGCTAAAATGAGGAAGGTAAAGGAGAAGGTAAAATGTTTTGAGACCAAAGGAACTGTACATTACCTCACTGCTCCGTCTAATAGTGCAATTCAAAACTGTAATATAAAGGATGTAACATTTGATGTCAGGGAAAAATAAGAAAGAAATATTAACTGGAGTACTTCTGAGCTCTGAGCACTTCAGCAGTGCCCAACAGTCCAAACAAAGCCAACCTCAGGTATGTGACATTTGCTATTTAATTCACTTATATATCATAAATGTGTTTTGTTTGCTTTGTTCTTTTATTCATTTTTAGCCAACTAAACTATAAAGTTTTTGAGAATAAGGAAATTTCATACTCTTAAAAAATCTGAATTGAATTACTGAATTAAATCTAGTGAAGGTTACAAGTGTTAGCCACAACGCTCTGGCTATCTTTATTCTATTATATCCTGAAACCCCATCTGCTATTGAAATCAGCCCAGATTTGAGGACAAGCCCACCCATCTTTCTGTGTGTGGCCAGGATATTTTTGCCATGTCTTATCACATTTTAGGATGACATAATTAGATCTATTCTAGTCTAGCAGACTTTACTCCCACAAAACTGAGAACAGATCATAATAATTACCAATGTGATAATTAATAATCACCAATGGCAATTTTTACATGGGACAAAAAATAAATTGTTTAAAACATATAGGCCAAAGTGAATCTTTTCAATATAAGACTCAAAAAAGAGAGTTTTATAGTTTGGCCAGCAAATCTGTTGAACATTTTCCCCCAGGGCACTTTCCCACTTTCTTCAGTTCTCTGCTCAAATGTCACTTTATAATTGAAACATTTTCCTATTGTGCCCAGTTGAAATAGTCCCTTCCCACATCTACCCGGGACTAACTACCTTCCCTGTTCTTTGTAGCATTTATTGCCAGTTGATCACAGTCATTTGCTTGTTGTTTTTTGTTTGTTCGTTTTGTTTTTTTTTTTTTTTTTTTTTTTTTTTGTGGTACCGGGGATTGAACTCAGGAGCACTCGACCACTGGGTCACATCCCCAGACCTTTTTTTTTTTGTATTTTATTTAGAGACAGGGTCTCACTGAGTTGCTAAGTGCCTCGCCATTGCTGAGGCTGGCTTTGAACTCTCGATCCTCCTGCCTCAGCCTCCCAAAGTGCTGGGATTACAGGCGTGCGCCACCGCGCCTGGCTTGTTTTTGTTTTTTTATCTGTTACTCCTCCCTAGAAGGTAAGTTCCTTTTTTCCTCCCCGCACCTCTCAGCTGGAACTTTAGCTGGATTGTGTGCTCTGTCCCCAAGGTCTATAACAGTACCTATAATAGATCCTGGTACAAAAGAGGCATCTGTAAGGATTTGCTGAATGGCAGCTTTTTATACATGATGTAGTAGAAAAGGCATAGAACTTGGAATTAGATCATCTCTGCTGAATCCAGCCTGTGCTAACTCATAAACTGTGTGACCTAAGTTACTAAATCTTCCTGATCTTTAAATTTCTTATCTATAAAATTAGAGTGTTGCCACTCCTGTTTACCTATCACTGTTTTAAAATCTATAGAGTAGTGTACTGATACTTGTATGTGCTAGGCATGGTGTGGCCGCTCAGTCGGAGCTCATGTATCCCATCACTTTTGTCCTAGAGCTACCATATTCTAATTGAAGAAACAATTTGTCTCTAACTAGCTGGCCCATTTTCACTGCACTGGTGGGGAGTAAGGCTGTGGAAATTGAAGAACAGAGAGAATTGTGAGTTGCAATCTGTTAATTCACAAGTACCACCAGGAACGAGGTCTTCTGAACTCTCAGCCTCTTCAGTTCCTCTTGCTTAGCCTAAACCATGAATTCAGAAACTGGATATGTCTACCAATCACCCCTTCAAAGAACCATTATGATAAGCAGCAAAATGGGTCAGCAAGTATTAGTAACACTTAGGAAAAAAGTAAAATATTGGGCCTGTGGAGTTTTGGTGCTGATGGCTGGCTCCCTGTTAAGAGAAAACATTCTTTCAAATTACCTCTTCAGTGGCTTCTGCTTTCTTCCAGAAATGTCTAAATTACCCCGGCCCCAGAAGTACTAAAACAAAGCTATCAAATTCTATACAGCATAAAGGAAGATATTGTTTTTATTCTTAAGTCATTTGTCTATATAACTTTCTATCATAACTTGATTTTTCTCATCTTATTCCTTAATAGAACAACTCAATAGATGAGAAATGCAATTTAATATGTGTTTTGGCTCCTGTATTATATCATTCAGTTTGAAAGCTGAATACTGGGACTACTTTATTTTTGTAACTCATTAAATTACTTTTACTGAACTGTGCTTTGGTTTTGTTGGATGCTATAATTAACAGCCAAAGAGGACTCACTGTTGCACTTACTCCAATGACAATAGCATCATCCTTAGGTCAAGTAGAGTCTTTAACAAGGACTCAGGAGCTAACCCTCCTTCAAGTTTCTGGGTTAAGAAAGGATATATTTTGTCCAGAGGCCTGATCTGCTTGGATCTCACAAACACACAGTTGTTTTCCTCTTCTCTCTGACAACTTAGAAAGCATACAGCCAAGTGTGTATACTTTCCTCAGCAACTGTCTTAAAATATGATTATATTTTACATTTTTGTGCAAATATTCCCCTGGTCCAGATTGCCCAAGTAATTTATTTGATATTTTTAAAATTAATATAGTCCTTTTGTGGAATAAGATCTATGAATGATTACATAGATAAGTATACACATTCAGAGAAAAAATGAGCAGAGAATGTACAGGGATCCTTTATATTCCTCATGCCTCACCACACGCACAGACTTCCCCATCATCAATTTTTTCTACCTGAGTGGTACATGTGTTACAGTTGATGGACGTGCATGGCACATCATTATCATTTAGAGTCCATAGTTTTCATTAGGGTTCATTCTTACTGTTATACAATCTCTGTGCTTGGACAAACATATAATGCCATGTATTATTGTAGTGTCATACAGAGTAGTTTCACCCTGTATATACCGATATTTTGCCATCCAGTTTTAAAGAATAAAAAAGTACAAAATTTGTTCTCAATTTTTCTTTTAAGTTTCTACTTGGTTTTCATGAATGTATCTCCATGATGTATCTGCAGTGGGTAATAAGTTCCTTCTCTCAAAACTGACCCATTTTTCATCAAACACAACCAAAATAAGCCAAATCTATCTGCAAATCCAAATTTCAGTAGAAATGTTTGCACAAATGCTTATTGTACAGAGTACCTCTTCACAAAATGGAATTCATACAACCTCAAGAGTTTTAAGCAATAAACTTAGACCTTTAATCATAAATGGGCATAAAGAGTAAACAAAGAAGGAATAAACATTCAGAACATTTGCTCTTTATCTTTACTAAAATCATAAGCCCCCTCCCAAAATAACTTGGGGAATGAATGACATTTGTCATAACTAATAATGAATTATTTTGTTAATATAATTCTTCTTAATTTTTAAAATGGTAGGTAATTAAAGAAGAATATGTTATTAATAAATCACTTAGAATGGTTATAAGAAATACGCAGTCAATGGAAAATATTTTCAAACAGTATTTTCATTATGTCCATATGTAAAATGTCCCTTTAGGCTTGTTTACATGAGAACATTCAAGAGCTAAAACCTAATCATAGAAATGTAGGAAAATTTGTCTAACTTCTAAAATGTTTTCAAATGAAATTTCAGAACAGTCTTTTAAATGGTACCGAAGAAAGAAAAAGTTAAATCTGTCTTCAAACATTTATAATAGCATGTGGGAAGCCACTCCTGAGCTATTTAGCGTCTTCACTTGGCCTTGAACCAAGGAGATTTGTGTTCTGTATTGCAAGTCATTTTGTGGCTCCTCCCACTTAATGGATTACACCATGCACCATGCATGTGACTTCAGTCTTTGCTCTGCTAGGAAGGACTTGGGCGTGACCCATTGGGCCTGAACAACCCACCTCCTACCTTATTTGGCAGACAAACATTCTATGGAAAACCTTTCAAGTTTCCCCCATATATAATAAAGGAACCATGTGTAAGCTGCCTGGTACCGTAACCCGGGAGAAAAACTCAGAGGCAGAGTAAAGCTATTACTACTTTTACTTCTACTTTAGCTTAGAGAGAAAGAAAGATAGAGCTTAGCTTCTTCTTGTCTTCTTGTCTTGTCTTTTTCTTCTTGTCTTCTTAGCTTAGAGAGAAAGAAAGATAGAGCTTAGAGAAAGATTATTTTTTCTTCTTAGCTTAGAGAGAAAGAAAGATAGAGCTTAGAGAAAGATTATTTTTTAGAGCTTCTTGCTTCTTTCTTCTGTCTTCTGTCTTCCTCGGGAGCCTCGGCCTAACTCTGACCAGCCCTCGGGAGCCTCGGCCTAACTCTGACCAGCCATTACTTCTTCTATCTGGTTTCTCTTCTGTAACCGCTCTGCCTACGTTCTGGCCGCTCTGATTCTTTTCTCCGACCCGAACTCTTCTTCTGACCGACCGAGCTACTGCACGACTGACTGAATGAATTCTCCGTTCTCTTAACTGGGACCGCTTTCACCCGGTTATATACCTTCAGCTTTGCGGGTGCCTACAGGTGCGTCACATACATATCAGGTGGAACTTATGGCTTCCAGCTAGCTGCAATAGCCCTTCCTAATTAGGGCTCCTTCACCATGGACTCTCACTCTCTCTTCCCAGTGCGGAAGCTTGACCCTTAAAGTCAAAGAGTCGTCCAACCCCCGCTTTTCAAATTACTTTCTGTGTAGTGTGATTTTTTTCGTGCCTTCTTTTCTTAGCTTTATTTTGCAGCCAGCCCACCTCAACACAGAGAAAACCCAAATTCCACCACCTACGCGGGACATGGGTGAGAATAACAGATATTAATCAGACTCCTTTCCAGTCTCTCTCCACATCTACTTCAAAGAGTCTCACATCTTTCTAGCTTCCAGAATATCAGTGCACGATGCCATCGTGAATTCTAAACATCATTTCCTTCCACTTTCCTTTGAAGACAGTTCTCCCATTTCCCTACACCCATAGCATTCCAAAATCAATCTCATTTATTTCTCTCATTTTTCCCCACCTCTCTTTCCTTTCCCTATACCTCATTCCCTGCCATGATCTGTCTTCTGCAAGCTGGAGGCTCAAGAAAGCCAGTAGGTAATTCCAATACAAGTCCAAAGGCCTGAGAACCAGGGGAACCAATGATAAAAGTCCCAATCCAAATATGAAGACCAAAGAACTAGAAGCACTGATGTCTGAGAGCAGGATAAGCTGGAAATCCCTGATGAACTCACCCTTCCTCTCCCTTGTCATTCTATTCTGGCCCTCAAATGGTTGGATGGTGCCATTTATATTTGTGAGGGTGGGTCTTCTTTAATCAATCCACCAATTCAAGTGCTAATCTCTTCCAGAAAAACTCTCATGGAAACACTCAGAAATAATGTTTTCTAGCTATCTGGGCATCTCTTAGCCCAATAAAGTTGACACATAAAATTATCCATCACACTGAATATTAGTAACTAATAAATACCCTGTTAAGTACTTGCAATATTAGAAGATCTTTGAAGTCCCCTTTGGTGAATATTAAAGATATGAAACTTCTGGGCGTGGTTGTGCACGCCTGTAATCCCAGGAGCTCTGGAGGATGAGGCAAGAGAATCGCAAGTTCAAACCCAGGCTCAGCAAAAGTGAGAGGCTGAGCAACTCAGTGAGACCCTGTCTCTAAATAAAACACAAAATAGGGCTGGGGATTTGGCTCAGTGGTTGAGTGCCCCTAAATTCAATCCCTGGCACACACACACACACACACACACACACACACAAAGTTATGAAACTAATAACACAACATCAATGACATTAACTTTGATATTGCAGTTTAATTTGTTCTTCATTACAATAATCCCCTCATATTATGCTAGTACTTATAAATCACTGTTACTCCCATATTTTTGCTTACTTAATAGCTCATTTCCTCAAATTTTAAAATATTTTAGTGATCTGTACACTATGCCTAGTACATAGGAGGCACTCAATATTTGTTGTTTGACTTTAATTTTGTCATTGCCATGACAAATTCTATTCCAATATGCCAGATGCTCTTCATATTAGCACTTATTAGCAAAGCAGAATCATGAACCATTCCAGCATGACAAGCAAATTGCATAAACATTATGTAAGGAAAAAAAAAAAAGATTTTGATGTAAGTTAAAAGAAAAGTACTTCAACTTAACTTTTTTTTTTTTTTTTTTTTGTACCGGGGATCAAACTCAGGGGCACTCGACCACTGGGCCACAACCCCAGCCCTTTTTTTGTATTTTATTAGAGACAGGGTCTCACTGAGTTGCTAAGTGCCTCGCCATTGCTGAGGCTGCCTTTGAACTTGCAATCCTTCTGCCTCAGCCTCCCAAGTGCTGGGATTACAGGTGTGCGCCACCGCGCCTGGCTCTTCAACTTAAATTTTCTCTGAGCTTTCACTTTATAAAATTGCAAGCAACAAATTTGATCAAATTTCTAAAAATTGTACCTAAAAATGCAGAGAAGAAATTATACTGGTCAAATTATACTGCTATATTGTGTGCACGTACAAAAAAATTTCCACCATTACAGCTATAATGCACTAATTAAAAATATGGAAAAATGCAGTGAAGTTAATATGGCTCTTTTAATTTTGTCATATCCATATAACTCAACTGGGTTTTACTTAGGTTAAATCTCTACCAATGACTCCCCAAATTAACCCACTGACTGGATTAGGATAGCTGAGAAGTGGTTTTAGTTTAGGGAGCTTTTGTTGTTTGTCTCAAATGCAATACAGATTCCCAGGCTCCATCCCTTAACTGCTGATTCAGCTGTGTCTGGTGTCGGGCCAAGATATCCATATTATTTTAAAGACACTAAGGTTATTGCGATGCACAAACAATTTCAAGTTTGGACTGGCTCAGGTCATTACATGACACATGATCAGTTTCTAAAAGTTACTACACAAACATCTTTAAAAACAGGAATCACCTTTTCTCCTCATCTCAAAGCCAAGATGATAGAATGCTATATTGAGATAGCTATTGAGACCAACTCCTGCTAAAAATTGGGAAGTATTCTTCAGGGACAAGCTTAGAATATACAACAGAAGTATCCCATCCATATTTTCATCTCAGAAATTCAAGTTATCTGTATGGATCACAAAACTGAGATGAATTATTTTTATGGATATCTGCATGGATCAGAAAATTTATCCATAAAGACAGGTTTCATTATTGTGCATCCAGATTTGTTGCAGAACAATTCACCTGAGCCTATAAAGCATGTCTATAGTCTTAGTTATTCAGTAAACATTTTCTTATTTCCTATTTTAGGCCAGAAACTTTTGAAATAGAAGAAGCTATTAATATAAGCATCAAAAGTAAGCACTTTCATAGTAATCAACCTCAGAAGGAATGGACACCAAAATAAATAATTTTAATACTTCCAGTGATAGAAAGAGGAATCTAAAGCTATTACATTATCACCAAGTATAGGGCAACTAACTGTTTGGGGGTAGAGAAACTGGTGAGTTGCACTTGTAGTGTCATGAGCCACATGTTGGAAGATGTTCTGTACATACTTTCAAATGAAAGTTTGGAACCGGAGACACATTTAGGCAGCAGGCTGTGGCAATGAATAAGACTTCACAGGGAAAATAAATTGAATAGAAAGTAAAAAGGAGAAGTGGGGGAACAAAAAGAGCAGAGAACTCTAAGGAATAACTACAGACATTCAAGGAACAGGTATAAGTAGAAGTGGTAGTGAAAGAGCCAGGATGAGTCAGGGGAAGTAGGAGAAGTAGGAGTGTCAGACAGAAGAGAAACAGGAGAAATAGCATCTCACAGGGAAAAGGACAGAGAGGGTTTTGAGAAGGAATAGCGGGTCAACACTTTTGATTTTCAAAGGTCAAATAACAAGAACAGGATGGTGTATTTATTGTAAGTTCTAAGAACACAGAGGAATTTAGTGACCTTAAAAATCCAAGGTTGAGGGCTGGGGTTGTGGCTCAGTGGCAGAGCGCTCGCCTCGCACGTGCGCGGCCCGGGTTCGATCCTCAGCACCACGTAAACATAAATGCATTGCATTGTGTACAACTAAAGTAAATAAATAAATATTAAAAAAAATCCAAGGTTGAGAGGGACGGGCAGAAACAAGCAGCACTGATTGAGCAACAAGTAGAGATGAGTAAGAAGAGACTAGGGAGTAACAACAACTCCTTCAGGCTGCTTAGCCAGAAAGAGAAAGAAATGGGATCACAGAGAGGCAGACAAGGAAGAAACAAGGATTCTTTTTTCTTTCTTTTGTTTTAAAATGGGGTAAGGGCAGCAGCCTTAACTCATCTTATTGAAAGAATTGCTGAACAGAGATCCCTGCAAAATCTGGGCACAGTAGAAATGCTAAATAGAAGTCAGGAGCTAAGAGAGGGAGCACCAGACAGTGGAGACAGCAGAGCCAGAAAGACCTGGCTTCAAATTTGCTATGTCCCTGAGCAAATTACTCAGCCTATGCAAGATTGTTTTCTTGTTTTTGTATTCAGAATAGAATATCCTTTCAAGTTTGTGTGGAAGATTAAATAAAGTACATGGAGTATGCACCTCAGTACTGGCCAGTAACATGCTCCTTTCCCCTTTCTGTCATCCCAAGCAAAAATCAAAAAGGATTTAATAAAAGCATATTTTGTTAACCTTGAAACAAATATATATATATACATTTACATATATATATGCATATATATGTATACATATATATATATATGTATTGCACTTGAAATTTGCATAAGTACCTAACCAATGAATTTACTCTAACCAGTAATTTTAAATTTTAAATGTAATAATGGAAAACATAAATGTTATTTTCAGAAAACTACATGAATTAATAGAAATATATATATTGGGCATCTGCAAATTAGATGAAGAAATAAGATAATGTAGCCATAACTTCTACATGACATGTTAGTTCACAAACAAGGCCTATGACAGGGAACTTGTTAATGCTTATTCTGACCAACTTTTGTCTCAAAGCCATAAATCAATTCCAGTAGGAAAACAGTTATTCATTAAGCTCTATATTAGCTAAAATGAAATATTTCTTCCTGATATATTCTGGGCTCTGCTTGATAGGTTACTAATGTTCAAGAAGATGGGTTGTAGAGGTGATTCCATATGGACTATGGCTTCCGTTGCATGATCTATAAGGTGAATTCCAAGCCTAAGGCTCTATGTTAGGACAAATTTAGGAGTCTGAATTCATACCTTGGTCAGTTTCCTCTACCCAAAAGGAAGGATGATGACTGACACATTATGGATAATTGAGAATGTTGTCCTTGTCATCAAAAAATCACCTGTTAAAATGATTATTCAGACTCCTGGTCAGGATGTGGTCAAGACAAAAGGTCAGGATACATGTGAATGGTGCCACAGTGAGCACAGTTCTCATCAATCAAATAAACTATGCTCCTATTTATAAAGGTAAGCAGTTTATTCCAGACTATTAGTCTTCTAGTATCTAATCAATCATGTCATTCCTGAATCTATATATTCATCCCTACCTTCAGGATAAGAAGATAATCCTCTATTAAGTGACATTTGAGAGATTCCTCCACCAGAATGTTATCTGAAATATTTATTGATGCTTAAATATTGAAACTGATATGTGCTCTTTTGGATTTTTTGTATTTTTGTTTTTTGGATATTGGGAATTGAATCCAGGAATGCTCTGCCATTCAGCTATATTCCCAGTCCTTTCAATGCTTTATTTTGAGGCAGGGTCTTGCTAAATTACTAAAGATCTCACTATATTATGGAGGCTAGCCTTGAATTTGTGATCCTTCTGCCTCAGCCTCCAAGTACAGGCATGTACTCCCCCACCTGGCAGATACGTGCCCTTCCATAAGACCTTTATCCCTCTCCTGTGAACGCATCCAGGAGGACTAACGTGTCCAACTATCTGATACTTCAAAAGGTTGAAAAGAAAGGATAAGGTAAGAGGAGGATGGGAGAGAGAGTATGTATACATGAGGGAAGAGCTAAAGAAATGCACACACACACACACACACACACACACACACGCACGCACACACACACACTCACTCACGCAGTTAAAAGCTCTCAGGAGTGAGGGCAAGGAAGGACAAGCCAAGAACTCAAGTTAGACTGCAATTAGGTGAACTATCATAATAAGTAGGGTAGAGAGAGACACTCTGATATGCCACACATGATTTTTATTTGACTCTGAAATACATATTATGATATTTTTGTAATGAATATACCTGATGAATTGTGTTACAGGTTAACAGTGAAGTGTCATCCTCTGAACATATACCAACTGGGTAGATGGGGGATAAAATGGCTAGAAGTTTGCTAGATATTGTAGAAAACTTGGCTAAGATTCAAACTATCTCAAGGATAATAATGGGTGATACAAGTTTTGCCTGCTTCAACATTAATTAAATGGTCTATATTTACATGGCTTGTATTTGTATATGTACAAGATTACAGTACACAATTTGATAACATACCTGTACATTTTGTGTGTTTTTGTGCCCTCTATTAATCTATATGTATTTCTAAAAAAAAGGTCTAGTATTTTATCTAGTATTTATCTAGTATTTTCTTTCTACCATCCTAAACTATCTACTTCAGATATTATTTTTTTGTTGGTACCCAAAATGTAAATTTACCTATTAATGGGATACCTCCATTTCTGTTTTTCTTAGAGACAACAGTTTATTTGTTCTTTTTTTTTTTTTTACTAGATGTATGAATAAGTAGGTAAAGAATGGAATGGAATATTAATTTGCTCAAACAAGTTCATACTGTATTAGAAAAACTAAAGTTACTCAGGAAAATAAGATGACCTTTGCCCTTGAGGTACTTATCACCTGGGAGATGAAACAGGGATGGAATCATTTGAACAACAAAGTGGGAGAGACACAATATGGAGGTCATTACAGGTGCCACATGGGCATAGGAAGCTACCATTCTGAAAAATGCACACCTCTTCTCAATAGTGTCAGGCCTCATCTCTGTAGGGCTCAGAAAAAAGGAAGAAGGAAATGCAAATCACATTAAAACCAGAAAGACACAAGCAAAGACACAATACAAAGGTTATCAAGATTCAGAAGACAGGTAGAGATGAAAGGGATTAACTCAAGGACTCATGTTTATACTACCAGTTCCCATTTTTGTATTATGAAATAATAGATGATTGCATCTAAGTTAAAATAAACTTTAATTTATAGCTACATACCATCTGTATTATGTACTATTTTTATGGTGGCAACATCTTTGAAGAATGCACTTGATTTTAAAAAGAATGTCATATCTACTTTTAGAATTTTTTTCCAGCCATAGACTGGAAGAAAGCACAGAGGCACAGGTGGCTAAATAAAATTTTTCAATGAATAGAAATGAGCTAAAAGTCCCTAACATTTCCTCAAAATGTCTTATGATGTCAGAACAAATTGAATGAGTTTATTTATTGCTCAGGCATACACATTATTTATGATTTAATGAATCCGAGGCAGTGTTTGATGAATAAATTCAACTTCTGCATTTCTGTGCATTGCCTGTAAATATTTTTCTGCCATACTAACTTAATCATTTGTGAATAAAAAGAGATTAACACATTAGGAAAAAAAGACAAAAATAAAAGATTTCTACCACATAAAACATGTGATTTTTTAAATTATTATTATTATTGGAACAGTCCTTCAGATAGCTGGCCACATGTGGGGAAAATTATTTACTCAAGAAATAGTTAAGATAAGGGTTACAGAAATTTTACTATTTATGCCCTCCTGAAGACAATAGCAGAATGGTAAGGAATACTACATGCAGGCATTCACCAAACTGGGTCAGAAGTCAGACCAATAGCCGGGAAAATGCATGAAATTATTCTGTATCATGTGAAAATTATATGGTATCCACAAAATAGTTCAATTAATAGAATTTTTCTTCTTTTCCTCAAATTGCCAGGCCAATTCACTTCATATTAAAATATATTTTAGACCCAGCGTTTCAGGACTATCTTAGATCTTCCCTATGTTCTTCTGGAAGGGACTGACCAGCTGAATCAACTGTAGTCTGAAGATGACACTAAATACCCACACTTTCTTTAAGTGGCACTGAATCCTCATGAAACTCCTTAATTCTCACCCTTCACAATTTACAGCGCAAAATCACACGTACTTTGTAGCAGAGGACACAGGTTTTGCAATTACCTCCCTAGGTTCAAACCCTGGCTCCCCAGATATCTAGTTTGGGAAAAGTTATTTACTTTATGTTCTCTGTGCACAAGGTAACTCATTTGCAATACAAAAATTTAGTACATCAAGCCCGGCGCGGTGGCGCACGCCTGTAATCCCAGCACTTTGGGAGGCTGAGGCAGGAGGATCGCGAGTTCAAAGCCAGCCATCAGCAATGGCGAGGCACTTAGCAACTCAGTGAGACCCTGTCTCTAAATAAAATACAAAAAAGGGCTGGGGATGTGACCCAGTGGTCGAGTGCCCCTGAGTTCAATCCCCGGTACCACAAAAAAAAAAAAAAAAAAAAAAAAAAAAAAATAGTACATCTACATCATAAGGTTTTATGTAGATTAAATTAAATAGTATAGGTAAAACTATTTAGCAAAATAGTTATATATTTATTTAGTATATATCTGTGTAGACACATACATATAAATATATATGCACTTACATTTTTTAGCTTCTTTTCCCCTAGGCATTCACCCTACTTTGTTCTTACCTTGTAAATGTTACATACAAAATTTTTTTGACATTTTTCCCATCTTTATTTTCCCTTCTATGCTGCCTTTTGCCAAATGAACACAACTAACCTAACCAGAGAGAAAAAATAAACAAACCTCATATCCTAGCAACTATCAAGTTTTTATCCATGTCAGTTCTGATATTTCCTCCATTGCTTGCAACAGCAAAAGGAAAACTAAAAAGACATCTTGGGTAATTGATAATGTGCTTTTTCCATCACCAATTAGAATCCTGAGACTCCAGGTCATGGGAGGAACAGCTTCAGATATGTTTTCAGACAGGAAGAAACCAACATTGCTTTCTGCCTGGAGAGAAAAGCCTTCCTCCTATGAATACTGATTCAGTTCAAAGGGAAACCTAAATCTTTTCCAAAGCAGAATAGGATGGAAAGTTCTTAAACTAGAATCCAAGCATAAGATTGGAAGGGGGTGGGGAACAGTCACACACAGAAAGTTTGTTCTTGCATAAATTCTTTTATTTTCCTGTTTTAATGTACATTTTTTAAAATTTTTAATTTAATTTGTTATACATGTTTGCAGAGTATATTTCATTTCATATTACATATAAAGAGCACAATTTTTCAAGTTGCTGGTTTTATATAAAGTATTTTTATAACAATTGTGTCTTCATACATGTATTTAGGGTAATCATGGATTACCATTATTATTATCTGCCATTATTCCATCCCCTAGTCCCCTTCCCTCCCTCCCCCCGCTTTGTTCTATTTAAAGCACTTTCATTCCTCTCATCCCCTCTCTCTTGCCTTTATAAGTTAGTATCTTCCTATCAAAGAGATCATTCGACCTTTGGTTTTTGGGATTGGCTAACTTCACTTAGCATTATTTTCTCCAACTCCATCCATTTACCTGCAAATTCCATGATTTTGTTCTCTTTTAGTGCTGAGTAGTGTTCCTTTGTGTATCTATACCAAAGTTTCCCTATCCATTCATCTGCTGATGGGCATCGGCGTTGGTTCCACAATCTAGCTATTGTGAATTGTGCTGCTATAAACATTGATGTGACTGTCCCTCTAGTAAGCTGTTTTTAAGTCCTTTGGGAATAGGCCAAGGAGTGGGATAGCTGGGTCAAATGGTGGTTCCATTCCAAGTTTTCCTAGGAATCTCCATACTACTTTCCAGACTGGCTTCACCAATTTGCAGTTCCACCAGCAATGTAAGAGTGTGCCTTTTTTCCCTACAACTGATCTCATCATTTCTGTTTATAGCGACAAAACTGTAAATATAAAAATAGAAACTAACTGATATGTGGACACATATTGGGTACTTGAAAGCTCTAATATTGATATTTCCCTAAAAAGTGAGGTTTTGGGTAATCTAGAGGGACCTTATAAAACAAAAGGGCAGAAGCTGTAATACCTTAGGCTTACCTTGCAAGAGAGGAAAATACCTAGACATCATGAAGAAACAAGGGAGGAAAATGCCCCAAACAAACCAAGATACTACAACAATAGAAACCATAGAAAGCACAGTAGGTGAAATGTCAGAGAAGGAGTTCCGGATATACATAATTAAAATGATAAGGGATTTAAAAACGACCTAAGTGAACAGATACAGGCAAAACTTGATCTCTCCAACAAAGAGATAAGAGAACAAATGGAGCCAACCATTGATCACACCAACAAAGAGAAAGAGAACAAATCCAGGTAGCAAAAGATTACTTCAAGAAAGAGAGAGTTTGAGAAAAAACCAAACAGAAATCCTTGAAATTAAAGAAACAGTAAGCCACTTAAAAAATGTTCTTGCATAAATTCTAACATTTCCCTAGGAAATACTACTTGTGTATCAGAGCTGAAGTAATGAAAAAAACAATCACTAAGCTGAATGGCAAAGGTAGAAGTAGATCTGAAGCTCGGTCCTCTTAATTTGCCTTCAGTTAATTCAGTTCCACAATAACTATTTCCTGTATCATCAAAGACCACGGTAGGGTTGAAAACCCTGAGCAGTGCAGAATTTCAAGTAGGGGCAGGACTGCTGGTCATTTGGTTATAACTCAAGAATGAGACTAGTACTTGCTGTCTTGGGGCTGATTTCTGGTTCCAAAGCTAAGACAGCCCCTTCAGGGCAGTTGGGAAATAAGAACCTTCCCTCTTCCCAGCATTGTTTATTGCACCAGGAAGCCAATCACCCAGATTGAAAAGGATTTGAGGTATTCCAGGAAGAGAGGCTAGGGAGTCTGTGAGGGATGACTTTGAATGCTGCACATCCAAAGCTACTCAAATTGTCATCCTGCAAATCACTAGGGATTGTGCTACCTGGGTTGCTTTTGGGGGTTTCTAGGTAAAGGAGCTTGCATGAATTCAAAAAAGTAAATCAAGAGAAAAAATTTCTGACCTAAAATTGCTGTAGAAAACTGGGATCTCCAATGCAGAATTTAACACAGATGGGGAAAAGATACTACTACCCATCTTCTTCCCAGCACTTACCATGACTGATGGTGAACAAATGATGCCAAAGCTGGAATTTGAAGAATCAAAACAAGGATGTGACCTTCCTGGAAAAGCAAAATTAGAAAAGTTTAGAACAGCAAGTGCTAGTTGCTGTCCCTCTGAAAGAGTGAGAACCCAGCTCAGGGGGCTAGAGGCATTACTGGAGACATCCAAAGATGAGGCGAGAGCAAAACAAGGTAATACCAAACAAGGACTGGGCACAGTGATTGCTGGAAAGTAGCCAAGCTCCCTTTCCAAACAAGCCACCAAGGCTTCCATGCCCAATAAAAACATGAAGACTAGAGGAATGTTGTGTTGTGTGTTTTGCCATGTTAGGATTCTTATGAATCTGAGTCAACTGCTATTTTAATTATGATTAACATAATTAACATTTGATGATGACTATACTTTGACAGCACTAACTCCATTTTGAGTTATCTCTTGTTACACAAGCTGTAACTGAGCCAAGTGGCCAGCTGATTGTCACCTTGACAGAAGGCTGAACAATGGACAACTGTGCTGATATGCAAATGTGATAGTTGATATCTGGGACCTTTCCCTATTTAAAAAAATTGACATTCTAGCTGGGCACGGTGGTACACGCCTGTAATCCCAGCACTTGGGAGGCTGAGGCAGGAAGATCACGAGTTCAAAGCCAGCCTCAGCAATGGTGAGGCACTTAGCAACTCAGTGAGACCCTGTCTCTAAATAAAATACAAAAAAGGGCTGGGGATATGGCCCAGTGGTCGAGTGCCCCTGAGTTCAATCCCCAGTACCAAAAAAAAAAAAAAAAAAAGACATCTGGAAGCTGAGATAATACACCTTCTGGGACTATAAATACCAGTGCCTTTAGATTTCCATTTGGCACTGATCTCACAGTGACTCTGCTCTGCAAAGTATCCACCTTAAAAAGGCAACAGCCACTGCAGGCCCTGCCTGAGTGAACAAATGCTTTTCATTACTGATGACTTAGCAGCAATTCAAACCCTTGAAGGGACTGCTCTCCTATACCATTTGGGCAATTCCTTCCATGAATGCAGTGTTCTATTTATTATAAGCATTCTGTACCTACATTTGTCTTCATTTTTATGTACTCCTTTTGGTTATTTTTACCTATTCTGCTTTGGTGTGTCTTGCAATCAACCTTTTCCTTTGGAAACCATCTGTGCTTCACTTGACTTGTTATTTGATTAAAGGATAAAAGGACCTGCCTCCTTGGAGGAAGCACAGTCCTTGAGGTGAAACTGTCACCAAGTACTGGAGAACCAGGTCATCTGGGCTGGTCCAATGTGACAGGGGCTAAGCGTGAGAGTGTGGGGGAGGTGTAGGTCCAATGCTCAGTCACAGGGTATAAAGCCAAAAGACATCCAGAAATCAAAGACAATTCAAACTGAAAGTCAAACTCAAAGTGTCCATTGATAGAATACCTGGAGTTTGTGTTAAAATAATGACAGGAGTGTCCACAGTGCATAGATGAAACAAAACCAGTGTTTTAATTGCAAACAGTGCACTATAAAAGCTATGTTTTGATTCAGAACACTTCCTTCTGAATATAAACAATGGATTGAAATTGAAAATGATATTCATGAGGAGTACCAACTAATATCATTAGTGAAGAGCCCCGCTGACCTACACCGAGAGCGGCCAGGCCCAGGATAGCCCCACCAACACCAGCGGAGCTCGGGCAGGCTCAGGATAGGCCCACCGACCTCAGCCGAGCAGGGGCAGGCCCAGGAGACAGCCCTGCCGACCTCCGCCCAGTGCAGGCAGGCCCAAGCCAGTCCCACAGACCTCCACTCAAAGTGGGCCCGGGTTCATCCTGCCACCAGCAAACACCCACTGCCGAGCTCAGGCTCTGCCATTGTGAAACCCCCTTTTTAGCCCTCTTTTTAGTTTAACAGCTTTTTTCTGCTTCTGTAAAATGCTTGGCTTTATGACAACAGTCAAACTTCTGTGACTCTATTTAGTAATCAGCTACCTCTATTCTGTCAACCTCAAGCTGTCACAAGTCTCTGGCCATGGGGACAAAGGGAGAACAAGCCCGATCATTTTTAAGCCAGCCCCATGCACAATAAAACCTTGTAAGATAAGAGCAGGACACTGCAGTGAGCTTGAGAAACAGCACATTCCATTACACTGAAGGCAGCTTCTGCCAATAAGAACTTCCTCAGTTATCAACATACTTGGTGCGCGTGTGGGCTCCCCTGGCCTATTGTAATGTGAGGAGACCCCATAACTGTAAGGATGGCCAATCATATGAACCCCCTCGCTCTCCCAGTTCTACCTCAATAAAAGGCTCGCACCCCCTGAGTGAGGGGCTCTCAGTACAGATCCACTGTGTTGGTGAGGTCTGAGAGTCCGAGCTTAAGCCCGAATAAAGGCTCTTTGTTCTTGCATGCACTCTGGACTCCTTGGTGGTCTTTGGGGGTCTGTTCTCTGGGCATAACACCATAGGACTGCCTCTTTCGACCATCAGACCACCACGGAAGCTCAGATTCAACCAGTTCTGCCCACACTAAACTGCGTGGGGCCCAGCCCCAGGTTAGGTCCAGAGTTTGCTACCCCATTCCCACCTGGGAGCACAAGCCTAACCCACTTCCATCTTGAGACACTGCAGACATAGCCATAGCCTTCCCCACACAGTAGCCCCTACCTTTTGACAACAGACAGGGCCTAAAATCAGTGGCATCTCAGAGCAGGCATCCCAAAGACGTTTTAAGGCCCACCCTTTCAGCCCCATTTTTGGAAGACATTGCATCCATCTTGGGGTACCTTCACTGTTATCTCGGGTTATCTCCGCTATTGCCGACACCACCTTTAGTTGCAGTAGCGTACATTAAGAGACACCTACAGGGTCTGAAACCCCAACAGTAAGATGAGATACAAACAATCTGCACGGAAACTACAATAATATAGGGTAGAAACTGTAATATCTCTATCCACACTGCAAGAAAGGAAGACAAATAGATAACGTGAAAAAACAAGGGAGGAAAATACCCCAAACAAACCGGGATACTACAATAACAGAACCCATGCTCAGCAAAGTTGATGAAATGTCAGAGAAAGAGTTCAGAAGGTTCATAAAAATGACCTAAATGAGCAAATATAGGCAAAAATTGATCACTACAACAAAGAGAATGGGCAGATATAAGACAGCAAATACAGGTAGCAAAAGATTACTTCAAAAAAGAGATAGAAACTCTGGGAAAAAAATCCTTGAAATGAAGGAAACAATAAACCAAATAAAAAAAAACACAATAAAAAGCATCACCATCAGACTAGATCAATTGGAAGAAAGAACATCAGATAATAAAGACAAAGTATATAATCTTGAAAATAAAGTTGACCACACAGTGAAGATAGTAAGAAACCATGAACAGAATATCCAAGAATTATTGGACAGCAGCAAAAGACCAAATCTAAGAGTAATTGGGATAGAGGAAGGCACAGAGTTTCAAACCAAAGGAATGCACAATCTCTTTAATGAGATAACATCAGAAAATTTCCCAAACATAAAAAGGGAATTGGAAAACCAAACACAAGAGGCTTACAGGACACAAAATGTACAAAATTACAACAGATCTACACCAAGACACATTATAATGAAAATTCCTAGCATACATAACAGGGATAGAATCTTAAAGGCTGCAAGAGAAAGGAATCAGATCACATATAGGGGGAGACCAATTCGTATCACAGCAGATTTTTCAACCCAAACACTCAAAGCCAGGAGATCGTGGAACAACATATACCAAGCTCTGAAAGAAAATGGATGCCAACCAAGAATCTTATATCCAACAAAATTAGGCTTTAGATTTGAGTATGAACTAAAAACCTTCCATGATAAACAAAAGTTAAAAGAATTTACAACTGCAAAGCTAGCACTACAGACATCCTTGGCAAAATATTCCACAAAGAGCAAATGAAAAACAATGATGAAAATCAGCAGAGAGAGGTATTACACTAAAGGAAAAACCAATCAGAGGAGAAACCATGTCAAGTTAAATACCAAAAATAAACAAAAATGCCTGGGAATACAAATCATGTCTCAATAATAACAACACTAAATGTTAATGGCCTAAACTCACCAATCAAAAGACATAGAGTAGCAGATTGTATATATATATACAATTGTATATATATATATATATATATATATATATATATATATATATATATATGTAAAGACCCAACAATATGCTGCCTCCTAGAGACTCATCTCACAGGCTGAAGGTGAAAGGTGAAAGGTTCCTCATAGAAATAGAAAAAGCACTCATGAAATTCATCTGGAAAAATAAGAGACCCAGAATAGCTAATGCAATCCTTAACAAGAAAAGTGAAGCAGGTGGCATCACTATACCAGACCTTAAATTATACAGAGCAATAGTAACAAAAACAGCATGGTATTGGCACCAAAATAGACTTGTAGACCAATAATACAGAATAGAGGACACGAAGACTAATGCATATAATTACAGTTATCTTGTATTAGACAAAGGCGCCAAAAATGTACATTGGAGAAAAGATAGCCTCTTCAACATATGGTGCTGGGAAAACTGGAAATCCATATGCAACAAAATGGAATTAAACGTCTATCTCTCACCATGCACAAAACTCAATTCAAAGTGGATCAAAGACCTAGTAATTAGACCTGAGACACCTATGCCTGTTAGAAGAAAAAGTAAGCCTTAATCTCCAACATGTCGTATTAGGCCCGAACTTCCTTTAATAAGACTCCTATAGCACAAGAACTAATAACAAGAATCAATAAATAAGATAGATTCAAAATAAAAAGCTTTTTCTCAGCAAAAGAAACAATCAGTGAGGTTAATAGAGAGCCTACTAATTGGGAACAAATCTTTACCACATGCATGTCAGATAGAGCACTAATCTCTAGAATATATAAAGAACTTAAAAATCTTAACACCAAAAAACAAATAACCTAATCAATAAATGGGCCAAGGAGTTGAACAGACACTTCTCAGAAGAAGATATACAATCAATCAACAAACACTTGAAAAAATGTTCAACATCTCTGGCAATTAGAGAAATGCAAATCAAAACCACTCTAAGATTTCATCTCACACCAGTCAGAATGGCAGCTATTAAGAACACAAACAACAATAAATGTTGGCGAAGATGTGGAGAAAAAGGCATGCTCATACATTGTTGGTGGGACTGCAAAATGGTGCAGCCAATATGGAAAGCAGTATGGAGATTCCTTGGAAAACCTGGAATGGAACCACCTTATGACTCAGCTATCCCACTCCTCGGTCTATACCCAAAGGACTTAAAAACAGCATACTACAGGGACACAGCCACATCAATGTTTATAGCAGCACAATTCACAATAGCTAAACTGTGGAACCAACCTAGATGCCCTTCAGTAGATGAATGGATAAAGAAAATGTGGTATATATACACAATGGAATATTACTCAGAATTAAAATAATGGCATTCACAGGTAAATGGACGAAGTTGGAGAATATAATGCTAAGTGAAGTTAGCCAATCCCCAAAATCCAAAATGCAGAAAGTTTTTTCTGATAAAAGGAGGCTAATTCACAGTGGGGTTGGGATGGGGAGCATAGGAGGATTAGAGGGACACTAGAAAGACCAATGAGGAAGGAGTGGAAGGGAGGGAGCAAAAGTGTAAAAAAAAAAAAAAAAGAATAAGATGATGGTAGAATGAGATGGATATTATTACCCTAAGTGCATGTATGAAGACAACAACGGTGTGAATATACTTTGTATACAACCAGAGATATGTAAAACTGTGCTCTATAAGTGTAATATGAATTGTAATGCATTCTGTTGTCATATATAACTACTTAGAATATATATATGTGTATATATATATGTATATATCTCGTTAGTGAAGAAGGAAACTTCTCAACTTGCAACTCAAAGAAATTCCTCTTAATTTACATCTAAATAAGAGTGGAGGAACATTCAAGAAAGAGGGGTGTGGTAGAGTAGGTTCTTTTACATAGTGTTTTGAGAGCAAAATCAAAAGATCGTTGCTTCTTTCCCAATATTAAAATGCTTAAATAAAAGATAATTATATTCTCAGAGCCTAAGGTCACATTTTTACAGCTTTTGGTATTGGTGTTTTAATTATATTATCTTATAACTGCCCTGTAGCAGAAGCTGACAAATGTTAATATGCTCATTATATTAAAAAAGAAAGTAAGCCCCAACAAGAGGAAAAAGTGGCTCAAACTCCAACAGCCTCAGTAAATCAAAGAGTCAGTTCTCAGAGATTTCTGACTCCTAACCCAGCCCTTTCATCACACTGGCCCTCATCCCCATTTCCTGGGTTGCCTCTAGTTGCTAGCTTGGTATCCCACTCTAGTACTTTGCCTATTCAGTCTTTCCAGCCTTGACCTAACAAATGGTTGAAATACAGTTTCACAGCATTCTAATATTCCAGAATATTTTGAACCAAGCGTGTTAGTTAGTTGTCCATTACTGTAAGACATACCTGAGATAATCAATTTATTTTTGCTTACAGTTTTGGAGGTTCTACTCCATGACTGATTGGCTCTGTTTATTTTAGGCCTGGGGTGGCACATAATGGCAGGAATGCATGGTACAGCAGAACAACTCACCTCATGGCTGGGAAGAGAAAAAGAAAAAGAAGAAGGGACAAAGATCCCACAATCCCCAAAGAGAAATGATCCCAATGACCTAAAGACCCCCTACTAAGCCTCAACTTTCAAAGTTTCTACCACCTTCAAACAGCACCACTTTGTAACTCAAAGGTTTTTGGAGGATGTTCTAGATTCAAACCATAGCATCAGGTATTTTCTGGTATTTTTCTTGGTGTCGTACTATTATTTCAGTATTTCAAAACTATAAACTCTGCATTAGTGAATTATGAGATATACTCAATTATATACTTATTATTTATACATAAATTTTATATCAAATATGAACCAGAACCTAGAAAGTTCTCTGATTACATTAAAATCTCTTCCAATGATTAATATTTGCTGTAATAAATTAATATTTACTGTAATATTTATAATTTCATAAAACACAAATGAGGCTGATTCAATTTTTTCTTATAGTATTTTTATTTCTCCCAGGTAATTTTAGCCCAGTTTCCAAAAATCCCTAATGAAATTTAAATAAAGTTGGGGTAGTATGTTAGGAAATTACTCTAAGGAAAATGGGGTTAGAGGAGAAGGAAAAATATATACAAAGACGTTCCTAAATTAGTGGTTCTTTTTCTCTTCTTCTTTTCCTGAGAAGACCAAATCCACTTTCTTAGAAATAGGTTTCTTTCCCATAGGATAATTTATTTTAACTTATTCCCCAGTTTATACTTTCTAGAGAGATTTAGGCTGGGAAGGTAAAATCAAAAAAACAGTCTTTAACCAAGCTCTTTCAAGTTATTTTCTCAAGACAAAGAATACACGATGACGGTACTGTGATGATGTCATCCTTTTATCAAACATTGCTAGGAATAGCATTGATGTCAGCACTTCAGGATTAGGAAAATAAATATGATCAGTCTTTTGTCACTTGGTTCCAACATTGAAGTTGTTAAGCCTGACTATTTGAAGTTGCAAGTCACCTACTGTGGTTGCTCTTTTGGCCTCTTCACTGCAGCCAGCAAAGCATAACATCAATGGCCCTCATCACAGCTCCCCATCCTTGGCTGCTGTCTTTTGATCCTAACTGCTACTGGTGAATTCTGTTCTACTAACAAATGTTCTTCCTCTGGGTAAAACTTGGATTCTAGTATTACTATCCTCTTTCTCAACTCTAGCTATGGTTAATACATGGGCTAAAGAGAGTTAAATATAATGCAATGCAATTTTTTTGTGTGTTAACTCAGGATTGAACCCAGGACCTGAAGCATGCTAAATACACACTCTACCACTCAGTTATGTCCCCTATACCCAGTACAATATATTTTTTCAGAACAACCCAAATTCCTATCAATAAAGAATTGATTGATTGATTGATTGATTAAATTATGGTACAGCCATGTGGTGTCATTACAAGAAACAAAAAAAGTGAGTTCCATTTACATGTACTGAAGCCAAAAGTCAAGATGAGTTGTTGAAGTGACAGGGGTAAGTCTGGACAGTATTCATTGTGAGAATTGTAATTATGGAATGAAACTCTGTAACCAGTATGTGTCTATCTTCTATCCCTCCATCTAGTTGGTTATCTCTATGCCTATATAAAAATGAATAAAAAGAGTTCTAAAGAATTTATTGACTTGCCTAACAGAAATGCTTGAATGCACATAGAATGAATTTAGCACACAAATAGACATAGTTTGTATCCAATTTTTTAAGTGTAAAAATAAATTTCAAAGCAAAATGTGAATTGAATGCAAAATACTTTTTGGCAGGGGAGAAGCAGGCAGCCTGCCAATACACAATGCCAACTTCCAGCAAGCCAGCTAAGCTAGGAGGGGCCTCAAAAAGGGTGAAGCAAACTGCCCAGCCCATAAGAAGGTGATTCTTCTTAATGGTGATGAGATACAAGGCACTGTCCATCCTGATGACAACAGAAGAGTTGTCATCTTAGCTAACCGTCCATCTGTTACTGAGTTATATTCACTTGAATCCCCAGTGATGCTCTCATTTTTTCCCCCTACACCTCCCCCCCCCCACACTTCCTTCACTTCCTTTTAAGAATCAGTGAGAGCTCTTTCATCTCTGGCTGAGGAGAAATAAGACATGGGCCAGAGTGATCACTGACCATTAGCAACAGCTCTTGTTAGCAGAACAGCTTAAAGGATGTTCCCACGTAATTTGACCATGTTAGTTACAATTTTAAAGAGAATTAAGCCTAAAAGATGAATGTAAGTGACACAATACAAAAGATTTAACTGATATTAATGATCATAATCTTCATGTTCATTGTATGTATTAGACTATTAACTAGATTTTCTAATTTTTCTCCTGTCAAGAGTTCACCTTTTTATTCTTTTTTTTTTTTTTTTTTTTTTTTTGTGGTACCGGGGATTGAACTCAGGGGCACTTAACCACTGGGCCACATCCCCAGCCCTTTTTTGTATTTTATTTAGAGACAGGGTCTCACTGAGTTGCTAAGTGCCTCGCCATTGCTGAGGCTGGCTTTGAACTCGCGATCCTCCTGTCTCAGCCTCCCAAAGTGCTGGGATTACAGGCGTGCGCCACCGCGCCCGGCTTCACCTTTTTATTCTTTTCTGGTAAATTCTGTCTCTCATTAATTTAAAATACACTCAATCCCTGGTTTTTATTCTGTAAATAATGGTTCTATGTATAACAAAAATAAGTTGTACCACTTTACTTTTTTAGTATATTCTTATTTTACTCCTTAAAAATGAAGACAAAAAAAAACACACACACACACACTCTAACATTCTACATGATGTTATTCTCAATTATGTAACTGTACACCTGGAAAAATACCAAAGGAATTAACTCAAAAGCTACTACAAAGTAGATAAAAATTCAGTAAATAGGCTACATAAAAAGTAAACATTTTTTAAAAAATTAGTAGCTTTTCTGCTGAGCACAGTGGTGCATGCCTGTAATCCCACAGAAGCTGACAAAAGGATTGTATATTCAAGGCCAACCTGGGCAATTTAGTGAGATCCTATCTCAAAATAAAAAATAAAGAGGGCTGGGGATGTTGCTCAGTGGCAAAGTGCCCCTGGGCTCAATCCCCAGTACTGGAAAAAAGCATGTTGTCAATAGACAAATAACAAATAATAGATATACAGGAAGAAAATATGTAAGATAGTGATTGTGGTAATCAGAAAAAAATTAACAATGAACATGCAAAATTTTAGTAAACAATTTTAATCCTATATCTAAAATTTTCAAATCTATAAGAAAAATATCTAATTTAAAAATTGAAACTAAGGTATATACAAGACAAATAGAAAATATTCTCATTATTATAATGATGAAAGTCCTTTCTAAACTAATATATAAATTTTAAATGATTAATAAAAGCAACAGTAAAATTTAAACAAGCTATTTTAAAATTCATAGAAGGCCCACTACCTGACATCCACCTGCGGATCACCTGTCCTTACTTTGAAGACTGCCCACAGACCACCAGTGGATCACCCATAATTGGCTGCCCCTTGCCGCCTCAAAGTCCATTATCACAGTACCCTCAGGTTTGGTTACACATGGCCGCTGCCACATGCCACATGCCCGGGGTTGGCAGGTTTGCCCCCGACACTGCCGCCATCTCTAGGCTGCCTCAGTCTGGGAACACCAGCCAGGGCCTGGAGATACATTGTAAGGGTACCTGCAGGTCTGGTTGCACCTAAGGTCTTTCTGCTGAGTGTGCCAGTGGCTGCCATCTGACTGCCTCTTTGTAGGGTCACTCCTTTATGTGAGCACATCCTTGGTGGTCTCTCTGCAAGTTGAAACGGCATTGAGATCTTGGGACTGCAGCAAGCCAGAGCCTGGGGAATCTGAAGCCTAGATCCGTCAGATTGCAGCTGGGTGTATGTGTGGGCCAGTCTGGGTCTAGAAAGCCTATGGAAAGCCAGAGACTAGGGGCAATTTCCCATGGGAAACTCAGGTTGGAGAAACTGTAGAAAACCAGGCTCTCTTCAGGTCAGTGAGTACTAAAGTGCATGGGGATAGAAGGGGCCAACTACAATGGGTGGGAAGACTGGAAGAGGGTGTGAGAGCATTTTTCTTTCAGCTCACCCACTCAAAGGGTCTAACACCCACCGGACTGGAGCTACCATCACACTTCATACAACCCCACTTATCAGCATAGAAGAGAAGCTGAGAAAATTTTTGAAAGCCAAAGGAAATTATTGTTCAATCCCCCCCTTTTTTTTCTTTTGCCCCCTCTCTCACATCTCTGCCGTCTCTGAATCCAAATATTTTTCATGCATCAATTTATTGAGGAATGGGATGTCTGAATAGTATATTAGAGTTTTGTTGTGTATCTTATATTTTTACTTTTTAAAAAAATCTGCATATATTTTTTCTCTCACCTATCTGCCTCCCTGGATTTTCTTTCTCACTTCCCACTTCTCTCATACTAATAGCCAACTTCTATTAATTCCTTCTTTGTTCTTACTATAAATTTTTACCTCTATTTTCTCTCCTTCTCCCTCATAAACATCACATCTCACACTACTTCTGTTCTCTCATTGTCCATCATTAGAAACAGTAAACCCTTTTAGTAAACTCACTGTTTACATTGTAGAAAATAATTGAATACATCAATTCTGTTTATTGCAACAAAACTGTAGATGCCTTAATAGAAGATATTTGATTTAAAGGTGTATATTGTTTACATTGGATGTTGTTAATATTGGTCTCCCACTTAAAGGTGAGGTACTGGAAACCTTCAGGGATACTATGAAACTACAGTGTAGAAACTGTACTGCCTCAGATCCATACCACTAGATTGAAAGACACACAAACAACATGAAAAAAAAAAAAAAAGGAACAAAGCGCCTCAAACAAAACCAAAATGTTCCAATAATAGAATCTGTAGACGACACAGTAGAAGAAATGTCAGAGAAGGAATTTAGAATGTATATAGGTAAGCTGATCTGTGAAGTAAAGGACAGTATAAGGAGTGAAATTAAAGAGAAAATACAAAGCCGGGCGCGGTGGCGCACGCCTGTAATCCCAGCACTTTGGGAGGCTGAGGCAGGAGGATCGTGAGTTCAAAGCCAGCCTCAGCAATGGCGAGGCACTTAGCAACTCAGTGAGACCCTGTCTCTAAATAAAATACAAAAAAAAAAAGGGCTGGGATGTGGCCCAGTGGTCGAGTGCCCCTGAGTTCAAACCCTGGTACCAA
The DNA here is from genome assembly GCA_025594165.1 of Tamias sibiricus. Taxonomy (NCBI): domain Eukaryota; kingdom Metazoa; phylum Chordata; class Mammalia; order Rodentia; family Sciuridae; genus Tamias; species Tamias sibiricus. The sequence continues at coordinate 64,633,856 of CM046669.1, read as the reverse complement.
AAAAAAAAAAAAAAAAAAAAAAAAAGAGAGAAAATACAAGAAGTGAAATATCACTTCAATAAAGACTTAGAGGTTGTGAAAAAAAAAAGCAGAAATCCTCAAAATGAAGAAATCAATAAACCAAATTATAAATTCAATAGAAACATCACCAACAGACTAGACCACTTGGAAGACAGAATCTCAGACAATGAAGACAAAATATACACTCTTGAAAATAAAGTTGACTGCACAGAGAAGATGGTAAGAAACCATGAACAGAACTTTCAAGAAATATGGAATAGCATGTAAAGACCAAATTTAAGATTAATCAGAAGAAATGAAATATGACTTCAATAAAAAGTTAGAGATACAAACCAAAGGAATTATATCAGAAAATTTCCCAAATCTAAAGAATGTAATGGAAAATCAACTACAAGAGTCTTAAAGGACCCCAAACGTACAAAATTACAGCAGACACACACCAAGGCACATTATAATGAGGATGACTTAACATACAAAATAAGAATAGAATTTTAAAGGCTGCAAGAGAAAAAATTCAAATTACATATAGGGGAGAACCAATTCAGATTTCAGCTGATTTCTCAACCCAAACCCTCAGTTCCAGGAGGTCCTGGAATGATATATATCAAGCTCTAAAAGAAATGGATGCAAACTGAGAATTTTATATCCAGCAACATTAAGTTTCAGATTTGAAGATTAAATAAAAACTTTACATGATAAACAAAAGTTGAAAGAATTCACGAGAAAGCCTGTACTACAGAACATTCTCAGCAAAATTTTCCAGAGGGAGGAAATGAAAAAAAAAAAAAAAAAAAAGAAAGAAAGAAAGAAAACCAGTAAAGGGAGGAGCTACACTAAAGGAAATATCAATCAAAAGAGAAACTAAGTCAAGTTAAAAACCAAAAATAAACCAAATGACCAGGAATACAAATCATATCTCAATGAAATCCTTAATGTTAATGGCCTAAACTCATCAATCAAAAGACATAGACTGGCAGATTGGATTTTTAGAAAAGACCCAACAATATGCTGTCTTCAAGGGACTCACCTCCTAGGAAAAGACATCCAACAGACTGAACGTGAAAGGTTGGGGAAAAACATCACTCACGTGGACTGTGTAAACAAGGTTTCTATCCTCTTATTAGACAAAGTGAACTTCAAACCAAAGTTAGTGAAAAGGGATAAAAAAAGAGATTGCATACTGGTTACAGGGATCATACCACAACAAGATATAACAATCATAAATATTTATGCCCCCCAAAATGGAGCATCTATGTACATCAAACAAAGGCTTTTCACATCAAGAATCAAATAGACCACAACACAATAATACTGGATGACTTTAACCCACCTCTTAACACTGGATAGATCTTCCAAACAAAACTAAACGAACAAACAAACAAAAAAAACTGTAGAACTAAACAATACAATCAATGATTTAGACTTAACAGATATACATAGAGTATTTCATCCATCATCAAGTGAATACACATGGATCCTTCTCTAAAATAGACCATATGTTGTGCAATTCAGCAAATACAAAAAATAGAGATACTACTTTGAATTCTAACAGATCATAACAAAATGAAATTATAAATCAATGATAAAATAAAAAGTGGAAGCTATTCCAACACCTGGAGACTAAAATATGCTATTGAATGAACAATGGATAGCAGAATACATCAGGGAAGAGATAAAAACAGAAAATTCTTAGAGGTAAATGAGAACACTGATAAAACATATGAAAATCTCTGGGACACTGTGAAGGCAGTGCTAAGAGGACAGTTTATTGCATTGAGCTCATTCATTAAAAGAATAAAAAGTCAACAAATAAATGACCTAATATTATATCTCAAATCCCTAGAAAATGAGAAAGAAATCAACACCAGAATTAGTAGAAGAAAGGAAATAATTGAAATCAGTGAAATTGAAACAAAAGAAACAATTGAAAAATTGACAAAACAAAAAGCTGGTTCCTTGAAAAAATAAATAAAATTGATAAACCCTTAACCATACCAACAAAGAGGAGAGAAGAATCACATTACTAAAATTCATGATAAAAAAATAAAATATCACGATGGACACTATTGAAATACAGAAAATAATTAGAAAATATTTTGAAAATTTATACTTCAATAAAATAGGAAATCTCAAAGGCATCAACAAATTTATAGAGACATGTGATCTACCCAAACTAAATCAGGAGGACATACACAATTTAAACAGATCAATTGCAAGCAATGAAATACAAGATGCCATCAAAAGCCTACCAACCGAGAAAAACCCAGGACCAGATGGATTCTCAGCCAAGTTCTACTAGACCTTCAAAGAAGAACTAGTACCAATATTCCTCAAATTATTCCATGAAATAGGAAAGGAGGGTACCCTTTCAAACACATTCTGTGAGGCTAGTGTCACCCTAATACCAAAACCAGACAAAGACACATCAAGGAAAAAAGACTTCAGACCAATATCCTTGATGGACATGCATGTAAAAATTCTCAATAAAATCCTGGCAAATCATATACCAAAACATATTAAAAAGATAGTGCACCATGATCAAGTAGGGTTCATACCAGGGGTGCAAGGCTGGTTCAACATATGGAAATCAATAAACATAATACATCATATCACTCAACTTAAAGACGGGAAACATATGATTATATAAATAGATACAGAAAAAGCATTTGATAAAACACCTCTTCATGTTCAAAACACATGAAAAACTAGGGATAGTAGGAACACACCTCAACATTGTAAAAACTATCTATGCTAACCCAAGGCCAACATCATTTTAAATGGAGAAAAATCGAAAGCATTCCCTCTAAAAACTGGAAAAAGACAGGGATGTCCTCTTTCACCACTTCTATTCAACATAGTCCTGGAAACTCTAGCCAGAGCAATTAGACACATGAAAGAAATTAAAAGGGATATGCATAGGAAAAGAAGAACAACAACATGATTCTATATTTAGAAAATCCAAAATTTCCCCCCAGAAAACTTTTGGAACTAATAAATGAATTCAGCAAAGTAACAGGATATAAAATCAATACCCATAAATTAAATGTATTTCTATACATAAGTAATGAATCCACTGCAAGAGAAATTAGGAAAACCACCCCATTCACAATAGCTTCAAAAATATAAAATAAAATAAAATACTTGGGAATCAATCTAACAAGAGAGGTGAAAGACCTCCACAATGAAAACTACAGAACACTAAAGAAGGAAATTGAAGAAAACCTTAGAAGATGGAAAGATCTCCCATGCTCTTGGATAGGCAGAATTAATGTTGTCAAAATGGCCATAGTACCAAAATTGTTATACAGATTTAATGCAATCCTATTAAAATCCCAATGACATTCTTCATAGAACTAGAAAAAGCAGTCATAAAATTCATTTGAAAAAATAAAAGACCCAGAATAGCCAAAACAATCCTTAGCAAGAAGAGTGAAGCAAGAGGCATCACAATACCAAACACTAAACTATACTACAAAGCAATAGTAACAAAACAGCATGCTATTGGCACCAAAATAGACATGTAGACCAGTGGTATAAAATAGAAGACACAGAGACAAACCCATATAAATACAATTATGTCATACTAGACAAAAGCACCAAAAACATACATTGAGGAAAAGATAGCCTATTCAACAAATGGTACTGGGAAAACTAGAAATCCATATGTAGCAAAATGAAATTAAACTCTCTCTCTCACCCTGCACAAAAATCAACTCAAAGTGGATCAAAGTCTTAGTCACTGGAACAGAAACCTCATGCCTAATAGAAGACAAAGTAGGCCCAAATCATCAGGTCAACTTAGAACCTGACTTCCTTAACAAGACTCCTAAAGCATAAGAAGTTAAATTAAGAATCAATAAGTGGGATGGATTCAAACTAAAAAGTTTCTTCTCAGCAAAGGACACAATTAATAACATGAAAAAATAGCCTACAGAATGAAAAAAAGTCTTCACTACATGCACTATTCTCCAGGATATATAAAGAACTCAAAAAACCTTAACACCAAAAAAACAAGTAACCCAATCAATAAATGGGCTAAGGAACTGAACAGACACTTCACAGAAGAAGAAATGTAATCAATCAACAAACATATGGAAAAAAATGTTCATCATCTCTAGCAACTAGAGAAATGCAAATCAAAACTACTCTAAGATTTCATCTCACTCTAGTCAGAATGGCAATTATCAAGAATACAAGCAATAATAAGCATTGGTGAGGATGTGGAGAAAAAGGTACACTGACACATTACTGGTGGGACTGCAAATTGGTGCAATCACTATGGAAAGCAGTACGGAGGTTCCTTAGAAAACTTGGAATGGAACCACCATTTGACCCAGTATTCCCACTCCTCGGCTTATACCCAAAGGATTTAAAATCAGCATACTACTGTGATGCAGCCACATCAATGTTTATAGCAGCTCAATTCAAATAGCTAAATTATGGAACCAACCCTAGATGCCCTTCAATAGATGAGTGGATAAAGAAAATGTGGTACATATACACAATGGACTATTACTCAGCCTTATAGTAGAAAAAAATGAAATTATGGCATTTTCAGGTAAACGGATGGAACTAGAGAATGTCATGCTAAATGAAATAAGCCAATCTCAAAAAAAGAAGGCCAAAAGTTTTCTCTGATAAGTGGATGCTGATCCATAGTGGCGTTGGGGGGTGTAGGGAAGAATGAAGGAATTTTGGATTGTGCAAAGAGGAGTGAGGGGAGGGGTGGGGCTATAGGGATGGGAAGGATGGTAGAATGAGACAGACATTATTACCCTATATACATGTATGATTACACTACTGGTGTGACTCTGCACCATGTACAGCCAGAGGAATGAGTAGTTGTGCTCCATTTGTGTACAGCGTGTCAAAATGCATTCTACTGTCATGTATAACAGATTTTCTAAAATAAATAAACAAAATATTTTATTCTAGTATAAAAACAAAGTTCATGGAAAGAAATATATTATCTGTATGTTTCAGAAAAAAATTATAAAAAAGAAAGATTAGACCTGTAGATATTAGAACATAGTATAATGCAAAAGTAATAAAAATAGTCTGGTATATGCATGTAGAGAGATATAAGATCAATAACAGAAGAGTCTAGAAACAGGCATAAATTCATTTTGGAAGGCAGGTTCCAAATGGCTTCTTCAAATCAACCAGGAAAGATGAACTCTCATTAAAAAGCTTGGTAACTAAGCATATGGGGAAAAATAATACTAGATGTCAACTTCACTTCTTACATCAAAATAAATTTTAGTTGGATCAAAACTTTTAAATTTAATTAATTGTTTAAATTGAAGTAATTGTTTAATTACTTGTTTAATTAATTAATTAATTACTTGTAAAAGGGGAAATGCAAATTAAAACCACAATACTATTCCTTTTTTTTCACCCAACAGATTTGAAAACAATAAAATATTTGATAAAAAGCAATCATGGAGAAAATGGAGTGGTAAAAGCACCCCCTAACTTAACGGAAATATAAATCAGTACTAGTCCACTAAAGGGCAATTGTACAACATCTGTCCCCGTTAAAATGTTCGTATCTTTTGACCCAACAATTCACCTTTTATTCTACAACCCTAAATCATATTCCCAGAAAAGAAACATGGGTATACAGAAAATCACTAAAATGTTTTTTTACAACTGATAAATAAAAGTAGGTCAAATGCCTTTCAATAGGAGATTAGACAGATCAAGTATGGTACACCCGTCAAACAGAATACTTTGCAAATGTTAAGAAGAAAAAAAAGAGGGACTGGGGTTGTAGCTCAGTGGTAGAGTGCTTGCCTTGCACATGTGAGGCCCTGGGTTCAATCCTCAGCACCACATATAAATAAACAAATAAAATAAAGGTATTGTGTCCATCTTCAACTAAAAAATACTAAAGAAAAAGACAGATTTCATGCTGTTCCAGCTGACCTGAACTGAAGGGCAAACCATGTTAATTTAATGGTAATTGTTGGTGATTGTGTTTTGAATGAAGGTATGGCATTTGTAGGTCATACTACCATTTCTGTAAACAAGCAAACAAAAAACCTAAACAGGACCTACATCATTCATACTGATGGCAAGAGCTGCAATATCAGTTACCTCTACATAGTGAAACTGTGGGACCAGGGGATGGGGATGAGGATGGGAAGGCAAAGCTGTATGATATCCAGAGAAAACTCTTTTTGTATTTGCACATTCTACCTCGTGCATTTATTATTTACACAAAACAATAAATTTAATCAGTTGAAAGTTAAATAAATAAACTTTATGAAATATTCTGTGATATTTTTAGTACTTGTAAATGTATTCCTCCTGCTATACATACAGTTTTTATAGGTACTAAATCAAAAGCAGTAGAAAATATATTAACTTGAAACTATTTTGTAATTCATCATATTTAAAAAATATTTTATTGATTTTTTAAAATTGTGCCTTATTTGCAAACAAAAATCTTTCATGCACTTATTGCAATTGATGTAAAAATAAATTCTTTTTATAGCATGACCTCTCACATTTGATATGACGTAGCTGTCCTACTTATGGAAGGACACCCAGAAGCCAAGTCCCAACTGGCATGTGTACCTCTGCAATAATAATAGTACCTTGCTTTTTATAGTAGTTTGCATGTAGGTTATTTGATTGTGTTTTTTTTTTCCCCAGACCTAAATTTAAGAAACCATCTATATGTAAGAAACTGTTTTTAGCCATCCTTCTGTGTTTTCATAGATAAGATTTTGTAGCCTTGATCATTGGCCTGACCTACCTTCCTCCCTCCCCATCTCTCTTCCTTTCTTCTTCTCTCTTTCTTTTCTTCCTTTCCTTCCTTTGGGGATTTGTGTGTTTTTGTGAGATAAATGTGATCTTAAGAATGTTAATGGGATTCCGAGAGGAATGACCTTCCAATGACTGCGTGGGTCAGCATAATACTTCAGGATGGCCTTCTCCTACAGATCTCCTTATTTAAACTAAAGTAACCATTCTTTTTTTATTTTGAGAATTGTTTTCCACTCAGCGACCTGTGAAGGAACCCTACAGAATAGGAGAGGTTGTTTTTCCTCACCTCCTTTCCTTTCAAGAGTCATAAAGGGGAAAGGAAGAAAAAGCCACTATTGGCTGTTTTTGTTTTGTTTTGTTTGTTGTTGTTGTTGTTGTTATTTACTTCTTATTTATTAATGTTTGGTGTGGATTTTGAGTAGACACTGGGTATTTTTAATTTCTGTATTCTTCTAAGCTGAATTTTAACAAAAATTTAAATTATTTTGTTTGTATCTTCTGTTTTAACCTTTTGAACCCTCTTAATTCTTTTGTCTTTTTTAATTTATTTTTGCTACTGGGTATTGAACCCAGGGATGCCCTGTCAGTAAACTATGTCCCCAACTCTTTTCATTTTTCTTTTGAGACAGGGTCTCCTTGAATTTCCCAGGTTGGCCTCAAACTTGCAGTCCTCCTGCCTCCACCAGCCAAATTATAGGAGTGCACCACTGCACCCAGTGAATCTTCTTTTTTTTTTTTTTTAAATATTCATTTATTTCCTTTGGTTGTACACAATGCAATGCACTTATGTTTACGTGGTGCTGAGGATTGAACCCGGGCCGCGCACGTGCTAGGCGAGCACTCCACCACTGAGCCACAACCCCAGCCCGAATCTTCTTTATATAACTTCTTGCCTTTAAAAATAGCTTTCTCTTTTTGTGTGGGCACTCTTCTATATAATTTCTGGTCATCTAATTTAAATGGAAATTACTTATTGTACAGTTTCTTGTAGTCAATTCCTTCCCTTTCAGGGGGGAAAAGATGGGTTTTAGTAAGGCATATCAGTTTCCTTCAAGCAAGTGTTGGCCCCTAGTGGATCAAAAGTGACAACACACTTTTTGACCGCTGGCTGACTGTGTCCCTGTGTTTTGGGAAAGCAGATCACTAGTCCAGAAGAAAAAAAGGAAAACAAATCATTTTTCCAAATACCATAAATGTATTGGATGAAGTCACAAATTAATATTAACAGAATTCATTCCTTGATCAATGTAAAATATATATTTAAAAAACTTAATAAACAAAACTAAAAGTCAAATGACAAACTGGGAAAAACAAATATGACATTCAAATGGTGAACATTCTCAATATATAAAGAATTTTTTTTAAAAATAGACACTACCTCAGTCTATACCCAAAGGAATTAAAAACAGAAAAACAGCATACTACAGGGACACAGCCACATCAATGTTTATTGCAGCATAATTCACAATAACTAAACCGTGGAACCAACCTAGATGCACTTCAGTAGATGAATGGATAAAGAAAATGTGGTATATATACACAATGGAATATTACTCAGCAATAAAAGAGAATAAAATAATGGCATTCGCAGGTAAATGTATGAAGTTGGAGAATATAATGCTAAGTGAAGTTAGCCAATCCCCAAAATCCAAATGCCTAATGTTTTCTCTGATATAAGGAAGCTGATTCATAGTGGGATTGAAATGGGGAGCATAGGAGGATTAGAGGAACTCTAGAAAGGTCAATGGGGAGGGAGAGAAAGGAAGGGGACAAGAGGGTTAAAAAAGAAGATGGTAGAATGAGATGGACACCATTACTCTAAGTGCATGTATGAAGGCATGAATGGTATGAATATACTTTGTATATAACCAGAGATATGTAAAAATGTGTCTATATGTGTAATATGAATTGTAATGCATTATGCTGCCATATATAACAACTTAGACTAAAAAAAGAGACACTGTAAGAACTAATAATTTTTTACAGTTTCCCACAGATATAAGATGAACTTACAAAAATTATAGCATTTCTCAATAACCAATATACAGCAATAACCAAAGAGAAAAGTTTAAAAGGAGATATAGCAGTAAAGCAATAAAGTACCTGGGACCTAGCCAGGATATACAAGATCTCTAGGGAAAAGCTTTTAAATTCTAATAAGGGACACAGATAATTATATGAGTAATTTAAAATCATTTTAAATTTTAAATGAGTTAAGTTTACAAAAATGTCAAATTTCTCCAAGTTAAAGTAAATGTACCTAAATCCAACACAATTCCACTTAAATGTCCAACTTTCTTTCAGAGAAAGTAAATGAACTTATTATAAAAATAGGTGAGTTTGCCTTCAAGAAAAAAGAGTAAAGAGAAAGGACTTGTTCTGTTAGATACTAAAGCACAGTACTAAATCATAGTAATAAAGAAAGGTATGGATTATAAAGAACAAATAAATCAGAAAACAGAAAGTTTAGAAACAATAAAAGTAACACTACAAATGAATGTAAGATTTTAAAAAATAAATAGCATTATAGAAATTTGTGTACATATAGCAAAAAATAAAACTGGATTCCTGCTTAACACCAACTACTGAAAGTAAACTCCACACAGACTAAACAGCTACAATTAACAGGGGAAGAAAATGATTTAAAAAATGATAGAAGGCAACATAATGTATACTAATGATGTAGGATGAGAAAAAACAAAACTTCAAAAGCAGAAATCAAAAGGGTGGAATTATAAATGTGTTTGCATCAAAATTGAAGATTTCAGCTGGGCGGGGTGATGCACGCCTGTAATCCGAGCACATGGAAGGATGGGGCAGGAGGATCACAAGTTCAACGCCAGCCTCAGCAATGGCAAGGCACTTAGCAACTCAGTGAGACCCTGTCTCTAAATAAAATACAAAAAAGGGCTGGGGATGTGGCCCAGTGGTCGAATGCCCCTGAGTTCAATTCCCGGTTCAAAAAAAAAAAAAAAAAAAAAAAAAAAAAAAACGAAGATTTCCATTCAATAAAGGAATAATGAGCAATAACAGATAGATGATAAGAATAGAAGACATCATCAAAGTGTAAAATTGATCTGCATAAATTATCTTGAACAGTTGTTCTCAATGGAACTTTCTGCAATATGAAAATGTTCTAAATCTACACTCTTCAACAAGGTAGCCCCTTGCCACATGTGGTTATGGAGCACTTGGAACTTGCCAGTGCAACTGAAGAACTAGATTTTTAATTTTATTTAAGCTTAATTAATTTCAATTTAAAGAATCCTTATAATAGGTAGTAAACTACTGAACAGAGCAGACTATACAGGAGACTTGGAAACCTACAAGAAAAAAAATCAGGAACCACATAAGAAGATGAATAAAAGCCACATTAAAACAATATACACAAAAGAATATCCAAGCAAAGATGCTCAAATGCCTTAGAAATCAGGAGATGCAAATTAAAACAAAAATAAAAATAACTGATCACTTGGACAGGTAAGTATTGAAGGTATATATGAACTTAGAAAATCTCATTCATTGCTATTGGGAATTAAGACTGGAGTAGCTATCTAAAGAGCAATTAACAAGTTTAATAAAATTAGATATGAGTTTGCCTTGAATATATCTATCTCCCTGCCCTTTCTCTCTCTCTCTCTCTCTCTCTCTCTCTCTGTATGTGTGTGCATGTGTGCATGTGTGTGTGTGTGTTTTTTCAAAAAAACTTCTCACAGAAGTTCAACAGGGGTAAGTAAGAGGATATTTATTGTATCATCATTTGCAATGGCAGAGGAGGGAGAAATTCAGGGGGGAATCAGAACGACCCTAGTATGGAGCCCTTTGCTGCAATTAGAAGTAGCTGCATAGCTGAATCTTTGGAATAATGCTAAGGGAAAATAAGAACCAGAATTAAATGTAATACCTAACATGATTTGATGTAACTAATCTGAAGATGCATGTTTGCACTAATATACATTTTACAACTCAATATAAGTAAAAGGATATGAATTGAACAAACTAAGAAGCTTGCATATATGTATGTGGGGAAGGGGAGAAGATGGGAATCAAGAATACTGATAAAAGTGAATAACACTGATGATTTCCATAAAAAGAGGAGTGTCATTAACTCAACCATTTATAGTATACGTTCAATAAAAAATAATGTAAAACAAAATGAAAACCTTAATAGCCTAATAGAAAAAAAGGGAAAAGAACATAGAGTGTGCAAAATAAGTGCAAATAAGGAAAAATATGAGACACAATATTCAACTTCTCAATATCCATAGAAATAAAAGAGTATGATGATATTTTCAACTATTATACAATAAAAATGTGTTAATGAAAGTATCTTGTATTTGTGGAAGAGGCCCTCATAAAGTGTTGGTGGTTTAAATTAAAAATACTTTCCTGAAGGCAACCTGGCAGTATATATCAATAATTTAAAAAAATAATCAAACTGTTTAACTCTGCAATTCCTCTTCAAGGATTTTTAAAAAATAGACCACTGAATAAGAGGAAAAATAAGTAAGTATGTCCAGTTTACAATAAAAATAAAACAAGCTAAACAGCCAATGGTGGGTAAAATGTCAAATCATTATGTATGCATCCATAATAAAAGAATACACAATATACAGGAGAAAATACAAACATTTATTTATATAGAATAGAAAGCCAAGTTTATTAGATAAATTTATGTAGACACATTAAAAGCAGTGCCAGAAAATACATGTTAATAGTAGTTATTGCTGAGTAGTAGTATTACTGAGGTTTTTAAATTCCTTTTCTATACATTTCTGTATTGTCTAACGTCATGGAAAAAATATCTGTTTCTATTATGATTTAGAAAATACACAGTGATTTAGGAGGTATGGGAATATCTTGACTTGTAATGAATGGGTAACCTGAAAAAGAAGATCTATGTAGAAATACTACCTAAGGATGACAAATGCTTAATACATTTTTGTAGCTACTGTTCTTTAGAAGCCAGACCTTTATGAAATACACAAGAGGAAAGAAAGGTGGGCAGGATTCCCATTGCTACTGCCAAAGCACTTAGAGAAGCTATGATGTGCAAGCAAAATGAAAGCCAGAGATAGGTCTGTATTCTGCTCTTCTTCTATCACAAAATGTCATCACAACTCAAGGGTTTTTTTGATGAATACATCCAGTGCCCTTTTAAAGCATAAAGGTACATTATAGAACTATAGTTTCCACCCCCACAAAAAAGAATTCAAGGTAGTTCTGATAATTTCAATGAATCTATGTAGCTTTGTTTCCCCAGTATCAGGTACACCTGAACATCCAGTTTCAGAAAAGCTTATTGTACAATTTGAAGAGTTATTAAAGATAGGCTTATAAATATAAAAGGATGGAGACTAAGGTACTTATATTAGGTTATGCAAACCTAGAAATGCTATGCCTTTTACAGATTCTATATTGCCTTATAGAAACTCTCTATAGCTGATAATCTTATCTCCAAGGAACATAAAGAAAAAGATAATCAATTTAACTATGTAATTCTTCTTCAAGCAATTTATCCTAAGTATGTCATTGGATAAGAAAATGTAAGTATGTTCACTGTTTCCATTAAAAATAGAAATAAATGAAGCCGGTGGTAGGCAAAATGTTAAACCATGCATTATGAAGGAATATATAATATGACATGTTCAAAGAATATATAATATGAAGGGCAAAAATCACACCAGAGACAACCGTGCAGCCAAGAGATTTATTCACCAGCCTTTATGGCTGGTCGGAGGTAGAAGTACAGGGAGAGAGGAGTCAGGGAGAGGGGAGTGTGCAAGCTCTGGTGGGAGAGAGGAGTCAGGAGAGGGGACTGTGTGAGCTCTGAATGGAAGGTGGGTGCCTGGTTGTGCCAGCTGTGGTCTCTGGAGCTGTTGGTTAAGGCAGCTGCCGTCAGGCTGGGGCAACTGCCATCAGGCTGGAGGCAATGGGTCTGGAGCTGTCGCAGTGGCTGCCTCCTCTCAGCAGAGAAGAGCTGTTGAGAGTGAGCTCCAGGCAGGCAGGAGCTTAAGTAGGGATTTCTGGTGGGGGGTGCACCAGAGCAACCTTTAACGCTATTGGCTCTTTGCCCAGGGAACAGAGCGACCTTTAAGCCCATTGGCTCCTGCCCAGGGAAAATGAAACAAGGTTGCTTCTCATGGAAATTTCCATGGGGGAGGTGGCCCATCAGCCGAAGCCTATCTATCATAATATATAGTGAATTGCTTGTGAAATAGATACAGGAGGAATAACAGCTGAGAGAGAGAGAGAGAAGCTATTGATGATGTGTATAGAAAAGGTATATAGCTACTAAATAATTCTAATAGTTAATGAATTCAGATTTTAATTCTGGAAAAGGAATTGGGTTTATCAGCCATGATGGTGGACAAGGATGCTACCAAGATGGATACAGGACATTAGAAAGGTACCATTGAGTAGTGTGCAGCTTGTAGGTAGAAAAGAGAAATTCTAGAAAGGACAGGAGAGAAGAAGAAGAAGGAAGCATGAGAGGGCACTTGTGTTGAGAACAAGTCAGCTATCCTTGTCATGTATTAAAACTTGATCATCAAAAGTAAGTAGAGCAGAAATGAAAAAAGTATATCACCTAATTACAGATGGAGACCCAAAGAAATATAATAATCTCCAAGGTGTAGGAGGGTTGGTTCCTTCCAGACATCTCCCCTTTGCTTGCAGATGGCCCTTTACCATCTCTGTCCCTCCATATCATCTTTTCTTTATGTGCACCTATATCCAAATGTCCCCTTTTTTATGAGAACATCAGTAATATAGGATTGGGGACCTCATTTATTAATGACCTCATTTGTACTGGAATACTGCTGTAAAGGCTTTGTCTCCAAATAAAGGCACCTTCTGATGTACTGGAGTTTGGTACACTCATAAATTTGGGGGGCAAGTGTACCAGGGATTGAACTCAAGGGCACTCGACCACTGAGCCACATCCTCGGTCCTATTTTGTATTTTATTTAGAGACAGGGTCTCACTGAGTTGCTTAGAGCCTCACTATTGCTGAGACTGGCTTTGAACTCGCGATCCTCCTGTCTCAGCCTCCCGAGGGGCTGGGATTACAGGCATGTGCCACCATGCCCAGCCACTCATAAATTTTTGAGAGGGAGACACAATCCAACCCATAACACTGAGAATGAATTTTCTTTTTACAAAAGTCAATTTGATTTGGGTTTTTGTCATTTTACAACTAACAGCTCTTCTGCTCAATAAAATTTAATTTTCTTTCCTTAGGTAACTAATTCTTTCAAGCCCCAGCAAGTTTCCAGGAATGGATGATAACACACATAGGCACAATTTTAGTTTAATCAGTTCCATTCCTTCTGAGTCATACTTGAAGAAAGCCCGCGGATCAGCATGAGGTACTGAAGGACAAGATCTTGGTTCTAATTTTAATTCCTCCATTACAAATGAAATTGGCCTAATCACTACTAAAAGAATATCAATTTCATTTTAAAGGGAAGCATGAGATTATGAAAAGGACTATTATCTAAATATGAAAATATCTCCTTTGATGAAAGATCTTGACTCTAATATTCACTGTAAGATATTAGATGAGCCACAGGGTGATGCCAAGATCTTATCTTCCTCATTTGTAGCAAACTTGGCCTGTCTCATTAGGTCATGGTGAAGGGCAGATGAAAAATGTGTTGAAAGCTCTTGGCAAGCTATAAATCACTAGGCACAACTAAAATATTGTAGACATTTTAAAAATATTGAGTGTAACAATCCAGACACTGTACTATAAATTTTACATACATTGTCTCATTTAATATCCACCATCCTGTGGAAATGTTGCCTTCGTTCTATTTTCATCCTGGTTTTCAGAAAAATAAAATGAATAATGAAGAGATAAAATGCTTTTTCTAAAATAATCAAATAAACAGCTAATAAGTAACATAGCCCAGATTTTAATCCAAGTAATGTTTATCCAGATTTGAAGCTTTTAACCATACAGGGTCGTACGTAAAGCATAACAGAAGTTATCTACAGAGATATAGATATGCATATGAATTTGCAAAAGAATAGCGGAAAAAACTGGCCACAGATGTTTTGGTGAAAATACTTATTAGATTTTAAATGGTAGGATTAAGGCTTGTGGGTATCCTCTGCTTCTGAAAATAGAACTGCTGGCTGAGTCAGTCCCCTGGAGGCTGAAAGACCAATAAGTGGACAGAAATCCATTACTCTGTCATTCCGAGAGCAGCTGCTGCATGCAAAAAATCTGGCACTTACCACTCAAGCACCACTCTTTGCCTTGCAATCAATGTGACTCCTTTGTGTAGCTGAGCTTCTCCATCTTGTATTTCTACTCACTAAGCATTCTGTTACTGGTTGTTTTTCTCACTCTGTTGATGTATTGATGTCTGCTTCATTGTTTCAGGTTATATTTCACCGAGTTTTCAATAGAAGTGTCTCTTCTAGCTATCTGGTGAATAAATATCCTTCATCGGCTTACCGCCTTGGAACTATTATGCTCATATCTTATTGCAAGTTACACTTCTCCATTAAAGTCCAACCAGTAATATCTATTTTGTGCCTGTGACTAAGTCAAAAGTTCACAAGAATTATGGATAGCATTCTCAAAATTTCTCGTGTTCTTTTAATTTTCAAAAATGTCAAAACCAAACCAAACCAAAAATCTGTGTTGAGATGAGTGAATTCTCTGGGCCACAATAAGTTATGATACCACTAAAAATCATTAGAGATGTAATTTCTGCTTCAACAATTGAAAGAGGAGATTCCAATGGGCAATTTATTAAATTCACAATTTATTAAAATCTCATTTAATAATGAAGCTTGAAGTTATGATTTCTATGAGGTTTGTCCCCCAAGAGTTTATGTGTTGGAAACTTTGTCTCCAATGTGGCTGTATTAAGAAGCAACTGAAGCCGGGCTTGGTGGCAAACGCCTGTAATCCCAGCACTTGGGAGGCTGAGGCAGGAGGATCACGAGTTCAAAGCCAGGCTCAGCAATGACAAGGCACTTAGCAACTCAGTGAGACTCTGTCTCTAATAAAACACAAAAAAAGGGCTGGGGATATGACCCAGTGGTCGAATGCCCCTGAGTTCAATCTCTGGTACAAACAAAAAAAGAAGCAATTGAACCTTCAAGAGGTGAGCTTAATCAAAGGTAATGAGGAATAATGTAGTTCTTATGGGACCTCAGTTCCCAAGACAGGGTTGTTAACAAAAGAGCAAGACTGTCCCTTCCACACTTTCTGGCTTTCTGCCTTACCCTGTGACCTCTCCTTCTGTGTATATCCCAGTCATGGTGCCATCTGCTATGTTATCATGCAGCCAGAGGCCCTTACTAGAGAAAAATAGATACTGGTGCATGCTCTTGGATCTCCAACATTGCAAACTAAATAAATCTCTTTTCTCTAAAGTTACTCAGCCTCAGATAATTTGTTATAGCAATGGAAAATAGACTAATATACTTGCCATGATCTCAGAGGACCCATCCCATTCATTTATAAGAAGCTTACTTGAGAGTGAGCTTTGAAGGCCAGAGACAGAAAAAGATACCCAGAAATTTTCAGTTGGGATTATGTCTACTACTGTTCTAATTCCATACCCCATTACAGCCTGCTACCAACTGGCACTGTGTATTCCTCCTCTATTGTGGGGTGGCCAGCACCCCACCAGGGTAGTTTCCTGCTCAGAAGGTTTTGAGCCACCTAAGAAAAAGAAAGTCTGAAATAATTAGTAAAGAAATAAGAGTCAGAACCAGAAATTAGATTTAAAGGAAGCGGAACACCTGATAGATCCAGTCCACTTAAGAGCCAGAATTGAACAACTATAAAATGGCTCCTTATTTAAGGGAGAGTACATCAAAGACAGGTATGAGGTTTCAGCAGGAGTCTTGCTGAAAACAAGTTGACTGGCATCTTGGCAAGCCACACCCATCTCTGAGAAGCTGTGTGGCTGTGGGGCTCCAGCAGGTTATCCCATCTCCAGTGCAGTGCTGAACCTGACAGAACAGAGTAGGAAGTCACATGTAATGGGCAGTCTAAAACCAGCAGGATTGCTGCTGGGAGTTCCCAGATACCAGACTTTCCTACCCAATGGCTTCCATGTTGATTTGGTTCATGCATATTTCATGGATGGCTCTCCTCACTCCTCCTTTCTGGATGCTCACTATTACCTGGGTAATAACAACCACTGTGTGTCACAGTGAAGGATATAGGCTTTTCAAGTCAGACAGATCTAGCCTGAATCTTATTAGAATTACATCTCATTGTAGCTTTAGGACCATAATGACATTATCTATTTCTCTCTGCTTCAGCTTTTTCTTCTGTAAATAGGGAATAGTAATTAATTTTCCAGAGCTATTTTGAGGATTCCATGAAGTAATGGAGGCCAAACACAGTAGATTATAATTAAAAGTTGTTCCTTTCCTTTCTTCTTCCCAATAATCTTTAAAAGAAACTTAAATCATTATGAAAGGGATCAGTAAACTGATAACTTTGAAAATGCTGCTATGATATTTATCTATCACTCCATGAATAAATACATTTAGTGGTCATATAAAGGTAGCAGTTAAAATCATAGACTTTATATCCAAATATATTCAAATTCTTTTGTACTTCAGTTGTCTCATTTGTAAAATGGGTATGATAAGTGTACCAATCTTATACTAATGATGTACTAAATAAGCTAAGTACATAGAATATACACAAGAAACACACTAATTGATTCCTAAGTGTTATAATTAATGACATCAACAGTAAAACTTATTCAGAATATGGATAACATTTACACTAGTGTTTCAGTTCCTTAAGAGAGCTTTGCTACATACCTATGCCAGTTTCTCTAAAATGTATATTTTGGTGGTGCTATATAATTTTTTTATAAGTGTCATTCTGGATAAATGCATTATATAGTATTTTTTGCAATAGAACAAAAAAAGAAATGCTATTTAAAAATTTCTTTTCCTTCACAGTAGGAACAAGAACCTATATTATTTTTTGTATCTTATACCTTACATTGTTCAAGTATTACTCACATTGCTTACTTTTGGATTATTTAATTCTATTATAAAATAGTAAAATGTTATATTACCCAAATGCCAACTTCTAAAAATGTCAGTGAATATTCAGATGCAGGATACTAATTTCAATATTCATTAATTAATTAATTCAGCCAGTATTTGCTGGGAGTCTGCTCTGTGAACGGCACTGTATTAGAAGATGGATAAAAATCATTGCCCTTATAGAGCTTTTATTACAGTGGGTTGGCAGATGGTCAATGAACATGTAACTAACAAATGTAATATATCAAATTATGGTAAGTACCATGGAGAAAAATAAATCAGATAATGGAAAATTGGATGTTGTAAGGCAAAAATGGGATTTGCAATTCAAATGGCATGGTTAGAGAATTCCTCATGAGAAGGAATCTATCAGCAAAGGCATGAGAGTAGTAAAAGTCAGAGCCATAGTGGATATCTGGTGGAAGGGCACAGAATATGCAAAAGACCAGAGGTGGAAGTGCACTTGAAATGTTCAAGGATTGGCAAGGAGTCTGGCTAAAGTAGAGCAGGCAAGAGTAAGAGTAATAGAGCTGAAGTCACATGCACACAGTCACAAGAATGTTCATGAAAGTATTATTGATAATAGCCCAAATCTGAAAACAATTTAGATATCCATAAGTGGTAGAACAAATACATGACAATGTAATTATATAATGTAATTCTACAGAGGAATGAAGTAGAAAAAAATTATAGGTTCTCTCAATAAAACATGAATTTCAAAAACCCAATGTTGAGAAAAGAGGCCAAAATAAATTGTTCCATTTGTATAATTTTTACAAACAAGGAAAAACTAATATATGCAGTAATAAGGCAGAGCACTAGTTACAGAAAGACAGATATATGTGTGATCAGAAAGGAGGGAAAAGGGTTTTTTTGGGAGGACTGACAGGAGATAATATGATCTGTTTGTTTTATGATAATTTCCTTAGAATTTGTGTATCTTTCTGTGGGTATGTTTTACCTCAATAGCAACTATACAATAATTCTTGCAAAAGTTTTACTTTAAGGGGAGCAAACAAATGGGGTGATAGGTGAAGGATCATATTAAAGATAGAAAAAATGACTTTTTTGGAAAATTTGCTTACTTATATTTTGCCATTAATGAGAAAAATCTGTCCTATTTTTTACTTAATACATTTTCTTCAGATCAACTCACTTTCAACTTAAATTTATTTAAAAAAATTAATATTGACATTATAAATACCACTTGCTATAGTGTAAAAATATAATACTGTCGTGATGGGCAAAGTTTCGACTTATGCAGTCAAGGGAGAGAAATAAAGAATGTCCACATGTTTCTGCCCTTTTCAATGCTTTATTCACTCAAATCACTCAATAAAATTTCACTCTACATATTCTTAATCAAGAAAATGACAGTCCTTAGTGCTAGGCACTGCAATAGATATAATCGATTCACAGCAAAAAATTCTAGATTAATTCTAAGCACTGCAACACACTTAATCATGATAGACTCATAACAGACATTCCCTCTGCATGCTAAGCTTAAGTGCTAGATTTAAAGTCTTAAGTCTTAGGTCTCAAGTCCAGTAAATGCACACTCACTCAGACTGTGATGATCAGATCAGTAACCAAGGCAGGCTTCTCTTGGTATGGAGCTGATAACTGGTTGAGGAGAGGGTTGTAGGGAGAAGTAGCAGTTCTCACCAGGGTCAGGATGTGGCCATAGAGTTTGAGAGCGATGAGGAAAATGCAGAGGATCAGGCAAACGATGAGCAGAGTAGGGATGTCAGTCCAGGTCCTCATCAGGCTTTCCAGCAAGCGGTCATCAGTGTTGGCTGGCTGAATGTTCATTGGCTCCATCATTTAATTTTGGGGCTTCTGACCGTCCTTTCAATCCCTATCAGTTGCTACTGGGTTTCTCAGTGACATCATTTGTCCTGAGGTTAGAGCATCTGATCTGGTGGTCCCCATCCTGATTTTCTTGCCTTTTGCCTTTGGCAGGGACTTTTCAGGGGGAGGGTAACATGACAGAGACTTCCCTCTCAGTTTAAGCCAGGGTTGTGAGGAGTGACTTACTTTATCAGGCTATGCCTGAAGACTATATTGGAGTGCTCCATAAATGAGCCTGGTGGGGACTGCAGGTTCAAAGTGAAGTTTTAAAATGGGTCTGCTTAGGCTAAGGCCTAAGGCCATCCTTACAAATACAGAAGTCATTCAATTAAAATAATTTTAAAATGGAAAAACAACTGAACACAAATAAGAATCAGTGTTGTAATCTCAGCACTTGGGAGGCTGAGGCAGGAGAATCATAAGTTCAAAGCCAGCCTCAGCAATGGCAAGGCACTTAGCAACTCAGTGAGACCCTGTCTCTAATAAAATACCAAAAAAGGGCTGGGGATGTGGCCCAGTGGTCAAGTGCCCCTGAGTTCAATCCCCGGTACAAAAAAAAAAAAAAAAAAGAATTAGTGTAATTGAGCTACAAAGATGAGCACCTAAAATTAAATTTCTTGATCAGAAAACTGGAGCTATTGTAAGCAATTTCTGAAAATTAGTAAAGATTCAGAGTAAGTCAGGGAGTAAATTAGAAGGATGTATACTACTCAGGCACTTGATAGGCAACGTCAGGATGGGAAGAAGTTATGTCTAGTATATGGATATTTAGGGTGCATCAGATTCTGTTTAGATAGTGATTATTCTGCAAGTGATTATTTTTTATAATATTCATATTTTGTTTTTCTTTTATTTTTGCTATAAGATGTATTGGTTATTCTTTCCTCTTTTTATGAATTTTAATGATTATACTTATTAACAGAGTAATAAAATAAAACACAGTGCTATCCCTCAATGACAAAAGAATGCCGACCTGGCCAGCAATTGAGTCCCCAATTCCAAGTCTTTCAGATTTGGAGGTGAAGGGCAAAAACCCACGCCGGAGACCACCATGTAGTAAAAAGGTTTATTAACCAGCCCCTAATGGCTGGTAGGGACCAAAGGGGCACATGGAGGGGAAGGGAAGGGGGGAAGGGGAGAAGGGGAGAAAGGGAGAAGGGGAAAGGTAAGAAAGGAGAGGGGGAAAGGGAAAGGGAAGAAGGGAGAAGGGGAAGGGAAGGAGGGGAGAAGGGATAGGAGAGGGCTGGTGAGAAGACAGTGGCGAAAAGGGAGGAGTTCTGGACCAGCATGGGCTTAAGTACAGAGGGGTGGAAGTGTAACTTGTATGGTCAGGATTGGCTCAGAAGAGAGAGCCCGCCCCGGGGTGAATTCCCATGAGAGGCAAGTATTCTTGAAATCAGAAAGGGCCGGGACTCGGAGACCCCCCCAAATGTGGATTCTCTTGAGAAATGGGCACTTCCGGGAAGTTAAAGCTCAGGCTCATGGGATAATCCTAATGCACCTGGGGGGTATGGCCTGTCAGCCCGATTTTATCTAACAGGAGGTAAATCAACCTTGGGGAAAAGCTTTCCCAAACTGTTAACTTCCCATACAGCTGCCCCAAAAGAAGATACTCCCACATATTTCTTGGAAAGAAGCTGGTGTGCATCTGTATACATGTGGAGGCAGATGCTGCTCAGCTGTGATTCTAGCAACAACTGAAGGATGTTATACAAAGAGGCCTTGAACAGTCACCCAGAGTTCCAAATCACTTACTGTTTCACATTGTAGAAAATACTGTTTTATAACAATTATTAGATATGGAAAATGACAAACCCCCAAAGTAGTGACACCTGGGGAAAGGGGAGTGAGAAAGAAAGTCATACATTGAGAGCATTGATCCTTTCCCAATACAATTCTTTCCTGGTGATAAAACAAATCCTGAGGAAGAGGTGTCCATCAAACCTGGAAAGGCAGTCTCTGGGAAGAGGCTGAAGCAGTAACCCTTCTGTAAACAAATCCTTCCCAGGTACCAACCAATGACCCCAGGCCCTCCATCAGGTCCAGTAGAATTGATGAACCCAACCTAATTCTATCCTAAGATTGAGAGCCATAAAGTTTTTTAAAAAAATCATTTCTGTTTTACTAAGATATATATTTGGCCTAACTAACTCTGAGAGTTAATGTTGTTTGGAATTCCTGTCTGTGCTCTGAATTCACACAGGCCTGGCTGTCATTGAGCAGATATCAACTCTCACTAAAACCTCAGTGGCGCCTCATAAATTCCAAAAGGAATCTTAATTTACTCCCTACCTTGAAATGTTAAGCCATGTAGATCATTAGCCTGCTATTTGCCTTTGTATCACATTTGCCAGAATCCTGTTAGCTGTAAGTTCCCAAGACATCCCCTTTTTTGTAACTTTCTGTGAAATAAAAACCTTGTCTTTCCGGAGAGCGAGGCTGATCTCAAGCCCTGTGTTTGGGAGAGATGGCCGTGGGTTATCTCTCTTTGTGTACACAATATAAGCTTGCTTTAATTTGATTTAAAATTGGGGTCGGTGGTCTTTTCTTTGCATCATGGAACAACACAATAAATTCTGGAAACTGACCAATGGCCCTAGACTCCCTCCCATTTTGCCCCATAAAACAGACCCTTAATTCCTAAGCACTAAAACTGACTCCTTCACTGATTGATAAACAAACTCCAAATTCCTGGATAACCAAAGAAAATTTATATGCTCACTAGACCACCTCTCAGAATAACCTGTATAAGCCCAGGCCCTTTCTTTGTTCAGGGGCTCATTTTTCCATCAGGAAAGTGGGTCCCACCATGGCGTCATTTCATCCCCGCATCCCCCGCTCCCGTGTGAAACTTCATTCCTGAATAAAGCGCTGAGCTGATTTGTGAAGTTTGCGTTTGTCCTGGTCTTTTTGTGCTAACAAAAATGGAGGCAATATTTTCCAAATTAAAAATCAGGACACCTAGTCATAAAACCAGATAGATAATTTAAAGTAGGAGTTACACCCAAAACTCAAAATTATGGTTTCATACCTAGGACAGTTGTTAGTACACAAATTTAGACTTCTAAAATAAAATTAACACTAGTGACAAACACCAGGTACTCTGGTTTAAATGTGGTTTGATTACATCCCCTAAAGGTTCATGTGTTGGAAGCTTGGTCCCCAGCATGGAGGTGGTGAGACATATGAGACATGGGGCTTAGCCTATCAAGGCTAAGGCCCTGGGGTTTGTTAAGGACAGACAAATGCAAATGGTGGGAACATGAGGCTAAGAGGATAATTATATAAAATGGGCCAACTATGCTGACCCCCATATGCTTTCTTTTCCAAGGAGCAATTTGTCTGAAGCTCTGCCTGGCCTAAGTGAACAGGCTATGTCACATTCCTCAGCAAAATACCTGTTATCTGTAGGAGAAATACAGGTCCCAAAAAAATGTCATAAGAGGAATCCGAGTCACCCTGAATGGGGAGACTTTTGTGACCAGATCCTGAAACTAGGGGAGATAAAGATAATTCCTTCTAACCATAAAATCTGTAAGAATGCATGGTTAAGAATCCCGTATGATTAGAACCAGTCAGTATGGGCCAAAGTGACCTAGGGTTGTTATAGCCATGGGGAGTTAAGTCTGACATCATCCAGCTCTCAGTCAAAAGTCAAGAGGTGAATCTGGGTAGGACGATCTAGATACTTCTCTGGGATCCCCAATAAAACTGGAGTGCAAGAAAGGCACACCCTTGAGTGTCCTTTTTCCCTTTCCTATCCCTTCAATAAACTCATTCCTGTTACTCTGAGCAACATATCTGAAATCTTTCTGACCTGATTGCAAGACTTGAGGTTGAAAGGGGATGTTGGTGTCTTTGCACTGCCTCAGTTTCCCAGAAGGCCCCAGCCCTAACAGCTTGATCCCCAACACCACACCACACACACACACACACACACACACACACACACCAAAGAAAAGAGAAAAGTAATAAGGTCTCAGGTATCAGGAGTACTGAAATCTAGCCCCAAGTGGCCACCAGAAGTCCAAATACCCTTATAAAAGTCTGTACGCCATAAGGCCCACTTCATTGTTTGTGTTGGATTCCGGGCAGGGAAAGGCACGCCTCCCAGGCAGCTCAACTAGCCACACCCCCAGGCGCCTTGAGACTCCCAAGCACCCCAGGTTGGCTACACTGCTGGTCATGCCTCAGGTTGACCATGCCGCTGACCACTCCCCAAGTGCCTTACTGAGCCAATTGCGACATATGGGCTTGCCTTCTGACCCCCAGCGGCCTATGGAACTACCGGTCCAATACTTAAGTGCCCTCCAGACTGAAACCGGCCCGTTTTCTTCTTCTTTTCCCCTTTTCCTGTTCCACGCGCCAATTCTCCAGCCCCCCCACGTGTCCCTTCGGCTGATTAATAAAAGCCTCCCCCCCTTTTTCTACACGGCGGTCCCAGTGTGTTTCGTCTATCCTTCATTCTGGTGCCGTGACTCGGATGGGAAGGTGTATCTATCTACTCTTCATCTGTTCATCCTTTTGTCTACAGCATCGCTAGACGCTGGTAAGCTGCTCCGTGCCAGGAGTTCCAAAACCTGTCTGGTCACTACGTGGTGAAAATTGACTGTTGAGTTTCCGGCAATTTCCCTCGTGACCTGTGCAGGGGGGGAAGCACCCCACCAGAGTCTTAAAGGTGACGGTGGACCCCAGGAACTCTATCTGCCCGCTCTAGAAAGTTTTTGGTAGTAGTCAAAAATTGTCAACAGTAGTGATTAAAGTCTTCAGCTGGGAGTGGCTAAAGAAGTTTCTTTGCGCACTCCGGACTTGAGCCTTTATTTCCCGTCCGGGACGGGAACACGAAATTACCCTGCGCAGGGGTCTCATTGTCTTCCGGTGCCCTGAGAGGGACACTTCTCATGGGTGCCCCATTTCAGCCTGACCCGGTGACAACTGGACAGGCGGACTTGGATCTCACTCTAATACATATTTTGAAAGGGACGCTTTTCGAAATATTGTATTAGCCTTTCCCCGTTAACGGGAAATATGGGAACTTCCTTATCAACTCCAGCTGAATCTCCCCTTAACTGCCTCCTGAGAAATCGTGCGAACCTAGGCTTAAAGCCTCAAATAAAGAAGAAGAAATTAATAAAATTATGTACAAAAATTTGGCCTTCCTATCCACTATCCAACTGGTGGCCAGAGTCAGGGTCCCTAGACGCTCGGGTTTTGCAGGAACTTTCCAGCTTTTGCCAACGGTCGAAAAGATGGACAGATTTGCTTTATATAGATGCATTTTCCCTTCTCCGTTCAAATCCTTCTCTGTATACTAGGGACAGTCCTGAAACCATGTTGCTAGCTTACAAACCTAGCGACCCGCCCCCACCCTTGATTGATCGTGACTTTGACCCAGGATTAGAAGCCCCGATGCCGCCATACTGACAGTCTAGACCTCCCGCACTTCCCCCTCTTCCGGCTCAAGCGCAGAATTCCGAAACTTCCGCGCCTTCGTGTTTAGACCTCCCCCTTTTGTCTACATCACCTTCCGCCCCTCCCCTTCTCTCTGATTTGGATTTAACCTCCATAATCGCAGCGCCTTTGTCTGTAGACCCAACTTTTTCATTTCCTACGCCTCCGCTGCCACCTTCCCCGCCCATTCCTCCTCCGGTTTCCCCGCCCACTCAACTTCCATCGCTTGGTCCTATGTCATGATCTGACACACCCCCTCCACCATCTCTGGCGACGCATCCTTCACCAGCCACGAGGCTTCAAACTTTAGCCGCAAGGCCCGCTGATTCCGCCCCGCTTTGGGTCTCTTTCCCAACAGCTCCAGCGGCTCCAGCAGAGCAGGGAGACAGCTGTGCAATGCGCGCTTCTTCCCCAGCATCTCCCGCGGAATTTCTCCTGGTCCCAGCAGCTCTCGCAGAGTCTCTCCCAGACTCACAGGATAGTCTGCAGCCCTCCGCGTTCAATCCACCCATAACCCGTTCAAGGAAGCAGGCGAGACAGTGCGCCCAGGTTATCGCCCCGCTAAGAGAGGTTGTTGGGGCAGAGGGAGTTGTACGGGTTCATGTTCCATTTTCCATGTCAGATTTGTCCCAGATAGAGAAGCGATTGGGTTCAAACTCCACAGACCCCACAACTTACGTAAAGGAATTCCAGTGGGTCACCCAAGCCTATAGTCTCACATTTCATGACGTGTACTTCATTTTGTCAAATACTTCACTTCCTGGGGAGCGCAGAAGGGTCTGGGAGCAAGCAAGAGCCTATGCTGACAAGACTCACAGAGTAAACCCAAATGTCCCATTTGGTCCTGAGGCTGTTCCAGACAGAGATCTGAACTGGAACTACAATGCCCCAGAGGACGTGGTCTTGAGAGATCAATTTTTAGTTTGCATAGTCAGTGGTCTTAAACGTGCAGCTCAGAAACCCGTTAATTTTGATAAGCTGAAGGAAATTATTCAAAAAAGGGAAGAGACTCCTTCTGAGTTTCTTGATCGATTAACAAAAGCCCTTCAGCATTTCACAAATTTAGATCCGGAATCTCAGGGGGGCCGTCAAGTCCTTATGATGTATTTCCTCTCCCAGAGTTACCCCAACATATGGGCTAAGCTAAGGAAGTTGGAACAGGGGCCAGCAACTCCTCAGACTGAGATTTTGGCTACGGCGTTTAAGGTTTATCATAACCGTGAGGAAGACGCCGAACGTTGCAGGTTTCAAAAATATGAAAAAGACGAGCGACCCAAAGTTCCAAATGTTAGCTCAGGCCCTTTGGGGCCCGGACGCTCAAGCCTTGAAAACAGGGGCACGTAAGTCCACACAGGAGGAAAACCCAGGGCCTTGCTATAGGTGCAGGAAGGATGGACACTGGGCTAGAGCCTGCCCTGATCCCAGGCCCCCTGAGTACCCATGCCCAAAATGTTCCAAAGTGGGCCATTGGGGCGTTGACTGCCCCAGTCCCCGCAGGGGGGCTGGACCGGTCACAAACCCCAGCCTGCTGGCACTGACCACGGAAGATTGATGGGGCCCAGGGGCTCCTTTCCCGACTGTTGACATCGCATTGAAGGAGCCCAGGGTTACTCTCCTTGTTGATGAACACCCCGTGAACTTCCTGCTAGATACAGGAGCCACCTCCTCGGTCTTGAGGGAGTTTTGGGGCCCCACCACCATAGCACCATCCCCTATTGTCGGGGTAGAGGGAAATGCTATTCGCCCCTGCAAGACTCCTATCCTGTCTTGCTGTCTTCACCACCATCCCTTCACCCACCAGTTTTTAGTAATGCCTCAGTGTCCCATGCCCTTGCTGGGTGGAGACATATTGGCCAAGTTTCAGGCCTCAATTGTGTTTTTTGATCCGCCTAGCTCAGCTGTGCTCCCTGGTTCATTTCGCTCCATCTCCTCTCCCATCTTTCTTCTTGCTGTTTCGAAGGCAACTGACCTGCCACCCCCTATTGATGCGGGAACCCCTCAGCCCCCTACTGAGGCAGAACCCCCCCCCTCCAACCTTCTACCAATGCAGAAACTCTTCAAACCTCTACTGATGCAGGAGACCTCCCAATACCCTGTCCCCACCGATCTAGTAGACCCCAAAGTCTGGGATACTCAGACTCCCTCCCTTGCTCAGTGTGACCCTGTGCAAATACACCTTAAAGATCCTCAGCATTTCCCCAACAGAGCTCAGTATCCACTTCCAGCCACTAGCGTTAGGGGTCTCCACCTCATTATTTCAGATCTTTTGCAGAAACGTTTTCTCAAACCCACCCATTCCCCTTATAATACTCCCATATTGGCAGTTCAGAAGTCCAACGGGTCGTATAGGCTAGTCCAAGATCTTTGTCTCATCAATGAGGCTGTTAAACCCATACACCCTGTGGTCCCAAATCCGTATACTATTCTCTCCTTAATTCCTTCCTTAATTCCTCTCCTTAATTCCTTCCTTCTCCATTATTGACCTGAAAGATGCCTTTTTCACAGTCCCTTTAGCTCTGGAATCTCAAAACCTCTTTGCCTTTACTTGGACAGATCCAGATACCCAGTGGTCCCAACAGTTGATCTGGACAGTTCTTCCTCAGGGTTTTCAAGACAGCCCTCATATCTTTGGACAGACATTGGCTGCAGACCTCAAAGACCTTAAATTCTATGTCTCCACTCTCCTGCAATATGTAGATGACCTTCTCCTCTGCAGCCCTTCCTTTTTCACAGCTCGTGAAGACTCTTACACCCTTCTAAATTTTCTTGCCTCTTGTGAGTATCGTGTTTCCCCATCTAAGGGGACTTGCCAGACCCAGCTTGCCCAGACCCAGGTAGTGTATTTAGGAGTTCAGATTTCCCATCAATCAAAGGCCATTACTGTAGACAGAAAGGCCCTCATCAAGGAGCTCCCATGTCCCAAGACAAAGGAAGAGATTCTTTTCTTCCTAGGCCTAGCGAGATATTTCTGTGCCTGGATTCCCAATTTTTCTCTTTATGCAAAGCCCCTGTATGAGGCAGCCAAGGGGATTGAGGAAAAGTTCCTCCCTGAAGGCATTCAGGCTGAGTTTAAGCATCTACAGCAGGCACTGTCACAGGCCCCAGCTCTTCATCTCCCAGACCTTCTTCAGCCATTCACCCTTTATGTCCATGAAATGAAGGGCTTGGCTCTCGGTGTTCTAGGACAATACAAGGGCCCCACCTTTGCTCCAGTTGCCTATCTCTCTAAACAGCTTGACCCCACTGTTCGCGGATGGGCCCCTTGTCTTAGGGCTCTGGCTGCTGCTTACCTACTTCTACAGGAATCAAAGAAGTTGACCTTTGGTGCCCAGGTTACTGTTGCCTCTCCTCACCATTTAAAAGAATTACTAACCTATAAGAGCCTTCAAACTGTGCCGCCCTGTCGCGTTCTCTCTCTCCTTGTTTCTTTTCTGCATGACTCCTCAATCACTTTCCAACCCTGCTCTTCTTTACACCCAGCTTCCCTCCTCCCAATCTCCTCAGAGCCCCCAGAGCATGATTGTATAGAGATGCTTGAGGCTTTAATCCCCCATCCCTCCCACATCCAGGAGGGACCACTTCCTGATCCTTCCCTAATTTGGTTCACAGATGGCAGCTCTTTCTTTAAGGATGGACAACGTTTTGTTGGTTACGCTGTCATCTCCCTATCCGAAGTTATTGAGGCAGCACCCCTTCCCCCTAACACCACAAACCAACGGGCTGAATTAATAGCTGTTATTTGTGCCTTCAAATTAGCTGCTGACCAAAACCTCACCCTTTACACAGACTCAAAATATGTTTACCATATTTTGCTTTCACATTCAGCAGTATGGAAAGAGCAAGGACTCTTGACCACAAGAGGCTCTGCAGTTACTAATTCTAAATTAATATCAAAACTCTTGCAAGCCTCTCTTCTGCCCAAGCTAATAGAGATTTCCCATTGTCCTTCACACCAAAGTGGAGACTTTCCCATAATTCAGGGAAACACGAAGGGCAGCAAGGGAAGCAGCACTATCTTCTCCTCCTCTTCTGGCTCCAGTCCAATCTACTACCCAGACCCCCACATCCCCTTCCACACAATCAATCCTTTCCTATCTCCATTCTCTTTTCCATCCTAACCCTCAGGCCCTCAAAACTTTCACTACCTCCTTCCTCACCCTGACCTCAGAAGACACACAGTTTCTCCATCAGCTTACATCCGCGTGCACTGCATGTCAGCGCACCAACCCATATACTCCCCTTAAACCAGGAACATTTCCCTCTCACCAAGCTCGAGGTCAGCTTCAGGAGCCGATTGGCAGATAGATTTCACCAACATGCCAGCCGTCTGGAAACACAAATATCTCCTGGTTTTGGTAGACACCTTCTCTGGATGGGTGGAGACCTTCCCTACTTCCAACAAAAGGGCCTCCACAGTAGCCTCTATTTTAGTCTCAGAAATCCTTCCCCGCTTTGGATTGCCCATGTCCATCCAGTCTGACAACGGGCCTGAATTTGTTTCCCATGTCACCCAAAATATTTCTACTTCCCTTAACATTCCTTGGCATTTTCACATCCCATATCATCCCAAGTCCTCAGGAAGGTAGAGAGGACTAATAGAACTCTTAAAGATATTCTGACTAAACTCTCCCTAGAGCTCCACTTGGACTGGGTCAAGTTACTCCCCCTTGCCCTCTTTAGGCTCCGAGTCCTCCCAAAGAAGCCTTCTTTGCTATCCCCTTTTGAGGTTATGTTTGGGCGACCAGCTCTTCCACCTGGAGTTTCCCCAACTCAAGGACCCCTACCCAAAGATCTTTCTCTTCCCATCTTGTCCTTCATCAGACATCAGCTATGGAAGTGCCAAGATTTCATCCTGCCTGACCCAGGTAGACTAACTG
Organism: Tamias sibiricus; assembly: GCA_025594165.1. Lineage (NCBI taxonomy): Eukaryota > Metazoa > Chordata > Mammalia > Rodentia > Sciuridae > Tamias > Tamias sibiricus. The sequence continues at coordinate 64,603,839 of CM046669.1, read as the reverse complement.
TTTCATTCCCATTAACACCCGGTTCTTGGGTATATTTCCCCCCTCCCCAGGACACAGGAACAGTCTCTCTTGCCCCGAAGTGGACAGGCCCTTTCCAGGTTGTGCTGTGCACACCCACGGCTGCTAAGCTTCGCAAAACTTCAGGGAATTTGATTTCTTGGATTCATATTTCCAGACTGAAACCAGCTGCTCAACCAACTGAGGATCCACAAAAGGACGACAAACAACTACCTCAGTATACTTGCTCTCCCCTTCGCACCGATCCCCTGAAAGTCCGCTTCTCTCGTGTCTCTAACACTAACCTAAAATGACCTTTTCTGTCCTTTTCATTCTATCTTTGGCTCTCTTTCCGCTTGTCCCTGTGTCCTATTGCTCTGCTCCTCCATGCCATTACTTCTTTGAGGTTTGGCAACTAGATAACCACGGGCAAAGGACACGCCTCCTTAATTAATCGTCTGCCCTGTTGACAATTGTCCCTCCATCCTGCTCACCTTGATGCGGTCTCTACATGTGCTCATCAATGCTTTTCTGAAATGTCACTATCACCAAAGTACCTTTGTTTTAAGGAGGACCAGACGGAGGATTGGAGCAATGACCCTAATAGATGGGTCGGATGTCCATCCTGGAGCTGTAAATATCACTGGTCCTATCCTGTTATGGGCGTAACAAATTCCTGGGGAATCACACCAAGCCAACTCCAATCTTAGAGGTACAGTAACAATGTGACTTTCAAGATTACAAACCCTTCTTCCTGGCAGAGTCGTGTTGCTGCAGTAGGGTTTGCTAATCATGACTGGGCCCATGGTTGAGGTAAAATCGTTATAGAGAAGACTAAAAAGGACTCTTCTGCTCTCAGGGCTCTCGAGATACTTAATGCCACCAGACAACAGACTCAAACCCATCTTCAACATTTGAACGAGTCTCTCTCTTTCTCCTGGAACTCCATCCTCTCTTTATCTCTCTCCTTATTAGCAAACTATTCCTCCTTTAATGCCTCAACCTGTTTCCTTTGTGCGCCGCTTCACAAGTCCCTGTTGATCCCAGTCCAAGTTCAAGCCAACGCCACCCTGACCTCCTCATGCCATGATCGACCATCTCTTTCTCTCCTTCTTCCGACTATTCCTCCTTTCTCTAACGTTACTTCTTGTTGGGCTGCTGCCAAAGACTCTTGCCCCGAACACACCTGGCATCCTATAACGGGTCATTTGACTCTCCCTTCCCCTCTCCTATTTTGATGCTCCACCCATATGTTCCAATGCATTGACGCTAAGACCCCAGGTCCCTGCTATCCTGTTGTTTTAATTCCAAGCTTGACTTTATATACAGAGACTGAGGTTGAACACCTTCTTACCTCCCTACAGTTTTAAGGGGGCGCTCTAAACGAGCAGCCACTCTGGCAGCCTTAGTGGGTGTTAGCTTAGTCACCGCAATTGCCTCTGCAGGCCTCTCAATTGGAGGATTGGCTCATTCACTTGTAATGGCTCAATCCTTTGGACAGGAGCTCTCTAATCTCACAGATAATCTCACCACCACAGCTGAAGCCTCCGCCTAACTCCATCCAGGCCCTCTAGCAACAACTCTCATCATTAGCGGAGGTTGTACTCCAGAACAGACGAGCTTTAGACCTCATCACAGCAGAGAAAGGGGGTACCTGCATTTTCTTGGGTGAAGAATGCTGCTATTATGTCAACCAGTCAGGCAAGGTGGACCACAACGTACATCGCTTGAAGGAGGTGGTACGAGATCTAGGGGACAAGAAGATTCAATGGCAGCAGAGGTCCTCAGGGGAATTATGGGAAGGGATGGCTCCATGGATCCTCCCTCTCCTAGGCCCACTTATATGTCTTGTCCTGATGATAGCCCCTTGTCTCATAAGATGCCTTGATTTCTAATCAAGTCTTTAACCAGCTTCTCCTCAGGGATTATCAACTGCTAAAAACCACAGATGACTTTCCAACCAGAGATGACCTCTCTTCACCTCCGGACAGATTTACCAATCTCTAGAGGGATCAACTAAACGACTCCTCGATGGCTACCTCCTAAAGGCCCTTCCCTCACTATTGGCCTCTTCGATGTAAGTCCCACCCAGTGAAATATAGGCAGTCGACAATAATCCCTCTCACCTTCTTTCTCTTTGTTGTTTTCACTCCTACAGAGATTCATCTTTTGGTGCCTGCCTCCTGGGAACTTTTTGCCCTCAAGCCTGACCTACCTGCCTGCATCTTCCCCCTCATAACACCCCACTTCACCCCCTTTCAGCTCTGAAGCAGCCAGATCGAAACACACCGCCTGTTGTGGCGTTTTCTATAAAGCCCTCTCCTTTTTCATGAAAGATATGATGTTGAAAGAGTTAACTTTGACTTCTACTTGCTGCTGTTCAGTTCTTTATTCACATATATGGCCACCAGGTATCCCTATTTCAATTATTTAGATCCAGACTAACTCTGTACATTTATCTTTTCTTGAAAAGAGTAACACAAACCTTTTTCTATAAGTACTTAATTTCTAGTTAATAAGCTTTAAGAGTCTTTTTGTGATTAAAATAAATTTCTCTTACTTTTAAAGTAGATATAAATCCCTTAGAGCAAAAAAAAAGTCCTTCAGCCTTGCCTCCCTCTTTTCCCTGCTTCTAGATTTTATAAACAACTGCTATAAAAGAAAAACAATAGTGCTGTGGAATCCCAAAGAAGGTTGACTTTTATCAGACAGCCTAAATAGTATGCAGAGAAAACAGTTTCAGTCACGTACAGGGCCTTGAAAAGGTGCAAGTGACCTCAAAAACCTTAAAATATATAAAATAAGAAATTTAATATGTCTAAAAATTAAGTCATGTCTGTAATGTTATCACCAAAGAAAGTGTAAATATTCTGTGCTGCCAAATATTGTGCTTAAAACCTAAAAGAAAGTGAAAAGTAAAGAGAGAAGATTCCACAGCCTGACTTGCTTGTCGGTGTGTTACTGCTTCTCTGCCTCCGTACTTCACTGAGCACTGGCGTTATACCCCCTGACTGGGGCTGGCCCCCAACATCCGCCCAGCTTCCTAAGAAAACAAAAAGGGGGGAATGTTGGATTCCCGGCAGGGAAAGGCACGCCTCCCAGGCAGCTCAACTAGCTACATCCCCAGGCGCCTTGAGACTCCCAAGCACCCCAGGTTGGTTACACTGCTGGTCAAGGCTCAGGTTGACCATGCCGCTGACCACTCCCCAAGTGCCTTACTGAGCCAATTGCGACATATGGGCTTGCCTTCTGACCCCAGGCGGCCTATGGAACTGGGGCTCCCTCAGACTACCGGTCCAATACTTAAGTGCCCTCCAAACTGAAACTGGCCCTTTTTCTTCTTCTTTCCCCCTTTTCCTGTTCCATGCGCGGATTCTCCTCCCCCCCCCCCACGTGTCCCGTGTCCCTTCCGCTGATTAATAACCCCCCCCCCCTTTTCTACACGGCGGTCCCAGTGTGTTTTCATCGATCCTTCAGTTTGGTTATAAAGGTAAATTTCTCCCCAATTTATGTCTTTGAAGTTGAACTCTAGGTAAAGTGGTAAGAACAGATTTTAATGAATAACACTATTGCACTACAGAGTCCAGCATAAACTAAACTCAATTTCAATTTGTACAAAAGTTCAAGAAAAAATTAGGGAACTGGGGGTGAGCAGGTGAGTAAAAAAAGGGGGGGAAGTTGTTTTAAGAACCTCAACACATATACCTACGCTTCCTGGTTTCATCCTCCGGAAACTGACACCGCAAACTGCGGAGTACTACAACTCCCAGCAGCCCCAGGGAGGGCAAAACTTCCAATTTTCAAGGCGCCGCTCTCCACCAGCCTGCAGCGTCAGCTTAGCTCGTGCCTCCAAGAAGCCGCACAGGGTCAGAGAAGGGCTCAGCGGCCACGGCCAAGGCGTTGCCAGCACCACAGGGTCCTGGAGAGTGCCGGTCTCAGGACCCGGATGAGCGGGAGATGGCGGGAGGAGGAGACACGTCGCAGGACGTGCGCTGATGTCACGTCCGCTGGGTGGGGCTGCAGCGATCCCGCGCAAATTGAAAGGGCCGGCCCTCAGCTGCGAGTGGAGCCGGGCTGCCGGTGTTCTGCGTCCCTGGCCTTCGTTGCACTGGCCCAAGTAAGCGAGGGGCATAGCAGGAGGGCTTCGGAGAAGCCTCTGGCTTTACTGCCCACGAGCGAGCGTGGAGAGCCTTTCTCCGAAAGTTAGGGGAGCTGGCTGTGCGGAGGCTGATGGTCCCCGGGAAGCTCGATCTGCACGTCACGCCAAGTCCTTGCTCCGGATTCAAGATCTTGGGCTGGAGGTGGGTTGTGGCAAGCGTTTGAAGCGGTCTTTCCGCCTATATTGCACAACCCTTAGCCCGAGTGGAACTTGCAGCCAGCGGAGGGATGCATTTGGTGGATGCAGGGAGAGTCCGCGCTCCCTGCAGGCGGGTCCCTGGGACAGGCGCCAGGGTTGTACCACATCTCAGCAGAGGCCGGCAGTCCAGGTTTTACATGCACTGTTCCCACTTCTAATTGTGACAAGTAATTTTTTCCCCTTAATGTACAGGCTAAAGGAAACGCGGCATCTGGAATGGGCTTGCGGCCACGCCTGCACATCCCGGAGAGAAAATAAAGTAGTGAAATCGTTGATGTTAACTGTTTCTCGGTGCCACCGGTGATCTCTTTGAGTTGATATGTGCCACGTGGCACGCATTCTTACTATGTCAAAGAGGAAATGTTTACTGGAGGGTATTTACCTGGCTTAGAAGAAACGTACCTGTTTCGTGAAATGTATGTCATGTCTATTTTCCTCAGCATGAGCAATAACTCTTGTTAAAGACGTTATCTGAGGTAGGGGACTAATAGTCAGAAACTGACTTGACCACTTATATCCAGATCACCTGGGTTTAAATTCAAACTATCCCACCACACTCCAAAATTAGAGAGTCAGTCACTGGAGTGGAGTTGAAAATCTGCCAACCTCTGAAATTTGAGAACTGCTGGACTAGAGAATCAGCTCTAATAGGGTGGCTATAGGGTAAGGATGACTACTGATCCTGTACTTTCTTCCTTCCTTACAAACTTGATGTTTGATAGTAGACACTTGTCTTAAGAAATGCCAAGCAAATTCTTGGTGCTCATTGCTGTCTTGTCTTTATCCTGTGGAGTTGGAGTGAGAGGGAGGAGTTGCTTTGGAAAGGACAGTGGCAGCTCTGGAATTTCCATGGAGGTCTTAGTTAACTATAACCTCATGAGAGGGAATGGGAAGTTAAAGCCTTTGTCTTGGAGCTATATTTGTACAGCAGGTATAGTTTAGATTTCTTTGGGGAGTAACTTTTTTAATAGTCTACTTGTCCCTAACCATTACCACTGCTTCTTGTGAGAACGTTTGATAGCAGTGAATTTTAGTCCTAAAAAAGTACAGATCTCTTTGTGTAATTCTGTTTGATTATTTATGTATTTAATTTTTTGAAATGCCTGCCTTCCTACAAACTGTTTCTACTCTTATGTGACTTTGCATGTTGGCCTTTTAATACCTTCTGTGGAGGCAATATAAAAAAGCATGCACATTTTGTAGATTTTTAACAATGCCTTTTTTGATAAAAGCAGAGGTTTATCCATTTTTGAGTGTGCCTAGGACTGTTAGTATCTTGGAACACAAGTTATGATTCTTAATATAAATCACTTTGGAAAGAATAAATATTAAGCAAATATCAAGTGGCATTAGAGGTAGTGTTGTTGATTAAGGTAAATTCTAGCCTATGGAATTTGACAGGAACAGGCCAGTTATTAGCTAAGTAATAAAATTTCTGTATTGGATTCCAAGCTCCTTTTCTTTTATTTTTCAGAAGCTTTTTGGTAAGCATTTTGCTTTAAATATTGCTCTTTTTCCTTTCATATCATGTAGTTAATTTGGCACTATGGGAATACAGGGACTACTACAATTTATCAAAGAAGCTTCTGAGCCCATCCATGTGAGGAAATATAAAGGGCAGATAGTAGCTGTGGATACCTATTGTTGGCTTCACAAAGGAGCTATTGCATGTGCTGAAAAGTTGGCCAAAGGGGAACCTACTGATAGGTAAGTTTGGACCTTATATTAATTCTTTGAGAATCTATAATCAGACTTAAAGTGCTTACCCCCATTCCTCCCAGAAATGGATTGTTCATTCAGTGCTAGAAGTTATTAAGAAATGAGAGTGTGTGTTTGAAAATATTGCCAAATCAGGGGTGACTTCTTTCTGTGACATAGACCTAGTTTTAGTTCTTTGTAATAAGCCAGAGAATATCTATCAGGACACCAATTGACAGATCCTTTATTCTTTACCTAAGATAAACTTTTTAGCAGTCTTTTGAAAATCCATGGTGATTCAGACTCTGTACTTTTTTTTTTTTATATATATTTATTTATTTGCTTTAGTTGTACACAATGCAATGCATTTATGTTTATGTGGTGCTGAGGATCGAACCGGGCCACGCATCTGCTAGGCGAGCGCTCTACCACTGAACCACAACCCCAGCCCCAGACTCTGTACTCTTATTAAAGGGTACAGACAACACACTGCTAATCTCTGGCAGCAAAACAAGGCAAAGGGACAGGATATTCTGACTTCCTTTTTATTTCACTTATGGCCAAAAAACGGTGGGCCATGTACACATCCAATCCCAGTTTTCTGTGATCTCATTTGAGGCAGATTCAATGTACTAATGCCCTCTATTTTTTAAATAGAAATATTGGAAAATCAAGCAAGTATAATTTCTGGACAGAGATTTTCCACAGGGATTTGTCCAATATTATGAGGTTTTTGGGGTTTTTGTTTTGTTTTTTTTCTTTTTAAATATATGATTTATCTCCTGGAGGAAAAACTCATGGATCTTAATAGTAATTAATTAAGCATAATGTATACTAGGTAAATTATATTAATCCTGTTAGTTTCCATAGAAGAAAGGTGGGGGAAGATAATCATTGATGAATGATGAGTGTTTAGGACTTTCAGGCCTGTCACATTAGTGTAACCAAAAGTTACCCCTAACTACAGTGTATGTGATCTGAATAAGCCTGGGTACTTCTACCACTCTAATTGCTGAAATGACTATTTCCATGCTGGGGATTAAACCCAAGGGTTTATGTGTGCTAGACATGCACTCTACCACTGACCATGCACCCTCAGCTCCAAGATAACTTTCTTTCTTTCTTCCTTCCTTCCTTCTTTCCTTACTTCCTTCCTTCTTTTCTTTCTTTCTTTCTTTCTTTCTTTGTACTAAGGATTGAACCCAGGGGCGCTTTACCACTGAGCTACATCCTACCCCTTTTCATTTTTATTTTAAGACAGAGTCTCACTGACTTACTTAGGGCTTCGCTGAGTTGCTAAAGCTGGTCTTAAACTTGGAATGCTCCTGTCTCAGCCTCCTGAATTGCTGGGATTACAGGCATAAATCACTGTACTTGGCCCCAAGATAATTTTTTTGAAAGCAATTTTGTTTTTCCCTGAATTTGAACAATTGCAATTTTAGTGAATGACTATAAGTTTTTATTACTACTTTCAATGTTTTTTTTAATCTTTCTTCATGGGGAAAAAAAGCTTTGTATCTATTTTTTTTGTAATTTTTGATTACTGATTGGAATAGGTGTTGAAAATACAGGCAATAATATCCTTTGTTATTAAAAGGTGAGAAATGAAATCCACAGAACCTGCCCTGTAGTCAGTGCTTGGTAAATATTAATTGAAATAAGAAGTTTTAGATTTTCAACTCAGTATATACTGGGTGTTTTAATTTTCCCTAGCAACTAAGAAGTCACATTTGGAGCTGGGCACAGTGGAACATGCCTGTAATCTCATCAAGTTGAGAGGCTAAGGCAGGAGGATTGCAAGTTCAAGGCTAACCTCCACAACTTACTGATACTCAATCTCAAAATAAAAAGGGATAGGGATATAGCTTAGTGATAGAGCACTCCTGGGTTCCGTCTCCAGTACCAGGGGAAAAAAATGTCAAATTTGGTATAATTGATCTTTCTTTTCCACCTTTGGATAGAGAGAGGTATTAGCCAAAAAGGTTACCACTTCAGAAAATTGGGATAAGCCTGAAATAAACCTTTATGATTATTATAAAGGTTGAGGTAGATCAGCGTGTGTTAACTTAGAAAGATGTGTGTGAAATATCTAAAGCAAAATGGCTTGTATTCTGTTAAGTAAAAAGAAAAAAACAAAAGTAGCCAGGCGCAGTGGCTCATACCTATAATCCTAGCAGCTCAGGAGGCTGAAGCAGGAGGATCACAAGTTCAAAGCCAGCCTCAGCAACAGTGAGGCCCTAAGCAACTCAGTGAGACCCTGTCTCTAAATAAAAAATACAAAAAATAGGGCCGGGGGTGTGGCTCAGTGGTTGAGTGCCCCTAAATTCAATCCCTGGTACCAAAAAAAAAAAAAAAGTAAGCTGGGCGCAGTATCACACGCCTGTAATCCCAGCACTTGGGAGGTTGAGGCAGGAGGATCATGAGTTCAAAGCCAGCCTCAGCAATGGCAAGGCACTTAGCAACTCAGTGAGACCCTGTTTCTAAATAAAATACAAAAAAGGGCTGGGGATGTAGCCCAGTGGTCGAGTGCTCCTGAGTTCAATCCCTGTTACCAAAAAAAAAGTAAGTGTCCTTTAAAATTATTTGCTTTCTCCTAATTTTTGCTTGATATTTTAATCAGTAGGTCCCAATCATTGTTCTGTACCATGCAGGTCCATTATCACTGGTCTACAACAAATAGAAAAATAAGTATAACGGAATGAGTATTTCCGTAAGATTCAATATCGAAGCTTATGTGTTTTCCTACTATATTCGAGCTAAAATGTCTTTCTCTTTATGAAAGGGTAGAAGTTTGTTGTTAATTGCTTTGTTCGAATAAAAAACTGAATGCAATACATGATCCTTGAATGGATCCTGGATTTAGAAAACTAGTAGCAATGGTATGCTGGAGCAACACATACAAGCTCACTATACATCATCTCTTCCCAACTCAGCATTTACTGACTCCATGTTGGTAGCTTATCCACCATTGTGAATAGTAGAATTCGCCTTAAGGGAATCAGTTACCCAACCCCCCAGAACTGGTTGTTATACATTTACTAGGACATCACTGGTATTGAGAAGCCTTATTGGGACTGCTGGATAAATTTTTTTTTTTTTTTTTTTTTTTTTTGGTACCAGGGATTGAACTCGGGGGCACTTGACCACTGAGCCATATCCCCAGTCCATTTTTGTATTTTTATTAGAGACAGGGTCTCACTGAGTTGCTAAGTGCCTCGCCATTGCTGAGGCTGGCTTTGAACTCGCGATCCTCCTGCCTCAGCCTCCCAAGTGCTGGGATTACAGGCATGCGCCACCGCGCCCGGCTTGTTGGATAAATTTTAATGTAGACTACATATTAGATAATATTTTGTATCACTGGTAAATTTCTTGGGTGTGGTATGATATTGTTGGAGAAATCAAGTGTTTCTTGTATTGTTCTTTCAACTTTTTTAGATTTTTAAATGATTCAAAAAAAGTTTTTAAATGGGAGAAGAGGGGTGAGATTGGAACAAAAAAATGTCAGAATCAGAAAGGTAAGATAAGGAAACCAAGTCTTGAATGTCTAAGGCAGGATTTGAACCCAAGTATAAGTTCAAGTTTCCATTTCATATAAAAACACTTGTTTTAAAAAATAAAGTAAAATCCTCTTTTCAAAATTGTCTTATTTGGTCTTAAATAGAGCAAAACTATTACTTTAAGAGATGCAAAACATTTAAATGTGTTTTTCTTTTTCCCCATAGGTATGTAGGATTTTGTATGAAATTTGTAAATATGCTGCTATCTCATGGGATCACACCTATTCTTGTATTTGATGGGTGTACTTTACCTTCTAAAAAGGAGGTAGAGAGATCTAGAAGAGAGTAAGTTGATTCTGTACTTAATATCTAACTTAACTGTGCTAAGGTTAGATGTTGTAGGCTATATTTTTTAAAATCTTAATTTGTTTAAGTTTTGTTTTATAATTTAGTAACATGAACACATTTCCTTAAATGTTCTGTTTGTATTAGGTCATTCTTAGTTTTTAAATAAATATCTCAGTTACTGCATTTTTGTTTGATAGCTGTGAAAATGTTTTGGTTTTTTGTTGTTGTTATTGTTTTTGGTTTTTTGGTACCGGTTATTGTTATTGAACTCAGAGGCACTTGACCACTGGGCCACATCCCCAGCCCTTTTTTGTATTTTATTAGAGACAGGGTCTCACTGAGTTGTTCAGTGCCTCTCCCTTGCTGAGGCTGGCTTTGAACTTTTGATCTTCCTGCCTCAGCCTCCCAAGTGCTGGGATTACAGGTGTGCCACTGCGCCTGGCTGTGAAAAACTTTTGACAATAATTGTGTGTGTGTTCACACACATGTGTCTATATTTTATTTATTTATTTGCTTATTTTGTGGTGCTGGGGATTGAATTCAGGGCCTTGTGCATGTGAGGCAAGCACTCTACCAACTGAGCTATATCCCCAGCCCAGTGTCTGTATTTTAAATCACTTGTTTTTGCTTAGAAGCCCAAAGGATCTGAGTTAATATTCTTGAGCATCTGGTTATGCACTTACAAATGAGTCAAACGTTTTTTAATTGTAGCCAAATTTCCTGAATTATACTCTTATTACAGTTTTTTTAAAAATATATATTTTATTTGTTTTAGTTGTACACAATGCCTTTATTCTTACGTGGTGTTGAGGATTGAACCCGGCCTGCGCACATGCTGGGCTCTACTGCTGAGCCACAACCCCACCCCTTATTACAGTTTTTCAAGGAAGCCTCTTAAATATTTTTTTTTTATATATTTAAAAAATATTCTTCCCTTGCAGAAGACGACAAGCAAATCTTCTTAAGGGAAAACAGCTTCTCCGTGAGGGGAAAATCTCAGAAGCCCGAGAATGTTTTACCCGTTCCATCAATATCACACATGCCATGGCCCACAAAGTAATTAAGGTAAGTGAATAGAAAAATAAAGCTAAAGAAACAAATGGCTAAGCTCATTTAAGCTACTTATAAGTTGTTCATTAATGGAAGGGCAAGAAAATCACAGGAGGAAAAATACCCTAGACCTAACCTCAAGTAAAGGGGTTAGAGGAAAAGGTGAATGTTACTATCAGAAGAGGAGTCCAATGGTTTCTAAGAGAGAAATCCCAAGGAATGAGTAAGGCCTTCCCTTTTGAGGTAAGTGACTTGGGTATATAAAACATCGAGGCATGTAGTTTGGTAGGAATGGAAGGGATGAATTCCTGGGGGTTTTCAGTCTCACCCCACTCATAAAATCTTTAGCACTTATTATAACTTGCACTTTTTTTAAAAAAATAGCACATCATAGTTGTACAAATTTATGGGATTCCGCTATGATATTTCCATGCATGCATACAACATGCATTGATCATGTCCAGCCCCGCACCCCTTTCCACACCCTGTTCCCACACCCTGCTTGTTTCCTATTAATCACCATTCTACTTTCAATGACTTGCACTCAAACCAGCCTCAGTGCCTCAGGCACTATGCCAACTCCTGTTCTCCTTAATCTGCTCCTGCTTAGAAGCTTCTTTCCTTTTTACCCTGAATCTGTGTCAGCTGCCCAGTCCCAGCCCTCAGGCCCCCCACCCTTTCCCTTTTTTTTTTTTTTTTTTTTAACCTGGGGTTTGAACCCTGGGGCACTTAATCACTGAGCCACTTCCACAGTGCTCTTTTTATTTTTTCTTTAGAGACAGAGTCTCTCTGAGTTCTTAGGACCTCTCTAAGTTACTGCTTTTCAAACTGCTTGGTAAAGATGGTATCAACATTTTTTAGGATATAGGTCTACTTTCCAGTTTATGAACTAAAATAAGCACTAAAAGTCTTGTGGCTGTTTCTTTTGTCTTCATGGGTTCAAGTGGAAAGTAAAGATGGGTTGCAGGAAAAGATGTGAAGTTTTAGAGGAAGCATGAGCTAGTTATAAGTTATTCATTAATGGGAGGGCAAAGAAGAGAGGATTTCTTTTGTGTGTAGTAGAAAAGAAGCCTGATTGAACACATATAATTGTACCAAAGGATGAGAGCAGGGCACCTAATAGACAAGAGAAAGAAAGGAGAAAAAAACCTAATTGCAGAGTTGCTGGAATTAATAGTACCAGGATGTTGATGCATCTTTCTACCTTTCTTAACTTCCCAAAACCTCTCCCTGGGCCTTGGGAGCTGTACCGTTGATTTGGAACAAGGAAGGTTCCTGGCAATGTCATTTAAAAAGTATTCTCCCCCTAGTGAATTGGCTTAAATATAATGATTAATGTTTATAGTTTTATCGGTGTATTATTAGGCAAACTTTTGTAGCCTGACAGGACAACCTATTACTTATGGGGAAAAATTTGCAAATCCTCAAACATAAATATTTTTGGAACATACATATAGCATTTTAAAGATGAAAGCTTTCTAATTTGAAATAATTAATTTTGTAGTTTGCAGGCATTCCCCTCCCCGCAAAAATATTTCTTTTCTACTAATTTGTAAATTTGTTTTTTACAAATTTCTTAGTGACTGGGTGCTTAGTATAAAATATGCTAGAACTAAAAGTAGTGAAATATTTCATTGGAAATGGTTTCTGAAAATAATATTAGCATGTGCATACTGAAACTTGTAGTACTAGCATATTGAAGCTAGTGGAAGTCATTTAGTGCTTTCCATATGCACTGCTGGAGATTCACTAAGATCTCTTTCACACAGGCTGCTCGCTCTCAGGGGGTGGATTGCCTCGTGGCTCCATATGAAGCTGATGCACAGTTGGCCTATCTTAACAAAGCTGGTATTGTACAAGCTATAATAACAGAAGACTCTGATCTCCTAGCCTTTGGCTGTAAGAAGGTACTTAACTACAATGCTATGTGTTACTTTTCTGTGTTGACAGGAGTAGTATAAATTAAGGAGCTGAAGTTTTTGCTCTCCAGGAATAATTATTTTATTTAAAATCTGCAATTCACATTTGTTTATATAATGTTCATAATTTTTAAAAATAACTTAAAAGTTCAGATAATCAAGACTTTTTTTCAGAGTAAGCACTAAAAATTGGAAGCAGTTGTTGTTTTGTCCAAATTATTTATTTATTTGTTTACTTGTTTGTTTATTCTTTCAGTGCTGGGAATGGAATCCAGGCCCTTGCACATGCTAGGCAAGCACTCTGCCACTGGACTACATCCCCAGCCTATAAAGTCCTTAATGGAATGTAGGCTTACCTGTTTTGGTTGCTAATAATAATACCAATATGCTGTATTTTTTTTCAATTGATTAAGTAAATTAACTAACTTATCTACTAATGATATGTTATACAGTTATTTGGAACTATGTATAACTGTTTAATGGAAAACTTCATCATGATATATTATTGTGGGTGACTAGAAGGATCCATATCAAAATGTTAATGTTAGATAACTGATAAATAAGAAATTATGGACAATTTCTGTTTTTTTCTTGAATTTCTATGTATCTCAATTTTCTAAATAAGCATGTATTACTTTATTTTTTTGATATTGTATTTTTTATACCTTTATTTTATGGATTTATAGAACCCAGTACTTCACATGTGCTAGGCAAGCACTCTACCACTGAGCCCCAACTGTAGCCCCAACATGTATTACTTTAATAATAAGAAAAGGTTAATTACTTTAAAATATAAAAGAAGGAAAAAAATGCCTTTTTTTTTTTTTTTTAAACATTACTATTTGATCACCATGATGATCTGTGGTGAAGAAGGGGAGAGAGGTTTTTATTTTTGTCAGAGTTGAGATAATCAAGTCCTGGCTGTATACCTGTCTAGTTCCACCCTGTGCTTTACCTAAATTTATTTGCAAATTTAGTAGTTTTTAAATCTGCCTGCCTCTCTTCTATATCTCAGTGTTACAGTTAAGAATAAGAAGGATTTCTTAGAATTATTGCTGTAAATTAGATACTGATAAATCAAAATGGCCATTCTAGGTATTAACATTTTACTTCCTTTTGAAGGTGATTTTAAAAATGGACCAGTTTGGAAATGGACTAGAAATTGATCAGGCTCGACTAGGCATGTGCAAACAGCTTGGAGATGTATTCACTGAAGAAAAGTTCCGTTACATGTGCATTCTTTCAGGCTGTGACTATCTCTCATCATTGCGTGGGATTGGTTTAGCAAAGGCATGCAAAGTACTAAGACTGGCCAATAACCCAGATATTGTAAAGGTAAGAGCTATTCACCAAGTTCCATATTCAATTTCTGAAGCAATTTTAAAATAATATTATTCTGTCAGTGTCCTACAAATGTTATTGAAAGGAGCAACTGGCTAAAACATTAGAACTTTGCTTTTAGCAATTAATAAAAATTGGAAGACCCCCATGTTTTTCAGCAATTGAAAAATTAGTAAGTTTAGCATGAAGACTACTTAGGGCAAAACATCTGAGGTAGGATTAATAATTTTTCTTTATGTAGATTATAGTTATTAATATTTACCAAATTAGGGGCTGGGGTTGTGGCTCAGTGGTAGAGCGCTCGCCTAGTACGTGCGCGGCCCGGGCTTGATCCTCAGCATCACGTAAAAATAAAGGCATTTATTAAATAAATAAATATTTTAAAAAATATTTACCAAATTAGAAATTAAAACAAAAATTTAAATATTTATTAAATCACTTAAACTTAATATAAACTCATTAAAGGTTAACATAAATCACATGCCTTTATTAAAAAAATCCTTTTTTAAAACATAAAAGTTAAGAGAGAGGAATTCTACATTTATCAAATCTCTGTAACATGGCTTAAAAGAAGACAGATGAATTCTCATCTATATCTTTATTCAATCTCATTTGATATCAGGTGGTAGTTATCTTCTGAGAAATTAAGACAGTGGACATCACCACTATATAGTTTCTCTGATGCCTTTACCTTAAAAAATATACCGGTATTGTCACTGGGTGGTGTAGTTCAGGGATAAAAAACTTGCCTAGCATCCCCAGTACATCAAAAATAAAATAAATAAACAAATAACCCTACATTAAGGGAGGCTCACTTGGATAGTTTTCTAAAACCCTTAGAGTTTACAGAGGAGAGATCCCATTTTCTATTTTCAAGAGTACAAACATGAGTCCTCAGGGCTAAGGGTGATATAGCATAATGGAAAGATCTCTGGGTTGGGAGATAATGGCCTAACTGGGAGTAGAAAAACATGCCTCAGCTAGCCTGTGACTCCAGGATCTTTGGTTCTCTGGGTCTGCCCTTTATCTCTGAGCTTGATATGCATCTCTTAATGACAGGGTACATTCTAAGAAATGTCTTAGTCAATTTTGTCATTATGCAAACATGATGGGGTATTACTACACAAACTAAGATGTTTCTGATGTCACTAGATGATATAATCTTGTGGGATAACATATATATATATATATATATATATATATATATATATATATATATAACATATATATATATGTGGGGTTCTTTTTTTTTTTTTTTTTTAATTAACACACCATGATCATAGTTTTATTCCAGAGATATAAGATTGGTTCAATATATGCAAATCAGTAAATGTAATATACCACATACATAGAATCAAGGATAAAAATCACATGATCATCTGTAGGTATTCTTTTTTTTTTTTAATTCGAAGTTGTTGTATATAATAGTAGAATGCATTACAATTCATAATACACATAGAGCACATTTTAACATATGTCTGGTTGTACACAAAGTATATTCATACCATTCGTGTCTTCATACATGCACTTAGGGTGACCCAGCCATCCCACTCCTGGGTCTATACCCAAAGCACTTGAAAAACAGCATACTGGGCTGGGATTGTGGCTCAGCGGTGGAGCGCTCGCCTAGCACGTGCGCGGCTCAGGTTCAATCCTCAGCACCACGTACAAATAAACGCATTGTGTACAACTAAAGCAAATAAATAAATATTAAAAAAAAAAAAAAAACAGCATACTACAGGGACACAGACACATCAATGTTTGTAGCAGCACAATTCACAATAGCTAGGCTGTGGAACCAGCCTAGATGCCCCTCAGTAGATGAATGGTTAAAGAAAATGTGGTATATATACACAATGGAATATTACTCAGCAATAAAAGAGAATAAAATAATGGCATTCACAAGTAAATGGATGAAATTGGGGACTATAATGCTAAGTGAAGTTAGCCAATCTCAAAAATCCAAACGCCGAATGTTTTCTCTGATATAAGGAGGCTGATTCATAGTGGGGTTGGGATGTGAAGCATATGTGGTCTCTTATTTGCAGTATATGACTATAATATTTAAGATCTTTCCCATCCTAAGGCATCCATGACCAATAGAAGTTAGATGTCTACTTAGTTTTTAAAATGCAATCTTAAAAAAATGATCTAAGAATATTTGAGTGGGGGGTTTTTAAAAATATTTTTTCAGTTGTCAATGGAACTTTATTTTTATTTATTTATATGCCGTGCTGAGAATTGAACCCAGTGCCTCCAGCCCCCTTAAGTGATTTTTGTTCTCAAGTTTCATGTATTGTTTGTATTTTGTTTTCTAAAAGATGAAAGGAACTGTCTAAAAGATGAATTACAGGGGCTGGGGTTGAGGCTCAGTGGTAGAGCTCTCGCCTAGCACATACGCGGCCCGGATTCAATCCTCAGCACCGCGTTAAAAATAAACACATTGTGTACAACTAAAGCAAATAAATAAATATTTTTTTAAAAAAAAAAGATGAATTACATATCTTCAATTTACGCCTAGAAACATAAACATGATATATAACTGATTTGTTAGTCATTCAGGTTAACAATAGAAAAACCAAAGAAAATGCTGGTTATGAGAC
Organism: Tamias sibiricus; assembly: GCA_025594165.1. Classification (NCBI taxonomy): domain Eukaryota; kingdom Metazoa; phylum Chordata; class Mammalia; order Rodentia; family Sciuridae; genus Tamias; species Tamias sibiricus. The sequence goes on along the minus strand of CM046669.1, from coordinate 64,587,029 downwards.
CAAAATTTTAAGTGATAGGACATGGTTGTGTTTGCCAGTGGTTTTTTTAATGCAGATGAAAGCAATTGGTTTTTTGGTCCCCGCTCATGATTCTCTGATGTAAATCAGTCAGTCCTGGGGATTACATGTTCTCTCTTCTTTAGTTGCAGATAAAATATTTTTGCATCCATTGTTAGGTTATCAAGAAAATTGGACAGTATCTCAAGATGAATATAACAGTGCCAGAGGATTACATCAAAGGATTTATTCGAGCCAACAATACTTTCCTTTATCAACTAGTTTTTGATCCCATCAAAAGGAAACTTGTCCCTCTGAATGCCTACGAAGATGACATTGATCCTGAAACACTAAGTTACGCTGGGCAGTATCCTTTCTGAATCACAATGGTAGAATTTTGCATTTCTTTTTTCATTATTATGACAATGATAATTTTTTTTAGTGAGATTCAGTAAAAAAAAAAAAAAGAAGAAGAAAATTTGTGTATTGTTTTTTTGCTTTTTAAAAATTTTTTAATTTGTTTTAATTAGTTATACATGACAGTAGAATGCACTTATGCACTGTGATAATACATAGATGAAATATAATTTCTCATTTTTCAAAGTGTACATTTTTTTTTTTTGCTTTTTTTATAGTGAAAATGTCATTATCTTGTTTATTTTAATTACTGTGCTGGTGAAAACTTCTTTATAAATCTTATGCTCATCTACCATAGTATATTAATTGTTTACATTGACTTGACAGAGCTAGGCACTGGGTCAGTCACTTATGGCACTCATTCCAAAGGAGGCACTTAAAAGAACCCCTGATTGCAAACAAGCTTGATTTATCTGGGCATGTAAGTGGATGTCCTCCCACAGCCACTGGCACTCATGCTGATGCAGATCCCTGAGTCTATAGGTGATTCCCTGGACTTCCCCTATATCTCCCTAGAAAGGGGGCAAGTGCTGACCTGGGCCTTTGCTATAGAAGATGTTCTACTACAGGGACAGATTGAGACTAGCCGGCTATGCCTGTGGTTGCAGTGATGCTGGTATGGAAAGAAGGATCCATTTAAATCATAAATCTTCAATATTTTCAATGACAATCAAAAACATTTTCCTATTGTTTTATTTGATTAGTTTTTAATGTAGACATATTTCCTTAATCTTACCAACCTAGGTATGTTGACGACTCTGTAGCTCTTCAAATAGCTCTTGGAAATAAAGATATAAATACTTTTGAACAGATTGACAACTACAATCCAGACACTGCTACGGTAAAATTTTAATGGCTACTACATAAAAGCACATTTTTAGTTATGTCTCAAAAACCATGATTAAAGACTTATCTTAGCCGGGCGCGGTGGCGCACGCCTGTAATCCCAGCACTTTGGGAGGCTGAGGCAGGAGGATCGCGAGTTCAAAGCCAGCCTCAGCAACGGCGAGGCACTTAGCAGCTCAGTGAGACCCTGTCTCTAAATAAAATACAAAAAAGGGCTGGGGATGTGGCCCAGTGGTCGAGTGCCCCTGAGTTCAATCCCTGGTACCAAAAAAAAAAAAAAAAAAATCCTGGTACCACAAAAAAAAAAAAAAAAAAAAGACTTATCTTTGTTTACTAAACATCTTTGAAGTATTTCTGTATCAAGGCACTGTGCAGAGTATACATTGAATCAACTTGATCCTAGAGAAGTTATAAAGAACCTAGGTATATTGGTCGGGTTTGTTGTTTTTTGTTTGTTTGTTTTAAATATTTATTATTTTTTTTAGTTATAGGTGGACACAATATCTTTATTTTATTTTCATGTGGTGCTGAGGATCGAACCCAGTGCCTCATGCATGCTAGGCAAGTGCTCTATCTCTGAGCCACAAGCCAGCCCTGTTTTTGTTGTTGTTGTTGTTTTTAAATTAGTAAATGACCTCATTGTATATTACCAAACATGTAGACTTTAGTACTTTAGTACTCATGATCACATTTGGTGCCTTTTTTTGTCATCTCACCCTATTCAGCTTCTGTAGCATTTGGCATTGTTGAAATCCCAAATCTAGTAACATTACCATTGAGAATATAAGCTCTTTTTTCAATCATTTGTAATTGAATGAAGTCATTGAGTATCCCTGCTGTGAGTCTTTGAATCTTTTTTTGTTTTCTTCATTATACATATCCCTTTAGATGCTGTCCTGTTACTCTTCCTTTCTCTTCATATTCCTGTTCATATTCTGTTCTTCTGTTTATATTTATTCCATATAAGTTCTTTTAGTTATAACATTTATGCAGAGAGCTCACATATGTTTGTACCTTTACCCCAATTGCCTGCCTGTGTACCAGGCTCATAATTCCCTTTGTGATTTGGTCTCTACATAAATGGTTTCCTGTAACTTAAAATCTATCCCGTAGTCAAAACTGAACTCTACATGGTTTATCAGCTTCTCTTAATAACATTTCTTGTGTTTTTATTTTTACATATTTATTTCCACATAATATTATATATCTTTTATTGTTTATTTTCTCTTTTTCCCCAGTAGACTATAGTCTTTATAAAGGTGTGGTTTTGTGATCTTCATTGCTGTACTGTATTTACCACATTTCTTTGTTGGCATGAGTGAAGGTCTGTTACATGGTCTCTATAATTTCCTCAAACTAGAAAACTTGAAAATAAAGTTTAGCATTCTTTTGATTGCTAAAACTTCTCGCTTCTTTTAGCTTTCTTTCTGGTTGATATTTTCTATTTTCTCCTAGCACAGGTTTTTTCCCCCTCGCTTACTAATTCAGTCCTTTACTAAGCACTGTGATGACATAGTTAAGTTAGCTAGGGTTCTGGAATATAAAGAAAAATAAACTACTCTCCTTGCCTATAATGTGTTCATTTTCTGGAAAAGGGAATTTGGTTATATAGAGAGAAATGTGGAGAGTGGTATAATAGAGATATATTCTAGGATCTGTGGAAACAAACGGCTTAGACCTAACTCCATATGAGAAGAGAATGCTTCCTGATAATAATAACAGTTTTCGACACCTATTATATTTCAAATGATATTTTAAGTACCTTCGACATAGTAACTGATTTATATTTCAACAAGCCTCTGAAGTCAGTACTATTCTCACTTTATAGACAATTAGAGAAAAGTTGGGTAATTTGCCCAAGTCACACATTGAATAAATAGGAGAACTGTGATTCTAAAGTAGGCATTCCAGTATCTGCTCAAAGAGAAACCAGTGTGTGTCCTTGGTTTGCATGAATTAGCAGGGGTTTTCAAGGGTGAGTGATTTCAGGTCAAAGAAAACATCATGTGTAGTAGAGGATAAAATACTAAGGGATTTTTTTGTGTTGTTCATTATGGACGGACCAAGAATGACTTACAGAACTCCTTGAAAAGGACAAAGCAGTGAACCTGGAGAAAATGCTCACTGACAAACTGGTGACAAGTTGAGCATTTAAATAATCATGCCAGGTGAGGTGGCACACACCTATACCCAGCAACTCAGGAGGCAGAGGTAGGAGGATCAGCCTCAGGAACTTAGCAAGACCCTGTCTCAAAATACAAAATAAAAAGGACTAAGGGTGTAGCTCAGTGGTAAAGTACCCTTGGATTTAATCTCTGGTACCAAGAAAAAAGAAAGAGAGCACCATAGTCCTCATCATAATAATACCAAAAAGAGAGCTGTATGTTCATCAACTCAAATTATGTAAACTTCATACTCAGATTGCAGTTTTTTTATTTTGTCTTCTAATCTGCTGTCCAGCATGGTACCCACTAACCACATGTGGCTATTCACATTAATTAAAATTAAAAGTTTGGCTAGGAGTATATCTCAGTGGTAAAACACTTGCCTAGCATAAGCAAGGCCCTGAATTTGATCTCCAGCAGCACCAAAAAAGAAAAAGAAAAAAAAAGATAAGAAAAACAATCTGTTGCTATTTTAATTTTTCAGTTGCATTGGCTGCCTTTCAAGTGTATCATTGCAGAAAATTCTATTGAATTTTAAGATTTGTACCACATCTAAGAATTCCTGTAATTATACTTTTAAAAAAGATTTGTATTATCAATATAACCTAGTATCATTCTGTAGAACATTAAATGTAATTTTTTAGGACATTTTCTTTGGCTGTTTGCATCATCTCTGTTTGCTTTGAAGGTATTTATCTGTTTATTTTGGTCTTTTTTATGGTAGAAACATTCTTTTTTCTAATCATGTTTGAGAGAGACTGAAAAGCTCATTGGAAACTTTGTGTGGATGAAAGGCTTATAGTCTTAGACTTTACTCTCCGGTGGTTTTGCTTTGTAAATTCTTTGGTGTCAGAGAATGTTTTCTCTGCACAGTTACATTTTCCAAAAGGGAATCCTCCAGTGTCTACTTAAAGTATATAAGCCTCTGGGTTCAATCCCAAGCACCACCAAAAATAAAAAAATTTTTAAAAAAAGGAAAAAAGTATATAAACCTGGCTCTGCAATTTATTTTTATTTATTTATTTTTTATTTTGTGCCAGGGATTGAACTCAGGGGCACTCAACCACTGGGCCACATCCCCAGCCCTTTTTTATATTTTATTTAGAGACAGGGTCTCACTGAGTTGCTAAGTGCCTCGCCATTGCCGAGGCTGGTTTTGAACTCGTGATCCTCCTCCCTCAGCCACTGCGCCCAGCCCTGGCTCTGCATTTTGAGAGCAAGATAGTAAGAGTGAATTGGGGCAAGTTGAGTGATTCCTCACCATTTAATATTTAGCTTTTCATTTCATATTGTTTCTAGAGAAAAAGGATATCTCCATCTTCTAAAATGCCTACTGTTTTATGTTTGTTTCTAGGTTGCAAAAGTCCAATTGTGTGGTTGTGAAGTTGGTAGTGTTAGCTGACTGTATAGTCAGGTTGGTGTTGGGGACCCAGCAAATAACAACCCCTTTTCAACCCTTCCCCATCTTTGGCCTTCAGGGTCCCTTGTGCCTTAAATTCTTGAGCTTTTCTTCAGTTTTTTACAGGTGGAATTGGCTTCTCAATGGTATTCTCTTCTGTCAATATTTAGGTTTAGTATCTCTTCTGCTAAGTCTTTTGACATGTTTATCTTTTATCTTCTGTACTGAGGAAGTCTCTGGTGTAGTGTAGAATTTTCTTTACTACAGAAGATAGAATATGGATAAAAGTACCTCAAAATGTTATTGCAGTTAGAGTTTGTGCTTGTGTTTCCTGTCCTTACTGTTTTGTGAAGTGATTATTGAAAGAAAGGGTCTGAAAGTGTTCCCTCTATGCTTTATGCATTTGAATTAATGATACTATAATTTCATCAGGAATGATTCTTAAGTTTTTCATTTCAGAAAGTCAAAAATGGTTGTATTAAATATGTCTAGTTTTGAACAGCAAGGTTATGGCTTATTAAAACAACCATCCTTCATAAGCCCAAATCCCTGTCTAATCCTTCCCCTTTTCATAGAAAAAGTCATTGTACACCAAACTAATTAATTTTTTTAAAAAACATTTATTTATTTGCTTTAATTATACACAATGCCTTTATTTTTACGTGGTTCTGGGGATCGAACCCGGGCCGCACACGTGCTAGGCAAGCGCTCTACCGCTGAGCCACAACCCCAGCCCCTCAATTTTTATCTAAATTTATTCTTCCCTGTCTGATTTTCTACTAATCTATTTCTGTTTTTTTTTTTTTTTTCTTTCAATAAAACCATCAGTGGAATATAATGCCAGGAACCATACTGCTAAAGCTATTTTAATACTCATTTCCTTAATTACATTATATTCCTTATTAATTCTCAATATCCTGACTAATGTCTTCTTGGTTGATTTATACTTATTTCCCTTTTTTCTTTTTATTTAAGTGCAACTTAGATTTTAGTTTATGTGGGAATTTATCACCTGGATTCATGCCTCCAGAGATGACATTTTTTTGTATTTTAACTCCCCCACCCTACACACACACACTTTGGTTGTCCTTTTTAAAATAAGAGTATCATTAACATCCTTTCAGCAGATCATTGTCTTTGAAAATGTGTTGTAATTGGGAAGAATTCATATTAGCATTAAAAGTGATTGCCAATACCAGCTGCATCAAGCCAAGCCCATTCTCAAAAACTTTCACATGATTCATTGTAGACCACAGTAGCTTTTTATTTCTCACTATTATCCACTAAAGATGGCACCTGGTATGGATCTAATAGAAACTAGTGTTATGTAACCTTGATTGTTTTGGGTTGAACTCAGCCACTTTCTAGAGGTAGAATAGTTGATTACATTAAAGTACATGATTTTATGATCAGGTGCATTTTAAAAGTTACATATATGATTATTTGTAGACCTATTGCCAGATAATTATTTAACTAATTAATATTGTGTATTGAAATAGTATTCTAATTTAAAGGTAACTTTTTTCTGTCCACACTTTTTCAATTGCAATCTCATTTCTTACACTATTCATCTTAGGAAAATTTGTTTTTTTTATTTCTTACAAATGAGTCAATAGAATGGCTTAAGTCTCATTAGAAGAAAAGCAGACTTGGGAACACAAGACACATTTAATGGAAAATATAGGACTAGCTAAAAGTATAAAATGTTATAAGGGACAGATACTTCAAACCTGATCTTTTTAAGGATAATTTATTTACTTATAATCTATGTTGTTACAGAGGAAAAATAATTGATTATTTTTCTCCTTTAAGTAACCTTTTTTCTTTTGTAGTCTGACCTATCAAGAAGTCATAGTTGGGACAACAAAACATGTCAAAAGTCATCTACTGTTAATAGCATCTGGCATAGGAATTACTGCCCTAGACTTGAGTTGGATAATGTTTCAGGTGCTGCACAACTGAAGGAAAATCCAAGTACTGTGGGCATTAAACAAGTGATTAGTACTAAAGGATTAATTCTTCCAAGGAAATCATCCATGGTGAAAAGACCAAGAAATGGTATGTATTTAATTTTTCATAGAATACTAGTAAGTATTGGTCATATTTAAGAAATTTTTGTCAAACCCAAGATTGCTAAGATCTTCTGTTTTTTTGTTTTGTTTTTTATTTCGTGGAGTTTTTATAGTTTTGGCTCTTATATTTAAGCCTATGATCCATTTTGAGCTAATTTTTTATATATGATGTGAGGTAATCTTACCTTGCATATGGCCATCAAGTTGTTCCGATTTCATTGGTTTAAAAGTTTTTTTTTCCCCTCAATTAATTGCCTTGCCACCATTACTGCAAATCAGTTGACCATATAAGTGTGTGTCTTTTTTAACTCTGTTATTCTGTGTTTTGCTATCTTTACCAATTGTTACATCAAATATATGTAGTTATAGTACATTTTGAAATCGGGTAGTATAAGTCTCCTGAGTTTGTTCTTCTGTTGAAAAGCTGCTCGTGTTGTTCTGTTAGAGCTAGCTCGTTAATTTCTTTAAGAAACAAAAAAAGCTGTTGGAATTTAATTGGATTGGTCAATCCATGTGGAGAAAGTTAACATCTTAACAATGTTGAGTTTTCTAATCCATTTAAGCCTTTATTACTCTCTAATTTATAGTATAGATATCTTACACATCTATTGCCAAATTTATCCTTATACTTCAGATTATTAATGCTTTAATAAATTGTATTTTTATTTCAATTTCACGTTCATTGCTAGTATATAGAAATGCGGTTGATTTTTATATGCTAATTGGTGTTGCTAAAATCACCCATTAGTTCTAGTATCTCTTTTGTAGACTCTAGGATTTCTACATAGATGATCATATCACTTATGAATAAAGACAGTCTTGCTTTTCCTTTTCTAGTTTAGGTGCCTTTTATTTATTTTCTGGAATATTAGAACCTCCAGTAAGATGTTGAACAGAAGTACTAAGAGGGAGCCAGGCATGGTAGGGCATGCCTAACTCCAGCTACTCTGGAGGCTGAGGCAAAAGGATCTTGAGTTCAAGGCACTTTAGCAAGACCCTATTTCAAATAAGAAGGACTAGGGATGTATCTCAGTGGGAGAGGAAGACTAACAACAAAAACAAAACAAAGCCTTTGCAAAATTTTAGTACATGCTTTTATTTTTAAGCTAGGTATAGATTATATGCATTTGGCCAAGACATTTTGATTTCTTATGAAGCCAAGTCTTTTTCATGATATCTCTGAACCTTTGTTTATTCACATGAAATGGGAACAACATATGTCATATAGCATAAAAATATGTGTGAAACAGTGAATAAACCATAATTTCCCCCCCCCCTTTTCTTCCACTACAATAAAGATAGGCTATTTATTTTCTGTGAATGGCTTATTATCAGTGAATTCTTTTTTTTTTTTTTTTTTTGGTACCGGGGATTGAACTCAGGGGCACTCGACCACTGGGCCACATCCCCAACCCTTTTTTGTATTTTATTAGAGACAGGGTCTCACTGAGTTGCTAAGTGCCTCGCCATTGCTGAGGCTGGCTTTGAACTCGCGATCCTCCTGCCTCAGCTGCCCAGGTGCTGGGATTACAGGTGTGCGCCACCGCACCCAGCAGTGAATTCTATTTTTTTATTTTTTAAGATATTTATTTATTTGTTTTAGTTGTACAAGATGCCTTTCTTTTTATGTGGTGCTGAGGATCGAACCCAGGTCGCACACGTGCTAGGAGAGCGCCCTACCGCTGAGCCACAACCCCAGCCGGGCAGTGAATTCTTTATGTTACACTAAGTCTGCTTCTCTCTCTTTTTTTTAATATTTATTTATTTGTTTTAGTTGTACACAGTGCCTTTATTTTTACGTGGTGCTGAGGATTGAACCCCAGCCACGCATGTGCTAGGCAAGCGCTCTACCGCTGAGCCACAACCCCAGCCCCTAAGTCTGCTTCTTTATAATTACGATTTATCGATGGATTTTGTCTCCTAGGTGTGCACATGCACACATACACACAAATACTAGAATAAGTTTAATCCCTATGTTTATGACATTCCTACAGGTACCAGTGATAACAGTTATGACTTTTATAAATTTCCTAAGCAAATAGTTTCTTATCAAGGTTGTGTTTTAGATGTAATACAGTTTTTAAATAATTGTACAACTGCTACAGCGAGTACAATTGTTGAGAGGTGATCTACTTACCACAGAATACAGTAAAATTTATAGTTGTGGCATTCTTTCAGTCCTTCATTCAGAAACTATGCTTTTATATGCAAACTAAGATTGCATTCGTTTTTTATTAGCATTCTTGTCATTTTGCTGGCATTTACCAAGTTTATAATTGAGTTCCTTGAGTTGCTATTGAACCAAGTACAGTTATATTTTAAACTCAAGTGTGGGTTACGTTACCCTTGTTATGGTAATCTCAGTTCATATTAGTCCTGCCTGTTAGGTTTTTTTAATCTTTGTGTTACCATCTAGTATATGGCTCATTTGAAAATTAAATATATATGGCCTCCTATGTTTTAAAGTTTTGGTTAAAGCCTGTTTATATAATGTTTAGCTGAATTGGAGAAAGTACAGGAATCTAGAGCATGTTAGACCAGTTTCTTTTCAGACCAAGCATTGATAGTAGTCTTTTAGGCTATAGAAATGCTGCAGATCCATATAACTAATACATAATGGGTACTGCTCTACATTGTCCCCTAGGATAGTATGAGAGAGACTGAGGTATCTTGCTGAATTCGAGATATGCATACCTTCTGGAATTCCCCTAAACAACTAGACTACAAGCCTCATCATAACAAGAAGATGAGTCTGTTGCTGTTGCTTCTTGGAGAAGCCTTACTAGGTGTCCTAGGATACTTGTTTTTTCTTTTTCTGAAAGACTTGTAATCTCCCACATAATGAGCAGACTTAGCCAGGGATCAAGATCAAGTTTACTGATCTATAACTTGAAATTTGAGTAGTACCTTAGTGCTATTTCTATGTCCTGATTCTCAGGCTTTAACTTATTAAACTTATTCAAACTTATTAAATTAGACTTATTAATGTATTAGACTCATTCCGTCTTACAACTATTGCAGTACCACAGAATGCACTAGATAGACAGTAGTTTTCTTGGGCCTCTTATCTAGGTAATAACAATTAGATGTTTAGAGCAAAAATCACTTTTGACAATGTGTGAGCCACATTTACTTTAAAAACTATAAAACAGATGGTATGGATAAATAGCTGCTGGTTTTATTGGAACATTTAAAATAAATTATTAATTACGTATTTATCTGTGAATCGCCTCTCATTTTATTTACATATAAAATTAGGCCTTTATTATAATAAGCATATAACCATATAAAATGTGTCCTGAAATTTTGATGAGGGTATTTTCATATAAAATCATACAAATCATTGACATTGAATTTTAACCAGTTTGGAAATTGTAAAACACAGTCCAGGGAATTGTTTTTGAGTCATTCTCCTGTTTCCTTTTGTGAAACATAGTTTTAAAAAAGTAAGACTTCAGCCGGGCGCGGTGGCACACGCCTGTAATCCCAGCACTTTGGGAGGCTGAGGCAGGAGGATCACGAGTTCAAAGCCAGCCTCAGCAATGGCGAGGCACTTAGCAACTCAGTGAGACCCTGTCTCCAAATAAAATACACAAAAGGGCTGGGGATGTGGCCCAGTGGTCGAGTGCCCCTGAGTTCAATCCCCGGTACCACAAAAAAACAAACAAACAAACAAAGACTTCAGCCAGGCGCAGTGGCGCACACCTGTAATCCCAGCACTTGGGAGGCTAAGGCAGGAGGATCAAGAGTTCAAAGCCAGCCTCAGCAATGGCGAGGCACTTAGCAACTCAGTGAGACCCTGTCTCTAATAAAATACAAAAAAGGGCTGGGGATGTGGCCCAGTGGTCAAGTGCCCCTGAGTTCAATCCCCGGTACCAAAAAAAAAAAAAGTAAGACTTCACTTTTAGGACAGTGGTACAAACCATGAAGTCAAAGCCAAATCTCTAAGACTTATGGATACTTTTGTTTTTATTTAGAAGAGCTGTCAGAAGATGATCTATTGAATCAGTATTCTCTCTCATTTACAAAGAAGATCAAGAAAAATAGCTGTGAAAGTAATGAATCATTGAACTCTTCTGAAAAATTTGTGCCTGCCCTGGAAGATAGAACTATTCATATAAAAACCTTAAACACACCGCCTCAGACAAGAAATAAATTTGCAATATTTTTACAGAGAAAAAACAAAGAAAGTGGTGCAGTTGTGGTTCCAGGAACTAGAAGCAGGTATAGATACGTCTTCAAAATGTTGTTTATCTTATATATTATGTAATGGATTCATATTTATTTTGTCTTGAGTTAACATTGACTTTAAAAGCCAGGTAGGCATAGGACCTGCCTTAGTGTGTCTACCATTTTTATCATATACAGACATTTCCCAACACATGAGGGTTTGACTTAGAATTTTTGGACTCTGGCTGTGTGAAAGTGATATGTATTCAGTATAAATGATACTTTTGAGTTTTTCGGAGGGCTTTATTCAATTTTGTGTGTCTTTTTGGAAGTATATTAAGATACAGATAACTGTAGAGTTGTAATATTAATACCATGCTGGGTGTTATGGTTCAAAAATGAGAAAGACAGTTTTGTTTTTGAGACATTTGTGGTCCAGTTGGAAAAATAGGTACATAAACAAAATTTTTCATTCATCTTTGCAGTGTGGTCATTAAAACACATAGAAAGTGTTCTGGGGGCACCAAAGGGCAGTGTTTAGAAAGCATGAGTGTTGGATGTTGCTGGTAGGGTGAAGCAGACAAAGACTGCAGCCAAGCACCTTCCCAGTAGAGCCAAAGAGCTTGAGCAGAGGTTAGGGAATGGGAAGCAGCATGGGGTATGGCACAACTAACTTACTGTGAATAGTTGCCATTATTACTACCAGAAAGCAATCTGGGAAAAGGGAGGTGAAGAGGCAGCAGTAGTAAGTGGGTGCCAGCTCATGAAAGGCTTACACGTCAAGCTATCAACGTTTAGTCTTCTTTAGAGGTGATGGGAAACATTTAGAGGGTTTTTTATTGGAGAGGATTGTGATTTGATTCTCATTTTAGATAGACCATTGTGAGCACCCAGTGAAAACAGGTTTGAGAGGACCAAACGTGGAACACAAAGATCAATTGGACTGTTCCCATAGTCCCTGTAAAGGATGATGAGATTTTGAAAAGAAATTACAATTTGGGGATTAGGAATTTAGACCCCTGAGTCAGACCTCTTGGATTTGAGTCCTGTATTGTTCATGAGATGTTTGACTTGGGCAAGTTTACTTCTAGGTGTTTTACTTTTCTTTTTGGAAGAATAGAGCTTTCCAAAGTGTTGAGTTCAGTTCAGGCAACTTCCCTGTTCTGTTAATTAAACTTTGGGACATTGAAATGGGCCAGGAGAGACTATTGGATAGAAAGTGTTATTCTATTCACTTACCTCCCAGCCTACAAAAATAAAAATAAAATAAAATAAAAAGAAAATGGATCTAACCGTTGCAACAACCCCAGTATTGTTGAGATAATTAATTAAATGAGTTATTTTAAGTAAATTGCCTGAGACAGGACCTGATGGTAAACACACAATAAAAAACATTTTCTTGGCTTTAGATGGTTGTACTGTGTTAGTGCATATTCTGTTGCTGTAACTGAATACCATAGACTGAGAAACTTAAAAAGAATAGAAGTTTATTTAGCTCATTATCTTAGATTTAGTTCATTATTTTAGATTTCAGCCAACACTTACTAAAGGAGGTATATTCTCTTTAAGTTTCTTTCTCCTTCTCTTCTTTCCCTTTCTTTCTTCCTCTCCCTCTTTTTCTTTTTCTTTCTCCTTTCCTTCCTTCCCCCCTTCTTCTTCCCCTCCTTCATTCTCTCTCTCTCCTTTCTTTCTCACTCCACCCCCTTTTTCATTCTGCAGTATTGGGGATTGAACCTAGGGTCTCACAAGCAATGAACTGCATCACAAGCCACTTTTTATTTTATTTTTAGACAGTCTTACTAAGTTGTCCAGGCTACCCTTGAACTTGAAATCATGATGCTTCAGCCTCCTGAATAGCTGGGACTATAACTGTACACCACTATGCCCAGCTAGAATAGATGTTTTTTAAACACAGAAATTCTCTTGAATCAATCCTCTGCAATAATGATACTTATCTACTGATCTTTTTTTTAATATTTATTTATTTGCCTTAGTTATACACGATGCATTTTTTTTTTACATTTATTTATTTACTTTAGTTGTACACAATGCAATGCATTTATGTTTACGTGGTGCTGAGGATTGAACCCGGGCCGCGCACGTGCGAGGCGAGCGCTCTGCCGCTGAGCCACAACCCCAGCCCATGATGCGTTTATTTTTACATGGTGCTAAGGATCGAACCCAGGCCACGCACATGCTAGGCGAGCACTCTACTGCTGAGCCTCAACCCCAGAACCTCTACTGATCTTTTTTTTTTTTGGTGTTTGTTAAGCACTCTACAACTGAGCTATATCTCGAGCCTTTGTTGGAGTTCTTTTAAGAATTTTTTAAAGCTGCTCCACTGAACAATAATATTGCTTTAGTAATAACAGAATTTAATGATTAATTTGCAAGTTTTTATATTTAAAATAGCAGAAGTTGATAGGGTATAAAAAATTAACAGATGATTTGATGCTAGGAGTAAAAGATGAGAGGTAATTGGCTAATTTATTTCCTTTTCTATAAAATATGAGAAAACAGTTGAAAATTGACCTTTTTGTGTTATTCATGTGTATCACTACCAACCATGTGTTAGCTGTTCTCTTTGGTACAATGGAGGATACAGACACATGGACAGAACCCACTCTAAAACAGCTCACTTTCTCTTTGGGAATTAAAAGAGTTATGGCTGAGGATTCAGCTCGGTGGTGTCACCTTGACTAGCCTGGGCTAGGCCATGGGTTCCTTTCCCAGCAGTGCAATAAATAGAGAGGTTAGGGGAGATAACACCTATGTAATGATAGGTCTAGATAAAATATGGAAATTTCAAATACATGTATATAGAGAACTATTTTTAGAAAGGCCTGTTTAAAAATTCATTGTATAAATAAATTCTAAATGTGAACATTGGCATAATAAAAATTGAGCTTTGATTGAAATTCAAGCTCTATATTGCCTTTATTTATAAAATTATGTGTATTTTAAAGGAACTAGACCATTACTCCATTTTGAATCTTGTCATCTTTGTGAGAAAACTATAAAATACTTAATAGCCGGGCGTGGTGGCGCACGCCTATAATCCCAGCACTTGGGAAGCTGAGGCAGGAGGATCAAGAGTTCAAAGCCAGCCTCAGCAATGGTGAGGCACTTAGCAACTCAGTGAGACCCTGTCTCTAATAAAATACAATAAAGGGCTGGGGATGTGGCCCAGTGGTAGAGTGCCCCTGAGTTCAGTCCCCGGTACCAAAAAATTTTTTTTTTAAATTAAATACTTAATAATCTATTCTTCCTGTTTTTTTTTTTTTTTTTTTTTTTTTTTTGTTAGGTTTTTTTGCAGTCCTCTGGATTCTGTGGATTGCATATCAAAGAAAGGGAACAGCCAGCCTCTAGATGAAGCTTCTGTCACAGATAAAGCAACCAATCTCAGTGAGTCAGATTGTCTAGACCTAGGAGGCAGGAAGCTGGTCGATACAAACATAGCACATAATTCCAGTGATCAGGTTCCAAAGGATGTGACTGTGTTAGCTGATGAAGAATCTCAGTCTTTTAGAACCAGCAAATTCACAAGGACTGTTTCACCACCAACTCTGGGGACACTGAGAAGTTGTTTTAGTTGGTCTGGAAGTCTTGGGGGGGTTTCCAGAACTCCGAGCCCTTCCCCAGGCACAGCATTGCAGCAGTTGCGCAGAATGAGTGATTCCCTTGCCACAATGCCTGAGAACAATGCAGTGCCCCACACATCTCAGTCAAAGAGTGATGAGTCTGGTGGTGAGTCTCCACCCTTACGCGACGTGGAGTGGTCTTCACAGTCTCGGGAAAGCGTGGAGTTGTCTTCACAGTCTCAGGAAAGCGTGGAGTCATCACCACACAGTTTAAATCCATCCAAATGTTCTCAGCCTTCCAGTAAGGATTCTGATTCAGAGGTAAGTCACGTCATGAAACCTCTGTTTTTAAATTTATGTGTAAGAGAGAAAAAGGTGTTGATCATGCAATTGAGGAAAATGTGCCTACATTATTTAAATTATTGGTTATCTTAATTTTTCATTCAAAGTCCTATCTAGAAAGTTAACATTTTATTGATTTGAAAAACTTCTCTCTCTTTCTTATTTCCAGCTCCTGTACATTTAAACCAACTCTATACTTCTGCACCACTGTGTGTTCAAGTTTTGGCACAGTTAACAACTAAGCAGAGACTCTGGGCACAGTGGCACATGCCTGTAACCCCAGCCCCTCGGGAAACTGAGACAGGAGGAACATGAGTTCAAAGCCAGCCTCAGCAAAAAGCAAAGCTCTAAGCAACTCAGTGAGACCCTGTCTCTAAATAAAATACAAACTAGGGCTGGGGATCTGGCTCAGTGGTTGAGTGCCCCTGAGTTCAACAACTACTTAAGCAGAATAATCTATAGAATAAAAAATTATTATAAACTTACTATTTAAATTAATATAAGCTTGAATTCAGATAACACGTGAGACCTTATAAAGAAATTGCCCTATTATTACGAAGTTGTCTATGTTAAGTTTTAGTACTTCAGAAATATATTCATTTCCTAAACTTACTAATAAGTACTGCTCCTAAGATCCAGTGACATATTTTAAAATGACCTGATGGCATTATCTCAAATTTACCAACATAACATTCTGTTTTATCTTTACCCAAATAATTACCAAATAATTGTAAGAACAAGTACAACCACAGTAATATTTGATAATTTAATGTCTGATAATCCTGAATGTTGAATGGCATCTAATAAATCAGTATAACTTATATTCCTTAAAAAGAAAATATTCAAGTTCTCAAAGGAAACCTGAGTTATATTGGATTCTAGTTGAAGGATAATACCAAGTTAAAATATGGAAATAAATTGTTTTCATTTGAAGAAAGCTGAAATCAATTTATGTAATTGAATTCTGAGTCTTTCATTTGTGGCATTTTTAAGCCAAACTCTTGTCTGTCTTTGAGACTTCAGCTATTCTTTTCTCTTTGTTTTACTTTATCCATATTGAGTACTATCCTTACTAGTCTAGAAGACTATTTCTTTTATTTCTGTCCTTATCAGCTCACAGACAGAACTCTGCACACTCTTCTGAGCTAACCATTTTTTATATTGATCTGTTATAGAAATATGAGCCCTTTATCCCCCAAAAGTAAACAAACCAAGAATGATTCATTGAGTCATCCCTTCTGCCACCAGCTATAATAAAATCCTCTTAGGATAGGTTGTTAATTATAGGCATATGTCTGTAATCTCAGCTACTTGGGAGACTGAGGAAAGAGGATCACAAGTTAAAGGCCATTGTGGGTAACATAATGACCTGTCTCAGGAAAAAAAAAAAAAAAAATGTCAGTTTGATCATATGACTCTGAGGAATGGGAGCCTTCTGCTGGCAGTTCATTGTAATCTCAGGATCTTTCTCAGGATCTTTATTGTAAGAAACGGTTTAGCTGGGCACAGTGGCACGTGCCTATAATCCCAGTGCTTGGGAGACTAAGACAGAAGGATCACAAGTTTGAGGCCAGCCTCAGCAAATAAGCAAGACCCTATCTCAATAGAAATAAAAATTGAAAATAAAAAATAATTAAAAACCCTGGGGATGTACTCAGTGTAAAGTACCCTTGGGTTCAATCCCCAGTCACAAAAACAAAAAAGAAATGATTTGGCCCAGAGTCACCACTACTATTAGCTATGAACAAGGAATATTAGAGTTTCTATAAGGTACAAGTCAGTGGAGTCTATTCACTATGATTGTGGTGGTTGTTTAAGTATATAATACAGCATAGAGTTCCAAGATAAAAATATATTTTTTTATCTTGGGAAATGCAAAAATAAAGCTTTTTGAGTTTTTAGTCATCCTTTCTTATTTTACTTTTGTGGAAATAAAGACTATAAAAAATACTTCATCTATAAAAGTCTTATATGATGGAATTGGGAGCCGAGGATAGGTCTTAAAACCATTGCTAAAGAAAAATGTGCATTTCATACAATACTTGAGAGCATATACCATTTTTCTCCTTAATGTTAAACATGTTACAATTTAAAGAAGAGATGTGGAGCTACGTTGGTTCAGTTTTTTATAGCTAATAATTTATGAAAACCATTAGTCTAGCAAGGGTAAAGCTATAATATTATAGTAAAAGATTCTAGTTTTATCTGAGTCAGCATTTTGAAAAGCTATTCAAATGTTTCAGAAAAGGAAACGCCTTCAAATTTTTAAATATATGTTTTATACAATTTACTTCTCTAGCTAAAACCTTGTGTAGTTTCTTCAGTGAACCTGGCAACTATCATCCTTTCCATATTAAATCCATTTTCTTTCATTAATTCCCATGCCATGTTTTTAGTTTTTTTTCTGTGAAATTATACTCTATTTATACTGATTTTCTCATCTTATTTTTCTTCCTGTTGAGTATTGGTTAGTTGTCATAAAAACACCATTAGTAAAAATCTATTTTATTTTCTTTCTGTTCTGGGGGATATAGGAATCTGATTGTAACATGAAGTCACTTGATAATCAAGATAATCAGAACTCCAAGCAGTGTTTATCTCGTTTCTCAAAGAAAGACACACTTCTAAGGAACAAGGTAAAACATTTATTTAAATTTATTTTTAATTTCAGAAACCATATATGCTAATAACAAGAAAATGAAAAATATAAGCAAAACATATAAACTAAAATACCTAGTTATGACTTATTTTTTAAAGTCTATTTTTTAACTTCCTAGAATGGTACCTGTGCTTAAATATAGGTGTTTACGATGTTAAGTTGAAACTTCTTTTACGGGTAGTAGAGATCTTTTATAAGTACTATTATATAATGCCTTTGTAGTCATTTACCCTTAAAATTTTTTTTGCTGTAGTTAAACAGTGTTACAACCAAGATCTTATGGGTAAATATTTGAGTACATACCCTGATTATTTGTAGGGATAAATTCCATGGAGTGATATTACTGGTCCCAATGCATGTATGATTTAATGCTTTGACATGTATTACAAAATGCTTCTAAGATCTGTGGGCCCAGGATAAGCCATTTTTTTTTGTTGTAACTTTTCCATTCTTTATACAGTCTTTGCCAGATTATATATCCTCTATTTTTTATCCCTCTTAACTATACTGAGAAACAACAGCAAAACTTCAATGGTTCCATATTGTCCACAAAATGAAAATCAACTTCTCAATGTAAATAAAAATGTTGATAGAGATTTAAGTACATAATGCCACATTTGTGCAATGGAAGAACAGGCAACTTATTCAAAATAAAATTCAGTTCTATACGTGAAAAAGAAAAATCTTCAATATATATCATTAAGTGGAGTCAAAAGAAAGCAAAGTAATAACTGTAATCTGCTGCCAGTTTTGTGTACATGCTCGTATGTATGCAAATAATTTAGTGGATGCACAGAAAACTGGTAACAGCAGTTGCCTCTGGAGAGGTAAAGTAGAAGTGAAGGAGATATATTCCTCTTTGTTCATTTGTGACTTAAATTTTATGCTGAGTGCAGGTATTACCCATTAAAATAATTATGATTATTTCTGTAGTAGATATTTGAAATAACATTTTTATACTTTATGCATTATTTTTCTGTACTGATGAATAAACAATACTTTGAAATTAATAATAATAATTAGTTGCCTAATAGAGTAATGTTAAAACAAGCATTTAATCTTCAGGTTCCTGGGCTGTACAAATCCAGTTCTGTGGACTCATTTTCCACAACGAAGATCAAACCTCTAGTACCTGCTAGAGTCAGTGGACTGAGCAAGAAGCCAGTAAACATCCAAAAGAGAAATCATCATAATGCTGAGAACAAGCCAGGATTACAGATAAAAATAAGTGAACTCTGGAAAAATTTTGGATTTAAAAAGTGAGTTGCCTTGTTCCTTGTTCTGAAATCAGATGAGTTGTCTTCCACAATTCCAATCCCTGTCTCCCAACTCTCTCTAGTTTCATGTGAATCGATTTCTGTTTCTCACACCATCAATTCTCAGTGTAGCTTCTGGAGTCTCTGTTACACCTATTACTTTTCCAGGGCTTAAATGCCTCAGTCTTCTTTCCTTCTTATTTCTCAGAATTTTAATGAGAAGAAACTTTTTAGACAGAGCATGAAAGTGCTGTGTTATACTTCCCTAAATTATCATATCTAAAATGGAGAGAATCACTGAGTTTACATGATGAATTTGCCAGATTTCTAATGTATGTGGCAAGCATTGTTTTAAAAGAAATGATCTTAGCCGGGCGCGGTGGCGCACGCCTGTAATCCCAGCACTTTGGGAGGCTGAGTCAGGAGGATCGCGAGTTCAAAGCCAGCCTCAGCAATGGCGAGGCACTTAGCAACTCAGTGAGACCCTGTCTCTAATAAAATACACAAAAGGGCTGGGGATGTGGCCCAGTGGTCTAGTGCCGCTGAGTTCAATCCCCGGTACCAAAAAAAAAAAAGAAATGATCTTTAAAATTGCTACATATACCTCCTTCTGCTACACTTCAGAAATAGCCACTGCATAGCATCAATTTATAATTATTTTCTTGTACTTCTCAATAAAGCAAAATGTGCTAATAAGCTTAATAAATGTGTGTAGAGGGGGAGCTAACATGGGGATGATAGAATTAAACTTTACTAATAGAAATATTGTCACAGTCAGATGAACTGGTATGAGTGGAAATATTTTTAAGTATTAGTTGCTTCTTATTTTGTGTATATGTGTGTAAAGTCTAAGATTAAACTCAGCAGCAATTCTCAAACTTTATTTTCAGGAACATTTATACTCTTAAAACTTATTGAGGGCCCCAATAATTTACAAGGAACACTTAACCATCCTAGAAATGAGAGTAGACATTTAACAAATACTCAGTTTTTAAGTAACAATAATAAGCCATGTGAACATGGTATATTTTTTATGAAAAAATTGCTATATTTTCCAAAACAAAAAAGTACAAAAAAGTGGCATTGTTTTACATTTGTAAATCTTCATTGTCTGATTTAACTGAAATCTTTTATCTGCTTTTTTTTTTTTTTTTTTTTTTTTTTTTTGGTACCAGGGACTGAACTCCGGGGCACTCGACCATTGGACTACATCCCCAGCCCTTTTTTGTTTTTCATTAGAGACAGGGTCTCACTGAGTTGCTAAGTGCCTCGCCATTGCTGAGGCTGGCTTTGTGATCCTCCTGCCTTAGCCTCCCAAGTGCTGGGAATCCAGGCGTGCGCCACCGCACCCGGCTTTTATCTGCTTTTGTGTAAAATGTTTTGGTTGAAAAGTATATGAAAAAATATAACACAACACATTTGCATTTGGAAAGTGTTTATTTTTTTAAAGAATTTTTTCTTTTAGTTGTAGATGGACACAATACCTTTTTATTTTATTTATTTTTTTACTGTGTCCTGAGAATTGAACCCAGTGCCTCAACAAACAGTAGTTTCTTAAGTTTAACTACAACAGACTATGAATTCAATATCCACTGATTATTTGTGTTCTGTATTAAATTATGACCCCCTTTTAATGCATTTTTACACATTGATCGTTTGGAAAATACTGGTTAATTGAATTGTACTTCTCTTACAAATACTGACTAATTTCATTATATAATATAAGGAAGAAAATCACAATTAGCAATCTTTTTTTTTTAATATTTATTTGCTTTAGTTGGACACAATGCCTTTATTTTTTACATGGTGCTAAGGATCGAATCGGGCTGTGCACATGCTAGGCGAGCATTCTACTGCTGAGCCACAACCCCATCCCACAATTAACAGTCTTAAACATTGGGAAGCTTTCTAGTAGCAGACACAATTTTTCCAGAATTCCAATTTTTATTTAAAAGCTTGAAATTTATCTGGGCAATGAGTCAGTGAATATTGTTAGTTATTTCCTTCACAGCAATGCTCTCTTTTTGTTCCTTTGCCAAATACCTAAAAATTGTTGGATTTTTTTTTTCTTTTGGTACCAGTGATTGCTTTACACATGCTTTCTATTTTGTCACAAAATGTTAAGTATACCAAAGGATTGAGATTTTAAAAATTAGTGATTTTGACTGCTTCATCAAGTATATTCTTGAAACTTTTTCTGTTGTTTTTCTTTTTCTTTTTTCTTTTTTCTTTTTTTTTTTTTTTTTTTTTGCCATTTACAAGTATTTTTTTAGGTAAGAGGTCATAAAACATAACATACATAAGAAAAAATACATTTGAATTAATAAAAAATAAAATCACAGGTGACAGAATTTAGTGTTTAGAAATGAAATCATCAATAACTTCTAACAATTCAAAGAAAAAACTCAAACTGTATTTAAAAGTTGAGACTATGTTTGTTTTCTACTGCAAGTGCACAGTGGATGGAAAATACAAGTACTACCAGCATTACTTAAGCAATTTCATGTCACTGCCTTGACTCATGCCAAGTTGCTGGCAGTTTTACCCAATTTAGCTTCAACATTATCAGTACATGTGCCAGCAAAATGGAAAAATAGATAAGTTCTAAATATTATTATAAAATAATTTCATTCTTACAAACTCCCTGAAAGTGTCTTGAATCTCCAGGAGTCCAGGGAACGTATTTTGAGAACTGCTGCTGGAGAAAAATGAAGGGTACAACAGCATTACATGCCTTTTAGAAAATAAGGCTTACTGGTGTTTAATTTTTGTTAACAGGAGATAGAATTACCTAAGTAATCTTCATAATAAGATTAATTTGTAAGGACATATAGCACTCTTTCATTAAAAGCAAGACAGGGGATAAAAAATATGGTTTAATCATTTGTCATGTTTCACCTATATTGATTCTTAGCCAGACTTAAGAATAGTCCTACAGAGAAATAAATTAAAATTTCTCTACTGGAATCTTTCTGCCTTAGCTACTATATATATCTAGTAATGGCCTAGCACCTATTACATTGAAAGGCAGGAAGGGACTCGAAGCAAAACTCAAAATTTATTGAAAGTACTCAGGAGAATCTGAATGTAATCCCTAATGAATAAGAGATTATACAGTAAAGGGTTTTATCCTCTCTATAAACCTCTATTTTTTTCTAAGTATATTATTCTCTAATAATCATTACCATAAAACACCTAATTCATTTTATTGTATTTTGCAGAGATTCTGAAAAGCTTCCTTCTTGTAAGAAGCCCCTGTCTCCAGTCAGAGATAATATCCAACTAACTCCAGAAACAGAAGAGGATATATACAACAAATCTGAATGTTCACGTGTTCAGAGAGCAATATTTCAGTAAATGCACACTGCTGGGAAAATCTTATCAATTTGAACTCCCTTTTTGAAGATGAGGCTTGAAAGATTGGTTCTTAAATCAATGCCACTTTTTAAATACAATGCATTTTGTATATTAACTATGTAATTGTTTCTGTTGCTCAGCTTTTTATATTTTCATAAGAAGCTAAATAGTCTTTGACAGATTTTTGGAAGCTTTTTATGTTGATTGAGCAAATTAACATAAAATTTTAGTTTCTAAAAATCTACAGATTTTTGTAATGTCCAGTATAAGACAGTAAATGGAAAGCCATAATTCTATGTAATTTTTTTGTTGTTGTAGAAGAAATCACTGTCTTTCTTAAGCCTTTAAATATTTCCAGCTGCCTTTCTTGTCTATCCTCAGCATTGAATTATAAATAAAGTTATTGGGATGGGAGGGGTAGTTGGAAGGGTTAATGGTCATTACACAGATGGTAGGGTGCTCTATTATCCCTGAAGTTTGGTTGAGTTATGGGTTACAGTGGAGGAAAATTATTTTCTGCCTCAGATAAAAGGAACTACTTATATTATTAATATTCTTAAACTTAAAAACAGCTTCAGTCTTCATTTTATATATACATATATAATTTTTTTTAAAGGACTAAAATACATCCTTAAACACTTATTTAAAATTAGTTCCTGAAGAGCCGGGCGTGGTGGCCCACACCTATAATCCCAGCACTTGGGAGGCTGAGGCAGGAGGATCACGAGTTCAAAGCCAGCCTTGGCAATGGTGAGGCACTCAACAACTCAGTGAGACCCTGTCTCTAATAAAATACAAAAAAGGGGGGGGGGGGCTGGGGATGTGGCCCAGTGGTCAAGTGCCCCTTAGTTCAATTCCCTGTACAAAAAAAAAAAAAAAAAAAAAAAAAAAAAAAAAATTCCTGAAATGCTGCATAAGATACTAAAGCTGCAGGTCTGTGATAGGTACATTCTGCAAAGATATAGGCAGATGCCTGGAAAAAGGACCAGCTACACAAGTGAAGAGCTGCAATGACAGGAAGTAGAGATGTTACTAAAGTATTTTGATGTTGAGCGTAAAAGAGAGGGACCCAGAATATTTTAATTTTTAAATAAAAAATAATATTGGGCTGGGGTTGTGGCTCAGCAGTAGCACATGTGAGGCCCTGGGTTTGATCTTTAGCACCACATAAAAATAAATAAATAAAAATAAAGGTATTGTGTCCAACTACAACTAAAAAATAAATATAAAAAAATAATATTAAAGAGACCTAGTCTGGAAAAGATGTAATCCAAAGACAAAAATAATTGTACGTGTGTGTGGTGCTGGGGATTGAACCCAGGGACTTGTGCATGCCAGGCAAGCACTCTACCAACTGAGCTATACTCCCAGCCCCAACCAAAATATTTTAATTCCCTGTGAATATTTCCTGTTGTAGAACAAATTAAGAATGTGAATCAAACATTTTCTCCAAACATCTCATTCACAAAGATAACTTAAATGGCAAAAAAATGAATAAAACTATAAATCCACAAGGGTTAACAGGATGGAAGAAGAGACATGAGTATGGAAACTGCATTGGGGTTGGGTGGATTAGCAAATTATTTACCAAAGAAATTATTTTTCTGGTGGCAAAGCCAACGAAAGGTAAAATTCTAGGTGGGCTCAATAAGGGGTGACATGCAGTTCCTGTGAAGCCAAAGGTTCTGAGTAAGACTGAAAACAGGATGGGTTTTGAAAACCTTTAAAAATAGCATGAGAAATCAGTACATACAACTATAATGCACCAATTTTTAAGTGTAGAGAAAAAAAAAATAGCATGGGGAAAAGGGAAGATGGCAGCAGTACCATAGTTTTCAATTTCCAAATCCTCATTTAACTGATTGGATAGCAGAATCAAAGCTCACAAACATTTACAATAAATTTCAATGACATGGCATACTACATCCCGTATAAGTATGTGAAGATAAGCCACCAAAAGCTACAGGACCACAAGATGGTATTGGCATCTATTCAGGTGAAATAGGATGAGGAGAAGACATCTAATGGACTGAGAATTCTGAATAACCACCCAAGTGCCCAGTAGGCCAAGTTGAGGACAGCATTTGAAATGGGAAGAGGCCCTGCCTATTTCAATGGTGAATTAGTGCAAGATACCTGCAGTCAAGACTGAAGCCAGCCAGTCCCTGTGAGCTATGACAGATGGAAACTCATCCACCAGGTTTGCCAAAACTTCCAGATTAGGGTACCTCAGAAGCCAAGTTGAGCGAAGTATGGAAAAGATAAGAAAGAATACAAGTGGAATAGGGAGCAGCCAACCAGAAAATCACAACAGGATACCCTGGTTTTGAACACTTAAATGTAGAAAATTTCCCATGAACTATGTTTACCTCTCAAAGTTTACTTAAAAAGAAACCACAGGCTGGGTGTGGTGCACACACCTGTAATCTCAATAATTTACTGAGGTCCTAAGCAACTTAGACTGTCTCAAAATAATAATAATAAAAGACTGAGATGCAGCTCATTCAATCCAAAACAAAAACAAGAAACCACAGAAAATATTCTAGATCAATCTTGTGCAGTTATTTTAGTAAAAAGGAAATGAGCAGAAATAACATTTTTTACCGACAATGAAAATCAGGCTCACAGAGCAGGCCAAAACTTGTTCATTGCTAAAGAATATTAAGAAAATGATACAAAATATGAAGAAAATTTAGCATTGGAAAGGTGAAACATCTCAGAAATGAAACCTAAATTAGAAGAGATGAACTACTACAGATAATGATTTGAAAGAAGAGCCTGGTATAGTGGTGCACACCTGTTATGCTAGCAACTTGAGGCTGAAGCAGGAGGGTTGCAAGTTTGAGCTCAGGCTTGGCAATTTTTTTAAAAATATTTATTCATTTGTTTTAGTTGTACACAATGCCTTGTATTTTTACGTGGTGCTGGGGATTGAACCCGGGCCACGCGTGTGGTAGGCCAGCACTCCACCACTGAACCACAACCTCAGCCCCAGGCTTGGCAATTTAATGACACCATATTCCAAAAAAAGTAAGTGCTGGGAATGTATTTCAGTGGTAGAGTACCCCAAGTTCAATTCCCAGTAGTGAAATAATAAATGGAAAAATATTGGTGATAAAATTCAAAGTATGGAGAGATGGACCAATATACAGATAATAGGAGTCTGAAAAAAGAAGTAATTGTGTAAAACTTAGTTTTTAAAATACATATGAAACTATTTTTAAAGGTGCAGTCTTGTACTTAGGATTGTTGACCCAGAACACCAAGACATAAATATTATACTTTAAGGGGAAAATCCTTTGGGTAGGCAAAAACAATATATAAGAAAAATGTAGATGATTATCAGAGTTTTTCAGTTACACTCTATGCCTGGAGAAGATGAATTAACATTTTAAACATAGTCTGGAGAAAATATGAGCTAAGTTGTTTTGTGGTGCATCAGATGGAACCCAGGTCTCACACAGACTAGACTAGTGCTCTACCACCGAGTAAGCCCCCAGCCCAAGCTGTTATTTTATTCAACACAATACACTTTCAAGTGTAAAGGGAAGAAGTAGCTCACCCAACAGAAAATTGGGGAAATATCCCCTTAAGCTTTTCCTTGGGAACGCATCAGAAAATGAATTCCAGATAACCAAAATAACGAGATACAATGATATAAAGACTGGTGAACCTGGTGTGGTGGCACATACCTGTAATCCCAGCTACTTGAGAGGCTGAGGCAGAAGATGCTGAGTTAGAGGCCAGCCTTGGCAACTTAGCAAGACTGTTTGAAAATGTGAAGGGGTGAGAGCTGGGGATGTAGTTCAGTGGTAGAACACCCCTAGGTTCAATACCTAGTACCAATTAAATAAATAAATAAATAAACAAATAAGTGGTGAGCATTAAGTATAGTAACCTGCAATCAAACTAAGAGTTAAATGGAAGAGTATAGTAGATAAAAGCAAATGCAAAAAAGAAAAAAAAATGGTTTAGTTGGTAGTCTGACAGTGTTGTTCTGACACTGTCTTGTGTATAATGTGGAATAGAAGAGGTGAGCATGGGATACAGGCATATATTGGAGACACTGAGTTCCCTTCCAGACCACTTGGATAAAGCAAATATTGCAACAAAACAAGTCAAAATGGTTGACTTCCCAGTGTATATAAAGATTATGTTTATACTAATGTAATCTTAAATGTGTAATAGCATGTCTAAAAAATGAATATATGAACTGTAAAAATATTTCTAAAAGACTCTAATATTTATCTGAGCCTTCAGCAAATCATAATTTTTGCTGCAGAAGGGCTTGCCTCATGTTGATGGGGGATGGCTGATTTGGGTGGTGGTTGCTGAAGGTTGGGAGGCTGTGGAAATTTCTTAAGATAAAATACCCATGATTTGGTGCCTTAATTGACTCTTCCTTTCATGAAAGATTTCTCTGTAGCATGCACTGCTATTTGATGGCACTTTACCCACACATTAGAACTTCTTTCAAAATTGGAATCAATTCTCTCAAACTCTGCCTCTGCTTTATGAATTAAGTTTTTGTAATTTTCTAAATTCTTTGTTGTTGTGGCATTTTCTATAAAGCCCTCTCCTTTTTCATGAAAGATATCATGGTGTTGAAAGAGTTAACTTTGACTTCTACTTGCTTTTTAATTCTTTATTCACATATATGGCTACCAGGTATTGCTATTTCAATTATTTAGATCCAGACTAACTCTGTACATTTATCTTTTCTTAAAAAGAGTAACACAAACCTTTTTCTATAAGTACTTAATTTCTAGTTAATAAGCTTTAAGAGTCTTTCTGTGATTAAAAATAAATTTCTCTTACTTTTAAAGTACATATAAATCCCTTAGAGCAAAAAGTCTTTCATGAGCTAACATTCAGCCTTGCCTCCCTCTTTTCCCTGCTTCTAGATTTTATAAACAACTGCTATAAAAGAAAAACAACAGTGCTTTGGAATCCCAGACAGAGAAAGTTGACTTTATCAGACAGCCTAAATAGTATGCAGAGAAAACAGTTTCAGGGAATCCATGAGAGATAAATTTTCACCCAAAGTAATTAGATTAATAATGATGAAATTATAATATGCCTAGGCAGTCACGTACAGGGTCTTGAAAAGGTGCAAGTGACCTCAAAACCTTAAAATATATATATAATAAGAAATTTAATATATCTAAAAATTAAGTCATGTCTGTAATGAAATCACCAAAGAAAGTATAAACAGTCTGTACTGCCAAAAATTGTGCTTAAAACCTACAACAAAGTGAAAGTAAAGAGAGAAGATTCCACAGCCTGACTCGTGTGTCGGTGTGTTATTTTCCCCATCGCTGCTTCTCTGCCTTCGTACTTCACTGAGCGCTCGCGATGTACCCCCTGGCTGGGGCTGGCCCCCAGCACTTTGTTGTCTTTTCAACAATGTGCACAGCATCTTCACCAGGGAAAGATTCTATCCCAAGAAACTATTCACCCTCATTCATAAGAAGCAGTTCTTCGTTCATTCAAGTTTTATCCTGAGATTGCAGCAATTCAGTCACATCTTAAGACTCCACTTCCAATTCTAGTTCTCTTGCTATGTTCACCACATTTGTAGTGACTTCCTCTACTGAAGTCCTGAACCTCTCAAAGACATCTATGAGGGCTGGAATCAACTTCTTCCAAACTCCCATTGATGTAGATGTTTTGGCCTCCTTTCATGAATCAGGAATGTTTTTAGTGGCATCTAGAATGGTGACTCCTTTCCAGAGGATTTCCTATTTACTTCACCGGAATTCATCAGAATCACTTCCTATGGCAGCTATAATCTTACAAAATATCTTCCTTTTTTTTTTTTTTTTTTTTTTGTACCAGGGCTTGAATTCAGGGGCACTCGACCACTGGGCCACATCCCCAGCCCTATTTTGTATTTTATTTAGAGACAGGGTCTTACTAAATGGATTAGCACCTTGCTAAATTGCTGAATTCCTGCCTCAGCCTCCCCAGCTGCTGGAATTACAGGCATACGCCACCGTGCCTGGCACAGAATATATTTCTTAAATAATAAGACTTAAAAGTCAAAATCAGAGCTGGGGTTGTGGCTCAGTGATAGAGCGCTTGCCTAGCACGAGTGCGGCCTGGGTTCGATCCTCAGCACCACGTAAAAATAAAACACATTGTGTACAACTAAAAGCAAATTAAAAAAAAAGTCAAAATCATTTTGTGATCTCTGCCTGCAGAATGAATGTTATGTTGGCAGACCTGAAAACATTAACCTTATACATCTCCATTTGAGTTCTTGGGTCACCAGGTGCATTGTTAATGAGCAGGAATATTTTGAAAGAATAGTTTTTCTGAACAGGATCTGAACAGAGGGTTTAAACTATTTAGTAAACCATGCTGTAAACAGATGCGCTATAAATCAAGTTTAGTTATTCTACTTACAGAGCACAGGCAGAATAGATTTAATACAATTCTTTAGGGCCCTGGGATTTTCAGAATAGTAAATGAACAGTGGCTTCAAGTTCAATTTACCAGCTTCAGGAGCTCAATAGAGTCAGCCTGTCCTTTGAAGTTTGAGACTTAATATTGACTTCTCTCGAGTTATGAAAATCCCTATAATCACAGCAACTTGGGAGTCGGAGGCAAAAGGATCACAAGTTTGAGGCTAGCCTCAGCAACTTAGCAAGACCCTGTCTCATAATTTAAAAAATGAATAAATAAAAAAGGGCTGGGATATGGCTCAGTGGTTAAGTGCCCCTGGGTTCAATCCCTAGAAGCCCTCCCCCCAATCTAAATTTATTTATGAAAGTTCTAGATGGCATTTTCTAATAGAAGTCTCTTTCATTTATATTGAAACCCCTTGCTTAGTATAGCCATCTTCATCCGTTACCCTTGCTCTATCTTCTGGGTAAGTTGTTGTAGCTTCTACACCTGCACTTGCTGACTCACCCAGCTAGCTTTTGATTTAAAGTTAGAGACTGCAACTCCTCCTTTCACTTGAACACTTAGAGGGCATTTTAGTAGGCTAATTTTGATATTGTTGTGTCTTGAATAGGGAGGCGTTGGTGAAGCAGTCAGAATACACACAACATTCATTGATGAAGTTTGCTATTTTATACAGGTATCGTTTGTGGTGTCCCAAGACAATTAGAACAATAACATCAAAGATCATTGATCACAGCTCCGTACAGCAGACTTAACAAAATGAAACAGTTTGAAACGTGAGAATTACCAAAATGTGGCACAGACACACGGAGTGAGCATACATTGTTAGATAAATGGTGCTGGTAGATCAGGGTTGCCCCAAACCTTCAATTTGAACAAAATGGATACCTGGAAAGTGATATAAGCATGATATAACAAGGTATGGTGGTGATGCACACCTGCAGTCTCAGCAACCTAGGAGGCTAAGGTGGGAGAATTCCAAGTTGGAGGCCAGCCTCGCAATTTAGCCAGGCCCTAAGCAATTTAGTGAGACCCTGTCTCAAGATGAAAAACTGAAAAAGGCCTGGGGAGGGCTGGGGTTGTGGATCAGCGTTGGAGCATTTGCCTGGCACGTGCGCGGCCCGGGTTCAATCCTCAGCACCATGTAAACATAAATGCATTGCATTGTGTACAACTAAAAGCAAATAAATATTAATAAAAAAAAAAAAGGCCTGGGGATGTGGCTCAGTGGTAAAGCGCCTCTGGGTTCAATCCCCAGTACCAAAAAATAAAAACAAGACCCGAAAAAACAAAGTATGCCTGTGTTTTAATTTCTCCTGTTTTCTTGAGAAGCCCGGTTCTTAGCATGGGGAAAAGAAGACAATAAGAGATGACTAAGTACATATTTTAAAATTCTTGGTAGTTATGAATTTGGATTAACATACTGATATAAATTTATGAATGTATATTGACTCTGTGTGTGTGTACACATATTCATGAATTTCTACCAATATGTCCAATTCAAATTCTTAACTACCAGAATCTCTAGAATATTTGCCTGTGGAAACAAGGACTATTTGGGGAAAATATTCACTGCCAGGAAATGTAAAAGATAAGCCTGGGGAATCCTATCAAGACAGACAGACATTGGAACTGGGGACATGGCTCAGTTGTAGAGTGCTGCTTACCATACATGTAGCTCCAGGTTTGATCTCCAGCACCTAAAACAACAACAAAAAACAGACATCATCAAAGGCAACAAGGTAATTTCAAAAAAAGATTTAAGAGCCAAATTAAAGGTGCTCCCACTTTAACACAGATGCTATTTTCAAAAATATTAAAATGTCTGCCTTAGAATAGAGAAAATGCAGCAATTAGACACCACAGGTTCTGTCCCTCATGCACAAAAGCTTCAACCTGTTCCCCCCACAAAGACTTGAAATTTTCCATTCATAACTGGTACCAGATTGCCTCTGATCTTAAAAAACATAAAACACACCCAAGTGAAGGTAAGGGACTATACTGAAAAGAGTGGAGAAAATGACAATATACTGAACAGTATGATTCCCAGGCCTGTTCCCTCACATAGCTCCTATTTTTTTTTTTTTTTTTTTTTTTTTTTTTTTTTTTTTTACTTTCTGGGATTCCAATGATATGCCACACTGTTCAAATTTGTCCTGCAGTTCTTGGATGCCTTTATGTTTGCTTTTTGTTCTTCTGTTTTTCAGTTTATATTACTTTCTATTGACCCATCTTCAAGTTTAGTGATTCATTATTTCTTTTTTTTTTTTTCAAATTTATTTTTTATTCTAAGTTGTTAGAAATGACAGCAGAATGTATTACATTTCATATTATACTCGTAGAGCACATTTTTACATATCTCTGGTTGTATGCAAAGTATATTCACACCATTCGTGACTTCATACATGCACTTAGGGTAATGATATCCATCTCATTCTACCATCTTTTTTTTTCTTCACCCTTTTGCCTCCTCCCAACCCTTCCCTCCCCATTGGCCATTCTAGTGTTCCTCTAATCCTCCTATGCTCCCCATCCCAACCCGACTGTGAATCGGCCTCCTTATATCAGAAAAAACATTTGGCATTTGGCTTTTTGGGATTGGCTAGCTTCACTTAGCATTATATTCTCCAATTTCATCCATTTACCTGCCAATGTCATGATTTTATTCTCTCTTATTGCTGAGTAATATTCCACTGTGTATATATACCACATTTTCCTTATCCATTCATCTACTGAAGGGCATCTAGGTTAGTTCCACAGTTTAGCTATTGTGAATTGTGCTACTATAAACATTGATGTGGCTGTGTCCCTGTAGTATGCTGTTTTTAAGTCCTTTGGATATAGACCAAGGAGTGGGATAGCTGGGTCATAAGGTGGTTCCATTCCAGGTTTTCCAAGGAATCTCCATACTGCTTTCCATATTGGCTGCACCATTTTGCAGTCCCACCAACAATGTATGAGCGTGCCTTTTTCTCTACATGCTCGCCAACATTTATTGTTGTTTGTGTTCTTAATAGCTGCCATTCTGACTGGTATGAGATGAAATCTTAGAGTGGTTTTGATTTGCATTTCTCTAATTGCCAGAGATGTTGAACATTTTTTCAAGTGTTTGTTGATTGATTATATATCTTCTTCTGAGAAGTGTCTGTTCAACTCCTCGGCCCATTTATTGATTGGGTTATTTGTTTTTTTTTTTTTTGGTGTTAAGATTTTTAAGTTCTTTATATATTCTAGAGATTAGTGCTCTATCTGACGTGTGTGTGGTAAAGATTTGTTCCCAATTAGTAGGCTCTCTATTCACCTCACTGATTGTTTCTTTTGCTGAGAAGAAGCTTTGTAATTTGAATCTATCCCATTTATTGATTCTTGTTATTAATTCTTGTGCTAAAGCAGTCTTATTAAGGAACTTGGGGGCTAATCCAACATGTTGGAGATTAGAGCTTACTTTTTCTTCTATTAGGTGTAGTGTCTCTGGTCTAATTCCTAAATCCTTGATCCACTTTGAGTTGAATTTTGTGCATGGTGAGAGATACAGGTTTAATTTCATTTTGTTGCATATGGATTTCCAGTTTTCCCAGCACCATTTGTTGAAGAGGCTATCTTTTCTCCAATGTACATTTTTGGGGCGCCTTTGTCTAATATAAGATAACTGAAATTATATGTGTTAGTCTCTGTGTCCTCTATTCTGTACCATTGGTCTACCAGCCTATTTTGGTGCCAATACCATGCTGTTTTTGTTACTATTGCTCTGTAGTATAATTTAAGGTCTGGTATAGTGATGCCACCTGCTTCACTCCTCTTGCTAAGGATTGCTTTAGTTATTCTGGGTCTCTTATTTTTCCAGATGAATTTCATGACTGCTTTTTCTATTTCTATGAGGAATGTCATTGGGATTTTGATTGGCATTGCATTAAGTCTGTATAGTGCTTTTGGTAGTATGGTCATTTTGACAATATTAGTTCTGCCTATCCAAGAACAGGGTAGATCTTTCCATCTTCTAAGGTCTTCCATAATTTCTTTCTTTAGTGTTCTGTAGTTTTCATTATAGAGGTCTTTCACGTCTTTAATTAAGTTGATTCCCAAGTATTTTATTTTATTTTTTTATGCTATTGTAAACGGGGTAGTTTTCTTCATTTCCCTTTCAGAGGATTTGTCACTGATATATAGAAATACCTTAGATTTATGTGTGTTGATTTTGTATCCTGCTACTTTGCTGAATTCATTTATAAGTTCTAGAAGGTTTCTGGTGGAATTTTTTGGATCTTCTAGGTATAAAATTATATTGTCAGCAAATAATGATAATTTGAGTTCAACTTTACCTATCTGTATCTCTTTAATTTCTTTCATCTGTTTTATTGCTCTGGCCAGCATTTCAATTACTATGTTAAATAGAAGTGGTGAAAGAGGGCATCCCAGTCTTGTTCCAGTTTTTAGAGGGAATGCTTTCAATTTTTCTCCATTTAGAATATGTTGGCCTGGGGATTAGCATATATAGCTTTTATGATTTTGAGATATGTTCCTGTTATCCCTAGTTTTTCTAGTGTTTTGAACATGAAGGGGTGCTGTACTTTGTCAAATGCATTTTCTGCATCTATTGAGATAATCATATGGTTCTTATCTTTGAGTCTATTGATGTGATGAATTACATTTATTGATTTTCATATGTTGAACCATCCTTGCATCCCTGGAATGAACCCCACTTGATCATGGTGTATTATATTTTTTATGTTTTTGTATCCGTTTTGCCAGAATTTTATTGAGAATTTTTATATCTATGTTCATTAAAGATATGGGTCTGAAGTTTTCTTTTTTTGATGTGTCTTTGCCTGGTTTGGGGATCACGGTGATATTGGCCTCATAGAATGAGTTTGGAAGTGCTCCCTCTTTTTCTATTTCCTGAAATAAATTGAAGAGTATTGTTATCAGTTCTTATTTAAAGGTCTTTTAGAATTTGGCTGTGTCTCCATCTGGTCCTGGGCTTTTCTTGGTTGGTAGGCTTCTGATGGCATCTTCTATTTCATTGCTTGAAATTGGTCTGTTCAAATTGTGTATATCATCCTGCTTTAGTTTGGGCAGATCATACGACTCTAGGAATTTGTCGATGCCTTTGGTGTTCTGTATTTTGTTGGAGTACAAGTTTTCAAAATAATTTTGAATTATTTCCCGTATTTCCGTAGTATTTGTTGTGATATTTCCTTTTTCATCACATATGTTAGTAATTTGAGTTTTCTCTCTCCTTCTCTTTGTTAGCCTGGCTAAGAGTCTGTCAATTTTATTTATTTTTTCAAAGAACCAAATTTTTGTTTTGTCATTATTTTCAATTGTTTCTTTTGTTTCAATTTCATTAATTTCAGCTCTGATTTTAATTATTTCCTGTCTTCTACCACTTTTGGTGTTGGATTGTTCTTCTTTTTCTAGAGCTTTGAGATGTCATTTTAAGTCATTTATTTGTTGACTTTTTCTTCTTTTGTGGAATGAACTCAATGCAATGAACTTTCCTCTTAGAACTGCCTTCATAGTATCCCAGAGATTTTGACATGTTGTGTCTGTGTTCTCATTCACTTCTAAGAATGTTTTAATCTCCTCTTTGATGTCATCTGCAACCCACTGTTCATTCAGTAGCATATTATTTAGTCTCCAGGTGTTGGAGTAGCTTTTATTCCTTATTTTATCATTGATTTCTAATTTCATTCCACTATGTTCTAACAGAATGCAGGGTAGTATCCCTACTTTTTTATATTTGCTAAGAGTTGTTTTGTGGCATAGTATATAGTCTATTTTAGAGAAGGATCCATGTGCTGCTGAGAAGAAAGTGTATTCACTCGTTGAAGGATGAAATATTCTATATAAGTCAGTTAAGTCTAAGTCGTTTATTGTATTTTTGAGTTCTATAGTTTCTTTGTTCAGCTTTTGTTTGGAAGATCTATCCAGTGGTGAAAGGGGTGTGTTAAAGTCACCCAGAATTATTGTGTTCTGGTCAGTTTGAGTCTTAAACTTGAGGAAAGTTTGATGAACATGGATGCTCCATTGTTTGGGGCATATATATTTAAATTGTTAAGTCTTGTTGGTGTATGGTTCCCTTGAGCAGTATATAGTGTCCTTATTTATCCCTTTTGATTGACTTAAGCTTGAAGTCAACTTTATTTGATATGAGGATGGAAACCCCTGCTTGTTTCCTCAGTCCATGTGAGTGGTAGGATTTCTCCCAACCTTTCACCCTCAGCCTATGGATGTCTTTTCCTTTGAGATGAGTCTCTTGGAGGCAGCATATTGTTGGGTCTGTTTTTTTAATCCAATCTGCTAGTCTATGTCTTTTGATTGGTGAGTTTAGGCCATTAACATTCAGAGTTATTATTGCGATGTGTTTTGTATTCCCAGCCATTTTTGTTTATTTTTGGTGTTTAACTTGACACGGTTTCTCTTCTGATTATTTTTTCCTTTAGTGTAATACCTCTCTCTCTTGATTTTCATCATTGTTATTCTTTTCTTCTTCATGGAATATTTTGCAGAGGATGTTCTGTAGTGTTGGCTTTCTACTTGTAAATTCTTTTAACTTTTGTTTATCATGGAAGGTTTTTATTTCATCCTCAAATCCAAAGCTTAATTTGGCTGGGTATAAGATTCTTGGTTGGCATCCCTTTTCTTTCAGAGCATGGAATATGTTGTTCCATGATCTCCCAGCTTTGAGTGTCTGAGTTGAAAAATCTGCTGTGATACGAATTGGTCTCCCCCTATATGTGATCTGATTCCTCTCTTTTGCAGCCTTTAAAATTCTATCCTTGTTCTGTATGCTAGGCATTTTCATTATAATGTGTCTTGGTGTAGATCTGTTGTAATTTTGTACATTAGGTGTCCTATATGCCTCTTGTATTTGGTTTTCCAATTCATTCTTCATGCTTGGGAAATTTTCTGATATTATCTTATTGAAGAGGTTGTGCATTCCTTTGGTTTGAAACTGTGCCTTCCTCTATCCCAATTACTCTTAGATTTGGTCTTTTGATGCTGTCCCATACTTCTTGGATGTTCTGTTCATGGTTTCTTACTATCTTCATTGTGTGGTCAACTTTATTTTCAAGATTATATACTTTGTCTTCATTGTCTGAAGTTCTTTTCCAGTTGATCTAGTCTGTTGGTGATGCCTTCAATTGTGTTTTTTATTTGGTTAATTGTTTGCTTCATTTCAAGGATTTCTGACTTTTTTTTTTTTAATTTTATCTCTTTTTTTGAAGCAATCTTTTGCTACCTGTATTTGCTCTCTTATATCTTTGTTGTAGTGGTCAATTTTTGCCTGTATTTGTTCATTTAGGTCATTCTTTGATTCACAGATCATTTTAATTATGAACCTTCTGAACTCCTTCTCTGACATTTCATCAACTTTGCTGAGCATGGGTTCTGTTATTGTAGAATCCTGGTTTGTTTGGGGTACTTTCCTCCCTTGTTTTTTCATGTTGTCTATTTGCCTTACTTTCTTGCAGTGTAGATCTGAGATTTTACAGTTTCTTCCCTATAGTCTTACAATATCCTTGCAGGTTGTTTGTGCCTCCCCTTAGTGTTGGGCTATCAGAACCTGCTGTTGTCCCTCAAAGTACCTGGGGCTGGGTCCACGCAGGTTGGTGTGGGTCGAACTGGTTGAGTCTGAGCTCCTGTGGTGGTCTGCTGGGCCTGGCATCACTCCAATGCAGGATCCCAGGACTGCCCTGGGCCCACCTGGACTCAAGCAGAGTTGGCGGGTCTGTCCTTGCTGGCTCCTGCTCTGGGGCGGAGGTTGGCGGGACTTGTGATTCATTATTTCTAATGAGTCTAGTGATAAGATCTCAAAGGCATTTTTCATCTCTGTTGTGTTTTTTATTTCTAGCATTTCTATTTGGCTGTTCCCTATCATTTTCATCTCCCTTGCTGACATTCCCCCATCTGCTTATATATGGTGTTCATATTTTTCATCATACTTTTAACATATTAACCATGGTTATTTTAAGTTCCTTGCCTGATATTTCCGACATCTGAATTACTTCTGAATCTGGTTCTGTAATTTGTGTCTTGATGGTGTCTTCTTTGTCCTTGTTTTTTTTGTGTCATAGAGTTTCTGATTGAGTTCCATACCTTAATGTAGGATAGTAGTGACTAAGATAAATAATATGTACCCCCAGAAGTGGGCATGCTTCTTCCACTACTAGGCAGGTAGAGCAGGTACTGGAAAGTCTAGTCAGGAGTTTAATAGGTTTATGTATTGTTGTTGCCTTGATTATCATTTTTCTGTTGTTTCTATCTAGGTCTCTGGATCCTGGTAATTTTTTATTATTTTTTAATATTCTCTTAGTCATAGTTGGACACTATACCTTTATTTTATTTATTTTTATGTGGTGCTGAGGATCCAACTCAGCGCCTCTCACATGCTAGGTGAGTGCTCTACCGCTGAGCCACAACCCCAGCCCCCTGGTGGTAGGTTTTTAATGATTCTTTTCTTTCTATAGTGGTAGGGTTCTAATGGTATAGGCTTAACAATTTCCTGCTCCTTACCAGGGACAGATTTATTTATTTATTTATTTTCTTTTCCTTTTTCTCAGCTACAGTCAGGCTTCATCTGTGCCCTGGTACAACACAGTTTGCTGCTCTTGCCACCACAGTTTAAGGCTTTTGTTTTGTAGGGCAAAATAGTTCAATATGCCTGAGCCTCCTAATCACCTATTTGGAACTGGTGAGTTACTTGTGGTGGAAGCAAATCCTAGTCACTCCCCCCCCCCTTTTTTTTTTTTTTTTTCCTGGGATTGAACTCAGAGGCACTCAACCACTGGGCCACATCCCCAGCCCTTTTTATTAGAGACAGGGTCTCACTGAGTTGCTAAGTGCTTTGTCATAGCTGAGGCTAGCTTTGAACTTGGGATCCTCCTGCCTCAGCCTTCCAAGTGCTTGGATTACAGGCATGTGCCACGACGCCCAGCTGCCATTCCCTATTCTACACCATTATCTTAGCCATTACCTATTTCCCATCAATACCCAATTTTTTATGTTACCATATTGACAGCCATGAGGATACTATCATTAAACGTGCTGATTAAATTAAACTTTATAATCAATGATACAAGTATTGTCTTTCTTCATTTCTCAAATTTCCAAAAAGATCCTGGAGACATTTTCAGCATTCTACATTCTTCTTTTTCAATGACTACTAGCTACCAGGTTTTGTATATTGAATAGCATCTCAAGTCTTTTTGAACACATTTCAGTGCTTATTCAACACTTGCTGATTCATGGTTTGAGGAGGCAGAAGAAGTGAAAGGATTCCTGATAGGAATTAGAAGACATGGTCTATAATTATGACTTGCTGATTATTCTTGGGGACCGCAAACTGAACATTTGTTTCCTTCTTTTTTCTCACAGGACAAATGTTAGGTATCGGCCTCTAACTCTGAAATTGCCACTCCAAGTTCAAAAAGTTATTTGATTTATAACCAATTAAAGACTATTCCAAAATCTCCACAAGAGGGCAGCTCCTTCACACTGTTCAATGTCTGAAGAGCAATTCTGAGTACCTTAAAGTTTATTATGAAATCACCCTTTTATACAATATTGGTTTCTTCCTTTCTTTACTTTTTTTCTTCTTCTTTAGTTTTCACCGTACATATGTGTTTTACCACTGAGCTACACCCCCTGCCATTTTTATTTTTCATTTTGAGACTGGATCTCTCTAAATTGTCTAGGCTAGCTTTGAATTTCTAATCCTTCTGCCTCAGATTCCCGAGTCACAGGATTACAGGTGTGAGTCACCATGCCCAGCAATATTGGTTTATTTCTTTTAATTATATAGGTAAGTTACAATACATTCCCACATATAAAATTCCAACATTATAAATCAATTTTCACTCTTTTGCTTAACATTCCTAATCCTGATCCCATTCCCTATTATGAGGTTGGTTAGAATTTTATTTTTCATGAAGTTTTGTTATCTCTGACTTTTTAGAAACATCACTTCTGCAATGAATTTTTAAAATATGTATATGATTTGAATATTTTTCTATTAATAGATTAGTTTTTTTTAATTCCTCTTATTAAAATGCATGTCATATTTATTTAATTATTGTAAAATAAGCTAGGCACAAGGACACATACCTGTAATCCCAGCAACTTGGGAGGATGAGGAAAGAGGATAGCAAGTTGAAAACCAGCCTCAGAGACTTGGTGAGGCCCTAAGCAATTTAGCAGAAACCTGTCTCAAAATAAAAAATAGCTGAGTATGGTAGCACATGCCTGTAATCCCAGCACTTAGGAGGCTGAGGCAGGAGGATCACAAGTTCAAAGCCAGCCTCAGCAATGGCGAGGCACTTAGCAACTCAGTGAGACCCTGTCTCTAAATAAAATACTAAAAAGGTCTGGGGATGTGACCCAGTGGTCAAGTGCCCCTGAGTTCAATCCCCGGTACCACAAAAAATAAATAAATAAATAAATAAATAAATAAATAAATAAATAATTAAAATAGAAGGGATTGAGGATGTGGCTTAGTTGATTAAGTGCCCTGGGTTCAATCCCCAGTACCAAATTAATTAATTAATTAAAAACGAAAAATAAGCTAAAATAAAGTTAGAATTATTTTTTGTTTTTCTTAGTATTAAATGCTGTATTGAGTATTTGAATACTTCATTTTGAAAAAATGTGAAGTCTCATGAGATTTCACGATAATTACTAATTTAAACCTAATTCATTACATTCCAAAATAATAAACTTAAAAGTAAAAATGTCTTAATAATTTTACTAGCCAAAAAATACATAAAGTCAATTTACAGAAGAGAGACTAGAAGAGGGGGAAATACTTGGCAGCTTTCCCTGGAATTATTTAGGTTTAATTCATTCCATGATGTAAATCATTCCTGGATGCCCTTCCTATCAAGGCATTTTGCCAGGTACGCTTAGACCAGATTAGAATTAAAGCAACAAATGGTACAGGTAATGAAGAGAGCAGAAACAAGAAATTATGGAGTGCTGCCATCCCAGTGAGGCAGGGGCTGTGGTATATTACCTTTGCACCCTCCACGGTGTTAAGGAAATGTTTGCTGGGAATGAACCAGAGCCACTCCTACCTCATGCATATAAGAAAAGTTAAATTGAATTGTGTCTGACAATACTAATGTAAAATTAGTTGAATTTACATCAAATGTTCTTGAAGAAAAGGAGAAGTCCTGAAAGGGACTCTTTAGGATTTGAAACTTGACCAGGCTTAATGGGATGCATGAGTTTAAGGCTGATATAAGGCAAGAAGGAGGATTGCTTTCTATGCAGCAACTTTAGGTGATCAAAGCTTAGTGGAGGGGATGCACAAAATATGTTTGCAGCAAACTGAGGGGACTGACTGAACCCAACCAGAGAACTTCCCTCATGGAGAGTAAGAAAAGGGTTGGAAGTTCAGGTAGGGTATCAGACTGAGAGGTCTTGCATGGAGTGCAACTCCACTTCTAGACTAGAGAGAGTCAGTGAAGGTTGTTTTTTGTTTGTTTGTTTGTTTGTTTTTTGGTACTAGGTATTGAACTCAGGGGCACTCAAGCACTGGGCCACATCCCCATCCCTTTTTTGTATTTTATTAGAGACAGGGTCTCACTGGGTTGCTAAGTGCCTCACCATTGCTGAGGCTGGCTTTGAACTTGCGATCCTCCTGCCTCAGCCTCCCAAGTGCTGGGATTACAGGCGTGTGCCACCACGCCTGGCTAAGTGAAGGTTTTTGAGTGATTAATTTGTCTTCCTATCTCCAGTCCTAATTTTGAAAATTTGAAGTTCCATTGAGTTTTATTGTATGTAAGTGGGTAGAAAACAGTAGGGATGGGTGTGAACAATAATTAATAGCTAGAATATAGTTGCAATTTTAATCTCTCTCTCTCTCTCTCTCTCTCTCTCTCTCTCTGTGTGTGTGTGTGTGTGTGTGTGTGTGTGTGTGTGAAGGTGGGGATGGAACCTAGGGTTTTGTGCATGTTAGGCAAGCGCTCTATTACCAAACTACTCCCCCAGCCCTGCTTTTGCTTGTATGTTCATTTTATCATAACCTTTCTGCTCAGTAAGCTATAATGTCCCTGAGGACAGAAAGACAATAGCTACGATGACTGGTTCTTGCTTTTTATTGAATCCTCACCACCCACCACAGTGCCTGTTACAGTATAGGTATTTAATAAATCTTTGATTTTTTTTTTTTTTGAGAGTGAGTGATTGAATGAATGAAAAAGGCATTGCTATGAAGTAAAAATAATTATTTTCATTTTTACAGAAGAATAAACAGAAGCTCAGAGAAAATAACTGTAGTCCCCAATGATTCCTCCCACTGGTATTTAAGTCCTTACAGAGTGCTTTTGTACATTGACTAAGGCTCATTTGTCTAAACCATAGGATATTATAATAACAACTGTGTGATTTCTGAGGCTAAGTTACAAAAGACTTTGTGTCTTCCACCTTGTTCTTTTTCTGGGATCAGTTGCTCTAGGGGCACCCACTGACATGTCATGAGGACATTTGAAGCAGCCTTTATAAAGAGGTGCCAGTGAAAAAGAACAGGTCTCCTACTAACAGTTAGCCCTGACTTTCTGGCCATGTGAGCCATCTTGGAAGCAGATCCTCTAGCCCCAGTCAATCATTTAGATGATTACAGTCCCAGATAATGTATTTACTGCAACCTTACAAGAAACTCCAACTCAGAACCACTCAGCTAAGCTGCTCCTGAAACCTGGACCTACATAAGCTATGTGAGATAGTGAATTCATTATTGTTTTAGGCCACTAAGTTGTAGGATGATTTGTTATGCAGAAACTGATAACTGATACATGTCCCAAACATCCTGAACTAAGATGTAAACATCTCTGGATAATGCCACATGGCTGGGGTCACACTGGGAAAGTACCCAAGGTATCAGACCATCAGGTCCTGCAGCTGACAGTGGCTGCATCCTCCTCCCAGCCTTGAACACTAAAAGTGGAGGTTTCTTAGGAGGCCATAGACCAATGTTATAATGTACAACAGAATACATGACAATAAATGCAAGAGATACAGAAAGAAAGAATTTGTTCAGGGTCTTATAAAAATGGGGTTGGATACCACCCCAGTTTTTGTGGGTACCACCCCAGTTTCCAAATTGTTTTGTAGACCCATGGTTTTTCTTCCTACTTTCCTGCATCTTGGGTATGCCTGTATGTCAGAACATCTTTTGTCATCCTGAAGGATAGGGCACAAATACTGTCAAAGTTGACAGAGATGAGAAAGTATACAGTGGATTGTGGAAACTTAGACAGGGCCTTGAATCTTTTCCCCTGACATCCCAAAGGAACTGGAGGCTGTGAGTGCTCCTCCACTCCCACATGCCATGGTCTAACATCTAAAAAGACCATCTGTGATGGCATTTGAGAAATTGGGAAGAAACGGTCTCCACATTGGAGGGATAGAGGTGCATTCTCCATTTTGATCTGAACTTTGAAGATCTACAGGGGAGGGAAGAGAAGGTCTGGTTATTTAAGAATTGCGGGATAAGGGACTGCTCAGAGGGATGTCTCTGGAAATATTTTCCTTTGGACCATAAGATTTTCTACTAGCAAGTTCTTTATTTAAAATTCATCAGAACACATTATTTCAAAATGGAATGTACATGGTTAAATCTCACCCCCTGTGCAATCCAGAGCATAATATTTTGCTTCTGTGAGTTTTAATTCTAGTTTTCAGAAGATATAATTGAGAATATATATATGGTGTCAAACAAAAAGTATGCTTCCTCTTTATTCCTGTGAAAGATAACAATGATGATGATGAGGCTGGGGATGAGCCAGGTTGTCTGGTCCAAACTTGCCTTGTTCATAGACTCTGGGGAACTTCTCAATAATTACTGAGTAGCATGTGTCAGGCACTGTTTTAAGTCTTTTTTTTTTTTTTTTTTTACATGCATTAACTAACTTATTTGATGCTCACAGCACTACAAGGTAGATATTGTTATTATTTTACCCATGAGATAACTGAAATGGAGTGCATCAATTAGCCCAAGGTCATACAGAGAGAACCAGAGAACCAGAGCTCAGACTCAAGTGCTCCAACCCTAGAGCCCATACTCTTTTTTGAGGGGGGCAGGGGTCATTGTAGTGGAGAAAATCTGTACTAATAATTGTCGGTAGGGTGGTATGATTCATGTTTATCAGCAGAAAGTGAGTGGGCCTCATCAAGTGCCACTTCAAGCACCTGAAGTCTGAGGCAGTAGAGAGCACATTATTTCCATCTATTTTCTCTTTTGAACTTCTAGAAACAAATGACTCAGAAATGATGAAATTGCAAGTTGGAAGCAACCTCTGTACCTGAATTTCTTCTCAAGTACAGCCAAATAGGAGAGCCTTCCAACATGCATTGAACCACAGTATGGGTGAGAATAAAGCTTTTTATGTCTCACTGTTGAATTGTGTGGTGTATTTGATATTGTAGCATTGCCTAGCCTGGCTGAATCATTACATGCTAATACTGTATTATTTTTCTTAAATAAAATAGACCACAGATAACTGAAGAGGAGGAGGAGGAGGAGGAGGAGGAGGAATATAAATAACCATGGAAAGAAAATTTTGTGAAGTTGATATTAAAAATGTAGAATTCTTTCTTCTTGGCCCACTAAAAGAACATTAGGAGAGCCCAGAGCTCAAGAAATTGGTTAAATGATATTTGGTGGAGAAAGGAGCCAGGAGAAAAAGAAAGGAAAGAGAAAAGAGCCCCCAAACAATTGTGTCTTTGTGAAAGATATACCAGGCTCCTTCCTAGACTTCAGCATCCAGACAAGCTGTCTAGGCCTGGTGTAGAGCTTTATTAAACAACTCAAATCACTGCCCTGACTCACCACTAGGCCTAGGCAGAGCCAGGGAAGACACTGTCCATGGTGAAGGCCGGGAGATGGAAGCCCAATAGAAAACCCTTTTGAGCCGGGCGTGGTGGCGCACGCCTGTAATCCCAGCACTTGGGAGGCTGAGGCAGGAGGATCACGAGTTCAAAGCCAGCCTCAGCAATGCCAAGGCACTTAGCAACTCAGTGAGACCCTGTCTCTAATAAAATACAAAAAAGGGCTGGGGATGTGGCCCAGTGGTCGAGTGCCCCTGAGTTCAATCCCCGGTACTACAAAAAAAAGAAAAAAGAAAAGAAAACCCTTCTGACTCCTGAGGACATGTTTCCTTTCCTTTCTAGGGAGCCAAGTGCTCAGAGTGGGCTCAGCAGCCATTGTCCTAGCTTCTCAGGCAAAAAGAAAGTAATTTTTTTCTTTTAAATGGAGAAGATTTTAAATCAATCAAAGGCAAGAGTCTACTATTTTTCCTTCTGTCCCTAAATAAACCATCAAATGATTTGGCATGGAATAGTGCCAGGGAAGACCCCAGAGATCAAGGGAACTCTGTAGGAGCCCTGTT
This sequence comes from Tamias sibiricus, assembly GCA_025594165.1. Classification (NCBI taxonomy): domain Eukaryota; kingdom Metazoa; phylum Chordata; class Mammalia; order Rodentia; family Sciuridae; genus Tamias; species Tamias sibiricus. Next base: position 64,542,968 of record CM046669.1, on the reverse strand, counting down.
TGGGGAGATGGCTAAGATTGTGGTTGACGAGCGGCCATCGCTTCAGGCGACAACAGAACTCTACTAACAATGCAGGAGACACTAATGGTGCTGATATTCTCAGGACTGGATGAGTCTGTATCATAATGAGGGGCCAAGGCTGGGTGCGGTAGTGCATGCCTGTAATCCTAGTGGCTGGGAGGCTGAGGCAGGAGGATCATGAGTTCAAAGCCAGCCTCAGAAAAAGTGTGGCACTAAGCAACTCAGTGAGACCCTGTCTCTAAATAAAATACAAAATAGGGCTGGGATATGACTCAGTGGTGGAGTGCCCCTGAGTTCAATCCGTGGTACCCCGTCCCCTGCTCCCCTTCCAAAAAAAAAAAAAAAAAAAAACAAATCAGGGGCCACTGTGCTCCTGAGTCTGAGGTGAGGAAGTGGTCAGCACCAATCACAATATCATTTTCTAGGTACAAAAGCAGAGGATGGAACATCTTGGTCTGGGAATTGTTATATCTGTGAATGACTAACCTTCTATAGGATCCTAGGCTGGTGAATTAGTTTGTATAGACCTCAATTTCATCATCTATTAAATGCAGAGTCATCTTAGTGTTAATAATAACTGTTCTACCCACATTTCTGGACATATAGAAATATAACAAAATTTGTTGGAAAACTTCAGAGCACAAAACCATTTTGATACATGCCTGGATTTTAACCCCAGTTTCACTTCTTTTTATCTGGGTAAATTACTCAACCTTTCTATTTCTTACTGTGAAAAACGGCAACATAGTTCAAGTTCAGGTGACTCAATCCTGTATCTGCTTCATTACTATGGTATTAAAAATAGTCTTGCTGTGTGCGGTGGCCCACGCCTGTAATCCCAGCACTTGGGAGGCTGAGGGAGGAGGATCATGAGTTCAAAGCCAGCCTCAGCAATGGTGAGGCACTTAGCAACTCAGTGAGACCCTGTCTCTAATAAAATACAAAAAAGTGCTGGGGATGTGGCCCAGTGGTCGAGTGTCCCTGAGTTCAATCCCCGGTACCACACATACACAAAAAAAATAGTCTCACCTGGGGCTACTTCTATTCAGAGCTCCTAGGTCTAGGGCCTGGGACCTTGTGATAATGAAGATCTTTAGCAAAGAGATATCTTGGACTGGTCATGAACAAAACGACTTTCTCTGACCAGCAAGCAGGTGACTATTTCATTTCCATCCTTAGAACTGACCTCCTGCTGCCCAGGGGTGTTGAGTTGGGAGAAGGGAGGGTGAGGAGAGCCTGATGCCACTCAGCCCTACATAACGGCCTCCTTTAGTCTTCTCCAGGCAATTTCTTTCTTTCTTTCTTTCTTTTTTTTTTTTTTTTTTTAGGCAATTTCTTTTTTGTTTTTATTTTTAGAAATATTTCCCAAGAGACTTACAGAAAAGGGGCAAAGCTCTAATCCATGCATGTGCCCTGTAGACAATTTGGAAGTAGCTGGAGGAGTGAGTCAGGTCCAATGTGGGACTATTTTATTATTTATTTTTAAAGATAGACATAGCCGGGCACAGTGGTATACCCCTGTAACTCCAGTGCCTCCGGAGGCCGAGGCAGGAGGATCCCATGTCCGAAGCCAGCTTCCACAAGTAATTTAGGCTACAAGCAACCTAGTGGGACCCTGTCCCTAATTTAAAAATAAAAAGGGCTGGGGGTGTGTCTCAGTAGTTAAGTGCCCTTGGGTTCAATCCCTGGTACCAAGAGGAAAAAAAAAAAAAAAAGACAGAAACACAGCTGTTGGGTAAAACACTGCCTCCACAGAAAATCCCAAACCTCAGAACTTTCAAGCAGAGGAAAAGCTTAGGTAAAGTTCTTGCAGGACTCGCTGGGTTACCAGAGAAAGAACAAAAGCCTGCTCTTACTGTCTATTTATTCTTTTGTACTTGAACTATTCACAGCAACCAGACAACAGAAAGTTACTGGAATCTGGGCAAAGTTCCCAAACAAGATCCCAGTAAGACTCCATTGTACTTCTTTAGTGGTGCCTGAGATCCTGACCTCTGAATAAATAAAAACCATGGGGTTGGGGAACATAGCTCAGTTGTAGGGCACTTGCCTAACTTGCCCAACATTGAATCCTGGGTTCAATTCCAAGCACCAGAAAAAAGAAAATGAGTAAAAACAAAGACCAGCCAGTGGTCTCCTTCTCTGTGCCAAGTTCCTAGACAAGAGGTCTTTCTCATTTTGAAGGACTGAAATTCTTGACAGGTGATAAGTGGAGCAGAGAACAGGTCCTGTCCTTGATGGACAAAACCAAGTTACTGGTCCCATAGGAGATGACCATGACCCAGTTCCTCAACCTTATTCAGTGGATGATTGTGCATTTGCATATTTGGCAGAGGATTGACAGGAATAATTTACATTTTATCTTTTCCCTTCAATTGTGCTTTCTAAAAACATGAATAACTTTGTGGGGGGCTGGGCGTGGTGCTAGTGTTTGAACCCAGGGCCTCACCAATGGCTAGGCAAATACCACTGAGCTACGTCCCCAACCGCGCAAAGAGCCTGTTTTGAACAGGTGGGAAGTACCTTGCTGGCATCCCTAAAAAAACATGTGAGCTCCCAATATTGACCTAAAGCAGTTTTCTATTTAACTTCAACATTTAACTGCTATTTTAATTTATTGAACTTCTCTACAAAGTTTCCAAAGGAATGTTTGGTAACAATCCCAAAGAGCCCTCTAATTTCAGGTATTTTTTAAAGTCTAATAAGAGCATTTTTCTCCTAAGCATTCCTTTTTCCTCCTGATGGCAGGGTGGAAAGGGAAATGCTCAGTTGACCTCCTGAAATCCCTAAGCAGAGGAACCAGGCTGTCCCTGTAACCACTCAGGATAAGGCCAAGCAAAGCCAAGCAAATGCTGCTGACTATTACAAATAAAGCTTAAGGGATTAAAATTGTCACCTGCCAGCTGGACTCAATAAAAAATATTATGAAACTAAAATAACTGATAGGACTTAGTAAGTGCAGGTGGTTGGTAAGTCTTCCTGAGCCGGAAGCAACCTCTTGAAGGTTTTGGCTGATGCAGACAGCTTCTTCAGAGCATTTATCAGGGTTTTTTAATGAGTTCTTCTAGAACATTCTGCATTCTCTTCAGATCTGCTAAGAGTTAGGTTAATTCAGTGGAAAGTAGGACCAACTAAAAGAAACCAAAATTACACTTAGATTTCAATTTCTATCAGCCTCCGGGATGATGTGAGGGTTCCAGTGGCTTCACCAAAAAGTGAGTTTTGACACAATTTCCTCCTTTTTCCCCAGATCAGTATGCATCCAGATTTCATGCACCTCCCATTCTCTATCCCTGCAATATGCATTTCTACATTAATATATTTAGACATGTTTATTTTAAGTACCCGTATAAATAGTTACATGCTACCAGACATGCTAGGCTGTGCGCACAGACAGCATCCAACATACAGCTTTCAGTATTGAGAACACAACAGCCATAATAAAAAGAGACTCTGGAAGAAGAAGAAAACAAGCAGAGGTGGAATTTCTGGACACAAGAGCCAATTGTGAAGCAGTCTATCTTCAGCCCCAACCTTCCAATGTGGAACTAGCAGTGGCTCACAACACAAAAACAAAGCAAGGGTCAGGGCTTGGTCTTTGGATTATCTAGAGTTAGTTAATGAATCTAAAATGATTGCCTGTCCTACCTACCATGTAAACTTAACCCCTCCAGTCTCTGGAGGCTGGCACTGGAATTAAGCAGATAACGAGGATATGCTCCTATGACACTGACAGCGTGAGGGGTGTTGGCTGATTAGGTGGAAGGTGCTACAACTAAGGATCAACTATTACCAAGGGACTTGATTTGCCATGCTATTAAAATGATCCAGAATCTCTACAATGCCCAGCCAAATGCAGCTTCTCCAATGGTTCTGTAACCCATAGGGAGGGCTTTTAGACCCCCAAGCTGTTAAAGCAATATGTTAGAACATAGGATATTATGCATTCCCTTTGCACCATGTGGGGAATACTTAACTTTCAATTCATACCAAACAAAGATATATTTGCTTAGCATTTTTGAGCTATGAGTGCATTTTCTAGTTAATGATAGGAAGGCCTTGTACTTTGAGCCCAACTGAGAATCCTAGGGCATTTTAAATCTTTAGGAATGTGTTTGGAATCATATAATCAGTTTCTGTCTCATTGCCACAGGGATACTGCAAAGATTCACTTGGGTCCTTTAACATTTTTTATTCTTATTATTTTAATTATGATAAAATACCACTAACATAAAACTTACCACATTAATCAGTTTCAAGCATGCAGTTGGGTGGCACTAAGTGCATTTATACTGTTGTGCAACCATCACCACCATCCATCTCCAGAACATTTTAATCTTTCCAAACTGAAACTGTACTCATTAAATGACCAGTCCCATTTCTCCTTTCTTTCAACACCTGGAAACTTCTATTCTACTTTCTATGCCTGTGAATTTCACTGGATAGCTTGCATTCATCTGCCTACCCACAGAGTGTGGTCAGGAGTTTATTTCACTCAGCATTAGGACCTCCAGCTTCAACCATGGTATAGCATGTGTCAGACTTTCCTTCCTTTTTAAGAGTGAATAATAATTCATTGTATGGGTGTGCCACATAATGTTGATCCATTCATTTGTCCATGGACACTTGGGTTGTTTCCACCAGATCCTTTAACTCTGTGCCTTGGTTTAACTGTAAGTAGAGAACCATATGGAATATAGGCTATGATTTTGTATAGAAAGTTAAGTAGTGGTCAGATATAAACTGTTCTTTCTAGCCTGGGGATGTAGTTCAGTGGTAGAGCACTTGGTTAGCATGTAAGAGACCCTTAGTTTGAGCCCCAGTTCAGAAAAAAAATTTTTTGAAAAAAATTACTGCTTCCCCATTAACTGGTGTAGGTAGCCAAATATATTTAAATGAGACTTTTTAATAAATACAGGTGGAAATTGGGCTGCCAGTGCTTCTAAAGCAATGTTCAAATGAAGTCCACTGTTTCACAATCATGTAGATTCCCAGGCTACTTCCCTTGGATCCACTAAATCAAAAACTAAGAAGTAGCCGGCGCGCGGTGGCGCACGCCTGTAATCCCAGCACTTTGGGAGGCTGAGGCAGGAGGATCACGAGTTCAAAGCCAGCCTCAGCAATAGTGAGGCACTTAGCAACTCAGTGAGACCCTGTCTCTAAATAAAATACAAAAAAGGGCTGGGGATGTGGCCCAGAGGTTGAGTGCCCCTGAGTTCAATCCCTGGTACCACAAAAAAAAAAAAAAAAAAAAAAACTAAGAAGTAGCCAGGCGTGGTGGCGCACACCTGTAATCCCAGCACTTGGGAGGCTTAGACAGGAGGATCGCGAGTTCAAAGCCAGCCTCAGCAATGGTGAGGCACTTAGCAACTCAGTGAGACCCTGTCTCTAATAAAAATACAAAAAAGGGCTGGGGATGTGGCCCAGTGGTCAAGTGCCTCTGAGTTCAATCCCTGGTACCCCCCCCCCCCCAAAAAAAAAAAAAAAACCTGAGAAGTAACATCTAGTAATTTACATTTTCTTTTTTTTTAATATTTATTTATTTTTACACAATGCCTTTATTTTTACGTGCTGCTGAGGATCGAACCTGGGCCGCACATGTGCTAGGCGAGCGCTCTACCGCTGAGCCACAACCCCAGTCCCGTAATTTGCATTTTCAATGATTCTTTTTCTGGGAATTTGCACAGTGAAGTCTGAGAAACTGAGTCTTCAGAGTTGGGAATATGGGATATCTCATCTAATGGGAAACTATATTTTTTATTGGCCAAACAAAGGTAAAGCTGTGGTTCAGAACCTTTTCCTGGTTTCCCCCTCACCATCCTCCTCTCCATCACCACCCTCCTAAGCTGCATGGTCCTGAGGGCCACTGAAGCTTTTTACCTCTGGTGAACAACAAGAGCCTGGTCAGCATGAATGTGGCCATGGCAAAGATCTACAGGGACAACAAGGATGAGGACAGCTTCATGTGCGTGACCTACGTCTCCCAGGAGACATTTGGTCTGCAGACCCGCGATCCAGTAATGGGAGCAGCCTTGGGGACAGATCTTCAATCCTCACTAGCCCATGTCCAGAAAAACCTGTATTTTGACCTATGCAAGAAACTAGCAGAATAGATTGCTCTTTGGCGAAAGCTTTTGTAGGGTTCCAGGGTGGCAAAGATGGCTTGGATGGACAGCCTTATGAAATGGCACTGAAGCCATGGATCATGTCTTGCCCAGTTTCTCCTCTTATGTTCTTTCTTTGTGTTTCAACTGCTCTTGAAAATTTTATACGACATAATTGTGCTTTGAATAAGAAATCATGTTATAGTTTTGATTTTAAAAGTTCCCCAAAGCCGGGCGTGGTGGCGCACGCCTGTAATCCCAGCACTTGGGAGGCTGAGGCAGGAGGATCGTGAGTTCAAAGCCAGCTTCAGCAATGGCAAGGCACTTAGCAACTCAGTGAGACCCTGTCTCTAATAAAATACAAAAAAAAAAAAAGGGCTGGGGATGTGGCCCAGTGGTCAAGTGCCACTGAGTTCAATCCCTGGTACCAAAAAAAAAAAAAAAAAAAAAGTTCCCCAAAGACCATGTGTTGAAGGCTTGGTTTCCAAAAGGTGGTGTAAAGTGGGTCCTGGAAGGAAGTTAGGTCATTGCAGGCATGCCCTGGAGGGGATATTGGGATCCTGGCCCCTTCTCTCTTTCTTTGCCCCTCTGCCACTATGAGGTGAGTAGTCTGTTCTCCCATACTCTCCCCTCCATGATGCTCTGCCTCACCACAGACCCAAAAGTAGTGGAGCCAGCTGAGCATGGACTGAAATCTCTGAAATCATGAGCCAAATTAATTTTCCTCCTATTAATTTGATTATATCAGATGTTTTGTCACAACAATGGAACTACTACAACTAATACAAATGGTTTGTGTGATGAGCTGGAGATATGTTTTAAGTGTCTCTTGTGGGGGTCATGGGAAGGACTTTGAAGGGTTTGATCTCACCGTGAGTGTAGTCAGGAGTCCTATATATGGCTGTCTCTTAGTAGGCTAGACTAGCTCCTTACACAGTAGTTTCAGGGCTTCATTCTAAGTGAAAGATACAAGTTCTCCTGTGACTTTGCCCCTGGGAATTGCACAGTATAATTTCAGCCACATTCTTTGGTCAAGTCCAGATTCAAGGGATGGGTTCTTCTAGAACATCAAAATTCCAGAATACACATCTAATTTAGTCACTACATTCCTTAAGACCTTTCCATGATTTATTTCTATATTTTCAAGTAACATCCTTAGTAACTTAAAGCACCAGCCTCCCAACTTCACTGACTCCTGATGGATTCCAGGGAGAATGCCCTGTGATTGCCATCCTGACTGTGCTTTCTTGGTAAGTATACCTGTTTGGGAAGAACTAATTATATTCTTTCTTATGAAGTACGTGGAAGTTTAGCCCTTACCTTTGTTATCCACCCCAACATCCTCAAATACCAAAACTGAGATGAGTTCTGCTTTGGAACATCTGCCCAATATAGTGCCTAAAATTCTCCGATATAGTGCCTAACTACATATTCATATTCATATTTCATATTCTCTCTTTCTTCTCCCTCTCTCCCTCTCTTCTACCAGTTGAAATAGGTTTTAGAAAGTAGCATAACATGGTCTCATAGTAAAAATACATTTTGAGCTGGGCACGGTGGTGCACGGCTGTAATCCCAGCACTTGGGAGGCTGAGGCAGGAGGCTCTCATGTTCAAAGCCAGCGTCAGCAATGGCGAGGCACTTAGCAACTCAGTGAGACCAAAAAAAAAAAAAAAAAAAAAAAAAGAAAGAAAGAAAGTTTACTCTGCCTAAGTAGGTAAGCCATTGGAAGCTTCAATTTCCTTTTTAGAAAGCCCGACGTCTGCAAGTTACCAAGGGTATTATTTGAAAATATAGAAATGTCATTGAAAGGTTATAAAGAAGACAGAAAAGAAAAACCTCAATGTGTATTCTGGAGTTATGATGTTCTAAAAGAAGCTTAACAGAGCATTAGCAGCTGGAGCAGGTTTGGAGTGGAGAGGAGAATCCAGGCGTGGGAGCTCTGTGTCGTCGTGAGCTTCCTTGAGCAACAGTGCTTCAGGCAGCCCCTCCCTAAAACTCTACAAGTCGTGGAGTAGCTCCACACTATGCACACAGGACACAATGTCCCCTTGTCCGGTGAAGCTCAAGAGGAAGGCAAAGTGCTACATGGCTATAAGATGGGGTCTCTGTGGTCTCTTCTCAAAATTTGGGATACTGACTACAGAATGACCTGACAGTTCTATCCTGATGGAAGATGTTTCTTTAGGGGAGCCTTCAGGTCACTGGGGACATCTTTTACATCTTCCCAGTCCAAAAAGACCCAACTTAATCTCTGTATGAGGAGAACACCGTTACCCTTTTAGAATGCCTGGACCCTCCTCTCTGTCACAGAATATAAGAGTCAGAACTTGAAACACCATTTGGCCTCGAACTTGCAATCCTTCTGCCTTGGCATCCCAAGTAGCTGGAATTACAGGTGTGCCCAGCTTGTACTAAGTTGACTTTGATTTCATGCTACTTTTTGCTTTTAAAAATGTACTTGTGAGATTTTCCAGAGGCCTGGAATGAAAATGCCTTCATTTGGAGAGATTTTGCATTTGCAGCTGCCAAGCACCTGACCACTAGAAATCTAACCATTTAGATTTTTAACCATATCTCTTGTACATGACACTGAATTTGAGGGGCAAGTGCTCACCAGGATCAGCATTTGCTTTTCAAGTTCAGGAAAACATCTCTTTCATCACTAGACCCCAAACTCTTCCCTCTCAGAGGGAACAGGAAAAGAGGGTGATGCCCTTCTGGTTCAGCCCACCCTTAAGTCTCAGTTGAGTTTCCCACCGGTCTCCAGACAGATCTGCAAATACCTTGGGGAAAGAGTGGGCTGTGGTATGCCAGTATCCTCTTATTTCTTGACTTCTGCTGTAGTTTGGATCTGGATTGTCTCCCAAAGGCCCATGGTCCCTAGTTCATAGCACTATTGGAAAGTGGTTGGACCTTCAGGAGGTGAGACCTACTGGAAAGAAGTTGGGTCACTGGGGGTATGCCCTTTAAGGGAATGTCAGACCTCAGCTCCTTCCTCTTCTTCTCTTTTCCTTCCAGAGAGCTTTGCTCTGCTACTCACTCCTGCCATGACATGCTGCTTCTCCACAGGCCCAAAAGCAATGTGGTCAACCAACCCCAGATTGAAACCTCTGAAATTATGAGCCAATATAAAACTCTTATTTAGTTGATTATCTCAGGGTTTTTTTATGGTAACTAAAAGCTGACCAACACAACTTTCAAATTTTGAACTATCTTTTTGAGAGACAATTTAAAGATATTTTCCACATTCTGTTGTTTGAAGTTGTCTTCAACAGGAATGTGGTTCAAATAATAAAGCCTGCTATCATCAGAAATGGAAGTCCCAAAAGGGATTTTAAAAAAGAAAAGAAAATCAAGAAAAATGGAAGTCCCCCAAATTATATTTCTATTTTTTTTTTCTAACTTCTATCAAGTGTCAGCACAATTCAGTGCTAGTTAAAGGCCAAGAAATCATTTGGGTTTCCTCAACTCTAATACAGAGTGAATCATTTCTACTTATCCTTCATTGTCAGTGTACAAGTCAAAGATATTGTAGGGAAAAGTTTCCATAAACTTATCAGATATCATGTAGAGAAGAGATGTGAGCTAAGAAATTAGGCTGTTTTTATGTTCCTTCCACTTCTAAAATTCCAAAAGTCTGTATTTTGGCATGAATATTTCGCATCTCTGATCATCATTTATATAAGTTTTCGCATTCTCTTCTGCTAGTCACATACCCAACATTTTTTTTTAATGAGTCTACATATCCTTAAAGACTCATGCAAGTACATTTACATAAGGGGTCCTCATGATGACTGAAAACATGTAGATGTGTAATCCTCACCCAGAACCATTTAATCAGGATCTCTGGGGGATGGGATACAGACCCTCAGTCCTTCCATGCAGCAGAGTTGAGAATCATGGTTCATAAGGACTTTCACAATGAAAAGAAAAAAAAGAAAGAAAGTTATTAAATAGTTTGTGTGCTATACGTGCAATTGTACATTTCCCAAAACTCATAGAATGTACACCACCAAGAGTGAATCCTGATGTGATCTATGGACAGGGTGATAATGAAGTGTCAATGTCATCTTATCAATTGTAACAAGTGTACCATTCTGGAGAAAGTCACTGATCACAGGCTGGGTATATGTCAGGGTAGAGGGTATGTGGAAACTCTGTAGATTCCACTCAATTTTCTTATGAACCTGAAACTGCTCTAAAAACATATAGTCTTGGGTAGGTGGTATAGCCCAGAGGCAAAGTGCTTGCCTAGCATGCTTGAAACCCTGGGTTCTCTCTCTCTCTCTCTCTCTCTCTCTCTCTCTCTCTCTCTCACACACACACACACACACACACACATACACACACACACAATATATATATATATATATATATATATATATATATATATATATATTTAAAATATGCAATTTAAGGAATTCAGGAAAGTATTTATGGAGCAATGATGTTCCTGAACATTTTTCATTTAAATTATAAAACAAAAAGGAAGGCAACATTATTTTCCTGGGGGCTGTGTGAGTCTGTATGTATAAATCTGAGCAAAGTTAGGTAAGGTGCTTGTCTCTAGTTCACACAAAATCTTCCTTCTTTCCAAGTTTCCATCCTGGATCATTTTAATGACAGTGAATGATGTGTCCGGCACAGCACAGACACTCTCTCACTCTCACTGTTGACCTACTGCTGACATCGGCTCTTTCCTTTGGTCTAATGAAGAGATAAATGGCCAGGGCTGTAGCCATGGTCTGAGGCTATTAATATAAATGTGACTGGTTAGCTGGTGAAGTCCTGGTTACTAAATATTTGGACTCATTAGTGCCAGCGCATGAAAATGGAGTATAAAAGGAAGCTATAACACAGCTTAGCTTTTTATAACCTGGGGTGGATTTAATACAGATTTCAATGTCTATGGAAAGAGATGATCACTTTTTTCTACTTGGAGAATAAAATGGTTATACAAAGGAACAAAATAAAATAAGAGATAGAATATGATCCTAAGACTATTAAAGGAAAATAAGGCTGGAAGGGAATACCTCAGTGCCACCAGCCATCAGGACTCTCATGCATTGCTGACTGAAGCATTATTTGATACAAACATCATTGAAAACAATTTGGCAATACCGATCCAAATTATAAATTCACATCCTTTGAGGCAGCGAAATCATTTCCAAGGATATTTTCTGACATGCTCACACATTTTCTTTCTTTTTTTTTTTTTTTTTTTTTTTTTTTTTGTGGTACCGGGGATTGAACTCAGGGGCACTCGACCACTGGGCCACATCCCCAGCCCTTTTTTGTATTTTATTTGGAGACAGGGTCTCACTGAGTTGCTAAGTGCCTCGCCATTGGTGAGGCTGGCTTTGAACTCGCCATCCTCCTGCCTCAGCCTCCCAAAGTGCTGGGATTACAGGCGTGCGCCACCGTGCCCGGCGCTCACACACATTTTCAAGACAATATATGTGCAAACTTACTATTACAGTACAGTATGAAAAAGTTTGAAAATAAAACATCTGTCAGGAGGAACTTTTTAAATAATTGAGTGAACTTAAGCAAAAAGAGGAAACTCTTCATAAACTCATAGATTAATCTCCAAGATTCAAATGGAAAAAACAGATGTATGTGTATTAAATTGCATTTTCTAGGCTATTTATTTTAAATAAAAGTGGAGAATGAATATGCGTGCTCTGTGCATATTTTAGCATATCTATAAATGTGCTTGTCTTAAGATGAGAAAATGGGTGGGAACGGGAATATTTTCATTATGTACTCTTTTATGCTTCTTAAATTTGAACCATGTAAGTAAAATTTATAATTAAAATATCATATCCCACCAACTCAGGAGGCCAAGGCAGGAAGATCAAAAGTTCGAGAAGCCAGCCTCAGCAATTTCACGACACCCTCAGTAACTTAGCAAAACCTTGTCCCCAAATAAAAAGTAAACAGAACTAGAAATGCAGCTCAGTGGTAAAGCACCCTGGGTACAATCTCCAGTACCAAAATAAATACACAAATAAATATAAGTAATAACAATATCACAAAACTCCTGGAACAAAATCTTCTTAGAGGTAAGGGATTGTGTCTATCTCATATACAGTTTTGTTCACAACCTTCAACACAACATCTGCAACAGTATCAAGAAGTTGCGTGGTTTTTTTTTTTTTTTTTTTTGTAATTTAAAAAATATTCTTTCAGCCGGGCGCAGTGGCACACGCCTGTAATCCCAGCACTTGGGAGGCTGAGGCAGGAAGTTTGTGAGTTCAAAGCCAGCCTCAGCAATGGTGAGGCACTGAGCAACTCAGTGAGACCCCTGTCTCTAATAAAATACAAAAGAGGGCTGGGGATGTGGCCCAGTGGTTGAGTGCCCCTGAGTTCAATCTCTGGTACAAAAAAAAAAATTCTTTCATTTACTGCTATTAATTTTTATAATCAGAAATTATATTTTTAAGTGGAAGGAAAAGATTCAGATGTAATAGACCCCTTAGGCCCAGTAAGTAAAGCCTCTACCCCAGGTTAGCTTTGCCTCTCAGGAAGTCCCAGACTTTCTGGAATCTTTCTAAGACCACCAGATGCAGTGGCTCATGCCTGTAACCCCAGCAACTAGGGAGGTTGAGGCAGGAGGATCTCAGGTTTGAGATTGGTGTGGACCATTCCTGACAACTTAGTCCCTGTCTCAAATAGAAAATGAAAGGGCTGGAGATGTAACTCAGTGGTAGAACACCCCTAGGTTTCATCCTCAGTACTACAAAAGCAGACTAAGACCCCTCTGTTAGCCGGAACCAGCCAGAGCTGGCAGCGCCATTGTTGCAGGACGTCTTAGATACAGACTAGATTCCAAGGTGCTCTTCAGCCTTCTGCCACCCTCCTCCTCAAGGGGTGGACCAGATGCCCCAAGAAGCTCCATGGTTTGTGTCTCTGGGGTCACACTGGGCTGGGCCCTGGTTCCAAGAGAGAAACTTGAAAACAAAGCGTACCCGTTGCCTGGTGCATCATTGCTTTCGTGAAATTGTGCAACATTAGGTCACCAGAAACTGCTCATGCCTGGTTTGGGGTAAATATCGAATTGGACACAGGGCAAAGGGTAAGTTCAGGGCTTGGCTCCTGGGCCTTGAACTTGGGTTCCCATACAGCTTGTGCACTAGTTCTTACCTATCCATGTTCTGATTTTTTTTATAACATTGTTTATATGTATAGGAGTCCTCCCAAAATATTTGCTAGGGCTCACACACACCAGGGGTACCCCTGCTCTGACGCAATCACCTGTATTATTTGAAAGATTTCTAGAAGGGCATGTGAAAGCACTTAACATTCTGACAAATCAAAGCAAATTTGTATTCTAGAAGATAATTTTGCTGGACAGACAAAGAGAACTAAGTCACTATGATCAGAGCCCACAAAACCCAGAGTCAAAATCCAGTTGAGTTATACAGTGTGATATTTTATATCTAAAGTCAACCACTTTATAATGACTTTTAAAATTTATAATGATGTAACCAATCTTGAACTCCCATGTTCCTTTATGGCAATGACTCAGAAGAGGCTGAGTCTCATCAGAGCTTCAAAGCAGCTTTGCAGTCTCTGCCTCATTCTGTTGTGGTCCACACACAGTTAGTTCAACACTGCAATCATATGCAGTTTAACTTTCTCATATGTCCATCTCCCCACATCACACTCCAAAGAGCACTTTCCAAAGAAGTAATCCAACTGCAATCTCAGCCATCTCCCCAATCAGGGCTCCTGCAGTAATCTGAGTTTTAGAAAGAGCAAAGGGTCAGAGAGAGATTAGCCCAAGAAGAGTCAGCCTTTGGAGATAAAGTCATCTTCATCTTCCTACAATGAAATCCTCTCACTTTTCTACTCTTCACCTTTAGTGTGAATCTTCTATGGAGTCAGGAAATTCTATATAATCCAAAGAAAAATGTGATGTTTTCTTGAATAAAATGCCCCATGGCCTTTCTGGCTCTCAGGCAGTCTTGGGAGCCCTTGGAGGTCTTTCTATAGCAGGATGGAGGCAATGGGGACCAGGCACCCCCAGCCCTTACCTGATATCTCCTGCAAATGAAGTGATTCTGGGACTCTTGACTTATGTCACACCAAGGCCCTGTCACACTCAGAAATCCGGCCAAGTCTGGTTTTCATTTTCATGAGTGTACACTGGATGAGAATCATAGCATGGCCACCTGAGAAAACATGTATGCTGGCACAGGCTGAGTGGGACAGTTGGACCCAGCTAATCGCCAGGGACACACACCACTTACAGAACTGTGTGTGATGGGTGTGAGGATATTTGCCTGAAGTCTCCCCATTACTGTTTATAGAATAAGCCTCACAACATCCATCCTCCTGGCTCTGATTAACCGACAGAATCTGTGAACTTTGTCCTTTACCAAACTGAGTGAAGGCTCACAGACCTGAATTTATTTTGGAATAGAGTCACAACTGTATTGGGGAGGGTTGGGGAATGGAAAGGAGAAATCCAGTAGTTTATAAAGTGGGGCAGAAAAAGGAGGATGGCAGCCCCACAGCCAGTCTCTGATCAACCTCTGAAGCTTCTGACTCAACTAGAAGTCAACAACAGACCAAGGGGTTGACAGCCAGGAGGAAGTGGATCATCGTTGGGAAGGCAGGCTAGGGGATATGGAGGAAGCACACAAAAGGTGCTACTACTGGATTACTAGTGCTAGTGAGAAGGTAGAGGAAGGTATTAGTGTAGAGCCCTGGGGCTTGGCATAGTGGTTCATGACTGTAATCCCAGCAACTCTGGAGGCTGAAGTAGGAGGATCGAAAGTTTGAGGCCAAGCTGGGCACGGTGGCACACGCCTGTAATCCCAGCACTTGGGAGGCTGATGCAGGAAGATCACGAGTTCAAAGCCAGCCTCAGCAATGGTGAGGCACTCAGCAACTCAATGAGACCCTGTCTCTAAATAAAATACAAAAAAGGGCTGGGGATGTGGCCCAGTAGTTGAGTGCCCCTGAGTTCAATCCCTGTTACCAAAAAAAAAAAAAAAAAAAAAGAAAGAAAGTTTGAGGCCAACCTTAATAACTTAGTGAGGCCCTGTCTCAAAATAAAAAAATTAAAAGGACTGGGGATGTGGCTCAGTGGTTAAACTCCCCAGGTCCAATCCCTGGTACCACAAAAATATAAAATAAACATAATAAAATAGAGCCATGGGGGCAGGACCAAGAAGGACTTTACCTCTTGCCACTTTTTTGAAAGTTTATTTCCAAATAAAAGATTTAAGAAATCAAGAGACACCCAGAGGTAGTCACATTCAACAAGTTACAATTATTATTCTTAAATAACTTTAGTATTTTGAAAATCCCGCTTTTTTTTTTTTGCTTTATGCATCTTATTGGTTTTTCCAGTTGATAAAAATCTATCTCATTCTGTTCTACAGCTGAATAATATTGCTTTGTCCAGATGACCATAATTTACTCCATCCACCTCTTGTTAATGAACTTGGATCTGCCTACTGCAGGAGCCCTGTTTGGGGAGATAGCTAAGATTGCTGTTGACTATGGGCCATAGACATTTTTGGGCATTTCCGCCTTCCGTAGTCTCACGGGACTTGGACTGGGATCTCGCGGGACTTGGTCGAGGATCTCGAGAGATTTGAATGGTGACTCAGCAGATCGAGCTAGCGCCATTGCTGCTCGGGCGCATGGGAAGAGACCAGAGAGAGAAAAGACAGGGTTATCGCTATTGTATAGATATATTGTAGTTTCTTGTAAGAGTAGGTGCCTTGGTTTCTTGTGAGAGTGTGTATGTGGTGTTAGAAATTACAAGAGACAGAGACAGAAAGATTAAAGAATATTTTCGTCTCCATCCTGTCTCCGGACTCCTTCCCGCGGCGCTGCTGTTTCAGGCTGCAATCCCTTTCCGGCGACAACAGCCTACAAGTTTCTGTTAGTGAAAATAGAGCCTGTAATCCCAGCACTTTGGGAGGCTGAGGCAGGAGAATTGCGAGTTCAAAGCCAGCCTCAGCAATGGCGAGGCACTTAGCAACTCAGTAAGACCCTGTCTCTAAATAAAATACAAAAAAGGGCTGGGGATGTGACCCAGTGGTCAAGTGCCCCTGAGTTCAATCCCCGGTACCACAAAAAAAAAAAAAAAAAAGAAAGAAAGAAAATAGAGTTGGCTTCCTCTATCTTCAGGCTCCATCTGCTTATTCAACCAACCAAAGACTAAAAATATTTGAAAACAAATTGTCTATAATGAACATGTACTGACTTTTTTTCTTGTCATCATTCCCTAAAAATATGGCATACAATTATTTACATCATACTGATATTATATTAGGTATTATAAGTTAAAGATTTTTCATGTCTGGGAGGATGTACACAGGCTATATGAGTCATTTATATAAGAGACTTGAGCATCTGCACCGTTAAGGTTTGGATATGAGGTATCCCCCAACAGCTCCTGTGTTAATGCAGGAATATTCAGAGGTGAGATGATTGGATTAGAGCTGTGACTTAATCAGTCCATCCTAGTTTACATGGACTAACTAGGTATACCTGCAGGCAGGTGGGGTATGGCAGGAGGATGTGGGTCACTGGGGGCATGCCCTGGAAGGGTGCATCTTCCCTGCCCCCTTCCTATCTCTCTTCTTCTGGTTGCTATGAGATGAGCAGTTTCCCTCTGACATGCCCTTGTGCCACATGTTCTCACCTTGGCTCCAAAGCAATGGACTTGGCTGATCATGGGCTGAACCTTTAGAAATCGTGAGCCCCAAATAAACTTTCCCTCCTCTAAGTTGTTCTTGCCACACCCTTTAGCCATAGTGATGCTAAGCTGAATAACACATGCACATTTTATTGTCCCTAGGTGATTCTGGCACCAGTACCTCAGGGATACTGAAGGACAACTGCAGTGACATGTGGGACAGTTCACCAGCACATGCTTTGAAGAAAGCACTCATCTGGATTTTCTCATCACCGCAAGCATTTTTCCCCAGTCTTGTTTTTATCACTTGTATGCTGGATATTAACAGCAGTGCATTGATTTAGTGGTTGTGAGATTTAAATTATGATAAAGTATGTACATAGAACCTGGCATGGAGTAGAGACCTCAACCTATAAGAGCAATGTTTATCATGAATGCCATCTTTGCACCTCTGTCTTTATGTATTTGTGTTGGTACAGCTGTGGAATAACTTTCTAAAGTGGAATTTCTGGGTAAAAAGTATGAACATTTTATTAAAGTATGATAAATATTACTGACTTTCTCTCTAAAAATTGTTCTAGATTATGCTTACTCCAAAAGTGTCATTCCTCCACTTCATTATCTACCCTGGAAAAAGAAATCTTTAAAAATATTTACAAGCCTATGAGGTGGAAAATTGCCTAATAACTTTTTTTTTTTTTTTTTTTTTTTTGGTACCGGGGATTGAATGAACTCAGGGGCACTCGACCACTGGGCCACATCCCCAGTCCTTTTTTGTATTTTAATTAGAGACAGGGTCTCACTGAGTTGCTAAGTGCCTCACCATTGCTGAGGCTGGCTTTGAACTCGCGATCCTCCTGCCTCAGCCTCCCAAGTGCTGGGATTACAGGTGTGTGCCACCGCGCCCGGCTGCCTAATAACATTTTATTCCCTATGCCTTTGTCTCCCAGAGTCTGATCTGGTGTTTATTGACAATTTTCACTTTGTCTTTAGTGAATTCTGCTTCTTTGCAAGTGGGAGGACATTCGTTGATTTTCTATTGATTTGCAAGAGTCTTTGTTTATTAGAGAAATCTGTCTGCTCTGAGTGCTGCAAAAATTTGTCTTTTTGTGTTTATGATTGGCTTTTTCTTTTCTTACAGAAGTTTTAAATTTTTTATGAGATCAAGTTTTTCAGTCTTTTCCTGTGTGGTTTCTGGGATTCATGTCCTGTTTTTTAAAACAGTTCCACACCATGACTATAAAATGTTATCCACTAATGTTTTGTTGCTTTGCTAAATCTATTATGATTTTGTTTATTTTACGCTTAAGTCTTTGATGCACCTGGGATTTGTTTTAGTATTACAAGGGAGGAAAGCCTGCAGCTTTCAAATGCTTGAACAACCATGTTTCCAAAGCTATGTATTGAAGAATTCATCTTTGATCTGTGCCACAATTTGACTAGAATCTGCTCTGGTTGCTGTATGCAGGTGTCCTAGCTCCATGGCAACACTGACCTACCTCTTCAAGGGTAAGACATGGGTTTTATTTCTCTCTGTGCAGCATGCTGGGCACCTTACAGCTGCTCACTGGACAAGACGATAGACTGATAGCTTGCTTGCAACTCACAGCAAGAAAACATGGCCATGCTGGTGTAGGGGGGGTCTGGAGGTTTTTATGGAGGGAAATATGCTATTCCCTGTGTTCCCTTCCTTACATTTATCATCCCTTCCTTCTGTATCCTAAGCCTCAACACAGTGGAGAACCAAAGACAGTAGCTTTGTCACAGCTAAGCTAAGGTCCCCAGTAGTCTTGTCTCATTGAATGCTGAACTCATATGATCCTATTTCCAAGATATTTTGCAGGAATCAATTTGTATAACTACAATGCACTAATAAAAATGGGAAGAAAAATAAATAAATAAAAGATACTTTGCAGGAAATTGGGGTGGGGAAAATCCCAAACACAAAGGCTTGATATTGTCCTATAAGAATTGAAAGGAAAAGTGTTCAGAGCCTGTTGCCAAGTGCCCAACTGAGGGAGTTTCCAGGTACATTGACCTGGTCCTTCCCAGTCACAGGGCTTCCTAATCAGGGCTCCTTAACCTTTCACCTTTCTCAAGCCTGTCCCTGCCTCCTCTCCCTGGCTGGCCTCTAAGTTGGGCACGTTGAATTTCTATGTGCATACCCTGCACTCTTCCACACACATGAGGTGTCTGCTTCTTAGTAATTTTTTCCCAAATCCCCAGAGTTAGAGGGCCCACGTTTCTCTCACAGAAGATGGGTCCAAGTTACATGAGGTCTGGTGTCCAGAGTCCTGGGAAGTCAGGTTACTCTGCTGCTTTTCCATGCTCTTGGAAAAGTGTCCTATTTATACTTCACCCCTTTTGATACTGCTTGCAGCTCAAATTAAAATCAATTCAAGAAGTATGGATTGAGCACAGTGAGAAACGGTGTGGTGTCTTGCAAAGAACCCACATACACTTTATCACCAGACAGATGTGAATTTAAAGATTAGCCCTGTCTCCATGCCCTTGGTGGGGTTAGCCTCTCTGGGTTGATTTAATTTTCAGAACTGTGGGTCATGTCCCAATGCCTAAAGCCCAGGGCTAACTTCATAACATAACCTGGGCTGTCACACCTGGCCCTGCACTTGGAAGGGGCCTTTAGTCTAATGATCTATTGATCTATTAGAACTAATAGAGCTAATGAATGGATCTAATGAACTATTTTTTTTTTTTTTTTTTGGTATGTGTATTGAACCTAGGGTCCTACTACCACTGAGCTACATCTCCAGTCCTTTATTTATTTTTTTTAATTTTGAGACAGGGATTTGCTAATTCTGTAGGCTGGCCTTGAATTTGTGATCCTGCCTCAGCCTCCCAAGTTGCTGGGATTATAGGTGCATGACACTGCACCTGGTTTATATTTGTTAGTCTTTAAATCATTATTTTAAGGTATACTCTTTCTATTTATAAAAAGTTTACTCTGATCCCAGCGACTTGGGAGGCTGGGGCAGGAGGATCACAAGTTTGAGTCCAGCCTCAGCAATTCAGCAAGACCCTGTTTCAAAACAAAAGAATAAGTAGCTGGGCACAATGGCACACATCTGTAATCCCAGCAACTCAGGAGGCTGAGGCAGGAGGATTGTTAGTTCAAATCCAGCCTTATGAATTTAGCAAGCCCCTAAGCTAATTAGTGAGACCCTATCTCAAAATAAAATGTGAAAGAAAGGTTGAGGATGTGGCTCAGTAGTTAAGCGCCCAGGGCTCAATCCCTGGTACCAAAAAGATAAATAAATAAGTAAATAAATAATTTTAAAATGGCTGGGATGTGAAAAGCACCTTCAATCCTCAGTACCAAAAAAGGAAGTAAAATAAAAGTATAACAAATTCATAAACTAATAAGTTATTTTATTATCACTCTCAAATATCATGTACTATACACAATTGTATGAGCTATGCTTTTATACAACTCGCAGCACAGGGTTTGTTTATCTCAGCATCATCACAAACCTGTGAGTCATGCATTGAGCTATAACATCACAATGGCTGTGACATCACATGGCAACAGGAACATTTCAGCTCCATTATAATCTATGGAACTACTGGCCCAAATGTTGTTACACAGCACATGACTGTAATATAAAGACAAAGTCAGCTCTTGAGTGAAGGGTGACAAGGTAGGGATGGGTTTAGAATGAATGAAGAAAATAAAAAAAGAAGATAAAGATGAATGAGGAAGCCATGCTACAGCAGAGACCCAAAGGAGGAAAATGCTTCCACCACATATGGAGGGTCCTCTGGACAACAACTGTGAAAAGAACGGATGGCTCCTCAGAAACCCTATAGCAGGAAGGACAGCGAAGCAAACAAATACATTAATAAAGGAACAGGAACCCTTTCTTGTTACCACCTGTACCCTGGAATACTAGGGAGTGCAAAAAAAGTGAGATTGACATGTACATATTGAGATGTACTCCTCATAGAGTTAAGTGGAGGTAAAATTGTGTAAGAACACATTAATATTCCCGTTTCTATAATAAACAAGTCTAGAAATGTATGGGTGCCTTTTTGTAGATCCATTTGGAAAAATCTGGGGATACACAACCAAGTGTTAGGTGTGGTCGTGGTCGGGGGTGGGTAGAAAGCCAGATAGTGGCCCCAAAGGGAAAAGAGAATGCAACAGGTCAGTGGGTTTCCAGTGTGATTCTCAGGATTTCAGAGAGTAAAGGAAGTACCCTGGATCTCTCCAGACTGTAACTCAACTGTGCTGATCACATAATTTGCAAGTAATTTTTGGTAAGTGGTTTCCCATGTAATAATGTAGGGAGAGAATGTCCAGATCAAACCTGATGATTTACTTGCCTATAACTCATATGTTGTGTTGGGGTTTTTGACATTGGCTGTTTTGAGCTCCAAAGGCAACAGTTCATCAATGAGTGATGGGTGATGAGATAAAGGACCACCTGCAAAGCACCACAAAGGACCTTGAGAACACTAGTGTCAGTTCCAGGTGGAATTCACCCTGCCTTTCTTGTACTTCAAAGGCTTCTGCCCTCTTGGAGATGGTTGCTTTTTCATTCTCCCCATTTTTCCTTTCTTAATGCCAGTGAGAATTCCATTTTAACTTACTGATTTTTCTTTTTTAGCTATTCCTTTTGGCTCTATTATTTCTTTTTTTTTTAAGCAGTTGCCAAAGGGACCCAAGTATACATCCTCAACCTTCCGCAGTCAACTTAGAGTTAATGTGCACTTCACATAAAATACAAAATTGCAACTGTGTAGGGCCATTTCCCACCTCCTCCTTTATTCTGTGGTTGTCACACGTATACATCTGCTAATATCCTGTTCCCTACAATACAGAGCTATAAGTCTCTACCATAAAGGCCCATACATATTCTAAAGAAACTAAGAGGAAAAAGTAGTCTTTGATAACCCACATATTTTTTTCCACTTCTAACACTTCCACAAGGGGGTTATAATGCACTCATGGAAACCAGAGAATTATGCAAGGCAAGACATACAAATTTTGCAGGATTTTATGGGTAGCAGAAAGGGTCTCTAAGAGTTGACAGGATTATCTGACTGATTCAGGTCCTTTCACTTTTCCTGGATTAAATTTGATTTCTCTGACCCATTATCTCCAAAATTATCTATAATTTTCTTCTTCCTTTTCTGCTTTTATGAGATCTAATGTAACCACTTGAAACTTCTGTCCTTAAACATTTTACAATTTGGTTCTGCTTTACAATGCCATTTTAAAGGAAGATGAATAGGGTTTTTGAATCTGTCTTAGCAACTGAAACATTGCAATTACTTCTCTTAAATCTTCCTTAAGGGTGATAAAATGGGATGAAACCTGTCATTTCACTCTCTTATATGGCAATGGTTTGGGTGAGGGAGGCAGCAGCCTGTTCTTACCAGTCCCTGTGCCCTCATTATCTTCCCTGCCAAACTCTGCAGGCATTTGAGTTTGCTGCCCTTGTTCTGAGAAATCACATGAAGTCCAGGAGGTTGGAGCACATTGAAGAAAGGTAAAGTTGGTGAGAAACAAATGGGAGAGGTCAGGCAGGGCCTTTATGGGTGCTCAGATTTTATTCTAAATGCAACAATCCACTAAAGAATTCCAAGCCTTGGGGTGCAATGATCTAGTTGGTACTTTAAGGGCACTGCTGTGACTGTGTGACTGCATAGCAACAGAACTGAAGGCAGGAGGGGAAGGATGAAGTCCAGCTAGATAGGAAGGTGAGTGTCTTGGATAAGCAAGTGGCGGGGGCGGGGGGGTGAGCAAATTCAGGGTTCAATTTGGAGGTGGAACTGTCAAGGCTCGCTGGCGGAATAGGTGTGAGTTTGAGGAATAGATAAAGCCAAGGTGAAGCCTATTGTCAGGTTCACCCACCCCTATAATGGATGCTGCTGCCATTTTCTGATCTAGAAAGACCTGCCGGGGCAGATGGTGTGAAGACTGAATTTCAAAGGGAACAGTTTCTTTTTAGACTTCCTATGTTTAAAATGTCGGTTCAGGGCTGGGGATGTAACTCAGGGGTAGAGCATTTGCTTAGCATGCGCAAGGCCCTGGGTTCCATCCCCAGAACCAAAAAATAAAGAAAGACAAAAAAAAGTGTCTGCATAACATCCACGTGAGCCTGCCACATAAGCAGCTGGATTTAAGAGTAAGGAGCTTAGGGAGAGCTCTTCCTTCCATGTAGTCTTGGAAGGAGCATCTTCCTCCAGAAGCTAAGCCTTTACTTCACCTCCATCATCACCCAAATACACACTGAAGTCAACCACGTAACTCAATTGCCTTATGCATATGAGGCTGCCTCTTTGAGGCATTCTTCCCACACTTCCCAAACAGGGAACTCCCTCCCATCTAGGCCATATTATGGCCTGAATTTGTGGAACTCCCCTTTTTAGCCCCATGCCCCTTTTTAGTCTAACCACTTGTTTTTGCTTCTTTAAAATACTTAGCTTTAAGATAATAAGAGTCAAACTGATAGCCGGGCGCGGTGGCGCACACCTGTAAACCCAGCACTTGGGAGGCTGAGGCAGGAGGATCACGAGTTCAAAGTCAGCCTCAGCAATGGTGAGGTACCTAGAAACTCAGTGAGACCCTGTCTCTAATAAAATACAAAAAAGTGCTGGGGATGTGGCCCAGTGATCGAGTGTCCATAAGTTCAATCCCCAGTACCAAAAAAAAAAAAAAAAAAAAAAAGAGTCAAACTGCTGTGACTCTATTTAGTAATCAGCTATCTCTATTCTGTCAGCCTCAAGCTGTTACAAGTCTCTGGCTAAAGGGACAAAGAGAGAACAAGCCCGGGCATTTTAAGCCAGCCCCGTGCACAATAAAACCTTGTAAGATAAAAGCAGGACACTGCAGTGAGTTTGAGTAACAGCACATTCCATTGCTCTGAAGACAGCTTCCACCAATAAAAACCCCCTCCATTATCAACATGCTTGGTGTGCACAAGCTCCCCTGGCCTATTGCAATGTGACAAGACACCCTAACTGTAAGGATGGCCAATAATGTGAACCCCCTCACTCTCCTTGCTTCTACCTCAATAAAAGTCTCGCCCCTCTTGGGTAGGGGGGCTCTCAGTACGGATCCACTGAGTTGGTGAGGTCTAAGAGTCCATGCTTAAGCCTGAATAAAGGTTCTTTGTTCTTGCATACACTCCAGACTCCTTGGGGTCTGTTCTCTGGGCATAACAAAATTATTTTGGGAATGCAGGGACAAATGGGGATGGTAGCCAAATGCTAGCATAAGAATCCAATAAATTAGCCAGGTGCAGTGGCACACACCTGTAATCCCAGCAGTTTGGGAGGCTGAGGCAGGAGGATTGCAAGTTCAAAGCCAGCCTCAGCAATTTAACGAGGTCCTGAGCAATTTAGCAAGACCCTGTCTTTAAAATAAAATAAAATAAAATAAATTTGGGAATGTGGCTTAGTAGTTAAGTGCCCTAGGTTGAATCTCTGGAATCAAAAAAAAAAAAAAAAAAAAAAAAAAAAAAAATCCAAGGAATTGAAGAAGACAATGGTGTAGCTCAGCGGTAGAGTTGCCTAGCATGTGTGAGGCTCTAGGTTCATCTCCTGCACTGCAAAAAGAAAAGAAAATAGAAAAGGGAAAAAAAAAAAAAAAAAAAAAAAAAAAAAAAAAAAAAAGCCTTATCTTAGTCATGCTGTAGGGAACATACGGGGATGGCAGATTGGGGAAAGAATAGACAGCAGTCTTGGTAATAAGATGCAGGTGGACCCAGAGGCCTCAGAATTTTCCAGATGCATTCTCTTTGGAGTCCTAACTAGCAGGAAGGTGTCAGACAGTAACCCAGAATTTTCTCTGTGCAGTAAACCAGAGTGAATCACTACCACCAGGTGGCGCCAATCTAGTCTTTGAAGGTCTAGAAATGGACCAGTGATAGATTGTTGGCCAATAAACATTTGAGACCTAACAATTTTTAGCATTTTTTTTTCCTTGGTGGTTCTGGAATAAAACCTAGGGCCTTGCACTAGGCAAGTGCTCTATCATTGAGCCACATCTTCAGCCCAATTATAAACCTCTTAACAAATGTATCTGAGTCCTCTGAAAAGTTTGCATAAAAAGGGGGTGGGTAAGTATAGATGTAGGGGGAATCATCGTAGCAAGGAAAAATAAATGAGTCTCTTTGATGTGAGACCAACCCAAAAATTCCTGAATCAGTCACTCTAGAGGAAAGGACTGTCAAGACCTTGGAAGGAGCAAAACAGCAGAAAGGAAGCAGAGTCCTCCAAACTCCTGTGTTGCCATGGCAACTGAAGGACCACATGAGGTCACCCCAAAGGGGGTGAGTGGCCCAGGTGAACTGTGGAAGCAGGGACCAGGAGTGAGGACTCAAACCACCAGGAGGGAAATGGAAATCAGGGCAGGGAAAAGGAGGGAATGTCTGGTAACAGAATAAAATTAGTTACAGCTGTTAAGTTGCAGCCACAAAATTCTGAACAGACCTTTTGGCTTACAAAGAAGGGAAAAGACACTAAATTTATTTCGTTCTTGCATATGTCTTTCATCA
This sequence comes from Tamias sibiricus, assembly GCA_025594165.1. Taxonomy (NCBI): domain Eukaryota; kingdom Metazoa; phylum Chordata; class Mammalia; order Rodentia; family Sciuridae; genus Tamias; species Tamias sibiricus. The sequence goes on along the minus strand of CM046669.1, from coordinate 64,517,652 downwards.
AAGGATATTAAAACCCTTCGCTCACACCAAGCACCTTGTTGCCTTCATTTTATGACTGTCACATCAGTGATTCATGCTGATGGGGAACGTGGAATGTATGAATAAAGACATTTCCTGGGAATTGGCCCTGGGACTAAATAATTGCAGTCATTTGAGACCCCGAAATCAAACCTCCTATTTTACCAAACTTGTCTCTAACCTTATAAATAAAAACATAAGGTTAAAGGAAAATTATCTCTCAAAAAGGACACTGAGTGAGCAAAACCAAAAATGTAAACTAAGAAGTCCTACTGAGGGATGGTGCAGACCAGGCTTAACTAAGCTAGAGGGACAAAAACAGGAACGAGTAGAGCAGGCACATCAAAAACACTCTGCTGCTGCAGTCACATGGTTCCTTAGAAAACCCACAAATAACTCAAATTGTCTTCCTGACAACTCTGTCTTCTTCCTCAAGGGCAAACCACTGTCCTTGAGAGCTTCTGGCCTGAGGGTGAGAAAAAGCAACTGGAGACAGTGAGCCAGGGGCTGACCTGAAACCAGCCTGTGTTCTCCTATCAAACATAAACAGATCCATTGAACTTTGATATCAATCAAGACCACTCTGTGACCCACCAGGCAAAGTGGCATATGCCAATAATCCCAACAACTCAGGAGACTGAGGCAGGAGGATTGCAAGTTCAAGGCCAGGCTCCACAATTTAGTGAGACCTTGTCTCAAATGAAAAGAATAAAGGTCTGGGAATGTAGGTCAGGGGTAAAGCACCCTGAGTCCCATTCTGAATACCAAAAAAAGAAACAATACTGCGACCATGGCCAATCAAGACAAACCAAGACCACTGTGTAAGCATGTTTGAGGACACACAACAGCAAGAATACCACCAAAACCACAGAAAAAATCAAGTATCTTCTTATCCTAGATAATGAGTGGCTGCTGCTTTTACAATCTGTTCTTTTAGTATTCTAGATAAAAATCATAATGATAAGGTAACCCATAGGTCACATCTGTGAAAAAAACCTGACTAAAACAATCCTAATAGTTTAAACAAAAATAAAAAGGTACCCATCATAGAATTACCCCCTAGTTCCTGACAGCAGCCAATCCAGAGCAAAACCCTGTTGTTTTAAACCCTCTCCAGATTCTATGAGTCTTTTCTAACCCCTCTTACTGGCCACCCCACAGTTCCCCATGCATTGGAGTTGGTGCTGGAAGGAGTTAATAAACCCAACTTTAACTATAGATGTGCTCCTGGTAGATGCTGAGAAGGCAATTAATTTACACAAGGAGTGCGGGGAAGGGTTCACTATTGTACAGATTTCAGATCTGTTTTTATATACTCCCCCTTGCTTTTTGTTCATAGACTGATGTTGCTCGATCTTCTAGTGGTTTGGACTATTTTATCAAAATGGCATATTTTCCTTATAATACTGTTTGCCTTCAGGCCATTTTGTTAGATATTAATATAGCAACACAGATATGAGGGAGATTGATATTTACATGACATCTATTTTCCCCTAATTCTCAACCTAATGTCCCTTATTATTGGATAAAAATATAAATTTCAACAAGCTATCCTTGAGTTATAGTCCATTTACACTGAGTGTAAACGATTTGTGATAAAAAGCTCCTTTTTTTTCTATATTTTGTCAATTTCCTATTCCCCACTTTCCTAATTTAAAAGCTGTGTATTCCATTTCTGTTCTTTCTGTGGTATTCTAGAAATTACAACATATCCTCTTAATTATCAATGTCTAAACTTATTTATTTACCCTCACCTTGGATAATACAAGAAATTTAGGCCAGGCGCGGTGGCGCACACCTGTAATCCCAACACTTGGGAGGCTGAGGCAGGAGGATCACGAGTTCAAAGCCAGCCTCATCCGTGGCGAGGCACTTAGCAACTCAGTGAGACCCTGTCTCTAATAAAATACAAAAAAGAGCCGGGGATGTGGCCCAGTGGTCGAGTGCCCCTGAGTTTAATCCCCGGTACCCCCCCCCAAAAAAAAAAAGAAATTTAGGAGTACTTTAACTGCATTTATCATCTTCATTATTTCTTCATTTCATGTATTTTAGTTTTAACCTTTTATTTAAAATTCCATATGTCATAGCTGAGTGCGGTGGTGCATGCCTGTAATCCCAACACTTGGGAGGCTGAGGCAGGAGGATCGCAAGTTCAAAGCCAGCCTCAGCAATGGTGAGGCACTTAGCAACTCAGTGAGACCCTGTCTCTAATAAAATACAAAAAAGGGCTGGGGATGTGGCTCAGTGGTTGAGTGCCCCTGAGTTCAATCCCTGGTACAAAAAGAAAATAAAAGAAAATGCAGATTTGGCATCTCAAACTAAAGCAGCTTAGTCAAAATATACTCTACTGTCATATATCTCTAAATGGAACAAATAAAATACTAAAAAAAATAAAATAATAAAAATACAGCTGGGCTACACTATGCTGGGCTGAGGTGGTGTAGGGGAATGGGACACGTGTATTTTTTGAAAGTCCTCAGTGATTATAATGTGCAGCCAGAATTAAGAATGAGTAGTCATGATTTTTCTTTCATTTTTCTTTTTTTAAAATATTTATTTATTTTAGTTGTACACAATGTTTTTATTTATTTTTACGTGGTGCTGAGGATTGAACCCAGGCTGCACATGTGCTAGGCGAGCGCTCCACCGCTGAGCCACAATCCCACCCCTTTTTTCATTTTTCTATAAGATTATTTACTTTTCTACTTGATTTGTAGAAAGTCATTATATATTTTGATACTAATCTTTAATTGTTATATATTTATAAGGATACTCTGTACTGTTGCTGTCATACTTTGATAAACCTTTGGGAGCATCTATTAACACAGAGCATTCCAACAAAAATTCATACCCTTCTCTGGATGAATACTTTCCCTAGGTCTTTGACATAAAAACTACTATATATATATATATATGCATATATATATGCACACACACATACACACACATATATGTATGTATATATACATACACACATAAACACACAAATATATACCTAAATATATTTTAAAAATTAAGAACAGTATAACATGTAAAATATCATATACTTGTTAAGTTGACGATTGTCATTACAGAGGCTGGGGTGTGGCCCAGTGGTATAGTGCTTGCCTGGCATGCAGAAGGCCCTGTGCTTGATCTCCAAAATCACATGCCTGTAATTTCAGGTGCTCAGGAGGCTGAGGCAGGAGGATCAAAAGTTCAAGACCAGACTCAGCAAGGCCTTAATCAATTTAGTGAGGCTCTGCCTCAAAAACAGTTTAGAGTGTGACTCAGTGGTTTAATCCCTAGGTTAAATCCCTAGTTCTCCCCCTGCCCCCCCCCCACCAAAAAAAAAGAAGAAGAAAAAAAGAAAAAGAAATGGCAGAGGAAGGAAAAGGAAAAAGACCTGACATCCATTTCTGGATGTTTTTTCTAAAGGCTTATGTTGGATTTGACAAGCACGGCAGTAGCTGTGCAGAGGTAGTGAGTCTGTGCACTGCTCAAGATCTCTACCAGAAGCCAGGTGCAGTGGCACACACCTGTATCTGTAATCCCAGCTACTAGGGAGGCTGAGGCAGAAAGATCGCAAATTCAAAGCCAGTCTCAGCAACTTAGTGAGGCCCTAAGCAACTCAGTGAGATTCTGTCTCAAAAAAAAAAAAAAAAAAAAAAAAAAAAAAGGCTGGGATCTCGGAAGTGGCCCAGTGGTTAAGCACCTCTCAGTTCAATCTCTGGTACAAAAAAAAAAAAAAAAAAAAAAAAGCTTCCTACAAACCTTAGGTGCTTATTTCAAATCCAATTCCACCAGTGTAAACACTGGTAGAGAGATCAAGGACCCCAGCCCTGAAACTATTGTTTGATGCATTTATAAACCACAAGAATTATAGAAGTACTAAGGTGAACTTTGGTGTAATATGAGTTTTCTTCATCTTAAGAATTAAATGCTTGGGGCTGGGGTTGTGGCTTAGCGGTAGAGCGCTTGCCTGGCACTCGTGCGATCCGGGTTCGATCCTCAGCACCACGTAAAAATAAACGCATTGTGTACAACTAAAGCAAATAAATAAATATTAAAAAAAAAAAAAAAAGAATTAAATGCTTGTCAAGGGGCTGGAGTTGTAGCTCAGCGGTAGAGCGCTTGCCTAGCATGTTCGAGGCCCTGGGTTAGATCCTCAGCACCACATAATAAATAAATAAATAAATAAATAAATAAATGTATTATGTCCAACTACAACTAAAAAATAAAATAAAAAAAGAATTAAATGCTTGTCAATACCCACAATGAATTTCTAATGAAAATAATTTACAAAATAATAATTTGTAGAGTAAAACTAACTTGTTTCCCAACAGTCAAACCAGCTTACATTCCGCACTATTCAATGAACCAACCAATTCTTGGTAAATTCTATTTTAGGATGAAAGAAAGAACTAATTGCAAAAGATCAAAACAAGATAGGCCAACCATGGGAAGTTTCCTGTGTTAGTTTTCCATCCAGAGAGGACTGTGCAACAAACTATGCTTCATCTGCAATGAGTACTGTGTAGGACTAAGATTCCAGTCATTCTTAAGGAAAAACAAAATTTATTCACATTAAAGGATACTTCTATATACACACAAATGAATAGATGAATAGAAATGAAAACCCTGGAGAGAAAAGCAAGAAATATTGCAAATGGTTGCCTCTGGGGGACTATTGCTTTTTTTCTTTAGAATTGTCTGCAGTGAAAAGTCTTCATATGTTCCTTAAAATTAAGAACATTGTTAAAAGTCTGGACAGAGTTCATCAGTATTAATAGAAAAATGATACTTGCCTTTTAGAGTTGATATAAGGATGCACTCATTTATTCACTCATATTCATCCAAGTCACTATTATCACATTATAATTGCTCACATTTTCTGCTAATGATAGCACACTATTATAGACTAGATAAGTTATAAGGAAAAGAGGTTGATTTAGGCTCACAATTCTGGAGGTTCAAGGTGAAAGGCCCAGGTTTAGAGATGGCCTGCTTGCTGGCAGATTCCCAGAGCAACATAGGGCATTACATGGCAGGAGACAGGGAGTGCAAGTCTCTTCAGGTCTCTCTTCCTCTTATTGGTACTGGGGACTTGAACCCAAGGATTCTCTACCACTGAGCCACATTCCCAGACTTTTCTTCTTTTTCTTCTTCTTATAATAATTATTATTACTATTATTATTATTATTATTATTTTTATTATTATTATTTTTTTTTGGTACCGGGGATTGAACTCAGGGGCACTCGACCACTGGGCCACATCCCCAGCCCTTTTTTGTATTTTATTAGAGACAGGGTCTCACTGAGTTACTAAGTGCCTCGCCATTGCTGAGGCTGGCTTTGAACTCGCCATCCTCCTGCCTCAGCCTCCCAAAGTGCTGGGATTACAGGCGTGCGCCACCGCGCCCGGCTTATTATTATTATTATTATTATTATTTTACTTTGAGATGAGGTTTTGCTAAGCAGTCCAAGCTGGCCTCAAACTTGTGATTCTTCTGCCTCAGCTTCCCAAGTTGCTGGGATTACAGGTGTGTGCCACCACACCTAGCTTTTTTTTTTTTAATAAAGCCACCAGGATTCAACCAGGGGGCACCACCTTGATAACATTTAAACACCAGATTTTTTTTTTTTTGTTTTTGATTTTGTCTTTTCACAATACTGAAGACTTAATTTAGGGGCATCCCACTATTGAACTACATCCCCATCTCTTCCTTGATTTTTTATTTTGAGTCAGTTGCCTACGCTGACCTTGAACTTCAGATCCTCCTGCCTCAGCCTCCTGAGTAGCTGGGTTACTGGAGTGTGCCACTGTGCCCAGCTTAAACATAGTTTGGATAAGGTTTCTACCTTCTTAATATCTCAAAATGTGGACTAAATTTCAACACATTAAACCTTGGAAGATGCACTTACACCATTTTGAATCATCGCAGTTGATGAGGGCCTCCACAATGAAAAGACAGAGCTTGATGGAGCTTGCATCCTAATGAAAAGGCATGATAAAACTGCTAACAACTGAGGACAGACAGTGATAAATTTGGTAAAGGTGCTACAGTGGAGAGTAACTCAGGACACACATACCCAGAATGTCCTGTTAAGGCCTGCTCAAAGGAAGTTTAAGTTCAGGCCTGAAGGATAAGAAAGAGCCAACTCTACTTGAAGATCTTTCTGGAAAAAGGAAGAAACAGACACCATGCAAGAAGCTCGCTAAAGAGAAGAAATTTCCCATTTGCATAACTAAGAACAAACAGATCCTGTGTGACTGGGTCAGGCTGGATGAATTCTCAATGCACCAGGGCAGCGTGGCATTCACAGAGGTCGAATTTTCCACCAACACTAAAAACAGTATCAGGAAGTTTCTTAGGATGCCCCAGGGCCATATTCAGCTGTTCTCACTGTCTGCAAGCCCATATTCACACTGATGCAGTAAATTTGGGGGAAAAATTATTCAGGATCTTTGAAAAATATATTTGAAATATATGTATCTTCTGGCTGATTCTATGAAGGCCTTGCTATTCTTCCCAAGCCAATTTCCAAACTGCCTTTCCATCCTATGTTAGATGTTTTTCCCTTTCCCACTTTCCAGTGTTAAGGATTAGTAAGCCCTGTGATGTTTCTGCATGCCAGAGCATCATTTTTCGTTCCAAGGGACACACTCAAACACCTGCAAGGTTGACTCATGAAAGGAGAGAAGCCAGGGCTTTCTGGCAGAGGGGTGTGGGAATGTGAGACAAGGTCATAATGGTTTTACTTTCCCTAAAGCTCTTAGAAGTAGCCTGATCATCCTCACTCTGAGATGCTGGTCTACTTCTAACTAAGTAGATATGTAGGGAGACAAGGGGCTGTCAGCTGCTGGCCAGTAGCATCCTGAGGGCATCAGCTGCTTTGTTCATGTAGAACTTGTTTTAGGAAGTCTGTTCAGTGGAAGGATCTGCAGGCTTGTAGCTAGGGCTACTGAAGTAATATTCAGTTAATATTTTACTAAGATCAGAGTTCTAAGTAAACTCTTACATTACTCGTCAAAAAAAAAGTCTTCGTATTTTAATGGAAAGCAATTTTTTTTTTTTTTTTTTTTGAGACAGGGTTTCACTAAGTTGCAGAGGCTGGCCTCAAACTTGTGATCCTCCTGCCTCAACTGGGATTACAGGCATGTGCCACCATGCCTGTCTAGACCCAAGTACATGTGACATCAAAAGTTATGCTTTCAGCCGGGCGTGGTGGCGCACGCCTGTAATCCCAGCACTTGGGAGGCTGAGGCAGGAGGATGGCAAGTTCAAAGCCAGCCTCAGCAATGGTGAGGCACTTAGCAACTTAGTGAGACCCTGTCTCTAATAAAACACAAAGGGCTGGGGATGTGGCCCAGTGGTGGAGTGCCCCTGAGTTCAATCCCTGGTGTAAAACAAAACAACATCAGCAAATTAATGAGGCTCTAGGCAACTAAATGAAAACTTGTATCAAAATAAAAAATAAAAAAAGGGCTGAGGATGCAGCTCAGTGGTAAAGTGCCCCTGGGTTCAATTCCCCAGTACCAAAGAGAGAGGTAAAATACATGAAGTTAACTGTTAATCAATTTGTGTTGTGACAATAACCCTTATTTAATGGCTTTCAATAAAACATTTCTCATGCAGAGTTTTGCAGGTTGGCACTGGGGGAGGTCTAGGTGTCTTCTCACTTGGAGCACAAGGCTCCAGCAGCTCCTGCCTGGGGTATGCTGTTCTCATGCTGCATGACAAAAGTACAAGAAGTCTAGCTGAAACTTGGGCTGGAACTAGCATATAGTCACTCCATTCCAGTCCACTATCCAAAAACATCCCCATGTAGAGGAAGGGAAGAATGCATATATGCTTAACGAAATATGCGTATATGCTTAGTCAACACACTAAGCTGGAGTCATTTTAGGTGCTTAACAAATGTTAGCCTCCATCCTTTTCCCCAAGGACTAAAGTAGGATTTAATAAATGAATGATACAACCATAAGCCACTTCTGTTGCCAACACTAACTTTGAATATCACCAGCTGGCCAATCTCCATTGGCCAACACCTCAACCTTCATTACAGTCTTACTGCTGCGAACTGTTTCCCCTCCCTGAGTTTCCTTGCCATTTTCAGATCCTTTCCTGAACACCGCTCCTGAGGTTGGCCTTACTTCCCTCTGCAGCATCTAACATCTGCCCTGACACCTAGAGGAATTCCCTCACTTTCTACACTTGCCTTGACTCCAGTACGCCCCAGGACCACAGACTTCCTGCCACTGGGATTCATCCTGGTCTCTGATAGACTCACTGTGACTTTGTAGATCAGAGAAGTACTGCACCACTTTTGCCATATCAAATGTGATGGCTTATTCCAACCAACCAAAATAGTTGAAAACATAGTCCACAGTCACATCACATGTTATATTTGGATTCAAGTCTGTTTTTTATTTATTTGTGCTGGGGATTGAACCCAGGGGGTGCTTTACCACTGAGCCACATTCCCAGCCCTTTTTATTTTGAGACAGGATCTCTCTGAGTCGATTAGGGCCTCCCTAGATTGCTGAAACTGGCCTTGAACTTATGATCCTCCTCCCTCAGCCTCCTGAGGGCAGCGCTGGAATTATAGGAATGTGCCACTGTGCCTGGAAAACCTGTTTGTTTTCCCTTTTATTTTTTGGTATCGAGGTTTGAACTCAGGGGGCCTTTGTCACTGAGTCGCATCCTCATCCATTTTTAGGGCTTTTTTTTTTTTTTTTTTTTTTTTTTTTGGTACCAGGGATTGAACTCAGGGGCACTCAACCACTGGGCCACATCCCCAGCCCTTTTTTGTATTTTATTTAGAGACAGGGTCTCACTGAGTTGCTAAGTACCTTGCCATTGCTGAGGCTGGCTTTGAATTCGGATCCTCCTGTCTCAGCCTCCCAAGTGCTGAGATTACAGGCATGTGCCACCGTGCCCGGCCAAACCTGTTCATTTTAATGAAAAAAGTTCTCAAGTGATTTCTCAACTGTGGTACTATGACAGTAGGAGGGAAGGAGTTTGGGGTGAAGCACAAGAATTAGTTGGCAACCCTGGCTAAAAGAGGCAGAAAAGGTAACAATTGAAGATGAGAGGACTTTGAATATTACCTGCTTCAAGATCCTTATTTTATAAATGTGAAAACTGAGACTCACAGAGATTGTAGCTGATTATGATCAAAAACCAGATCTCCTGGTCAGAGCTTTTCTGCCACACCAGTATAGAGTGCCCATCAAATGTCCTGATCTCCTGCCGGGCGCGGTGGCGCACGCCTGTAATCCCAGCACTTTGGGAGGCTGAGGCAGGAGGATTGCGAGTTCAAAGCCAGCTTCAGCAATGGCAATGGCGAACTTAGCAACTCAGTGAGACCCTGTCTCTAATAAAAACACAAAAAAGGGCTGGGGATGTGGCCCAGTGGTCAAGTGCCCCTGAGTTCAATCCCTGGTACCACAAAAAAAAAAAAAAAAAAAAAAAAAAAAAAAAAAAAAAGTCCTGATCTCCAAAAGAACCAGGCAAGAGGGGAGTGAAGCTAACTATCTTGGAGAGAGGAAAAAAAAACTCTTAAACGAGGCCCATTACATGGAAGAGGGGTGTTGAGGAGAAGTGTTTGGAGGCAGTGTGTAGGTTGTGCAGGGTTGTTAGGGTCAGTGTGGCTTAGATATAAATAGAATAAATATAAATAGGTATAAATAGAATCCTGTCTGTGAGCATGTACCATCTTAACAGGGGCAGTTTCAGGGCCTCAAGACTTGAGCTGCATCCCAGAGAATTTTCTCTCCCTGCTGATGTTTGTGAGGATGGTGAGCACAAAGGCCAGAGCTGCTACCCATGCTGAGATAGCTCAGGGCTGGGGTGTGAATAATTCTCACATACCCAGGTAAAGGCATTCCTTGCAACAAGAGATCACAATCCAGAACAGGCATTAAAAAATGACTCCTACATTATCAGTCTAAATTTTTATTACTGAATGCAATGGCACATGCCTGTAATCCCAGCAACAAGGGAGGCTGAGGCAGGAGGATCAAAAATTCAAGGCCAGCCTCAGCAATTTAGTGAGACTTTGTTCCAAAATAAAAAATAAAAAGCTCTGGGGATGTGGTTTAGTGGTTAAGTGCCCTGGATTCAATCTCCAGTTTAAATATATATTTAATACATTTAATATATATAAATTGTTAAATTTATATATATTAAATTATTTTATATATATATACATGTATATATATATATATATATATATATATATATATATATATAAATTATTAAGTAATTATCATTGGCGTGAACTTCCCTGGAAAGAGAATTACCAGTATCTTTTAGCGGAGTGAGATGAACCTATGTGGAATTATTTAAGTATTATCATAGCATCTAGGAATCCTCCCACAAGATGAAGAAAAAAACAAATAAAATTTTTTTTTTTTTTTTTTTTTTTTTTTTTTGGTACTGGGGATTGAACTCAGGGGCACTTGACCACTGGGCCACATCCCCAGCCCTTTTTTTTTTTTTTTTTGTATTTTATTAGAGACAGGGTATCACTGAGTTGCTAAGTGCCTCACCATTGCTGAGGTTGGCTTTGAACCCACAATCCTCCTGCCTCAGCCTCCCAAGTGCTGGGATTACAGGCATGCGCCACTGCGACCGGCCAAAAAAAAACAAATAAAAGAATAAAACAGATGCCAAGGCAGGTTTCAGTAATGTCCGGAGAGGTGCACAGTCCAGCAGATGGGTACATATGTCAAGTGCCATCCTCTAACATTAATAGATGCATATGTAATACATTGGTGTAGGTAGTATCAATTTTTACAGGTAAGTTGTATTGGAAGAAGATCTTGACCTCCAATTAGTATTGACCCTACCAAATTTTATTTATTTTTTCCTTTTACAGTGTTGGGTATCAAACCCAGGGCCTTTCACATTCTAGACAAGTGCTCTACCACTGAGCTATACCCCCAACCCTTAGTATTGATTATAAATAGTTAATATTCTGTAACACATGCTAGTCAATAATCCATTCATAGAAATCCTATGAATCCTTTTGCAAATAAAAACTACTTGTTTTATATGTGTAGCTTTGTTGTAAATTTATACTTTATTTTTATGGCATAGCATTAGATAGAAGGGAGAGCTTCTGTGGTGGGGAATGGAAGCTCCTGGCTTTTAGGCTGAGTACTTCCTCAGATTAGAGATGTGGAACCAACCAATCCTTTATTGAACAATTACTTTATACCACACACCACACCAAACACAGAGAAGACGCTGTGGGTATGTCATTGCCCATAATTACTACTGTGAGCAATTGCCAGCACTAAACCCATTTCACAGAGATTAATTAAGCAGACTGTGCTTAAATGACTTCCCAAACTGGCAGTTGAAACTGACGCAGAAAGTCATAATCTAGGCTCTTTTGATAATTTGAGTTTAAAAAATTTTTGTTGTTCCAGATTGATCCAATTAACTCATTTGCTGTCTTGCTGGCAAGGAGAATCTGAGAGGACACCTGGTTAGCCTGAAGCAAAACCCAATGAAATCAAGCTCAAAATTCCTTTTTTAATTTGTGTAGCTCAAAATTCCTTTTATAATTTGTGTATGTGAACCACAAACTGGGCTCTCCTATCCTGGTGAGCACTGCCTTCTCACTTTCTGGGACTCACATCTAGTTTGGAGGTTTCTGGCCTCCATTGAAGCAGTCCTTCCTCACAAGCTGGATTCTATGAAGTCAGAGTCTACAAAAAATTTATGTATCACATAGGAAACGTTCTAAGACCCATGAGGCAATTCAGCCTGGAAAGATTTTTGTTGGGTTTTGTTTTCCATGCTTTTCAGTTATCATAAGATATACCTAGGCCAGGGGTGGTGGAGCACGCCTATAATCCCAGCACTTGGGAGGCTGAGGCAGGAGCATCACAAGTACAAAGCCATTCTCAGCAATGGTGAGGCACTTAGCAACTCAGTGAGACCCTGTTTCTAATAAAATACAAAAAAGGACTGGGGATGTAGCCCAGTGGTCGAGTGCCCCTGAGTTCAATCCCTGGTGCCAAAAAAAAAAAAAAAAAAAAAAAAAAGAAAGAAAGAAAGAAAGAAAGAAAGAAAAAAAGAAAAAAGAAAAAGATAAAGATACCTAGCAAGAAAATTACCATTTTAACCATTTGTAAGTATACAGTTCTGTGGCTTTAAAACATTCATACTACCCAGGTGCGGTGGCGCACGCCTGGAATCCCAGCAACTCCTGAGGCTGAGGCAGGAGGACTGTGAGTTCAAGGACAGACTCAGAGAACCTGTCTTCAAATAAAAAATAATATGGAAAGCAGTATGGGAATGGAACTACCTTATGACCCAGCCATCCCACTACTGGGACTATTCCCATAGGGCAGCCTACTACAGGGACACAGCCACATCAGTGTTTATAGCAGTTCAATTCACAATAGCTAGGTTGTGGAACCAACCTAGCTGCCCCTCAGTAGATGAGTGAATTAAAAAAATGTGGTATATATACACAATGGAATATTACTCAGCAATAAAAGAGAATAAAATAATGGCATTTGCAGGTAAATGGATGAAGTTGGAGAATATAATGCTGAGTGAAGTTAGCCAATATCAAAAATCCAAATGCCACCAGCTGGGCACAGTGGCGCATGCCTGTAATCCCAGCACTTGGGAGGCTGAGGCAGGAGGATTGCAAGTTCAAAGCCAGCCTTCAGCAATGGTGAGGCACTTAGCAACTCAGTGAGACCCTGTCTCTAAATAAAATACAAAAAAGGGCTGGGGATGTGACCCAGTGGTCGAGTGCCCCTGAGTTCAATCCCTGGTACCACAAAAAAAAAAAAAAAAAAAAAAAAAAAAAAAAAAATCCAAATGCTGAGTGTTTTCTCTGATATAAGGAGGCTGATTCACAGTGGGGTTGGGACTGGGAGCATAGGAGGATTAGAGGAACACTAAAAAGGTCAATGGGGAGGGAGGGGAAAATAGGGGGCAATGGGGTATAAAGGGAAAAAAAAGATGGAAGAATGAGATGGATATCATTACCCTAAGTACATGTATGAAGACATGAATAGTATGAATATACTTTGTACACAAACAGTGATATGTAAAAATGTACTCTATATGTGTATTATGAATTGTAATGCATTCTATTGTTGTATATATATACAACAAACTTCAAATAAAAAATAAATAAAAATAAAAACATCTGAATGTTGATGAACCCAACCTAATTCCATTTTAAGATTGGGAATCATTTAGTCACAAAGTTATGAAAAGTTCATTTCTGTTTTAATATAAAATACTAAGATTTCTATTTGGCCTGACAAACTTATGTTTAAACTTGTCTGAAATTCCTGCCCATGCTCTGAACTCAACCATGCCTGGCTCTCCTTGACCAGATAACAATCCTCCCTAAAACCTCAGCAGCACCTCATAAATTCTGATGTTGGAATCTCAATTTACCCCCACCTTGAAATGTTAAGCCATGTAGATTATTAACCTGCTATCTGCCTTTGTATTATGCTTGCCAGAACCCTGGTAGCTGTAAGTTCCAAAGACACCCCTCTTTGTAACTTTTTGTGCTATAAAACTTTTTACCTGGAGAGCTGGGGTGCTGATCTCTAGCCTGGCTTTGGGAGAGACAGTCACTGGCTAGCTTTCTTTGTGTACACAATCTAATCTTGCTTTAATTTGATTTAAAATTGGAGTTGATGGTTTTTTTCTTTATGTCATAGTTCAACAATGTGTAGCTCAGTGGTAAAGTGCCCCTGGGTTCAGCCTCCAGTACCCCACCCCAAAAAATCATATCATTGTGCTACCATCACCAACATCTATCTCCATAACTTTTTTGACTTTCCAAACTTGAACTCCATACCCTTTAAATAGTAACTCTAAAGGACAAAAACCCACGCCGGAGACCACTGTGTAGTAAAATGGTTTATTAACCGGCCCCTAACGGCCAGTCGGGACCAAAGGGGCATGTGGAGGGGAAGGGAAGGGGAGAAAGGGAGAAAGGGAGAAGGGGAAAGGGAAGAAGGGAGAGGGGGGACAGGGAAAGGGAAGAAAGGAGAAGGGGAAGGGGAGAGCTGGTGAGAAGACAGTGGCGAAAAGGCAGGAGTTCTGGACTGGCAGGGGCTTAAGTACAGAGGGGCAGAAGCGTGACTTGTATGGTTGGAATTGGTTCAGAAAGGGAGAGCCGGGCCCGGGGTGAATTCCCGGGAGAGGCAAGTATTGCTGGGATCAGAAAGGTCGGGACAGAGCCCACCAAAGGTGGATTCTCTTGAGAAATGGGCACTTCTGGGAAGTTAAAGCTCAGGCTCACTGGATAATCCTAACGCACCTGGGTGCTGTGGCCTGTCAGCCCAATTTTATCTAACAAACTCCCCATTTCTTCCTTGCCACAGTCACTAAAAACTTCTACTCTACTTTGTGTCCCTGAGAATTTGACTGGGTTCAGATTAGTGGAATCATACAATATCTGTCTTTTTGTGACTGGCTCATTTTACTTAAAAATATTCTTCAGGTTACTTCAGGATGTTGTATAATATTCTATTGCATGTATAGACCACATTTTGTTTATCTGTTTATCCATTAATGGATACTTGGTTGTTTCCATATGTGTGTGTGTGTATGAACATATCAAGAATTAAACCCAGGGGTGCTGACAAAACTGAGTTACATCTCAAGCCCTTTCTCATTTTTTGTTTTGAGACAGGGTCTCACTAAGTTGCTTAGGGCCTCGCTAAGTTGCTAAGGCTGGCTTTGAACTTGCAATCCTTTCTGCCTCAGCCTCCCGAGCCAGTGAGATTTCAGGCATGCACCAATGTGCCCAGCTCCGTATTTTAGATAATGTTGAATAATTCTGGTATGAATATGGGTGTATGGGTGTACAAATCTTTAAATTTTTTTTTTTTTTTTTTTTTTTTTTTTTTTTTTTTTGGTACCAGGGATTGAACTCAGGGGCACTCGACCACTGGGCCACATCCCCAACCCTTTTTTGTATTTTATTAGAGACAGGGTCTCACTGAGTTGCTAAGTGCCTCACCATTGCTGAAGTTGGCTTTGAACTCACGATCCTCCTGCCTCAGTCTCCCAAGTGCTGGGATTACAGGCGTGCGCCACCACACCCGGCTAAATCTTTAAAAAATTTTAAAGAAAGCTTTTATTCATATTTGCAAGCTTTAGAAAATGTCAATTATCCATAGAAAATACAGACTTTTGCTTTTTTAAAATATGGAGACTCTTGGCAGGATAAGGAGGAAGATCCAGCAGTGTTAAAAAAGTAGGTCAGGTCAGAGGTCTAGGACTCAGAGGCCACTCTTCTCTGTGTTCCAAGAAAAGACTTTTTTCTTTTCCTTTTAATGAAGATATGGAAAATGTAAAAAAAATGAAAACACAGATGAGAAGAGGACTGAAAAAATATTTTATTCTTGTTCAATCCTCCATTCTCCAAAATGGAGACAGTTTCTTCCTTCTTCACTTCCTCTTCTTCTCCTTCTCCTTCTTCTTTCTCTTTCTCCTTCTTCTTTGACGGTTTTTTGTTTTTGTTTTTGTTTTTTGGTACTAGGGATTGAATCTACGGGCACTTAACCACTGAGCCATATCCCCAGCCCTTTTGCCTTTTTTATCTTGAGACAGGGTCTTGCTAAATTGCTGAGACTGGATTTGAACTTGCAATCTTCCTGCCTCAGGCTCCTGAGCCACCAGGATTACAGACGCGCACCAGAGCAGCCAGCTGCTTCATTCGTTCTCAAAGGAAGAGTGAGCATCAAAGGGATTAAGTAACCTGTTAATCATGCCAGATTAGAACCCAACATTGTCTGACTCCAAAATACTGTATCACATGTCTGGAGGAGCCACTGGGCAGTTGTTTTAGGATGGAGGAGAGGAAAGGTTACAGGTTGTGGGGAGCAAGTCCTCTATTATCCTCATCTGGCTCCCCCAACTACCTCCTGCGTTTACTCATTGGGTATCCTGACCCCGTGGTGCTTAACATTCCTCTGATCCCACCAGAACTGAAGGACACTGAATGGACTGCCTTTTCATCACATTCACTGCTGTCTCTCCCAACGATGTCCTTTCCTCCCAGCAAGCATTGCTGTCAACCTCCTGACCTTCCTGGCTTGCCATATCCCCCTTGTTCCCTGACTTAGTCGTGCTTATTGACCATGCTCAGGCAGGTGACTACAGCTGGTGACTGATGGACACCCGCTGCTGGCAGCAAGTTGCACGTGAACCTCTCAGTTGCCTATGAACTGACAAACAAGCATCCTGCTTCTCCTTCTTGGATCTCCTCACTCTTCTCAGAGGACTGTCACATAATATGTTCTTCCCATACTCACTTTTAGCTTTCTATTCCATGGAGATTAAATTTAGTGACATGGTAAGCATTTGTGACCTTGATGAGAGGAGTTTTTACGGAGCAGGAGTAGTGAGAATAAAGATGGGTGGGTTTTAAGATAGAAAAGAACCAGGCGTGGTGTCTCACGCCTGTAATCCCAGCAATTTGGGAGGCTGCAACAGGAGGATTCTAGGTTCAAAGCTGGTCTCAGCAATTTAGCAAGACCCTAAGCAATTTAACAGGACCCTATCTCAAAACCAAAAAGTAAAAATAAGCGGGGGCGCAGTGGCACACGCCTGTAATCCCAGCACTTTGGGAGGCTGAGGCAGGAGGATCCCAAATTCAAAGCCAGCCTCAGCAATGGCAAGGCACTTAGCAACTCAGTGAGACCCTGTCTCTAATAAAATACAAAAGAGGGCTGGGGATGTGGCCAAGTGGTCAAGTGTCCCTGAGTTCAATCCCCAGTGTCAAAATAAAAAAATAAAATAAAAAATAAAGAAAAGAAGGGCTCACAAATGGATTCTGGACTATCCTGGAGGCATTTTTTTTCCTTTTTTTAAAGTTTATTTTTTATTCTAAGTTGTTAGAAATGACAGCAGAATGTATTACATTTCATATTATAGAGCATATTTTTACATATCTCTGGTTGTATACAAAGTATATTCTCACCATTCATAGCTTCATACATGCACTTAGGGTAATGATATCCATCTCATTCTAGCATCTTTTTTTTTTCTTCACCCTTTTGCTCCCTCCTTTCCTCTCCCTCCCCATTGGCCATTCTAGTGTTCCTCTAATCCTTCTATGCTCCCCATCCCAACTCCACTGTGAATCAGCCTCCTTATATCAGAGAAAACATTCAGCATTTGGCTTTTTAGGATTGGCTAACTTCACTTAGCATTATATTCTCTAACTTCTTCCATTTACCTGCGAATGCTATTATTTTATTCTCTTTTATTGCTGAGTAATATTCCATTGTGTATATATACCACATTTTCTTTATCCATTCATCTACTGAGGGGCATCTAGGTTGGTTCCAGAACCTAGCTATTGTGAATTGAGCTGCTATAAACATTGATGTGGCTGTGTCCCTGTAGTATGCTGTTTTTAAGTCCTTTGGGAATAGACCCAGTAGAGGGATGGCTGGGTCATATGGTGGTTCCATTCCCAGTTTTCCAAGAAATCTCCATATTGCTTTCCATATTGGCTGCACCATTTTGCAGTTCCTGGAGGCATTTTTTTGGCTGGATTAAAAGCCTGAAATAATTCCCACACCTTCCTTCCTCTGTTTCAGGCACCATGCCTCTGGGCTAATTCAAACTCAAAGTCAAGCATGGCTAGGATTTTCATTTAATTTTAATAAAAGGGTAATTAAAATAGGCTCAGCTATTACCAAAGAGTTTACTTCATTCTACCCTTAGGGATGAATCAGGATTTAGAATTGACCACACCATTGAAACAAATTCCAATCTCATTCTGCTTGTTGCCCAACCCTATTGGGAGAAGGTCAGGGTAAAGAAATGCAGATTTTGTAGAGATCCGGCTCATCTGTGACCCTAGGCCTTAGACTCCTGGCAAACAGTGGATCAGTGTTCTAAGCATTTTAAACAGTTGGTTTGTCTCCTAATCAACTTGAGGGTTGACTTTCATGTTTGGCCCACGGGAAGAGTTCTGGGGAATATTGAATGACCTAAGTAAGAGGATCTGCACTCAACTTCTAGAGGCTGATCATGTTACTGGTTGGTTCAGGGATATTTCAGAGAAGTAATGAGGCCTAAAGTCTTTTTTGACTAATTAGTGAATCTCTCTGCATCTTAGTTTCCTTTCTTTTTAGTTCTTTTTTTTTTTTTTTTTTTTTTTTTTTTAAGTACTAGGGATTAAACCTAGGGCCCCATGTTAGGTAACTTCTCTGTTTCTGAACTATACCCTCAGCCATTTTTATTTTGAGACAGAATCTAGCTAAGTTTGTCCAGGCTCCCTTGGAACTTCTGATTCTCTTGCCCCAACTTCTGAAGTAATTGGGATTTATAGGCCTGGGCCACCACTAACAGCTGCACTTCAGTTTCTTATTGTAAAGCAGGGATGTACTCTCTGTATTCCCACCTCCCAGTGGTTTTGAGGGTCAGATAGGATAACTGCAGATTAGAAGCTCATAAGGTTTTTTAGAGCCAACATATGTGCTTCACTGGATGGTTAACTGATAAAAGTCGATATACTTATAAATATTTGTGTTTGCTTTATATTTTGACTAGTGTGTTAATCTTTTTTTTTTTTTTTTTTTTTTTGTACTGGGGATTGAACTCAGAGGGCACTCAACCACTGGGCCACATCCACAGCCCTTTTTTGTATTTTTATTAGAGACAGGGTCTCACTGAGTTGCTAAGTGCCTCACCATTGCTGAGGCTGGCTTTGAACTCGCAATCCTCCTGCCTCAGCCTCCCAAGTGCTGGGATTACAGGCGTGTGCCACCGTGCCCGGCTAGTGTGTTAATCTTGTTAATTATGAAGCAGTGTATCTTTAGTCTCTGACTGAGTTGATGGTAAAATACATACCTCCAAACATTTTTGTTTTTTAACAGTGCTGGGGATGGTACCCAGAGCCTTGTACATGCCAGACAAGTGCCGTATCACTGAGTTACATGCCTAACCCTAAAATATTTTGATTCATCGTTTCCATGTATGCCCATTGTATTCCTGTATGATAAAGGTTGGTGAATGTTTCATCAGGGTAAAGAACCTAAATTTGGAGGTCAGGGGAAGGCTTCCTGGTAGAAATGACATCTAATATAGTCCTAAAGAATGAGTATAAATTGGCCAGGAAGGAAGGGAAGGAAGTGTTTCAGGTAGAGAGCACAATATAATACACTGGAAGAACTAAGAGGCAAGGAGTATGCAGGAACCCATAGGGGCCTATACGGAGAGAAGCAGCTGGCAAGAAGGGCTGGGGCCTTGGTGTGAGATTAAGATGATCAGACTTGCCAGAAATGGTGGCTCATGCCTGCAATCCTAGCATCTTAAGAGGCTGAGGCAGGAAGATCTCAAGTTTAAGGCTAGCCTTCACAATTTAGTGAGACCCTGTACTCAAAATAAAAACAAAAAAAGGGCTGATGTGGCTCAATGGCAAAGTGCCTCTGGGTTCAATCCCCAGTACAAAAAAAAAAAAAAAAAAAGATTAGACTTTATCTTAAGGTGAGATAAGGGTTTTAAACATTTTTAAGAAGGGAAGAGCCATAATCAGATTTTAGTTTTAGCAAGATTTAAGGTGTGCCTTGAAAATGTTAAAAGAGGGCAGTGAGTAGATCAGATTTTCCTTTTAAGAAAGACTCAAGAGTCTGAAAGGGGGAGAATCACTTATCTATTAGGAGCTAAAAGAAATCTACAGGTAACACTGGAGGGTACCAATCTAGGGTTTTAAGTTGGGGAGTGACATAATGAGATATGCATTTATAAAGAATCACTCTTCAAGGAAGAGCTTAAAAGGTGCCAAATAATAAACATCTGGAGAGCCAGGGAAAACGTAGACCCCAGGTAGAGTCAAGATGTCCAGGATGTCTTCCTTCCGCTTTGTGTGCCAGCAATGCAACCGGCCTCTGAAAGGTGGGGAATCCGTGGAGATGTCCAGGTCAGTGCAAGGGGAACCAGGAGAAGCCCAAGAGGATGGTGCCTGCTCCACGGAGAAGACAGATGGTGGAGAGCTACAGGTCAGTGCCTCCAGACCCCTTCCTGGTGATGTGGGGATGTCCAAGCTAAGTGCCAGCAATTTCACCTTGCTTGGTAAGGTCGTCTCCATGAGAACTTTGAGTAGCATCCAAAAGACCACTGCAGAAATGTTTGACATTCTCTCTGGTCACAAAGAGATGGATCACCCACTGTGTGAGGAATGTACTGACAATTTTTTAAAGCATCTGGATAGCCAGATTGCCTTCACAGAACTTGATAATCAGATCTACAGACTCTCTCTGGAAACCACGGTGCCGATGGGTGAGGACACAAGAGAGACACTACAGATGGAGCTGCAGGCCCTGAGGCTGGAGGAGGCGAAGCTGGCTCGGGAGCTGGCGGACGTGGATGAGAACCACGCAAGAGTAGCGGCAGATCTCAGGGCAGCCCAGGCAGAGACTGTGGAGCTGCAGCATCAGGTGAGACAGTATCAGAGGGACTGCAATGAACTGAAGTGGCAGCAGCTGGAACTGTCTGACCAGCTGACAAGTGTGGAGAACCAGCTGTGTTACACCCAACTCCAGCTGGACCGCCTGAAGAAGACCACCATCTTCAATGCCACTTTTGAGATCAGGGAGGAGGGAACTTTGGGCATCATCAATAACTTCAGATTGGGCCGCCTGCCTGGTGTCCCTGTGGGCTGGAATGAGATTAATGCTGCCTGGGGACAGACAGCTTTGCTGCTCCTTGCCCTGTCCAAAGCTATTGGACTGCAGTTTCAGAGGTATCAACTCGTCGCCTGTGGAAACCATTCCTATTTGAAGTCTTTAACAGGTGACTGTGCTGAGCTGCCACTGTTCTCTGATGGGAGAGAAAATGTTTTCTGGAATAATACATTTGACCTTGCGATCATGGCCTTCCTGGACTGCCTTCAGCAGTTCAAGGAAGAGGCTCAGAAGCAGGAGGGGGATCTCTGCCTGCCCTACAGGATCCACGTGGAGGAAGGCCTGATGGAGGGCCCCACAGGCAGTGGGGAATACTATTCTGTCAGGACTCATCTGAACACAGAGGAGCAGTGGACAAAGGCACTCAAATTAATGCTTCTCAATTTGAAGAGAAGTCTTTCTTGGGCCTCCTCAAGGTACTGTCAAAATTAACTTTCTGTCAAAATTATTGTGAAAATATTATCAAAATATAAAGTGAAAGAGCACAACATGTTTAATTCAAAAGGTGAATGGTCAGACTTAGTATTAATTTAACATTGCTCAGAGCAAACCAAGTCATTGAGACTGAGGTGGGGGGAGGGTGAGAGAAGAGGGAGGATGGTAAGGGGAAAGGTGAGAGCTCTCTTTCTTTCTTTCTTTTTTTTTTTTTTCTTTTGTGGTACCAGGGATTGAACTCAGGGGCACTCGACCACTGGGCCACATCCCCAGCCCTTTTTTGTATTTTATTAGAGACAGGGTCTCACTGAGTTGCTAAGTGCCTCGCCATTGCTGAGGCTGGCTTTGAACTCACGATCCTCCTGCCTCAGCCTCCCAAAGTGCTGGGATTACAGGCGTGTGCCACCATGCCCGGCTTCTTTTTTTTTTTTTTTTTTTTTTTTTTTGGTACAGGAGGTGACACCCAGGGGCATTCTACCACTGAGCCACATTCCCCAGCCCTTTTTACTTTGGCACAGGGTCTTGCTAAATTGCTGAGCCTGGCCTCCATCTTGCAATCTTTCTGCCTCAGCCTCTCAAGGTGCTGGGATTACAGGTGTGTTCCATGGCTGAGGATTTCAATTTTTTGATGAAAACCGGGGGACAACTAAATGTAGTGGAACTTTGCGGGGCCAGGAAGGGGAGGAGAATATTAAAATCTTTTTGTATTTTTTGTTGTGATGTAGAGTGTTAACTCTTCCTCTTTACTCCCTAAGAAACATTCAATAAATTTCTATATTTTCTTTCATGATTTAAAGGAAGAAGTGTGTCTTATTGGGCTATCTTTGAGGGGAGGGGTGGAGTAGCCAGACTGACAAATTTTGATAAATCAATTAAAGGTTCATGAGGCAAACACTTGCAAGAAAGATAAAGACTGAAAAGGAGTTAATCAGGATTCTTTGATTTTTTCCCATTTATTTTTGAGATGGGGGGTAGGGGTCTCACCATTGGCCAGACTGGTCTTAAACTCCTGGGCTCATAATCCTCCCAAGTAGCTGGGATTACAGGGATGTGCCACCACACCCATCCATAGGAATTTGGGGGCAGGGGTACCAGGATTGAACTCGGGGCACTCGACCACTGAGCCACCTCCCCAGCCCCATTTTATATCTTATTTAGAGACAGAGTCTCACTGAGTTGTTTAGCTCCTCACTTTTTCTGAGGCTGGCTTTGAACTCACAATCCTCCGGCCTCAGTCTCCCAAACTGCTGGGATTACAGGTGTGTACCACCATGCCTGGCTCCCATCCAGAGGAATGTTTTTTTAAATATTTATTTATTTACTTATTTGTACACAATGCAATGCATTTATGTTTTTACGTGGTGCTGAGTATCGAACCCGGGCTGTGCACGTGGGAGACGAGCGCTCTGCCGCTGAGCCACAACCCCAGCCCAAGAGGAATTTTTAAAATACAAACTTGTGGGCTGGGGTTGTGGCTCAGCAGTAGAGCGCTCGCCTAGCATGTGCGCAGCTCGGGTTCGATCTTCAGCACCACGTAAAAACAAAGGCATTATGTACAACTAAAGCAAATAAATAAATATTTAAAAAAATAAAATAAAGCCGGGCGCGGTGGCGCACGCCTGTAATCCCAGCACTTTGGGAGGCTGAGGCAGGAGGATCGCGAGTTCAAAGCCAGCCTCAGCAATGGCGAGGCACTTAGCAACTCAGTGAAATTCAAAAAAAAAAGGGCTGGTGATGTGGCCCAGTGGTTGAGTGCCCCTGAGTTCAATCCCCAGTACCACAAAAATAAATAAATAAATTAATTAATTAAATAAAATAAAAGGCAAACTTGTATCATGGCATGGTTCTGCTTCTCTTACTCTCAGAATAAAACCCCAAATCCTTACCATGGCTTTCAGCCCTTGGTGACCTGCCCACCTGCTGCTCCAGGCACATACTATACTTCTCCCAGCTCTCTTTTCTTCCAAAACATGCCCAGCCTACTTTTCCTCTGCCCAGGCTCTCCCTGTGTATGAAGTTCCTCTAACCAATCTATAAAGTTCTCCTTCTCTTCTTCTTCCTCCTCTTCCTCCTCTTCCTCCTCCTTCTCCTTCTCCTTCTCCTAGATACTGGGGATTGAACCCATGTGTATTTAACCACTGAGACACATCCCCAACCCTTTTTATTTTGAGAGAGGGTCTCACTAAGTTGCTTAGGGCCTGAGTAAATTGTTGACGCTGACCTCAAACTTGTGATCCTGCCCCAGCCTCCTGAGTCATTGGGGAAAACTTTTTTTTTAAATTTATTTATTTATTAGTTGTACACAATGCCTTTATTTATTTTTACGTGGTGCTGAGGATTGAACCCGGGCCGCTCACGTGCTAGGCGAGCACTCTACCGCTGAGCCACAACCCCAGCCCCCGGGGAAAAACTTTTTGTAAATATAAAATTTTTAGTTTGGGAGTAGGTGCTTAGCATGCACAAGGCCCTGGGTTTTACCACTAGCACCCAAAAAAAAAAAAAAAAAAAGAGGGAAAACAATCAACAATACTTTCATGTATTCAAGGAATATATATTTCAGTGCTGGGGGTTGAACCCAGGGCCTTGTGCATGGGAAGAAAGCACTCTACCTCTGAGCTACATCTCAAGCCCGGAAATTTTTTTTTTTTTTTTTTTTTTTTTTTTAAATAAGAAAAAGTCTGGGGATGTGATTCCATGGTAGAGGGCTAGCCTAGCATGTACAAGGCTCTGGGTTCCATCCTGATCATCACAAAACAAAACAAAGCTTGAGTTTCTTTTATTTTCCTTCTTTCTTTCTTCCTTTTTTTTTTCTTCTTCTTTTATTTTTTTTTTTAATTTTTTTTTTAGTATAGGAGATTACACCCAGGGTACTCCACTACTGAGAAACGTCTCTAACCCTAAATTGCTGAGACTGGCCAGGGATGGTGGTACATGCCTGTAATCCAAACAGTTTGGGAGGCTAAGGCAAGGTTGCACAATGTGGTTAAGCACTCCTGGGTTCAATCCCTGGTACGAATAAATAAATAAATAAATAAATAAATAAATAAATAAATAAATAAATAAATAAATAAATAGCTGAGGCTGGCCTTGAATTTGTAATCCTCCTACCTAAGCCTCCCAACTCTTTGGGATTACAGGCAGGCACCACTGTACCTGACTATTTTCAAGTTGTATGTTTTGTAACCTAATCTTTTTATTAAATATAAGCATCATCATGAAATATACCATTGTTCTACAACATCTACATACCTACTAGGATATTCTATCACATGCTTAGACAACATGTTTAACCAATCTCCTGCTGGAGTTTTCTACTAGTTCCCAAGTCTATGACAAGTTAACCACCTTTTAAAAAATTATTAATTATTTTTCTACAACCAACACTTCTATTTAGAGATGCTTAGCATATAGGGATTGTTCTAAGCACTGTCTAAACTACAAAGTTAAATTAGCTTTAACAAGGTAATAGTTGGTCCAGGTGTGGTGGTGCACATCTGTAATCCCAGAGACTCAGGAGGCTGAGGCAGGAGGATCCCAAGTTTGAGGCCAACCTCAAAAATTCATAGAGAACCTTAGCAAATTAGTGAGACCCTGTCTCAAAAAAGAAAGAAAAAAAAGAAAAAAGCCTGGGTAAAAAACTTCTGGATTTAGTTCCCAGTACCAATAAAATAAAAATAAAAAAGAAAGAAATTTGTTGTTCCAACTAGGTCAATACAAAAATCAATTTTCTCTCTAAGCAACTATTAGCAAAAAAAATCTTAAAATAATTTAAGTCACGAAAATTGGGAGAACTTTGGGGTAACTGAGCAAACTGACAAAAGGCCCTTACACAGAAAATTAATTTGACACAGTTCTTTGCACAGGTTATGTTATCAATTATTTCTAAACCAGAGATTGGCAAACTTTTTCTGTAAGAAGGCCAAACAGTAAATATTTTAGGATTTGGGGCTCATGGGTCTCTGTTCCAACTACTTAATTATGTTGCAATAGTGTGAAAAAGCAGAGAAAAGATGTAAATGAAAACAAACAAAAAAGATGTAAATGAACATGACATTTACCTGAACAGGCCACTAGCTGTAGTTGGTCCTTGGGCCATAATTTGCTGACCCCTGCCCTTGAAAATAGATCCTACCAAATCATGGGCTATGTCTATCTCGTTTGCAGTGGTGCCTCTGTCTTCACAATGCCTGTTGCATAGTGAACGCACAATGAATAGCTGAATGAAGAAACCACTAAATTATACTGAGTGGTGGGATTATGGGGAAATTTTATTTTCTTTTTGGTTTATTTCATTCATTTATTCATTTGTTTATTTATTTTTTGTATTGTGCATGGAATCCCTGAGTTCTTTTTGTTTATTTACTTTTTAAATTTTATTTTGAGACAGGATCTTGATATGTTACTGAGGGTCTTACTGAATTGTTGAGGCTAGTCTTCAACTTGTTATCCTTCTACCTTAGCTTCTGGAGTTTCTGGGATTAAAGGCATGTGTCACTTCACTTGGTGAATAATTATTCTTTAGTATACATGTATTTGATTTTTTTTTTTTTTTTTTTTTTTTTTTTTTTTTTTTGGTAATAGGGATTGAACTCAGGGGCACTCGACCACTGAGCCACACCCCCAGCCCTATTTTATTTGATTTAGAGACAGGGTCTCACTGACTTGCTTAGTGCCTTGCTTTTTCTGAGGCTGGCTTTGAACTCATGATCCTCCTGCCTCAGCCTCCCAAGCCACTGGTGTCACAGGAAAGCAGGGAGCTAAAACTCCAAATCTTGGCTCTTGTGGTTTTTTTGTTTGTTTGTTTGTTTTGGGTACTGGGGATTGAACTCGGGGGCACCCAACCACTGGGCCATATCCCCAGCCCTTTTTTGTTATTTTTATTAGAGACAGTGTCTCCCTGAGTTGCTAAGTGCCTTGCCATTGCTGAGCCTGGCTTTGAACTCACGAGCCTCCTGCCTCAGCCTCCCAAGTGCTGGGATTACAGGCGTGAGCCACTGTGCCCAGCTGGCTCTTATGTTTTGATGAAAGGAGATTTAAAGTCAGACACCAAAAGTCATGTAAGAGAACTTGAAAGTGAGGTGAAAATAAAGTAAAAGAAAAGTGAGGCTTAAGCAAAAACAGTCTCAGGGGAGACAGTGGGCCGTCTCCAAGCAGAGAATGACAAAGGAGACAATGCTGTCCCCAATTTTATTATTGTTTTATGGTTAATTTGAAAATTGGGGTCCTCCTTCAGCAACTTTCACCAATCAGGTGTTTAATTCCTCCTTCCTGTTGGGCAGTAGAATTTTTGACCTTTGATGGTCCTTCCTAGACCATCTACTTAGGGGGGGCTTCATCTATAAATCAATCCCATGTTAATGTGGGCATTGGGGTCAATTCTGGTCAGAACTTAGCTTAGTGCGCCTGTGCTACTAAAGGAATCTTCCTCCACATATATAAATGGAGATACTTTTAGCTATAATTCCTAGCTTCATATCAACATCAATAGATCCTATCAAGAGTTAGTCCCATTAATCCTTCTCTTTTGACATTTCCCAATTAGTTCCTTTTGCTTCTATTTCTTTTCTACAATTATCACATTTTGCTTTCTTGTTTACTTTGGAAGTAGTTTAAAGAAGACCCTAAAGTAATTTAAAGAACACCTGTGACCTTGCCTGCATTTCACTGCTCATTGCTAGCTATTACCTAACAATTAAACTTTCTATCCTCCTGTTTCAGCTTCCCAAGTTTTGGGGATTACAGGCCTGTGCCATCTACCTGGCATGAATTTTGTTTTATAATAAAAGAAATTAAAGGGTGTGAAGAGACATACTGAATTAACTTGCTATTATATCATTCTGTTTCATTTTGGGACTACCATCTCCACCTTCTGTCCCCATTTCCAACTTCTGTCCCAGTCCCAAAATTTCTCACAAAGACACACATTTTCCATCAGAATTACTTAAGTGGTAGAAACGTTTGGGCCAAGAGATTTTAGTTCCTGAAATAAAAGATAAATCCATTTTAGGGACTGGAAGTGTAGCTCAGTGGTAGAGTATTTACCTAATATGTAGGAGGCCCTGCTGTGTTCTATCCCCAGTACCAAAAAATAAAAAATAAAGATAAATTAGTTTTAGTTAAGGAGAAGTTCTAGGTTTTGCTACTTAAAGCAGTAATACCTAGGTTAAGAAATGCAGGCTTTCAGGACTACCATAGACTTACTGAATCAGAATCTTCATTTTTAACAGGAAGCATCTAGAATGAAGTGAGGGTAAATCAGGTGGGCCACCAGGAGGAGGTTTGGAACTCAGTGTGCTGCAATGCTGAGGGTTACTACTGAGGGAGACAAGGGTGGAGATGCAGGAAAGAGCTCTGTTTTGGACTGGCATCAACACCATGTTGAGGAGCTTTAAGAAATGTGTCATCAGTAGGGAGCCATTGAAACCCCACACCTAGCACCATGGCCATGGCCAGACGAATCATGAGAAGCTCCAGACTTACAGTTTTAGAAAGGTCACAATGGAAGCAATATAGACTACAGAGGACAGACTGTTGTTCAAGGCTGGAGCAGGAGGATCACAGGTTCAAGACCAACCTCAGCAACTTAGTGAGAACCTGTCTCAAAACAACAATTTTAAAGACCTGGGGATGTAGCTCAGTGGTAGAGCACTTGTCTACTATGTGCAAGGCCCTGGGTTCAAGCCCCAGTACAACAAAAAACACTAGTCCTATGTGGTGACTCATCCCTGTAATTCTAATAACTCCCACTGCTCAGGAATCTGAGGCCAGCAGCAGCAATTTAGTGAGACCCTGTCTTAAAAAACAACAACAAAATGCCATCAGCCCTAGAGGAACTGTGAATGGAATGTTACGTACTGATTGCCTAAAGAATTAGGCAAATAAACAGTGGGAAAAGGAAAAGAGAAAGATTAGAGTCAAGAATATCTAGGAGTTTTTCACTGCATCTAATAAGAATTTTCCAAGTGGTGATGACAAGATTTAACTGGCAGCAGATAGAAAAACAAAATGGGGTTAAGAGTATGAATGTGGATAATTCTTTTGAGGCTTTTTTTTTCTTTTTATAATTTTTAATATGTACAACTCATAGTGCATATATTTAGTATCTTTTTACATACAACTGTTTGTATACAAAGTATATTCGTACAATTCAGGTCTTCAATCATGCATTAAGGAAAATGATATCCGTCTCATTCAACCACCTTTTTTTTTTTTCTTTTCTCCCCCTCCCTCCCCTTCTTTTGAGGCTTTTGACAACTGGGAGAAGGACATAAATGAAGCATAAGAATTCTGAAGCAAGGACTACCTTGAGAATTTTTATAGGCTAAGAGGAAGGAGGTAGGAGAGCAAAATTTTAAATACAGTGTTAAGGGAGTGTTAAAGGATTTGGGCTGGGCGCGGTGGCACACGCTTATAATCCCAGAACTTTGGGAGGCTGAGACAGGAGGATCGCAAGTTCAAAGCCAGCCTCAGCAATGGCGAGGCACTTAGCAACTCAGTAAGACCCTGTCTCTAAATAAAATACAAAAAAGGGCTGGGGATGTGACCCAGTGGACAAGTGCCCCTGAGTTCAATCCCTGGTACCATACACACAAAAAATTAATTAATTAAAAAAAAGGATTTGGGGCTACCAAGTTGAGGGTGCCAATTTGTAATTAATTGACAATTGTAGAGGAGAAAGTAGAAGTCTATTCGATGCTGGACACCAGGAACTTGACCTGATAACAATAGCACTGAAGTCACAGACTCTACTGGGGCCTCCACTTGTGGAGGGAGAAAGTGTCAAAAGTGTCAGGCTGGCTGGTGGGAACAACAAGGAGCCTTTTTTTGACTGCTTGCAGGGGCTGGGTTGAGGAATGTTGCCTGATGAGCACAGTAAAAAGCACCTGGCTCTCAGGATGCACCTGGTACTGTTTGAGATGAATAACTAAGGAGTGTTGGGCATCTGAAATTAAAGTGGCACCAATTAATGCCTGGTTATAGCATTTGCCCCCCCCCCTTTTTTTTTTTTGGTGCCAGGGATTGAACTCAGGGACACTCGACCACTGGGCCACATCCCCAGCCCTTTTTTGTATTTTATTAGAGACAGGGTCTCACAGAGTTGCTAAGTGCCTCGCCATTGCTGAGGCTGGTTTTGAAACTCACAATCCTCCTGCCTCAGCCTTCCAAGTGCTGGGATTACAGGCGTGAGCCACCACACCTGGCTATAGCATTTGCCTTTTGAACCTACCATCTCATAATCATGAAGAAGATGAGGAGATTGTTCTATTTATTTATTTATTTATTTATTTTTTATTTATGGGACCGGGGATTGAACTCACGGGCACTGGGTCACATCCCCAGCCCTTTTTTGTATATATTTAGAGACAGAGTCTTACTGAGTTGCTAAGTGCCTCGCCATTGTTGAGGCTGGCTTTGAACTCGCAATCCTCCTGCCTCAGCCTCCCAAGTGCTGGGATTACAGGCGTGCACCACCGCGTCCGGCAAGGAGATTGTTCTTGAACAGGAGACAATATAGATCATTGAGACTAGTGAGAAGATGGAATAGGGAAGTTTGTTTGATTGATTTTTGTTTTCTAAAGTGCTGGGGAACAAGCCCATAGATCAGTACTGTGCCTGGCTAAACCTGATACATATCAAAATTTGTCATAATCACAGCTGGACTGTAATCCCAGAGTGCTAGTGGCTGAGGCAGGAGGATTACAAATTCAAGACCAGCCTCAGCAACTTAGTGAGACCCTGTCTCAAATGATTAAAAAATAAATAAATAAAAGAGCAGATAGTTCTGCAGTTCAGCTATAATGTGCCCTAATACTTAAAAAAAAAAAAAAAAAGATTTGATCACATAAAGGATGACTTTAAATATCCTTGAAAACAGTCATTTTAGTAAATACATTCTAGGATAAAAAGTACTAAAATGAAATACTAAACATTTCCAAGTAATTTTCTTTCTTCTTTCCTTCCTTCCTTCCTTCCTTCCTGCCTGCCTGCCTGCCTGTCTTCCTTTTTTCCTTCCTTCCTTCCTTTCTTGTTGGTTGGTTTTTGTAGTGCTGGTAGTTGAACCCAGGGGCCCTCTACCTCTGAACTATATCCCCAGTCCTTTTTAAAAGTTTTATTTTGAGACAGGGTCTTCATAAATTGCTGAGGGTGACTTTGAATTTGGCAATCCTCCTGCCTCAGCCTCCCAAGTTGCTGGGATTACAGTTGTGCACCACTGCACTCAGCCACAGCAGCCAACTTGAAAGAGCTCCCAGTAACCAAATTTGTGACAGTTTGAGCATCAAGAATAAGAAGAGTTTGTAAGACACTGAAGAAAAAGAAGTTCATGAATCCTCAGTGATCCTAGAAATGGAGGGGCAACAATACTCACCTGTCATAAGTTGACTAATATGGCTGATTCTTGCCTTAAAATTCACTGGGGAAACAATGAAGATGAAGACAGCCCTGGTTTGTTTTTGGTTTTGTTTCTTTTTAGAAGGAAACAGCAGTTGAACTCTAGATAAAAGAAATTCTTCTTTATAGAAAAGCACTGTGGGCTAACTATAAAAGGAACCTAGAGGGCTGGGGATATAGCTCAATTGGTAGAGTGCTTACCTCATATGCACAAGGCCCAGGGTTCAGTCCCCAGCCCACACACACAAAGGAACCTAGAACTAGAAAGCAGCCATTTTGTAGCCCCGGGGAGTAACTGACTCAGGTATGGGTGACCTAAAGCTAAAGAGAAACTTGGGGAGAGGACACTTGTATGTGAGGGATCCCACAGAAGAATGACTGGATCATCCACATTCTTCTAGTTACTTATTTTTTTTATTTTACCTTATATTTTTAGAAATAGAGTTCTGTTACTCCAGCTGGTCTAGATCTTCTGAGCTCAAGCTATCCCTGCCTCAGCCTCCCAAGAAGCTGGGACTACAGGTGTGCACCAACAAACTTGGCTCCACATTCCTTTATAATATGGAGACGTTTTCTGTCTACACTTTAACCAGCTTCTCAAATCTTTTCTTTTTAAAATTTTTTCCAGTAGCATTGACTTTTATTCATTCTTGTTGTTACCTGAAATGATACCTGTTCAGCTTCTCAAATTTAACATGGCTAATAGTGAGGTGATCTATTTAATACTTAATAGGCATTTATAAAATATTCTTGCAAAAAAATGGGATTTAAATCTTACTGAGCCCTTAGACTTTTTTTTTTTTTTTTTTTTTTTGGTACCAGGAATTGAACTCAGGGGCACTCAACCACTGGGTCACATCCCCAGCCCTTTTTTGTATTTTATGTAGAGACAGGGTCTCACTGAGTTGCTAAGTGCCTTGCCATTGCTGAGGCTGGCTTTGAACTTGAGATCCTCCTGCCTCAGCCTCCCGAGTGCTGGGTTTACAGGCATGTGCCACTGCACCCGGCTCCTTAGATCTATTTTTCAGTTTACTGAAACAAGCTAAATGCTATCACAAAGAAATAATCAGATTAATCCAGAACATGAATTTTTCTATAAGGCAACTAACCTAATTTCCAAATTGTAATTTTTTTTTAAGTGGGAAGAATGTATGAGATTAAAAGAGGTAAATGAGGTATAAAAGCTGAATATCATGATGGGCTGGGGTTGTGGCTCAGTGGTAGAGTGCTCACCTAGTGTGGGTGAGGCACTGGGTTCGATCCTCAGCACCACATAAAAATAAGTAAATAAAAATAAAGGTATTGTGTCCACCTACAACTTTAAAAAATTAAAATAAAAAAAAAAAACCTGGATATCATGAAAAGTTAAAAAGAAAAAAAAAAAGCAGCTGAGCTGGCCTCACTCCAAGGACCAGACCATAGGGCTCTCCTGTTGAACACGAACCATTTCACAGAATGCCAAAAGACAGGGTCACCCTCTAATCCTAAGAACAGACAAAAACAAGAACGTTGTGCAAACCACAGACACGGCCAACATTCCTTTTGTCTGCATTGTTTCCCTAGCTTCTAGTTAAGATAACCATAAAATTACTACTGCTTTTTGACAGAACCCAATCCAGAGCAAAACCCTGTTTTCTTGAACTCTCCCCCAAATCCACTAACACAAGCCACAAGCCCTGTGTGCTCTGACTCAAGCTGTAAACAGATCAGTCTAATATGTTTTGTCTTCCTACTTTGCCAAGCAGACCTTCAAAATTACCTGAAAGTTCAGTTTTTCTTTTCTTTTCTTTTTTTTTTTTTTTTTTTTTTTTTGTTTGTTTGTTTTCTTTTTGGTACTGGGGATTGAACGCAGGGGGTGCTTTACTGCTAAGTCCTTATTATTTTGAGACAGGATTACTAAGAAGCTGAGGGTTTCCTGAAATTGCTGAAGCTGGCCATAAACTTTTTTTTTTTTTTTTTTGTCCATTGAGGCATTTTATTGTATGTATGTTTTACATCCCTAGAAAAAGAATCCCAGGATTTTTCCTCCTGTGTGTTTTCGTCTTGCTTCTTCATGGTCCATGATGCCCGCTGAGGTTGTCAATACAATGAAACCAAACTGACGGGATGGGAGCAGATTATTCTGCCATTTTTCCAAGTCTTTGAGCTGCACATCAAATCTGGGGCTTATCACTCCACACTTGTTTAACCTGCCTGTGAGGTTGACAACAATTTTCCCAGCTCTGTGATCATCAATGATTTCAAATTGGCCAATGTAACCATGCTTCATCATCACAGTTAGAAACCTGACGATGACTTTGGAGCACGGCCTAATAAGGACCTGGCGTTTGCTTCTCTTTTCGGCATTGTTGATACTCTTGAGAGCATCAGCCAAGACATTCATGCGCACCATTATGGCAGCAGGAAAAGATGGCGGAAAAAGCTTTTTTTTTTTTAACCAGGGATCAAACCCAGGGGGCTTAGCCACTGAGCTACATCCCTAGCCCCCCACTTTTTAAATATTTTTAAAAATATTTATTTAATTATTTGTTTTAGTTGTATACAATGCCTTTATTTTTACGTGGTGCTGAGGATTGAACCTGGGCTACGCACGTGCTAGGCGAGTGCTCTACCGCTGACCCACAACCCCTGCCCCCCAGCCTTTTTTTTTTTTTTTTTTTTTTTTGTGGTACCGGGGATTGAACTCAGGGGCACTCGACCACTGGGTCACATCACCAGCCCTTTGTTTTGAATTTTATTTAGAGACAGGGTCTCACTGAGTTGCTAAGTGCCTCGCCATTGCTGAGGCTGGCTTTGAACTCTCGATCCTCCTGCCTCAGCCTCCCAAAGTGCTGTGATTACAGGCCTGCGCCATGGCGCCTGGCTCCCTTTTTTATATTTTATTTAGAGACAGGGTCTTCCTGAATTGCTTAGGGCCTCACTAAGTTGCTGAGCTGGCTTTGAACTTGTAATCTTCCTGCCTCAGCTTTCAGAGCCGCTGGGATTATAGTCATGTGCCACTGGGCCAACTGGCCTTGAATTTTTTTTTTATTTTTTTATTTTTTATTTTTTTTGTGGTACCGGGGATTTAACTCAGGGGCACTCGACCACTGGGTCACATCCCCAGACCTTTTTTGTATTTTATTTAGAGCCAGGGTCTCACTGAGTTGCTAAGTGCCTCACCATTGCTGAGGCTGGCTTTGAACTCGCCATCCTCCTGCCTCAGCCTCCCAAAGTGCTGTGATTACAGGTGTGCACCACTGCTCCCGGCTGACCTTGAGTTTTTTATCCTCCTGCCTCAGTCTCCAGAGATACTGGGATCATAGGTGTGTGCCCATGTGCCTGGCTGGAAGGTAGTTTCAAATTTGGAATTCTTGTACACCTTGAAGTCTAGACTGAGACTCACCATGTGGGATGATCTTTTCTCATCTGTCCATCCCTGGGTTCATTCCACAAGGCAAAGAGCAGCTCGGTCTCCCATATGGACACAACAGGTCTCATGCCCAAGCTTCATCTGCAGCTCTGCAATCTGCAGCCCCTCTGGGCCAGAGGTGCACACCATCAGCGTGGCCATCCTTGAGAAAATGGAGCAGGGAAGAGGTCTCACATGGGCATTGCGCCACTTGTGCAGAGAGTACAGGGCCCAGGACATCTGGAGAATGTTCTAGAAGGGAAGGCTCCCAGTGGGTCTGTTACGTCTTCCCCAATGGGGAGGATTTTGGCAAATGAGGGCCAGAATGAGGTCTGCTAAAGCACAGGGAGGGGCTGGAGATGAAGTCAATGGGAGATCACTTGCCTACCATGCACAAGGCTCTGGGTTTGATCCCTACAAAAATAGTAAAAATAAATAAGGAGCCGGGCGTGGTGGCGCACGCCTGTAATCCCAGCACTTGGGAGGCTGAGGCAGGAGGATCGTGAGTTCAAAACCAGCCTCATCCGTGGTGAGGCACTTAGCAACTCAGTGAGACCCTGTCTCTAATAAAATACAAAAAAGGGCTGGGGATGTGGCCCAGTGGTCAAGTGCCCCTGAGTTTAATCCCCGGTACCAAAAATATAAAAAAATTAAAAATAAATAATAAATAAATAAGGCACAGGGAGGCCCTTATTATCTAGTATTGATTCTATCAATCTATATTCCCATCAAAGATGACTATTCCATCCTCGCATAACTAAACACTAGATATTATCAACATTTAAAAATATTTATTAATGCATTACATGTGAAAAAATTTCCAGGGTTGTTCAACCTGAATTTCTGTAATTGTTAGACATTTCTGTGTGTGTATTGCCCAGTGGATCTCCTATTTGCTGGACTGAGACCATTTTAATTTTATACTTGTTCTATGAATCACAAGAGTTTCTGGTACATTAGGAAAATCAGTCAGGCACAGTGGCTCACACCTGTAATCCCAATGACTCTAGAGGCTGAGGCAGGAGGATCGAAAGTTTGAGGCCACACTCTGGAATTTAGTGAGAACTTCTCTCAAAATAAAAAATTTTAAAGAAAGACTGGGGGTGTAAAGCATCCCTGAGTTCAATGCTTATCACTGAAAAAAAAAAAAAAAAAAAAAAACAAAGCAAGTTTTATCTTCAGTTTTAGAGTCATAAGAACAGCAAAGATAATGCAAAAAAGACTTTACTTACTATGGTTTAATTTCTCCTTCCCTAGAACATCTAGATCTTGGTGGTAAGTTGTGTGAATTAAAAAAAGAGCCCAAGTTCAACTGGGGATACCAAATCAGCTGTGGCAAAGACTGTGTGACTTGTTGGCCACTGATCAACTTGAAAGACCTGGAGAGTGGGGAGGGCAAGGAGTGACTAATGCATGGAAACTAGACCAAATGAATGAAGAGATTTCTTGACCAAAAAGTCAGCAATCATTCTTCTCTTTGACATTTAATATTGTTAATATTAATTATTTAGTATTGTTGGGTGCTGTTGTCTAAATATAATAACATTAGTTTTTTTTTTTTTTTTTTGGTACTTGTATTGAACTCAGGGGTGCTTTACCACTGAGCCACATTCCCAGCCCTTTTTATTTTTTATTTAGAGACATGAACTCACTAAATTACTTAGGCTGTTACTAAATTGCTGAGACTGTCCTTGAACTTGTGATCCTCCTGTGGCAGCCTCCAGAGTTGCTGGGATTACAGGCATGCACCACCACATCTGGCTAACATTAGACATGTTTTTTTAAAGAACCTAAACAAAAGAATCGTAGTAGTACCTCAATATATGTTAGTGCTATTCTGAGAACTTTATAGGTATTATTTCATTTATTATTTAATGAAGCTCTAGAGGACATAGCAAGCTCTCCAGTTTACACCCCTAGTATTTATTGAGCACCTACTACTTTTGAGTCCAGTTGCCACTGAGATTCCAAGAGAAGAATGCCAAAGTTCTTGTCCTTTTGGAGTTTTTGTTAAGGAGATACAACATAAACTGGGTAGGGCAGCACAGGTTTATAAGCCCAGCAACTTGGAAGAGGAGGCAGAGCCGGGCACAGTGGTGCACACCTGTAATCCCAGCACTTGGGAGGCTGAGGCAGGAGGATCACGAGTTCAAAGCCAGCCTCAGCAATGGTGAGGCACTTAGCAGCTCAGTGAGAGCCTATCTCTAATAAAATATAAAAAAAGGGCTGGGGATGTGGCCCAGTGGTTGAGTGCCCCTGAGTTCAATCCCTGGTAACAACAACAACAACAACAACAACAACAACAACAAAAAAAAGACTGAGGCAGGAGAATCACAAGCAACTTAGTGAGCTCCTGTCTCAAAAGTTTACAAAAAATCCTGGCTCAGCAGTTTGGGAGGCTGAGGCAGGATAATCACAAGTTCAAAGCCAGTCTCAGCAACTTAGTGAGGCCCTAAGCAACTTATCAAGACCCTGTCTTTAAATAAAGTATAAAAAGGGCTGGGGATGTGGCTCAGTGGTTAAGTTGCCTTAAATTTAATCCCCAGTACCAAAAATAAAAATTTAAAAAAAGGAGATAAGATGTATTTTCAGGAGAGTGATATTGGCTAAATTATATTTTTATATTGTATGCACATATGAAAAGGTAACAACAAATCCCATCATTATGAACAACTATAATGCACCAATAAAAAAATGTGGGAAGAAAAGACATATTAATCTTGGAGTAGAAGCCATCTTTTTTATTATGACACAAATCACAGAAACTATGAAGAAAAAGACCACAAATTTTTGTCTTGTTTTGTTTTTTTCTGAAATAAGTTTTTGGTATGTTGCACAGCATGGCCTCCAGTTACCCTCCTGGGCTCAACTGATCCTCCTGCCTCAGCCTCCTGAGTAGCTGGATTATAGGTACACACTAGTGTGCCTGACTAAAAAGACTATTAATTTTGACCATGTAAACATTAAAAATAAAAACTTTTAGATGACCAATCCTATTGTAAATATAAGCAATGGGAAAACTAGGGCGAAGGGATATCTTTGTAACCTATATGGCAAATTGATATTCTTTTCTTTTTTTTTTCAGGATTGGTAATTGAACCCAGGGGTGTTCAACACTGACATATATCCCCAGTTTTTCATTTTTTTGAGGCAGGATCTCTCTAAGTTGCTTAGGGCCTTGGTAAGTTGCTGAGGCTGGCCTTAAAGCTGACATTTTCCTGTCTCATATACTTGATTTTCTGAGAGAACAGTTTTGTGCCACAGTGCCTGGCAGAAAAACTTCTTTTGAAACTTATTATTTTCATAATTATAATTGTGAAATCCCAGCTATGTTAATCTCCTCATGTTTGTTCTCTGCTATGATTCCATTTACTGGATTTCTCTTGCATATGAGATTTTTAGGCCAGTACTGTCAGTTCACAGGGAGCCTGATTCCAGTCTATTTCTCACAAAACTTCCCTCAGGTTAGAGCTTCTTAAAGCAGATGGGACCAAGTCACTTTAGTCCAGGTTTAGTGTCAAGTCGGTCCTGGGCAGTATGACCGCTCTGTTTTTTTTCTTCCCATACAATGGAAAAGTGGTCTAATTGTGGGTGATCTGGGTCCTTTTTACTCCCAGCAATGGTAAACTCAATTTGACAAGTGTGTTTGGTCCTGGGGGGCTGAAGTATCTAGGGAAAAGCCAGGGTTTTGTAATCAGATGAATCTAGTTTCTTTCTTTTTCTTTTTTTTCTTTCTTTCTTTCTTTCTTTTTTCAATGTTGGGGATTGAACTCAAGGTTGCTTCACTACTAAATTGCTGAGTATGGCCTTGAACTTGCAATCCTCCTTCTTCAACCTCCTGAGTCACTGGGATTAAGTAAGTTATGTACCACTGCACCCAACAGGCAAATCTAGTTTCAAAAGATGAGTTTGTCAGCTGGGCCTGTAATCTCAGTGATTTGGGAGGCTGAGATAGGAGGATCACAAGTTCAGGCCAGCCTCAGCAATTTAGACAGGCCCTAAAAGCAACTTAGTGAGAACCTGTCTCAAAATATAAAAATAAAAATTAAAAGGGCTGGAGATGTGTCTCAGTGGTAATGTGCCCCTAGGTTCAATCCCCATTCCCCCCCCCCCAAAAAAAAAAAAATGAGCTTGTCATTGTGCCCCTGAGAAGTTTCTTAAATTCTGGGTCAGTTTCTTTATCTGTTATATCTGATCAGGCAGCTTTGAAAGATTCAAATCCAGGTGGCTACACCCACTTACCTATACCAAAGTAATCTGGAAGCAGAATCTGGAAATCAGAGGGCCTAGAGGGAGCCTCTGGGAATAAGGATCACAAAGTCTGCCAATCTCCTGGGGCTCTTTTCACTTTAATTTTGTGTCTCTTTGCTTATCTATAAAATAGGGATGATAACTGTACTTTCTTTTTTTAATATTTATTTATTTATTAGTTGTACACAATGCCTTTATTTAATTTTATGTGGTGCTGAGGATCGAACCCGGGCCCTGCACATGCTAGGCAAGCGCTCTACCACTGAGCCACAACCCCAGCCTGATAACTGTACTTTCTTCAAAGGATTATTAAGACAATTAAATGAGATAATGCATGTGAAGCCCTTAGAATAAAACTGGCACTTAATGAAGAACTAATACTGTTTTTTTCTTCTAATTTTTGTTTTACATCTTACATAATGGAATTAGCATGTTCAAACATGTTTAAGGAGAGAAATGGTTGCTTACCTTTTGATTCAGAGACTCCTTTAAACACGAGAGCATGAAATAGGCAAAGGACAGAAACCAAAATAATAATAATCAATACGTGTAAAAGATACTAACCGTACTCAACCCTAAATAAATACATATGACAACAAAGTAAAATAAACATTTCCCACTTAATAAGTGCTATGGTTTTGGTAAGTGTCCCCCAGAGGCCCATGTGTTAGAGGTTTGTGGTAGTACTGGGAACCCTGGTAGTACTGGGTAGTCTGTGGAATTTCTAGGAGGTGGGCTTAATGGGAGGAAGTTAGGTCACTGGGGGACATTAGGCCCTCAGGCCTTTCCTCTTTCTTTCTTCTGCTTCATGGTCATTATGACGTGACCAAGTCTCCTCCACCACATGCTCTTGCCATGAAATTCTGTGCTGCCATAGGCCCAAAGGAGGGGCCAATCAGTCATGGACTAAAACCTCCAAAACTGAATAGCAACATCCTTTCTGAGACTCAACTACAGCAACAATGTTGCCAGTTTGGGACTATAGAGCTTCCTGGCTACTGGGAGGTGAGCAGTCTCCTCTGTCATCCACTCTTGCTATGATGTGCTGCCTCATCACAAGATCAATAGCAAAGGGGCCGACCAACATGTATTGAAACCTATAGAATTGTGAGCCAAAATAAACCTTTCCCTTTTTAAGGCTGAATAACTCAGGTATTTTGTTACAGTGATGCAAAACTGATTAACAAAATATGGTAAATATATCATATCATAAATAAGCATAACTTGGAAGGAAAAAAGTCAGTGATATTTACTCTTGGTCAGGATGTGTGAAAAAGATGCTCTCACACATTTTTTTTTGAATAGTATAAATTAACCATCTGTGGTAGTTCATGCCTGTAATCCCAGCGACTCTGAAGGCTGAGGCAGGAGGATCACAAGTTCAAGGCCAGCCTCAGCAATTTAGCAAGGCCTAGAGCAACTTAATGAGACTTTGTCTCACAATAAAAAAAATTAAAGGGCTCGAGGCTGTAGCTCAGTGGTAAAGCACCCTCTGGTACAATCCCCAGTAGCAAAAAAAGCAAAACAAAACAAAAACAAACAAAGGTACAAATTAGTGTAACATTTTAGGAGAATAATTTGGCAATGTCTGTCCAATTTTTTTAATGAACATTCTTATAAAGCAATGGTCATTTCCAGAAGATCTCACACCTTTGTGTAAAAGTGAAAATTCAGGGCTGGGGTTGTGGCTCAGCGGCAGAGCGCTTGCCTCACACGTGCGCGGCCCGGGTTCAATCCTCAGCACCACGTAAACATAAATGCACTGCATTGTGTACAACTAAAGTAAATAAATAAATATTTTTTAAAAAAGTGTGAAAATTCGTTCATTTATTAAATATTTTTGGAGTATTGCCTCCAGGTTAGGCTCAGTTCTAGGCAGGCACGCTCTAACACACACACACACACACACACACACACACACACAGCTACATTTACAACAGCAAAGGGCAACAAAACTGCTCTCAAGTTATGAAACAAATAACCACCATGACTTCAGGCTGCTTTCAGTGCTAAGAAGGAAACAAAATCAAGTTAAGGGTATGGTGGAATGGGCTATTTTTAGAAAATATGGCAGAAAAAGTCTTCCCTGAGGGAAGTAAGTATGAAGACACCACAGCAGGACGCATGTGGCAAGAACTCCAGGCGGAACACAGTCCAAAGGCCTGGGGCAGAAAGTGTCTTGCTTTTTAGAGAAACTGCATGAAGGATAATAACAGTATTGTTCACCATAAACAGAGGCATGGAAAGACAGATAAATAAATAGATTCAATAGTATATTGTGCAGTTTCTACCAGGAATGCAGGAAAGATGTCCAAGATATAAAGCAGGGCATGGTGGCACACACCTGTAATCCCAGAGCCTCTGAAGGCTGAGGTAGGAGAATCCCAATTCAAGGCCAGCCTGGGCAATTTAGCAAGACCCTGTCTCAAAGTAAAACAATAAAAAAAGGGCTTGGAATACAGCTCAGTGTTAGTGCACCCTTGGTTGCACTGAGGGGAAAAGATATCTAAAAGACATTACTGAAACATAAGTTTCATACAGCACAACTATTGAAAAAAATATATATATATATGAACCTATGTTGGTATGAATAGTTTTCAATTTTTAATTGATAAAGTTATAATTCATTACTAATGAATTTGGACTACATTATTAACAATGCATTTATACATTAATGATTATTAAAAATTATAAATATAATCAGACAAGATTGAGCACACTCAGAATAGTATGACTATAGACTTTATTTCTATGTTCATCAAACAATCAGATATAATAATTTGGCTTCCCATATGGATTATTTTCTAGGGAGAGGGTATGCTGATCACAGTGGTCATTTGATGGCATTTATTTTAAAAAATACTTATTAATATTGAGGTTTTTGTGAGTTTGGTGGCATTGATTTTACAGTGAGAGATAGCTGTACACAGGTTCATGGGCAAGTGTTTAGGACCACAAAGGCAAGGACCAATACCGATTTCCTCCCAGTTCCCATGGAACAGCCCAAGGCATCCTAAGTGCCCACAGTATTGCTCCAACAACATCCACTATCTCAGGCTGATGTGAGGCTTAGAGATAAAATAGTAAGTGTTAAGAGGCCACTATGGTGTCTGAGCAGACAAGGCATTCAGTGGTGTTAATTTTGTCCATCCTTCCTTAATTATATAGATCCCCACACTCAAGAGTTTATAAAATTATTTGTGAGAATAGATTATTTAATGGAAACTAGAGAATAATATACTACAGTAAAAAGTGCTATGGGGTGTGTGTGTCCCCAAAATTCATGTGTTAGAAACTGAATTCCCAAAGCAACAGTGTTGAGAGATGGGACCTTGAAGAGGTGATAAGGTCATGAAGGCTCCTCCCTCATGAATGGATTAAGGGCATGATTGTGGTATAGTCATGGAATGGGTGAGCCAACTCTCAGTCTCCCTATCCCACCTCCCAGTCAAACAAGATGGTCCTCACCAGAATGGCCCCTGGATCTTGGACTTCCTAGTCTCCAGAAACATGATCCAAATAAAATTCTATTGTTTATAATTTATCCAGTCTCAGGTACACTATAGAAGAAAACAGACTAAGGCACAAGGTAAGAAAAATAAAAGTTGAGAGAATTTAAAATAGTGGAGGAGGTAACAAAGGCTGATGGAATTTTTCCAGATAAGTCAAATTCTAAACTTGACTTTTGTTGGAGTTTATTGAATTTCCATCAATAAAAATTCTACAAGGGGCTGGGGTTGTGGCTCAGCGGTAGAGCGCTCGCCTAGCACGTGCGCGGCCCGGGTTCGATCCTCAGCACCACGTAAACATAAATGCATTGCATTGTGTACGACTAAAGCAAATAAATAAATATTAAAAAAAAATTCTACAAACTGTGTGGATCTGTTTTCTTTTGCTTACTACAGGAAGTTCTGACCTAATAAATTGGGGTTACCTTCCCTTATTTACTAGATTTGTAGCAACCTGATTGTACTGTGTAATGCCTTTCCAGGGCAAAGGATAGGATTTTTTGTGTCTGTCTCAATTACTAAGACATTGACAAAGTGACCTTGAGCCTCCTTTGTGATTTTGAAAACAGAACCATCTGAGCTAGGGTTCTTCAACCCCCACCCCCTACACCCCCGCCCCCGCACCTTACCATGAAACAAATCTAAGCCATTACACCATTTTGTCCGTAAACATTTTAGAATATGTATTATGTATTTCAAAATATAGCAATGGAACCACTATCATGCCTGAAGAAAAGCAAACTTTTCTGTCTTGTCAGTGATAAAGCCCACTTTTGACAAGTTGCTTCAAGAAGGCCTCTATGAAGACGTAGCATTAGAACTGAGAAGTGGAGCAGTGTGTCCTGAACTATGTGTGGTCAAGAACTGGTTTTTCTGTTGAATTTCTAGATGATATGGACAAACACTTTGTGAAACACAATACAAATAAAATGCCTCACAAAAGCAAAAATTTAAAAATTTACATATAATAGGGCAAACAATGATCTATTTATGCAAGACTCAAGAGCTAAGAATTTTTCTTACAGCCGGGCACGGTGGCGCATGCCTGTAATCCCAGCACTTGGGAGGCTGAGGCAGGAGGATTGCAAGTTCAAAGCCAGCCTCAGCAATGGTGAGGCACTTAGCAACTCAGTGAGACCCTGTCGCTAATAAAATTCAAAAAAGGTCTGGGGATGTGGCCCAGTGGTCGAGTGCCCCTGAGTTCAACCCCAGTACAAAAAAAAAAAAAAAAAAAAAAAAAAAAAAAAATTATTTTTTCTTACACAAATAGTTAGAAAATTAAGAATAATATTTTATGACATAAATTCAAATTTTACTGTTAATAAAGTTTTATTAGAATGTAGCCACACTCATTCATTTATGTAAGGTATGCTTTCCTGTATTGAATTGTTTTGACAGAGACTATATGACCCATAAGTCTAAAACATATATTACAGAAATTGTTTCCTGACTCCTACACTAAATTCAAGAGCTAACTTTTTATTATTATATTATTATTGGTACTGGGGATTGAAACCAGGGGCACTTTATCAATGAACTACAACCTTATTTTTTATTTATTTATTTTTAATTTAATTTAATTTAATTTATTTTTTTGTGGTACTGGGGATTGAACTCAGGGGCACTTGACCACTGGGTCACATCCCCAGCCCTTTTTTGTATTTTTATTTAGAGACAGGGTCTCACTGAGTTGCTAAGTGCCTCGCCATTGCTGAGGCTGGCTTTGAACTCTTTTTTTTTTTTTTTTTTTTATTATTTATTTACTTATTCATCATGCACAAGTATAGTATCTTTTTACATACAACTGCTTGTATACAAAGTATATAAGTACCATTCAGATCTTCAATCATGCATTTAGGATAATGATATCCATCTCATTCAACCACCAATTTTTTTCCAACCCCCCCCTTACTCCCTCCCTCCCCTCCCTTTCCGTTGACCATTCTAGTGTTCCTCTGATCCTATGTACCCCCTTCCAACAACTCTGTGAACCAGCCTCCTTATATCAGAGAAAACATTCGGTACTTGGATTTTTGAGATTGACTAATTTCACTTAGCATTATATTCTCCAACTTCATCCATTTACCTGCAAATGCCATTATTTTATTCTCTCTTATTGCTGAGTAAAATTCCATTTTGTATATATACCATATTTTCTTTATCCACTCATCTACTGAGGGGCATCTAGGTTGGTTCCATAACCTAGCTATTGTGAATTGTGCTGCTATAAACATTGAAGTGGCTGTGTCACTGTAATACGCTGTTTTTAAGTCTTTTGGGAATAGACCCAGGAGTGGGATGGCTGGGTCATAGGGTGGTTCCATTCCCATTTTCCCAAGAAATCTCCATACTGCTTTCCATAGCGGTTGCACCATTTTGCAGTCCCACCAGCAATGTATGAGTGTGCCTTTTTCCCCACATCCTCTCCAACATTTATTGTTGTTTGTGTTCTTGATAGCTGCCATTCTGACTGGAGTGAAATGAAATCTTAGAGTAGTTTTGATTTGCATTTCTCTAATTGCCAGTGATGTTGAGCATTTTTTCATGTATTTGTTGATTAATCGTGTATCTTCTTCTGAGAAGTGTCTTTTCAATTCCTTAGCCCATTTATTGATTGGGTTATTTGCTTTTTTGGTGTTAAGTTTTTTTAGTTCTATATACATTCTAGAAATTAGTGCTCTATCTGATGTGCATGTATTAAATATTTGTTCCCAATTAGTTGGCTCTCTATTCACCTCACTGATTGTTTCTTTTGCTGAGAAGAAGCTTTTCAGTTTAAATCTATCC
Organism: Tamias sibiricus; assembly: GCA_025594165.1. NCBI lineage: Eukaryota > Metazoa > Chordata > Mammalia > Rodentia > Sciuridae > Tamias > Tamias sibiricus. Next base: position 64,473,185 of record CM046669.1, on the reverse strand, counting down.
CATTCATTAATTCTTGGTAATAGTTCTTGTGCTACAGGATTCTTATTAAGGAACTTGGGGCCTAATCCGACATGTTGGAAATTGGAGCTTACTTTTTCTTCTATTAGGCGTATTGTCTCTGGTCTAATTCCTAGGTCCTTGATCCACTTTGAATTGAATTTTGTGCATGGTGAGAGACAAGGGTTTAATTTCATTTTGTTGCATATGGATTTCCAGTTTTCCCAGCACCATTTGTTGAAGAGGCTATCCTTTCTCCACTGTACATTTTTGGCACCTTTGTCTAATATAAGATAGCTGAAATTATATGTATTAGTCTCTGTGTCCTCAATTCTGTACCATTGGTCCACCAGTCTGTTTTGGTGCCAATACCATGCTGTTTTTGTTACTATTGCTCTATAGTATAATTTAAAGTCCGGTATGGTGATGCCACCTGCTTCACTTTTCTTGCTCAGGATTGCTTTGGCTATTCTGGGTCTCTTATTTCTCCAGATGAATTTCATGACTGCTTTTTCTATTTCTTTGAAGAATGACATTGGGATTTTGATTGGAATTGCATTAAATCTGTATAATGTTTTTGGTAGTATGGACATTTTGACAATATTGATTCTACCTATCCAAGAGCAAGGTAGGTCTTTCCATCTTCTGAGTTCTTCTATGATTTCTTTCTTTAGTGTTCTATAATTTTCCTTATAGAGCTCTTTCACCTCTTTCGTTAAGTTGATTCCCAGGTATTTTATTTTTTTTGGTGCTATTGTAAATGGCATAGTTTTCATCATTTCCCTTTCAGAGGCTTTGTCACTGATGTACAAAAATGCCTTTGACTTATGGGTATTGATTTTGTATCCTGCTACTTTGCCAAATTCATTTACTAGTTGTAAAAGTTTTCTGGTAGAGTTTTTTGGGTCTTCTAGGTAGATTATCATGTCATCAGCAAATAGTGCTAATTTGAGCTCTTCTTTTCCTATCTGGATCCCTTTAATTTCTTTCGTCTGTCTAATTGCTCTTGCCAGAGTTTCCAGTACTATGTTAAATAGCAGTGGTGAGAGGGGGCATCCCTGTCTTGTTCCAGTTTTTAGAGGGAATGCTTTCAATTTTTCTCCATTTAAGATAATGTTAGCTCTGGGCCTTGCATAAATAGCTTTTATAATGTTGAGATATGTCCCTGATATTCCTAGTTTTTCCAGTGTTTTGAACATAAAGGGGTGCTGTATTTTGTCAAATGCTTTTTCTGCATCTATTGAGATAATCATATGATTTTTATCTTTAAGTCTATTGATGTGATGTATTATGTTTATTGATTTCCGAATGTTGAACCAGCCTTGCATCCCTGGAATAAACCCCACTTGGTCATGGTGCACTAACTTTTTGATATGTTTTTGTATCCGATTTGCCAGAATTTTGTTGAGGATTTTTGCATCTATGTTCATTAAGGATATTGGCCTAAAGTTTTCTTTTTTGGATGTGTCTTTGCCTGGCTTTGGAATTAATGTAATATTGGCCTCATAAAAAGAGTCTGGAAGAGCTCCCTCTTTTTCTATTTCTTGAAATAGTTTGAAGAGCATTGGTATTAGTTCTTCTTTGAAAGTCTTGTAGAACTCTGCTGTAAACCCATCAGGTCCTGGACTTTTCCTTGTTGGTAGCTTTTTGATGACATCTTCTATTTCTTTGCTTGTAATCGATCTGTTTAAATTGTGTATAGCCTCCAGATCCAGTTTAGGCAAATCATATGACTCTAGAAATCTGTCAATGCATTCAGCATTTTCTGTTTTATTAGAGTACAAGTTTTCAAAGTAATTTCTAATTATCTTCTGTATATCCGAGGTGTTTGTTGTGATATTCCCTTTTTCATCACAAATGTTAGTGATTTGAGTTTTTTCTCTTCTTCTTTTCGTTAGCATTGCTAAGGGTCTGTCAATTTTGTTTATTTTTTCAAAGAACCAACTTTTAGTTTTGTCAATTCTTTGAATTGTTTCCTTAGTCTCAATTTCATTAATTTCTGCTCTGATTTTAATTATTTCCTGTCTTCTGCTGCTCTTGGTGTTGATCTGTTCTTCTTTTTCTAGTGCTTGGAGGTGTGATGTTAAGTCGATATTTGTTGGTTTTTCTTCCTTTTAAAGAATGAACTCAGTGCAATGAATTTTCCTCTTATTACTGCCTTCATAGTGTCCCAGAGATTTCTATATGATGTATCTGTGTTCTCATTTACCTCTAGGAATTTTTTAATCTCCTCTTTGATGTCTTCTTCAACCCCTTGTTCATTCAGTAGCATGTTGCTTAGCTTCCAGTTGTTGGAGTAGTTTTTCTTATTCCTTGTTTTGTCATTGATTTCCAATTTCATCCCTTTATGGTCTGATAGCATGCAGGGTAGTATTTCTATTTTTTTATATTTGCTGAGATTTGCCTTGTGACATAATATATGATCTATTTTGGAGAAGGAGCCATGTGCTGCTGAGAAAAAAGTGTATTCATTTACTGAGGGATGAAATATTCTATATATGTCCGTTAGATCTAAGTTATTAATTGTTTTAAGGAGGCCTAAGGTTTCTTTGTTTAGTTTTTGTTTGGATGATCTATCCATTGGTGAGAGAGGTGTGTTGAAATCCCCTAGAATAACTGTGTTGTGGTCAATTTTACTCTTGAACTTGAGAAGCATTTGTTTGATGAATGTAGGTGCTCCATTATTTGGGGCATATAGATTTATGATTGTTATATCCTCTTGATGAATGGTTCCCTTAAGTAGTAAGAAATATCCATCTTTGTCCCTTTTGATTAACTTTGGCTTGAAGTCTACCTTATTTGAAATGAGAATGGAAACCCCTGCTTGCTTCCGCAGGCCATGTGAGTGATAAGACTTTTCCCAGCCTTTTACCTTCAGTCTATTGATGTCTTTTTCTATGAGGTGTGTTTCTTGGAGACAGCAGATTGTTGGGTCATTTCTTTTAATCCATTCAGATAATCTGTGTCTTTTGAATGGCGAGTTTAGGCCGTTAACATTCAGGGTTATTATTGAGATGTGATTTTTATTCCCATCCATTTTTATTTGTATGATGATCTTTAGCTTGATTTGGTTTCTCTTCTGGTTGGTATTTCCCTTAGTTTAATATCTCCCTTTGTTGATTTTCATTGTTATTTTTCTCTTCTTCTTCATGGAAAATTTTGCCCAGGATGTTCAGAAGTGCTGGCTTTCGAGATGTGAAATCTTTTAACTTTTGCTTGTCGTGGAAGGTTTTTATTTCATCTTCAAATCTAAAGCTCAATTTTGCTGGATATAAGATTCTTGGTTGACATCCCTTTTCCTTCAGAGCTTGAAATATGCTATTCCAGGATCTTCTTGCTTTTAAGGTCTGGGTAGAAAAATCTGAACAAAGTCTGATTGGTTTCCCCCTATATGTAATCTGCTTCCTTTCTCTTGTGGCTTTTAATATTCTCTCCTTGCTCAGTATATTAGGCATTTTCATTATAATGTGTCTTGGTGTGGATCTGTTGTGATTTTGTATGTTTGGTGTTCGGTAGGCCTCTTGAACTTGGTTTTCCCCTTCATTCCTCAAGTTTGGAAAATTTTCTGTAATTATTTCATTAAATAAATTACTCATTCCTTTGGCTTGAAACTCTGCCCCCTCCTCTACCCCAATCACTCTTATATTTGGTCTTTTTATGTTGTCCCATAATTCTTGAATGTTCTGTTCTTGGTTTCTTACCATTTTTGCTGTGTAATCTAGATTTTTCTCTAGGATATATATTTTGTCTTCATTGTCTGAGGTTCTTTCTTCCAAGTGATCTACTCTGTTGGTGATACTTTCGATTGAGCTTTTATTTTGATTTATTGCTTCTTTCATTTCTGGAATTTCTGTTTGGTTTCTCTTTAGAGCTTCTATCTCCCTATTGAAGTAATCTTTTACTTCCTGTATTTGTTTATGGAGTTCTTTGTCAAAATGATCTTTCACCTCCTGTATTTGCTCCCTCATCTCATTTTTGAGTTCATTCTTAAGTTCCGCTAACATTTGGAATATGTAATTTCTGAATTCCATCTCTGGCATTGCACCAACTGTGCATGGTATGGAATCTACTGAGGAGGTATATTGATTTGTTTGTGTCACTTTCTTCCCTTGTTTCTTTCATATTGCTTGTGCGTCTATTCTACCTGCACTGTGGGACCTTGTCTACTTTGATTTTACCTTAAAACCTTATGTTGCTCCTGTAGTACAATGCTATCAGATCCCCTTATATTTCCTTTACACTTTAAAATCAAACACTTTCTATTCAGAGAATCCCAGTTTGATCACAATGTACAGATTTAGTTAACCCAGATGTTGTTTCCAATTTACTCTGTATGCTTCTGATGGGGTTTTAAAGTTTCAAGTAATGGACAGAGAGGTAATATGTTTAGGAAGAAGGAAGTGAGTGTATTGATTTGTTCTTTCTTAGAAAGTATGAAAAGAGAGTTCTATGGAAGTGGTTTAGTATCAGCCGACGAGAGAGGAAAGAGAATGGAGTGAATGAATAGATGGAAAGACCGATTTACATATAAACCTAACTTATGCTGCGGTTGAGAGGAGAAATAAAGAAAGATGGAAAAGAAAAAAAAAAAAAAAGAAGAGAAAAAAATAATAACCAAGGAGTAGTAATTAGTGTAAGAGAGAGGAGAGAGAGAATAAGTCTAGAAAATAGAGAATAAACCATATATAACACCACTTTGCTATATATTTCAATTGTACACGTTCTAGAAATCTCAATTTGTGCGTATAACTTGTTTTTGCCTCTGTTGAGAATGCAATGGCAGGGTGTAAATAGGGAAGATGAAGGAAGAAGAAAAAATATAAAAGTGAGAAGGAAGAAAAGAAAGAAAAGAGGAGCAGAAGCACACAAACACACTGTCAATCAAAACAAAAACAAACAAAAAACTCCCAAGAAACAACAAAACAAACAAACAAGCAAATAAAAACAAAAACGTTGAACCCAAGAACAAGTCTCAAACAAAGTGGACCCTTGGAAGCCCTTCTTTTTTCCCTTCCAGTTTAAGCCACCTGACCCAGATCGTGTACAGTCAGCAACCCTGTTAGTGGAGTCAAGGCTGCACCTTTGGTCCGTTGCAGAGTGGCACAGTGGAATAGTGGAAGGGACTTATCCTCAGGCTGGGCCCTGCTTACAGCAGTAGGGAGATGCTACTATGGGCCTTGGAGGCCAGGCAAATTGGCGGAGGGTTCTCTCCTTCCAGCGGGCAGGTGCCTACCTCTTGCTCTGGTTGCAGCTGGGCAGGTCGCACTCCCCCAGGGAGTGGAGGAAGCACTTCACCAGGTCTGGCCCTGCGTGCAGCAGCCGGGAGATGCTACTCTGGGCCCCGAAGACCAGGCAAACTGGTGGCTGGGTCTCTCCTTCCAGCGGGCGGGAGTCTACCTCTTGCTCTGGTCGCAAATGGGCAGGTCGCACTCTTCCCGATAATGGAGGAAGCCCTTCCCCAGGTCTGGCCCTGCGTGCAGCAGCCGGGAGCTGCTACTCTGGGCCCAGGTGGCCAGGCAAACTGGTGGCTGGGTCTGGCTTTGAACTCTTGATCCTCCTGCCTCAGCCTCCCAAAGTGCTGGGATTACAGGTGTGCGCCACCGCGCCCAGCTCCTTATTTTTAATTTTGATACAGGGTCTTGCTAAGTTGCTAGGGCCTCACTAAATTGCTGAGGCTGGCTCTGAACTTGAGATCCTCCTGTCTCAGCCTCCGGAGTCTCTGGGATTACATTTCAGTCATGGGCCACTGTACTCAGCCTTAAATTATTATATTCAGGGGACATAAAATTATTCTGCCAAATTGCTGTACGATTTACTCTCAATTTTCATACAATTCTTGCCACCAACCTGTAACACCTTTGCAAACTTACACCTGAATAGTTTTGACCTAGAAGATAGAGGAAGGAGGTTTGTGAGAAAGAGTGGTCCAGACTAGACAATGGCTAAGTACAAATTCGTGGTTGTAGGATAGTTTGGCACAGCCGAGGCTAGAAGATACAGGCTTGATGGCAACATTTCATTGATTGGTGTCTGTATTTTGTTTTGTTTTGCTTTTTGGTACCAGGAATTGAACCCAAGGTGCTTTACCAGTGAGCCACATCTCCAGCCCTTTCTATTTTTTGTTTTGAGAGGGTCTCACTGGGTTGCTTACAGCCTCGCTTAGTTGCTGAGGCTGGCTTTGAACATGTGATTCTCTTGTCTCAGCCTCCTAAGCAGCTGGGATGACAGGTGTGTGCCACCTTACCTGGCTGTAATATACATTGTGTTTTAAAACAAATTAGAGCCGGGCGCATGCCCATAATCCCAGCAGCTCCTGAGGCTGAGGCAGGAGGATCACAAGTTCAAAGCCAGCCTCAGCAAAACGAGGTACTAAGCAATTCAGTGAGAACTTGTCTCTAAATAAAATACAAAATAGGGCTGGGGATGTGCTCAGTGGTCGATCAATCAATAAATAAATAAACAAGCAAATTAGAGACCTGGTATGGTGACACATACCTGTCATTCTAGCAACCTGGAAGCTGAAGCAGGTAAAATAAAATAGATTGAAAATTGAAAAAATAAAAATTAAAAGGCTCAGAATGTAGCTTAGTGGTGGAGTGCTCCTAGGTTTTTAAATGCCTGTGAGTAGAAACCTCAGAGAAATTCATTATCTCTCAGAACCACAGAAAATTGTTTCTGGATTAAAACTGGGATATAAATAAAAAGTAATACATGATTTTGCTATATTTAAATTTCTATTGCTACTTTTTCAAATTCTGAAGTTCCTTTTTGAGATAGACAAAAGCATATCCTCTCATATCCTGGAGCTGGACAGGTACTGACAGTTGAACGTAGCCAATTTCATGAAGCATCGACATGAGGCCAGGCCACGCTGGGACTGTTCATGATGCACCAAGACAAAAACAAGACTGCTATGTAACCACTTATGAACACAGACAAAAACATTAACACTGTCCAAGCCACAAAATGACCCAAAGCTCCATCCTGGCTCATATGACTAACTGCCACTTCTTCGCAACTGAAGCTTTAGCTTCCCTTTATTCTCCCTCTATTAAAACTTAGAATTGTTAAGATACCTAATCATGGAATTATCCCTGCTTCCTGATGGCATCCAGTCCAGAGCCAAGTCTTAAAGTCTGAAACACCTTTCTATCCTCCATGTCGGACACACCCATAGCTCCCGACGGTGATGGGTAATAAACCAAATTTAGTCAACTACAGGTGTGTGTTTTTCAGAGGGGGTCTTTGACTGGAGAGCATTAACACATTCCAGGCTAAACTATTCTCAGGAAAATGAACCAAATGACCAATTTTAAATGTTTTTGTTTCTCACCAAGGAACCCAGAGACTTTTTGAAGCAGGACATAGTTTACTTCAATATTTGTGCAATTGTAGACTCAGTTTAGCTCAGCTTCTTAGGGTTTAGAGATTCCTAAGCAGCTGTTACAGTTTGACCATGAAGTCTCCCCCACTCCCCCTGCCACCCCACATACTCACACTGTTCCTGTTAAGGCAGGAATATTCAGGAGTGAAAGGATTAGATTATGAGAGCTATAACCCAATCAATCCATCTAGTTTGAATGGCCTGAGTGGTAACTGTAGGCAGGTGGGGCATGGCTGGAGGGAGTGGACCACTGGGAAGAGTGCACCTTTCCTGTAGCCCCTCCCCTCTTTGCTTCCTGACCCCTTCATGACCAGGGCAGCTTCCCTCCTTGGATCCATTCATGCACGATGTGCTGTGCCGTCATCTTGGGCCTAGAGCAATAGCGTCTGCTATCTATGGACTAAGATCTCTGAAACTATGAGCCCCAAATAACTTTCTGTCTTCTAAGTTGTTCTTGTCAGGTATTTTAGTCACATCAACAAAAAGCTAATTAAACAGTAGTTGTTCAGTACACATCATAACCCCAAATGGATTTTAAAAACCTAAATGGCTGGGGCTGAGGCTATGGCTCAGCGGTAGAGCGCTCGTCTCGCATGTGTGAGGCCCTGGGTTCAATCCTCAGCACCACATAAATAAAATAAAGGTATTGTGCTCACCTACAACTAATAAAATATTTAAAAAAAAAAAAAAAAAAAACCTAAATGGCTGAATCTGAATTGTCTGAAAACATCTCAATCGGCTGAGAGATGGGGTGGGTTTGATAGGGCAGCAGTATGCAGCATGCAGAAAAGTGGACTGCATAACTTCAGGGGCTCCACTTACACTAACTAAAACAAAAATAGAAACCCCCAGATCATACAACATGGCACCCCTGGTTAGATAGAGTGTTGGATGGAAAATAGCTAGGAAAATTAGTTCTATTTGATGCAAATATTAGCCAAAGTTCCACTCAAAATGCTTAACTGCTGAAATGAGGAATTTAAAAAAAACTTCATAAAGAAAAACACAACCTCCAAATGCTTCATATTGTCATGGCAACTGGTGCTCACAAATGATGCAATTGTACAGGCAGCTGGATACTTGCATATACGACTGTGGGAGCTGGGGTTAAGGCTGGGGGGAGTGAGGGCAAGATCCCACCATCAGGGAAATGAAAACCAGGCAAGGGAAAATGTACGCTAATCCTGGTAACAAAAATATAATCAGTCATAGCTGTTAGCTGTAAGAAATGGGTAAAAGGAGTAAGTATGATCTACTTCTGCATGATGTATTTCTTCAGACATTATTAAAACACATCTCACTATCATTAATTCATTCCCCTAGTACCATGCTGAGGGTGCACTCACTCCATTTTATAGGCAATACAGTCAGCTCAGTGACTCACAATTAGGAGCAAAAGGAATTGTATGCATCAAGCATTCCATGGCAGCTCGTTATGGTATCAAGTATCACAAATTCATTTGAACTCCCAAATTCTTCTTTTTTTTTTTTTTTTTTTTTTTTTTTGTGGTACCAGGAATTGATCTCAGGGGCACTCGACCACTGGGTCACATCCCCAGCCCTTTCTTTTGTATTTTATTAGAGACAGGGTCTCACTGAGTTGCTAAGTGCCTCGCCATTGCTGAGGCTGGCTTTGAACTCGCGATCCTCCTGCCTCAGCCTCCCAAAGTGCCCAAATTCTTCTTTACCAAAACTTCCCTAACCTTAATTTTTTTTTTTTTTTTTTGAGACAGGTATCCTATGTTGTCCAGGCTGGCCTCAAACTCCTGAGCTCAAGTGATCCTCCTGCCTCAGCCTCCCAAATATCTAGGACCACAAGTGTGTGCCACTGTATTTGTTTAGCTTTTTTTTTTTTTCTTATTTTGCATACATTTAAAGTACACAATGTTTTTTTTTTTTTTTTTTTTTTTTTTTTTGTGTGTGGTACCAGGGATTGAACTCAGGGGCACTCGACCACTGGGTCACATCCCCAGACCTTTTTTGTATTTTATTTAGAGACAGGGTCTCACTGAGTTGCTAAGTGCCTTGCCATTGCTGAGGCTGGCTTTGAACTCTTGATCCTCCTGCCTCAGCCTCCCAAAGTGCTGGGATTACAGGCGTGCCCGGCTCACAATGTTTTTATAAACATATGTATAGTTAAACAATTGCCATTGTCAAGTCAATTAGCATATCCATTTCTCACATTTGTGTCTATGGCAAGATTTTAGGTAAATCCTCTTAGCAAATTTCTAATCCACAACACAGTATTATTATCTATAATTCTCACGATGTACATTAGTTCTCTAGACGTATTCATTGTGTATAACTGCAACTTCATACTATTTGACCTATATCTGTCTGTCTCCATAATCTTCTGCAACACCCCAATCTTGCCCCCATTTCTGATAACCACTATTTACTTTTTAAAAAATGACCATTTTTTAAGATGCTACATGTAAGAAAAATCATGCAGTATTTCTATTTCTGTGCCTGGCTTATTTCACTTAGAATAAGTGTACTTTATGTTCATCCATGTTGTCACAAATGGCAGGGTCTGCTTTTTAAAGGTTAAATAATATTCCTCTGTGTGTGTGTGTGTGTGTGTGTGTGTGTGTACAATCATAGACTGAAACCTCAAACCATGAGCCAAAATGAACCATTTCTTCTTATAAATCAATTATCTCAGGAATTTTTTTATAATAACAAAAAGCTAAAACATCATGCTAGAGTTTACCCATGTTTAATTGTCTTGGGCTAATTAGGACTAATGAGCATAGGAATTCTCAGTGTTTCATCTGAGGGTGCTAAAAATGTTAAGCTTGGAACATACCTGTAATCCCAGGATTGGAACATACCTGTAATCAGGAGGCTGAGGCAGGAGGATTGCAAGTTTCAGGCCAGCATTAGTAACTTAGTGAGGCCCTAAGCAGCTTACCAAGACCCTGTCTCAAAATAAAATACAAAAAGTGCTGGGATGTGGTTCAGTGTTTAAGCACCCTGGGATCAATCCCTGGTACCAACAACCACCACAACAAAAGTGACAGTGTACAATGAAAGAAAAGCCACATGCAGAAATAACAGTCACTAAAATATGCTGTTGATGAAGGATACTGGATAACATAATTAAAATCTGTCTAGCATTTGTCATAAGTAACAGAGTCCTAAGAAATGAGGCCAGACAGGTAGTTTTATCATCAAGGACCTTGAATAACTTGACATGAAAGCTTATCCAGTATGTAACTGGGAGTCATGGAGCTGGGGGTGTAGCTCAGTGGTAGAGCATTATCTAGCACACATGAGCCCCACAGTTCCATTCCCATAACTGTGGGGGGAAAAATGTAACTAGGAATCATGAAAGTACATATTGTAAGGATGATGGAGTAGCATTTATTTAATACTGGGTTGTGTTAGGTTCTAGAGTTACAAAATAATGTTCTGGCCCACAAAAAAATCATGATATATAAGCAAAAATTTTAATATTTATGTTATTTATTTATTTTGCCACTGGGCATTAAACCAAGGGGTGCTTTATCACTGAGATACATCCCAACACTTTTTATTTTTTATTTTGAGACAAGAGTTTCTCTAAGTTTCCCAGAGACTGGCCTAGAACTTGCAATCCTCCTGCCTCAGCCTCCTGAGTTGCTGGGATTACAGGCATGTTCCATCGCACCTGGCAATATTTGTTTTTAAATCATAAAGTTAATGTAAAAGATTTTTAAAAGCCGGGCGCGATGGCGCACGCCTGTAATCCCAGCACTTTGGGAGGCTGAGGCAGGAGGATTGTGAGTTCAAAGCCAGCCTCAGCAATGGCGAGGCACTTAGCAACTCAGTGAGACCTGTCTCTAAATAAAATACAAAAAAAAAAAAAAAAAAGGGCTGGGGATGTGACCCAGTGGACGAGTGCCCCTGAGTTCAATCCCCAGTACCACCAAAAAAAAAAGATTTTTAAAATTTGTGAATCTGAGAGCAAGACACCTTGAATTTGGACATGCTGGCTCCCAGCCACCACTCATTCCAATGTTCCAGAGAGATGTGGACTCAGTAGGTCCGAGCGGACCTACCAAGACAAGATGGGTATGATGGAAGGAGCTGGGTTAACCATGAGGGAAACTCTCCTGCAACAGAGGACAACTCAGAAGAGTGAGCTTATGACAAGACCAATGGACAAGAAAGCTGTGTGAGTTAAGGGAAAGGCAAGTTGTTCAGTATGATTGGAATCGAAGATCCTTGCAGGTGACGAGATGTTTGGGTTCCAGAGCCTGACCAACCAGGGACCAATTCCCAGCTATATGCTTGGTTTTGGTTGCCTGGTGGCCTCTAATCTCTCTACCTCTCAATTTCCTCATTGCTAAAATGGGGACCATAATTGCAACTACCTCATAGAATTTTTTTTTTTTTTTTTTTTTTTTGTGGTACGGGGGATTGAACTCAGGGGCACTCGACCACTGGGTTACATCCCCAGACCTTTTTTGTATTTTATTTAGAGACAGGGTCTCACTGAGTTGCTAAGTGCCTCGCCATTGCTGAGGCTGGCTTTGAACTCGCGATCCTCCTGCCTCAGCCTCCCAAAGTGCTGGGATTACAGGCGTGCGCCACCGCGCCCGGCTTCATAGAATTATTTTAAAGTTTAAATAAAACTCTTTGGGGAAGGAGCTTAGCACAATGTCTGGATTAGTGAGGTCAATGAACATTATCTACTAGGACTTTTTTTAATATTTATTTATTTGCTTTAGTTATACACAATGCGTTTATTTGTACGTGATGCTGAGGATCGAACCTGGGCTGTGCACCTGCTAGGTGAGCGCTCTGACGCTGAGCCACACCCCAGCCCCTACTAGGACTTTTGGTTGCACGTGAATCAAATCAAGCCTAAGCGTAATCAACTTGTGAAGTTGAATTCTAGTCAATTACATTGTGTTGACATAAAAGGTCAGAGTCTATGGGCTGGGATTGTGGCTCAGCGGCAGAGCGCTCGCCTCACACGTGCGCGGCCCGGGTTCGATCCTCAGCACCACGTAAACATAAATGCATTGCATTGTGTACAACTAAAGTAAATAAATAAACATTTAAAAAAAAAAAAAAAAAAAAAAAAAAAAAAAAAAAAAAAAAAAAAAAAAAAGGTCAGAGTCTAGAAGAAGGGTTCAATAGGTTGATATTTATCCAGGAGCCCTATGTAGTGTGTGGCTGCATTGATTGTGATGTAGCACAAAACATTGATTGTTCTTAACAGTTAAGGTGCAGAAATGTACTATTTATCAATTGCTATTTATACATCTACATTTAAGTAAACTCAGGGAGAAATACGTTTCAATCCATTCTACAGTCAAAACTGCTTTTTTTTTTTTTTTGATGGAGTGAGGTACTGGAGATTGAACCCAGAGGCACTTTACCACTGAGTCCATTTCCCCAGCCTTTTTTTATTTTTATTTTTTTAAAAGATAGTTTCTCTTTAAGTTGTTAAGGCTGATCTTGAATTTGTGATCCTCCTGCTTCAGAATTCCATGTCTCTGAGATTACAGGTGTGCGCCGCTGCATTGGCAGAACTGCTTTCTTGATTGACGGGAGCAGAAGTACAAGATTAAACTCATGTTTCCTACTCTTAGGCCATCTTTAAGATTTTGGCCACAATTAGCCATTCTATTATTTACTTCATATTTATAAATAAACTTTTTTCCCCCTTTGATCTGAGCAAACTGGTCCCTCGATTTAGTAAAGCATTCTAATCCTGTATACTTACACATTCTTGGGGAAGCAGTGAACATATAGAATGACCTGGGGTCAAGCACTGTGTCAGTTAGCCATTAACCCACTCAGCATGTGGGCCTGGCTTTGGGCTCAAGGCCAATACAGTCCTTCTTGCATCTTCAGGTGGGGAATCCCACCACAGGAAATTAAAATGAATTTATTCATTCATTATTTATTGAGTACCTACTATGTGCCAGGCTTATAACTACAAGGTGAATTTGTACATTAAAACCTGAATTTCAACATTCATTTCATTTTGTTCTGGATCAAGGATTTCTTAGCTAAGCTACTTTTCATTAAGACTATAGAAAAACTAACTTGATCCAGAGGATATGAGAATAATCTTTTGAAGGAGTCATAATTTTGGTTTCCACTTAGGTTCCATCCATTTTGGGGGACATAGCTTAGTTGGTAGAGTGCTTGCTTTGCATGCATAAGGCCCTGGGTTCAATCCCCAGCACTACAAAAAAAAAAAAAAAAATCAATCTATTTTTGTTAACCATGCCCAGAATCATATAGTAAGGTATAAAATTCTGTATCCTTCCATCTTTGGCCCTTTAGGACTGCAACCTTCACATGACAAGCAAACCAGACAGAAAATATAAAAGGAAGCCAGGCTTGGTGGTGCCTGCTATTATTTGTTCACTTGAGCCCATGAGTTCAAGGCCAACCTGGGACACATAATGAGAATCCATAAAGAGAGAGAACAGAAAGGGAAAAGAAAACAGAAAAAAAAATTAGGAATGTCAAGAAGAAAAAAAAAAATTGGAAATTTCCTCTAACCAGGAAAATTTTTCTCTAGAGAGTGGAAGTGACGCACCACTCAGAATCATCACTGGGGAGTCCGCGTCCTTTCCCTGTTCCTCCAGGGATGATGCAGGAAGAAAGAATCCCCTACTCATGCTCTTATGCAGTTTCTGGCTGATGCTTGAAGGTTCCCCTGAGATCCTCAGTTTTCTTCAGAATTGCCTGACTTGTAGAGACTGGTGCTAGCCAGATCCCCACTTCCCTCTCCTGCTTCTCATAAGTCCACTTATTCCATTTGGGTTCAAGTCCAGGCTGGGTCAGATCTCTCTGAATGTCCAGTCTGCCCAGGCCAAGCTTCCCTAGTTCTTCCAATTAGGGTACCTGGTATGGTCTAAGGACGACCACACTGAACTTTATCTGGGCATTTTTTAGTTCTATGTCAAACACCTACTGGTTACAAAAAGAAGATGCCAAAGTGGCTGAGATGAAGTGAAATGGAAAACCTTTTATTTAAGACAGGATGACAAAAACTATTTAAAATGGTGCTGAGACTCAGGAAGGGGAATGCTCCCCAATTATATTCTTGATCATGCAGTCCCTTCAGTTGCCCCCTGCCCCACTGGAATAAATGATCCATGTAGGACTTCCACCACTGCTGGGAGTTGCAGATTGGGCCAAGCTGGGGCTCTTCTGTGGCTCTGGCCTTCATTCCTTAAATGATCAGGAGGTGAAAATCCATGGCTTTATCTTCAACACAGGAAAATTACAGCTCCCCTCAAACCAGCTGGGGACGTCCCTCAGCCTGGATGCTCCCTGCCATTTGACTGAGTTACTCAGGTCTCTGTGCCAGCACCAACCTCCAGAGCCACAGGACCCAGCCTAGACTTGAACCCAAATGGAATAAGTGGACTTGTGAGAAGCAGGAGAGGGAAGTGGGGCTCTGGCTAGCACCAGTCTCTACAAGTCAGGTAATTCTTTTTTTTTTTTTTTTTTTTTTGGTACCAGGGATTGAACGCAGGGGCACTCGACCACTGGGTCACATCCCCAGCCCTTTTTTGTATTTTATTTAGAGACAGGGTCTCACTGAGTTACTAAGTACCTCGCCATTGCTGAGGCTGGCTTTGAACTCAAAATTCTCCTGCCTCAGCCTCCCAAAGTGCTGGGATTACAGGCGTGTGCCACCGCGCCCGGCAAGTCAGGTAATTCTGAGGAAAACTGAGGATCTCATGGGAACCTTCTATGTATCAGCCAGAAACTGCATGAATGAAGGCCCATCTTGAACCAGGACTTAAAAGGGCCCCTGAGTCCTGTATCTGAGGATATAGAACTTTCTAGATTGCAAGACGATCTAAGTGACGTTGAAGTCAGGATGAGTTGTTCAGTAAATAATCCTTCAGAATATAAAAATAAAGTCTCTAAAAAGCATTTGTCTGAGACTAAACTTAAAAACAAAAATCTAGCCGGGCGCGGTGGCACACGCCTATAATCCCAGCACTTGGGAGGCTGAGGCAGGAGGATCGTGAATTGAAAGCCAGCCTCAGCAATGGTGAGGCACTGAGCTCTTACGCAGTTTTATTTAGAGACTCTGTCTCTAAATAAAATACAAAAAAGGGCTGGGGATGTGGCCCAGTGGTCAAGTGTCCCTGAGTTCAATCCCCAGTACCAAAAAAAAAAAAAAAAAAAAAAAAAAAAACTCTTCATATACTGTAGTTAAACTTGGTTTTCCTTCATAGAAGGGATTTGCTATCTCTGAAATCTAGTATGAAACCCAATACTAATGTAATTAGTCTTGAAGAATAAAGGGAGGGGCAGGTCTACCCTTTTCAACTATCCCCACCCTCACCTCCATCTCCCTACATCCACAGTCACACCTTTCCCTACCATGCACTCACTTGGGCAATTCCTTCAGGTTTCCACCTCAAAATCACTTTTTCTGAGAGGTTCTTACAACCATCTCAGAAAATCTGAGCATGTATGCGCACCCAAAACACTTTATATGTTCATTACTTTTTCCTTCGTTTGATCTGATCTCATTATCCAAATAGCTGATTTTTGTCTGAATGTGCTTTGGATACTGAAGCTCTGGTCTAATAGTTATGACGTCATTTTTTGTTCACCTGTTTCTTCACTTATGTTCTGAATTTCAGCAAATATCCTTTGTTGCCCCTATATGAACAGGTCTATTTGTAAAAGTAAATAGATGGCGATGAGAAAATATGTTTGCTGTCTCAATAGTGGTTTATTCACACATTCAACCTTTTTTTTTTTCTTTCTTTCTTTCTTTCTTTCTTCTTTTTGTGGTGCTGGAGATTGAATCCAGGGAGGGCTTCCTGCATGATAGGCAAGCACTCTACAACTATGATATATGCTCAGCTTCTATAACTTGATTTGATTCTCAGCAAGGTGCTGATCACAGTAATTAAGATATTGTGGAGTATGCAATAATAAAGGTACAAACATATGTATATGCAAGAAGAACACAGGTGGGAATGGCCATCTATGCCTGCAGTGCCAGTTGTCCTTGGTTTTGAAGGAGTTGACATATTCTAGTGCATCAGAGTGGGAGACAGTCTAGGGAAAGTCTGAGGATCCAAAAGCTGAATGGTTCTATATGTTTGAAATTACTGCGTGCCCAATACGGGAGTATACACCTATAATCCCAGGGACTTGGGAAGTTGAGACAGGGTGATCAAATGTTTGAGGTCTGATTCAGCAATTTAGGCAGGCCCCAAGCAACTTAGTGAGACCCTGTCCCAAAATGTAAATAAATAAATAAATAAATAAATAGAGCTGGGAGCCGGGCATTGTGGCATATGGCTATAATTCCAGTTACTTGAAGGGCTGAGGCAGAAAGATCACAAGTTTGAGAACAGCCTGCGCAATCTAGTAAGACCCTGTCACAAAGGGTGGGGTCGGGGGCTGTGGATGTGGCTCAGTGGTAAAGCACCTCTGGGTCCAATCCCCAGTATTTATAAATAAATAACGAAAGGAAGGAACACATAACAAGCCAAGAGGCTACCTTGAGACTTGAAGACTAGGAAGAATTCATCCCTAGAGGGAAGGACACTCTGAGCACAGACAAAATGAACAATAATGCTCAGGTGTTAAAAATAAAAGACCTTAGTCAAGACAGAGCCACTGACAAGCCAGTGCATGCAATGTTAGGAAGTGGGAAAGGCCAGGTATGGTGGAGTATGGCTGTAATCCCAGCAACTCAGGAGGCTGAGGCAGGAGGATCACCAGTTCAAGGACAGCCTAGACTAGATCCTATCTCAAAATAAAGAGGGTATAGTCCAGGGTATAGACCGCCTACCCCTGAGTCAAATCTCCAGCACCACAAACAAACAAAACAACAAGCCAGGTGTGGTGGAGCACGCCTATAATTCCAGGAGGCTGAGGCAAGAGGGTCGTGAGTTCAAGGTCAGCTTCATCAATTTAGCAAGGCCCTAAGCAACTCAGCTAGAGCCTATCTCTAAACAAAATATAAAAAGGGCAGGAGATGTGGCTCAGTGGTTAAGTGCCCTGGGTTTAGTCCCCAGTACCTAAACAAAACAACAAAGTGGTACATATACACAATGGAATTTTACTCCAATAAAAGAAAATAAAATAATGGCATTTGCAGGTAAATGGATGAAGTTGGAGAATATAATGCTAAGTGAAGTTAGTCAATCTCAAAAATCCAAATACCAAATGTTTTCTCTGATATAAGGAGGCTGATCCACAGTGGTGTTGGGTCGGGGTACATAGGAGGATTACAGGAATGCTAGAAAGGTCAAAGGGGAAGGAAGGGAGCAAGGAGGGAGGGAGGGGAAAAAAGAAAAGGTGTTGAATAAGATGGATGTTATTATCCTAAATGCATGATTGAAGATTTGAATGGTACGAATATACATTGTATACAAACAGTGTTTTGTAAAAAGATGCTCTATATGTTTATTAGGAATTACAATGCATACTACTATTATAAATACAACAACTTTGAATAAAAAAAACAAAGGGATACTGTCTTTTTTTTTTTTTTTTTTTTTTTACAATTGGTGATGGACATTATCAATAATGGAAAATCTTCTATCCTTCAACTAGGAAGTTAGGAAGTTCTTCTCTGAATATCAAGTTACCTTGGAAGTTAAATCAGTTCAGAGAAGATTCTTGACCACTGAACTCACATCCCCATTCAGATTCCTGTTGCCCTTTGACTCAGGAGTCTACACTGTTGGCTTTGAGGTGTTAATCTGATTTGAATTATTGAGACTGTTGGATAAGATTCAGGCTGGCAGGCCATACCCCCAGGCGCCTTCCCGGAAGTGCCCATCTCTCCCGGGAATTCACCTTTGGTGGGCTCCAGGTCCCCACCCTTCCTGATCCTGGGAATACTCGCCTCTCTCGGGAATTCAACCCCTTTCTGAGCCAATCCGGACCATACAAGTCACACTCCCACCCCTCTGTACTTAAGCCCCAGCTAGTCCAGAACTCTCTCTCTTTTTGCCATCATCTTCTCACTAGCTCTCCCCTTCCCTGTTCCCCTTTCTCCCTTCCCCCCTTCCCCCTTTCTTCCCTTCCCTTAATAACCCCCCATTTTCCTTTCTTTTCCTCCCCCCCCACTCGTTTCCTTCGTGGTTCACCCCCATCCCCTCCACGTGTTTCTTTGGTAAATCAATAAACCCCCTCCCTTTTCCTATACGGCGGTTTCAGCGTGTGTTCATCTATCCTTCAGAGACAACTTTTTTTTTTTTTTTTTCTTTTTCTGGTACTGGAGCGTGAACCCAGGGGTGCTTTATCACTGAGCTTCATACCCAGTCCATATTTATTTAGTTTTGAGACAGGGTCTCTCTAAGATGTCCAGGCAGGCCTGGAACTCATCATCCTACTGCCTCAGTCTCTAGAGTTTCAGGGATTACAGGCGAACATTACCACGCCAGTCAGAAAAGCATTCTAATACCATAATTAAGAGTGTTACTGGCTTGTAGTGGCTGTGCTTTCTGAAGTAGGTGCTGGGGGATGAATTAGTATTCATGAGTGTTTATCTTTCGGCAAAGGCATCATATAAGGTGAAAATAACATCAGCCTTTGGAACTAGATTTATTTCTGTTATTAGAAATTTCTCTGCTTTTCTCCAGTATGTGGCACATTTCTGTAATCCAGAGACTCAGGAGACTGAGGCAGCAGGATCACAAATTCGAGGCCAGCTTTAGCAGTTTAGCAGGGCCCTAACCAATTTATCGAGACCCTGTCTCAAAAAACATTAAGAGGTCTGGGTATGTTGTTCAGTGGTTAAGCGCTCCTGGGTTTTGTTTTTTTTTTTTGGGTTTTTTTTTTTTGGTACCAGGGATTGAACTCAGGGGCACTTGACCACTGGGCCACATCCCCAGCCCTTTTTTGTATTTTATTTAGAGACAGGGTCTCACTGAGTTGCTAAGTGCCTCGCCATTGCTGAGGCTGGCTTTGAACTCGCGATCCTCCTGCCTCAGCCTCCCAAAGTGCTGGGATTACAGGCGTGCGCCACCGCGCCTGGCTCCTGGGTTTAATCCTGATTCAAAACCAAACCAACCAACCAACCTCCCCCCACCCCACCCTAATTCTCTGCTTTTCTTCCTTTCCTGACTTCCCATTCCCACAGCGTGGTCTGAATTCTCACTCCCCAAACGTGCTCCCATGATCTACCTGGGCACATGGGCCTTTTATAAGGACACAATCTGTGAGTACTAGTTGCCATGGAAGCACCAGAAGTTTGGAAGCCTGTGCATTCCTTTCTAATATTGTTTCTTCAAAAGTCTCAGCAGTTCTTGTGGGCCAGATGACATTCTTGTCGGGAAGACGCGTTTCATATTCTGTTTACTCTTCTCCCAACATTTATCTGGTTCTCCCTTTGGCTACAGCTGGCCTTTTCAGAAGTTTAAATAAGCCCATCAAGAGCCTTATAAATTGGAGGATTTATGTTGGCAAACAAGTAGTTTATCTTAATCCGAATAAACTCTGTTGGCGCCACCTAGTGGTATCTTGACAGTCTTCAGTGGAGGCCCCTTGAGTCTTGAGCTAGCTAGAGGTAGCTGGGTGAAGAATGTGATTCCAGGTATAGTTTGTTTGTACTTTTTTTTTTTTTTTTTTTTTTTTTTTGTGGTACTGGGGATTGAACTCAGGGGCACTCGACCACTGGGTCACATCCCCAGCCCTTTTTTGTATTTTATTAGAGACAGGGTCTCACTGAGTTGCTAAGTGCCTCGCCATTGCTGAGGCTGGCTTTGAACTCGCAATCCTCCTGCCTCAGCCTCCCAAAGTGCTGGGATTACAGGCGTGCGCCACCGCGCCCGGCTGTTTGTACTAAGGATCTGAACCCAGGGGAACTTTACCATTAAGCTACATCCCCAGCCTTTTTTTTTTTTTTTTTAAATTTTTGAGACAGGGTCTCGCAAAGTTGCCTCACTGTGTTGCTGAGGCTGGCCTTGAACTTGCAATCCTTGGGTCTCAGCCTCTGGAGTCGCTGGGCTTCCAGGCGTTTGCCATTGTGCTGGGCTTCCAGGCATGGTCTTATTGGATGGAAACTCACTGCCGGGCTGGGGTTGTGGCTCAGAGGCAGAGAGCTTGCCTCGCACACGTGAGGCACTGGGTTCGATCCTCAGCACCACAAAAAAATGAATAAACAAAATAAAGATATTGTGTCCATGTATAACTTAAAAATTAAAAAAAAAAAAAAAAAGAAAAAGAAACTCACTGCCCTTGAGATTTTATCACTTGTGAGGAACATATGATTGGAAGACTTTAAAACTAAGAGAGCACAGATTTTTCCAAATAGCCTGTTCAGAAGATCTTCATGTTCTAAAGCCTAGACTACAAGTTGTTTGTTTGTTGTTGTTTGTGCAAATGATAAAACTGATTCAGAGATCAAACACTTCCCTACATGCACAGCACAGAACCACCTTTTGGACCTCAGTCCATCTGATAACAAAGTCCCAACTCTTCCTACAACAGCAAACTGTCTTTAAATACAGTACTAGGCCAAGGTACGTTGTGCTCAATATGTTGACGTGAACTTGAGCCAGAAACGGGATGGATGTAGATGAAGCATCGTGATGGCACTTTTCCAACAGGAGGGGAACAAAAGCAACAATGGAGTTTCCACACAAGACGACTGCTTCTTCCACAGAAGATTAGCCCAGTGCTTCTCAAACTCTAATGTGCATATGAATCATCTGGAGAGATTAATAAATTGCAAATTGTAAGTGAATAGTTCTGAGAAGTGGCCTGAGATTCTACATTTTTAAAAAAGCTTCAAGGTATGCTGATGCTGCCAGTCTGCAGAACAACCTTGCGTGTCTTTTAAAAAAAATAATCATTTTGTATGTGGTACCAGGGATTGAACTCAGGGCCTTGTACATGCTAGGTAAGTGCTCTATCTCTGAGCTACCTCCCCAACCATTTTCTAAATTTTTTTTATTTTGAGATAGGTTTCACTATGTTTCCCAGGTCAGCTTCTGATCCTCTGCCTCAGCCTCCTGAGGAGCTAGGATTATAGGCATGTGCCAACACTGCCCCTGTTTTTGTTTTGTTTTGTTTTGTTTTGGTACTAGGGATTGAACTCAGGGGCACTCGACCACTGGGCCAATCCCCAGCCCTTTTTTGTATTTTATTAGAGACAGGGTCTCACTGAGTTGCTAAGTGCCTCGCCATTGCTGAGGCTGGCTTTGAACTCCTGATCCTCCTGCCTCAGCCTCCCAAGTGCTGGGATTACAGGCGTGCGCCACCGCACCCGGCCTGCCCCTGGTTATTTTTGTCTGTGAAGGAAAACATTACACATTTAGAATCTTCTGTATATATTTTAGGGGCAAACAAAGGATGAGGAGGCTTAGAGGAGACTTGTGACAATAGGGCCATGATTATGAATGCCTTTTGACCAATGAAGAACCCTGTACATGTACCTGTGTTAAACTCCACCAGAAAAAGGCTTGGAAGTACAAAATCAGTAATTCCCAGTAGCCTTGGCAATGTTCTTATCTCATGCAGGACCAAAACAATAATGAAAAGACTCTATTAAGATAATCTACCATTTTCTCTGAAGTCCCGGAGAAGGTGACAGCTCTGGATTTCCTTGATGGGGAAATTTTGTGAGCTTTAATTACATGGTTTTGCAAAGTACCAAATACAGAGGAGTTACTTTAAAAAGTCAATAATGGAGTCTTGATGCTGGCATGCTTACTTGAGAAAATCATTGATTTCCCCATTAATATTTTAACTGCTTGAAAGATAATAAAATAAAGGCTAAACTTGTTTTTTTTTTTTTTTTTTTTTTTTTTTTTAAATAAGATATCCACCAGATTTTCCCCCCTCTTTTTGTAGTGCTGGGGATGAAACCCAGCAGGTCAAGTGCTCTCCCACTGAGCTATCTCCACAGCTCCTTCACACCCAGGATGATGGGTCAGATAGCAAGTATGTTAGGTATTACAAGTTATGTGGTCTCTGCCACAGCTACTCAACTCAGCCTTTGTAACCTGAAGCAGCCAGAGATAACTACCATGGTCATGATGGCATTCCAACAAATATGTATAAAAATAGGCCCCAAGTCAGATGGCCCATAGGCATTAGTTTGCTGATCTCATGTATAGGCACTCAAGAGAATTTGGGATCAACTGTAGATCCCACGTTTGTGGTTATATAAGCACCTGCATTTTCTATCTGGCCACCATTTATCAAGGTGGAGAGAAGGTGACTAATGGATTACAAAAAACAGAACCCTCCCCCCAAAAAAAACTAGTGTTTTCCCAGTTTGACCAAACCACTATGAAAACAGTCACTCATCAAAACTCAATAGTTCTGTTTTCTTCCTATGAAGTTAACACTGTAGTTTCTCTAATTTACCACCAAGTATTAAACATCTAAGATGTGCTTAGCATTGCTGGGAGCAATGAAGAATCCCTTAAAAACAGTTATAGTCCATGTTCTTTAAGAGTTTTCTTGGTGTTATTGTGTTACTAAGACAGACACATGGTTGCAGAAAATTTAAAACACCCCATGGAAAGATTATTCAGTAAATGCACATGTGACAATTGGTTAGGCATTTGGAAAAATAATGGAACCTGGCATATGCATCTGTTACCAAAATAAATTCTACTTGCTTCAAACACTTAAGTGTAAATAGTAAGAGAGTGTAGGAAATATATATATATATATATATATATATATATATATATATATATATATCTCCAAATCTTGGAGCTGGGAGAGTTTATTGGGATACGTGAACCTCAGAAGCCACAAGGAAAAGATCATATAATAAAAAACTGAGTGTCATGGTGCATGCCTGTAATCCCAGTGGCTCAGAAAGCTAAGGCAGAAAGATTGGAAGTTTGAGACCAGCCTCAACAATTTAGTGAGGCCCTACACAACTCTGTTAGACCCTGTCTCAAAATAAAAAAATAAAGCCGGACGTGGTGGCGCACGCCTGTAATCCCAGCACTTGGGAGGCTGAGGCAGGAGGATCAAGAGTTCAAAGCCAGCCTCAGCAATGGCAAGGCACTTAGCAACTCAGTGAGACCCTGTCTCTAAAAAAAAAAAAAAAGGGGGGGGGGTTGGGGAGGTGGCCTGCTGGTCGAGTGCCCAAGTTCAATCCTTGGTACCAAAAAATAAAAATAAATAAAATAAATAAAGAGAAAAAAGAAAAAGGGCTGGAAATGTGGTTCAGTGGTTAAGCACCCCTGGGCTCAATCCCTGGTACCCCCTTCTTTCCAGAAAAGCATCTACATGGGAAAATCTTTCATCAAAAAGAACACAAAGAATCGGGTAATTGTTTTTAATACACATGGTATACAATGAGCTAATTATTCAGCTAATAAAAACTCAATACGAAGTTCAAAATAGTCTAAAGTGGTCATAATTCAGAGTATAAATTGCCAATTAATTTTAAGTAACAGTGTAAATGCTAACAAAAGAAAAAAAAATATCCAGACTAAAAGTTGATTGAAATCCATCTCCTACTGACAAGTCAGCTGCTGACTTGGATTCTTGGATCATATGTTCTCCAGCTGTTTCTTTCTTTCTTTGTGGTGCTGGGGATCAAATTCAGGACCTCGAATATGTTAGGCAAGTGCTTTACCTCTGAGCTGTCTCTGGCACATATCCCCAGCCTCCAGATGTTCCTTCTGATGATGCTTGCACCTGGAATCCAGCCCCCATGTGGCGAGGCCTCTTAGAGCCATGCCAGTCCTCAGTCTCAGCTGGGTCCAGCCTCAAGTCAGCCCAGCCCAGGGGCCTGGGAGGTGAACGAAAATCCCCCAGATGATTCCAGCTCCCAGCCCTTCAAGTCATTCACAGACATTTCGATCTTCTCAGCTGAGTCCCCAGACATGTTAGAGCGGAGATAACCTGTTGCTGCCATACACTTTCTGAAATCCCCTTGCCCAGACTCCATGAGCAGCATAACTGAGGGGTTGCTGGTTCATGCACTAAGGTTTGGTTAAGGACCAAACCATGCCTACCCTAAGCAAGGCATCTGAAGCTATCCTTAACATCTCCACATTAACTGCTATGTGTGAGAGGGATCTACACCAGGGAACATCTTAAAGATCAACATAACACAAGAACTCACCCAGTCAGTTCAGTGGTGCATGCCTGTAATCCCAGCAACTCAGGAGGCTGAAGCAGGAGAATACAGTTCACTTGGTCTTCACTGGATCACAAAATGTGGGCTGTTCACTGAGCTACATCCCCAGCCTCAGCAACTTAGAGGGAACCTGTCTCAAAAAATAAATAAATAAATAAAAATTAAAAGGGCTGGGGATGCCGGGCACAGTGGCACCCACCTGTAATCCCAGCACTTGGGAGGCTGAGGCAGGAGGATCACAAGTTCAAAGCCAGCTTCAGCAATGGTGAGGCATTTAGCAACTCATTGAGACCCTGTCTCTAATAAAATACAAAAAAAAGGGCTGGGGGTGTGGCCCAGTGGTTGAGTGCCCCTGAGTTCCAGCCCTGGTATCAAAAAAAAAAAAGGGCTGGGGATGTAGCTCAGTGAATAGTCCACATTTTGTGATCCAGTGAAAACCAAAGAAGTGAAGAAGGCTGAAAGCAAGAGGAGCAGCACTGGCCATGGACAGTTAAGTGAATATTTAGGAGCCAAGGGCCCTCATATATCTTCATTGGATCAAGATAAAGCAGCAAGGATTGGTCTGGAGAACAAATTTTGGGAGACAATGTTTTTACTTGGCACATGGCGAAAAGGACTTGCAGGATGAGTGTTGGAGGAATTGACTTATCTGGCAAGCCAGGAAGGGAAAAGTTGCGGGCAGGAGAGCACCTGGGGCAGGAACAGCAGACCCTTGAAAGGGAGCTGAAGATACACACCAGGCCCTGCACTGCTGAGGGCCCTTAGGGAGATCACACCATCTCTGCGCCTCAGCTTCTTCAACAAATTCTATTTCTCTACCACTGTTTCCTTTTCAGCATTTTGATCCAAATAAAAATTACTCCCTCTTAGACTATCCTAGATAATGGATTCCATCTGCCAATCATTTTGTTTTCTCATCCTCTAATCTCCATATCCATCTTCTTTTTCATTGTACTTACACGTATTTGAATATCATTTGTCTTTCTTTTTTTAATATTTATTTATTTGTTTTAGTTCTACACAATGCCTTTATTTTTACGTGGTGCTGAGGATTGAACTCAGGGCCACGCACATGCTAGGTGAGCGCTCTACCGCTGAGCCACAACCCCAGCCCCTATTTGTCTTTCTTTGCTAGAATTATTTTTATTGGACTTTTCCATGTTTTTGATGCATTATAATTATACACATAATTGGGATTCAATGCTACAAATTTGTGCATGCCTTTAATTAAAGTGAACTCCATGAGGACTGGGATTTTTTTTTTTTTTTTTTGGTCTGTTTTGTTCACTGTTGTAGTTTCAGGACCCAGTATACTGTTTAGCAAAAAGTAAGCATTCAATAAATGTTTGCTGAATATGAATAAATAAAACTCTTTCCTAAATAAATTCTCATTCACACTTCAAAACCCAGCTCAAGCTGAACTTCCCATAAAACCTTATGTTACCAATGCCCTCCAAACGCAGTTGGAGCATTTATGCTTGCTGTGCTGCTGCTGCTGCTACTGCTGCATCTAAGGAGTGCTGCTGCAGCTTCCAGTTGACATCTGTATCCCCCAAGGCTGTGTTAGTGTCACCCAACACTGCATAGCTCAAGGATCAAGTAGGTGCTCATTGAGTAGAGTAACTGCTCTTTAGGTAGAGAACCTAGCTTCTAAAACTAGATTCCCTGACCTCAAGTCCTGGTGGCCTGTGTTGTGTGAATCTGAAACTGTTCTTGGCTTTTCTGGGCCTCAGCTTCCTTATTTGTAAAATGATAAGAATAGTTAGCCATAGAAAGTTGTGATAAGCCGGCGCGGTGGCACATGCCTGTAATCCCAGCACTTGGGAGGCTGAGGCAGGAGGATCGTGAGTTCAAAGCCAGCCTCAGCAATGGCGAGGCACTTAGCAACTCAGTGAGATCCTGTCTCTAATAAGATACAAAAAAAGTGCTGGGGATGTGACCCAGTGGTCGAGTGATTGAGTGCCCCTGAGTTCAATCCCTGGTACCAAAAAAAAAAAAAAAAAAAAAAAAAAAAAAAAGTTGTGATAAGGACCAAATGCATATAGATTGCTTAGAATAAAGCCTGGCACACAGTAAACGCTCAGATGGTTTTAATAACTTTATATGGAGAACTTACAAGTTTGACATAAATATGTATGGCATAGACAAAAAAGAAAAAAGGAAGTAAGAGGAAATAACTAAGAAGGGTGAATGCTGAGGACATAGTCTTTCTAAGGACAGATAAGGATCCCCCACATGAGTTGATCATGGTTTGCACTGGTTTCACCTGGTTTCACAAATGCCGGCCTATCATGGGTCAGAGGTGCTCCGCGAACCCACGTCCACACAGGACTCCTCCCTGCAGGGATTGAAATGTAATCGTTAAGGGCAGATGGAGGTGACTCCATCATGGATGACACTTAACACACATCACCGGCTCATTATAGAAAATCATCATACAAGCTAAACATTTCTTATTCAGAAGAGAGTTGCTATTTATAAAACTTAACAAAATCCCATATTTTTCTTAGAGATATAAGACCATGGAGCACAGAAAAGGCAAGCCAGGAAGGGGCACAGCTTGGCTGTCACTGGCTGGAGCTGATGACCCCATGTGTCTCTGCCTTGTGGCCCCTCCAATGCTCATGCAGAAGAAAATCAGTTCCTTCTGCCAGCATCTGGTGCACAGTTCAGAGAAGTTCTTCTTGAAGTGGGCTAGTGAGGACCGCAGATCTGTCCCCGAGGTCACTGGGGTCTGCCGACACTAAGGAACCAAATGTCTCCTGGGAGGCGTAGGTCATGTACACGAAGCCGTCCTCATCCCTGTAGTCCCTGTAGATCTCTGCCATGGTCACATTCATGCTGACCAGGCTCCTGTTGTTCACCAGCAGGTAAAAGGCTTCAGTGGCCCTCAGGACCATTCGGCTCCTGGGATGGGGACGAGGATGATATCAGGTATTGATCTGGGAAGCAACCCAAGAATCTGTAACAGGGGTTCACTTGATATTTTGACTATATCCCTTGTGGCTTTGAAACTTACATGTTTTTTTCTTTTTCCCAATCTTCTTTTCCCTGAACTTCTCCTCCCTGATCTTCTTTTCCTTAAACTTCTCCTCTCTAATCATCGTTTCCCTAAACTGCTCCTCCCTGATCTTCTTTTCCCTAAACTTCTTCCTGATCTCTCCTCCTTAATCTCTTTTTCTCTGAATCACTTCTATAAAAGCCCCCTATTCTTGCAGATGGGTGGAATCGCAGCCTTTGGGACAGGAGTCCCCTTGTGTTTCTCCTTTGCTAGCAAAGAAATAAACCTTTTTCATTTTTCTTAAAACCATGTCTTCGTTAATGGATTGGCATCAGGACAAGGACCAAGCTTTTGGCAACAAATCCACAGGATCATGATGCTCAAGATGACTGACCGGCTCCCTACCCTTTCCCAGGAGATGTAGGAATCCTGCCAGTTAGGCCAAAAGTATAAGATAATCTCACTACTAATTAGGAGAGTTGCCAATACAAAACTTCTAAGCAAATAACCCTCGGTTTACTACAACATTAAAAGTATTTCTCAAAGGTACAAAGGCAATGCATGATCTCTCCAGCATCTGTCTCATTCATTGTTCAACAGGGTGGGGATGGGGATTGGAGGCGATCTTCTGCCTCAAAATGCACCCTTCCTCCACCCTGCCATTACTCCCCCCACATCAAGGAGGCTGGGAGGCAGCAAAGTTGACTTGGACATGCTTTAAACGTCAAGGGCATTTAAGTTTTGATTCATCTGGAGTGAATGACAGCATGACAACACAGAAACCCAGGGGAAGGGTCGGTCTCACCTTAAGCACACACTTCTGTTCACTTTAATTGGTGACAGTGGCACTCACAACATCAGAGCTTCAAACTTTCAGGAAGGCTAAATCCATAGAGCAGTGATGGATGGGAGTGACTGGAACCTGTTGTGTTTTACAGCCCTATGATCCCTCCAAGATAACCCCAAAGGTTCCAGCCCTGACAATTGTCTAGCTGTCTTTGGGTAAAAAATAATTGTTCTGCAATGGGGACAGGGAAAGCTGGGGCTAGGAGCATTGCCAGCAGCTGGAAAGGAAGCATTCTTTTTCCCAGAGCTGCTGCAGGTTTGCTTTTGCTGAGGGTAAAGGTGTCCCTGTCGGGGATCTTTATCCTGTTCATGGCTGCATCCCAGAACCTACCTAGAAAGCACCTCAGAACACAGTTGGTGCTCAAAAATCATTGAGGAAAATCAAATTTGGGATGGGGATGTAGGTTGAGAATGATGGTGACACAGGAGGGGATAGTCTCCAAACTCAAAGGACTTTTTTTTGTGTGTGGGTGGAGTGGGGGGGTCAAGTACTGATAGAACATGTTGGGATGCAGAATATTTTTTTCCTGCTGGGGATGGAACTTATGACCCCAAGCATGCACTCCACCACTGAGCTACACCTCCAGCCCTGATGCTGGGATCTAATCCTGACTTTCATTCCCACCCCCCAGTCACCTGCATTCATACCAGACTAACCTTAACAAAGAAATGTCCCTGAAAGGAGAAAATGGGAATGCTCTTAAATAACACAGTGAAAAAAAAAAAATCAAACCAAAACCAAACATTGAACAGTGTACTTCCAAACAGACTCTTCAATCCTTCCCCATCCCCAGAGATTTAGGAGGGTGGGTTGGGGGAATGCAAGTTGGAGGCCAGCCTCAGCAATTTAGTGAGATTTGTTGTCTCAGAAAACAGCAGAGTGCGGTGGCCCTTGCCTGTAATCCCAGGGACTCAGGAGACTGAGGCAGTAGAATCACAAATTCAAATCCAGCCTCAGCAACTTGGGAGGCCCTAAGCAACTTAGTGAGACCCTGCCTCTAAATAAAATATAAAAAGGGCTAGCTAGTGATGTGGCTCACTGGTTAATTGTCCCTTGGTTCAATCCCAGGTACCTAAAAAATAAATTAAAATAGCTAGGCAGGTGGTGCCACCTGTAATCCCAGCAACTCAGGAGCCTCAGACAGGAGGATCACAAGTTCAAAGCCAACCTCAGCAATTTAGCGAGGCCCTAAGCAACTTAGCCAGACCCTGTCACAAAATAAAAAAATAAAAAGGGCTGGGGATGTGGTACCCTTCAGTTTCTGAGGTACCAATAAATGAATAGATAAACATTAAAAAAAAAAAATGAAAAGAACTGGGGATGTAGCTCCATGGAAAAGCATCCCTGGGTTCAAACTCCAATACCAGGAAAAAGACTTCCTCACTATCTCTATTTTCTCCCCATTTTCATTTTAAACCTCTTATACATTTTTTTTCCCCCTTTTTTTTTTTTTTTTTTTGGTACTGGGGATTGAACTCAGGTGCACTTAAGCACTGAGCCGCATCCCCACCCTATTTTGTATTTTATTTAGAGACAGGATGTCACTGAGTTGCTGAGTGCTTTGCCATTGCTGAGGCTGGCTTTGAATTTGCTGTCCTCCCAGTCTCAGCCTCCAGAGCCACTGGGATTATAGGTGTACTCCATGCGCCCGGCCCCTTTTATACTTTAAAACTAGCTGCATTTTCTTGGCTGTGCCTTTACCTTAAACCGAAGGGAGGAGAGTGTTTTGGGAATACCTCCCAGTGCTCCAACTTCGTGTTCTGAGCAGTGCGGAAAAGCCCTTCCCCTTTGAAAAAGTCCCTCTCCCCCAGGCACACAAACACTGGGAGGAGGAATCGCTCCAGGCGACAGGCAGACTAGGTTTCCGATGGTATCTGAAAGAAAGGCTCTTCTGGACTAGCTTCGGAGCCAAGACTACTTTAGGAAATTCTTAGAAATCTTGGCATTTCTTAACTCTTTTTAGAGCTGGTGTGTGTGTGTTGGGGTGGGGGGGAGGGTTTCCCCACCTGTTTAAAATAAAGTACTTCTAAGAATATCTTTTCAGGACACTACGGAAAATAAAAATGAGTCACAAAAACCAACCTATTTTCTCCTGTAATCCCCCCACCCACAAATCAAACAACCAAAGAACAAAGAAAAGACCCAGGTACGCACAGCACCCACTTGTGAATGTACACACACAAGTACATGCGTGCACTGTCACTTACCGGATGAGGCTGAGGAACTGGGTCATGGTCAGCTCCTGTGGGACCAGGAACTTTGTTTTGTCCAGCAGGGGCAAGAACTGCTCTCTGGGGCAGCGCTCCACTATCACCTGTCAAGAGTTTTAGCCCTTCAGAATGAAATTCAGAGCTCAGTGTGTAGGAACTTGGAACAGAGGATGGAGGGCTCCAGTTGGTCTTGGTTTATTCAGAGGACAGGATCCCAGGCCCCCACTAAGGAAGTGCAATGGAGTCTTACCGGGATCTTGTTTGGGAACTTTGCCTGGATTCCTGCAACTTCCTGTTGTCTTGTTGCTGCGAATAGTTCAAGTACAAAAGAATAAGTAGACAGTAAGACCAGGCTGCATTTTGCTCTGCTCTTTTCTCTGGTAACCCAGTGAGATCCCCAAGAACTTTACCTAAGCTCTTCCTCTGCTTGAAAGGTTTGAGGTTTGGGATTTTCTGTGGAGGCGGCATTTTTACCCAACAGCTGTGTTTGTGTCTGTCTTTAAAAAGAAGAAAAGAAAAAAAAAAATCCCACAACCAGGACCTAACTCACTCCTCCAGCTGCTTCCAAATTGCCTGCAGGATCCTAAAAGAGGCCCTTATGTAGGGCTGAGTGACATCAGGCTCTCCTCACCCTCCCTTTTCCCCACTCCCCCTCCCTGGGCAGCAGGAGGTCAATTCTGAGGATGGAAATTGAATAGCCACCTGCTCACTGGTCAGAGAAAGTCACTTTGTTCATGACCAGTTCAAGATGTTTCTTTGCTAAAGAAATTAGGATCCATAATAAAATCATTGGCTATAAACTCCAACAGCCTAGTTCTGGGCTGAGGACTTTGGAGAGGTGAAATTGCCTTACGCTGAGGACATTTTTATGCTTCAGACCATTTGGCCAGAATGCACTTTAGGTGGGACCCAATCCAGATGTTCCAATTCCCAGTGGCGGTCCCAGACTCCAGTACCAGGCAAAGCTAGTTTCAGGTCGGAACCTCCCACCTAGTCACCTTAAATTCAGATCTTAGATAATTTTGTTTATCAAGTGTTCTTTTCAGTTATTTCACTAATACATAACTCAGAGTGGATATGTGAGGCTTAAATGAACCAGTAAAGGATGCTAGCACCAGATCTGATCTTCAATGTATTTATCTTCCTTCCCACTTCCCTTTCATTTTCTTTTGAGATCATCAGGTGTCCAAGGTGCTATCTGATCTGGTTAGTGCTTCTGGGGTTTAGAGTGTAGGGGGAGGCAGCTGGGAGGTGATTCCAGTTGCTTAATGTTAATGCTACATGGATTGTGAGGTAAAGGATAGGAAACAGCCTTGGGGAAAATGGCTGGAGCAAATGCCCACTCTTGACTGGAGTCCTATCTATAGATATTTTATTTTGGTACTGAAGATTGAACCAGAGGCACTTTACCACTGAACTAAATCCCCAGCCCTTTTAATTTTTTTTTTTTTTTTTTTTTTTTTTTTTTTTTTTTTTTTTTGAGATAGGGTCTCACTAAATTGGTTAGGGGCTCTCTAAATGGTTGAGGTTGGCCTTGAAATTTTGATTCTCCCGTCTCAGTCTCCTAAACTGCTGGGATTACAGGGCGCACCATTGCGCCCAGCTATATTTTAATAAACAGAAAACTGATTTTGCTCACAATGCAGATCACACATTTGCAGTGGGAAATATGTTTCTCAGAGCTTGACCTGTCCTTTAGACAAAGCATGTGAAACAGGATAGCTGAGGTTTTTGTTTTTTTTTTGTTTTGTTTTCCTGGCACTAGGGATTGAACACAGGGGTACTTTACCATTGAACTACATCTCCATTCCTTTTTATTTTTTATCTGGAGAGAGGGTCTTGATAAGTTGCTGAGGCTGGCCTCAGATTTGTGATTCTTCTGCTTCAGCCTCTGGGTTAATGGGGATCATAGCAGTGTGCCACCAAACTAGGCAGGCTGAGATCATTGTGATTCCCACTAACCACATTATCACTTCACCAGGCCCCACCTGGCCCCACCTCTGTCTTCTCAGACCAGATATTGGTAGGGTGGAATACTTTTGGAATTTAGGAACTAGAGAAAGAGCTGGTAAGACAAGAGGTGGCAGAGAGTGGGAGGCTTTGTATAGGCTTTAAGGAGGATTTATTCCTTTCCGCCAATGACCGTGCCTAAGCCTCTCCTTTCTTAAAATCACAACCAGTCAACCTTCCCTTGGCTCTACCAGGCATGTGACTGTCATAAAAAGAGCTTTGGAAACAGATGGGTTCTAACTCCTGCTTACTAGAAAGTTAACCTCTTTGGAACTCATTCAGCAAATGAGTTCATTAGCAAAATGGATAGGGTTTCACTCATCTCATGATGTAGTGTGAGGAGTAAATGTGGAAATATATGTGATGTGCACATATCTAGGAAATGACACAGCTAAAGCTCAATAAATAGGAGTGTTGTCACACCACTCACACCCAGGGTAGCTAATAGACAGGCCCTCTCTGCTTGCACTTCTTGGAGCCTTGAGAAAGCTCCTTTGAGCCCACTGAGCTCAGTGCTTCTGGCTCCTGCAGCTCTGTAATCCGGGGTCTGTCCCAACACTAAGGCACTGCTCTTTGAGGGTCAGTAGTGCACACAAACCCCTCTTTTCAGCTCTATTTCATCTCTGATCCTTGGCATTTAAAATTATTGTCCATTTCCTCCTCAAAATTTGCATCTTGAACACAATAGTTTCTCCTTCTTTTGAAATGTGAAGAGAAATTTTGTGAAGCCTTCCTACATTAATATCTGTAGCATGCAATCTTGGGGTTGGTCAGAAGTAGAGTGCTGGCCTAGTACGTGGGAGGCCCAGGGTTCAGTTCTTGGCTCTGAAGAAAAATCCAAAACAAAGTAAAAAACAAGTCCCCCCAAAACAAAACAAAACAAAACAAAAACAAAAAACAAGGTAATGTAGTTGCTATGTAACAGAGCTTTAAGATGAGTACCCAGAAGATGGGGAGTATCTCTGTGATATACTTGTCCTCTTGCTTAGCATGTGTGAAGCCCTGACACTGGAAAAAAAAAAATAATAATAACCCTCAGGATCTCTATTGCTGTTGCTCCAAAACCTTGCTAAGTACAGATTTCAGAGCCTCCAGCTCCCCTTAATATTAGCATCACACTGGTTCCATCAAGATCTTCTTGCTCTGTAACGCTCTCTTGGGATGATTTTAACCATTCCCGAGGAATCTGCTAAGCTGACTCAGTTTCTCCAATGTAATTAAAAATAGGCCTGCTCTTGGCCAGTGGGGTGTTTGAGGCTCCAGGAGTGACTAGAATGGATCCATTGTACTCCCTGCTGCTGTTGCCATCCATCCTTCCTGGCCACAAGCTGTGATGACAGTGAGAAAACAGGTTTGGAAATTTATCACAAAATGGAAGTGAGGTGTGTACCTCTAAAATAAGAGACCTCTGCAGGTTGGAGGGCTAAGGAACTGGAAATCTCTTTCAACATTTCCATTTCATAGAGGTCAAAGATTCTCAAGGCTGCCTCAGAATATTGCCTGGTTCTCCATGAAAGCTCCCCTGGGCTTTTTTTTTTTTTTTTTTTCTTTGTACCAGGGATTGAACCCAGAGGCACTTAACCACTGGACCACATTTCCAACCCTTTTTATTTTTAAATAAAAAAGGGGTCTCACTAAGTTGCTTAGGGCCTTGATAACTCCTCACTTTCAAAGGAAATACATTAGTCTAGTTTCCAGTCCCAAATGAGTTACTGAATATTAAGTCACTTGAGCTCACAATCTGATTAATTTGTAAAATAGTTTCATTTTGTTTGGTACAGGGGTTGAACCCAAGGGTGCTCTGCCACTGAGATACATCCCAGCTATTTATTTATTTACTTAGAGGCAGGGTCTTGATAAATTGCTGAGGGTCTTACTAAGTTTCTGAGGCTGGCCTCAAACTTGAAATCCTTCTGCCTCAGCCTCTGGAGTCATTGGGATTACAGGCATCTATCTGCCACTGCATTTGGCTTGAAATACTTTTAATGCTGGCAATTTTTCTATCCTGCTCCCTAAACAAACAAACAAACAAACAAAAAGCCCACAATAGCGTTACTGAGTCATTGAAATATTTATGTCCCATCAGTGGATTACATATGACTCACTAAGGCTTCCAATGGATTTGTCACTTGTTGTTCATCTGATTGGATAAACATGTTGTCCCTAATATACTGGGTTGATATCATTATTTGGGATTTCCAGACAATTTTTTCTTTTGAATTCTATGACAGAGGGTGGGAGAGTTAGCATAGCCTCAGAGAAAGTATATTAATATGTATAATTATCTGTCCCATATAAATGTGTTATGGTTTACATATGAGTGTCCCATAAATCATGTTAATATTCTTTTTTTACTATATAAATATTTTATTTTTTATTCTAAGTTGTTATAAATAACAGCAGAATGCATTACATTTCATATTACACTTATAGAGCACAGTTTTACATATCTCTGGTTGTATACAAAGTATATTCACACCATTCATGTCTTCATACATACACTTAGGGTAGTGATATATAATGAACTCAAAAATCTTAACACCAAAAAAACACAAATAACCCAATCAGTAAATGGGCCAAGGAACTGAGCAGACACTTCTCAGAAGAAGATATATAATCAATCAACAAATACATGAAAAAATGTTCAACATCTTTGGCTATTAGAGAAATGCAAATTAAAACCACTCTAAGATTTCATCTCATACCAGTCAGAATGGCAGCTATTAAGAGCACAAACAACAATAAATGTTGGTGAGGATGTGGGGGAAAAGGTACACTCATACATTGCTGGAAGGACTGCAAAATGGTGCAGCCAATCTGGAAAGTAGTATGGAGATTGCTTGGAATACTTGGAATGGAACCACCTTATTACCCAGCTATCCCACTCCTTGGTCTATACCCAAAGGACTTAAAAACAGCATACTACAGGGACATAGCCACATCAATGTTTATAGCAGCACAATTCACAATAGCTAAATTATGGAATCAACCTGGATGCCCTTCAGTAGATGAATGGATAAAGAAAATGTGGTATATATACACAATGGAGTATTAGCAATAAAAGAGAATAAAATCATGGCATTCACAGGTAAATGGATGAAGTTGGAGAATATAATGCTAAGTGAAATTAGCCAATCCCCAAAATCCAAATGCCAAATGTTTTCTCTGATATAAGGAGGCCAGTTCACAGTGGGGTTGGGATGGGGAGCATAGGAGGATTAGAGGAACACTAGATTGGCCAATGGCGGGGAGAGAAGAGAGGGGACAAAAGGGTAAAAAAAAAAGATGATAGAATCATGTTAATATTCTCCAGCAGACGCCAGGTGTGTGGGCAACCATGCAATCCCAGCGACTTGGAAATCTAAGACAGGAGGATCCCAAGTTTGTGACTAGCCTCATCAACTTAACAAGACATTGTCTCAAAATAAAAATTAAAGAGGGCTGGGGATGTGCTCAGTTGTAGAATGCCCCTGGGTTCGATCCCCAGTACCTAAATATATAGTGAAAAATATTCTCCTGCAGATATCCTACGTCTGGCAGAAGCAGTTTCTATGGGGCTACTGCTTGTTTAGTTTCCGCTAGTCACCCTAGCATCATACTAGTGGCAGCATCTTGCAGCTTCCTTGCCATTAAACCAAATCCATATATGGGGAAAATGTTCCTCTATCAATAACATTTCCCTTATCTAACTTCATGTTTCATGCCTTTCCAACTTCCCAACTTCCTGACTTTGTTTCATACATCCCTCCCAACCAGAACATTCAGAATCCAGGCCCAGGTGTTCTCTCCTGACTCCTGGGGGTACGTGTTGTTGGCTAGCTCCTGCAGCTCCCTTGGATGGAGGATATGCCCTACCTCTCCTATTGGCCATTTGCTAATGACAAAATTTAGGTCACAGTTTACTCAGCTTGGCTCTGTTGTAACCTAGACCTAGTTGTCAGCATAATGGCCAGTAGGAGAGACGGGTATATTCTGAGCAGGGATATATGTTGTCTTCTAAGGCAAACATTACTGCCTGGTCTTCAGGCAAGAGGCAAGTAAAAACCTTTACCTGTGAAGAGCAGACTAGATTTTTCAAGGGAACCTCAGGGTTCAGGATTTTCAAGCACATTCACCCAGTTATATCCCATCCCAAATCTCAGATTGTAATAATTCTCAGCAAGGGTCTTGATGTTGGCAAAACACACAGGCTTAGGTTGATAGTTAAGTCTTCTCTGGAGTTGGAGGATATGGTAGTCTCTGCCAAGGAGGCCCTCTGGACTTCATACTTTGCCTTTAATTGGTGATGAATTACTTTCAGCATTTTATCTTCTGGAAAGCATTGATATCCCCCAGCAATAGATGTGAAATTCCATAGTCCTTATAATTATTGTTGATTCTTTAGTTCTCAAACCATAGTGCACTCGCTTCTAGTATTTACCTTCCAGTTCACCAGTACTCTCCCACAGCTGAGGAATGATGTGCTTCAGTCCTGGACAGGGGATCCAGGCAGGCACTGAAAGCCGGCATTCATCAGCCTTCATCATCTTTATTATCATCATTTAAGTTTTATGTGCCAAATCATCCCGCTGACATTCATGGAGCATGTACACACGTTAGGCACGATTGGTTAGTCCACTTTCTTATTTAATCCTTTTGGGGGAAAAAGACAACTGAAGCTCAGAGAGTTGAAGTAATTTGCTCAGGATCACACAGCTGGTGAGATTTTGAGCTGATGACCATATGCCACCAGAACCCATTATGATGTAATGCTTTCCATTCTACAATTTAAAATTAGCTCAAAATAGAACCTTTGCTGTCATAGGGAAAACACTTCCTGAAACATTCCCCCTAGCTGCTCCAGAGTTAGGACTGGACAAGCACAGAACCTCTATCCCTTCTAAGCTGAAGGGATTCCCAAGCGATGATCTGGACTACATGCTTCATATCCCCCAGATACAAAGAGCCCAGCCCCATCCGCTGTTCTCACATTACAACCCTTGGAACTAAAGGTGGAATGGCTCAGACTGTGGCTGAGAAGGCTGTTTCCAGATCCTTTGCTGCCAGGAGAAGTGAGCTGTGACCCTGCTCCACAGCTCCCACCATCCACTGCCAGAAAGCCTGGCTCCTCTCCTTTCCTGACTCAACCTCTCGGGTGCTGCTGGGGTTTGACCCCACACCACCACCTGGGATGAGAAATGATGTGCTGGCATCAGGAGGCATTCCAGGACTTACTAATCCCTTAGACACAGAGTGTAGCAAAAGAAAAAAATAAATCTACTGTGAAGATTGAGGGAGTCTGGAAAGAGGCATTCCTGGAAGCAGCCAGAAAGGGAAAAATCAAGCCTCTTTTTCCAACAGCCAGAGGCATTTCTTGTTTTCAGCATCTGCAGCAAGCAGGATCTGCCTAACCCTCAGGGAAGCTGGGCGTGATCCTTTTGTCTACCAGGACCTTGTTAAAGAGAATATCTTTCTCCTAAAATATTTCCTGTATTTACAGTGTTGCCAGGTACACACTTAAGTTTACTTTTGAATGTGCCCATGGGTTCAGTAAATAGGAATGGATTTGGCTCATTTTCAACCAAAACTTAGTGAGATTAGTGGGAGATACAAAGATGTACTTGTTAAGAGGATGATCTTCCCACATTGGGAAAGTGAGAGTGGATCATGAGAGTTGATCAGTTCCTCTCTGTCCTCAATTGCACACCAACTGGGCTGTTTCCAAGGCTCAGGAGCACTTTCCAGGCAAAGAGCACAGCTGGGAATATTCCTCTGGTAGGTGAAGATTATTATAGAATGATTCACATGATGGAATAGGATGAAGTTAGAGCCACTCAAGGACTGCCAGTCCACCTTTAGATTTCTCTGTTATTATTATTTTGATACTGAGGATTGAACCCAGGGGTGTTTGACCATTGAACCACATCCCAGCACTTTTTACTCTCTCTCTCTTTTTTTTTTTTTTTGAGACATGGTCTCGATAAGTCACTTTGTGCCTTGCTAAATTGCTGAGGCTGGCTTCGAACTTGTGATCTTCCTGCATTAGCCTCCGGAGCCGCTGGGATTATAGATGTGAGCCACTACACCCAACTGAGTTTATCTCTTTAAAATATTAGCTTTAGCCGGGCGCGGTGGCACACGCCTGTAATCCCAGCACTTGGGAGGCTGAGGCAGGAGGATCACGAGTTCAAAGCCAGCCTCAGCAATGGCGAGGCACTTAGCAACTTAGTGAGACCCTGTCTCTAATAAAATACATAAAAGGTCTGGGGATGTGGCCCAATGGTTGAGTGCCCCTGAGTTCAATCCCCAGTGCCAAAAGTAAATAAATAAATAAATAAAATATTAGCTTTGATATATACATATCAAGGAAAATTACTAAAGCAATTTACTTTGGAGTGATACATTAGATTAGAAATTTGAATTACCTTGATACTTGATGGAGCTATTTACTAACAACGATAAGTTATGGTACTGAAGCATGTGAATACTAAGCTCCCCTTTGCAAATACACACATCTCTAAAAGTTGGTCAGGCAGAGGACCTGGACTCTGTCACCCTCTGCTGTTCCATAGGTTAGCACATGAAGTTACTGTGAATCAGTGTAAGAGAGCCATTTTTCCAAATTTACTATACAACAAAGCACCACATTTACTGAATTTCCTGATTGTGGTCATAATAGCATTGACTTAAACATTCAGTTTCATTTACTTATGATGGAATTCTGATCATAAAATTTAACACATAAAAATTGCCCTTGGGCTGGGGGTTGTAACTCAGTGGTACAGTGCTTGCTTAGCATGGGTGAGGCCCTGGGTTCCATCCCCAGCACCTTTGAAAAAAAAAAAAAAAAAAGGAAAGAAAAAGAAAAAAAACATTCCTGAATATTGCTAAAAATTCTAAGCAGAAATCTGCATAAAATAAATCATTTTCACTACATTTTTCATCCTGAATTTTTGCATTCCATATGACAGTATTAATTCCAGACATCTCACTTCTTTTATTTTTTAAATATATATTAATTTTAGTTGTAATGGACCTTTACTTTATTTATATGTGGTGCTGTGAATCGAATCCAGGGCTTCATACATACTAGGCAAGTGCTCTACCACTGAGCCACAACCCTAGCCCCCAGACAGCTCTTATTTCTTTTGGACTTTTAAAAATATTATTTTCATTAGGGGTGTAGCTCAGTGATAGAACATTGCTTAGCATGTTTTTTTTAATTTATTTTCAGAGAACAAACATTTTATATTATTTTGTCCATTTCTCAAATGATAGGCTAGTCCTATGCTTTAAAATTTTTCTCCAACAATACTAGATTTTAATAACTTTAAATGAATAATATGTTCAAGCTAAAGTTTGAAAAACACTTTGATCATTTTAATTAGACTTAATTAAATCCATTAAGCTTTAATTATCATTCAAAATTATCCTAAGAAAATTTTAAATTAAATTGAATTTCAATTTCAAATAAGTTAAAGATAAATTCAATGAGTTCAAATTAAAATCATCAGAAAAAAATAAGAACTTTCCAAAACCACTTATAAAGCACTGCAATTTGGCTGGATGGAGAAGCATCTGCCTATAATTCCAGCAACTCAGGAGGCAGAGGCAGGAGGATAAGAAGTTTAAGGCCAACCTCAGTAATTTAGTGAGGCTGTGTCTCTCAGATAGATAGATAGATAGATAGATAAGGCTGGGGCTATAGCTCAGTGGTAAAATGACCCTGGGTACAATACTGGGTACTAATAAATAAATAAAGCACTGAAATTTGGTTTCAAACAAGAAGAATGTGAAATTGTCCTGCCCAGTCAGTAATATAAGGTTTTTAATGAGTCAGAAAACAGTATTCAAAGAAGCATGAAGAAAAAGATAATAGTAAATTCAATGAGTTGTAACTCAAATTTGAAAAGTTATACCTATAAACATACAATTATCAGAAGAACTGTATAGTTAATGAGTAAAACCTGATGCACACTCAAAACCTGCCTAAATATTGGCAAATCAGAAATTATATTAAAGATGAATCAAGAAAAATAACAAACTGAAAGTTTTCTATCTGAACTGCTTAATTTACAAAGTATGTTAAAATTTCCTCAAGAAATTCCTTTTTTTTTGGTACCAGGGATTGAACTCAGGGGCACTCGACCACTGGGCCACATCCCCAGCCCTTTTTTTGTATTTTATTAGAGACAGGGTCTCACTGAGTTGCTAAGTGCCTCACCATTGCTGAGGCTGGCTTTGAACTCGTGATCCTCCTGCCTCAGCCTCCCAAGTGCTGGGATTACAGGTGGGCGCCACTGTGCCCGGCTAAGAAATTCCTATCATTACCTTTAACCAAAACAGACAAGAGATAAAACCATTTCAAGTAAATGAACATATCTAATAAATTGACCCAGATGACCTTCCTGCACACCTTCATTTTTGGTACCAGGGATTGAACTCAGGGGCACTAGACCCCTGGGCCACATCCCCAGCTCTTTTTTTTTTTGTATTTTATTAGAGACAGGGTCTCACTGAATGCTAAGTGCCTAGCCTTTGCTGAGGCTGGTTTTGAACTCCCTATCCTCCTGCCTCACCCTCCCAAGTGCTGGGATTACAGGCGTGCGCCACCACGCCCAGCTCATACCTTCATTTTTGGATTGTGCTTGGAAGTGTTTTAGCATTTCCTTTGTACAATAAGCCTCCTGGTTTTCCTCTTAATACAGAACATGTTATGGTTTGTATGTGAGGTGTCCCCCAAAAGATCATATGTGTGAGAATACGAGAGAGTTCAGAGGAGAAATGACTGGGTTGTGAGAGCCTTAACCCAATCAGTGAATTAGTCACCTGATGGGATTAATTGAGTGGTAATTGAAGGCAGGTGGGGTGTGGCTAGAGGAGGTAGGACATTGGGGGCATGGCTTTGGGGTATGTATTTGTATCTGGCTAGTGAAGTCTCTCTCTGCTTCCTGACCATCTCATGAGCTGTTTCCCTCCACTACACTCCTTTGCTATGATGTTCTGCCTCACCTCGAGCCCCAAGGAGTGGAGCCTGCTGATCTGTAGATTAAGACCTCTGAAACCATATGCTCCCAAACAGACTTTTCCTCCTCTGAATTTGTTCTGGTTGGATCTTTTAGTGACAGAAATGAAAAAGCTGACTGAAACAGACTCTTTATATGAGTGTAGTATTTCATGGCTTAAAATCTTTTTTTTTTTTTTCCAAACTATCTCAGTCAACATGCAGAGTTTCTGTGAGGTTGTGTTTTTATCCTGTTTCACATTGGGGAATTATCTCAGAGAAGATAAATAATCTTCCAAAGACACCCAATTTAGAATGTTAGAGACACCAAAAGCTGGCATTCAGCCATAATAAAATGTGCATTAACTAGCTTCTGGGATCTGATACTTAATCACTTTATCAAACCCAGGAATTTCCATGTAGTAGTACTTGAAAACTTCTTGTGACTACTCTCTTTGCTATCACAGGCAACTTGGCATTTTGTTTTTGTTTTGTTTATGTGGTACTGGGGACTGAAGCCAGGGGCCCTCTATCACTGAGGCCCTCTCCAGTCCTTTTTATTTTATTTTTGAGATAGGGTCTCACTAAGTTGCTGAGGCTGACCTCAAACTTGGATCCTCACGCTTCCACCTCTTGGGTTGCTGGGATTACAGGCATAATCCTTTGGCATTTTGTCTGTTTGTTTGTTTTTGTTTTTTTGGTACCAGGGATTGAACTCAGGGGCACTCGACCACTGGGCTACATCCCCAGCCCTTTTTTGTATTTTATTAGAGACAGGGTCTCACTGAGTTGCTAAGTAGTGCCTCGTCATTGCTGAGGCTGGCTTTGAACTCGTGATCCTCCTGCCTCAGCCTCCTAAGTGCTGGGATTAAAGGCATGAGCCACCACACCCGGCTTAAGTGTTATTTAGCATTTTTTTTTTCTTTTGGCGGTGCTGGGAATTGAACCCAGGGCCTTGTGCATGCAAGGCAAGCACTCTACCAATTGAGCTATATCTCCAGCTCTTGGCATTTTTGATAGAATTTTGCACTAGTAAGTTGTATTGCACACTACTCTGTACTGGTCACAGTGCTAAGTGCTCCTGTGCATCATCCATACCCAAGTGTCAACGCTTGCCTCCTCACTGATGGATCCCAAATCTACATCTCCTGCTCAGGCCTCTCATTGCCAGACACCTGCTAAAGGTGGAGATCGTCA
The DNA here is from genome assembly GCA_025594165.1 of Tamias sibiricus. NCBI lineage: Eukaryota > Metazoa > Chordata > Mammalia > Rodentia > Sciuridae > Tamias > Tamias sibiricus. Next base: position 64,430,494 of record CM046669.1, on the reverse strand, counting down.
AAGCAAATGCGACAGTCCTCTGTCCCCTTTGGGATGTTGAAACACTTGACTTTGTCTACCCTATACAGAATCTGCAAGCTCCAAAGAGATTGCACATTTCTCATGCTGAATGTCCCTCCAGCCCTGAGTGAAGCATTTTACACAGTTGTTGCTCAATATAAATATATACTGGGTATATATAGCTTCAGGTATGCTGTTCTCTCTAGTTTGTCTAAATCAAGCCAAGGAAGAAATGACATTAGTAACTTTGACCACTAGATGTCGTACCATACTTGATGGTCAACAGAAAATTCTTGACCTGTTATTCCAAATTTCATTCCAGATTTTAGTATGAAAGCAAATCTTGGCTTACCATAGTCATTAATCACAACCATATGAAATATTGACCGAGCTTTTTTTTTTTTTTTTTTTTGGTGTCCACTTTCAATTATTTACTTGGGAAGAGAGAATGTCTGGAGATAATGTGTTCTTTTTTTTTTAATATTTATTTATTTGTTTATTTATTTATTTTAGTTGTACACACAATGCCTTTTATTTATTTTTATGTGGTGCTGAGGATCAAACCCAGGCCGCACACGTGTTAGGCAAGCGCTCTACCACTGAGCCATAACCCCAGCCTCCGATAATGTGTTCTTGACTTTGGAGTTTATCATATAATATCCTCCTTGTCTATTTGCCTTTTTTGTTGTCTCTGTTTATGTTAATTTGTGTTTCTAAGTTCTGCTGTGAGATAAACTCTTTAAAGTGAGATAGGATGCTAGTCTGAAATTAATATTACTAAGCAAAATTTTGATGATGCCATCCTCAGATTTAAGCCCTTCCAAGGATTCCCCTTGCTTATATTTTTACACTTTAATTAAATATTTAGAGAGTGGGTGTTTTACTTTGGGGGATATCAGAGATTAAACCTAGGAGTGCTTAACCACTGAGCAACATCCTTAGCTCACTTTTTATTTATTCTTTTGAGACAGGGTCTCTCTTAATTGTGTAAGATGTCACTATGTTGATGAAATTGGCTTTGAACTTGCAATCCTCCTGCCTCAGCCTCCTGAGCACCTGGGATCACAGGTGTGCACCAAGGTACTGGGCAGAGATGGGGTATTGAACGTGGCTTGTGTGGGCCTGCCTGCTGTGTACCTGGTCAGCTCATCACCTTCTCTGATACCACACCTTTTCTAGCTCTTTCAGCCTCACCTGCCAACTCTGAATGGACTCTACTCTCCACCTCTTTAGCTAGGTAACTTCTAGGAGTTCTTTAGACCTCAATTTCAAAGCCTGAAGGATGATTTCCATGAGTTCCCACTGTATTAGTGTCCTAGAGTTGCTGTGATAAGTTACCCCCATGTTAGTGACATAAAACAACACATTTGCTCTCTACTTTCTTATTGCCATGTCCTGAGCTGCTTTTCTCTGCCACACTCTTCCACCATGATGTTCCACCTCACCTTGGGCCCAGAGCTATACAGTCAGCCGTGGCATCTGAAACTGTGAACCAAATATACTTTTCCTTCTCTAATTGTTCTTGTCAGGTTTTTTGGTCACAGTGGGGAAAAAAAAAAAAGACTAAAAGAGCCACCTACATTATGACTTTCCTATTCATGGAAGTTTGTGTAGGAGCCCTAATTAAGGAGATAGGCATATCAAATATTATTTTCATGTTTAGTTTCTATCTTGGCACCATCTTTGTTTCTTCTACAAAACTTTATTACATACACACTTTTCATTTTTTAATTTGTTCTAATTAGTTATACATGACAGTAGAATGCATTTTGACATATTGTAAACAAATGGAGCACAACTTCTCATTTCTCTGGCTGTACACGGTGCAGAGTCACTCCAGTAGTGTAATCATACATGTATATAGGGTAATAATGTCTGTCTCATTCTATTGTCCTTCTCATCTCCACAGTCTCACCCCTCCCCTCACTGTCCTCTACACAAACCAAAGTTCCTTCATTCTTCCCTATCCCCCTGTCGCACTATGAATCAGCATCCACTTATATAAATATCCACTTATATTTGGCTTTTGGTTTTTGGGGATTGGCTTATTTCACTTAGCATGATATTCTCTAGTTCCATCCATTTACCTGCAAATGCCATAATTTCATTCTTCTTTAAGGCTGAGTAATATTCCATTGTATACACTTGTCATTTTATTTGTTTCTATTTTGTTGATTGGAATGGAATTTCCCAAGGAAGTTTAATTATGTTTACAGTAACATTCTCAGCAAAAAATTATACCAATAAATATTTTTAGAATGAATTAAAAAAACACACATAGTTATTCTCTGACATATCTGGAGATTAAAAATCTAAATGGGTCTCACTGAGCTGGACATGGTGGCTAATGCCTATAATCCCAGCAACTCTGGAGGCTGAGGCAGGAGGATTGCAAGATGGAGGCCAGCCTTAGCAATTTATCAAGGCCCTGTCTCAAAAAATTAAAAGGGCTGGGGATGTAGCTCAGTGCAAAGCACCCCTGGGTTCAATACCCAGTACCAAAATACTACTACTACTACTACTACTACTACTACTACTACTATTACTACTACAAACACTTTAGAAATAGAAAAATAAATGGGTCTTACTAGGTAAAATCAAGGTGTCAGGAGGGCAACATTCTTTCTAAAGACTCTAGGGGAGACTCTGTTTTTCCTTTTCCTGTTTCCAGAGGCATCTGGCTCTTGGACTCCTTTTATCTTCAAGACCAACAGTCACATTACTCCAACCTGACTTCTATTAATTTCTTATACTTTATATTTGTTCAAATAATGAGACTCTGCCCTGAGCCTGTATGTTCCATAAGGCTGCAGATTCCATTTATCTTATTATTGTATCTTCACCCTTTAGCACTTTGCTCAAATGCCAAATATGAGATTGGTTAGTGGGAGATACATAGTAGTTGTGACAGTTTCTTCTAAAAAAAAAATTAAAAATCCAGTTTATCCTTTTGATTCCCCTACCCCCCACCCCATTTCTCAGTTTAGTGAATCCCTCCAAATCCCTTACCATGTTAGGGGCCTTAGCTTTGCAATTCTCTGGCAAACTTAGTTGCTCTCTCATACAGGCCTGACCTTCCACACTGGCTCCTCTACATCTTCTCTGCAGAACCTGGTGCAGTAAGTTAAACTTTGCCAGTTTTCATTTTTTCATCCACAGTGTAGAAATGTAATGAGATTGTACTGAGGACCAAATGAGCTATTAATGTGTAAATTGTATAACACCAGACCAGGCTGTCATATTAATATGTCAATACTTGTAATGTCTTTCTAGTGTGTTGCTCTTTTTATTCTTTGGCTTTAGAACATGGATTTGTGAGCTAGGCACGGTGGTGCACATCTGTAATCCCAGCAGCTTTGGGAGGCTTAGGCAGGAGGAAGGCAAGTTGAAAGCCAACCTCAGCAACTTAGGGAGGCCCTAAGCAACTTAGTAAGACTCTGTCTCAAAAGAAAAAATGAAAAGGGCTGGGATGTGGCTCAGTAGTTAAGCACCCCTGGGCTTATCTATCACAAATCTTTGGCGTTGGAGTGTACATCTGGCCCCAGCGAAGTGAGAGGGGTGGGAACTAACATTAAGCAACCACTGTAAACCTTCTATCTAGGTACTTTTATAAGCATTAATTCACTTAATCTTCACATTACCACTGGGAGGAAAGTTGGAAAGTTGTGATTTCCACATTATAGACAAACCAAGGCTCATAGAAATTATGTGTGCACAAAGGCACACATCTTCATAATGGAAAATATAGTATTGAACCTTGGTCACCTAAAGGACAGTCTAATCTCTTGTTACTAACCACTGTGTCTCTCTGAATTTGAGCCTATTATAACAATATCACAACAGATCCTTTCAAATAAATAAAAAAGACCTGATAACCTATGAGAAAATGCATAGATAAGATTGATAAAACGGCTTTTAAAACAAAGGATTTGCAAGATAGTCATAAATTGCATTTCTTTTTCTTTTCCTTTTTCTTTCTTTCTTTTTTTTTGTACCAGGGATTGAACTCAGGGGCACTCGACCACTGGGCCACATCCCTAGCCCTTTATTGTATTTTATTAGAGACAGGGTCTCACTGAGTTGCTAAGTTCCTCGCCATTGCTGAGGCTGGCTTTGAACTTGCAATCCTCCTGCCACAGCCTCCCAAATGCTGGGATTACAGGCGTGCACCACTGCACTCGGCTTAAATTTTTTTTTTTTTTTTTTTTTTTTTTTTGGTGCTAGGGATTGAACTCAGGGGCACTCAACCACTGAACCACATCCTCAGCCCTATTTTGTATTTTATTTAGAGACAGGGAATTGCATTTCTAAAGTAACATTTTCATTCTCTAAAATTTGAGAATATTGTCTCATTGTCAGTTTCAGAAAGGGAAGACTTCCAGCCATATATTTACATTAGACTAAATCTAACATATACTGACTTAAAAACATTATAGAACAATACAAAGCTTTTAGAAAGCTTAACTTATTGTCAGGCCTATCAGGAGACCTCTGAGCCCACCCTTCAGTATTATTAATATGATCCCTCCATATTTTCTGGCACTTGCTATGCCCTTTAGTATCCTTGCTCTGTTCTCCTGTGGGCTCCACATATAAGGTCTTGACTTTATCAGAAAAACTAACCTCATGAGGAGCTGATAACCACATGCATTGGCAGACTAACATGCCTGTTAATTCAGTGTGGTTTTAAACTTGAGACATGAATCATTTTTAAGATTTTATTTAAAAGAAACAAAATAGAAAGGAGAGATAAACCACAAGCCAGGAAAAATTATTGCCACAAATGCTAACAGATTTCACATATAAAAAAAACCTGTACATACTTATGAGAAAGTTATTAATACACCATACAAACTCTAAGCATATAAAATGTTATTCACAGATGAGGGAACAAAATAGTTTATAAACAAGAAAATACATGCAACATTTATATTAACAATAAAAAATGCATAGTAAGATTAAATATTTGACAAATGAATAAATATTGCCTTCATCATTCCCATAACTTGGCTAGGGTTTTGGGAACAGAAAGGGGGAATTCAGGGACTTGGTGTTTTATTGTATCCTTTTGCTTTAAGGGTGATACACCTACCCTCAGAGCCCCCAGGAGGAACTAACCTTCCAATACCTAAATTTTGAACTTGTAGCCTCCAGAATTGTGAAAGAATTAATTTCCATGGTTAAGGCCACCCAGTCTGTGGTACCCTGTTACAGCAGCCCTAGGAAATTAATATACCTACAGTTGATTGGCTTGACTAAACAAAGCAATGCCATATTAATCAGACTTGAAAATGTTAATTCAAAAAACATAAACTGCACACCTATTATACAGCAGATGATGAATCCGGTAATGGAGCTACAAGAAGTAATAAGACATATTTGATGGGAACAGAATGGAGTGAAGCATAAAAAGAGATAGCAGAACTGGTTAGAGGCCAGATCTTGAAAGGCCTTGAACCATGTTTAACAGTCTAAACTGGATCCCTGGGCAATTTATGGGTCATTGGAAGTTGTAGGCAAGGTAGAAATGCAATTAGAATTGTGTTTGCAATTAAAATTATGTTTGGGAGGGATCGTTATGGGTGAATAAAGAATTAATCTATTAATCTAAAGTGCAAAATTAGGGGCAGGGGACTAGGTAGGAAGTTGCTGGAATAATTTGAGTGACAGATGATGGTGGTATGAACTGGTTAACAGGGAAAAGGAGAAGGGAACAGTTTGGAGAAATATTGAGGAATTTGAATCAATCGAACTTGGTGATTAAAAGCTTGGGAGAGGGAGAAGGAATGAGGAGTGGAGAAAGATATGGACATTTCTGACCTCAAGAATTGGGTTGACATAAATCAATTGTGTTCCTCTACATCAGTGAAAGAGAAATTAAGAAATCTGTCCCATTCACAATAGCCTCCAAAACAACAACAACAACAACAAAAAAAAACCCAAATATTTGGAAATCAACCTAACAAAAGAAGTAAAAGCCTCTACAATGAAAACTACAGAACACTGAAGAAAGAAATTGAAGAAGACCTTAGAAGATGGAAAGATCTCCTATGTTTTTGCATACGCAGAATTAATATTGTCAAAATGGCCATACTACCAAAAGTGCTATACAGATTTAATGCAAATTCTTATTAAATTTCCAATGATGTTCTTCACAGAAATAGAAAAAACAGTCATGAAATTCATTTGGAAAAATAAGAGTCCCTGAATAGCCAAAGCAATCCTCAGCAACAAAAGTGAAGCAGCAATCACAATACCAGACCTTAAATCACAATACAGAGTGACAGTGACAAAATTGGCGTGGTATTGGCACCAAAACAGACATGTAGACCAATGGTACAGAATCAAAGACACAGAGACAAACCCACATGTATACAGTTATCTACTAAATAAAGGCACCATAACAAACATCGGACAAAAGATAGCTTCTTCAACAAACGATGCTTGGAAAACTGGAAATCCATCTGCAGCAAAGTGAAATTAAATCCCTATCTCTCACACAAAACTCAAAGTATATCAAGGACCTAAGCATTAGACCAGAGACACTGCATCTAATAGAAGAAAAAGTAGGTCCAAATCTACATTATGTTGGCTTAGGAACTGAATTCTGAATTCCTCAACAAGACTCCTAAAGCACAAGAAGTCAAATAAAGAATCAACAAATGGGATAGTATAAAACCAAAAAGCTTCTTCACAGTGAAGGAAACAATCAAGACTTTGAACACAGCCTACAGAATGGGAGAAAATCTTTGCCACCTGCTCCTCAGATAGAGTGTTAATCTCCAGGTTATATAAAGAACTCAAAAAACTTAACACCAACAAAACAAAACCAACAAAAAACCACAAATAACCCAATCAATAACTGGACTAAGGAACTGAACAGACACTTCACAGAAGAAGAAATATGAATGGTCAACAAATATATGAAAAAATGTTCAACATCTCTAGCAGAATGAGAGATGCAAATTAATCAATCTAACAAAAGAGGTAAAAGCCTCTACAATGAAAACTACAGAACACTGAAGAAAGAAATTGAAGAAGACCTTAGAAGATGGAAAGATTTTCTATGTTTTTGCATACACAGAATTAATATTGTCAAAATGGCCATACTACCAAAAGTGCTATACAGATTTAATGCAATTCTTATTAAATTTCCAATAATGTTCTTCATAGAAATAGAAAAAGCAGTCATGAAATTCATTTGCAAAAATGAATTTCTCATTCCAGCCAGAATGGCAATTATCAAGAATACTAGTAACAATAAATATTGGCAAGGATATGGGGGAAAAGGTACACTCATACATTGCTGGTGGGACTGCAAATTGGTGCAACCGTGATGAAAAACAGTATGGAGATTCCTTATAAAAATTGGAATGGAACCACCATTTGACCCAGTTATCCCACTCCTCAGTCTATACACAAAGGACTTAACATCAGCACACTACAGTTGCAGGAGCCCTGTTTGGGGAGATAGCTAAGATTGTGGTTGACTACGGGCCATAGACATTTTTGGGGATGCCCAATGCAGCAAAAGCTTGTAAACAATGAGATGTGAGATCTTTAACTTTTTCTCCGGAATGTAAGGAAGCAAAAATCATGCCTGAGCATGTATCTATGGTTACATGAATAAATCGCAATTTTCGAAAACTTGGCTCATGAGTAACATCCATCTGCCACAAATGATTGGGCATTAATCCTCTAGGGTTAACACCAAAATGAGGATTGGGCAAATGTGTCATACAAGATTTACAATCTTTTACAATTGTTCTGGCTTGCTCCTTTGTGATTTTAAACCTACGTTGCAAGGTGGTGCTATTGACGTGAAACTGGGAATGAAATAAAGTAGCTTGTTGTAGCGCTGAAAGTATAAATATTGTTTTTGTAAGTTCATCAGCCTTTTGATTACTTTCATGGAGGGGGCCAGGCAAATTAGTATGTGCTCTAATATGGCCTACGAATAGAGGTTCTTTTCTAGCCCACAAAAGTTTTTGTATTTGATAAAACAATTTAAAGGCTGGAGTATGAGGGGCTATTGGTCCTGCTAACTCTAATTTTGGGATGGCTTGTACAATATAGTGGCTATCTGAAAAAATGTTTATGGGCTGGTCTCTAAAATTTTCCAGAGCTCTTACCACAGCTTCCAATTCCACTAGTTGAGCTGATTTGTGTGCAGTTATGTAAGTCATATTTTCTTTTGTAGTGACTACTGCAGCAGTACCATTTGAGGACCCATCTGTAAATACATTAAATGCCTTAGGAATAGGTTGATTTTTTATTACCTGTGGAAATATAATAGGATGATTAATACAAAAAGATAATATAGGAGACTTAGGAAGGTGATTATCAAAATTTGCAGAGGTAGAGCATCTAGCTATAGCCCAGTCATTATCGTTGAAGCATAAATATTCAATCTGTGATGATGAATAGGGAGTAATAATAGTGGCAGGGTGAATGCCAAATATTTTAGTAGAAGTTTTAAGTCCTTGAAGAATAAGTTTAGCCACCATGGAGGTATAAGACTCAATTATGCTTTTAGGAGAGATAGGCAAATGTATCCATAATAAAGGCCCTTGTTGCCAAAATACTCCTGTCGGTGTATATTGTGAAGAAATAATAATATCAGCGGTTGAGTTAAATCAAATCTGTCACAATGAGCTCCTTCGATGGCTTTTTCTACTACCTTTAAAGCTTTCCTAGCATCAGGAGTCAATGTTCACGGTGAGGATGGATCAGGGTCCCCTCGAAGGATATCAAATAAAGGTTTTTTTTTTTTTTTGTACCAGGGATTGAACTCAGGGGCATTCGACCACTGGGCCACGTCCCCAGCCCTTTTTTGTATTTTATTAGAGACAGGGTCTCACTGAGTTGCTAAGTGCCTCGCCATTGCTGAGGCTGGCTTTGAACTCGTGATCCTCCTGCCTCAGCCTCCCAAGTGCTGGGATTACAGGCGTGCGCCACTGCGTCCGGCTTCAAATAAAGGTTTTAATTGGCCAGTAGTGAGGTTTAGTGTAGGGCGAAGCCAATTAATGTCTCCCAGTAGTTTTTGGAAATCATTGAGGGTGGTTAAATGTTCTTTATTTATTAAAATTTTTGGGGGTCTAACAAAAGTATCCATGATTTTAAATCCTAAATACAATATGGGAGATCTGGTTTGAACTTTTTCTTCTGCTATATATAATCCATATTTTTAAAAAATTTTCTACCACGTCACTGAATATATTAAATAAGATTATTTGATTAGGGTGGTCCAGTAAAATATCATCCATGTAATGTAGACACATGAGGTTTGGATATTTATTTTTAATGGGTTGGATAGCCTTGTCCACATATATTTGGCATATGGTGGGGCTATTAGCCATTCCCTGCGGCAAAACCTTCCATTGATATCTCTGATCAGGGCCATTATTGTTAATAGAAGGAACTGAAAAAGCAAACCTGGGGGCATCCAGAGGATGTAGGGGAATAGAAAAGAAGCAATCCTTTATATCAAGACTAATAACATGGAAATTTTTTGGAATAGCTATAGGATTCGGAAGTCCAGGTTGAGTAGGGCCCATGACTTGCATGGTTTTATGAATTTGTCTAAGATCATGTAATAATCGCCATTTTCCTGATTTTTTCTTCATCACAAATATGGGGGAATTCCAGGGAGAGGTGGAAGGTTCTATATGTCCTGCTTCTAATTGTTCCTGAACTAGTAGGTGGGCCACTTGTAATTTCTCTTTAGATAGGGGCCACTGAGGGACCCACACTGGCTTATCAGAAAGCCATGGTATTTTCAAAATTATTTTCTCAGTGGCCCCAAAGAAAAACGTCTTTTTCCTATATGATAATGATTTCTTTTAGGGTTAAGCTTACCCTGTACTTTTTGATGATTTCTTTTAGGGTTAAGATTACCCTGTAGATTTTTACATTTAACACCTGCAGGTTTGGTTGCAAGGTGTACTCCCATTTGTTGTAAAATATCTCTTCCCCATAAAGTAACCGGTAGATTAGGTAAAACATAAGGCTGAAACGTGCCTTTATGTCCTTCATCATCCTCCCATTTTAAAATTACCGCACTTTTCTCTGGGAGGTTATTATATCCCAAGCCTCTTAAACTGGTTGAAGCTTTTTGCAGAGGCCAGTGTTTGGGCCATTGACGTAAATTAATGATGGAAGAATCAGCTCCAGTATCTTATAAGACTCTCCATTTCTATTCCTTGGATTCTTATTTTACACATAGGCCTCCTTGTACAGTCCCGAACCCAGCAAACCATGGGTTTCGAATCAGTGGAACAAAATCCTCTATTGTTCCTATTTAGAGGCATATTCATTTTAAATGAATTATGTAAATTTGGAAGGAGGAGCAGCTGAGCAATTCTATCTCCCTGATTAATAGAACTTATACTTTGGGGTGAGCTAAGCATTATTTTTATTTCCCCTTTGTAATCTGAGTTTATTACACCTGGGGTCACTTGCAAACCTAATAAGCTTTCAGGACTTCGCCCAATAATAAGTCCTACAGTCCCTGAGGGAAGAGGTCCCCTGACTCCCGTGGGAATCAGTTGAACCCCCATTTCAGGTGTTAACACTCTTTGGGCGGTGGAACAGAGGTCTAATCCTGCATTTCCTCCTGTTCCTGGCCAGGGAGTGGATGGGTAGTAGGGATTGTGTCGGGGAAGCATCTGAGTGGATGCTTGAGGATACTCCTCCTCCAATGCCTCGTACATTTGTGGGCCTTGGGGCATTGGGCCCCATGCCCTGTTTTTTGAATTCCTGAACAAAGGATTTCCATGGATGTCAAATTTTGAATAGCATTTATTGGCCCAGTGATTTCCTTTCTTACACCTGGGGCAGCAACCTGGAGCACGGTATGAATTTGGTCTTATTTCTCTTTTGGGATTTTGCCTAGAATAGCCTGATTGATTATGATAATTTTTCCTAGAATATCCTGATTGATTATAATGTCTATGTTGAGCCCTTGTAAAATTTTGAGGGGCAGCATCTCTCACAGCTGCTGCAATCACATTCCCTGTGACAAAGGCATCATTTATATCTTTACATAGTTGTATATATATGGAAAGATCCTTTTTATTTTTCCATGGCCTGATGGCTTCCTGGCAATATTTATTAGCATTTTCATATGCTAATTGAACAACTAATGGCATAACTTGATCAAATGTCTCCAAAAACTCTACCTGCAGTTCTCAAAATTCGATCAGCAAATTCAGCATATGGTTCATTAGTTCCTTGAATTACTTTGGACAAGCTACCTTGTAGATCCCCAGGTCCTTGTACAGTTTTCCATGCCTTTAAGACAGCTGCGTTTATCTGAGCATATACTCCTGGGGTATAATATTTTTTATCCTGTACGTCTGAGAATTGCCCTTCTCCTGTGAGCACTTCTATATTATGGTCTTCAAACCCTGCATCTGCATTTATTTTAGCTGTTTCTATACAAAGTTCTTGAAATTGCGATCGCCAAACCAAGTATTGTCCCCCACTTAATGTTGCTTTACATAGACGTTTCCAGTCTGCGGGGGTTAAGCTAAAGGTGTTAAGGGACTCCAGTATACTCAACGTGAAAGGAGCTTAGGGGCCCATAAGTCATTACTGCCTCTTTGAGATTTTTTATTGTTTTGAAATCTACTGGCTGGTGGCCCCTCTGTCCATTTTCATATTCAAATACTGGCAGTTCCCAATGTATCTGTGAGTTACCCTCGAGAGCGCATAAGCGCTCAGAAAGACTTTTTATTTCTATTTCTAGGGTATGCAAACGTCTAGTGATACCCTTCATATTTTCTGTAATCGATTTCACCCATGGGGGAGTAGAGGACACAAGTTCCTCCACTTGACAATCCCTTATCTTGGTCTTCCTTAATTTCCTTTTGTTCATTTTCTCAAAATCACCTTTAGTTAATTCCTCCTCACTACTACTACTCTCATTGGTCCTAACTGACTAAGTAACATCCTGAGTCCAAGGTTCAATTGAGAGCATGTATCCTTGAAGTATCTCTAATAAATCTTGAATAGCTTTAGCAGCTCGGATCTTTGTCATTTTGGGGACGCTTCTAATACTCTCCTTACTGGTCTTAGTTGACTCAGCAGAATCTATGCTTTCATGATCGCCTTCACTGTTTTCTAAATCCTCTTCACTAACGACAGACTCATCTATATCAAAGAATTCATCAAGAGCCTTGTACACTTGGGTCTTAGTTATTTTTGAACCCATTTTAACCGCTCTGACTAGAGACTCCTGTGAGGTTTCTCAGTTCTTACCTGCCGTGCTGAATGCCCCGAACGGGCCACCAACTGTTGTAACCGGAAAGGGATTGCAGCCCGGAACGGCGGCACCGCAGGAAGGAGTCCGGAGACAGGATGGAGACGAAAAAATTCTTTAATCTTTCTCTCTCTGTCTCTTGTAATTTCTAACACCACATACACAACTCTCACAAGAAACCAAGACACCTACTCTTACAAGAAACTACAATATATCTATACAATAGCGATAACCCTGTCCATTCTCTCTCAGGTGTCATCCCATGTGCCCGAGCAGGAATGGCGCTAGCTCGATCTGCTGAGTCACAGCTCAAATCTCTCGAGATCCTGGGCCAAGTCCTGCGAGATCCCAGGCCAAGTCCCGTGAGACTATGTAAGGCGGAAATGCCCAAAAATGTCTATGGCCCGTAGTCAACCGCAATCTTAGCTATCTCCCCAAACAGGGCTCCTGCATGGAGATTCCTTATAAAAATTGGAATGGAACCACCATTTGACCCAGTTATCCCACTCCTCAGTCTATACCCAAAGGACTTTACATCAGCATACTACAGTGATGCAACCACATCAATGTTTATAGCAGCTCAATTCACAATAGCTAAGCTATGGAACCAACCTAGGTGCCCTTCGAGAGATGAATGAATAAAGAAACTGTGGTAAGTATACACAACAGACTATTACTCAGCCATAAAAAATGACTTTATGACTTTTGCTGGTAAATGGTTGAATCTCGAGTCCATCATGCTAAACGAGATAAACAAATCCCCAAACCACAAAAGTCAAATATTCTCTCTGTTATGCAGATGTTAACACATGATAAGGGGAGGGGAGGGAAGCATAGAAGTACTTTGGATTAGACAAAGAGGAATGAAGGGAAGGAAAGGAGGACAGGAATAGGAAAGACAGTAGAATGAATTGGACATAACTTTCCAATGGTCATATATGAATACATAACCAGTGAAACTTCACAACCAGAGGAATGGGAAATTATAGTTCATGTATGTATAATATGTCAACATACACTGTACTGTTATATATAACTAAAAAGAACAAATAAAAACTTTAAATAAAATTAATTGGGTTGAAATGTGGAGGCGATCTGGGGGAAGAAGTAGCTTGGAAGGGGGGAAAATTCACTTTTGGAGGATGGAGGTAAAAATGGGACATCCAAGTAGAGATGTCCAATGAGAAGAATATGAAGATCTGAAGGCATCATTTAAGCCAGAGGAGTGTATAAAATTTCCTAGAGAGAGCCTATAAAGTGAGGAGAGCAGGGGAGAAGAGGAGAGAGCAATGAAAGAACCCTTAGAACCATCAGCATTTTAAGCAGAGTCACAGTAAGTTTGGCTTGAAAAGGAGCCTGAAGACCAGTACAGTAGAGGAATAGTACCAGGGAGAGGGAAGAGGGGAAGAAAAAGGGAGGCTCTAGGGAGGTAAACTGAGCAAATTATTTTGTGTGTATATGTATAAATATGTAACAGTGAATCCCACTATTATGTATAATCATGATGCACCAATTTTAAAAAAAAGAAAAAAAGAAAGAAAAGGGGCTGGGGTCATAGCTCAGTGGTAGAGTGTTTGCCTAGCTTGTGTAAAGCCCTAAGTTCGATTCTCAGCACCACATATAAATAAATAAAAATAAAAGTCCATCGACAACCAAAAAAATATTAAAAGAAAAAAAGAACAGCCCGACTACCGAGGCGATGCAGCACTGCTCCTAACCCAACGTCATGAAGGATGCAACCATTTGGCACTAAATCTCAGTTTGAGTCCATCATTAATTTTTTCTGACTGTGCATTACCTGTTGCTCTTGGTCAAAAAAAAAAAAAAAAAAAAAACTTGAGGTAATCGACTTATAAGAGGGAAAGACTTATTCTGGCTCACAGTTTGGGGGGTTCCAATCCATGACCAATTGGCCCAATGTTTTGAGCCTGTAGCACATCATGGTGGGAGCATGTGGTCAACATGTCCTTCACTTAATGGCTAGAACATGAAAGAAAGAGACAGAAGAGGACTGGGTCCCAATATCCTCTCCAAAGGCACTTCCCCAAAGACCAGACACCCACCCACTAGTCTCTACCTCTAACAGTTTCACCACCTCCCAATAGTGCCAAGCTGCGGACAAAGGGTTAAACCTTGGGCTTTTGAGAGACATCCTAGGTCCAAACTCCAATAAGTGGGCTGTAACTCATACCAGACACCAGGTGGCTTCAAGACAGATATTTATTTCTTATAGTTTTTGACGACAGGGAACCAACATGGTAAGGTTCTTAGGTCCTCTGCCTAGTTATGTCTCAGATAAAATACCTTTATGCACATGTTCACACGCACACACATACACACATATGCACCACAGTGGCGGCTCTAATTTCTTCCTCTTTGTTTAAGAACACCAATTCCATCATGGGTGTTCCAACCTCAACAACCTCATATAACCCTAATCACCTCCCAGAAGCCCCAGCTCCCATGGATGGGTAAGGTTTCCACTTATGAATTTGGGGAGGACAGGAACATGCACTGTGATCATGTTTTCTGCACTTCATTCAGTGCATTTCAAAGTCTTCCTGAGGGAGCAGTGACTTGCTGTGCTGAGGAGCATGTGATTACTCAGGGATCAGCTGGGGTCACTTTATCTTTTTTTTTTTTTAATATTTGTTTATTTGCTTTAGTTGTACACAATCCGTTTTTACGTGTGCTGAGGATCGAACCTGGGCCGCACACGTGCTAGGCGAGCGCTCTACCGCTGAGCCACAACCCCAGCCTGTGGTCACTTTATCTTGCCCAATGGATTCAACCCCTTTCAAAATGCTCTCCAACATGCCAGGTATTCCCAAGGAGCTTATATTCCTAATGTCACCATTGGCTTTAGCTTCTTAATTACACTGAATTAGATGGTCTCAGTACATTCATTTATGAGTGAAGATGATTTACTGAAAACTGAAGGCAGAAGTGATATTTATATTACAACACAAGCAAAACAAAACTTTTCTTTTCAGACATCTTTCAGCTGTTTCTGAAATGGCTGCATTTGCCAATTTCTGCGTGGTCTGGCCCACTTCTCTCAGATCTGGCAAATTTCCTTATCTCAGGTGCACAGGTCTAGTGCTTGCTTCTGATGTCTTGACTTCCCTAATCATCAAAGTCTCACCATCTATCTCCACACAGCTGATGAAAGTATCTTCCCAAATCAAAGTGATTCCCTCTGCTGTTCACTGAAAGAAATTCTGACTCCATCTGTTAATATAATTTAGTTTCATTCCAATGCATGATTTTGAAAAGGACTAAATACCCCAAACTCTTCCTCTGATTCAGCATCAGTCAATCAATGTTCTAGCCACATCTACCTGCAGCATGTTCAAGAGTAGAAATCACATCCACCATCTGCATGGAGAGTGTGACTCTGCTACCCTTCTAGCCCTGGGTGAAAATGAATACCTACATTCAGTTTAATAACAAATAACATTTATATAGGGGTTTCAAGTGCATTAGATTTGGTCCTCTGTATCCACAGGTTTTGCATCCATGGATTCAACCAACTGTGAATCAAAACTACTCGGAGAAAAAATTACATCTGCGTTAAACATGTACAAGGCTTTTTCTCCCTTGTTATCGTACCCCAAACAAGACAGTGTAATGACTATTTACATAGAATTTACATTGGGTTGGGTATCATAAGTAATCTAGAAATGAAGTAAAGTACATAGTATAATGTGCCTGGGTTACACGCAAACACAATGGCATTTTATGTAAAGGACTTGAGCATCTGTGAAGTTCGGTACCTGAAGAAGGTCCTGGAGCCAAGCCCCTGCAGATACGGAGGGACAACTGTATCTCATTTGATCTTCACAAGAACTGGAGGCCCACATAATGGAGGCAGTATTCCCTCTCTACAAATGAAGTAAGTAGGACTCAAAAGGACTTATTCGTAGGCACGCTGCTGGTAGAGTGGCACAGCCAGCTGCAAAGGTGCATCTCATGCTCCACAGGCCCTGCTCTCTCCACTGTAACAGGATGCCTGTTTAGTTTCAGAGCGTCTATTTCATAATCCCAAGCCCTTCGCAATGCTCCTGCTTAAATTTGATGATTTCATGGGATTCTGTTATAACCACACTGTGATATACACATATATATATATTTTTTTTCTTTTTTTTACCTACAGTGGAGTGACGGTTGGTCTGTTGGACTGTTTGGTTTGATATCTGGGATTTTGTAGATCTCCTATCTAAAATTTATAGAATTCCCCCATTCTGGGGGTAGAACATGGTAAGGGGATTTGGTAGAAGGGTCTTTCCCTCAGTTCCTATTTCCTAAATAAAGGATTTTCAGAGACAATTTTGATCAACATTGGCAGCATTCAGAGTCTGTATTTCACCAAACACTGGTGATGTAGCGCACAGACCCTACAGCATCATGTGCCATTGACAAAGTGGAGATTCCAAGTATAGAAGCCAAGTGCATTTAAACGCTAGTCTGCCAGCCCTAATGTATTGGCCTTTGTCTCATCCATCTTTGTTAGTGATCAGGCAAGACATCATAAATTGTTTCTGCTGGAATTTTTTTTTCTCTAAATAACATAATGAATATTGATGTAGCCAAGAATGTGGTGAGTAGGTGGGATGGATGGTTATTAGATGAAAAAAAATCAATATAGTGTAACCTCAAGACTCAATTTGAATTCCACTTTGGGAACTGTTTTGTGGTTTAGAAAGAAATGAATTCTATGGCAGCTGTTTGAGACTTCACAAAAGAAAGGGATCTGACAGTTCTGTTCAAAGGATGAAATCTCAGACAATGGAGGGCAGAAATAATTCGATCTCTCTGAAACCAGATGGGAATATAACAGCATTTGGAACAGATGCTTCCTTCTGCAATGTCGGGTCCATGTAGCAGTAAGTGGATTCGTGGCAAGAAGCTGTATAGTACGGAACAAGAAATGGGCCTGAAAGTTAAAGCTGGATTTGAAGCCAGGTGCTATACTTTGGATGTTGAATGTTCCTTCAAGTGACCATGTTTTAAGGGCTTGCACCCCTGGGAGGTGATATTGAAAAGAAGTGGAACCCTTAACAGGTATGACTTAGTTGGAGATCCTTAGGTCATTGGTAGCATACCCTCAAACAGGACTGTGGGACCCTAGTCCCCTCTTTGCCCTCCTTGATCCCTGCCTTGGGATGTAAGCAAATTTTTTCACCATGTTGCAGTGACAGGCCCACTAATCATGCATCGGAAGCTCTGAAACCATGAGCCAAAATAAGCCTTTTCTCTTTATAAATTGATTATCTCAAAGTATTTTGTTATGGTGATGGAAGGTTGACTGACACACCAATATTGCAAATTGTAACCATGGGCAAGAGTAGCAAACCATTTGGAACCTCATTTTCTTTATCTCTAAGCCGGACATAATAATTTCCACCTTGCAGGTAAAGATCAGCAATAATGCACATGCAGTGTCTGGCATACAGCACATGCTAAGAAAGAGCAGCAATTATACTTCATACTATGGGATTGTGTAGCAAAATAAATTGTAAGATAATTTTTTGTTGTTTCACACTTGTTTTTGAATATGACTTAAGAGTCAATAGTGTTGTAAAAAAAAAAAGTCTCCATATACTTCCTCTTATTTTACTTCTCTGAGATCCTTTGTCATAATCTATAAACTTGTTAAGACAAACTGTAACAGTAATATTTGCCATTAAATATGTGGCATAGTTGGTTATAAAAACAGTTGAGAGAAAATATGTGGAAATATGTTGCAAGATGTAAAATGTATTGCACAGGTATTTTTAGGCTTCCTTCCCCCAGTGCACTTAGGAGAAATTTCCACAGAATTTACTGCACTTACAGCAAAGCAAATGTGTCTTTTTCTACATATGTGCTACGTAGCAAACCCCAATCTCGTATAGGTTGTTGATAGGAAAAGGGGATTTCTTGTAGGAATTTGTCATATTTGACAACCAGGTTCTCTTTCCTCATTTGTCTTCCAGTCACTCTAAGTAAACAGCTGTTCCACACCATTGAGCAGTGGAGATAACATGTCTTGAAGAAGAATAGCTAATAATAATTTGTGGTTGCAGGTGATGGAGATTGTCAAGCTAAAACCTACATCTTATAGGTCTGGGGCTTTTGTTTTTAAACAAAGTGTTGGGGATGGACATCATACACATGTTTTATAATATTCCAAGTAATACAAAAGTGCATAAGAAAAAAAATAATGCTGTTCCTTTTTCTGTCTTTTATTCTCAGCTTTCAGAGGTACACAATGTTGACAGTTTGATGGGGGTTCTTCCACATATGAATTAATTTTTCAGCCATGAATGCTAGTGAAAGCCATCAGTGGAATGACTTTGAAAATCAAGATAGGGAATCAATATCTGTATCCTTGAGAAATAGAACCTCCTGTTATCAGGCTTCCCAGACAATCACAGACAGGTTATCTGGGAGATAAATAAAGTCTTGGAAACCTTAGTAGAATGCATATAATTCTTTTGCCAATGACTAGTCACGCTGATACACAAAAATAAAAAATAATTTAAAATGTGACCATGGTACGTTCCTTTGCCAGAAAATGAGTTGAAATTCCTTTCCCTGATGCCTAAATTTCTAACTCCTTAGCATTGCATTCTGGTGAGCTGTCCTGCTGGCGATTCTCCACGCCTGTTGTCATGCTTCATGCCGGGAGGGTAACGGGTCCCGAGGACAACGGAAGCCTCACATTTGGAACCCTCCCACACTCTGCCCCCTGTGCCTCTTCCTTTGGCTGAGTTTAATTCATTTCTTTTCCCTGTAATACTACATGTCATGAGTATAATACTTTCTGCTGAGTTTTGTGAGTTCTTTTAGTAAATTCTCAAACTTGAGAGTGAGATTGGGAACCCATGGACCTCACAGTTAGTGTTAGAAGTAAAGGTGGTTTTGTGTAAATTCTCCCTTTTAGCTTTGTATTTGGATCCTAACTTAGTCAGCACGTATTGTCACATAAAATACCACGGACTAGTGGTTTAGGACAGAAATTTATCTGACTTCTGGTGAAGGTTCTCTTCCTGTTTGCACTCAGCTGTCTTCCCTCTGTGTCCTCAAGTGGTGGAGAGACAGGTCTCTGGTGTCTCTTCCAATTTTATAACGATGGTACTTCTGCTTGATTAAGGTTTCACCCTTATGAAGCCATTTAAATTTTATCAGTTCCTTAAATTCTTTAACTGTAATAAAATCACATGGGAATTTGGGGGCTTCAACATATGAATTTTCAGGACCACAGTTCAGTCTATATCATACACTAACTCCACGCAGATGGAGTCAAATGTTTTGGGCAGGATTGGAAATCTAGGAGCTCTGCACTTGACCTCACAGTTTGGTGACTCTGGGTAAGAGTCAGAGGTTATTTAAAAGTGTATGTGAAAAATTATGCTAAATTAAATAAGCCAGACACAAATAAATATTGTATAATTTTACACTTATATGTGGTATTTAGAATAGTCAACTTTATAGAAAAAGAAAGTAGAGCTGGGTGTGGTGGAGCATACCTGTAACCCCAGTGAATTGGGAGGCTGAGGCAAGAGGATGGTAAGTGCAAGACCAACCTCAGCAACTTAGTGAGGCCCCTAAGGACTTAGTGAAACAAACAAACAAACAAAAGGGCTGGGGATGTGCCTCAGTAGTTAAGCAAACTTGGGTTCAATCACTAGTACCAATAAAAGAAAAAATAAGAAAAGAGAATAGAAGTAGGAGGGTCTGGAGAGAGAGAGAGGGAGAACAGGGGCTATTGTTTAATGGGCAGAAAGTTTCCGTCATGGAGATGGTTAATGGTGATGGTTGTAGAAAAATGTGAACATATTTAATGCTACTGAACTATAAACTTAAAACATGTTAAAGTGGTAAATTTGTGTATGTGTGTATGTGTATATCTACAACTTTAAAAAGTGCATGTGATCCATCAGCCCTTATAATTTCATCATAACAGTGGATTTGGAATACAAACAACAGAAAGCTAGAACACCCAGGGCAGCGTAGCTAGACAATTTCTCCTTTCTGCTATAGTCTGAACGTTCGTGTCCTCCTCAAATTGAGATGTTGCAGTCCTAAGCCCTAAGCCAATTGTATCAGGAATGAGGCCTTTGCAAGGTGATTGAGTATCCGTGTTAGTTGGCATTGTATTACTATAACAAAAAACTGAAATAATTAACTTACAAAGAGGAAAGTTTTATTCTGGCTCACGGTTTTGGAAGCTCTAATCTATGATTAGACAGATGTATTTGCTTTTAGGCCTCTGGTGGGGGTGCTAGATGACACTGGCAGGAGCCCATGGGAGAGTAGAAACACTCATGTCATGGCTAGGAGGAGAAAGGGGAGGACACTGAAGTCCTGCACTTTCCTTCAAGAGCACGTAAACATCCTCATCACCTAAACATGTTCCACTAGGCCCCACTTCTTAAAGATTCTACCATCTCCCAAGAGTTTCTCCCAGGAGACCATGCCTTTAACACATGGCTTTTGGAGAACATTCAAGATCCAAACCATGGCGGTGACTAATCCTTTGAATTGAATTAGTGCTCTTACAAAAAGGCCCTATAGAGCTTCCTTTCCCCTTCTACCATGTCAGGGCACAGTGAGAAGGCAATCGTCTGGGAACCAGAAAATAAATTTGTCAGATCTTGTTTTGGGACCTCCAAGCCTTCAGGATTATGAAAAAAAATGTCTGTTGCTTATAAAGTATCCCTTTGTTATAAGGTCCCAAATGGATTAAGACAACTTCCTAATCTAGTTCACTCCTTCTGAATTATTGGTGCATATTTAGTCATATCTGTCACTCACTGAAACAGAGACTGTTAAGTGTCCACCAAAACACGTTTTCTTTTCCTTCTGGGCATGCATTTGGATTAGATTTCTAAATTAAGAGGCTGCCTCTCCAAGATGTGTGTCATCTCTCTGTCTATCTCTTCTGTAAGTGAACCTTTTTTTTCTCTCCTGTAAGAATAGGCAGGATTCCAAGGACTCAGAGGAAGATGAAAGGAACTGAACAGAAAAATTTTGCATTGGATTGTTGTTAGCCAAGAAATAAAATATACTCTTTTAAAACCATGGAGAACATTCCAAATTTTTCTATTGTGGAATCTTAAGTTACTTTCCAACTTTATGCATGCACCCTTTGGAAAAATTCTTTCTACCAGGCTTTGATGCATGAGAAGAGTTAGATGCATAATTACTTTTATTACAGAAGCATTGCTATGATAAGATAATCTTTCCTTCTCAAAGAAACAAATAGAAATCTTTTTCTTGAAACACTTTTCTAAAAAATGTTCATCAGAACATATCCAGTAATAGATTTTAGCAGCCATTATATAGTAGGTTATTAAAATAAAGTGTGAGGATACTGGCCCAGTTCTTACATGAACACAAAAATAGTGTTATGGTTTGTCATACTGTAAAAATGTGGTATTTAAAAAAAAACAAAGTTAATAAAAACATAGCATTTCAAAATCATATTAAATTTTGTATGCTGCTTCTGCATTTGTGTAAAAGTCTGTCATAATGGAAAATTTCATTTATATAAGGAAAGTACATAATTATCCCTTTATATATTTTACTATGTGGAAAACCCCAACTATAAATTAGGTATTAAGGTTAGGTATTAAACATGAGATGTCATGAACCTATTTTGTTTTACTTCTATTTTGAATCTACTTGCACCCACAAAGTGTCTCTCCATAATTTTCCAATGGGTTTCTTTCACTTGAATGTCTGTACTTGAATATCTAGCATTATCTATACATGTTTGAGTAAGGGTGTTCACTCCAGAATTCAGAGAAGGTATTCTGGGATAAAAAATGTTTCCATATTTACTTCTTTCCAAAGGAGACCTCACCATAGGTCAACACTCTGAAGCAACACCCTTCTGCATGGAAGTCACTTGTAACACTGGTAGAATGAATGGGTCTAACAGGCTGGGTCCGATTCAAATTTCCTATAAAGACCAGAATTCTTGATTTTCAGGAACCTTATTAAGGTTGGACAGAATTGAGAGGAAATGGGGCAATGGGTGGCAAAGGGGGGTAAAAGAATGTCTCCTCCTTTCTCTTGTCCCCTGTTTCCCACACATTCTGCTTCCACAGGATGGAAAAAAGTGGGAGAATAAAAAGAGAAGAGAAGAAACAGGATAGGAAATAAGGCTGTACTTATAGGAAATGCTCTGGAGTGACAGCCTCCTGTGGGGAGGGGAGGACCGCCATGTTGCTCACACATTTCCAGCACTTGAGCTGTGGATTTGAGGTGATAGATGGCACCAGCAATTCTTTTTTTTTTTTTAATTTTTTATTATTCTGATTTGTTATACATGTTTGCAGAGTACATTTCATTTCATATTACATATAAAAAGCACAATTTTTCAAGTTGCTGGTTTTATATAAAGTATTTTTACAACAATTGTGTCTTCATACATGTATTTAGGGTAATCATGGATAACTCAGTCTGCCATTATTCCTATCCCCTTGCCCCCTCCCCTCTCTTTGTTCTATTTAAAGCTCTTTCATTCCTCTCATTCCCACTCTCTTGCCTTTATAAGTTAGTATCTTCATATCAAAGAGATCATTCGACCTTTGTTTTTTTGGGGATTGGCTAACTTTACTTAGCATTATTTTCTCCAACTCCATCTATTTACCTGCAAATTCCATGATTTTATTCTCTTTTAGTGCGGAGTAGTGTTCCATTGTGTATATATACCAAAGTTTCCCTACCCATTCATCTGCTGATGGGGCATTGGGGTTGGTTCCACAATCTAGCCATTGTGAATTGGCACCAGCAATTCTAAAAGTGATACAGCCCTGAAGGGCAGAAGCACACCTGCCACAGCAGTAGCTACACTAGCTGAGACTGACAAGTGCCTTTATGCATGTTTGTGAAAATGACATTCAAAGTCAGATTAATCCCTGAGGTGAAGGACATAATTTTAGTCCACAAATTGGAGGCAAATGTGAAGTGACGAGCAGTTTCTCAGAAATAAATGATGTGCTGAAAAATAAACTAGTAAACCTGATCATAGGATGGATGACTAATCATTTGTAGAAATCACTCAAGAGATTATTTATGAATAATAGTAGAGGAAATTTTTTTAAAAAAATCACTCCTGTCACAGGGACTAGTGTGTGGACTCAGGAAAGCCTGATTGTACCACACAAATGATGCATGATCTAAGAGTTTTCAGGTGCACAGACTGATGTTGGACAAAATACATGCCTTTGGCTCTCTCTCCATTCCTTATGTGATGTACTGGACCCCTTTCCTCCACCACACTCTTCTGTTCAGCCTCACCTTGAGCTCAGAGCAACAGACTCAGCTGTCTAAGGACCTCTGAAACCTTATCCTAGCTCAGGGATCCCTCATCTATCAAGACAAAGCATACATTCATTTCCATGTGATTCACACAAGGCTGTTGGCTGTTTGCTAACTGGAACAATCTCTACCTGAACTCAGCACTGTGCACCCTCACTTGCAAGATGAAAAAAGACGAGAAATTGTTCCGTCTCCAAGAATGCAACAAGATGTTGTTCCTTAGGACCGAATTATACTAAAAGATGAAAAACAGACTTTTTTTTTTCAGTGCTAGAATGGAGAAGTTTTAGATTAGAATGGGCTAAGGAAAATCCACTGGTTAGTTTTGAGGTTAAGATTGGTCCTGGTACACTTAGGATCCACAGTAACTTGCATGCTAACAGGAATAAAGGCTGTGACAGTCGAAACAGAGGGACTGCAATTGGGATTGTGTAGGCATCACTACACTTGTGTTGAGCCATGTCTTCTCTTGCCATAACAAATGACCAGTGTTGAAAGTCCTACCTGAACTAATTAGAACAGAGAAAAAAAAAAAAAAGAATGTCCTACTGTATATGTGTTTATAGGGAGTAAGTGGATGTTGAACTGAACTTAATTTGATTTAAACAGAGACATGATATTTCCTGCACATGTATTTTAAAAGAATCTTATCCAGTGCTTACAAATAATAGGTTCACAAATAATAAAAAGTAGAAAAGAAAAAGATGATCATGTTATTTTAAGTCCTTTTAATTCATTTTTTGGTACCAGGGATTGAACCCACCGAGCCACATCTCCCACCCTTTTAGTTTATTATTATTTTATTTAGAGACAGGTTCTTGCTAAATTGCTTAGGGCCTCACTAAGTTGTTGAGGTTGGCTTCGAACTTGCAATCCTCCTGCCTCAGCCTCACAAACCACTGGGATTACAGGTGTGCATCATTGCGCCTGGCTATGTTAAGTCTTTGATGAAGTAAAATAAGTAAAAAACCATTCCAATTTTTTGAAAAAAAATTAAGCTGCAAATGAATTTCTTATGATGAATTTGTTTCAGGTGAGGAAGGAGAGGTTTCCACTCTGGAAAACAGTATAGAGATTTCTCAGAAAACTTGAAATGGAACCACCATTTGACCCAGTTATCCTACTCTTTGGTATATACCCAAAAGACTTAAAATCAGCATACTACAGTGTTGCAGCCACATCAATGTTTATAGCAGCTTAATTCATAATAGCCAAGCTATGGAACTAGGTACCCTTCAACAGAAGAATGTATAAAGAAAACGCGGTATGTATACACAATGGAATATTACTCAGCCATAAATAAGAATGAAATTATGGAATTTGCTGGTAAATGGATGGAACTGAAGACTATCACGCTATGTGAAATAAGCCAGTCCCAAAAAACCAAAGGTTGAATGTTCTCTCTGGTATGTGTATGCTAACACACAATGGGGGTGGGGAGGAAAGAATAAAAGTTCATTGAATTAGACAAAGAGTAAATGAAGGAGCCTGGTGAGGTGGCATACGCCTGTAATCCTGGTGGCTTGGGAGGCTGAGACAGGAGGATCACGAGTTCAAAGCCAGCCTCAGCAATGGCAAGGCACTAAGCAACTCAGTGAAACCCTGTCTCTAAATAAAATACAGCTGGGGATATAGCTCAGTTGGTAGAGTGCCTGCCTTGCATGCACAAGACCCTGGGTTTAATCCCCAGCACCAAACACACACAAAAATTAAATAATATACAAAAAATAGGGCCGGGGATATGGCTCAGTGATCGGGTGCCCCTGGGTTTAATCCCCAGTCCTCTCCACCCCAAAAAAAAAGGGAATGAAGGGAAGGGAGGAGGGATGGGAATAGGAAAGACAGTAGAATGAATCAGACATAACTTTCCTGTGTTCATATATGAATACATGACCAGTGAAACTCCACATCATGTACAACCACAAGAATGGGATCCTAATTAGAATAAGTTATATTCGATGTATGTATAATATGTGAAAATACACTCTGCTATCATATATATCTAAAAAAACAAATTTTTTTAAAAAAGAAAGAGATGTTTGGAGATATTATTTATGTTTTCAAGTGTAAAAGTCCATGTGAGTGCCACTGTGTAACTTCACAGCTGAGCTACCTGAACTATCAGGCAGGAGAGGTGATCACCCCATGGTAGAAATAGTATTCCAATCTACTATTTCTATAATCTACTATGCAGACTGATGCTTTTTACATAGGACTTTAGTTTTTATTGTTGACTATTACAAAAGAACAAAAAGAGTGGTCCAGACATGGGTTATATTTTTATTTAAGGCCAGGCATTAGCTAGGTTGAAAAGGAACTTAGAACTAGATCAAAGAAATGTGACCTGAGACTTGACCAGGTCATTCCCACATCCATTTCTTTCCTGCCCTTTTCTACATCTTGGATGGTTCTTGCCCATTTTCTTTAAAAAAAAAAAAAAAAAAAAATCCTTACATTTAGTTCTTGCGTTTTAGTCACCAATGTACTTTTTATAATTTGGAAGTGTTAAAATTTTTCCAGGCTGCAGTCTTCATCTTAGGTTTATAACTAAGCCTAGTTTATTATGGACTCCGAGTCCCAGGCAAACAGGTAAATATTTTAAACATGCCTTGCAGAAACTGAAGAAAGACAAAAGGAAAAGAAGCTTCTGCATTCATTTTCAACTTTTCTAGGTTCTTATATTTATGGCAAATCTTAAAATTCCTAAAGTAGCATAGAATTAGATTTAAAAAAAATTAGAAAAATCTTTTCTTTTAAACAATCTAGGTATTTATTGTGTCTAAAATTAAGGTAATTATGGATTAATTAGGTTACTCTACCAATTGACTATTGCTTTCCAATTGTCTGGTTTACTCTATATTTCTTTGTCTTTGTATTCGTGCCTCTTAGTGAATCAATTATTATTAATCTTTTGTCCCCCACTTATTAGATTATTGTCTATATATTCCTTCTTTTGTGGCAGTGCTGGGCTATATGTGTATGTGTATGTGTGTATTCTTTTACTATTCATTTAATGATTACAATGTGCACCCTTGGTTTATTAAAATCTAAGGTAAATAAGTACCATCATTCCTTTTTTGGGGGAGGGGGGTACCAGGGATTGAACTCAGGGCACTTGACCACTGAACCACATCCCCAGCCCTATTTTTTTTTTTTTTGCATTTTATTTAGAGACAGGGTTTCACTGAGTTGCTTAGTGCCTCGCTTTTTGGTGAGGCTGGCTTTGAACTCAGGATCCTCTTCTATCAGCCTCCTCAGCCACTGGGATTATAGGCTTGCGCCACGGGACCCGGCTAAGTACCTTCATTCCTTCAATCTGTAACATCAAAGGCCTCTAGAAAAATTCAACTCCATTTACTCCTCACCTTCCCATGTCTATCAATTGTTTTTGACATTGATAGGTGTTTAAATTCTCTCTATTTATCTCTTTCTTTCTTTATTCATATATTTATTTTGCCAAACTTATTTGGATATACCTATTTTTTTTTACTCTTTTGAGAGAGATTCTTGGTATGTTTCACTGACCTTGAACTGCTGGGCTCAAGTGATCCTCCTGCCTCAGCCTCCTGAGTAACTGGGACTATGAGTACACAATTAGCTTTATTTGCCTTCTGCTTGAAAACCCTTTAGGGTTTCCTTTGGTATTTGTCTAAGAATTACTTTTTTAACATCTTTTTTATTTTTTGGTGCTGGGTATTTAACCCAGGGGTGGTCTATCATTGAACTACATCCCCAGTCCTTTTTATTTTTTATTTGAGACAGGGTCTCGCCAAGTTGCTTAGGGCCTCACCAAGTTGCTGGGGCTGGTCTTGAATTATAACCCTCCTGCCTCAGCCTCCCAATTTGCTGGGATTACAGGTGTGCACCAACACAAACAGCTAAACATTATCTTTTGGAAAATATTTTTTTCTGGGTAAACACATCTAAATTGACAGGTTCTTTATAGCACTTTGAAGTTGTTATTCATTCCATTGCCTTCTGGTCTTGTTTCCACTGAAGATTCAGCCATGATTTATTTTATCTTTGATATTTAAGTGTTTCCCATGATGTGCTTAGGAGTGGTTTTCTTCGTATTTATCTTCCTTGTGGTTCACAGATATTCTTTTTTATTTTTGTTTTTTAAGCTGTAGATGAACACAAGATTTTTTTTTTTTTTTTTAATGTGGTGCCAAGGAACAAAACCAGTGCCTCATACATACATGCTAGGAAAGCACTCTACTACTGAGCGACAACCCCAGCCCCACACAGAAATTCTTGAAACTGTAGGTTCATATTTTTCATTAGTTTTTGAAGTTTTTCATTGTTTATATTTTCAAATATGGTAACTGACTGTTCCATCCTCTCCTTTTCTTTGACACCATTTACTCATTTTAGTTTTTTTTTTTTTTTTTGGGGGGGGGGTACCAGGGATTAAACTCAGGGGAACTTAACCACTGAGCCACACCCCCAGCCCTTTTTTGTGTTTTATTTAGAGACAGGGCCTCACTGAGTTGCTGAAGCTGACTTTGAATTCGCAACTCTCCTGTCTCAGCCTCCATGTTAGATCTTTTCACTATACTATATAAAGCTCTCGGGTCTGTTCTGATTTTTTATTTCTATGTCTTTTCAGTATATGATATGAGTATTTTTTCTGACTTGTGTCAATTAAAAATTGAATTTTTATTTTTTAATTTCTGCTTTTAAAGTTCTGGAATTTATTTATTTATTTATTTATTTGGTACTGGGGATTGAACTCAGGGGCACTTGACCACTGGGCCACATCCCCAGCCCTTTTTGTATTTTATTTAGAGACTGAGTTGCTAAGTACCTCGCTATTGCTGAGGCTGGCTTTGAACTCATGATCCTCCTGCCTCAGCATCCCAAGTGCTAGGATTACAGGCATGTGCCACCGCTGGAATTTTATTTTTTAACCACAGTTTTCTGTCAAAATTCTTTGTTGTCTTTTTTTTTTTTTTATATTTATTTATTTACTTTAGTTGTACGCAATGCAATGCATTTATGTTTACGTGGTGCTGAGGATCGAACCCGGGCTGCGCACATGTGAGGCGAGCGCTCTGCCACTGAGCCACAACCCCAGCCCCTCTTTGTTGTCTTTTAGTTCTTCCAACACATTAAGTAGAGCTGTTTTAGGTTATTATTATTATTATTATTTTTTGGTACCAGGGATTGAACTCATCAGGGGCACTCGACCATTGGGCCACATCCCCAGCCCTTTTTAAAAAAATAATTTTATTAGAGACAGGGTCTTACTGAGTTGCTAAGTGCCTCACCATTGCTGAGGCTGGCTTTGAACTCGTGATCCTCCTGCCTCAGCCTCCCAAGTGCTGGGATTACAGGCATGCGCACCCGGCTTAAGTGGAGCTGTTTTAAATCCTGTGATTTCTCCTTTATCTAGAGTACCTATAGGACTATTTCTACTATTTGTTTTTTCTCTCTTATGGCACATGGTTTTGCCTCTTTGTATGCTTAGTATTTTTTTAAACATTGTATACCCCCCAAAATGTGAATAGCTCTGAATGTTGTATTTTTCCAGAAAGAGTAATTGTTTGCTTCTGGCATATGGCTAAGCTAGGAGGAGCATTCACAATACCAAATCATCTTAGTTCAATCAGAGATAGAGATGATTTGCAGCACTCTGATAGAGCCTACTTCCAATTCAGCTTTACTCCCTGTGTGTTAACACTTTAGCATTCCACCCCAAAGCCCAGGGACTTAGAAGGGCCCATCCTCCTTTGTGGATCTGACTTCTATTATTGTATTTCCTCCCCCTCAGTCTGGTGGAAGCTCTGCTCAGGATCTGTGCTATTGGAATCAGCAAACAGCTCTGGGGAAAAGTGGCTGCAAATACTT
The DNA here is from genome assembly GCA_025594165.1 of Tamias sibiricus. Lineage (NCBI taxonomy): Eukaryota > Metazoa > Chordata > Mammalia > Rodentia > Sciuridae > Tamias > Tamias sibiricus. Next base: position 64,401,066 of record CM046669.1, on the reverse strand, counting down.
GAGTCACCTTTCTAGGTTCTGTGTCTCTCAGGTCTTACGCATGCAGTTTTTCTCCCAGTCTTATTATAGCTTTTTTTTTTTTTTTTTTTTTTTTTTTTTTTTTTGGTACCAGGGATTGAACTATTGAACTCAGGGGCATGCAACCACTGGGTCACATCCCCAGCCCTTTTTTTGTATTTTATTTAGAGACGGGGTCTCACTAAGTTGCTAAGTGCCTCGCCATTGCTGAGGCTGGCTTTGAACTCGCAATCCTCCTGCCTCGGCCTCCCAAAGTGCTGGGACTACAGGCATGTGCCACCATGCCCGGCTCTTATTATAGCTCTTCCGTGTCCAAAAAAATGTCATATTAAACCCTACCACTTCCCAGCTTTTAGTTGTCTTCTTTGAATGAATATACGCCATTTGCTGGACATACTTCAACATTGTAAGAAGAAAAACGTTACATTATTTTTTTGGTACTGAGGATTGAATCCAGGGGTGCTCAACCACTGAACACCAGGGATTAAACTCAGGGGTGCTTACCCACTGAACAACATCCCCAGCCCTTTTTGTGTTTTATTTAGAGATAGGGTATCACTGAGTTGCTAAGTGCCTCACTAAGTTGCTGAGGCTGGCTTTGCACTCATGATCCTCCTGCCTCAGCCTCTGGAGCTGCTGGGATTACAAAGCATTACATTTTTTAACATAGCATTCTCTTCCTTCTCCTCCCTCCACCAACACGTGCCACCACCCCCTCCCCACCCTGCACTCTCTCTTTCCCTCTCTCTCCTTCCTAAAATTTGAGGTCCCTGAAAGGAGAGGCTATCTCATTCATCATGTGCACTCAACTCAGCAAGAACTTGAAATATAGCATATTACTATTAACTATTTGCTGAATAAATAAATAAATAAGCGTGGTTTCTGCTTGGGGTTGACAGTAATAAAGGTTAATTTTCCACCTTTTGCCAGAAATTGAAAACAAGGTCAATCATTATATCCCATTGACAGGGCGAGGGGAGCTGTCCACCTAGGTGCAATCCACTAGTTAACTAGTTAAGCCATAACTGTGGTCCTGCTCACCTGGAGGTCAGTTTAGCCTAGAAGAAGTTTGTCAACTGTATACAAACCTATTTGCCTGAGTTTATCTGTCAGCCTCTTGGCAGTGTTAGGGTTTCTCTAAAGCAACAAACAAAAGTTTTCAATTGAGGAGGAGTATTACTGTTGCACGATGTTAGTAAAAAGCATACAATTTTAGTTATTTTATTGATTTTACATTCCCAACATAAAAAAAATATTTCCCAACATAAAAGTTGCTCCATTGCCTGCAGTCTAGATGGACTGCTCACACTACCTAACCTTAACCCTCCATAAGCCCATGCTCTTGACAGAGGTTTTGGAAGAGGGGTGTGTCTGTTTAGTGAGTGGACCAGTTGGCTCCGAAGCACTTCATTCCCTTGGGGTCCTGGCAAAAACATTTACCTGATGTGGATTGTGTTTACACTCCTACTGATAAAATTGGTGGCAGGCAAACGTTCAAAAGTTACTTGCTCAAACTTAAATGACACATTAAATGACCTGGATCTTTGATTTGTTTTCTGTACTAGACCATAAGCTCCCTTGAGGACCAGGACCATATCTCATTCATTATTGTCTGTTTCACAGCAATGATTCCAGTATTGTAGGAATGAGTGCTTAATAAATGTTAAACTGTGTGGTTTTCCCCTGTTTTATTTCATACATATGCCATGATAATATTTGTTGTATTCTTATCCCTTAAAACCAGCCCAGCATATATGAAAGTGAAAATCATTTTTAAAGAATAAATGATGTCTTCTAAGGAATTGAGAAGACACCTCTCAGAAGAAGATACACGATTGATCAACAAATACATGAAAAAATGTTCAACATCGCTGGCAATTAGAGAAATGCAAATCAAAACTACTCTAAGATTTCACTTCACTCCAGTCAGAATGGCAGCCATCAAGAACACAAGCAACAATAAATGTTGGAGAGGATGTGGGGAAAAAGGCACACTCATACATTGCTGGTGGGACTGCAAAATGGTGCAACCGTTATGGAAAGCAGTATGGAGATTTCTTGGAAACTGGGAATGGAACCATCCTATGACCCAGCCATCCCACTCCTGGGTCTATTCCCAAAGGACTTAAAAACAGCATATTACAGTGACACAGCTATCTCAATGTTTGTAGCTGCGCAATTCACAATAGCTAGGTTGTGGAACCAACCTAGATGTCCCTCAGTAAATGAGTGGATTAAGAAAATGTGGTATATACGCACAATGGAATTTTACTCAGCAATAAAAGAAAATAAATTAATGGCATTTGCAGGTAAATGGATGAAGTTGGAAGACATAATGCAAGTGAAGTTAGTCAGTCTCAAAAATCCAAGTACCAAATGTTCTCTCTTATATAAGGAGGCTATTTCAAAGTATTGTTGGATGGGGGTACATAGGAGGATTAGAGGAACACTAGAATGGTCAAGGGAAGGGAGGGCAAGGGAGGGAGCAAGAGGGGAGGGAGGGGGAGAAAAGAAAAAAAAAAAGGTGGTTGAATGAGACGGATATCATTTTCCTTAATGCATGATTGAAGACCTGAATTGTATGAATATACTTTGTATACAAACAGTTGTACGTAAAAAGATACTAAATATATGCACTATGAGTTGTACATATTAAAAAAAAAGAATAAATGATGTCTTATTAAAGGTTCTTTAGCCTCCTGAAATATAGTTTTAAAGAGAAACTGGTAACATGAAAAAAATAACACATTATTTATTTAAAAGAGGTTAACCTGTATTAGTTAAAGAAGAGGAAGCTTTTATTTCATGAAGTTAAAAAGATAAAAGATTAGTGAGCAGTACATGGAAATTCATAAAAGTCATAGACAAACCAAAGCTCAGCTGAGAACACTCTTCTATTTACTTATGTTCTTATTTATATGTTGTTTTACATATTGATAGGCACTGAACTTTACCTAAATAGATATTTGGAACTTGGGGCCACATTAAAGAAAGTTATTGGAATCCCTTACACTCATGATTATTTTTGCCCTTGCCTGATTAAGTCAGCTGGTTGACATCTCTTAGTACAACTTGAGTGTGGCTTTTTAATTTTTAAGGTACTAACACACCAAAGTTTAGCATGACCTATTTTGGTTTCATTTATCATTCTTCTTTAGAAAATCATTCTGATTCTAGGATTTTTATATTTTAATCATTCTTAAACATTCTTTACCTTTTGTCCTCATGAATTTGTCCTCACTTTAAATGAGAAGCATACTGATGAGTTTGTTTTATTATTAACACTGCCCACTAATATTTTGGATTCTTTACTATTTCAGAAATGCCAATAAGATTATAGTTCTCAGCATTAGGCTGGGTGAGATCATGTGACTAGTTCTATCATTCTCTTATGAGCAAAAGTGACAGATGTTACTTCCTGGTTAGAGAATTTAATTGCTTTTGCAAAAATCCTCCAGTAATCTCCTCTTCCTCTGGCATGGAGACCAGAAACGTTTGCTCTGCAACTTGGGTCCCAGAGTGACCATGATGAACAGAGCACCCCTATTGACATGTGGTGAATATGTAGTATGAGGAAAGAAAAAATAAAAAAAAAAAGAGAAAGGAAAAAAAATGGTTTTAACCATTAAGATTTGGGGATTGTTTATTGCTGTCTGTATCAGGATTCCACTGAGAAATAGAGCTAGTATACACATGTACACATACACAGAGATTGACTTATTGGAAGGTATTGGCTTATGTGGTTTTGGGACCTGTCAGGAAGCTATGAAATCTGTAGGGCAACCCATCAGGATGTGTAGGCTGGAATGCTCAGGAAGACTCCATTCTGCTGTTAAGGCCTTAATTAGGTCAGGCCTACACAGATCATTGAGTATAATCTTCCTTCCTTAAAAAAAAAAAAAAAAAAAAAAAAAAAAAAAAAAAACCAAAACCTGATTATAGACTTTAATGACATCTACAAAATGCATTCACAGAAACACCTAGGTTAACACGTCTTTGAATAACTGGGCACCATAGCTTAGCCAAATCGACACATGCCACCAACCGTCACAGTATGTCATAACATAATTAGGCTTCCCTAATTACATGAACACAGTAGCAATTCAGCAATGTTTCACTGTCAGCAGACCTTAGACTCCTTAAATAGTCTATCTCAAGCATCCTTTTAATGTAATAACTACAAAGGAACAGAGTGATAAACTACAAAATATGGAATTTTTGTTTCAACCCATAAATTAAATGACAGTTTATGGCATTCCTTTCACTTTTGAACGACTGCCCATGATGGGTCACATGTGAAACGGAACACATAACTAAAGACCCTCTTCCAATATCTTTCTAATGTCTACCCAAATTGACTTGGGAGCAGAGCCAACTTTCACCCCACTAACACTTTTTCCCATCTGAAAGATCCATCTTTCTTTGTTAGAACTCTTAGGAGTATTTTCAATCTGTTTTCTGCAAATCCCTGTAAACTACTCATTTATACCAAATAGCACGTCATTAACAATTTTTGCATTTATTAAGTCAATCATTAGAATATATATTTAAAAACACGCACTAAATTTATAACACATCTGCCTCTACTTAACTCAGTGTGTGTCCTATGCTTCGTTTTTCTCATGTAGAAAAAGAATGGGTCTGGGCTTTGAGACTTCTAATTTCTGTTTCATCTCTAACAGCCTCTGTGTCTATCATGTAGTCATCTCCAAAGTGTGTGTGTGTGTGTGTGTGTGTGTGTGTGTGCACATATGTGTGTTTTCTATGCTCGATGCTACCAATTCATCTTTATGAGTCTAGGTTACTGTTGATTTGATATTTAACATTTATGTAGTATACCTACATGGTTTACCATCATGAGACACTCATGTTTAGGTGAGAATCTTTGTTTAACCAAAACAGGATATGCTATATGTTTCTTTTCCCTTCCTCGTTTACTTGTCAAGCTGCTTAGACATGAGGACAACTTCATTAAGTTGTTCATTAGGCAATTCCAGATTGTGAAGAACAAACACAGTCACGTGGTCTCAGTTAATGTGAGTTTATTTATGTCAATACATAAGAAAGTAAGGAAGATAAGAAAGCAACCCAGTAACTATAAAGTCCACACTCGTTCAGTTTAATCATTTCCCTAGGAACCCAAGAACAGAACTCTAGCTGTCTTGATGGCAGAAGTTATTGTCATTCCTGTTCTAAGGTGGCACCATCATGGTGATTGCACCATTTTGCTGCTCTTACTGCTTGTTTTCTATCTCTCATATTCAGACTTTGATGGATTAGGCCAGGTATCTCTCAAGACATCCTTTCCTTAGGCCAGCATGTGGCCTGTAAATGAGTCACTCTGAACAATGTACTGAACCTTGGTACAAATGGTGTGGCCAGCATGGAGAGCTTTCATGACAGAAAACACGATTTGCTTATATAGGAACTATGGAACTGGTCTTTCCAGGACATTAGGAAAATTATAGAGCCACCCATGAAATATAGATAATAACATAAAGCTTTATTGCTAGGGACAAAACAGCTTTTGTTGCTTAATGAAACACAGGGTTTTCAAAGTTCTCTGTCAATACTATAACTTTTCTGAAACTATGGTGCTGCCTTTCTTTTATTGCATTTTTTTTGATTGTTGCCTTTTATAACATGCACTTTCTAAAGAGGTAGACAATCCCCACTTTTCAATAAAAGCAAGTGAAATTGTAGATGAAGCTCTGATTCACATGAATATTGTTGGATCATATTTTCTGAGTTGTCTTTAAAAATTTTTCACCCATCATTTATATTTGTAGGTTACAGACAATTTCAACATTTTTAATCCTGGAAATTGAGGTCATATTCCCAAGATTGGTTATGCACCTAAACAAGAACACTCTAAAATAAAAACTGGGCATGTCTTTTTTTTTTTTTTTTTTTTTTTTAATCTTAAAAGGAGCTCAGAAAGTCTCAATTATTTCCTCAGAATTTTCCACCCATGGAAAATAGTAGAGTCCATAAAAGAATTCATTTTTCAACATGTGTGAAGCCAAAAGAATGGGCTTAAGAGCCAGATATCCATTTTACAAAAAGGGAACTACGCCTTATTAATTTTCTGTTGTATGAAATAAAAATAAATCACAAATAATCTTCACCTTTACTACCGTTGAATTGGACTCCTTACACAAGGTTGTCTCATAAAACTATTATCCCAGTTTAAAGAACAAACAAACATAAAATTTGTGGTCTCAGAAACTACCAATGAAATTAAATAATTTGTATTGACTACTACAGATTCAGAAAGTCTACTTTATTAAGATTTTGCTAAACTTTCAAATGACAACTTAAAAAAATGCTTCTTCAGATTTTGTTTTTGGTCTTTGATTCAGAGATTAAGTTTTTTCTTCAAATCCAAATTACTTTAGCAAATCAACTAAGTTTTATCCCATGTGGGTCTGTGAAAGGTACTATGCATTAAGCATTCCAAATTGTTTGACTGGAGTATGCCTTTAACTTCTAAGTAGCCAGATTGGAAGGGAATTTGTGCATTTGGAGGAGTTAGTTTAAATGTTTTTCAAGGTGAGGTCTAAACCTCAGGTTCAAAATGGGTTTGTTGGGGTCTAGGGGCACAGCTCAGTGGTAGAGTGTTTGCCTAGCATGAGTGAGGCCCAGGGAAAAAACCAAAACACAGTGGATTTGCTATGAAGACACAGGTATATTTGATTATGGATTTAGGTATAGATGGAAGAGAGTGATGGATAAGTCTGTGAAGCAGCAGAACTGGCTGCAGTGAGCGCCTTTTCTGTTAGCTGGACCAGAGTACAGAGCATGGTCTCTACAATTGTTTCTTCACTAAAACATGATCATTTATTTACCCCAAATCAACACAGACTGGGAACAAACCTTTCTTTCTTAAAGAGATAGGAGTAGTGTTACAAAGATGCCTTGTGGGTGAATATACAAAACAGTGGGCCCTTAGCCTACTGGATTAATTGCATTTACCTTATTTGTCACTTATAATAGTAGTAGAAGCTGGTTCATTTCTGAGATCAAACTGAGAAAAAAATGCCCCCATCTGACAGTGTGAAAAAGCCATATAAAATTTACTTCTGATAAAAGATGAGCATTTGGTAAAGATTTCAAAATTTTAATGATTCTCCCCCACCCCTGCCAATTCAGCTCTTCATCACAACAATTTATTTAGGGATCTGAAGGTTAATAATGTAGATATGCCTGGGTTCAAGTCTGTACTATTTACAGAAAGGTACATTAAAAATTCAAGATATCCTTGTAACAGAAATGGAAGTTTAGCAGTCAAACAGAGTGAAAGAAAATGCATAACTTATTATACTTTGCATTCCTTTTTGTTACATTGTCAAAAAAGATCTAAGAAATCAGTGAATTTTTAGAACTCTGTAACTACAAGACTGCTAATGGGTCAAAATATGAAAATTCAGTTTTTATAATTTTAAGAAACTTCTGAAGAATACCTATCTAGTCACCACAAAAAGCAATGTCTTCATAATTCTGCCAAAGATAGATAGGAATTTTCTCAAATGGGAAAGGTAGATTGTGAAATGGGGTTGACTTCAGGCCTATTACAAAACCTCTATCAACTTAAGTCAATAAGGTAAAAAAAAATGGTAAGCAGGTATTTGGTTAACAATAAATAAAAGGAAAAGATGCTAATTCACAGCAAATGGAAAATGGTGAATATAGATTCATTCATCCAATCTACCTTAGACCAAATGGAAGTTATATTCATTTCTCCTTTAAAAGGTTTATAATAAAATGCACCAGTTCATTGGGAATAAGTACAGGAAAAAAAATAGAATTGAACATCTGTGCACAATATATGGAGCTGTTTATAAGGGACTGCATTTGAATAACCAATGGCAAAGTATCTTTCATTATAGGAGATGTCTGTTCTATTGCAAGTAAAGGCAGCTTTTTACATTCCCTAAGCATTAAAAATAATGGAATGAATTCTGGACGCAAGAATGCATACAAATGATCATGCATATGGAAAAAATGGCATAGTCTAGGACAGAATTCCTGAGACAGACGGACCCTAGATCTGATCCTATTGAGAAATTCTTATAGCCTATTTTTTTTTTTTTTCCCCTGGAATTTAGTTCAATAGAAGTTTCTACAAACAAACAAAAATCTCCGAACAAATCTAAGTCACTTGAGAATAACTGCAGGCTGATGGGAAATGAGCTGCTCAGTCCCAGGTTCATTGAGGCACTTGAATAAACCAGTAACTGCATTAATAAAACATGTTTTTCAAAGGGTAAGATCAACCAGAAATGTGATCTGAAACATCTTTACTAAGAGCCAAACCACAGCACAGATTCAGGGGAAACTTGATGCCCAGAGCTACACAAATGCTTAGGTTTCCCACAGACTTTTTGTTTCTCTCACTGAGCCTGCTTTGACTTTCTGTAGACACTAGTTTTCATTCCAGGTTCCTCAGGACCTTGGAAGTCTATGAAACATGTCTTTACAAGTTTCCTTAAAGACACGTGGGGACATTTTCAGCATGTCTTCACTTTGGTCTTTTTCGGGTATCCAGAGTGTGGTGTTTACAGAGCCTAGATACAATCTCAGAATGTTCCATTTCCTCTCTCATGGAGTGATAAGCTGTGATTCAATTATTTGATATGAGAGTGGCCAGTGACAATGCACTGGACATTTGAGAGTGAATAATGTCAATGATTTGACTTGGGGATGATAAAAGTTATGTGGCTTGGGAAAAAAGCAGGCTGCCTGAAAACTGCTGATGCTCACGTGCAAGTTTTCAACCTGTAGTCCCATCAGAAGGCCTTATTGTACTCCAGAGTATACAGAAATGTTCTTGTGTAGTGGTTAATTGTTCTTTGAAATCAATGCTTGAGAGTAAATAAGGCACTAGGTTCATATTAGCAAAAGAGAAATCTAAAATAGAGTCTCAAATTCTGTTTGGTTCCCCACTTGGAAAATAATTCCAAGAATGTTTATGGAGGAAAAAATAAAAGATGATGTGATCTGAAATACCCTCCTTATAATCTTATAATTTCTGGCATGGACATTCACCAGATTTTTTATTTGTGTGTGTGTGTGTGTTTTTTTTTTCTTCTTGAGAAACATTTCTTGGGATGTTTGAGAATGAGAGGAAAGCAAGTTAGTAATCTATGTAGCACAGAAAAAGTCTAAAAGAGGGAAAGGTTATATCTAGAGGGTAGATTAAACAATGAAAGAGAAAGTTCTGCAGAATAGAATGCTTTCTGCAGAGACATGAACTCATCTATGACACTCTGCACAGGGGCTATTTTCCTGGATGCTACAGAAGGTCACTGTTGTCTCATGGGGTCTCTGTGCTGCTGCTGCCCTGACCACCCTGATGAGGTGAGTTGCTGTGTCAAGAAGAGCTCCGCTGCTGGTGGCACAAGGCAGAGGATGCTGGGATACAGCTCCTGGCACTGCCATTTTGATGGGGCTCAGAGGAAATGGCAATGATGGTTATTTTATAGAAGATGACATTCTCTTTTTCTGCCACATGCACACAAAAGACAATGGCAGTGAGGGGGGCCCATGACACTAAGCCTATCCTTGTGCAGTGACTGTGGAGAAATACCCAGGAAACACTTTGGGAACCAGCAAGCAAGTAGCTATATTTTTCCCTTTGGATTTCTTTTTCAAACTCAACCAGGTTGCTTTTGTTTGTCCAAGGATACACTTGGTAGATTTGTTTCTCTCCACCTCTACTCTCTGCTTTCTTTCTTTTTAAAACAATCACCAAAGCCACCTTTACTTGGATGACTGGCAGAATAACTTCCAACTTAAGGATTGGGGATATGCTAAATATTTTTATAGAGTCTTATGGGCTGGCCATTATTGATGAATAATTTAATTTAGAATACCACAATCAATCATAAAAACACGTTACCCCTAAAATCACAGTTCCCTTCTAGTTCTCTTGACTGGTAAAATATCCAGTGAAGCAGTACTTGGAAACATTAAGAAAGGAAAGTAACGTGATCACCAGATAACCAAAGCAGCCATTCTACATTAAGTGAATCCATTAGAAAAGATTCATAGGTTTCCCCATCAGTCTTTTTGGCATATTTAAAATCAAGTGTCTAGAAATGAGAAAGAATAAGTGAAATTGCTTGTCCTGGCTCTGAAAACACATGTATTATATGCTGGTCCTAAATAACAATCCCTAGCTCAACGTCTAGTTTTAGGTTGATACTATTTGTGCCAAAGTGACCAGAGAAAAACGTTCCGTCAAGATATTAACAATCCAGATCTTCACCAGGGCTTTTATGCTGCTGCGTTCTTGTCATCCACATTTATGACTGGAAGTGGTGGATTTCTTTTTCCTTCTGGGTTCTCAGGGAGGACCTGTTACTGATTCTACCACAAAGATTATTTCAAGAAAAAGATTATAGATTATAATGCTTAGCATTTATATAGGTTCTTTTGATTTCAAAACAAGTTATAAATATCTCCTACCATGACAACATTCTTGCGAGGTAGGTGAGTATCACTGTCTCCACATCAGCAATAAAAAATCAGAGGCCAGGGAGGAAGGACTCTGTTCTGAGCCATGGAGTCAGGAGCCACACTGGGCGTGGGCATCCTGGCCACCCACTCTGGGCTCTGAGAGACCATCCCTCTCTCTTGTGTAGCAACAGTCTCCATTAATACACGGTTATATATTGTATAGATATAAAACACTAACACACAATGACATTATAGAACAATAATCCAATATTTCTGTTTCTTAGTAAAATATGTTACGCACAGTATTTAAATTGCATTTCTCTGAAAAGCATTTGGTATATTAAATAGCAGAAGGTATATTAAATAGCTCTATAAACGTTTGCTGGCATACTCTTAACAGCATAATGATTCTAAAGAAATTAAAATCCACTGATGCAGAGAGACCTTTCCTTTATAATACCATAAACTAAACAAAAATGTTGAAAAACTACTTTGTTCTCAAAATGCAGACTTAATAGCTTACTGGATATTAGCAGGTGGCTATATCATTTTTTTTTCTGAGCATAAGAGAAAGGATACATATTGCTGACTGTGGTTTTAAAATAAGCAATTCGGTAGGGGAAAAGAATGCAGTTGAAAGGTGAAAATTAAAGACTGCTATTTCCATTTTGTATGCATTCTAAGGGAATCATACATTTTCAGAAGATGTTATCATACTTGGAATTAATGTTGAGGTGAATAGAGGGATGCTATGTAATAAGAACATTTTGTGAGAAGAGAAAGAAAATGATACTAAATAAAACCTACGGTATTAGAAGACAATGAACAAGGAGACAGGAAAAAGGTATTTTTCAGGGCTGTTGAAGGCTGGCATGAGATGGAATCTGTTCATGCTCAGATGACTGGATCGGGCTGGGAGATGGTTTTCAAGGATAAATACTTGGTTTTGATCAGTCTTTGCTCCTAGGTAAAATCTTCACCTTCCTCTCCAGATCAGCAGTGCTCAGAATGGTGTGAAAGCAAAGAGCTCACCTCATGCTAAGCTTCTTAAGAACTGATCAGGTGGGTTGGCAGGAAAAGCTCTAAAACCGGACAGGAACAGGAAACAGGAATCCAAGTCTTAAAATCCATATGCAAACATAAAAACTAACTTCTAAGCGAGAATGACATTCTTTGTCAGAAGTAACAAATACAAAAGTCTTAATTTTAGTATACATGGGGCTAAGATACTGTTAGCTAGAGAGTACATGTCGTTCAGAGAACATTTTTTATAAGTGTGCTTTTTTTCCCCCTAAAAAAAGACATATTAAATTGTTTTTCTCTCCTCAAGTCCTTTATGTATAAATATGAAATACGGAACTGTTCTGTCTGGTCACTCTGCTATACGCTCAAGGGCTCCTTTGCACTGGCATTGTATGTAGCAGTTTTGTCGGAGGGGCGTGACAGCTTGAACAGGCTTGAACAGTTCGGCTGTTTGGTTGGCTGTAAGGTTTTGGCGTAAGGTGAATACCAGTCCCTTTCAAATACATCTTTAAGTTGCTTTATGATGCTTCTGTTGTTCCGCACATCTGCCTGGTTGATAACAAGGCCTGTGCCAGCATTCTGGGTAAAATCATTCCCTACCCAATCAAAATTTCCTGCAAACAAACAAAGAAATAATGGTGAGGAGTTAGGATCCACTTGGGCATAGTCCCAATATAATGAAATACAGAGCAAATTCTATTTTTTTAAAATATATATTTATTTGTTTTAGTTGTACACAATGCCTTTATTTTTATGTGGTGCTGAGGATCGAACCTGGGCCACGCACATGCTAGGCGAGCACTCTACCACTGAGCCACAACCCCAGCCCCAGAGCAGATTCTGTTTTAAAAATTATAAAATAAATACCCAGGAATAATGACAGGGAACCTGAATTGTGTTGACAGCTCCAAAAAAAAAAAAAAAAAAAAAAAAAAAAATCCAAGAAGGCTTACATATGGCATATTAATATTTGCATATTATTTTGGCATTTTCTTCAGCTTTGCTCATCTTGAAACTCAAAACAAGGAATCTGCTGTTCCTTTTTGTAAATGTTATTTCTTATTGACATTCACAAGACACACTAAATACAGCAACATTTAAAATATATAGGAATACACTTAAAAATCCTGTGAATGATTACTACCTTCTCAAAGAGACAACATCTAATCCATATGTACAAGCATAATGCTGAAAAACATTTACATCAAAGAAAAAGCTGATGCTGGAGAAGTACTGGTTCCTGAGTACACAAATGCTCCCCAATTGGGATGTACATAATTTTCCGGGTCCAGTATTGGGCACTTTGGCCCAGGAATTCAGGCAAGTTGTTTTGAGAACAAGCTCCCATGTATAAGTGCCTGGTGTTAACCAGTGTATTCGTTTCCTAGGGCTGGCTTCACAGTGCACCATAAACTCAGTGGCTGAAACAACAAATTTCTTTTCTCAAAGTTCTGGAGACATAATCAATGTGCCAGCAAAATTGTTTCCTTCCATGGGCTGAGGGAAGGACCTGCTCCAGACCTCTTTTCTTGGCTTGTAGTTAGCCCTCAGCATATGAATTTTGAGGGAACTAAAGGCTGGAATCTACCCCAAGAAAGGGCAATAATCTCTTTGCCATTTATTTGCAAGGTGGAAGAAGATTAGAGGGCTGGACAACTCATAATGCCCATGTTGAGTCTCTTCTTTGGTATCAAATGCAGAACAAAGGTTCTCCTCAAGAGGGCACAACACCATTTTTCCCTTTACTCTTTTTTGTTTTTCATTCAATGAATATTAATTGAGTGCCCTTATGTGACATTAGTCTAACAGGTCCCACATTAGGAGCTACTAATATAAAGGTGAAAATGGCATCCCTGCCTTCAAGGAGTCCAGGAGGGAAAAACAATAATTATAATACAAAAAGTATGTAATATTAGGAGAGAAGAATGCACACAATGCCACCAGCACAAGACAGAAGGAGTTTCTAACTCTGGCTAGATGGGTCAAGAAAGGAGCATTCTATTGAGTAATGAGAGGTGCATTGAAATTTAGATGAGACAAGAGAAAGCCAGATCCCAAAGACAGGATGACATCTTGTGGACAGAGAAATGGTTAGGACATTGGAACATTAAGGAGGGAAACTAGGAATGAGGCCAGGATAGAAGGGAATCTAAGGGTGGAGGGGCTATCATTTATTAGGTGCCTACTATGAGCAAAGCACTGTACTTGGTATTTATGTACCTTATTTCACGACTGGTAAGGTTTACATTGACTTTACAAAGGAGGAGAGGGAGGCTAAAAGCGGGAAATAAATTTGCCCAATGTCCCATGAATAATCAGCTCTCTATGGTATGACAAACAAGAAGTATTTGCTCTAAAAAATATTGAGCCATGTCGAGACTCACAAAAATTAGTTTGTAAGTGACCACCATCCCCAGTGTGATCTAAGCTCATGGTTTTGTTCTCCTTTTTGGTTAAGAGCTAGTTTTATAAAGGGAACAGAGACTTTAAATGTCAAGACTGGTCTTCCATTCCCTCAGTAGCAATTCAGGTCTCACTGCAGAAACACTTGCTGAATAAACTGCTGAGCTCATGTGTCCTTGGATAACCTTGATCCAATGCCTGCAGCCATCTGTGGGGAGAGGCTGCTGGGAGAAGGTACAGAGCTGCCTCTTTACAATTTCATCCTTTGGTCCTTGCACTGCCCTATGGAGCCCCCAAACATACCAACTCCCTTTTTCATGTGGCACCCCTTGGAATGCGGGAAGATGGGTCCTTTTCTTTCATTTTACTCCTTAAATTGATGCTTCAAGGCCTAAGAATACCAAGTTCTTACATCAGATGTTATCAGTATAGACAAGGATCCTCTCTCTCTCTGTTTCCTTCCCCATCCCAACACATTACCTGCACCCCAATAAACACCATAATGATGCTCTCAGTGGCTTCATGGGTAGACATACTTTGGAAGAAATTTTCTGCTATAAATTAGAAAACTGTCCTATAAATATTTGGTCTGTGATACTGTGTTGGGGAGTCATTGTGAAGACCCTTTTTGCCAATGCTGTTCCTGACCAGGTGCTCTCTGACACACAGCCATGCTCAGAAGCTGTGTTTCCAATGCAAATTTTCAGTGCTGGGTGAATTCAGGTTTGCATGTCTACACTGGAGATTGGCAGCTACTGAGGTTGACAGTTACTCAGGGACCCATTGGCAGACACATCATCTATTCATCCCATAACAAAGCTCCTGTGGTCTTGCTCACCTTTCATGGACTTTTGGATAAGACACTAAAATCACATCTTTTTAAAAAAGTGTTTAAGTGCTAAGCACTCCACCAAGGGCAGTAAAACACAATCTCATTTCCTTATTTCCTTCAATATTTGTTGTCATTCTACGAGGAAGTAAACTAATTCCCTTATACCGATGAAGAAATTAAAGCACAGAAAGATCAAGTAAGTTGTTCAAGGCAAGAGTAAAAAATATCAGAGCTGAGATGTAAAGTGAAATCTAACTGCACAGCCCACATTTAACTTCTCTTTCACAGGTAACCTCGGATCCTAAAGGCATCCATCCATTGTACTTCAAATTGTGCACTTCACCCTGGACCACAGCCTCAGCCTAGGGTCAGGAGCATCACAGATACATTGATATTTCTGCTCCATTTATTTGCAGACTGTACTCTCTGAAGGAAACATAGAAATAACCTCTGGGGCAGTATGAGGAGGAGGAGAAGAGGAGGCAGAGAGGTGAAAAGATTTTCAAATTTCATTCTGTTAGTCTGGCTTTTCCCTTTAATATAATGGATAGAGCCAAGATCCAGCATCTTTAGTCATTCCCCAATGCTTTAATTAGGTTCTTCTCAGGAAGTACAGCCCTGGGAAGCTTTCACAGACCAGCAGAGAAATTCTTACACCACTGTGATTATGATTTTGACCTTCCCCTTCCTGGTGATTTGGCTAATGTTCAAAATCATATATACATTTCAGATTTTTAAAAATTGAGATGCATTTAGGATAATGATAAATGCATGATTGAAGATCTGAATGGTACTTATATACTTTGTATACAAGCAGTTGTATGTAAAAAGATACTATACTTGTGCATGATGAATAAGTAAATAAATAATAAAAAAATTAAAAAAAAAATTGAGATGCAGTTTTACCCATCTTTTTTTTTAGACTGCTGTTCAGCTTCCCAAAAGGCCCCAGTTACCAGAACAGAAATGTTGCCCTAAGGAACATGATGTTCAGGGTGCAAGAGGCGCACTTGGGAAGGTGGATGAGTACCCGACCAGTAACCTACCCGTCAGACCCCCAATAATTCAAACCATCTTCCAGACCAGTTTTCAGAGCTTGACTTAAATATACTCTGGAAAACTCAAATTAAAGAAATGACACGATTTGAGGATTCTATAAATCTTATGAAAACCTGATGGAGCTATAATTCCATGCAAGGCCCTGGTGTAGATTTTTCCTAATTCCTCCTCTCATCAAGTGTATGAATGATGATGTAGGAAACTTCCAGAACATGCTGATAGTTATTTAAATTATCAATGAATTTTCCCTCTTGATGTTCTTTGAATATTCTTACTGTAGAAGTATGCTTCACTCTAGGGAATGAATATTTTGCTAAAATGTTGTATATAAAATGAACTCATTAAAAATGCCTTAGATAGGGAAGAATATGAGAGAGCGAAGAATCAATATTTATTAAGGATATAGATAGATTAGAGAGACAAGGTTAGGAGCTATTCATATATTAGCTCACTGAATGCTCATGCCAAACAAAAAGGTGAATGTTATAATCACCATTTCACAGATAAGGAGATGGTGCTTATAATAGATCATGGGACTTTCTACCGTCTTTCAGCTTGTATCAGTGCTGGAATTAAAATATGGGCTGTCTTGGGGCTGGGGTTGTGGCTCAGCGGTAGAGCACTCGCCTAGCACGTGCACGGCAGGGTTTAATCCTCAGCACCACGTAAAAAACTCAGCACCACATAAAAATAAACATATTGTGTACAACTGAAGTAAATAAATAAATATTAAAAAAGAACAAGCACATTGTGTACAAATAAAGCAAATAAATAAATATTTTTTAAAAAATATGGGCTGTCTGATTCCAAAACACTTATCAAAAGAGCATTTGAAGCCGGGCGTGGTGGCGCACGCCTGTAATCCCAGCACTTTGGGAGGCTGAGACAGGAGGATCGCGAGTTCAAAGCCAGCCTCAGCAATGGCGAGGCACTTAGCAACTCAGTGAGACCCTGTCTCTAAATAAAATACAAAAAAGGGCTGGGGATGTGGCCCAGTGGTTAAGTGCCCCTGAGTTCAATCCCCGGTACCACAAAAAAAAAAAAAAAAAAAAAAAAAAAGAGCATTTGAATATTATGACAAGTTACTACTGAAGGTGCCCACAACACCTTACTTTAAGTAAAACTCACAAGTGAAATGTCCCAATTTGGATCTCTAAATCCCACTATGCCTGAACTTGATCCATCCATAGATTTCCAAATAATTGTGCCCAAATTTCCTGTTTTTCAGTAAATAATTTTGAGATTACTTTCTGTCACTTGCTTAAAAGGAAGCTGATTTCATACTATTCTTCTTAAGCCGATAAACACGAGGAACTCCAAATAATCACATTTTTGAATACCCTAGAGGATCAAGAGGGATACAATGATATGCTTATGTTCCAGGGCAACCAGAATGATAAACACTTATGGATGTTCCAATAATCTAGTTTAATTAAATGATGCTATAACTATTAAAAATGGACAAAGAGGCCGGGCGCAGTGGTCACGCCTGTAATCCCAGCACTTGGGGTGCTGAGGCAGGAGGATTGTAAGTTCAAAGCCAGCCTCAGCAATGACGATGCACTTAGCAACTCAGTGAGACCCTGTCTCTAAAAAATACAAAAAGGGGCTGGGGATGTGGCCCAGTGGTTGAATACCCCTGTGTTCAATCCCCAGTACAAAAAAAAAAAAAAAAAAAAAAAAAAGGACAAAGAGCATCTTCATGCTGAGCCAGGGGTTCATAAACCTCTCTACATGGCCAAGGGGGCTGTGTGGTTTGGTGCTTTATAAAGTTAAGACTATACTTTTTTTATACATCCACCAAATTTGGAAAAAATAATGATATGAATTCCATGTTCCTATATTCCCACAAACATATTTTTCTTTTCTATTTCGAGACTGCCACTTTGTGCAATGTAATAGCCACACTGCTGTTTTGGATTTATGTGCTTACTCTGTACTGATAATTTCAACTCTATCTGTGATGTTTCCAGTGAAGGGACCACTCAGGGCCCTTACATAGCATAGAAAATTAGAATAAACTTGACATGTTAGGAAATAACTCCACCCATAAATGGTTTTGCATCAGGAACTTTATTACCTCAATAATAATAGCTAATATTAATTGGGCTTTATGTTTGTGCCAGGTACTCTGTATAGACTATCCCATTTAAACTTCACCCAAAGAAGTAGAAACTGTCATTAGCCCCATTTTACAGATAAGAAAAACTGGGGTTTAGAGAGTTCAAGGATATTATCCAAAGTTAGACATTTAGAAAATGGCAGGGATAGGATTGTGGCCCAGATAGTATGAGTTCTGGCACTGAACAACTACAATGCTTGCCTCCCCATGACCCATGGTAGACTGGCTTGTGGTGCTGTGGTTCTTGTTGTTGTGCCAGGCATGGCCTTTCTGAGTCATTTGCCTTCTTGCCTATAAAATAAGGCAAGTGGACCAGAGAATTTTTGCAAAGCATTGATGTAAAGGCATCTTCCACAATATCCTAGTACATGAATAAGGTCTCGGAGGAGATGATTGGGCTGAAGAGCTCTTCACCCTCACCCTCCTGTTTCCTGACTACCAGAGCCCCCTAGTCATCAGCCATAGCTCCAAGGTGCTATCCCTCACCATGGACCACCACTGAGGTCCAATTGGACCAGCACTTCTTGGGCGATCTCTGAGGAGCTTTCCAGCCCTAACACCTACCAATATAAGCTGCTCCATCTGTCACCATGTACTTGTTACGATTTAATTTAGGAAAGGTATGATTCTTTTGTTCTTTTGTTGCACAAGCATTCTCTCTTTCCAGATCAAAAAATTTCTGTAAGGAGAAAAAACAAAACATAAAAAGCAGGTGAATAGAGAGTGTTTTTTTGGTCTGTTCAAATGTGCAAAGGAGAGGATTATCCAAATGTCAACAATAGACCTCATATTGGGTTATTAAAACCATATACTTGTTACTTTGTATAGAGGAAGCTATTTTTATTCTTGAATTTATATAGGCAACAAGAGAGAAAATTAGCATGCTTGACTAGGTCTACAATTAACACTTTTAAGCTACAAAATTCATTCTTTCAACAGGGCGAGGGCTAGAAGGTTGTTTAATTCTCTTTGTCTTATTCACCAGGGTGCACTGGTATTTGAGGCATGCCTCAGGGAGCTTTCTGTCAAGCATGCCAATGAACTGAATGAATATTCTTACACCTTGCATACGTTATGTCAACGACTAGCTGATTAGCTTGGGGATTCACAAAGGTCACAAGAGAGTTTGCCACAAGAACAAATACTTTCCATCTACACACCTAAGTCTACAAGCTCTTTCAGTTGGTGATTCAAGCCGTGCAAACCATAACTGCAAACTATGAGTCTTAACTTTACCATGACCTCAAAAGCATGTTTCCACTTCAACCAAGGCCAAAGATGGAGGAGCAAGGAGCATGTGGGCTCAGAACAGGAATGATCAAGTGGGCACTCCTGGGTCTGTTGAATTTGCCACGTGTCGGATGAAGCGTTGTTTTTTTTTTTTTTTTTTTTTTTTTTTTTTTTTTTTTTTTTTAATTTGTCCTTTTTAGATATATAAGTGTGGATAAAGTTTTGATTGTGATTGAGCTCAAGGGACTCAGGTCGTTGAGCTCACACCCATCAACAGTGAAGGTCTCAGATCTCTACATTGGAAAACAAACATTTTCAGAATGGCATGGAATCCTCTGTGTGTGTGTGTGTGTGTGTGTGTGTGTACCAATTAGTTACATCCCCAGCCTCACCATGGAATTTTTCTAGGATGTCTTACGGCTATGAGATCGTGTATATTGGAAGGAAAGAGGACGCAGAGAGAAAAATGACATGATACCTTAAAAAGGAGACATCACGTATAGTTTCAAAACTGTGTTTAAATTTGGCTTGGGGAAATAATGAGAGTTAGTCTTCCTAGCCTATGCCCCAGAGTGGGAAAAGGGTGACCTCGGTGATCATTAAGGTCCCTTCCACCTTGATTTTTTTCCCCAAAAAAACCTTGAGATCTATGGTGCACAGACCAAAATCTACCATCCAAATAATGCCTATTTCACAACATAGAGGAACATTCTCCCAGGGCTGTATCATCATGGTTACAGGCAATGCTACTTAGTTCACCTTATTTCCCCAGTTTCTGTCTTCCACAAAATTTGATGGTTTTTGGAGTCATCAGACTGACTTAATAACTTGAGAATGCTCCCAGGTCACAGTTATATACTCACAAAGTCATATCAATATTGAGGGTAACAACCAGCAGTCAGCTCGCTTGGACATTCTATCAACATGTCCACACTTTAGACTGTTTCCTTCTAAGAAAGATATTATTGTAGACTCAAGATTTGAAAAGGAGGAAAATACACATCCTAAGTGAAGTCAAGAATGGAGTCACAGCTTGAGGTTTTAGTGAGAACCCATTTTCTCTAGAAAGTCAATGATGGCCCAGAAGAGGAGAGACAGATTTATCTGGGAGACTAACATGACAGCAGAAATCAGTCACAAATTCACTGTCATTATTAGATACCATCATATGTTATATGAGACAGCAAAGTCATTTCAAAACTGATTAATTTATTAAAAAATAAATACTCAGCTAACTGGAATAATTCTGTGAGCTGCAGTCTCTTTCTGTGATCTCCTTGTGGGTACAAACTCACATCAGGGGTGTGAAGTGCCCACTCCTCCAAGGACAGAGTTTCCTGTCCGGTTCCCAAGCCATCTGCCTTAGCAGTGCTCCAAGGCTCCTACAGATATACTGTATGCAAGGGTCCAACACCCACTTTCCTTGGAAGAGCTCATCAGCCATCTGTGTTCCAGATATTGGGGCCTTACACTTTCTTCCCACCTTGGCTTGTCTTGAGCTTAGAAATACATGACCTCGATTTAATAAAATGGCCAGTGATGAGCTTTTAATGTTTGGCTCATTCAAGAAATGTGACCATCTGTGTTCAAAAAGATGAAACTGATGAAGTACTGTAGAGGTTACAATGATGGAGGCATTCTAATTTCCTTGGAATTTCTTGAAAGTCTTCAATAATCCCAACATTTCATACCCTGGGGAGATTCAGCTGCAGGTGCCTTAGAGGCAGGTGTGCTGTGGGGTCAGGAATTAGCTGGCAGGTGGGACCCCTGACATGGGCAAAGGGAAGTTGCAGGACATGGGAGTAAATGTACCACAGAGTGTGCCCAAGGCCCAGATGCTGTCCTTTCTGCTCCTGCTAGACCTTGTGTGGCAGTAGTGTTTCTTCTACTATGATGATTTCCCCAGGCATTGCAGTCCACAGAAAATGGCTAACCATACCTTGGACTTGGGCATTGCTCTGAACTCTGTCCCCTCTCTCTCACTATCTTATAGAAACTTTGTTATCATTCTGCCTTTGCTAGCTCAATTCTTTGACTTCATTCATTCATTCTTTCACTCATTCGACACATATTGGAACACTGTGCCAGGCATCATGCTGGGCACTGGGAATATGATGGTGAACTATACACCTGTTCCTAGTCTTGCTTGATTTCCCCCTGGGCCTTTTATACCACTTCATTATAATTACCTGGAAGATGCTGTTCCTGGGATGAAATAATACCAAGCATCCTCTTGTCTGTGGAAAGGTATTAAACTCTATCCTCTGGTGTCTCTGCCAGGCTTCTGGGGACTATATAGCAACTTCTCAGATCTGTGATATTTGATTCCAAACTACATTGGTGCTCTGATCCACTTCCTTGTTGTTTCATTTATTTGCAAATCTGACCCGGGAAACCTCCATGGTAGTAACCACAAACCTGTTTCTATTTCCAATACTTACCCTGATTTGTGAACACAGAGACATAGGTATGGCTGCCTCAGTTAACAAAAACTAGTTGGACAGAGAGTTATGCACTGACTGGATGGAACTTTGCATTTATCCCTCACAGAGGGATGAGAGTTCTCTCCATGTGGGAAAAGTATAATAGATAGTGGGTACACAGAACTTCAGACCGTGGTGACTCACAGACCTGTTCTGTTCTCTTGGGAACACAGCTATCCTTCTGAACACACTCACAAGCCTCCCTTGTCCCCATGTGTGTGGTGTCTGGACAGTGGAATGCAGGCTAAAGGATGCGCACCACCTCTAGGCCTGACCTGTAAAGTCTTCTACATGGTCTTCAGCCTCTTCCTTCTCTTGATTGAGGTAGTGAGGGTCAGAAGCTACTTGTCAAAGTGATATTGTAAAGCACTTGTCATCCTGGGTTCCTATAAACCAAGAGGAACACAGCCCAACTACCTAGAAGAGGGCCTGCCACAGAGCTTGGGCTCAGCATACATGTGTTGAATGATTACAGAGGGCCAGACAAAGCTGAGACCTAAAGGGTTAGTAGCCATTAGTCAGGTGAAGCATGGAGAAGAAGAGTGTTGTAGGCAGAGGGCATAGCATGCACAAAGGTCCTGTGTGGAGGATGGAGAAAGTCAAAGATGAGCTGGAGAGTTAGCACATTTAGAGTATTACCAATTCCCAAACTTGCTTCCCTCCAGGTTTTCAGAAATGGATTAGCACATGGTCCAGGGGACCTGGAAACAAGTGTGGAAACCCAGGCTGGGGAAACACTGGGTCTGGGGAGTCTTTGTTAGAGCATGTTTCAATGCTCTACTGGTCACAGTTGTACAGGTAAGCATAGTAGGTGAATGAAGCAGTTCAAACAAAATAGAGAAGATGCAAAGAAGGTGTGTTTGAAGAAGGCTAGACAGAGGAAGTTTGGGTCCACTGTCCTTGTTTTGTGTTTGATTGTTTTGAAAAATAACTTCCTACCCTCTGAAGTAGTTTTTACGCTCCTGTTCTTATTGGAAGCCTGTGTGCATGTGTATGCTCACAGCTTTCACAGACATGCAAAGGGAATATGACCTATTTAATAGCATAGTCAATATAATACTTACAACTTTCAAACTGCAGTTGGCTATTTCTGTGCAAATAGCTTTAAGAGATGAAATAAAGTTAAATGTGAGGGGATCAGTTTCCTTCCAGAAGCTTATAAGAAGTCGAACTTTAACACTTCGCAAAACTAATGCTTCTCTTATTTTTCCATCCAGGTCTGGCCAGTAAGTTCTGTAACAGTAGTATCCATATAAATGAAAATAAAGAAAACAAATTAGTTTGGGGAAGAAAATTGTACTATAGAAAACACTTCAATTACTCTCCGATCATTACTTTATTCTGTAGTAAACAAAAAACCTTGCAGGATAGGTTGAAAAAATGCAAGTCTTTTGGATTAGGCACAAAGAAATGAAGTGTGACTGGGACTAGCTCCTGCCTAAAAAAGAAAATCTCTCCCCACCAGCACCTGGACGGCATGGGCCTAGGGTGCAGACAGAACAGAATGACCACCACTGTGGACTTCTGTCACCATACCTACCACACATATGTGCACTGGGAAGCAATTTTTCAACACAATTTCAGTTAAGAGGCTTGAGCAGCTCCTCTGTCCCCAAATGTCCCTCTGACCTCTCTTCTTGGGTAACTGTCTCCAAATGAATTTCTGCTCTGATTATCTGAGGTTTTTCACACTCCTATTTCCAGGCTGTCCTTAGCATCACCTCTCCTGGCCAAGCCTCCCAGGACTCCTCTACCTCCCACCTCTGGGCTGTACATTTAGATTCCTCCATCAGGCAATCAGTTTCCTTTACAGCCTCAATCTCTTCCATGAATCCTTAGCTCTCTACCTTAATCATGTCCTGATTCTTCTCAAAGGTCACAGCTTCTCTCAAAGACCTGCCATGTACTTTTTCCCCACAACCTAGCCACTTGGTTTAAACTGTGAGGACAGCTTCCTGCTCTACCTCCTGGGTCCCTGCCAATGTCACTTCCAGAATTGTCACTTAATTCTCCCGTGAAAACCAAACAACTTCCCTATCTTAAGGACCATGCCTTCCATACCTTATCTCCTTTGCATTTGTAGAGCTTTGTTTACTCATTCAAATCTTGTGGTGTTTCTCATCTGGGGATTTGAGCTCGACCCCAACCCGTTAATTCGGGGCTGTGAGTCTGAGATCTCCCCAACCTGGAATTGAGCTGACCCCCAACCTGTTAATTCAGGGCTGTGTGGGCCTAGTTCTTCCAAACCAAGAATCAAGCCAGGTGTCTGTCTCTTATCCAGAAATCTGGGTTTTTCCTTGGTTATGCAAATGAGTTTGAGCCCAAGCTCCCTCCAAATGCCTGGAGGTCTGAGCTCGGCTCCTCTTTGCGGATGAGATGCCACTTTATGCGACCACCAAGAATTAAGTTTGTGTGCTTTCTGTCTGTACTCTTGATGTATTTCTATTGTATGACCACCAGGTTCTAATATACTTAATTATCTATAATAAAACCAGTTCAATGGCCCTGTGGAATCTAAAGCCAGAAACTAGCTAAGCCGGTAGGATGAGCCCAATTGAAGTTTAAAGAAGATACTAGGACAACATAACTTTATGATCAGGCACACCTAGAGTTAAAGAATTCTTAACAATAGCTTTAAGATTTTTAGAATACCTTCCCCTACCTATAGATAAGATTAATCAGTAGTTGAGATAACTGATCTTCCCTAGGTAATTCCTGAAACCCTTTATTGTAATCTTCTTTACTGAAATTCCTTTATGTTACCTCCCTAAGAAAAAATGTGAATTACTGTGCTTGTTGGAATGTATAAAAAGCCATACTGAGAAAAGTAAAATCAGAACAGTAGAAGGATTTCTAAAACCTGGCTTGTGTGTGGATTATTTTCCTGTCGTCGACGTTCCCTTCAGTACAAAGCGGGAAGAACTTAACATCTTTGCTGAAGCTGGCCTTCAGCAAAATCTTGTCCTAATTCTGGGCCAATCCACTATTTGGACTCATGATAAATTATTCAGAATCTTGGCTTGTCTATGTCATGATCACTGCTTCTTCACACATCTCCTCTTTGTATCTGATGCTGGCCTCCTGTCCTTCAAGTCCCCTGCTCTTTTAATTGCATAAAACCTGCTCTTTGACTTTGTGTGGGCTGCAGCCCTAGGATCCCTCCAATGACTCCTGTCCTTCAGCTCCTTTGGTGTCTCTTGCCTGCCCAGTCTCATTTAAGGTCTGATAATCTGCATAGCACTTGCCCCTGCACCTTCCTCTCACTTAGAACAAAGATCTAAATTGTGGGTCAGTGCTGTAATTTTTTTTGTCTATTTTTATACCCACAAAACTGAGTCCTACTGGGGAAAATCACCCCAGTCTTGTGCTTCAAGTTGGTTTCTCTGCCTCCAGGGTTATCCCTGTCCAGTACCTCCTCCATGACCACTAAAATGACCTACCTCAAAGCACATCTGGTCATGTTTTTCCTTGGGTTAAAACACAGAAGAGGTTCCCCAGACTCACAAGACTCTCCAGTAGACGGGCCCCCTGATTCCTGGTCCCTGCTTCCCCTCCAATGTGATCTCTCACCACCTTGCCTTGGGCTCTGTGATCCAGCTCTGATTTTCCAGGCTTCTTTCCTCCATCTGAAACTTTGCTCAAGCTGTCCCTTTCATTTGGAAAATTCCTTCTTATACTTTTCACAAATATTCATGAATAATTTGAAATGCAACTCAGATAGCAGGTCCTCCTGTAAGCTTCCTTTAACCCTGGAACTGTACCACAGATGTTCATTCATGGAGCAGTCCTAATATTTTCTACATACACCTATTGCTCCGTTTGCACCACTGCTTTCTAATAAGATGATCTGTGTCCACCTGCCCCTATCCGATGGAACTTCTGGGACTGTATGCTGTTCATGCTTTAACCACAAGTACACAGTGCTGTATAAATATTTGTTTATTAATAAATGAAAGATATTAATACAGTAGTTCCTACTTATCATGGGTGAACCATTCTGAGACCCTAGTGGATGCCTGAAACCACAGGTAGTACTAAACCTTATATGTGCTGGGTTTTTCCCCCCTCTACATGTATATCTTGCATAAAATAAAACTTATAAATTAATTATTATAAAATATTAACAATAATAATTAATAATAGAACAATTACAACAAGATAATATAATAAAAGCTATTTAAAATTTCTGAATTGTTTATTTCTGGAACTTTCCCTTTCATATTTTTAACCTGCAGGTAACTGAAGCTATAGAAACTGAAACTGTGGGAAGAGAAGACTACTGAACTCAAAGACTAATTGGGCTACATTTTTATTAGTTTTTCACACATTAACCAGTTTCCTTCTGAAAGATGCATTCCAAGTGACTGAAAAAATAAACCATGAACAACTCCAAACTGAGACCTAAATAATTAAGTGAATTGACTGAAGAAAGAGAGCTTGATTGCTATAGCAGGACCAGGTGGAGTTGGGCTTTTGATTTTTTACTTTAGGATTTTCTTAGTCATACATCATTGTTCTATTCACTTCTTACTACCTTGAAAATTAGAAATTCCAACACTGACACTAAACTATGGTGTATGTTTTTTCACAGGCTGTCAATCATTTCTAATTTGGGAGTATATGAATTTTTTTTTCTTTTTCATTTGGATATTGACTATGTGTAGACTAAAAAGTCTTTAATATATTAATTAATTTCATGAACACAATAAAATCTGATATTGTTTATTTGTCCAATAAAGTTGAATTGACTCCTGAAAAACTTTTCCAGTACTATATAAACATGAGTAACCAATCTGACCTTTTAAAAAATATCATCATTTGAGAAGACTTTAACCTGTACATATGAACTACTTATCTTTCTTTGATGACCTTTTGTTTAGAAAGTTAAAACACCTTTTGTTTTGAAAATTTAAAAATATAATAAAAGAAGTATTCTCTGAATAACATCTGAAATGGTAGATTAATGACCAAAATGCAAAATTTCAGGTGAGTCTCAGTTCTTTAGCATTCTTTTAATTTCCTTTCCTTTAGGTACTTCATAATTCTTTTCCCTTTGACAATGAAGGATTTCAGTTTTGTTTATGGGTCTTCATGGAACAACGGTTTTGTCAATCTGAGCATGCATCTTATCCTAAACCAGAAATCCATGGATTTGCCTTATTTTCCTTTTCCATCACAGGAAAATTAGGCAAAACTTGTTCATTTTAACGTCCTTTCAAAATGAAATTGAAGTCTAGAACTGAATGTAAAATCAAACAACAGAGAGAAACTTTTTTTTCTTTTTTTATAAAAAGGAGGGATAGAAAAGATGTGAAAGTGTGCATGTGCAAGGAAGAATTCATGAATGTTCAAAGGATGCACAATATTTTAAAGTAAAAGTGTCTTAATCATGTGCATCTTGCAGCTTAAAATCCTTCTCCACTGACTGTCATCAGGAGTGATCATTTTCTGGAAGACTGCAATTCTGTGGTGATTTGCATAAAGAAGTTACATATTATGCATATGTGGGGTTGGCAATATGAAAAATATTCAAGCAATATAGGGCACACTTAATCATTTAATCTCAGTAAATGGTTATTTTGAAATTATAATTTTCCAAATTAGAAATGTCTTTGGTTGCACTCCCAGAAATATGCATTTTGAAAACATTTTCTGGGTTAAACTAATTATTCAGAACACTGAATCTCTAAATTTGCAGTAAGAAAGCAAAAATGGGAGTATGGGTGTACCTGGGCATGGCCATGCATTTATACATGCAAAGATTTTTACAAAAAAAAAAAAAATAAATTCTGTCCTTGAGTTTATTTCAAGTATTTTTTAGAATACAACGTTTTAAAGATGTTCTATTTCTCTCCCAGAGGGATGCATTGACTGAGAACATATATATATATATATATATATATATATATATATATATATATAAAATTTATACATATATATATTTAATTTATATATTTAATACATATATATTTAATTTCTTTCTCCTTTACATTGAGAGATATATGAAAATTAAGCATTTAATGAAGATTGCTCTGAATACAAGAAAGCAATATCTCCTTTAAGGAAAATCTGGCAAGATACTCAGTTACATTCAGCACATCCTTTGGTACATCCTCATTAAGAATGTTAAAATGATAATTTTCCAAATAATAGTCTATTTATTTATTTATTTGTTTATTTTGCAATGCTGAGTATCAAATCAAAGGTCTCATGCATGTTAGCTCGACCACTGAGATGCACCCCTAGTTTTTGTTTTATTTCATTTCATTTTACTTTGTATTTTAATTTTCAAAGTGAGAACTACCTAACCTTCTTTCTGAAATTGCTCTCATGCCAATAATGTGAACTACTGAGCTATTTCTACAGGGCCAGAACATAGCACCCCTCCCCTCCTCCATTTTTTTTGGTATTGGGAATTGAACCCAGAAGTGCTTAGCCATTGTGCCGCACCTCCAGCCCTTTTTATTTTATTTTATTTGACATAGGGTCTTGCTAAGTTTCTTGGGCCTCACTAAGGCTGTTGCTAAGGCTGACATTAAACTTGAAATCCTCTTGTCTCAGCCTCCCAAGTAACTGTGATTACAGGTGTGCTTACAGTTAAGACTCTGAGTTCTAATATATGGGGAAGAGACTTGACTGTGGGTGAACTGCAAATGCACACAGGCATATCTGAACAGTGTGCTCTTCCTAATACGATGTGATAGTGTTTCCATGTGTAAGCTGGTTTGTCCTGTGGGCCTTCATTTAATGGCTGGCTTCAAAAAACTGCAAGGTGGATACTCACTGACCTTTTGGTGCTTGTGCTGGAGATAGGCAGGTAGTCCATGACAGCAATGTACACGTACTGTTTGGCGTCATCTATCACACTGTAGATGGCATCTATGTCAAAACTTCTGTTTTTAGGGCAAAAGAGTTTGGGAGAATTCTGTGAAGACAAAACCCCCAAATTTTAGAGCATTAATTGTTGGTATCTGAGGATTTTAACATCTTCTTTATTTGCTTTAATAGGTCTTAGCTTTAAACTAAATTTTGTAGACCTACTTTCTGCTTCTTCTTCTGCTGCCCCCCCCCCCCCCCCCCTTTCCCTTTTTGGTACTGGAGATTTAAACCTGGGGTCCTCTATGACTGAGCTGTATTCCCAGAACATTTTATTTTATTTTATTTATTTTGAGACAGGGTTTCACTGAGTTGCTTAGGGCCTGTCTAAATTGCCAAGGCTGGCCTTGAACTTGTGATCCTTCTGACTCAGCCTTCCTAGTCACTGGGATTACAGGTATGTGCCACCATGCTTGGCTATTTTCTGCTTCTTGATCAGATTAGACAAAAATATACTCAGCCTTATGAAAGTTGAGGCACGGAGAGATAAAGGAGAGGTGGGATGGCTCTCCTGTCTGTCCTTTATGTCTGGTTTAGTAGAGAATTTTCACTTTCAGTACAGACATCTACACTTTTTGGAGGAGCACTCAAGCTCCAATCTAACGTGATTCTGGAATACCTCTCCATCACAGATAGTTAGTAATTTCCTCAAGTGTTACTGTATAAACTTACATATACATATAACAAGCAATTCCAGAAGCCATTTCATTTGAAAGGTGAAGTAGCCATGAAAATATTTAAGACATAAAATCTAAAAATCTTTGTGTTTATTTATTATTTTTTCCTGAATCTTTCCTTGAATCAGGAAGAGGCAGGCATGTTGATTGTTGAGAAGGGACCGTCAATAATCCTACAGTAAAAATCTGAGTGAGTTATTAAGATGCCCAAATCCATCAGGAGAACCAGAGAAAAAGGATATTCTGCCAGACTTCAGCAAAATGAAAAAGGAGGCAAATTATGCCTCAGGTATTTTTCTCATGTTGCCTGAAAGTTTCCATCTTATAAAAATATGATGTTGCTATGGCAAGGGTGGGGGAAATGTAGTATTTTTTTTCCCCATTATTTTTCCACTGGATGGGATTGAAAATAGTGTTCCTTATAGTTCCTTTCTTTGATAAGCAGTACACTATGGACAGCCTCGGTGCACAAATAATGCAAGGAGTGGTTAGTACCGAAAGGCTGAATAAATGGTTTCTGAAACTGCCTGGAATAAATGGGAATGTTGGGTAGTCAGAGTCCCAGGTCACTTCTGGTACAATTCTTTACTCTGCATTGGTCAGAATCCCCATCCCATGAAGGTTCATGGTGGCATTATTCACAATAGCCAGAAGATGGAAACACCCAAATGACCATCAACTGATAGATGCATAGACACAGTGGTTCATGAAATGAAGTGACGGGAATGGATGCCCACTTGAGATAGAGTACCAGGGTAAGAAAGGAGCAGGTTGAAGGTCACTTCCCCCACCACTGCCCCAGGCATCTCTATTCAGAAAGTCCTCTTGGCAGGTGATAGGCAGGATGTGCTTTTGATTATTTAAATTATTTTTCTCTTGGAATGAGGATAAGCTTCCAAGTTTTCACAACAGCAAAGATACAAACAACAATGACATAACAATGCTAGTCCTACACTCTCTCCCCAACACAGAGATATACAGAGTCCATCTGTTACCTAGAGAGACAGCTCCTGCGGTGTTTCTAGTGTTCGTCCCTCCCTCTTCTTCCTGATTGTCATTTCCTTCGTTCAGGCACTTGTATTGTTTGCAGGGGTTTTGTGATACCTCCTAGTGTATTGCCTCCATGATGTTTAACAAATGCATGTCACTCTCTGGATAAACTGACTTCTGGTCTTGGGGAATCCAGTCTAAACTCATAGGGAGGGGTCTGCTGGCTACTGTGCAGTCTGTGTTCCCGAAACCAAAATAATCACCAGCTTATGTCTCTGTCCTCATCTTATCTGTCTCTGAGCATTTGCTCAGCTGGTCCCTCCGGCTGACCTGCTTCCTTAGTTTTGGCTCCCCAAGTCCTATTGGTTCAGTTCAAATTCAGCTCAAATATTATCTCCACTGAAACTTTCTTTTAGATCCTCAACCAGGGTTGCTTCTCCCATCTCTATGTTCCCATCCTACATATTTCTTTTTATTTTTTTACCATCTTGGCCATTTCTCAAGTGTACAGGTCAAGGGCACCCTGTGCATTCACATTGCTATGCAACCATCACCACCAGCCACCTCTGGAATTTACTTCTTATTTATCATATTTAAATTTATATTATAATTACTTGTACTTGTCTCCCCTTAGCTGGACTGTTTCTAGATTGATTTCAAGGATTTTCTTTTATTCATTGTCCTATATATATCCATTAAAATTAAATATGCAAATTACTTAATTTTCTTAGCCCTTTGGGTTTGCTTTAAACATGCTTCAGGTGGTTATAAAGAAACTGAGCATCTCATCTCTGGACAGGCTCCTAGGCTAACTTTGAAATGTGTTCTAGCACTCTCTCTTTTTCAGTTAAGAACTTCCTGAATTGTATCACATGATCCCAAACTGGATTTTGTTTTTGGAGAGGAACAAATTTAGGCAGAGTTTGTTGGTAGGGTCTCTCTACATTTGCTGTTATCTTACAAGTTTGGATATAGTGTCCTTAATCTATATAGGAAAGAGTAAGAGCTTTGGTAATACAGGCCAGAATCCAGCACTTATAGCCTAGGCATGTCTCTTACAACTTTGAGTCTCTGTTTTTTTAGTGGAGTTAATAACAATAATACAACTTTCCCACTGGTTCACCTGCTGTGCCCTCTTCGATGCTTGTTTTCATTCAATCTTCTTAAGTGCCTGCTGTGTTCCAGGCTCTGGTCTAGGCACATGACATATTACTGTGATGAAAGTATGATCCTGCTTTGTGGAGCTTCACTCTGGCACAGGTTGCCTGCTGCTGCATTCATTTGTCTTTGTGTTCATACACTAGCTCGTGAGCTGCTTAATGCTCTATCTCTTGCACCTTGTCCCATGCACTTATTACACACTCAGCAAGTATCTGTCGAATAAGTGTGCAAGTATTTCATAAATTAACAAATGCTGGAGGTCTGTCCAACCCCAACCTCTACTTCTAGCTGGAGTTTCTTTATTCTAGGTATATTTGAACATATCTTCATTAGCATTTATCTGCCTCAATGTTTCCCATGCTCCCACTGCCTGACATAATGTCCAGAACTTGAAAAGTGTTCCATGTGTTCATGAAGGGGAGGAATAATGATTTACATCAGTGCCCATGCACCTGGGGCTGGTGGTACCTCCCTGTGTCTTCTAGGCATGTTCCAGAGTCCTCTACCTTTATAGACAGTGCCTGGACATACTACTGTCTTAAAAATGTTTGTTCAGGGGCTGGGATTGTGGCTCAGCAGTAGAGCGCTCGCCTAGCACGTGCACGGCCCGGGGTTCGATCCTCAGCACCACATACAAATAAACACATTGTGTACAACTAAAGCAAATAAATAAATATTTAAAAAAATGTTTGCTCCGGGTATAAATGAATAAACAACAACATAAGAGAATGTTCTACTGCTCTGTAGGAAATTAACTAGTTCCAACTGTAATTACAGAGAGGCTGTTAAGTTTCCTTCTTAGCACTCCTGAATGAATTTTCTTAGTCTGACTCTGGGTCTCCTTTATTCCATAGTAAAGCAGAAGAGGGAAAATATAAATCCTATTCTACATTCAGTTCTTTGATAATGTCTTACCAATTAAGAACTATTGATATATCTTGTTTCTGGGTTAATTGAGGTTTCTCTCATAGATCTATTGTAGGTGCCTTACATAATATGCATGCAATTTATTTTGTATAGTCATTCAGTACTTGCCTTTTAAAGACTTTAGCAGATTTTTTTTATCATTTCATCATACTTTCCTGGTTTTTAAGTCTATACTCTATTTGTAGAATAGCCCCATTAAAATATAATTAAACATGAAGGAGAAAATATTTGCAAATCATGTATGTGATAAGGGCCTTGTATCCAGAATGTATAAAGAACTCTTACAACTCTATTAAAAAAACAAACAACATAATTTGAAAAAAGAAAGTATTTGATAATCAGTCCTCCAAACAAGATATACAAATAGCTAATAAGCCCAAAAAAGATGTAAATCAATACCACAATTCAATTTCACACCCACTAGGAGGGCTAAAATAAGACATAAAAATAATAAGTATATGGAGAAATTGAAATCCTCATATGTTGCTGGTGTGATTAACAAATGTTGGAGGTCTGTCCAACCCCCAACCTCCACTTCTATAACCAGCTTGGAAATTGTTTGGAAGTTTCTCAAAATGCTCAACATAAAGTACCATAGTACACAGAAATTCCCTTTCTAAATATAAACCCAAAATAATTGAAAATGGGTATTCAAATAAAAACTGTACATGAAGGTTCTAGTGGCACTATTCACAATAGCCAGAAGATAGAAACACCCAAATGATCATCAACTGATAGATGCATAGACACAGTGTGGAATGTCCAGACAATGGAATATTATTTGACCATAAAAGGAAATGAAAGAAGTAATGATCTACACCACAACGTGGATGGACCTTGATAACATTATGTAAGGTGAAAGCAACTAGTTACAAAAGACTGCATATTGTATCACTCCATTAAGAAGAAATGTTCAGGAAAAACAAGGTCTTGTAAAGAAAGTAATTAGTGGTTGCCAGTGGTTGGGGGAAAAATGCAGAGTGGCTGCTAATGATTATGGGGCTTTTCCTTGTGGTGAAGAAAATGTTTTGAAGTTATAATGGTGGAGATGATTGCAGAACTCTGTGACTATACAAAAACCCATTAAATTGTAACTTTAAAAGGGTAAATTTTGTGATAAATTATATCTCAATGAAGTTGTTAAAATATAATTAATAATATACACTAGAAGTTCTAATGAAGAATATGATTTTTTTTGACAGCAGCACCAAATTTTATTCAGCTTCTACCCTCTCACTAAATATATCTTACTATACATGACTGATGTGTGAATGAATTGAACAATAAACTACAAGAAATACCATTCATCTAGCAGCTAGATCAATAAAAATAGACCTTGAACTAACTAGTCTTTGTCCTGGAAAGCAAGTGCATAATTTTAGGGGCTCTAAAAATATATCTAAAACACAAAGTCTCAGCCAGCCATTATTCCTATCTTGGGATTTCAATGAAAATATATTTAAAAAAATAGAATTATCTGGCCCTAAGTTACAATAAATTGCATGGTTAAATCTAACCAAG
Source organism: Tamias sibiricus (assembly GCA_025594165.1). NCBI lineage: Eukaryota > Metazoa > Chordata > Mammalia > Rodentia > Sciuridae > Tamias > Tamias sibiricus. The sequence continues at coordinate 64,367,283 of CM046669.1, read as the reverse complement.
GACCTATTTGTGGTCCATGAGAAAATTAGACATAATCCATAATTATGTTATAACTTAAAATTTATATTTTAGATATATTCTTTTTGTGTAAGTGCAACTTAGCATTGTCACAGTCCATTTATAAAAATAGATTATTTTAAGATGTTTTACAACAGGAGCTTTCTCTGGCTCTTTGTTGCAGAGTCCTGAGCTGTTTTCCTTCACCATGCCCTTTTGCTGTGATGGTCTGCCTCACCTCAGGCCCAGAGCTCTGATACCATGAAGGGTGGACTCCCAGTGAAAGGTTGGCTCGATGTTGAGACTGATGGCATTGGCTACATGCATGGCCAGGAACCTACTGGACAGCATTGTGGTCATAGTGGACACATGGAATATACCCTTCTCTTCATGCCAACATCAGCAAGAGATTATTCAATATTTTATGGTATCAATTTCTGACCACTAAGGGGAAAGTCAGGAAGAAGTTGCCAGAGTGGCTCTGGGAGTCCCAGAGCTTCAGAGATTCCAGGGCTGGAAAGTGCAGTAAGTCTCCTGTCCTAATCTGAGCATTTCTTACTTTTTGTGTGCACGTCACCTTACAAAATTCAGTGTCAATAGAACCCAAAGATAAGAGCAATTCCACATGGGTGCACTATGCTTTTATGTAAGTAGCAGCTCTGAGATTTCACATCTCCATTTCCCAAATCCGAGTGTTCACTCTCCACGACCTTCAGCTGGGACCAGGAGGGGCTGTTTGATGGGGAGGCTGCATGGCATGTGGTGAGGTACCCAGGCACTGCTGCAGGCAGGCCCACTGCTGCAGGCAGGCCCGCCCCTGCCACTGGCCCAGCTCTCACTTCCCTGCACATGGGATTATGGAGACGAAGCCACAGAACACCCTGGACTCTCCAATGCCTTGCAAGAGGTGTCTTCTCCAACAGCTGCAACCCATCATCCCCACACACTTCAGGTAGGGGCTTGAAGACCAGGAAAAGGATTCCTCCTGGCCAAAGCGGCCAGACTTGATTAAGTCTACACTGGTTCAAGGGGAGCACCTCTGTCTATACTATGCCAATGGGAGCAAGTCCCTGTCTACATTAGCTTAAGGAGAGTGAGTCCCCATCTACCCTGAATCAAGGTGAGTAAATATATACTGTGAGCAGTAGAATAAGGCACACTGTCCAGGCCTTGGGGAGGATGGCTGCTGGGCTCTGGCCCTTTCTTTCTCTCTCAAAAAACAAAAAACAAAACAAACAAACAAAAACACCAAAAAAAAAAAAAAAAAAAAAAAATGCCTGTTTTTTAAATATTTGAAATACCCATTTTATTTACAATTTGTGGAAAAAAAAAAAAGAAATTCAGAATAAATTTCTTCCAAGGCATGGAAGAAAGGACAAAGACAGGAGGAAGAGTCCCAGGGAAAAGTCTCTATGATGTCTTTCACAGGTTGGGGCAGAGGAGACTCCTGGTGGATGCAGATGCACTCCTGCCTGGAATCCTCCCTGAGAAGCCTGAGCCAGTGGGCACACCTCATTCCCACAGCATGATGTCATCATCCATGGAGCTCAGGATCTTCTGGCTATCTGTAGTTCTGTCTATCTGGGCTCCGCATTTCCACTGGAGCCACTCTGTTTCTGGACAGTGGCCCACTCTGTTTTTTTTTTTTTTTTTTTTTGTACCAGGGATTGAACTCAGTGGCACTCGACCGCTGGGCCACATCCCCAGACCTTTTTATATTTTATTAGAGACAGGGTCTCACTAAGTTGCTAAGTGCCTCGCCATAGCTGAGGCTGGCTTTGAACTCACAATCCTCCTGCCTCAGCCTCCCAAGTGCTGGGATTACAGGCATGCGCCACCATGCCCAGCTCCCACTCTGTTTTTTGACAGCATGGTATACGTCAGAGTTGTGGGATGCATTTGGCGATTCTCCTCCTCAGCCTCTTCCAACCCCTGCTGCTGTCTCAGGGTTGCCCTGTGCAGGGCCCCTGGGAGAATGAGCGTCTAGGCTCAGGGTGAGGCTGGGAGGCTAGGCTGGGAGGGGTGTGTCCTCATGGAGGAAGTGGAGAAGGATGACAGGCATGCTGGCACTTCCAGCAGCCTTCTGCTGGAACTGCTTGGCCTCCTCAGGCTACTGCTGCTCACAGGGCAAGGGAAGGGCAGGCTCACTAGAATACTTCTTGGGGAAGACCCTGGGAGAATCCGCAGGGCCTGGGTCATGTGTGGGCTTCACCTGGAGTGGGAAGGCCTCCCCCTGGGTTCTCTGGTGCTTGAGTTTGTGATATGTTGCCATCACGTCATCAAATTTGCGACTCACCACAGACACACCCAGGTGGTAACCCATGTCAATCATGATGTTCATAATTGCGGGATCCAGGAGTTTGGGGAGTGCCTCACTAGGAGGACTGGATGAAGCTTCATCACCCTGGTTCAGCCATGGGTGCCCCACTATCTGGTCTACGATGGGATGGGCCTCTACATGGAGTCCACTGTAAGTATCTCATGGATGAGTCGCTGCACTCCCTAGGAGACAAGTGGGGGAATGTCCTAGCATGCCTCTTTGATCAGCTTCTTTAGCAACAGTACTGCTTGCTGCAAATGGGCCTCTCCCTGCAAACATAGAATAGAGAACCACACCCAGGCTCCAGACATTCTGCTGGGAGGACCCTTGTATTCCTGCCCATGGACACTTTCAGGGGCAACATAGAGGAGAGTGCCAAAGAGCCTCTTCAACTTCTTCCCAGCTGTGAATCTGGTGCTCAGGCCAAAGTGGACAAGTTTGACATTGCCACTGGCATCCACCACGACATTCTCTGGCTTCAGGTCCAGGTGCACAATCCCCTTCTGATGACAGTACTACAAGGCCTCCAAGATCTGCCTGAACAATCTGTGTGCCTTCTACTCCTGCATGCCATCAGTTTCCAGGATGAGGTCACATAGCTATCCCCCACCTGCATGCTCCATGATAAGGTAGATATATTTGTTGATCTTGATGACCTGTAAGAGCTGGATCACGTTTTGATGGTACAAGGTCACCATCATCTCTGGTTCAGAGAGGAATGGGAAGGTCAAGGCTACTTTTGCCAAGACCTTCACAGGCAAGTTTCACCTGGGCGAAGCCCCCTGCCCCAGTGTCCTGCAGGACCATATAATGGTCTAGGAAAGCAGGCTCACAGCAGGAACTCTGCCCCTGAAGCACTACATTGCTCTGATTATTCTCATAGCTCACCCTGAATCTGAACAAGTATGCTAGCTAAAAAGAAAAAAAGAAAAAAAAAACAACCTAGAAAACAAAAGCAAAAATAAACAAATAAATAAATAAATAAAAGGAAAAGGAAAAAAAAAAAAAACAATATCCAAAGACCACGATCACTAGCCACCAACCACTAATCACCACCAAATGCACTGTCTGGGAGTCCAACAGGTCACCACCAAGAGCTTCCTGTACTTTTGGACAAAAAATCCAGCTGCAACCACTCTCTTATATCTTGCAGTTTGAAATCCCCTCATTATGGCTCCTTGTGAGGTTGAAGCAAGAAACAACCCAGTCATACCTGGGAATAACCCTCAGTGGTCATCTCACTTTTGGGCCACTTTCATAATAAGAATAAGAAAGGACTGTGGAAGGTTTTTTGCTTTAGTGGGTTATAGGGACCCATATTTACTTGTTTAGAAATTAAAAACTTGTTAAGATACTCAATGGTCTTTTTGAGTCTGAAAATCTGTAATATCTTTGTGGCTTTGAAAGACTTCATCATATCTACACTCAAGGTTTCTGCTTCATTGCTGCCCTGAACCAAGCAGATACCTTTACTGAGCCCATACCCCATGAGGGACTATCTCCCCTTGGGCAGAGCAATGGAGTCAGCCATCTAGGAACTGAGTCTTCTGTTAGCCCCAGAGAAGCTTTTCCTCCTCCAAGTTGTTCTTTTTTTTTTTTTTTTTTGTGGTGCTGGGGATTGAACTCAGGGCCTTGTGCATGTGAGGCAAGCACTCTACCAACTGAGCCATATCCCCAGCTTCCAAGTTGTTCTTATTGAGTAAAAATAAATAAAATTGATACATGGTTAGCCACCTTAATGAAAAGGAGACAGAAAACTCAAATTACTAAAATTTGTGATGAAAAAGGAAATATCATGACAGACACTATTGAAATACAAAAGATAATTAGAAACTATTTTGAAAATTTTTACTCCAGTAAAATAGAAAATCCTGAAGACACCAACAAATTTATAGAGGCATATGATTTGCCCAAACTGAATCAGGAGGACATACACTATTTAAACAGATCAATTTCAAGCAAGGAAATAGAAGACACCACCAAAAGCCTACCAACCATGAAAAGCCCAGGACCAGATGTATTATTCTCAGCTGAGTTCTACAAGACCTTCAGAGAAGAATTAATATTAATACTCCTCAATTTATTCCATGAAATAGGAAAGGAGGGAACCCTTTCAAATTCATTCTATGAAGCTAGAATTACCCTAATACCAAAACCAGACAAAGACAAATCAAGGAACAAAAACTTCAGACCAAAATCCCTGATTAACACAGATGCAAAAGTTCTCAATAATATTGCATACAATATTATTGAAAAATTTTGGCAAATTGCATACAAAAACATTTCAAAAAGATAGTTCACTATGAGCAAGTGGGGTTCATCCCAGGGATGCAAGTTTGGTTCAATATACAGAAATCAATAAACCTAATACATCACATCAATAGACTTAAAGACAAGAATCATATGATTATCTCAATAGATGCTGAGAAAGCATTTGACAAAATACAGCACCCCTTCATGTTCAAAACACTAGAAAAACTTGGGATAGTAGGAACATACCTGAACATTGTAAAAGGTGTCTATGCTAAGCCCAAGGCCAACATCATTCTCAATGGAGAAAAACTGAAAGCATTCCCTCTAAAAACTGGAACAAGACAGGGATGTCCTCTTTCACCACTGCTATTCAACATAGTCCTTGAAACTCTAGCTAGAGCAATTAGACAGATAAAAGAAATTAAAGGGATAAGTATAGGAAAAGAAGAACTCAAACTATCACTATTTGCCGATGACATGATTCTATATTTAGAAGACCAAAAATTACATCAGAAAACTTCTAGATTTAATAAATGAATTCAGCAAAGTAGTAGAATATAAAATCAATACCCATAAATCAAATGCCTTTCTATACATAAGTGATAATACCCATAAATCAAATGCCTTCCTATACATAAGTGATAATCCACCACAAGAGAAATTCTTCAGAATTCACCCCATTCACAATAGCCTTAAAAAATACTTTGGAATCAGTGGCTGGGGTTGTGGCTCAGTGGTAGAGTGCTTGCCTAGCATGTGCACGGCCCGGGTTCCATCCTCAGCACCATGTAAAAACGCATTGTATACAACTAAAAGCAAATAAGTAAATATTTTTAAAAATACTTTGGAATCAATCTAACAAAATAAGCGAAAGACTTCTACAATGAAAACTACAGAACATTAAAGAAAGAAATTGAAGAAGACTTTAGAAGATGGAAAGATCTCCCATGTTCTTGTATAGGCAGAATTAATATAGTCAAAATGGCTATACTACCAATGGCTATACTACCAAAACTGCTATACAGATTTAATACAATTCCTATTAAAATACCAATGACATTCTTCATAGAACTAGAAAAAACAATCATGAAATTCATTTGGAAAAATAAGAGACTCAGAACAGCTGAGGCAGTCCTTAGCAAGAAGAGTGAAGCAAGAGGCATCACAATACCAGACCTTAAACTACACTGCAGAGCAATAGTAACAAAAATGGCATGGTATTGTACCAAAATAGACTTGTAGACCAATGGTATGAAATAGAAGACACAGAGACAAACCCACATAAATACAGTTATCTCATACTAGAAAAAGATACCAAAAACATACATTGGAGAAAAGAAAACCTCTTCAACAAATGTTGCTGGGAAAACTGGAAATCCATATGTAGCAAAATGAAATTAAACATCTATCTCTCACCCTGCATAAAAATCAACTCAAAGTGGATCAAAGACTTAGGCACTGGAACAGAGACCTTATACCTAATAGAAGAAAAAGTAGGCCCAAATCTTCATCTTGTTGGCTTAGGACCTGACTTCCTGAATAAGACTCCAAAACTGCAAGAAGTAAAATCAAGAATCAATAAATGGGATGGATTCAAACTAAAAAAGCTTCTTATCAGAAAAGGAAACAATCAGTAATGTGATGGGAGAGCCTATAGAATGGCAAAGAATCTTTACCACACACCCCTCAGACAGAGCACTAATCTCAGGATATATGAAGAACTTGAAAAACTTAACACACACACACAAAAAAAAAAAATAGGCTAAGGAACTGAACAGACAATTCACAGAAGAAGAAATACAATTGATCAACAAATATATGAAAAAAATGTTCAACATCTCTAGTAATTAGAGAAATGCATATCAAAACTATTCTTAAGAGTTCATCTCACGCCAGTCATAATGGTAGTTATCAAGAATACAAGCAATAATAAATGTTGGAGAGGATGTGAGGGAAAAAGGTACACTCTTACATTGCTGGTGGGACTGCAAATTGGTGCAACCACTTTGGAAAGCAGTGTGGAGATTTCTCAGAAAATTTGGAATGAAACCACCATTTGACCCAACTATACCCAAAGGACTTAAAATCAGCATACTATAGTGATGCAGCCACATTAATGTTTATAGCAGCTCAATTCACAATAGCTAAACTAAAGAACCAGCCTAGATGCCCTTCAACAGATTAATAAAGAAAATGTGGTACTCATACATATTGGAATATTACTCAGCCTTAAAGAAGAATGAAATTATGGCATTTGCAGGTAAATGGATAGAAGTAGAGAATACTATGCTAAGTGAAATAAGCCAATCCCCCCAAACAAAAAGCTGAATGTTTTCTCTGATAAGCAGATGCTGATCCATAGTGGGGCAGGGGGATAGGGAAGAATGAAGGAACTTTGGTTTGTGTAGAGGGGAGTGAGGGAAGAGGTGGGGTTGTGGAGATTGAGACAGACATTATTACCCTATATACATGCATGATTACACTACTGGAGTGACTCTGCACCAGGTACAGCCAGAGGAATGAGAAGTTGTGCTCTGCTTGTGTACAATATGTCAAAATGCATTCTATTATAAAATAAATAAATAAATAAACAAAGTGATGTTTTACAACAAATACGTTGGATTTAAATAAATTTGTCTTGTCATTTGTTTGCCATGTACTACTGAAAAAACTATGTGCATTCTGGAAATTTCCATTAATATTACTACTAATAAATTCAATCCAACATTTATTGCTGCTTTTAGAGAGCAGTCAAGTGAAGTGCAGGAAAACCAATGACAAAGAGAATATAGCATATGATTTTCAGAGACTCATGAATTAGTGGGGAAATGATGATAAGCACATAGCTACAATAATGTGACAAATTTTAGAATAGAGGCGAAATCAAGGAGCTCAATTTCAATAGCAGAAGCTTTCTGACTTTAAAAAATATCTGTAAAATTTTATACATCTTCAACAATGATTTTCAATCAATATCTGTTGAATTAAAACTTCATTTAATAAGAAATATAAAATAAAATAATAGATTAAAATATATAAATGAAAATAGAAAATAAAAGCATTACATAGTTTGGAAGATTACCTGAGTAAATGTTTTACAACTCAATTCGTGGCTAACTCTTTTAATAAAAAACAACTTCTAAATTTGTCCTAGAATATAACAGAAGCTTTGAATTTCCATAAATTTTATTAAAGACCTGAGGCCATCTATGTTTATTATAGAATCAACAAAGGAGACTTCTTCCCTTTTTAAGGGTCAAAATTTAAATTTATGCAATAACCTCATTCACTTATTTCTAAGATTCTAACTTAAATTCAAAATCCAGTGATTATCCAAAATATGTTCATTTTATCTATGTCTTATTGCTTCTATTCTGTTCTGCCGGTCTGCTTGCTTGGGGTATCATTTCATCCTGTTTCCTTTCACTGTTCATGTATGAATTGGGAATACTAGCTGGCCTTCTAATCTTACAGGCTCTTGAGACAAATGAAATGAGTATATGAAATAATATTGTTAGTACAAGGCCCTGTGCAATATGCTACTTGCTACTGCCATTCTTGGCCTCCATATTAACATTTTAAAAAACAAACAAATAAGAATTATTAAAGTTCTATTTGATGAAAATCCTTCATAGTCCATTTTCTACTATTCATATTTATGTGAATTTGTTTTTAAGACAAACAACTTCAACTTCCTTTTCCTCTCTAGTATTACCTTTGTAAATGTTTGGATTTTGATTTCATGTGAACAGGCAAAAAGCATATAATTCACTCTTCAATAAAATGTTCCTTTTTATTTAGTGACATAAAAGTTGTTGGTATAAAAGTACCAATATCAATCAAGGGGGAAAAAACAGTATAATATTAAATTGGGAACACAGTTTGGAGAAGTTTCTTGGAGTATCAGAATCAATTTAGAAGTCTGATTCAGTCAAACTTCTAAGATCTCACCCCAGATGGCTGATTCTCAGGTACACCAAAGTTTGAGTATCTATGCTTCTTTTTTTTTTTTTTTTTTTTTTTTTTTTGGTACCAGGGATTGAACTCAGGGGCACTTGACCACTGGGCCACATCCCCAGCCCTTTTTTGTATTTTATTTAGAGACAGGGTCTCACTGAGTTGCTAAGTGCCTCGCCATTGCTGAGGCTGGCTTTGAACTCATGATCCTCCTGCCTCAGCCTCCCAAAGTGCTGGGATTACAGGCGTGCGCCACCGCGCCCGGCTTCTATGCTTCTTGTATCTCTGCAGGATAGCTGTGGAGTGTGGGCAGTAGCGTGGTGGCCCAGGGAGGTAATGATGGCAGGGGAGGGGGGAGTTGGTGGTTTTCTATGGAGTTAGAGATCTAGAAGCTGAGTGCAAGAAGCCTTGTCCTGCTGAGTGGGCCTCCTGTCTTCCAGCTCCAGTCAAATTCAGTAGCTCTGCTTTTGTCTGTTTTATACACTGAGATTGCCTTGGATTTATCTCATCAAAGAGTTTTTCTGCTAAAACATGTGAAAAATAATTTATGTAGGGCATGGAAAACAGGCTCATCAGCTTTAGTGTCAGAAGATCAAAATGGACTTCCCATGTGTTAACATCTTCCTTTGTAAAATAGTCACAATTTCATGTCTACCTCATGGAATGACTGTGGGGATCAAATTGAGCAACCCAAAGTATCTGAAACTAGGAATGAGTATTAAGATGTGTTATTGTTATTACTGGGGACAGCATGTGACAAAGGATACAAGAGGACACATTTGAACTCCTCAAGGGATGTAATAGAATAAATCTGTCTACTTCTTTTTTGTTTAATATAAGATTATACTTGATATATTCAGACTTAATAAAGAGGCTTTGCAGGAAAAAGGAGAGAGAGGGGAGGAGACAGAGGGCAGACAACTCACCGACACAAATGCTTGAGATTTGGTTTCGTTCAGCTGAAGTTGCAATTTCTTTTCATTGTCATAGACTCCATAGAGCCTCTTGGACCAGGTCTGAGGTACTCTGTTTTTGAATTTTAATGAACTATATAAAGCAAATATCCTTTGTAAATCTAGGACCAGGCAGCTGCAGTTGTAGAAGATGACACCAAGCTCTTTCATCTGTGAAATTAAAATTGAAAGCATCAACGCCATGTGTACCTGATGGTGTTATTTTCAGATAAAAATTGCATACAAATGCAATAGCAGTGACATCTTTTTTTTCTTGCATTTGTTGTTATATAGAAGTATATAGCTATTGTCACTTTATGGTATAGAGAAGAGATATGTTATCAAAATGCCGAAGTAGTTAAGTAGAATTTTGGCTTGTCTTCTGCATTTTGGCTTTACAAATAATTTCCCTATATTCATCTATATTTTTCATATTGGCTTTCCAGATTTATTTCCTTTACACAGTTTTTTTTTTGGTATGGATCATTAAACTGTGCAAGACAGAGGGTGACTGTTAATTGCAATATAACATAATGCTTAGAATCATGGATTCTGGAGTTGCACTGCCTGGACTTAGGTTGTTGCTTCATAATGTTATAGCTACGTGACTTTGGACAATCTAGTAATCTGTGAATGTTGGTGTCTTATTCCTTAAAATGGAGATGATCGTATTTATTTGATATAGTTGTTATGAGACGTAAAACGGTTAATACATATGAGGGGGTTAGAATATAAATGTTTGCAATTATCATTCTTTTAGTTGTTGTTTTGTTTTTTGGTACCGGGGATTGAACTCAGGGGCACTCGACCACTGGGTCACATCCCCAGCCCTTTTTTTGTACTTTATTAGAGACAGGGTCTCACTGAGTTGCTAAGTGCCTCGCCATTGCTGAGGCTGGTTTTGAATTCACGATCCTCCTTCCTCAGCCTCCCAAATGCTGGGATTACAGGTGTGCGCCACTGCACCCGGCTATCATTCTTATTAACATTGCACAAGCCTCAAGAGTAATAGACCAATAGAACCTTGCAACAAAGAACCCTTAGAGATTACTTTGTTCATCTCTCTCAATGCATGGATGAGGAAAGTAAGGGTCTTAAAGGTAAATAAAAATAAGTTAGAGATCTATTCAATGGTAAATTATGAATCTGAAGATTTTCTGACCCTTGATCCAATATGCCCAGGAACATAGCTATATTGGCCTCATCTGAGTCCAGTATAATTTTGTAAAAATCACGAATGATTTCTGATTTAGTCAATAAAAGTGACAAATTTGAATTTTCTTCAGGAAAGAACAGCACACAAATATGCATCAGTTTCTATCAGATATGACTTAATCACCCAGTGTGGGATTTGTTAAGGAGACCTTGGATTTTGAGGAATCTGAGGTCCACTGATATTAAACTCCTTTCCCAACCCCTTTCCAGCTCCTACTCTGGATGCTTTACTGGGGTTATAGGAGAGATCACCCACTAAGTAAAAACCTGTGTCACCTTGACCTGGGAACTCTCCAATACAACATACCATGGAGATATTTCCATATTTATCTGTACTGGTCCTACCATTATTTTTTTTCCAGCTCTACAGTAATCACAGAATAGATGGATATAAGTTGTTTAACCTACTGATGGACATGTTTCTATATTCTCTCTAATGTAAAAAATGAAGCAATGAGCATCTCTGTGTATGTGTGTGTGTGCGTGTATATATATATGTATATATGTATATATATATATATGTATATATATATATATATATATATATATATATATATATATATATATATCTTTGTGAACCTGTACAAGCATTTCTTTAGTATAGATTCCTAGGATTGGATGGACAAACACATGAAGGACAATGAGAGGCTGAGAAAATTAAAGGACATAGAGTGAGAGAACCTATCAGTAGGTGCAAAAGCACTGATTCCAGGGGTGATGCAGTCAGAGCTGTGTGGCTTGAAGGAGCTCCAGGAAGAGCTCTTGAGCAGGAAAGGGGAGAATGTGCATGTGTGTGTGTCTGTGTAAATATTCTTTTCTAATGGCAGGGGTAAAACTGGAGGCACAGGGATGTCAGATCCTCAGGAGACTTTGTGCTGGGATCAACAGTTTGATATTTATACTGAAAGTTACCTGGAAGCAGGTAGTAAGGGAGGGATGTCACCAAGGTATGAATTGGGAAGGTCACATTTGGCTGTGGTGTGGAGAAAAGGAGGGAGGGATGAGGGCAGCTGGGGACAGGGCATTCAGAACCCCAGCCTTGGCAGTGGCTAAAGGAGAGACTTCCACATTCTTACGTGTTCTCTTAACCTCACAGATTTACAGAATCTGCCTCCAATAACTTCTTCTTCTTCTTCTTCTTTTTTTTTTTTTGTACCGGAGATTGAACTCAGGGGCATGCGACCACTGGGCCACATCCCCAGCCCTTTTTGTATTTTATTAGAGACAGGGTCTCACTGAGTTGCTAAGTGCCTCCCATTGCTGAGGCTGGCTTTTAACTTTCGATTCTCCTGCCTCAGCCTCCCAAGTGCTGGGATTACAGGCATGCACCACAGCACCTGGCTTTCCTATAATAACTTCTAATGAGGGCCAGGGCTGTAGCTCAGTAATAGTGTACTTGCCCAGCACGAGTGAGGCACTGGGTTTGATCCTCAGCACCACATAAAAATAAATAAATAAAATAAAGTTATTTTGTCCACCTACAACTAAAAAAATATATTAAAAGAAACTTCTTTTTTAAAAAAATATTTATTTATTTACTTTAATTGTACACAATGCAATGCATTTATGTTTACGTGGTGCTGAGGATCGAACCCGGGCTGCGCACGTGGGAGGCGAGCGCTCTGCCGCTGAGCCACAACCCCAGCCCCTAAAAGAAACTTCTAATGAGGACTAATTTCATTTCAGGGTAATGATACTGTTGTCTGCAGCGTCTTGATGACAGAGACTGGGGTGTATTAGAATCTGCATCAGGACTTTTTACTTTGAGCTTTTTCCTAGGTTGAATCAATGCTGCCACCTTATCTTCTTCAATGGAACCTGGAGCACGTCATTGTTTCTCAACTCTTCTGTCAGGTTTGTCATTATCACTACGCTCTCTGCCTGGTGGTGGGAGTGGGGAGAGAGATGTAGAGATTGGCTTCTGTGTGGGTAAGTAACTGTCCTATAGGCCAAGGTCTCCCTAACATCTTTCCTTTGCCTTGCAGGAAATTTGGGCTGATGTTCTTGTTCTTCTGACCTTGCCCAGGGCCACTGTCAGGAAGAAACAAATGAACGAAAATTCTGGACTCTGAGCCCCCAAATGCTGGTTGAATCCTAAGGTCTTTCTCTAGCCAGATACAGGGACTTGGAGAAGTCAACTGACTTTATAGACTTGATCTAAGCATGAAGGGTTTGGTTCATAGTCTACATGGGTCTTCCAGCCTGGCCATCTCCGAATGCAATCTGAGAGTTGCCCTCGGGATACAACTTCCTGCTTGGTTTCCAACAACTTCTCCCTACCTGACCTCCCTCTTTTTTTTTTTTTTTTTTTTTTTTTTTTTGGTACTGGGGATTGAACTCAGGGGCACTTGTCCACTGGGTCACATCCCCAGCCCTTTTTTTGTATTTTTATTTAGAGACAGGGTCTCACTGAGTTGCTAAGTGCCTCGCCATTGCTGAGGCTGGCTTTGAACTCGTGATCCTCCTGCCTCAGCCTCCCAAAGTGCTGGGATTACAGGCGTGCGCCACTGCGCCCGGCTGACCTCCCTCTCTTAACACTGTCCAGAGAACTTTCATCAGGACCAGCTCCTTTTGGCTTATGCATGTTTGGTGAACCCCTGGGATTAGAAAGTCAGACAAGGCAGGTTTGCATCTTGGCTCTATTCCTTGCTTATTGAATAGCCTTGAGTAAGTTACTTAACTCTTAAATTTCAGTTCATCTGAATATCTAAGTTTTACTGTTAGAATTTAATAATAATAATTTTGACAAATAGTATTATTGATTGGTACTCAATGATCAGTATCAATTCAGGCTTTGATCAATGAGCTAACTGTTCTCCATGTACCTACTAACCATTTGGTGCAGAGATCAACACAGTCTTATTGTTGATTGGGGGACTGCCTTAAAAACTCAACACTATCCAGGCCTGAGTGTAGCCAGAAAAAGAATACCATGAAATCCAAAAACCAGGGAATCATTTGACTTTTGTGGCCAATAGGCAAAGTCAGTGGCCATGAGTTTTACAATGGTCAGATCTCTTTGGCATTTTTTGGTTTTGCTACATCAAACCTTTGGTTTTTCCTGGTTATTTGTTCATGCATGGCCAGCATGCATGTTTGCAAATTTCTGTTCAAAGTTTGAACAAGAAGGCAATACATCCCTATCTACTTCTTTCCTCAGGATACTTGTCCCCTAATCTGTGCATGGGGACAAGGGTCATGCCCTCCCTGCTGTGGCTGGAGATGAATCAAAGAACAACAGTGGTTGTGGAGCAAAGCAGCTCCACATGTAGAAAGACATGTTGGTAGAAACAAAGCAGCCACAGTAGTACTGAAAGATCTCCATATATGAAGAGAAGGTGCTCTGATAAACTCTTAGAATAAATGAAAAGGTGCAGGTAAAACATCAAGCTTTTGGCTCAAACAGCAATAGCTGCAACCATACCAAGGTCCACATCCTTTCTTCTACCTTTTGAGGATTCTTCTACTATACCATTGCTTTAAAGAGTTGATTGAATCAGATGTTGCACAATCCTTTATCTACAAAGAATTTCACTTTAACCATTAAGGTGACATTCCCATCACAAGTGTGAGAGGACAAAATTCATTCATCACAGACCATTTTTGGCTAGACTGAATTGATGCCAGAATGGTATCGTTGGATTGGCTATTTGAAATGTATGAAATATGACATTTCCACTTCATTCTCCAGGTCAGTTCTACTGCTTATGCACTTAAGTGTTTAGCAGATGATGATGGGGTGGCATATACAGCACAGTAGCTGGGACAAATAGGGGATTGTGAAACAACAGTGTGATACTAGGGTAGTGCAAACAGCAGAACACAGGGAAAAGAAGTAGTTTGCAGCAAGATCACAGGCTGCCTTAAACATCTGTTGAAAGGTCTTTGTGGGGACAGAATAGTAGCTGAAGGTTTGGGGTAGGGAAGAGATAAAGTAGAGTAGTTATACCAGCCTTATATAGACTTCTCTTCTGGGGTTTCAAATATGGACATACAGAGCATTTATGAAAGACCTCAATCTTCTAAAGGAAGACCAAGTTGAGGGGAAATGATGACCTTCCTTGTGGCTCTTCTCCAGTACCTGAGCCTGTAGAATGCAATGTCTAGACCTTTTTGGTCAACTGCCCCTTGAAGGCACCCACATTTGGAACCAGCTTAAGAATAAAAAAATGAAAGCATCTGGTCATTGGGCTTCCAGGGAATTTATCAACTGAAATAATTGTTTAAAAAGAATTTGATATTTAAAGCAATAACTAGATGCTGGCTTTGGGAATCAAGTGGCACAAGGCATTATTAGTTCTACTTAATGAATGGGAGCCAACAAATGTTCTTCATGAAAAGTTAATTTTTATCAAATAAAAATGCACATACTTGGGGCTGGGATTGTGGCTCAGCGGTAGAGCGCTCACCTAGCACGTGCGCGGCCCGGGTTCGATCCTCAACACCACATACAAATAAAATGCATTGAATAAAATGCATTGTGTACAACTAAAGCAAATAAATAAATATTTAAAAAAATGCACATACTTAAAAAGATAAAAGAATGTAAAAGACCAGAATATAGAATACCGATAACTCTGTCACATACTAGGACACTATTAACTCTTTGTTGAGGGAATGTATATTTTCTCTACAGGTCCATAACATGGCTAAAATGTTTGTGCTAGGCCAATTACAATCACAATTTTAATTATATCTATATTGAAGATAGATCTATACCCATATCTCATCTACATCTAAAACATATCCAGATCTACATCAAGATATATCTATATTCATACCCGTATCCATTTCTATATCCACATTATGTTCATATCTAGATCTATGTCTATAGTTTATCTATACCTACATCTAAATCTATATCAGAACTTCATTCATATATATATGAAATATAAAAAAATACATATATATGTGAAATACAAACAAAAACTATGAAGTTACAAATATAAGGTGTTTATGAGAACAGGACATTTTGAGGTAATGTTCTCTAGTTCCCATTTTAGAGAAGAGCACTGAGGCTATGGTCACTAATCTTGCCCCAGGTAACTTTTCCAATTGCTAATTCATAGTAGAACTCATATGTGAACCCAGTTTGTTTTGACTCCTTAGTCTGACTCTTTCCACTACTTCACTTGCCTTAGGCTATCTTTAGACATACCCTCATATCCTTGGGAGAGTTCCCCCAATATATTCTACCATACCAGCTGCATACATTTTTAAAAAAGGGATTAATTTGCCCTATTAATCTTAGAACCCTTTCTTTTACAAACTGGGTGGCTAGAACTAAAAGAATGGAGATTACTAAGTAGAGATGTTTCTATGCTTACATGTGACTACTTGAACAAAAGCCAATTTCCAACAAAAGCATGGAACAAGGGCCAACAATGCCATTGAATTAGTACATGTCTAGGTCACATTGTACTTAGAGTTCTACTGAAATCAACAGACAACAATGTTCTCAAGACTCATGCAATTCTTTCCATAGAATATGCCATGAAGCTCAGCTGGATTTTCCTGGAAAATTCAGGAAGATAAGAATAGATTCTTCATGAGATTGAATCATTGTTAAGAGATTTGGCTTGGAGACCAGACAGAGTTGCATTAACATTAAGACTCTTCAACTCATGAGTTGTGTAAGTTTGGACAAGCTCTTCAACTTCTTTTCACAATTCAGAAAGAGAAAAGTGGCTCCTAATACCTAGAAGTTGGCGTGTGACTCTCAGCGAGGTCTTTGTGTTTCTAGGAACTGGTCTGGCTCTCACAGCCAGGCCCTTGACTCCCTGTTAAACCCTTTATCTGACACTATTAAACCAGAACACTGACATCGGGCTGCACCACTCTGTGACCACCCACGATGGGTCCAGAGAAAAGCAAGACCACATTGTAATTCGACTGAACACAGACAAAAATATTAATTATCTTTAAGTCACAACAGTGACCAGCTATCCTCCAGCCTGGCTAGTATGAGTGACTGCTGTTTATTTACTAACTACTGCTTACCTTCATTCATTCTTACCTCCATACAGATAAAATTTGTTAAGATATTCAATCACAGGGTTGCCCCTACATCCTAACAGCATCCAATCCTGAACAAAGCCCTTCTTTCTTAGACGATCCCTCAAATCATCTTATACAAGCCTAGACCTCGTAATTTGTTTTAAAACCTACTTATTGAGACACCCAAGGTGTGCATCCTTCCTTATTATAACAAGATGCATGTTCAGTCTCCCTATTCCCACTGGTCTCTGGCTAGAGGGTGATGACTCCACTTTATTCCTCTATACCTGGAGTTGTGAAGTCACTAATAGTGTATTGACACACAGTGACTAACACTCAATACATTGACAGTTGTTAATTCTACCCTAAGTCACTTTCTAGATGAAGGTATCAGGTATTCAATATTTTTCCAGATGCACAGGTGAGGTGTTTAGGCACCAGATAAGAAATACTTTTAGGGAAATGAGCAAACAAAGGTAATACTGACATTTGTGGATGGAAATAAAGAAAGGTTATACATTGGGAAGAGGCTTCACCCACTAGAACCTAAAGTCAAATAATGCTCCTGTGACATATCCAGCATCATTTTCTCTTTGAGTCTTTATTTCTGCTATATAACTCATTTTGGAATAACACATACTTTAATCTGGAAATCCTGTGAACCAAATCTTCAGAGGCTAATGGAAGAACTGGAAGCATAAAATAAAAATGCTTATTTAATAGCATCATAATTTGAGTGGTTTGTCTCTTTAAGTATGATCAGATGGTAGGAAGCATATTTATAAATATCCTCAGCATATTTATGAACATTCTCAGTCATGCAAGTAGTCACTGTCTCTCCATGTACTCTCTGTAGATTTTTCTCTAGCTACTAGTATTTCTAATAACTCTTATAAGCAGAGATTTACCGTTCCTTTTACCCTGTTGTGTAAACTAAGTGGCTGATTTGTGAACTTTTGTCTGCAACCCCTGACATCATTCCATCTATGGCTACATTCAGTTTTAGAATCTAAAGGCAAAGGAAAAAGCCAAGCCCTTCCCTCTATAGGGGTAAAGAAAATTAAACTTCCTGTGAGTATCTTTTTCTCAGCCTTAGAATGACTCAAATCCATTTCTAGTTATACATATTTGATTCAGGCTGTTGTTGCAGACAGCAAAAAATGAAATTGGATTTTGTTTTGCCAGTTTTCATGCACAGCAAAAATTCAGGGTAAGTTTATGAACAAACCTTGTAATAAATGCAGGCAGCAGGAAAAATAAGAGAGATCTGGGCTTCTGACAAGTTTCCTTGTCTATTTTATCAAAGGAAGAAAAAGGTAAAAGCTAGATTGATTAGCAGAGGCATTCTTCATGATGTCTTAGCAATAAGACAAACCATACCTGCCAGAGCTTGGTCTCTTGCCAAGTGGTAGGTTGCTCACCCCTACTGCACCTCAGTGGGTGGCTACACAGAGCTGCATATCCCAATGAACTGCCCTGCCCTGACTCTTCAGTTAAGTCACATAGGTGATCTATGCAGTCAGAAATAAGTCAAACTGGTTTACTGAATGGTCCAATTGTTTGAAATAAAATATTTTAAACAAACTGGAGGTTTATCAGCTAATAATTCTTCAGAAGAGAAAAATTTCTAGGAAGGAATTGATTCTTTTTTTCCGTAAAGTAGGTAAAGTGTTAATGATGAACCCACAGAGCTAAGAAAGGCATAAGACCTCAAACAACTGCAGCACCCTGTCAAGAAGCAGTTCCAAGGGCAATTATTTTGTTTAAAACTCAAGTTCTATCAATGTTCTTTCTTGTCTTTTGCACTGGGACGTTATAAGGTATGGGAGACTTTGATGAGGGTGTTTGGGTTTCATACAAAGGAGGAGACACTATCAATGCAATTCTTAGGGAGAAATAACAATAGAAGCAATGCTAATTTATGAAAGTGCTGATTGTGTACCATGTGTTGTTCTAAATGCTTTTCATGTCTGCATTCTTTAGGCCTTAGAGTTCATTTCACAGGCAGGAAAACCAAGGTACAGAGAGATTATGGTACTTGCACAATTGCACAGATAGTAAGCAAGGAAGCTGGGATTATGATACTCGAAGACTGACTTAATACTGCATTTTCAGGAAGAATTATTTACAAAGTGAAACCTTGAGACCAGAAGTTGTTTTTTTTTTTTTTTTTTTTTTTTTTGTGGGTGAGAGTCAAGTCCTGCTGTTTATTTATTTATTTTTTTATGACCAGATGTTTGAGTTTCAAAACAATGTAAAAATTCAGGAAAACATAATTGCACCAGAAGAAAATAGTTTTATTTATTATTTTCTCACAATTATTGGAAGGTGATTGGTGATTATCAAAGGAATATAGGAAGCAAAGAAGCAGAGATCCCTTTTAGCTAGGAAACGAGAGGCAGTGTAACCAAAGACAGGCTTGATTTGATGGTTTTTATTGGTGAAGCAGAAGCCAGAGCAGGCAGGTGATGGATGCTGTTGTCAGCAGAATGGGGAGAGGAGGGACATTAGCATCATTCTTTACTGTAATTCAGAATAATTAATATAAGTTAGCTTAACTGCAGCTCAATTTATCATTTACAGATGTCCAGTGCATTGTTTTTATGATTTTATAGAAATGTGAACAAGTATTTCTTTAATTTTCTTGACAAAGACAAAAGAACCCACAACTGTGAGCAACCTCCTTGCCTCCAGTTTAGCTACTGATTTATATTCTGAGTTGCTGCAGGAGATTTAATTACTAGGAGCTCTAACTTCATTTTATTTCTGCCCTCAAGGTAAAATTTTTGTTGCTGGGGATTAAGAAAAAAAAAAAGATTAAATCTTGGGAGCTCAAAGACAGCCTCCTGCTCAGAAGCGTGCTGCTCTTCTCTGCCCCTTCGCTCCCTCAGTGGGTGGCTTGTGCCACTTAACTTATTGATGTCTTATTTTCTATGACCACCAAGTGGGAATAATAGTGCTTGCCAGAAGGAACATGACTAACTGAAGAGGCAGGAGAGGATTCAAGAATCTTAGAGAACAGTTAGTTCAACCTTATTTTGGAAATTAGGAAACTGAGGTTTCAAAAGGGAAGTGATTTATCATAGAAGAATGACCTGTGATTTTGGGTCCTGGACTCTTTTGTTCAATAATGTGGTTCAAATAGCATACTAGGTTCATTTGTAGGATGAATAAGAAGCCTGACTTTTTGCCCACCTGCCTGCCTGCCTGCCTTCTCTTCCATTCTCTTTCTTCCCTTCCCTCCTCCCCCCTTCCTTCCTCCATATGTGTGTGCACTCCTCTGCACACACACACACCCCTTTGTGTATATATCTACATACGTATGAATGTATATAAGTATGTGTACATATGTATGCATATGTATATGTGTATATGTAAAAATTTGCATAACCCCCACTACAACCCCATGAGTATTCTCACTACTTTCTGTCACTCACTTCTCCCACTGGGGAGAAACCTCCCTAGTGAAACTGGAGAATGAATCCAGCATGCACAGTGCTGGCTCTCCTTCTCCTTCTGGCGGGCTAGCCTCTGAGCAGATTTGCAGCTGCTCTGCCTTTAGCTTGGATAAATTCAATTCTGGGGAATCGGTAAAAGGCCCAATCTGATCACATGTCTAAATTACATTTTCTATTCTGACTTCATCAGTGATAAACTGTTAATCTGTTCATCTTCTGATTCCTGGGCATATTTTTTTTTTTAAAATGGCATAGAGCTCATGAAGGTAAGAGAAAAGTTTTATTTATTAGATTCCTTAAAGTCCAGGAATGAGTTCCCACATTTAATATTCACAACCTCATTCTCTTGTGGCCTTTCCCATGGATTTGGGTCAGGTATGAGTACTCCAAGCAACTTCCACCCTCCCTTGCATAAGAAAGGCACTCAGCTAGAAGTTTTAAAATGTAAAACTTGTCTTTGTGCTATGTCATAAAGTATTTTTGACTTACCCTTGTTGCTCATAGATCTGCTGTATTTTTCATGTTAGTATTCATCACACCTTCTCCACAATAGTGCTCTGAATAACAGCAATTGTCCCAAATGTTCCAATATTGGTTAATAAATTGATATCCTACCTTCACAGAGGAAGCATGGGTTGGAGTATGAAAACACAATTGAGATAAACCATATCCTTGTCTGATACTTTAGTTAATTCCTAGAGCTTAATTCCCCTAAATTATCCAAAGCACTGAGGCCTTGGTATCAGGTTCATGCCCCTATGGTGCATCATATCTTCAATACACATCTAACCAACATCTGTCTCAGACTTGATATGGGGATGCTAAGTAAAGTGTTACTGTCCAAAAATAGGACAATTTAAATCTGGAACATCCTAATGTAACAATTTCACATTTGCAAAGTGTATGTAATCAATTTCCCACATTTTTTATTGATGCATTATAGTTGTACATGATGGTAGGATTTGTTACATATTAGTACATGCACATACTACAATAATATAATTTGATGTGTAGTGAAGGAGCCCCAATTAGGGAGATGGCTATTGCGGTCAGCTGGAAGCCATAAGTTCCACCTGATAATAAGTATGTATGTGACGCACCTGTAAATGCACGTGAGGCACCCGCAAAGCTAAAGGTATATAACCGGGTGAAAGCGGTTGGAGTCAGGAGAAGAATGAATTCATTCAGTCAGTCATGCAGTCGCTCGGTCGGAAGAAGAGTTCGGGTCGGAGAAGAAGAAAAGAATCAGAGCGGCCAGAACGTAGGCAGAGCGGTTACAGAAGAGAAACCAGATAGAAGAAGTAATTCCTGGTCAGAGTCAGGCAGAGGCTCCCGAGGAAGAAAGAAAAAAGAAGAAAGAAGCTCTAAAAGCTAAGCTCTCTCTCTCTCTAAAGAAGAAATCTCTCTCTTTCAAGCTCTCTCTCTTTCTCTCTAAGCTCTAAGAAGATGAAGAAGAAAAAGCTCTATCTTTCTCTCTAAGCTCTAAGAAGAAGAAGAAAAAGCTATCTCTAATCTTTCTCTCTAAGCTCTTTCTAAGAAGAAGAAAAATCTTTCTTTCTCTCTCTAAGAAAGTAGAAGTAAAAGTAGTAATAGCTTTACTCTGCCTCCGAGAGTTTTCCTCCCGCGGCGTTTGTGGCTGGCCACGACAGGCAGCTTACAGTGTAGTCAAATTTTCAGCTCATGGGATTAAGTCATCATCTTAAAGGATCTGGGGTGGGGAGATTCTCCCTTAAAAAGGGACATGGAAGACTCCCTTAAAAAGGATGGAAGACAGTCCAACAGCTACTTGGGTCACTGGCTGACCAAAGACTATAAAATATGGTGAGTTTCACTGAGCTCAAACAGGGATTTACATGAGGGACTGGGTAAATTTACTTCAAATAACAATATTATTTCCCCATGAATATAATCAAAATCGTCTTAAGAAACAAACACAATAAAAACAGATTTTAGGGTTCTCTTATTTGAAATCAGATCAGCAATATAATGAAACCTTCTGTCTTCCAACGATATTACAGAAGCAAATGTCTTGAGGATTGTCAAGTAGTCAGCCCAATGTGGTTTAAACATGCAAGATTCTTTAATGTCAGAACCATCATATAAAGTACATCCAAGTCTAGCATGAGCAGGAGAATCATAAATCTGACTGACCGTGATCTGACCTCTGACTTATAAGCATCTTCAAAATGCATCTGAACCACAGAGACATGAAATACCAGTGATAGAGAATGCTAATCAATAATTATCACCTGATGGGAGAAATGAAAGCAACACCACTGGATATGGAAAAAGAAAGGCCCGATTGGCATACTACAGCAATGCAGCCACTTTAATGTTTATAGCAGCACAATTCACAATAGCTAAATATGGAATCAACCCATATGCCATCAATAGATGAACAGATTTGGAAACTGTGATACACACTGACACACACACACACACACACACACACACACACACACAATGGAGTTTTACTCAGCTATAAAAAAGAATGAAATTGTGGCATTTGCTGGTAAATGGATAGAAATGGAGAACATCACGTTGAGTGAAATAAGATAAACTCAGACACTCAAAGTTTGAATGTTTTCTCTCATATTCAGAAACTAAAGCAAAATAAAGGAAAGGGGAAGGGAAGGATAGGATAGCATAAAAATAATGGGAAGATCAATAGTGTAGAGGAGATATCAAGGCAGAGTAGAAGAATTAGAAAGGGGAGGCAAGAAATTCTTAAAAAATCATGTTATATGCATACATAAATATACCATGGTAAACTTCACCTTTATGCATAGGTAGAAAGAAAAAATCAAATATAAATAAATAGACAAGTGAAAGGAAGTCTAGTGGAGTAGAGGAAGAACAGGATGGGGGAGGGAGGGCAGGAGGGCAAAGGGGGAGAAAAAAGAGGAGATCATGAACTGAAATTGAATTCTACACATGTATGAATTTGTTGGGATGAACCCAACTAATATGTGTAAATAAGTTCTAATAAAAAAAAAAAAAGATTAAAAAGAAAAGGCCAGATGCTTTGTTTGCCAGTTTCTAAATTCTCATCCTGACTTCAAGGGGAAGTCACATTCTTTCCACATGTTTTTGGGTTACTAAGACATACTATCATCAAAATTTAAATGAACTAGATGCCTGCAGGCATATATAGCACAGAACACAGTTTGACAATCAAATATTGTTAGAAAAGTACTATGTACAATTATAAATAATAATTTCCCCCAATCTTATTAGTGATATAATTTTTGTAGAAAGGTGACAACTGCTTAATCAATTCATAAGATTGGTAACCGGGATTTATAAATAATTCAATTCAAGCCAATAATTAAATTCTCAGTACAAGGTACTGTATTAGGAAAGCAGGATAAACTTATGAGCATATCCCTGGTGTATAAATAGGAGCATGGGAGGGTATGAAAGAGTGATAGCAATTCAGAAAAAAGAGAAAATGCATAAAATGAACAATGAAAACAAGGCAGAATCTGACTGGTAGCTTAAGGAAAATGTCACCAGTATTCTGTAGGATTCAAATAACAGAAATATTATATGGGATTAGAAAGAACTTTTAGCCCCTGGGCCACATATGGAATTCAGCAGGTGGAGTATGTAGCTGCATGATTCTAAGGAGGAAGTCTACAGGCTTTTGTCAAATAGTCTGTGATTAATATGGCTAAATAACTTGATTGGCAGATGACTACTGAATTAGGTGAATATGAAATGGCTTTGTGGAGGTAGTGAAATCTGAGAAGATCTTGAAGGATCCTGAAACTATATCTCAAGTTTCAAAAATCAGAACTGGGAGGACATGTCCAGGAGAAAAAAAAATTAATTGTCTTTGCACTTTTGTTAAAAATAAATCAACCATATGTGTGTAGCTCTATTTCTGTACTCTCTTCTGTTTTATTAATGTAATGCTTATTTTTTCTTCAGTATGCTACTGTGTAAAATTCAACTTTATTGTAGGTCAAAAAAATCAACATGGGCTGGGGTTGTGGCTCAGTGGTACAGTGCTCACTTACCATGTGTGAAGCACTGGATTCAATCCTCAGCACCACATAAAAATAAAATAAAGATATAATATTCACCTAAAACTAAAAAAATAAATATTTTTTTTTAAAAAAATCAAGCAATATAAGTCATTCACCTTTATACTATTTCAAAGTTATTTTGGCTATTCTGATTTCTTAGCTTTTCTAAATAAATTTGAGATAACAATTGTCAATTTCTAAAAAAGTTATGAATTTGGTTGGATTTGGATTGAACCTGTGGATCAGTTTGGAGTGAAATGATATTATAACAACATTGCATCTTCTAAATCACAAATACAATATATCTCTCCTTTTTAGGGTACTTTTTAGTTTTAGATCAGTGCTTTGTGGTTATTAACATTTTATAAGATTTATGCTTCATATTTCATGGATTTTGGTGCCTTTGTTCATGATACTATTTTTAATTTCTAATTATTTGTGCTATCATAAAAACACTGATTTTTGTATATAGAAACGTTGCATACAGAGAATATATAAAACTTAATTTTTATATGTTGACTTTGTATTATAAAACTGTTCTAAACTTAGTTTTAGCAGCATTTCTGTAGCTTCTTTAGAGATTTTTATATAGATGGTGATGTCACTTGCAAGTAAAGAGTTTTATTTCATCCTTTCATTTATATGCCTTTATTTCTTTTTCTTGCCTGACTGCACTGGTTATGTCCTTCATTGTGAAATAGAGTTGCTGAGAATAGATATTGCCTTGTTGCTGACCTGAAGGAGAAAGTATTTATTTTTACCATTAAATAAATATGAGGCTAGATGTAGTTTTTTGGTAAAAATTCTGTACTAAGTTAATGAAATTTCCTTTTATCCCTAATTTTATAAGAGTTTCATGAATGGATGTTGTATTTTGTCAAAGGCTTTATCTGTACTAGTTGTGGTAATTTTATTAATTTGCTTCTTTAGTCTTTTGAACATAGCATATTATGTTGATTTAAACAGAAAACTAGCTTTGCATTCTTGGGATAACTCTACTTGATCAAGATATATTATCTTTCTACATACTGGTGCATTTGATTTGCTAGTATGTTGTAGAAAACTTTTCATGAAAGATATTGGTTTTCCTTTTTTATATTGTATCTTTCTCATTTTTTATATTTTGGAAATGCTGGCAAGATCAGAGGAGGTGGGAAGTGTTTCCTTTTTTTTTTTTTTTTAACATTTTGGAAGAGTTTATTGAGAATTGCTTCTGTTTCATCATTAAATATTTATTAGAATAAATAAATAAATATTTATTAGAGTGTGAAGCTATGTGGGTCTGGAGTTTTCTTTGTATGAGTGAGTTATTTACTACATATTCAATTCCATTGGAAGGTAAAGTATTATTCAGATTCTCTTTTTTATTCTTGATTGAATATTGGGAGTAGATGGCATTGAAGACACTAGTCATTTAAGTTATCAAAATTAGACCACAGTATGTTCATGTTATTCTCTTTAGCTTTTTGATCTTCTTGGATCTGTAGTGAGGTCTCCTCTTCCATTCTTAATACTTATAATTTGTCATTTTAACCTTTGGTCAGTCTAGTTAAATGTGTTACTCGTTTTGATAATTTGTTTAAGAATCAACTTTTGATATCATTAATGAGACACCTTCTTCCTAAGCATTTTGTGTTATAAAATTTCTTCAAAGCACTGCTTTAGCTACGCATGTATGTGGTTTGTGTGTGTGTACTGATGGGGATCAAGTGAATACTAGGGAAGTGCTCTACACTGCTGCTATCCCATCAGTCTTTTACACATTTTGATGTGCTGTATTTTAATTTTCACACAATTAAATTATTATCCAAATACCCTATGATATCATCTTGAATAGCTAATATGTGGGATATTTTATAGAGATCTTTTTTTAAAAATAGGTTTGTAGTTTTTCATTCAGAGATTCAAAGATTTCACTCCTGATATAAGAACACATTTTGTATAATTTCAACTTTTTGAACTATGGAAGCTTTGCTTTATAGTTGATAATGTGAAATATTTTGTAAAATGTTCCATGTGCACTTGAAAATAATATCTATCTTACTGTTTTGGGATTAACTATTCTGTAAACAGCAGTTAGGTCAGGTCATTGATAGTGTTTTTCAAGTTTTCTATATAGCCTTACTGATTTTCTCTCTACTTGTTGTATCAATTTTGTTTTTCCTTCATATATTTTAAAGTTGTCTTACTAGCTGCATATCTATTTATGATTTTTATGGATTCTGGGAGATTGACCCTTTATCAATATGTAATGTCATTCTTTGTCTCTGGCAATAGTCCCTTTTCTGAAGTCTACTTTGTTTAGTATTACTATTGCTATTCCAGCTCTTTTGACTAGTGGTAGCAGGATAAATATTTGTTCATCTTTTTATTTTTGGATCTATTTATATATTTATATTTAAAGTGGCATTTAAAAATAGACAATATATAGCTGGGCCTTGCTTTTTCCAACAATCTGACAATCTTTGCTTTCTAAGTGGTGTATTTAGACTAATTACATTTTATGTGTATATGCATGGTCTTGGGGGACTAAACCCAGGGGTTCTCTACCACTAAGCTATACCCCTAGTCCTTTGCCAATTTTAAAATTTTGAGCAAGAGTCTAATCCTCCTGCCTCAGCCTCCTGAGTAGCTTCACTGCAGGCATGCACCACCATATCTATCTAGAATAATTCCATTTAATGTAACTAATGATACAGTTAGATTAAATTATGCCATTTTGATAGATTTATTGCATTCTTACCATCTATTTGTTGTTTTTTTAAAGAATTTTTCTTCCTTCACTTGGATTGAGCATTATTCATTATTTCATTTTAATATCCATCCTCTGACAACTATTTATGCATTAGGTTTTTAGTGGTTTTTAGTTGTTGTCCTAGACTTTCAACATTCTTTTTTAATTAATCATTTTCCCTTTAAATAACATTATGACACTTTGAAATATGGGAACTTAACAACAATCTCTATTCCTCCCTTCCATATTTCATGCTATTGTTGTAATAGATTTTACTTTTACATATTCTAAAACACAGAGTACATTGGTATTTTCTTATAGACATCAATTATATTTTATAACATTAAAAAAGAAAAAAAATATTTTTTATTTGCTTTAATTTATTATGTTTTCTGTGCTCTTCATTGTTTGGTTTATCATTGTTTGGAGCATCTTCAATTTTCAAATATCTCTTCTGTTATCATATTTCTTATTGCTGAGGAACTTCCTTTAACATCTTTTCAGTGCAGTTTTGCTGGTAGTGAATTTCCTCAATTTTTGTTAGTTAAATGCTTTATTTATCCTTCATTACTTCTTCCTAATTTTGAAAAAGATTTTCACTAACTGCAAAATTCTGGATTGAAGGTCTCCCCTGCCCCCCCGCCCCTGGTCAAACACTTAAATTTTCTGGTTTGCACAATATCCAATAAGAAGACCACTGTAAATCTTATTGTTCCTATATGCAATGTACCTTGTCAACATTTCCCTGTCTTTGAATTTTAAGTTTTCAGCAGTTTAAATATGATATGCCTAGTTTTTGGTTTGCTTGTTTTGTATTTCTAATACTTTGTGTTCTCTCAGCTTCTTGGATCTAAGGTTTTGTGTTTGTCAATTTATAGAGCATTCTTGGCTATTCAGATATTTCTTCTGTCCCATTTTCTCTCTTCTCTTTCTAATAACTCAACTACATAATGGTTCAATCTTTTTCTCCATATTTTTATTGGTGCACTATAATTGTACATTATGGTGAGATCCACTGTTACATATTCATACATGCACACAATAAAACAATATAATCTGGCCAATATCTTTCCCCAGAGGTTCAATCTTTTGACATTGTCTTTCTGGATTCTCTTTGTCTATTTTTTTCCTTTGACCTTTCAGTTTGAGTAACTTCTATTGATCTTATCATTGAGTTCCTGGATTTTATTTTTCTCAACTCTGTTCTGAAGACTGATAAGCCTATTGAGAGCACTTTTTTTGTCTTTATTTTTCACTTCCAGTATGTCATCAAATTCTTTCTCAGATATTCCACCTCTCTACTAAATTTAACCATCTGTTCCAGCATGTTGTTCACCTCATCCAATAAAATCTTTAATATATTTATCACTATAATTTAAAGTTCCTGTCTGATAGTTTCAGTATCTATTTCATATGATTCTGATTCTGCTGATTGCTTTGACTCATTTTTTATATCAATATATAGGTATACCCCATAATTTTTTAAAATAAAACTGGGTATCTTATATATGATAGTACAGGTTGAGGCAAATAGCTTTTGCACTTATTGATGATGAGCACAACTTTCTTTCTTCTAGTTGTTGGGTGTACAAAGTCAATCTAGGGCTGCAAATTTCCCTAGTGTTTACCCTACATTTGGGGTGGGGCATGGTTTGCAAGAGGGTATTGTCAATGTCTATTCCAACTCTTAGTTTCATTTTCTCCTTTGCACTGCACCTTGGTGTACTTCTCCATGTGTCTGTCCCTTTCCTAGGAAGAAGATGCCATTAACTATTTGTAGAAAAATCTTCATTTTTATCATTAAGCTTTACTATTAAGGAGTCACTGTGAGTATGGTTCTCAGAAGTGTGGTTTTCTCAGTGATCCTGCCCTAGCCCCAGGGTCTATGATCTTCACGTATACCTGTCTCTACCTCCAGGGGTAGAGATTTTTCACACCCCATATTCCACAAATGGGTTTTTACCAATAACCCTAAGGACAGCAGAGTTTGTTCCCTAGTAGGTTAAGGGTTTTATTCCATATAAAAGATGGGGGAGAAGGATCCAAGTGGAGTTCTTAGGCCTTTTCTGCCACAGCTGCTGTTTTCTTAACCCCAAACTTAGCAATGAGGGAGGCTTTCTTTCTTTCTTTCTTTTTTTTTTTTATCAAGGGGTACTTTATTAAATATTGTGTCCCTGTCTGTGATGGCCATAGCTTCCACAAATGCCTCATGGTCACTTGGAGCCTTTTGCTTCCATAGCAGGCCCTCCCCAGATGACAATACCCTACAGTGCCTCTACATGGCGCCACCCCTTTTGGGCCCTAAAGTACTCTCTAGTCTGGAGTCCAAGGAGGCCCTCCCCTAACCATACCTAAGCAGAAGAAGTATCATGGGTATCTTGGAAGGACTCTGCATGTTTGAATTCACTATTTTAATTCAAATAAGATTCCTTCCCCATCTCCTATGCAAGCAGTCCCTGTACCACTTCCCCTTCTGCAGCATGAGTCCTAATGAAGGCCTTTAGGGATGGGTAGGATCTGTGGTTCTGCAAAGGATGGTTGGACCAGATGACCGCAAATGAGGAAGACCCATGATGGCCTTGGAGGATAGCCATGTCCTTTGGATCCAGCAACTCTGGCTCTGTGGTCCTGTGCCTCTTCATGACCTGGGAAGCCACCTGTCGGGGGCCAGTTCTCTGTGCCGACCCCTTGATGAGTACCATGTTTACGTTTCTCTGCACCTTGGTTCGCAGCTGCCTCGGAAGCTGGTCTGTGGTGAGTCCTTCCTGCTGCTCCAGCTCTTCTGATAGGGCCAAGATATTTATATATGGTTCAGAGGAAATCAGTTCTTCCAGGAAGCGGGAATGAATCATATTTTCTGCCTGCCGGCCGCCGAGGCCACCATCCACAGGGTCCTCCATGGCTTGCTTGCGCTCATGAGGGAGGCTTTCTTAGGGATCTTGCCAATCATTTTTGTGATACCTGGTGAGGCCCATGGAGAAAATCCTAAGATTGGTACTGTGTCTCCTTGGGTCTGCATTCGACAATGGCTCAATAGTCTCTTGGTTTATATATTGACTTTTAGGAATTCATTAACATTGTTAGCTAAACTCTTTTTACCCATGTATGTCAGTGTTCTCCTCAGCTGAGTGCTTATGTCCTGTCTTTTTGTTCTTAGGTTTTGGATTAGTTAATTGCTCTGCAATATCAATTAGTATTCAAGACAAACTGTGAATTTGTAGACTATCTAATTTACCTTTTGTTGTTATTGTTGTTTTGTTACTGTAAGAGCAATGCTCTTTCTAGCTTTTTCCATCCCAAGCAGGAGCCCCACAGAAAATCAGAAGTCAGAAGTTTCCTTAGAAATAACTCACCCCTAACTCAACAGTCACTGAATTGTTAACATCACGTTCCTGCTATTATAGGTGCATATTAGAACAGGAAATTGGATGCAACATAAATGGCGACTAGGATGTGGTTAAATAAACTACAATATGTTCACAAAAGTGAATATATTAGTAAGCCTTTTATGACATTGCAATTATTTATTGACACTAGAAAATGCACCATGTATGAAACGGTAGATATAGTACGATTGCTTCTCTTTGTTAGAACTAAATCAACAATGCAATGTATGAGGGACTTATAGATATTTATTTTTAGCCATCACTTTAAATTTGTTACAATAATATTTTCTGTATTTAAAGTAAAAGCCATTTAAATATATACTTTTGTGCATTTTATAGTTTACAGCTATATAAAAGTATATGTACCTTTGGACGATGATTCGTAGGAACAGAAAAAAGAATAATAGCATTAAAATGGGTGGATTTTGTATGTATTTTTCCTTGTGTGTAGTTTCCTATGTTATAAAAGGGTTGTAGCTCAGTGGTAGAGTGCTTTCCTAGCATGTGTGGGGCACTGGGTTTGATACTCAGCACCACATAAGAATTAAAAAAAATTAAAAAGGTCCATCTACAACTAAAAAATATTTTTTTTAAAAAAGTGAACCTAATCTTGGGGGGAATATTCACTGTGAATACCTAGGATGACTTCCTTAGGATTTGTCCAGATGTTCTGTGTGGACACGTGAAATACAATGTCATGAAGACTGCAGATGGGATTATCCCCACAATCAAAGCTGATGATTCTTCTTAGAAGATTTCATCCTCCTTGCCTTCCTTTGTTTCCTTTGCTCACTGTTGTGGTTAAGGTGCTTTTTAGAAGTAACATACATTATGAGAGAAGAGACTATTCATTTCTAGCTTGAGACATATGTTTGGAGCCCTTGATGACTTCTCAATCAAGACAAAGAACACTGAGGTACAACGACATGAAGAACTGGAGTTGCCATGGCAAAAAAGGACAGATTCTTTGTCTGATTTATGTCATGAGTGGGAACAGAAAAATGCTCAACATCTCAGGACAACCTACACAGCTGTTCAGCCTTGGCAATGGAACAAATACTGTCATCTTCTGCATGTTTCAAAGGTTGGTTATTGCCTACTTGGTGGGCAAGAAATAAATATTTGGCATATTTTTAAATAAAATGATCTTCATCAAGAAGATGAGGACATTTATTCAACTAACAAGTTGGGAATGAAAGCTAAATTCTCCTTTGAATCTTACACAAAATTAAATTTCCAATTAAAATTTCCAAAGATTGACATCATAGAATGAAAGAACTAGGAACACTAGAAGCAGCAACCTTTGTTTTTTTGCTGAATAGGAAGAAGCAGCTCTTTCTCTTCTGAATAAACTGGATGCTTTTTGCTGAGTGTTGTCACTGCTAAAGTGCTTTTTCATTGTTAGACTCCATCAATCAATCTCCCTTGGCAGGCTGCTAATTTATCAGTTGAAAAGCTACTAGGCAATGACTATAGCCATTACCTAAGAAGCAGGTCAATATGATTATTTTCACTCTGTAACTGAGAAATGTAAAGTACAAAGAAAATTGTCTAGCCCCAATTTTCTTCCTAGATCTCCAGGAAGCCAATGTCTGTGTTATTTCCTAATCTTAGCTATTTCCTTGTCTTATTCTGTAGACTATTTGAATGTATTAAAACATTACCCATTGGGGCTGGGGTTGTGGCTCAGCGGTAGAGCGCTCGCCTAGCAGGTGCGCGGCCTGGGTTCGATCCTCAGCACCATGTAAACATAAATGTGTTGCATTGTGTACAACTAAAACAAATAAATAAATACTTAAAAAAAACATTACCCAGGGATGAGACTCTAGCAATTAGTTAGCATACATACATTTGTTTGAGCATTTCTAACAAAATATTTAGTTCTAGCTTCTCTCTTGGGATCAAGGTTGCAGCATTGTAAAGCTACAAAGAGCTTTGCTCTGGCTCACAGAAATTAATAAACCTTAAAAACAGGTGTCTACTATATTTGAAAGAATAAACAACTTAAGGCATACCAGAATCATAGAGAATGTTCATTATTCTTAGATTAAGAATACTTGGGGGTGGAAGATAGATGGTGTAAAAACAGTCTCTAACCTGGCAAGATGGAAAAGGGGCATCAATGTCTTCCATTTATGTTCTGAACACAAAAGAAGCTTAGAAAGTGGGAAAAAAAGCAGATTAGCAATGTTCAATACCACCCTTCCCAAAAATAGGAGGGAGAGACCATGCAACTTTCCAACCCAGTCTTTTCTACTCCTTGTATCTACTGGTATTTTATCAAATATGGTTTGGTTATGGATGCCATAAACATCTCAGGACTAGCAAGGACTGAAGGAATTAATAGAAATATAAGTTAAAAAAGAAAAGAGGGAAATACTGTCCTCAAATCTAGTATCTCTCAAATATTGAGCCATATCAATAATCAGTATGTGGATGTTTCATTTGCAATGGAATTCAGGACAAGAGAAAGACACTAGAAGCAAAGAAAGGGAGTTTTGGAAATCTTTCCTTTTTTTTTTTTTAAACCAAAACTCAAATTGATTATATTTAAGTGCAGAAATACATATATTTGGTACCGAGGATTGAACTCAGGACCACTTGACCACATCCCCAGCCTTTTTTTTTTTTTTTTTTTATTTTATTAGAGACAGGGTCTCACTGAGTTGCTAAGTGCCTCGCCATTGCTGAGGCTGGCTTTGAACTCGTGATCCTCCTGCCTCAGCCTCTCAAGTGCTGGGATTACAGGCGTGCGCCACCACATCAGGCACAGAAATATATTGAGCATTCAGTGAGTTAAGAAATCTCTTTGGCATAGGATAGGTTTACAATGGGTGTGGATATAAACTTTCCTCACTTCTACATCACTTCAGAAATCCTTTCATTTTCAATACCTTTGTTACACTACTTTTGGAAAGTTCTGCCTAATTTCTCTCACATGAGCTTTCAATTACTTCTAACTTATTACACAGCTGATGAGCATGTCTATACTTGGTTTATACATGATTTATTTCCAAGTATTTATAAATTACTTGTAAATCTTTGAGAGCTCTTTTCCTGCTGCTCTAAAATGCAAAGTCTGTTTGTATCTGAACACACAGCATATGTCTGATTGTTTCCCTACCTGCTAGTATCATTCTAGCCATTATAGAAAAATTATCATCCTAGGAAGGGTTTTACCTTTGAGGAGTAGAAAAAGCTCCCTAGGGGAGCAAATACCAGTGGGGAAAAGTCTCTCTCAGTTGAACTATCTTCCCACCTCTGTCTTGACTCTCCTCCGCAAAGTGTTCTTTCTTTAGAAGGAGCAAGAACAGGGCTCAATTCTTTACTTAACAAGAAAAACAAGTGATTGTGGTCTAAACCATGTTTACCACTTTACAGCAATATTTCTAGGACAAACTGCTTATATTCTCCCAAGGTTGCAATTGATAGATAGGCTTAGGTGGATGGGCCACCTCCCCCATGGAAATTTCCATGAGAAGCAACCTGGTTTCATTTTCCCTGGGCAGGAGCCAATTGGCTTAAAGGTCACTCTGTTCCCCAGGCAGGAGCCAATAGGCTTAAAGGTTGCCCTGTTCCCTGGGCAAAGAGCCAATAGCATTAAAGGTTGTTCTGATACACCCCCCACCAGAAATCCCTACTTACAGCTCCTGCCTGTCTGGAGCTCAGACTCCACAGCTCACCCTGCTGAGAGGAGGCAGCCACTGCAACAGCTCCAGACCCACTGTCTCTAGCCTGATGGCAGCTGCCCCAGCGAACAGCTCCAGAGACCACAGCTGGCACGACCAGGCACCCACCTTCTGTTCAGAGCTTGCACGCTCCCCTCTCCCTGACTCCTCTCTCCCACCAGAGCTTACACACTTCCCTCTCCCTGACTCCTCTCTCCCCGTACTTCTTCTACCTCCAACCAGCCATAAAGGCTGGTGAATAAATCTCTTGGCTGCATGGTTGTCTCCAGTGTGATTTTTGCCCTTCAGCAATGACCTCTTGCAAGAGGGCATCTTCTCCAGCACAAGCTATAACTTTGATTTATGGAAATTTAAGAAAACCTTGCCAACATCCTTAGCTTGATAAATACAATGTGTGTGGCCTTAAAGCAAAAGCAAACAATTGCCTGCCAGCAAGCAGCTGGATGTGAAATATAGACTGTGCCAAAAGCATCTTTTTTCTTTTTAAATATTTATTTACTTTAGTTGTACACAATGCAATGTATTTGTGTTTACGTGGTGCTGAGGATCGAACCCAGGCCACACACGTGCGAGGTGAGCACTCTGCCGCTGAGCCACAACCCCAGCCCCCAAAAGCATCTTTCAAATCTTCATAATTGGAGACCTAAAAGCAATACTTAGGTCCTTACTGACAGATGGATGTGGTTAAGGAAAAGGTGAAAGTAAATGCTATTCTAAACACACTTGCCTCTGTTCACCATCGCCCATGCCCATGTGTGCACACAAAGGCTCTGATGAGCCATGGATCACATGTATAATGGTCTTAGTACAGAGGCTTTTCTCTTTGGCTGAGAAGCAGCATTAAATTCACAACACTTGCAAAAATTCCAAGGTTATTGAAAGTGGACATGTCAGGGAAAGCACCAATTTAATTTAGAAAGTGATTTTTTCACCTCCATAGTTACAAAAAGTTTTTTTTTTTTTTTTTTAGATATAATATTTGTACATCTTTATGGGATAATTCAATACACGTGTACAATGTATAATAATAAATCAGGAAAATAAGCCCTTCAATCTTTTCAAACCTTCATCATGTTTTATGTGTTGGGAATTTCATACTTCTCTTTTCTGGTCATTTTGAAATACATCACAGATTGTTTTTACCAGTAGTTACTCCAACATTAGAGAAAACCAGGGGCCTAATTCATCCTCTCTGTGTTTTTATGCCCCTTATCTGACTTCTTTCCATCCTACCCCTTCCCTGCTAGGCTCTAGTGACCACTGATAGATAGGCTTGGGCCGAGAGGCCACCTCTCCTATGGGAATTTCCATGAGGAGCAACCTGGTTTCATTTTCCCCAGGCAGGAGCCAATTGGCTTAAAGGTCGCTCTGTTCCCCAGGCAGGAGCCAATCGGCTTAAAGGTCACCCTATTCCCTGGGAAAAGAGCCAATAGCATTAAAGGTCACTCTGGTACACCCCCCACCAGAAATCCCTATTTAAAGCTCCTGCCTGCCTGGAGCTCAGACACAACAGCTCATCCCTGCTGAGAGGAAGTAGCCGCTGCAACAGCTCCAGACCCACCATCTTCAGCCTGACAGCAGCTGCCCAGCAGACAGCTCCATTGACCACAGCCTGCACAACCAGGCACCGATCCTCCATCCAGAGCTCTCACACTCCCCTCTCTCTGACTCCTCTCTCCCACCAGAGCTTGCACACTTCTCTCTCCCTGACTCCTCTCTTTCCATACTTCTTCTACCTCTGACCAGCCATAAAGGCTGGTAAATAAATCTCATGGCTACACGGTTGTCTCTGGTGTGATTTTTGCCCTTCAACCACTATCCCACTTGATTCCAAGAGATTGACATTGTAATTTCACAAATGAGTATGCACATGTGGTTTTTATCTTTTTTGTGTCTGGTTTATCTCACTTAATATAATGACCTCCAGTTCCATCTATGTTGCTGCAAATGACTGGATTTCATTCCTTTTTATAGTTGAATAATATTAACTGTGTAAATATACCATATTTTCTTTGTTTTTCATCCACTTATGGACATCTTGGTTGGTTCCATATCTTAGCTATTGTGCATAGTGCTGCAATAAAAATGGGAATGCAAGTGTGTCTTTGCTACAATGATTTCATTTCCTTTGCATATAAGCCTAGTAGTAGAATTGCTGGATCATATGGTAGTTCTATTTTCAGAAGAATCCCCATGCTGTATTCCATAATGGTAGTACTAATTTACATGTCCACCACAGTATCTAAGAGTTCCTCTTTCTCCCTGGTCACACCAGCATTTGTCACTCTTGGTCTTTTTGCCCTTCTAATGGGGGTAAGATGACATCTCATTATGGTTTTGATTTACATTTCTCTGATTATTAGTGAGATTGAACATTTTTTCATATACTTGTTGGTCATTTGTATGTCTTCTTTTGAGAAGTCTTTTTTTAAAAATGTTTGTTTATTTGCTTTAGTTGTACACAATGCGTTTATTTACGTGGTGCTGAGGATCGAAATGGGCCGCATACGTGCTAGGCAAGCGTTCTACCGCTGAGCCACAACCCCAGCCCCATTGAGAAGTCTTTAGACCATTTTATAATGGAATTTTTTCTTTTTTGAGTACTTGCTATATTCTGGATTGTCAAGTGAATAGTTTGCAAATATTTCCTTCCATTCTGTAGGTTGTCTCTTCATTCTGTTGATTGTTCCTTTGCTGTGCATAAGCTTCTTAGTTTGGTAAGATTAATTTGTCTATTTTTACTTTTATTGCCTAACTACAGGTATTTGAAATCTTTCCCCATTTTTTTTTCCTACAAAGAGAGAAAATTAGTAAGGTTTCCTTAAGGAACTGATTTGAAGTTATGATGAAATAGCCCAGTTATTCAGGAAGGAAGCCAATTTGGGGAAAATGGGAGAATTCACCCTTCTTTAAAACTCACAGACAACTGACATAGTTTTTGAGCTACTGTGGCCAGTGGTATGAGATGCTGTGTGCCTCACTGATTGTGAGTTTTATGTATCACCATGACTGGTAAAATAAAAGAGCCAAAGACTGAAACATACTTTGGTTTTATAAATTAGATGGATTTACATTTATCCCTACTATAAAAAGTCACCCACTCAAAAAAAGGTGGCCAAACAGCTAGTTAATTGCCCAGAGCAGGGTCCTGGGAAACAGCAATGACAGTAATAGTTGCACTCACAGTATCAAAGACAATATTTCAATGCAATCTTTGATAATTGCCTGAAGAAGTTCTAAGTTATTCACATAAGCCCTGAACAACACTAAGAGATAGGTATCAGTTTCTCATTCCCATTTTAGAGATGAGGCCATAGAGGCACAGAAAGGTGCAGAGGCTAACCCCAAATCACATATTCAGCAGATAAATCCACAGGCATGATTGACTATGGGAAGTCAGTCCATGAAATGCATTGTGGGAGAGATTTAAAAAATAATTATTTGGCATAGATTAGACAGACATTTGTGCAAAGATTTAGGTAGGCAAGTTGCTCACAGTTTTTACACTGATTTGTAATTTGCCTTTGAAACATTTCAATAATTATTTATGCAATTACTACTGAAGAGAAGGAAGTAAAATTCACAGGAGTTTTGTTGTTACTTATAAATGTGGACTGTTTGCTTGAGAAAGAGGAACTTCTTCTCTAGGTTCCACAATAAAATATACTGTAGATTTCCAAAATCTACAGGCTAGGGTATAATTCCACATTGATTCATTCATTCATTCATTTTGGGGACTGGGGATTGAATCCAGGGGTGCTTTACCACTGAGCCACATCTCCAGTCCTTAATTTTTTATTTTCAGACAGTGTCTTGCTAAGTTGCGAAAATTCTTGCCAATTGCTGAGGCTGGCCTCAAACTTGTGATCCTCCTGCCTCAGCCTCCTGAGTTGCTAGATTTATAGGCATGCACCACCATGCCCAGTAGAATCTCTAGCATTTATGAAAATAAATGCCTGGTGACAAAGATGCAATCCTTAATTAAGAACAACTGGTCTTTTAAAAAACTTCTAGATGTTGGTTTATTTGTTATGGATAACTGAACAACGGCGTTTAGGGAAAACTTTTGACTGAACAGATAGAATATATGCATTAGGCCAACAAAAGAAATCTGCATATCTAATGGGTAATATGGATATGTCATGGAAGGCAATTAATTTCAATTTTTAACTTTTCACTTAACAAATATTTATTTTTGCTAAGAATACAGTTTGTATCTATCAACCTATCAGAGATGGGAAAAGAAGCATTCTGAAGTCCTAATAACTCCACTGCTCTCTGGGCAGAGATTGGAAGACATAGTTGGGTAAAAAGGTCTTGAGAATGAGAGCTTTTATCAAGTATATGTTTAAAATAGTAAATTATAGGCAACAACTCCTTATTAATTTCAAACAACACAAATTTAAGATTGTACTAATTTGATTGGAACGTCAGTATACTTTTGTCTTATTGATGAAGTGAGAGGATTTTTAAGGTCATTGGGAGTAAATCTTTAACCTAGTTAAGTGTTCTGATATATTTTGAGCATTGCTGCTGCTGTGCGAACCAAGCTGGTTAAGAATGAGTTACTGGCTCATTAAAACCACAATCTGCCACACAACATCTGCTTGAAAATTGCATCTGTAGCTGTTTTGATGTGCTGTATGATAGATGCACCTAAAATAATAGAATAGCACTTCTTTAAATGTATTCTATTCATCAGATTTCAAGCATTCACACCAGGTTATGTATACTAGCTTTTAATTATTTTTTTGTGTGGTGCTGGGAATTGAACCCAGGGGCACTGTACCACTGAGCTATATCTCCAGGCCTTTCTATCTTATTTTGAGACAGGGTCTTGCTAAGTTGTTGAGGTTGGTCTTGAAATTGTGATCCTCCTGCCTCAGCCTCCCTAGTCACTAGAATTGCAGATGTGCAATTCACTGTGCCTGGTGAATTAATTAAATTTTATAAGATGAACTTCTGAGCCTCTGCTTCTTACAAATCCAAAGAAAAGGGAGAAGGGAAGAGGACCTGATGAATTAAGGCTCAGAACATAAGTAAAAGAGAATTTTAAACCACTCCATATGGTTGGGAGTACTTTAATTCCCTCATAAACACTGTCGATTAATACTGGAAGGATTTTTCTAGTTATACTAAGGCCCCTTTTCTGGTCCAACCATTAGTAGCTCCCAAAACACAGAAAACAGTTCCAATTAAATGGTTTTAAATTATATCAGGCCAACATAATTGGCTTCCTCTTTTCATACCAGAGACTCTTGAGAATTTTCCATAATATCTTCAAGTAAATGTTCCTTTTTCAAGAATAGTCCAGGGCCTCCTTTGATCCAGATTCTAAGAAACTAATGAGGCCCAGAGATAGAAGACTCCAACAAAAGACCAGTGAAGGGACTTCCTTTGATCTCTTATTACTACTGAGCCCCAAAGTGCTTGGATTGCAAATTATCATATAATTTTTCACGATGTCTACAAACCTGTCCAGAAGATAGGCAGGAATGAAGAGAAACAGTCATCAAACAAAGATTCTGGCTCTGAGGTTGGGACAAAGACAGGATCCAAATAATTAGCTCTTGACCACTGAGCTGGTACCCACTTCTTGAAAGAAATGTTAATCGATTGTTTGCATCTAGGCAAAATGGGATAATTGATGACAAATGTATTTCCTGGGATGACCAATGTTTTAAACGAGGCTTCTAGATTAAAGCTTCTGTAGGGTCTAGAAACCTCTTTATCCAGTCTCTGAGTACGAAAATACTATTGTGATTGTCCACATCACAAACCTGCCATATAACTAACTATTGCACTTTTGTGTGTTATGGGTGTCACAGTTCAGCCTATGTTTCCACTCCCACTGTCCAACTAAAGCCAAATTTTAACACTTCTCATTTATCACAACTCCTAAGTCCTAAAGCAATGTACCTGCATTGCTCTTATCTACAAGGTCCATCACTTGTGTCCCAGAGAGAAATGAAGCTTGTAAAATGGAAACTTCTTTATGAACCCATTCTAGGGCTATCTTTTTCCTCCTAGGTCCTGTCCTAGTACTATTCTGGTGTTGAATTTCCCAGGCTGTTTTCAAGCATAGGTTTTCAAGAAAGACAAGATGGTGTCACTTCAATGATTCTCTGTTTAGTGAGTAGGATGTTCATATTTTGCTGCCAGCTATGAATGCATTCATTAACACTCAAATCATAATGTAATCTCCACAGAATTACAAGCTGCAACCACGTTGCAGAATCGGTCATTATAGAATGAAACAGAAACAAGAACTGATTTAGGAAAATCGGATCCTATGCAGGAGCTACTGGCCTCTCCACATGTGTAGAAAGACACATACATTTTACAATTCAGAAAAATGGCTTTCTTTGAGTCTTTAACATTCTACTCTAGTGCAAATATACTTTGCTGTGGGACTAAAAAAAAAAAAAAAATGGTGACATTGTCAGAGCCCTCCTGACAATGACAGAGTATCCAGGAATCACTCAGGGATGTGCAGACTGTTACTGAGGGGGAGCCGGGTGTTCAGGAGACCCTGATGAGAATATTTGAATTGTTGCATATAATGGTTGATATGATCATTCAATTTAGTGTATGAGCAATCACTTGCAGATATATCATTCATACAAGGATGTATTAGGTATCACAGAGAGGTCCAAGTGGGGATTATTTGCTCTTCTGAAGATTTTTAAGGAGTAGATATCTCATGCCCTGATCAGTGGAATAAGTCATACCCTAGGGAAAGCATCAGGAGAGACCTTCAGCAAATGTCCCATTATTGTCTGTGAGAAAGTAGACAGGGGACATGAAGAAGGCCTGGGGGAGTAATCAGCACCTGGGCAGGCAGTAACAGGATGCCCTCTCTGCAGGGAAATACAAATATTAAAACTGACAAAAACTAAATTTCTTCACTTTGTACAAGCAATCTGAAACCAAGTCAGTGATTAAATAATCTTCCTTGACAGGATGAAGTCTTCATGTTCCCACTGTTAGACCTCACAAGAAGCCATGGCCCACACTATGAAGACAGGGAGTGAGTGCTGGGTCCTGTTTAACTTCTTTGAATCTATCTGTGCCTGTGCTGTCCTGGACCAGATTTCTACCCTGAAGTCCTTGAACATAGTGAAGGTAGAATGTGTGCATGTGTGTGTGTATGTGTGTGTGTGTAAAGAGAGAGAGAGAGAAGGAGGGAGGGAGGGGGGGGAAAGAGAGAGAGAAAGAGAGAGAGAGAGAGAGAGCAGTTTATAGTTAACCCAGGAGCTCCTTTTAACATTTTAAATATCATCACATATTCAGGGCATGCTCACTAAAATCTCAAATGCTTTTGCTTTTAGTTTGAATTATTTAAACTTAGGGTAATGGTGAGGCAGGATGGTAAATGGGACACATATAGGCTTTGCCATCAAACTGACCTGGGTTGGATCCTGACTTTGCCACTGACCAAATGCAGGTCCTGGAGACAAGGGTGCCTCATCTTGTAAGGTGTTGCTGTTTCTGCCTATCTTGCTAAGAGTTGGAAGGGGGTCAGAGGAAATATGTATGAAATGTCTAATACAAGGCCTAAGACAAGGAGGTACTCAGCAAATGATAGTATTGCATACTAAGCAAACGTTCTCTCTTACTGTGATTTCCATAGCTTTACACACACACACACACACACACAGAATGCACACACATGCTATGAGTATTTATTTATTCATTTTACATGACAGAGGTTATTTTTACATATTTATACAAACATGGAGTATATCTTATCCTAATTAGGATCCCAATCTGATATGAAGTATTCCCCAAAAGCTCATATGTGACACACTGTGAAAATGTTCAGAGGTGAAATGATTAGATTATAAGAGCTGTAACATGATGAGTAGATTAACTCACTTGAGTGGGTTAACTCGGTGGTAACTAGAGGGAGGTAGGAGATGGCTAGATAGAGTAATTCACTGGAGGTGTGCCTTTGGGGTTTCTTTTCCCACATTTTTTTCATTGGTGCATTATATTTGTACATAATGATGAGACTTATTAAGTCTTCACACATGCACACAATATAATTTGACCAATATCATACTCGGGCTTTCGGAGTTTATATTCTTTCCCTGGCAAGCAAGGAGCTCTCTCTGCTCCCTGGCCTTTGGATGAGCTGAGAAGCTTTGCTCTGCAAGGCCCCTCCCCCCATGATATGCTGCTTCACCTTGGACCCACAGCAAGGAGTCTGTGGATGGAGTCTTCTGAAGCCATGATCCCCAAATAAACTTTCCCTCCTCTAAGTTGTTCTTGTCAGGTATTTTGGTCACAGTAATGCAAAAGCTAATTTAAACAATATATGTACACACACATACATAAGTTTCAAATATATGTATATGTTTGCATGTGTTTGTGTGAGTATGTGTGTGTTTAAAAGCCTGGTAAGTTTCCATTCTCTTCCCTATGACATAAATGAAGATAAATGCAGGACTCACTATATGTAAGACACTTTTTTGAGGTAGTAGCTCAACTACCTCCCCTTTGTGTAGTTGTTCCCAGAAGGTCAGGAAGCCTGTAGTTCTGAGAACTAATAATGACTTCTCCCCCAGTGGCATGTAACCTATAGCTTTTCCATCCTGCAGGTTAAACTCAACACGTTGAACTTTCTGATGGGGTCATGGGTATCCCTGGAACTCCAGAGAAATTTATTGAGGCTCCCCAAGGGGTAAGTCTTAAGTGTTTTTGTAAAACTGTTGACTTAATAATCTGAGATTCTATCTACCTACCTACCTATGTAATTTCCAGGACTTTTTACTCTCTCCCTGTACCCCATGATTACATGGCATCCTCTTTATTTTCAAATTCTCAAATACTATCTCAAATACAAGTACCAGTAGAAAGCCAAACACAGTGCCATCTAAAGGAAAGGGATGGTGGAGGAGGTTTTATTTTATTTTACCTTAAATTGGATAGGTAACAACAACCAAAAAAAAGCTGAATATTGATGTAATGCACATTACTTGAACCTTCCCTAAAGAGTAAAGCCAGAGACAAACTGTAGTATGCTTTTATTGTACTATATAGTTTAAGTATTTTATTAATATAGTATTCCCTGTTAAATATTTTTAATGTTATTAAAGGGCTGTGTAGACTAGTTGAGCTAGCTGACTCTAAGGCTGGGGTTCTCATACTTAATTAGATCATAGTACCCTTAGTGTCTCAATAATTGTTTTACCACACCTGTAAGCCAAACCAAGTATTTAAAAGTTTGATTTATAAAGTAGTTTGGCCAAAATGACCTTATATTTATTTATATCCTGACAACAACCTGTTGGAAAAAATGAACACACAAAAGAGAAAAAATTTCCATTCCTAAATAATCATAATTCCTTACTAGTAGGAGGCATGCACCTGTTGTGCACTGCACAATTCCTCAAACCTTGGAATCTAATTGGACACTGCCTCATTTCCTGTTCTACTGGGTTTA
Organism: Tamias sibiricus; assembly: GCA_025594165.1. NCBI lineage: Eukaryota > Metazoa > Chordata > Mammalia > Rodentia > Sciuridae > Tamias > Tamias sibiricus. The sequence goes on along the minus strand of CM046669.1, from coordinate 64,323,845 downwards.
GATATTAGGTGTCCTTCAAAAGCTTATTTATGTGTGAGACAATGCAAGAACGTGTAGAGGTGAAATGATTGGGTTATGAGAGCCTTAACTCAATCAGTGTGTTAATCACCTGATAGGGATTAACTGAATGGTGACTGTAGGCAGGCAGGGTGTGGCTAGAGGAGGAGGGTCAATGGAATCATTACTTCAGGGTCTGGCCAGTAGAGTCTGTCTCTTTGCTTCCTGGTGTGATGTCTTGAGCCTCCTTCCTTCATCAAACCCTCTGCCATGATATTCTGCCTCACCTTGAGCTCCGAGGAATACAGCTGGCCTTCTATGGACCTCTGAAACTATGAGCCCTCAAATAAACTCTTCTTCCTTTTAGTTGTTCTTGTCAGGTCTTTTGGTCGCAGCAGCAAAAAGGCTGACTAAAACATCCATTGTTGCCCCAAACCCGCTTTTTATTAAGGCAACCACCAAAATCCTGGCTTCACAAAAAACATTGAAATAATGAATGACTGCAACACAGTAGCTTCTGCGGTGACCAGAGAAACAAATTTTGCTGTGCTTGCTTTGGAAATTTTAAATATCCTTCACCACCTCTGTGAGTTTGCCGCAGTGTCCCAGGGTGACTCCGTCCATAGTTTGGGAAATACATCTCTAAATTATCTTTGGATTCTGAGAAGTTAAATTCAAAGGATTTTTTACCTTGAAGCTTGAAACTCCCTATTTTCCAGTAATGGGAATCAAGACCCACTGCATATCAGAGAAAAACAGGTGTTAGAAAAAGAGTGGGCCTGTGTATAGAGGATCAGAAGCATTTTAATATTTTGCTATTTTTCCTAGAGGATGGGAAAAATAGATTCCTGAGGTAAAAGGCAATCAACAGATGCCATCCAAGAGTCAGAACCAGTGGACCACAAGAACTTCCCTACCAAGCCCAGGGACTCCCTCCCCCATTTCCCACCTTTTCTTCTTTACCTCCCAGCATTCTTCTTAAGCAAACAGCTTGACTGACTTACATCACATTGTACGAAACAATGATCGAAGACCTGGGCAATGGTCCCTTAATAAAGAACTGGCAGTCTATGTTTATGTCATTTGGAATCCACCCAGGAAAACACACATTTGTCACAGTGTCTTCCTGAAATGAGTGAGGCTATATCCCAACTGGCCTCATATATATAATTAAAGCAGACCAACCCCACATAGCTACCATAATGAACAACACTTCATTTGTTAAATGCAGTGGGAACCTACTGTAGGCCTGAGGAACTAAAGACAGGAAGGGAGAAAGAGACGGGAAAAAACAATTACCAACACATCTGACTGGAAACGTCTAAAATGGAATTATTTTATGCATGCATTGTTTGGGAGAATTATGATCAGGGATATTAATAAAACTGAATAATTTTTTTCATAATTTTGATTTGGGAGTGATGGCGGGAAATAACTGTAGCTATTTTCGAGATGGCCACAAACAAAATTGTTATGTTTTCAGAGAAGACATCATCACAAGTCTAGCCGGGGGCATAAAGATATTATAGAAGAGAAACTGTTTATTTGTCAGAGAATCATAATCATGATCCCCTTGAGGGTCTCTTAACTCCCTAAATAGAACCTTGATGGGTCTCTCTTCATTTTCTAAAGAAAGTTGTACTGGCTGTGTCACTGAAATGAAAAGAGTAAGTTTGCTAATTTTTGTGTTTTCAAGTTGGCATTTTATATTTAACTTGAGAGTCTTTTACTTTTTTTTTCTTTCTTGGAAAGAATGAGAAAGCTTCTCAGCTTGGGGTGTTGACAGTGTTCCAGGAGACCCTAGACCCCTGTGGCTTCCTGATGACTATTGTGGAGCCAGCATCTGTCCACACTACTCAGAGCAATTACCCATAAATAGGTGCTTGGCGACAGTCCCAATTCATTACCCACATCCTAACCCAGAGTGTGGAGGAGAAAAGCGATATAATCAGTTTCTTGGCAGTTATCATGCCATGGATAATTCAAGTATCTTATCATAAAATATCAATTCAATTTTCATATATTGGTTGGTTATGGACTGTGGGCGAGGTACTATTCCACATTCAGTAAGGGATATAGTTAAAAACTATAATGTATACTCACTGGCTCTTATTAGGGTAAGCTGAGAAATGACAAACTATACAAATTACTAAAATAAAAGGTAAAATAGAGGTAATATGAGAAATATATAGTCTTTCATGAATTTTCAGGAGAAAGAGAATTAGTTTTTGAAAAGTTACTAAGTCCCTTCTGTATTTCCTCATTTAATTTCATATACTTTTTACAAAAATTTCATAAGATAATATAATCACCATTTTACAGATGGAGAGAGGTTTTTCAGCTTACATAATTTAGTCACAGTCACACAAGCAATTTAAACTCAGGGTTTTCCTACTCTAAAATCTATCCTCTTTCTGCATGCTACTTGAAGCAAACAAATCAACAAACATAGTCACATGCTTGTTAAAATTAATGCTTTCAGAAGGAGATGAAATGTGTGATAAAATATGAATGAGTAGCTTTTTCTTAAAAATTTCAATTTAAAAATTATTTTTCTATTTTTCTTTCATATAAAAGTAACATGTATATTATTCTAGTTATATTAGAGATTAAAAACAACCCTTTAAATTAATCCTCCAAGCATATCTACTATGGCAAACACAGCCAGTTGGTTCACCCAGCATGTAGCCACAACCTCTATTTTAGGTCAGAGATGGACAGGAGCCCTGAGAGGTGGGAGCAGTGACCAAGGTGGGTCTCCCTGCCCAAAGAAAGAGCCAAGCCCTTAGAAAAAGAAATTGCTTTGTCCTCTGCTCATCTGACTTCTTGCTTCCTAGAATGTGAATTTTTAGCCACTGTGTGACCATGATACAAATAAAATAAGGATAAAGGTAAACAGAAGATTCTAGGGTCTTAGATAGTGTCATTGAGCCAATATGTCAGCTTAGCACTGCCTCCTCATCAATTTTTCTTGCATAAAACAACCCAATACTGATCTATTTAGTCAATATTGTCTTTCGTTGTTGCTATTTGAAGTCAAACATGTTCCTCACTTATATATACATTATTAATGTTATCACATATATGCCCACAGAGATATCCTTCTCCATACAATTTTGAAACTTAGTTTTTTCATTCATTATTTCTTGAAGGCATAATACTTAATGCCTGCATGGTATTTCATTAAGTAACTGTAGCATAATTTATTTTTCTATTCATTTGTTAGATTTGTGGGTTGTTCCCTTTCCTTTCCTTTTTAGACCTTATAAATAAATCTTCATACATGTTTCACTATTTACATCTCTGATAATGTACTAAGTAGAAATGTCACTTGCCATAGGATAGGGGTAGGGGAAAGCATTCCATGTAAGAGAAGCGTAGGTGCAGCGATGAGAACTAGGAATCTTGCCCAGGAAATAATTAATAGTATTGGCTGGTGGAAGGGACCACAGAAGTTATAGTTAGAAAAATGGATGGGAGTGAAGTTGAGAGCTTTGAATGTCAGGTAAGGAGAGTCACTGGAGATTTCTGAGTGCTGGGAGGGGGATGCAGTAATTGAGGAACATCAATCAAGTGAGTGCAATTCAAGATTGATGACAACAGAGAGGGACTAGAAACAGGAAGATGTCATGTGGGGCTTATCAGTCCCAGGGCAGACTACGAAGGGCACTCTCCAGCATACACATACAATGGGAAGGTGACTCTATTGTGGGATGCATAGTGTCTGAAAGTTCATCACTTAGAAACCAATTAGAAACATGGAATGGGATTGGGGGAGAGAGAAGTTAAAGGTGGCCACAGTTTTGAGAGAGAATAGCTAAAGAACAGTGAGTCAATGTACAGAAATAGTGTGGATAATGAGGCAAGGAGTTGTTAGGGTAGAGGAAAAGGATAAACTGCATCCATGTTTAGTTATATTTAAGTTAGAGATCAGGTGCAGAGTCAGAAGGTGGAAATTTGTGTCTGCAAATTAAATTGAGAGTTGTGAAATAATTTGGGTCTAGAAATACTTGATGTACACAGCACCAACGGCACAAAGAATTGAAACTGAGGCATTGGTGTGATGATCCAGGGAATGTGGAAGGAAGAGTGAAGGCTAAAGAGCCTAACCTGGAGAGCAGCTGCAGACAGGAGGATGCAGGACATGTCAGCCACATCGTCCCAGACAATGAGGACTAATGCAAGCCTGCAGAATGTGATGGCTCAAGGGAACTGTGGGTTACTGGGTAAACAGTTTCTACCTATTTCAATTTGCGGTTGTAGACTACTCCATAATCCAGGCACACCGAAGCTGCCCATTTGAATTTTAAAATGTTGTAAAATCAAATATATAAAGATGTTGAATGTAGGGCTGGGGTTGTGGCTCAGCGGTAGAGAGCTCGCCTAGCACATTGCATGGCCTGGGTTCGATCCTCAGCACCATATAAAAATAAAGGCATTGTGTACAACTAAAATAAATAAATAAATAAATATTTTTTTAAAAAGATACTGAATGTAGAACATATCCAAATAGAGATATACTGGCTGATTGTCAAATAAAAGAGAAATGTCCTTTCTAATCAAAAAAGTATCAGTTTGGTATGATGTGTCAGAATGCATTCTACTGTCATGTATAACTAATTAGAACAAATAAAAATGTTTTTTACAAAAAGAAAAAGAAGTTAATTTACAATAAAAAGAAGTATCAGTTTGGAGAGAGAGAGAGGTAGATTAGTGTGACATAGTCTGTGGTGAGCAGACGGTAAAGGAAAGGGGATGTGGCTATAGAATTCTAGAATTCTCCCCAGTCTGGGTGGAATGTTCATCAGTTAGTTAACAAGTATTTATGGAGCACCTTCGTATGCCACTGTTCCAGGCACTTGAGGCTATGGTATTAACAAGTGAGAGAAAGTCACTCACGCAGTTGAAGTGTAGAGGAGGAAGAACTAAAGTTAGCTATTTTCTAGATGGCCGTAAGCAAAATTCAGTTTTATTTTCAAAGACAAGAAGAATGATAAGATAGCACCACAACTTGCCTGGGGCACAGAAATATTATAGAAGGGAAACTGTCATAAAATCATTCTCATGATCCCCTTAGGGGTCTCTTCATTCCCCTAATTAGAACTTTAATGGGCCTCTCTTTTCATTTTCTCATATAAATTACATGGGCTATGTCACTGAACTGAAATGACAAAAATAAGCCTCTTCTTACAGAGGAGGAAGACAAGCATTAAACAGCTGTGTAAGATAATTTCATGTGCAGACACATGCTGGGAAGATAAAATTCGTAAAGTGGTAGAGGGGGGCGGCTGGGCAGCTGGGGAGGTTAGGAGGCTGCTCTGATTGGGCAGCATGGAGCACAGGATGAATGATGGAACATATGGGGCAAGACCCACGTTAGCAGGGGCAATGGCAGAGGCCAGGTACTGAGAAGGGGCACAAGCCTGATAGGATCAAGGGGTAGAAGGCAGCCAGTGTCCTGGGGATGTCATAGATGAGAAGTCAAGTGGAAGGGTCCAGGTCAAAGACATGGCCAAGGTCCACCATGGCAGGGATGGGGTATATTATGCAAATTCAACTCAAAACTCAAATGCTCCCACACATGAAGCCCTTCCCAGCTTGATCTCCTTGGGCAGCATTAGGCATTTTGCTCTTCACTTTGTCTTCCTATTATAGGATTCTTGGACAGGAAGGCACTCCTCATGAACAGAACCATGATCTAGTCATCGTTGTGCTAGTGGCAGCAGAGGTCTGCATATCATGTTCATTCAATCTATCCACTGAGCAGACACTTTCAGTTATTTATTTAAAAATTTAAAAGACAAAAGATGGCTGTTGATGTTTGTTGTTACAGAGCCCAAAGGAAGCTTTAGTACGAAGAAGTCAAACATCAACTGGTCAGTAGCTTAGAAAGAAGACAGTCATGAACTTTGTACTCTTTTGGGTTTTCATGGGGTTTAATCAGAGGCAGGTCTGTGAAGTGTTTTGGATTTGGCTTCACATGTAATCTGTGAACTGACAAAGGAGGTGGAAAGGGAACAAGTGACATAATGGATGGGGAATTGTGTAGGGCAATAGACTGGAATAGGTTGTACTAGCAATAATGAAATTAACCCAGTGGAGGTTTCCTCCAAAAGGCTTTAATTGGTAGTCAAGGACTAGGGAAGATTCCCAAGTGTTAACTTTTTCCATGGAGGAACTAAACTCACCTGCTTTTTTATAGTCAGTATTAGGAATCTAAAATATAGTTCATTTATACATTTGAGAAAGTTCAAAGAGTTTCTTTCTTTCCTTCCTTTAGACATGAAATAGCTGTGAGAAAAGGACCAAACCCAGATAAGAGTAGGAGAAAAGGGGAGAGAGAAGACATGCAGGACAGATTAGGAAAGAATGAGAAGGAGAGAATGCAGTCTGGAATGAGATTTCAAAAACGAAAAGAGGCTGGGGGTGTAGCTCAGTGAGTATGTGTGAGGCTCTGGGTTGAATCCCCAGTACCACAAAGTGAGACACTGGGCTGGGGGCTGGAAGGGAAAGAAGGAGATACAGATAGAGTGAGCAGGGGAGGAGGGAATGACAGTGAGGAGAAATGGAGGGAGGAAGAGTGCAGGTGAGGGATGATAGAGCCACAGGGGAAAGGAAGCAGAGTGAGAAAAGAAAGACCATGCCCGCCTGCCAATACCTTCACAGAAAGATCTGGAAGGGCATGAGCACTACTAACGAGGCAGCCAGCAGCTGCCTGCCAGCTGGCATGAAGCACAGACTTAGGTCATCACACAAATCTCACCTCTTGGCTCCAACTCTCCATGTTTTATCTTTTGGTACTGGAGGTTAAACTTAAAGGTGCTCTACATTGAATTACATCCCCAGTCCTTTTAAATTTTGTTTTAGACAGGGTCTCAGTAAATTGTTGAGGCTGGTCTAGAACTTGCGATTCTCCACCTCAGCCTCCGGAGTCATGGGAATGATAGACACACATCACCATACCCTGTTCCAAGCATCTATTTTTAACTGTCTAGCTGACATTGCCTTTTGGGTTCCTTGTAGGTATCTTAAAATAAAAATGTCCAAACCTGTTCCCACCACCTAGCTTCCTCATCTGAATAAAGGACATCACCATTGCCCTTGGCTCTCCCTAGCCGAAGTGGGCAGTTTCAGCAGGTCCTTGGAACACTGCCTCCAACAGGGAGCTGCAAATGCACTCTCTCTCCACATGCTGGCAAGGCTTTTCTCACAGGCACACCACATTCCCTTCCTCCACCCTGGGCAGAGGCCACAGAGATCTTTTCATGTAATTCAGATGCTTCGGTACTCTGGCTCTAACCCTACATTGCATTTACAGTAAATGCTCCAAGAAGGATGTCTCCAGGGGGAGAAATAAAATGGGTAGATTCTTTCTGTGTCTGGTCAGCAGTTTTGAGGAAAAAGTTTGTCGGGCGTGGTGGCGCACACCTGTAATCCCAGCACTTGGGAGGCTGAGGCAGGAGGATCGCAAGTTCAAAGCCAGCCTCAGCAATGGCGAAGCACTTAGCAACTCAGTGAGACCCTGACTCTAATAAAATACAAAAAAAGGGCTGGGGATGTGGCCCAGTGATCGAGTGGCCCTGAGTTGAATCCTCGGTACCAAAAAAAAAAAAAAAAAAAAAAGTAGGAAAAAGTTCATAAGAAACCAGGAAGTTTTACCTGTAACCGTTAAATGGGCTCCCTAAAGTACTGAAGAGGCTGAAGTCCTTGAGTAGGGAGAAGGGGATGAGCTACAGGCCACATAAGAACTCAGAAGAGGGAGCACTTGGGATCTTTCCCTGTCCCTCCAACCTGTTACATAATTTTTAATTAAAAACATTTTTTTGTTGTTCCTTTTAGTTATACACGACAGTAAAAAGTATTTTGACATACTGTACATACATGGGGTATAATTTCCCATTCTTGTGGTTGTACATGATGAAAAGTTACACTGGTTGTGTATTCATATGTGAATGTAGGAAAGTTAGGTCCGATTCATTCTGCTCTCTTTCCTATTCCCATCCTTCCTCTTTTCCCTTCATTCCCCTTTGTCTAATCCAATGAACCTCTACCCCTTCCCTGCCCCTGTGCTTATTGTGTTAGCATCTACATATAGGAGAGAACATTCAGCCTTTGGTTTTTTGGTATTGGCTTATTTCACTTAGCACGATAGTCTCCAGTTCCATCCATTTACTGAAAATGCCATAATTTCATTCTTCCTTATGGATGAATAATAGTCCATTGTGTATATATACTACATTTTCTTTATCCATCCATCTGTTGAAGGGCATCTAGGTTGGTTCTATAGCTTAGCTATTGTGAATTGAGCTGCTATAAACATTGATGTGGCTGTCACTGTAGTATGCTGTAGTAGTAAGTCCTTTGGGTATACATTCAGGAGTGGGATAACTGGGTCAAATGGCGGTTCCATTTCAAGTTTTCTGAGGAATCTCCATACTGCTTTCCATAATGGTTGCACCAATTTGCAGTCCGACCAGCAATGTATGAGTGTACCCTTTTCCCCACATCCTCACCAACATTTGTTGTTACTTGTATTCTTGATAATTGCCAAGAATCATCAAGAATTATATTATATGGAGTGAGATGGAATCTCAGTGTAATTTTGATTTGCATTTCTCTAATTGCTAGAGAAGGTGAACATTTTTTCATATATTTTTTTTGACCATCCATATTTCTTGTTCTGTGAAGTGCCTGTTCAGTTCCTTTGCTCATTTATTGATTGAGTTATGTGGGTTTTTTTTGGTATTAAGGTTTTTCAGTTCTTTATATATCCTGGAGATTAATGCTGTATCTGAGGTGCAGGTGGTAAAGGTTTTCTCCTATTCTGTAGGCTCTCTGTTCACTTTCTTGATTGTTTCCTTTGCTGTGAAGAAGCTTTTTAGTTTGATACCATCACACTTATTGATTCTTGATTTTAGTTCTTGTGCTTTAGGAGTCTTGTTGAGGAATTCAGTTCCTAAGCCAATATGACATACATTTGGGCCTACTTTTTCTTCTATTAGGCACAGTCTCTGGTCTAAAGCCTAGGTCCTTGATCCACTTTGAGTTGAATTTCGTGCAGGGTGAGAGGGGTTTAATTTCATTTTGCTACATATGGATTTCCAGTTTTCCCAGCACCACTTGTAGAAGAGGCTGTCTTTTCTCCAAAGTATGTTTTTGGCACCTTTGTCTAGTATGAGAAAACAGTATTTATGTGAGTTTGTCTCTGTGTCTTCTATTCTGTACCATTGGTTTTCATGTCTATTTTGGTGCCAATACCATGATGTTTTTGTTACTATAGCGCTACAGTATAACTTAAGGTCTGGTATTATGATGCCTCTTGCTTCATTTTTCTTGCTAAGGATTGCTTTGGCTATTCTGGCTCTCTTATTTTTCCAAATGAATTTCATGACTGCTTTTTCTGTTTCTCTGAAGAATGTCATTGGAATTTGAATAGGAATTGCATTAAATCTGTATAACAGTATTGCATTAAATCTGCATAATAGTATTGCATTAAATCTGTATAATGCTTTTGGTAGTATGGCCATTTTGACAATATTAATTCTGCCTATCCAAGAACATGGGAGATCTTTCCTTCTTCTAAGGTCTTCTTCAATTTCTTTTTTTAGTGTTCTATAGTTTTCATTTTAGAGGTCTTTCACCTCTTTTGTTAGATTGATTCCCAATTTTTTTTTTTAGGCTATTGTGGATGGGAAAGTTATTTTCATTATTTTATTATTATTATTATTATTATTATTTATTATTATTTATCAGTTCCTGGATAGAGCAAGCTAGGAAAGTTGTCTAGGCCTTCTGTAAGTCATCTATTCTTACTGGAATCCCATCCACATTCCCATCTCCTTCCTCTTTCATTAGTTGACCATTTTCATCTTTTAGGTCTCAGCATTACATCCTCAGAGAGATCTCCAACCCCTGGAGGTAAAATTGAGCCCTGTCCAACTTTACAACCCATTATCATTTATCATTACACCTGTGTATTCCTTACTTGGCACCAATTAGATTTATTTTATTTCTTGATTTGTTTTTTAATCTTTCACTTCCCCGATGGCAGGGCTGTATATTTTTATTGGCCAATTTTTATCACCAATGTCTGACATGGTCTAAATAAAATGAATAAGTAAATCAGTTAAAGAAAGATAGAAAGAAGTAGAAATAATTTTCTACTACTTCTCTCTTCTGGAAATCCTTATGTTATAGTTTAGATCTGGAATGTTACCCAAAGGCCCCTGTGTTAAAGATTTATTCCCTGAGTGGTACTGTTTGGAGGCATGCAACATTTTGGAGTTGGGGCTTAGTGGGAGGTCTGCAGGTATCTGGGAGAGTGCTCTTCAAAAGAATGGTGGAACCCCCAGCCTCTTCTTCCTCTCTTTCATTTCCTGGCCATGAGGTGAGTGAATCTACTCTATAACATACTCCTACCATGACCTGCTACCTCTCCACAGGACCAAAAGCAATAAGACCAACCAATCATGGACTGAAACCTCCAAAATTGTGAGCTACAATAAACTTTTCCTCTAAAGTTGGTTATGTTAGGTATTTGTTATACTAATGGAAAGCTGACTATCATATTCTTAAAATATCATTTGGGGGAAGTTTGAGAATTTAGGTGGCCTTTATAGCTGGGCCCCTAAGATGGTGAGAGAAAAGTCAAAGGGTGAGTAGCTGCTGGGAGAGAGAGAAAAAATCTACCGGGAAGCTCAAACTCAGCAAAGCAGTCTCTCCATCAAGGGCTCACCTTGCAAATAGCACACAGCTGCTGACAGATTGACTGCTGGGACTGGGACTGAAGGAAGCATTTTCCTCATTGTTCATCCCTTGTAGACCATGTTTGATAGGTGGAAGCAATAAATCCTTATTCTAAGGGCCTTTTGTTAAGGTGCCAGCTGTGGGAGGAACACAGGTTCATTTGCCATGGAGACCAGAAGTAGTCACTTCACTTTAGCAACTTCCTAGCACCATGTCTTTGGGTCAAACATTTAGAATCTGAATCTCAGTCCCATATCTGTGCCTCCAGGGTAATTATAAAGGCTCTGGTTGTCTCCACAGGCTGAGGGAGGATCAGATAAATTAATGTGAAAGAAAGCATTTTAGGAACTAACTGTGGACAACTGACAGGAAGGATTATCCTTCTAAAGTCTTCACTGGGATATTTGCTGTAAAAGCATTTCACCTACTGAGGAGCTAACAAGCTGTGAAACTACTTAGAAAAATTACATAATTGCTTGAATTTTGAACCAAAAAAGCTCCTCTATCCATCCCTAGTGAGTTCTGGCCTGAAAGATACAAGGCCACCCTTCTCCATGGGCAGTCTAAATATGGCAACAGCAGAGTGGACCCCACGTACTTTTGTCTACCTTATGTTCCTGACCAAGGGGGTGGCCCTAGAAACACCTGGCCCCAAGGATAAGGCTTCTCACATTTTTGTTCTCTGATGGGATGGGCACTGAATGCTCAAAAGCTTCTAAGTGTAGACTGTCATCATTATTCTGGAGCCTCTGAGAAAATAAATTCTAGAACTTGGATCAATGTAGCAAAAATTTGGGAGGCCAACTTGGGATTAACATTGAGGAAGATGTTTCTCATAAAAAGAGAAATTTAGGAATAAACTGCTCAGGCAGAAGGGAGCTTCCTGTCACTTGAAATGTAGCAGCAGAGTGTTGTTACTAGTGAGGCCTGCTGTCCAGGGGAGCTCTGCTTAAGTATGCCAGTGGGAGACCTCCCCCAAATGAATGTATTTTTCTTAGAAAATGTTCCCAAGCCTTACCTGTCCTTTATTCTCTTCTGATTTGGTGCTTATGTTTGAACCCATGAACCACGTCTTTTCTTTAGCAATCTTTCTCGTGTTTTTCTTGGTAGTGGATGTAAACACCAAATGACATCAAAGAAACTGACAATGACAATAAAAATAACTTAAAAATAAAAACATTTAAGGCTGTCTTAAATAGTATTTTCCATCTGTTTGAGAGACAATCTCCAAGACTGTCTGGCAGTCAATTTCAGAGTTTGAGAAAGATCCAGGGCTGCTTTTCAACCTCCTCTAGACCTATGTGTGTCTCTGCTTTTCACAGAGGATTCCATCTGGGACTGCTACCCACTAGGGTGATACAGAGACTCAGGAAAATTTGCCATTATATTAAAAAAAAATTGCCATTATCTCCTTCCCCAAGAAAAATGCCTCTGAGAACATCACTAAATGTACAACAAAGGGAAAAAGATTGATCTTGTTGTAAGTCCTACCTTTTGCTCAAGGATTAAGTTTAGAAACAGATAAAGGTCCAAAGGCAAGTTAACCCATGTAACTCAAGATGATTGAAACACACGGGACCAAGATAAAGGGGACAAGAGAGAAAAGGGGAAATAGAAATATTTGTCTTATATGAGGAGAAGAGGCAGAAGAAATAAATTAAATGGGAAACAGACTTTCAGGTAGAAAATAACATGCAACAGATCATGAACATGATCTGAGCTATTTAGTGTTGTTTGTTTGACAAAAGCCAAAAAGGTTACCTAGACTGAAGCAAGTGAATTATTTATTTATTTTTTATCTAAGTTGTTATAAATGACAGCAGAATGCATTACATTTCATATTATACTTATAGAGCACATTTTTACATATCTTTGGTTGTATACAAAGTATATTCACACCATTCGTGTCTTCATACATGCACTTAGGGTATATAAAGAACTCAAAAATCTTAACACCAAAAAATGGGATGGGCACTCATTCTACCATCTTTTTCTTTTTTTCCTTCACCCTTTTGCCCCCTCCCTTCCCCTCCCTTCCCATTGGCCATTCTAGTGTTCCTTTAATTCTCCTATGCTCCCGGTCCCAACCCCACTGTGAATCGGCCTCCTTATATCAGAGAAAACATTCGGCATTTGGATTTTTGGGATTGGCTAACCTCACTTAGCATTATATTCTCCAACTTCATCCATTTACTTGCAAATGCCATGATTTCATTCTCTTTTATTGATGAGTAATACTCCATTGTGTATATATACCACATTTTCTTTATCCATTCATCTACTGAAGGGCATCTAGGTTGGTTCCACAATATAGCTATTGTGAATTGTGCTGCTATAAATATTGATGTGACTGTGTCCTTGTAGTATGCTGTTTTTAAGTCCTTTGGGTATAGACCAAGGAGTGGGATAGCTGGGTCATAAGGTGGTTCCATTCCCAGTTTTCCAAGAAATCTCCATACTGCTTTCCATATTGGCTGCACCATTTTGCAGTCCCACCAGCAATGTATGAGTATGCCTTTTTCCCCACATCCTCTCCAACATTTATTGTTGTTTGTGTTCTTAATAGCTGCCATTATGACTGGTGTGAGATGAAATCTTAGAGTGGTTTTGATTTACATTTCTCTAATTGCCAGAGATATTGAACATTTTTTCATGTATTTGTTGATTGATTGTATATCTTCTTCTGAGAAGTGTCTTTTCAGTTCCTTGGCCATTTATTGATTGGGTTATTTGTTGTTGTTGTTGTTGTTGTTTTTGGTGTTAATCTTTTTGAGTTCTTTATATATTCTAAAGATTAGTGCTGTATCTGATGTGCATGTGGTAAAAATTTGTTCCCAATTAGTAGGCTCTCTATTCACCTCACTGATTGTTTCTTTTGCTAAGAAGCTTTTTATTTTGAATCTATCCCATTTATTGATTCTTGATATTAATTCTTGCGCTACAGGAGTCTTATTAAGGAACATGGGGCCTAATCCAACATGTTGGAGATTAGAGCTTACTTTTTCTTCTATTAGCATAGTATCTCTGGTTTAATTCCTAGATCCTTGATCCACTTTGAGTTGAGTTTTGAGCATGGTGAGAGATAGGGGTTTAATTTCATTTTGTTGCATATGGATTTCCAGTTTTCTCAGCACCACTTGTTGAAGAGGCTATCTTTTCTCCAATGTACATTTTTGGTGCCTTTGTCTAATATAAAATAACTGAAATTATATGCATTAGTCTCTGTGTCCTCTATTCTGTACCATTGGTGTACAAGTCTATTTTGGTGCCAATATCATGCTGTTTTTGTTACTATTGCTCTGTAAGGTCTGGTATAGTGATGCCACCTGCTTCACTCCTCCTGCTAAGGATTGCATTAGCTATTCTGGGTCTCTTATTTTTCCAGATGAATTTCATGACTGCTTTTTCTATTTCTATGAGGAATGTCATTGAGATTTTGATTGGAATTGCATTAAATCTGTATAGTGCTTTTGGTAGTATAGTCATTTTGACAATATCAATTCTGCCTATTCAAGAGCAAGGTAGGTCTTTCCATCTTCTAAGGTTGAAGCAAGTGAATTAAAGTTCATTTGACCACCACATTTAAAAACTAATAGCCAAAAGTCAAATAAAACCTTTGAATTTTTATTAAGAGATGCATCAGAAAAATTCTGTAAGAAAAAAAAATTCAAGGTAAAATCATTGTAAGGATGCATGTAGGACCTTGTCCTTATTGACCACTGTTATTAAGTTATAGAGGTCAGCAGCAGTGCCATGTGGGGGAAGTGCATGATCTAATATCTGTTTTGCGATTCATACCCAGTAGGTCAAAGCCTGGTCAGCTCTACAGGGTGCGTTAGTAAGCTTCCTATTAGTGTGACGAAATACCTGAGATATTCTATTTAAAAGGAAAAAAGATTTTTTTTTTTTGGCACCGGGGATTTAACTCAGGGGCACTTGACCACTGGGCCACATCCCCAGCCCTTTTTTTGTATTTTATTAGAGACAGGGTCTCACTGAGTTGCTAAGTGCCTCACCATTGCTTTGAACTCACGATCCTCTTGCCTCAGCCTCCCAAGTGCTGGGATTACAGGAGTGCGCCACTGCGACTGGCCAAGAAAAGATTTATTTTAGTTCATGGTTTCATTCTCTGGTTACTTGGCCCCATTGCTTTTGGTTCTGTGGCAAGCAGACACTCATCTGCTCATCTTATGGCAAGTGGGAAGCCAAAGAGAGAGAGAGGAAGGGATTGGGGTCCCAGTATCCCTTTCAAGGGCACGTCCCCACTGACCTAACTTCCCCTCCTGGTCCTCACCTCTCCTAGGTTTCACCATCTCCTAATAGTGCCACAGGCTGGAGACCAAGCCTTCAACACTTGGGCATTTGGAGGACATTTATCCAAACAATAGCACAGAGGTGCTAATTATTTAGCAGCTCAAGAGACTTGCAAGGACTTTAGTAATAAATTCCTAGCTACAGAATCAATAGTCTAAAATTTCTCTTTGGCAAGTGTAGTTCTATTATGGTATGACAACACACACACACATGTGTACACATCTATACATATACACATACATGCACATATGCATACTAAATGTTTATAATGCTATGTATAATTAATGTATTGAATTAAAATTAAATGAGCTTTCAAATATAACTGTTTAAATATATATGTTTGCCGTGTAGTTACAAAGGAATGCACTCAAGCAATGTGAACTTTCTAGAGTGGAAAGTGGAGGCTTTCCTCCTCCCTGTTTCTGTTTCCCACTTTGGTGGTGATTACTGTTCTTATGGTTTAGATCTAGAATGTTCCCCAAAGGTTTATATGTTGAAGTCTTGGTTCCTAGAGCAGCAGTGTTCAGAGGGGGGGCTTTTGGGAAGTGATTGCATCATGAATCCATCGGTGGATTCATAGCTGAATGGTGGTGGTGGAAAATATAGGAGGTGGGATCTAGTTGAAGGGAGTGGATCCTTGGGCGTGTGCCCTTGGGGACTACTCCTTGTCCCTGACCTTTTCCTCTCTGTGTCTCTTCTGCTTCCTGGCTGCCCTGAGCTGTGCAACTTTTTACCACCATGCCCTTCTGTCCTGATATCCTGTCCCACCTCAGACTGAAGGCAATGGAGCCAGCCAACCATGGCCTGACACTTTGAAATCCTGAGCCAAAATACATCTTTCCTCCTGAGAAAGGACTTTTGTTACAATGACGAAAAGTTCACTAACACAACCATGATCACTTTGGTGTATACTTTTCTGTGCATATTTGTATACATGCACATATGTTTGCCTCTAACAAAGTCATTGCACGGTTAACAGGAATGAAGTGAGTTATATCCCTCTAAGGAGAAGGCCTGTGGGCTGATTCATGACACTCTGCCTCAGAGTCTGAAGCTTCTTTCAGGAGATGTGAGATGGTGAGGAACCTAAAGCTGACACCAGGTAATAAGTAAGCCTGGGGTGGCTTGGCCAACCCTTCCTCATACATAGCCACTGATAGAGTTCAGGAGCTCAGTCCCACCCTGCTCCATTTCTTCAAGGGCTTCCTAAGTGGTTTCCCCATCCCAGTCTCAGTCCTTTCCATTATATCTCACTATAGCTATCCATTTTCTACCTAGACCCTTTCAAATGTGTTCCATGATCCATAGGCTGTCTCTGTGTTTCTGCATGACACCTGAGGTCCCCAGACTCTGTCTTATCACTTCACTTGTGACTGACATTGCATGGTGCAGTCACCCAGGCTACTGATGGCCTTCTCTCTGAACCAGCCAAACTTTGCTGTCTCTGTGCAAAGGAAAATCTTTCTTCACCCTGCTCCTCTCCACCAAGTCTTCAAGCTCAGGTATCCTCTCATTTAAGAAACCATTCCTTACCCTCTGTGGACTGAGCTAACTACACAGTCATCACACTTCATTATAAATATTTGTTCACTTGTTTATTTCCTTAGTATCATGTGAGCTCTTTCAGGAAAATAAATGGGCCTCTGCCCATTGTACCTCTAGCTCTGTCAATAGAGCTTGGTACAAAATAGATGCTAAGCAAACCCTTGCTGAATGAATTAATGAATGAACATATGAACATAATAGGGAATTGACAATTAGCAGCAGTGAAGCAACAGCAGTTAGCAGTAGGCCAAGTGTGTTTTAGAGATGCTCCCTACTGAAACCTCTTGGCAGACAGATTCTAAATATTTGACTTCTGACACAAATTGACACAAATTTTGACTTTGTCTATAAATTTGGAAATAAAAATAAATTTACATTGGTGCCATGTGTAAATGGCATGAAATACTTTTTTCCCCCAGCTTTCAATGTTCTGAACCTCTTATAGAACCATAGACAACCTGATTTTTGTAGTAGTAGTAGTACCCCCCAAATGACCAGTCCTTCCCACTGAAACTGGCTTGTTTACCTGCTCTAAAACTCATTTTTTAAAAAGCAAATATCTAGAGCTCTTTATGTTTGTGTATTAAGTTAAATACATACATACACACACACACACACACACACACACACACACACACACGTATATACTTTTTCCTAATGAGAGAGAAGACAGACAGATATTTGGCCTCTGAACAGAGAGATGTGCAGTAAAAATTCAAATTTTGAAAACTCTTTAGAAAAGTTAAATATCTTATTCTTAGCTATTTCAAATTGATGATGTGTTGAAGGGATAATACTTAAGATACACTAGATCACATAAAATATTATAAAGTTAATTTCACCTAACCCAAGGCCTCAGGCACACTAAGCTACAACAGACCCTTCTTTTTGTATTTATATGTGGCTACTAGAAAAAGGTTAAATTCTGTACCAGTCTCACACGCCTGGCCTGGGGCATATTTTTACTGTGCTACATTTCTTTACCTACTTTTTTTCTTTTTAGTGTACTGGGTTCAAACCAAGAGATGATTTACCACACTAGCCCTTTTATTTTTTCATTTGGAGACAGAATCTCCCTCAATGTTCCAAGCTGGCCTTGACCTTGGGATCCTGCTGCCTCAGCATCTGGAGTAGCTGGGATTGCAGGCAAGCCTTAGAGATGCAAATTGCCCAGCAATGAGAGTTCATTGCTGCGCAGACTAAGCCTTCAAGCTGCCCTGTGAGCCATTCTCTGAAAGGTTTAAGCAAGCTTCTTTTGTCCCCAACAAGAAGCACCAAGTGGATAGACTTTCTTCTTTTCCTAAAGGGAAAGACCCAGTCAGGCTGGAGACCAGGAGCCCCAGTGTTGGCAGGGACACCTGTGGGCTAACTTATGCAAATTTTGGAATGCTAGAATTGGTGTGTTTGGTTTCAGTGGTCAATGTGTTTATTTCTGCCCCATGTACAGCTCTCACTTGACTGCGGTGTCACTGTTTTTCTAATTTGTGACTTCTGATAGGCCATGAGCTTGGGAATTAATTAGACCCATAGTGAGCCTAAGAATCAGGTCCCAAGAGGTGCTCCAATAAGTAAGAGGCAGTCACTTTGGGGAGTCCTGGCTGTGTAGGACCTTTATTTGCATATTTTTCTGTTCTAGGTTGAATTGCTTTTAAAAGAAGACTCTCAAGTATATAGTTTCTAGAACTCTGGGACTATGTGGGATGGTACTGTATGTTCTCATCAGGCTTTGAGGGCGATCTGGCTATGACATCTGTCACCCCATTGGTCACCAGGATTGATGGAATCAAACTAAAAAGTTTCTTCTCAAAATTTTTTGCCCCCCACACACATCAGACAGAGCACTAATCTCTAGGATATATAAAGAACTAAAAAAACTTAACACCAAAAAAACAAACAACCCCAATCAATAAATGGGCTAAGGAGCTGAACAGATACTTCTCAGAAGAGGATATACAATTGATCAACAAATGTATGAAAAAATGTTCAACATCTCTAGTAATTAGAGAAATGCAAATCAAAACTATTCTAAGATCTCATCTCACTCCAGTCAGAGTGGCAGTTATCAAGAATACAGACAACAATAAGTGTTGGCGAGGATTTTGGGGAAAAGGCACATTCATATATTGCTGGTGGGACTGCAAATTGGTACAACCAATCTGGAAAGCAGTATGGAGATTCCTTAGAAAACTTGGAATGGAACCACAATTTGATTCAGCTATCCAAAGGACTTAAAAACAGCATACTATAGTAACACAGCCACATCGATATTTATAGCAGCTCAATTCACAATAGCTAAAGTGTGGAACCAACTTAGATGCCCTTCAGTAGATAAATGGATAAAGAAATTGTGCTATACATGAAAAATGGAATATTACTCAGCATTAAAAGAGAATAAAATTATGACATTTGCAGGTAAATGGATGGAGATGGAGAATATCATGCTAAGTGAAGTAAGCCAATTCCAAAAACGCAAAGCCTGAATGTTCTGATAAGTGGATGCTGATCCATAATGGGGGCGAGGGGTGCAGGGATATGGGAAAAATGGAGGAACTGTGATTGGGCAAAGGGGAGGGAGGGAAAGGGAGTGGTAGGGGGCAGGGAAGATGGTGGAATAAGATGGACATCATTACCTAGGTACACGTGTGACTGCACATACGTTGTGATGCTACATCATGTCCAACCAGAGAAATGAAAAGTTGTGCTGCAATTGTGAACAATGAATCAAAACTCATTCTGCTGTCATATATACCTAACTAGAATAAATAAATAAATATATATATTTTTACAACAGGGTATACGAGTAGCTGCGCTCCCCTGCTAGAACCTCCAAACAAGGTCTCAAAGTACTATATGTTCTAATCACCCATTTGGCCAGTTATTAAGAGAAACAGTATAGTCCAGGCAAAATATTCTGCATTGCATTAATCAGAAGTTTGAGTTCAAGTCCTAACTATGATGTTAACTGATGGAATCACTTCAGGACTTTTTTTAATTAGCCTCTTGGAGACTGTCTGCTGATCTGTAAATTATAAAGTTAATCCTGGGTATCTCATATGGCTGCTGTGAAAATTGGATGAATCAGTATTCATGGGAGAAATCTAGAAAGTAGAAAGCTTTTACTCAAAACTAAACCTATTAACATTGTATTCTTATGTTTGGTTTATCTTAATCTTGCTTTATGGGGCTGGGTTGTAGCTCAATCGTAGAGTGTGTGCTTAGTATGCAGCCCAGGGTTAATCCTAGCACCCCCCCCCCCAAAAAAAAAAATCTCTATTATGAGGCATGATTTATTCCACAGAATTCTGAGGCTGAAATTCAGTCCTACATTTTCTAGAATAAACATATCTAGCACCATAGGCAGTTCAGAAGGGGAAGGGTATTTTTAGGTAGTTCTTAAGGTCTGAATATGGTACATTCAGCTTTGACGAAAACAACATGAATTAACTTAGTAGTCTGTGGGTGGGAGTTAAGAAGACCGTGTTGAAACAGTAGAAGGCAACAGAGTTAATTTTCCATACACAGTTTGCTGAGAGAATTAAAACTTCAGAAAAGGTTTTTAAAAATATGACAGAATTGGTGTTGGTGAATTCAACAGTAAAGGACGGAAGTGACAGCTAATTATAATAATAGATGCTCGAGCTTGTTATGCTTGAAGTATGCAGAATGATGTATGGGTGTAAAGG
The DNA here is from genome assembly GCA_025594165.1 of Tamias sibiricus. Classification (NCBI taxonomy): domain Eukaryota; kingdom Metazoa; phylum Chordata; class Mammalia; order Rodentia; family Sciuridae; genus Tamias; species Tamias sibiricus. The sequence continues at coordinate 64,303,560 of CM046669.1, read as the reverse complement.
CAGTATTCTTGCAAGTCACTGTTATCAAGAACATACAATCCAATTTTTTCCAATTAAAATATGAAAGCCAGGAAGTGGGAAAATGGGGCCATAAAATTCACCCAGGGAATCTTTGTTAATACAGTTGTTAAAATAAATGCATTTCCTAGGTCTGACTGAGCCCTCAAAGAAACAGTTTCAACATTTTTAATAAACTTTTGTTGAAAGAAACAAAATCTTTGTGCATGTATACAACAAGTTTTTCCACTTGGAATTTTACCTAAGTATTATTTAGGAAAAAAAAAAAAAAAAAAAAAAAAAAAACAGAAGCAAATACAACCCTTCATGGTTTAAAGTGGGATTTTTCTGCATTGTTTTCATAATATTTTCTCAAGCATTGTGAGGGCAATGTCAAAAATGTTATTAAGTTGGTGTGGACCAGCTTTTGGCAAAGGCCACTGATCTGTTACAAACCCAATATAAAGATCGAGTATATGTGGCCAGGCTCCTGCATGTGCCACACCTATACTGTGATCCCTTAAGTTAAGATAAGCAGAGATGTCCTGGATCCTTCCTGACATGTCCTAGCAGGTTGTGAAGAATGCTGCTGCTGATGGTAGCTCATCTGTTGAACAATGTGTAAGCTTTGATTAAGAAATCACAGCCCTTCAATAGATGAATGAATAAAGAAACTGTGGTATATATACACAATGGAATATTACTCGGCCTTAAAGAAGAATGAAATTATGGCATTTTCAGGTAAAATGGATGGAGTTGGAGAATATCATGCTAAGTGAAGTAAGCCAATCCCAAAAAACCAAAGACCAAATGTTTTCTCTGATAAGTGGTTGCTGGTCCATAATGGGGCAAGGGAAGAATGGAGGAACTTTGGATTGGGCAGAGGGGAAGGGTGGGAAAGATAGTGGAATGACATAGATATAATTACCTTATGTACATGTATGATTGCACTAATGGTGTGACTCTACATTGTGTACAATCAGAGAAATGAAAAGTTGTGCTTCATTTCTATATAAATAAATAAATAAAAATTAAAAGTTAAAAAAAAATTACAGCTACTTTAACTCTGGATATTTTTTCCTGCCCTCAAGAATACAACCCAGTCAAACTGAACCATTTCTAGTACTAAACAGTCCCTCCATTGAATGCCAAAGTGTTAACTATCCAGGAACTACCTTCCTTATGAGTCTGGCCTGTTTAATGATGGACAGCTTTGGGGCCAGTAAATTGTTGTTTGCATTGGTGCAAACTGTTTCTCCTGTGATTTCCAATCTTTAATTCTAGTTATCATATGGCGCTGCTTTAAGACTCACCTGACAACTAAACACACTCTAGTTGTTAATTCATGCATTCAGTAATAACATTTTTTAAGTCCCTTATATATGCTAGACACTGAAGTAGGTGCTGGAATTTCATGCAATTAACAGGTGACACCCTGTCTGGATTCTCAATATGGGTTCCCAGATATCCAGTAAGGATTCTAAAGCCAGCTTTTGGGGAGGCAGGAAGTGAGGATGGGGGTTTTAAGAGAAGGACATTGTTATATCCATAGACTGAATATACAGATAGTCAGACCATATATAAAAATAGAATGCTGGGCTGGGATTGTGACTCAGCAGTAGAGCACTCGCCTAGCACATGCGCGGCCCGGGTTTGATCCTCAGCACCACGTACAAATAAACGCATTGTGTACAACTAAAGCAAATAAATAAATATTGAAAAAAAAAAATAGAATGCTGACCCACAACCTGCAGCAACCAGCACTGAAAATCAACCTAACATCTACAGCAAATGTTCCAGGGAGCCAAACAATACCTCTTGAAGCAATCAGCCCAAATGGCCAGGACTTGATTAATAATGACCAGTTTAACTTCATTTTTTGCCCCTGCTTCCAATTTAGGACCAACCAGAGAAAGCCAAATATGCCCCCTAGCCAATCAGAGAGGAATGTTCTGCCTCTAGGTATTTAGTTAGAGCACATGCAAACTCTCCATCCAGAGCCCAGCATGAAGCTTTCCTACTGCCCTGCTTTCTTTTGTTAGAGTAGGCAGCTACAGAGACACAAGCAAGGTAGGTTATGAAAGGAAATTCAGGTCTGCTCCTGGGTGGCACCCAACTGGCCAATAGCCATGGTCTATGCTGGAAAAATATCCAACATGGCAAAATTGGCCCAGGTGTGCTAAGCCACGGTGGGAAAACACAGTAATCACCAAATACATAATTCATGAGGGAGCAGAGTCCTAGTTCAAATATAAGATTTCTCCAGGTGGAAAATCTCAGGCTGTTTCCTGCCTTGAAGGGAGTCCATTCCACACACTTTGGAGCATACTCTTATTTCCCTGAGTAAACCCTTTATGCTTTTTCTGTCTGTGTCTCTGGATTGAGATTTTGGGAAGACAAGAATCAAGAAATCTGCTGTGTAACACTGATTGTTTCTTCTTGTGGCAGTGTTTTCTTTTTCTTTCTTTCTTTTTTTCTTTTTTTTTTTTTTTTTTGTGTGTGTTTGTGTTGTTGTTTGGTTTTGTGTGTTTGGTTGTGTAGGGTCTTCCTATGTTGCTGAGCCTGGTCTCCAACTCTGGGCTTAAGTGATCCTCACCATTCAGCTTCCTGAGAAGATGGTAACATAGGCACACACCACCATTCCAGGCTCAAAAGTGTTTGGTTTTTGCATGCTGGGGATGGAATTTAGGACCTCACACATGCTAGGCAAGTGCTCTACAACTTAGCCATGCCTCTAGGCTACCTCTGCCTGCCTTTGAATCTCTGCCACTCAAGTGGTGGTGGCAGATTCCCTTGCTATAGCCTTCGCTTATTCTCATTTGCATGGTCTTCATTTATTTCCACACTCCTATTCAATTTCCTCTTGTAAGAATTGGTCTGAAACTTACTGAAATCCTGTCTTGTTTTTGAAACACGAAGGTTTTAGCATTGGTTCCCGGATTTGTGTCACTTAGAAATTTGGTTAATAGTCATCTAGGTATTAGCACTGATAATATCCTTGAATAGCAAGTGTTATATGTAGAATTTATTCTACATCTATAGGATGTAGAATATTACTGTGACAAGACATTAAAGATTTCCCTTCAGAAGGTCATGGCCATTAACCCATGTGCCTTGGGTGCTACTGCCTACCTCACTGTACTGTTAAATGGGACAGTGTTTGTGAGCAAACCCAGGGAGATTTATGAAATCTTTACCAAAGACAATAAATAAGCACTAGTACTTGTACTTGTGCCACCAGTACTTGTGGCATCCCCCTGTTTATTGACCTAGGCAACTTATCAAGTTTCCTTGTCATCAGCTCAATGGCCACATTTATTGATCAGGAACTATGCTGCAGGTATGGTGCCAGGTGCATTTTAGAATCCTGTTTGGTCTCACTAACAATTGCATGAGGACATTATTATTAGTCTAATTGTAGAGATGAACAAATGGAAACTCAAGGAAGTGAAATAACTTGCTTGGATGATATAACTGTAAGGGCTAGGAAAAAAATTTCAATTCTGACTCCAAACACTGTTATGCTGCTGTCAAACAGCAAGCTTAGTAAAGGCCAACAAGAGCAACAAGACTGGCAAAACAGCAAATCTAGGTTCAGACTGTGTTTTCAAAAGTATGGTGCCTGTCTGAGTAGGAGCAAAGTCCTCAATGGGGAGGCTAGTTTTGAAAACTCATACTTGAATTCTGCACATCATATTTTAAGAGGGAGATCTGTTTGTCTGTTTGCAGCACTGGGTTTCAACCCAGAGGCACTGTGATATTCCCACCCCTTTGTAGTTTTTAGTTTGAGACAGATCTCAGCTAAGTTGTTCAGTCTGATCTCAAATTTGTGATCCTTTTAGTTTAGTCTCTCCAGAGTAGCAGAAACTTTGTGCTACCATGGCCAGCTTTAAGAGGAACTTTTACCAAATGGCTTACTACATCAAGGGGGAAAAAGTGAGTAGGATAGAGCCCTTGAGACACGTCCCATGAAGATATCATAGGCTACCGTGTCATTTAGAACATATTCAGGAAGTGGAGGTTGGAGGTAGATATGAAGAATGAATTGCCCTTGGGAATAACCTAAATATTATTTTAGGAAGGACAAGCAGAGAGGTCAAGCAATTCTGTTATTACTTCATGTAATTGTAACAATTGAGACTATAACAGAAAAACTGGCTTTGTAAGGATGTTTCTCATGGGAGAGCAGGAAAAAGGATTTCCTATTTATGCTTCTTTTGAGCAATATTATTTGCCAAATTGTCACTTTTAAATCATAGAAAATATGCATGACCTTGTTATAAAAATGCAGTTTGTTAATACATATATTACATGAAAAATAGGAACTTCCACCTCCTCATGTATTTAAAAATGCATAAGCAAACAAAAATGACCTTTCTGAGAATCACAGGTAATCTTTTAAATCAATAGGGAGAATTAATCATTTGTTTTCCTTCATTACAGCTTCCTAAGGAATATTAATTATTCTCTGCTGTATTTGCAGTTGAATTACTTTGCTTCATTTTCATTCCGGTTCTGATAACTAGTCGTGTCACCAATGCACCACTTCTCTAGGAGCTGAAGCATGTCTTTTGAAACTCATAAATTCTGAGGAGAAACATCAGCTCAGGGTTAGCATTGAACAGCAATGACAGCATGGGGTAATACGACAGTGACCTCCTGCCTACTGCCATGCACACTGGGTCTTCAGAACTCCAATGTGGTCCTTTTTCTTTTAATTAAAAGAAAAGAGGACAAGAAGATGAAATGGAAGACACTTGAAGTCTTGGTGCCCTTTTTCATGATTAATGTCAGGTTACAACCTCAGCCAGAACGGTGACCTGAAAGAAGTGACAATGCTTGGTGAGGCAGAGGGACTGTGACTCACATCAGTGCCCCACCACCAAATGAGTACTGTCAGAGACAGCTACGATGAAATCAGTAGCTTTCAGTTCAAAGGCTGATCATACTTGAGCTGGTGGGTAAGAAGCATCCATACTAGCCAGTCTCTTTGCTGCTTCTCTGGCAACCCCCTGCACATGGGAACTACCCCTTCTGCTGACCTTCTCTGTTTTCTTTTGATACTGTGGTCCTTTTTCGAGTCACCTAGCCCCAGATGCTGGAAACACTGTCACTGCCTCTTCTGGTTGCTTCCTCATGGCCCTCAACTACTGTGACACAGCATTTCCAGGCCTCTCCCCTCACATCCTTCAGTTCTCAGAGTCACCATCTGTATTATTCAGGGATCTCCAGAACAAATGGGAGGTCCGGTCATCTCTCAGTATCCCTGGAGGATTGATTCCAAAACCCCAGGGGAGTTACCACACTCTGTATTTACTCAAGTCCCTTATATATAATAACAAAATATCTGCATATTTGTAATCCATGCACACCCTACTGAGATAGGAATTTGGAGATACAGAAAAAGAAAGGCACACTAAGTCTCAAAAGAGAAGCACCCATGAACCACTGGAATGCAGGAAACTCCCATAAACCTTTGAAACTCATAAGAAACAAACATCTCTTGGGCCACCTAGCCTATGTCCTTAGCCCAGGTCCTTGGCCCTCCTTAGGGGCTTACCTGAAAAAAGCAACATGATACAGGTAATACACAAGCAGGGAAAACTGGCTCAGAATCTTGAAACTCCACCCCAACTCCTCTTTTAGCCCAACCCCTAGCCACTCTTCCTCTATAAGTATGAACACCCCAAACCAATGGGCTGCTGTCTTTCCCTCTTGAAAATGGCCTGCATTCTCCTTCGAATATATTCTTCCTTTCTGAAATAAATCTCTGTGCCACTATTGATATATGCGAAAATTCTTTTCCAACACTTTTGTAAAGGACCCTACTTATCCTGAGTTGAATTTCCCTCTTTCCTGGGAATATCTCAGGACTCTATCCTGGAAATATCCCTCCTCCAGTGACACTACTGTATATTTTAAGTCATCTCTAGTTTACTCACACTAGCATACTGTAAATCCTATGTAAGCAGTTGTTATATTGTATTATTTAGAAAATAAGAAAAAAATCTGTATGGGATCAATACAGATGTGATTTTTTTAATCAATATTTTTGATCTGAGGTTGGTTGAATGGTGGATGGGAAAAGCCCTGTGGTTACTGAGGGCAGACTGTATACAGGGTAAGTGACCTGGCAGCCCCCTACCCCTGGACTCCACCTGAGTGTTCCCATCTGGGAACTGGGAGATGTTGGCTTAGACCAGCATTTGTGTAAATAAGCAGACTTCAAGGAACACTTGACCATGGCATCAGTCATGAAAAGGATTTCATGGTCATTCAGGTTGGAGGAGTGCAGTATGCTTTCCACTCTCAGGAATGAACAAGGCACATTAGCATATTAAAGGTCTGGGAATCCCACAGCGAAGAAATCCATTTAAATTAAATTCATAGTTTCTCAATTTTTGCTAACATAGAATCCTTTTCTTGGGTAATGACCACGATGATCAAGCAGCTCACTGACAAAGAATTTCATATAATGCTCCTTAGAAAACACCAACACTGGATATTCTCTGATGTAATTTTCAGTTCCAAGATAAAATGCTTCAGTGATTCCAGGTACCAAGTAGATCCTGGACTGGTGAGTTTGCCACCCCCCACCTGAGTTCAGCTGACAGTCTGGGCAGGTTGCTGAGTTTATGAATCATTCCCTCCTGGGTTGTAATCACATATACATGATGTAATCATCAGGATCTTTTAGCTCCCAAGTGCCTGTGTCCCAGGAGCTGATCTGTTTTCGTATATACCTTTTAATTCTTTTCACACAAAGTTCAGCTAAGATTAAAATGTGTTCACATTCACAGAGTTTAAGTAGGCCTATTCTTAATTATATTAAAGTACATCACTTAAAAATTTCCCATCTCCAGAGTTGCTGGGTTATAGTGACGGATGAACCTATTGAATCCCACCTTTGACTCAGGTAATGGTCCCTCTAAGAGAGCTTTTTTAGAAAAATTGCAAATGTAATTTTTTCTAAAAATGTGATTTTCATATTTTCCGTCCCAGCTTCTCCTATTTCAGCATCCCTCCTCCAGAGCCCTGCTGTTTGATGACTGCTGAGTACTTTCTTTCAGCTTCACACACTGGTTAGTCTTTGGTTTGCTTTGTCAGCGCTATATTTTTTGTTTCCTCCATGGTGTTCTGAGGCACTCCAAAGATTCACAGATGCAGACCTCTGGCTGGGAAGCCTGTGGTGGTGTTCTCTTTCTTCCCATAAGACTTTCTGTGGCTCAGAATTCTAAGGGAGCACCTGATCCATCAATCAGAGGTAAGGAATACAGAAGCAAACACACTCAGACCCCTAGCCTTGACATTTGACCCAGAGATGAAGGGGTTTGTAGTATTGAGCAAAAGTAGGTGTGCTGGAGATTAGTGCTCTATCTGATGAGTGTGTGGTAAAGATTTTCTCCCATTCTGTTGGCTTTCTATTCATATTACTGATTGTTTCCTTTGCTGAGAAGAAGCTTTTTAGTTTGAATCCATCCCATTTATTGATTCTTGATTTTATTTCTTGTGCAATGGAACCACCATTCGACCCAGCTATTCCACTCCTCAATTTACACCCAAAGGACTTAAAATCAGCACACTACAGTGATGCAGCCTCATCAATGTTTATAATAGCTCAATTCACAATAGCTAAACTATGGAACCAATCTATATGCCCTTCAACAGATGAATGAATAAAGAAAATGTGGCATATATATACAAAATGGAATGTTACTCAGCCTTAAACAAGAATGAAATTATGGCATTTGCAGGTTAATGGATAGAACTGGAGAAAATCATGCTAAGTGAAATGAGCCAAACCCAAAAAATCAAAGGCCAAATGTTTTCTCTGATAAGTGGATGCTGATCCATAATGGGGTGGAGGGTAGGGTTGGATGAAGGAACTTTGGATTGGGCAGAGGGGAGTGAGAGGAGTGGAAGGGGTGTGGAGGTGGTAAATATGGTAGAATGAGACAGACATTATTACCCTATGTACGTGTAGGATTGCACTAATGGTGTGACTCTGCATCATGTACAACCAGAGAAATGAAAAGTTGTGCTCCATTTGTGTAAAAATAAATAAATAAAAGAGTAGGTAGGTGTCATTGTGTGACTGCCCCACCCTCACCATCATCATGGGTTTGCATTTGGAAAGAGGTGAATGAGAGAAGGGTTTCTTGATCACTTGTGTTGTTAATTCTTCTTATAGAAAAGGATGGTGGTGGGTGGGTGGGGCATCTATAACTAAGCATTACAGAAAGGTCATGAAAGACAATGATTTTCCTTAAATTGAATTTATTTTTAAAAATTAGTGACAGGCAAATAAAAATGAGGGATTTATTGCTAAAGGACCAGGGTCTGAATTCTAGCTTTGCCACTTCCTGGAAGGTGACCTTGGATAAGTTACTTACTATGTCTCCCCTTCTTTCTTTGTATTATTAAGTGTTAATAGTATTATAAAAGAAAGGATTATTGTGAAAATTGAATGAGTTCCTACTCTGCATGCTTAGAAGAATACTTAGCACAGAGAATACCCACAATATATTGAAGGTATTGTCATTAGTTTTATGATTTCTTCTATTTACCATAGGTTTAAGGCAATCATTGACAGTAATAACCATAGATTTTACTGGAAAACCTCACAAAAGCTGATGACATAGGCTGAATCTGACACTTGGAAGATGTATTAGAATTATTCATGTAATTATTAGCCTCATATACAACTTTTCTCAAATTAAAATCTGACTTAATACATGAATCCTTCTGATCAAAGTTTTATGTCACACTGATAGAGACAGAGAAAAATGCCACATAGTCAAGTACAGCTGAAAGAAACACCAAGATAGATGATGCAGTATAATAATATAATCCCAGATTGCAAGCTTTGGGGAAAGGGTGTCCAGGAAGGAGATAGTATTTGGGTACACGTGTGAAGAAGAAGGAATGCTGATTAGAAAGAAGTCCTGAGTAGGTTGGCAGTTGACATAGATACAGGGAAGCTGACGGGATGTCAATTATTCATGTAGAAAAGTTTAAAACCCTGCCTGCTCCCCCACTTAGGCCTCTTCACCACCCCCATCAAAGAACATAGTCTGTTAGGGGAGGAAAATAAGAAAAGATTGCTATGAGTGTAAGAATGAGATTTATTTTGGTTTTTGAGAGTTTTGTGTAGCAGCAGAAAAAATGAGAAAACATTTACTTGGGGTTGATTGATGTCTGAGTCCCAAATTGCTAGAAATGAAATGAAAGATGCAGACTCTGCCAACTTAACTGTCTATCTAAGAATACAAGAATCATGTCCAAATGCTTAATTCCTGCACAGGTTAGAAAATTTTATTATTTTGCAGGAGGAAAAAAGTACAGAAATGGGATCTGTTCAGTTGTTATTTTTCCAATATTATCTTTCTCAGCAAGGTAAAGACAACATCTATCTTTAGGCCATTATGATAAGTGGAAAATATTTATAAAGTTATTAGCACAGGGCCTGGCACAGAAATAGTGGCCTTTTAGAAAAGATTTCTTTTACCTGCCTGTTCCAATTCCCTGACTCCAAGTAGTTTAACCTGCTATTAGATTTACAACCAACAGAAGAATGCAGATTTCCACAAAAGAAGTTCATATGGGAACTCCCATATGGCTTGAACATTTCCCATCGACATTTACTTTTTATTCAAGTCTGCTGCCTTTTCTCCAACCAAGCTGAGGGTGCTTCCCCCACCAACACTCTCTACTGATTAGCTGGTAAGGATGACTCTTCACCTACTGTCTCTTTAAGAAGGGTTTGGAAGTACTCATTAATGGTTTTCCTATCTGTGAATGTATTTATGGTGGGTTATAAAATAAATTTATTTTTTAATCCCTGTGTTACATTCACTCTATACTTAAGAAATATCATGTTAATCCATTTAGGTTTTTAGTATAGCTTTGTTGTTATTGTTATTTTCAAGCTGAAGAAGAAAACCCTAAAAAATCTGTTTACTTTCTCTCTCTCTCTCTCTCTCTCTTTTTGGATTGGACCTAGGGGTAATTTACCACCAAATCACACCCCAGTCCTTCTTTTTTAATTTTTTTTTTTTTTTTATTTTGAGGGAGGGTCTTGCTAAGTTGCCAAGGCAGGCCTGGAACTTGCAATCCTCCTGCCTCAGCTTCCCAAGTCACTGGTATCATAGGCATATGTCAAAGTACCATGTTTATTCTCCCTAATTATGTGGCTTAGAAGCAGAGAATAAATAAACTACGTAACTAGGTCAGAGTGACACATCTTCGAGACACATCTATAGAGATCAGCTCCATGCAATGACACAAGGCAGAGTTTGCAAATCTCTGATTCCTCCTAAGAATGGCATTAAATGAATCACAAGGAGCTGACAGGTCCTTAAGAAAGAGCTGAAGTGACTGTGAAACAGAGAAATTGCTTATGTGCGTCCCAACTTGCACTAACTCAGGGACAACTCGGGTTTTCTCTATAATAGGAAGGGACTCTATCTACTGCTTGGCAATGTGTAAACAACAAAAGATCATCAGACAACTTTAATTCTTCATTTGCTAATAGGAAATAATTTTCAGGTTATTCTTACTCTGAATTTACTATGTTTAAAATGGGGAAAATTTCACATTTCACAATGATGATCCATCTCAACAGGAATAATATGCAAATGACTACATAGGTGCAGACTGAACATTACATTTTGCAAAACAAAGAATAGTAACCCAAACAAAGACAAAGTAATAATTTTCAAGCAAAGAAACCAATACTTTCATACATATCTGTTTGTCTAAGAAAGGGAGTAAAAAGGACATAAAGGAATTAAAGATAACTTCTTCTAAAACTTTGGGGAAAATGTCAGTAAGTCTCAATCATTCAAATAGAAATCACAAATCTTTTGACCCTATCAATTACTAACAGTGAATAACAAAACAAATAAAATTTGGTGGTGGGGAAGCAGATTTTCTAAAAACAAACAAAATAACCCCCACAGTATGCTGAAGTTAAAAATCACTTAGCAGTAGAATTTACATATAATCACTATTGTGACAGAACCATAATAAATTTTTATTATAGGCTATCCAACTAAAAATTACTGGGCATAAGATGTTTAATGTAAGTACAAAAGAAAAAAAAAATAAAGGTGAACTGAGACATCTGAGACATTTCCATAAGTTAGCTCTCTCTTAGTACTCTAAATTAAAGAGGTGTTACATACCATTGCCTTATTTCTGGTTTCTGAGGTAAGCCAATGTTGTTATAACCAATATTTTTATATGTTTTTTTTTTTGTTTTTTGTTTTTTTTTTTTTTTTTGGTACCAGGGATTGAACTCAGGGGCACTCTACCACTGGGTCACATCCCCAGCCCTTTTTTGTATTTTTTATTAGAGACAGGGTCTCACTGAGTTGCTAAGTGCCTCGCCATTGCTGAGGCTGGCTTTGAACTCGTGATCCTCCTGCCTCAGCCTCCCAAGTGCTGGGATTACAGGCGTGCGCCACCATGCCCGGCTTTATATGTGTGTTTATAAGGCCAATAAACATGAAACATACAGAAACAAAATTTGTGTTTTTCATCTCAAAATTACTTGGAAAAGTAGACTTAAAAGTTTCAATATTGAAAAAAGATGGTAGAATGAGATGGATATCATTACCCTAAGTGCATGTATGAAGACACGAATGGGGTGAATACACTTTGTATACAACCAGAGATATGTAAAAATGTGCTCTACAAGTATAATATGAAATGTAATGCATTCTGCTGTCATTTATAACAACTTAGAATAAAAAATAAATAAATTAATTAAAAATAATTTTCAATATTGAAACTCAGTTCTGGGCTCAAGTCTACTATCTATGTAACGGAGACAATAATAGTATTTACCTCATAGGATAACTGTGAGGTTTAAAACAAATATTCATTTAAATAGCTTCAAATAGCATATGGTGTTTAGTATATGCTAGTTAGTGCTACCATTATTGTTACTATTATTTTGAATTACTATTATTTAGATTCATTTTTTTTTAATCTGTACATGGCTCCTCCTAATTTTCTGAGAAAACATAAACAATATTTTCTCAATCTTTGATGATATCTTCATTCCAAAAGAATCATGGAATTTTCTCATTTAAATGGTTAAGTATGTAAAATTAACAATACAAATGTGATATTGCCCTTACCAAATTTGTCCAATGTTATGCCTTCTTTCTCTACAGTTGGGGACCTATCTGCACCCAAATGTTTTCTTTCCCATAAGGATCAAGTAAAGTGCAGGGCAACTCACTTGGTGAATTCAGTGATCTTAATGTTAAAAGAGCTCAGCTATGATGGGGAGCATAAGTCTCTGTACTATGCAAAGTTGATTAGCATCCCCCTAAGCACCCAGTAACCAGGCACTTCCTACTGCAGTTGACCAATGGAAAGATGGCAATTTTCTAATCCTCTATGGGTTGTGTCTGGCAAATATAAATATATGAAAGTTATAAGATGGTCTAAGTGTATTTTCAAGACATTCTAAGTTAATCATTTGCAAAGAGTTAAAGGATAATGTCTTTATCTTAAGACTTGTTAAAGGAATAACTGAAATATCCCAAAACACAATATCCCATGCTGGATTTGTATGCTTTTCTCTGTCTCATGGATTATGTGAGCTCATCCTGAAGATTCAGGTTTGGGTAATATACACCAATCAGCTCTAAAGAATCCAAGAGAGAGTAGAATCTGAACTACAAAAGCACTGAAGCATTGGCAGTATATTGTTATTTTCCTTTCTTTTTATTTTATTTTTTTGGTAAAATGATTTTGACAAGGAAATGTTTATCATTTTATAGTAAACAAAGGAGAACCTCTTAAATCTACAGAAGATAAAAATAATAAATGCTGGTGGCTGGGGGTGTAGCTCAGTAGTAGAGTGTGTGCTTTGTGTGCACGAGGCCCTGAGTTAGACCCCCAGTACTGTAAAGAGTGAAAATAAAAATAAAAAATGCTGTAGGTTTCATTCCCTCAACCACTGTAGAGATGACTGAGTTCTTCATGGAGGTAGAACTTTGAGTTTAGATAATGTGGGAAGATTACCTGTCCCAGGGATCGCCAGTCCAAACCGGCACTGCCAATATAAACGTGTTGTTTGTCCACAATCCAGAAGGAGGACTGCAGCCGGCCCTTGTTGTAGGCAGTCATGTTCATGTAGGTCACCTCAGCTCCTAGGAGTTCAAGGAGATGCCGGTCAGCCTTTGTTTCAAAGTTCTGTACTGCCAAGCAGTCAGTGACCTGCTGGAATACTCATGGCCTACCCTTTAACACAATTGAGACTCAGGGAAGCCAGCAAAGGCCTTGAAGGTGCTACTCTGTTCCCAAAAAGAAGACTCCAAAAGAACTAAAAAAGAACAAAACAGATTTTTCCTACATATTTATAGAGGAGTTTCTGTACATAGTGACAAGACCATGGCCTCTCAAGTCACCCAGATCTCTTTGAAAATCCTGTTCCAACACGTACCATCTGGAAAGTGAGATAAGTGGACAAAACTACTCATTTCTCTTTTTTTTTTTTGGAATAATTTTAATAGAATTTTGCAATAAATAAAAGGATCATCCTTGTTCAGTAATACTAATCTCCCCAATAAGAAATTTGCCTTCTTGTGCTTTCTATACATTATTTTACTCTTCTTGCTTTTTCACTTGCCTTTACTTTTTCATTTCCCTTTTAATTATTTAGTTTATTCTTAGTCTTTCTTTATCTGATCATTCTTAATCTGAGCAATGATTATTCAAGCCTTTACTAAAATGCAATCTTGGACAGTTTAATCACTTAGATGACCATTAAAACCAAAAACACATCAAAGAGCTGAATTTGACCAATTGTTTTAATCCAAATGTGCTAGACTCCACTGTCAAGTCTTAAAGTATTGCTGCCTCAAATGCATTGAGACATTAGTCCATTCATTACCAGGCCACTTAAATACATTTCTACTAAAGGTCCATTCCCTTTAAAAGAACTGACCTATATGCATATATTTAATGAATTAAACTGTTTTGTCTTCAGATAGTCACTACTAATGGAGAGAATATATTCTGGTAGCACACTTCATTGTCAGAGTCTTCATTGCCAGGAGTACATAACATTGTATGCCTAAGGATATCAGAAAGGCAGGAGAGTGATTTACACCATGAATTTAACCTCTAACTCTTGGGAAAATGTAACTCTAGGCTTCTTGTGGCAAGAGGATGAAAAGAGAGGCTTGGACCCATGACCCATTGCTACCCTGCATGGGGCTGTTCACTAGTTCTCCCTCTATTCTCACTAGGTCCCTTGCAACCCCCACCCCATTGACTCCCCAAGGAAGCACTGAGGAGCCCAGTGGGACCCTACCTTTTGACCTCTCCATCTGATATTGCATACATATTGCCCTAAAATTACCATATTACCATGTTACTTTACCTTGTATTTTAGCCTAAAGAGTTTGATTTAGGAGTCCCTAGGTCTTATGTGACTCTCCATCTAGAGCCTCTATAGCTCCCTAATGATGGCTAAAATTATTTTACAAAGAAACAGTGGCTTTCTTTTGGAAAACCTTTATGGAATAATATATACCAGAATGTTATGCTCTGTGAAATTAGGGATAAAAGTTATAAAGTGATTGATTAAAATTCAGGTATACTAAAGTGTCATCTTAGTTCATTTGAGCTGCTATAATAAAATACCATAAACTAGGTAAGTTAAAAACAACAGAAATTTATTTCTCACAGTTCTAGAGGCTGGGAAGTCCAAGTTAAAGGAACTGTCAGATTGGGTGTTTGGTGAGATCCCACCTTCTGTTTCATAGATGGTGCCTTCTCACTGTGTCCTCACATGGGGAAAGGAGCAGAGGGTTGCTCTTAGATCTCTTATAGGGGCACAAATCCTCTTCATGAAGACTCTAGTCTCATAACCTAATCACCTCCCAAAGACCCCACCTTCTAACATTATCACCTTGGTGGTTAGGATTTCAACATACAGACTGTGGATAGACACACGCATTCACTCCACAGCAGTGTCATCTTTGGTCAGGATGTGCTCCGTTCCTGCTGTTCAGAGAGGAAGAGGGCACCAAGTACGTGAGAGATCAAAAAGAGTACGTGAGAGATCAAAAAGAGAGGTCCCCATCACTGTATTAGGGAATCCCTAGTGAAGGCCGAGAGCATGAGGCAGCAAATGGCTTCACTGTTCTGCTCAGGGCTAGAGACAACTTTATAAGAGCCAGCAGAACCCTGTGTAGAGATCAAGCAATATGTAATAATAGTAACTCCCATTTATTGAACAACTTTATGTGCCTAGCACCAAGAGAATCTTGTTACAATTACCCTAGATGGAATCTCTCTCTCTCTCTCTCTCTCTCTCTCTCTTTTTTTGTGGTACCAGGGATTAATCTCAGAGGCACTTGACCTGACCACTGGGCTACATCCCCAGTCCTTTTCTGTATTTTATTTAGAGACAGGGTCTCACTGAGTTGCTAAGTGTGTTGCCATTGCTGAGGCTGGCTTGGAACTCGGGATCCTCCTGCCTCAGCCTCCCAAGGGCTGGGATTACAGGCGTGCGCCACCGTGCCCGGCCTAGATGGAATATCTTACTTCCCTATTTTAGTATACACTCATGTGCTGTGTAAAGATGTTCCTGTCGGGGGCTGGAGTCGTGGCTCAGCGGTAGAGCTGCTCGCCTAGCATGTGCGCGGCCCCAGTTCGATCCTCAGCACCATGTAAAAATAAAAGCATTGTGTACAACTAAAGCAAATAAATAAATATTTAAAAAAAAAAAAAGATGTTCCTGTCAACGACCAACTGCCTACTAGTGATATTATAGCCATGTTAGTTTTTGTAAGTATACACTATGATGCTCACACAATGATAAAAATAACCAAATGACACAATTTTCAGAATATATACCTGTCATTAAGCCATGTTATATGAAAAACTACTATATTATATAACATAAGAAACTCTACTGAAAATATTTAATGTTATATCTAGAAATACCATTTCCCCATTAAGAATTATCTATTTATTTTTCTAACTATCTTTCATTTATCTCTGAAAACACATTCTTTTATTTTAATTTGTAACTGGATAGATATTCATTTCACCATATCCAATGTTTACCTAAGTTTATCACAAGCATATTAATTAATATTTTGCTTAAAGGAATTTATATTTATGTACACTTTGATTTTTTGTTGATTGATTTAAAAATTTTCTTTATCCTGATGGTTTTTCCATATTTATTAGAAACAGATAGTTAAAATCCAATCTTTTCTGAGCATAAAATATCTTTAATTATGAAATTTCTTTAGTATACTACTTATTGCAGTAGTAGTATTATGCATATCTTTAATTATGAAATTTCTTTAGTATACTACTTATTGCAGTAGTAGTATTACGCATATACCTTTATATTAAGTTGTTCCTTTAAACATTATAGATTTTTAAGATTATAACTTTAAATCCAGCTTGATTCAAATAAACACATTTTGTTACAGCTTTAAAAGTATATTTAGTTAAGCTTGATTAAACAATTTTCATTTTCACAGATTTAATTTTTAGCAAGGAAAAAAACTATATTGCACCTGTTCCTCTGTGTGCAGCACGCGACCCATGGAGCAGAGACCTCAGCGTATCACTGGGAGTTGTGTACTTACAGCCACATGCTGCTTCAGAACTATTGTTGACAGCTGTGCACAACTGCTGCTGTTGAGTCCAGATCTCTGCCACTCCTCCTTGTCTGGCCTGACACCCTACTTGTTTCACTAATGATGAATAGGAATTATTAGCAACTTGAATGCTTTTCAATGCCAAAAGCAATAAATCAAGTGCATGTACCTGTTTCTACAATTGCTTTATAAAATACTTTAAAGATATCTAGGCAGTCCTAATTAAATTTTAGACAAACAGACAAAAGAACCAACTTCAGAACTCAAAGCTGTACTGACCTAATGGTGTAAACAGAAAGCTCCTAATTGGTGACATGAATCAGGGTAAAGAGGTATGGATAATCCCCAGGTTTTACTTGTGAAGTTAAAGGTTAAAACTCTTGAAATTCCAAATTACTCATTATAACTCCTTTAAGGTTTAAATGCTCGGGTGAAGTTTAATGAAGAATGCTCCTGGCTTTTCAGGGTTGTTTCTTTACTTATTACTTATTACTTATTATAGTTTGGATCTGGAGTATCTCTCATAGGCCTATGTATTGAAGGCTTGCTCCCCAATGCAGTAGTGTGGGGCTTCGGGGAAGTGATTGGATCATAAGGACTTTGACCTCACCAATGGATCAATCCTTTGAGGGATTCACAGCTAAATAGATTACTGAAGGTGATGGAAACCATACAAGGTAGAACTTAGTTAGAACTTAGTCCTTGGAGACATGTCCTTGAGGACTATATCTTGTCCATATCCCCTTCCTCTTTCCCTTTGTTTTCCAGCCACCATGATATGAGCAGCTCTGTTTCACCACACCCTCTCCACCATGATGCTCTACCTTACCACAGTTCCATAGTAGCAATGGAGCCTATTGACCATGGACTGAAACCTCTGAAACCATGAGCCAAAACAAATTTGCTCCTCTAAGTTGTTTATGTCAGGTATTTTGGTTACAGTGATGAAGAGCTAACTAATGCATAAGTTATTCTTATGGTATTAACCAAAACATTGTATTTTATTTTGTCCATATATAATATTGGTAGAAAGAATGTTTCCTTGAATTTTAACAAAAAAAGAAAGAAAATATAAACTAAAACATTATTCATTAACTAAAGTTATTTAAAGAAAATGAAGTACAATACCACAATGAATTAGAGATTAATTAATGTTAATACAACAGAGAACCAAGTTGACTACACATACACACAAGGCTTTCCAACATCACAATTGCTTACCATAGGTGTGTCCCATATATCACTTGGCAGAGTGAGTAGCTATCTCATCTATACACTGTTCTTTTTTCAGGGACTCTAATGTGTATCTTATAGTCAGATTTCAGAGCTCCTCAACATACTTCATGGGTAATGCAGCTGTGGATTATATTACATGGGTGGGGTTCAAGTCATCCCCAATCTATTACAGTTCAGATCTATAGGGATTATCCTTAGGTCTGTGCCTGTTACATGATTTTTAGGACACAATGTTTGTGATTATGATCCTTTATTATCAATTTAAAAACATCTAGACTCATTTAATTTGCCCTACCTCTCCCACCTTACTAAAAACTAGAATTACCATACAATTTGAGCAATAGTGGTTAATTCACCTCAGGATGCTCATTGCAATCTAAAATTGATAAAGAATTATTAACAATCATTTTCACTTGGAATCTTTTCCAGAAATGTGTTGTTACCTCTAGAATAATATGAAACCAGGGTTCTCAAAATGGAATAAAGATATTCCACTATAAAATTCTCACATGTAAGGTTCTGGAGAGATATAGCAGTGGAATGTTCTCATTTATTCATCACACTCACACATAAGGAAAATACTCAGGGGAAATGAGCAACTTTAGGAGACATCTGGTTGAAAAAATTCCATTTTTAAGTCCAGTGAAGATAAGAAAAGTTATGTTCATTTTTATATCCATCTGTATCTCCCATATATCTAGCAGTTCTCTCTCCACTCTGTCTCATGAAGGAAAAATGGAATATTCACAGGGCATTTCTTTTAGTTGATATTATATACAGCATGTATGGGAATGTCTTTCCTGATAACATCTTCTTTTTGAAGTACATAATGCTCCCACATGACAGATGATGGACTGTTTAGGTACCGTGTGAATCTATTTAGTCTCTTTGGCCATAGGTGATTGTACCTAATACCTGACCTAAGCTAAGCCAATCAAATTTCCTCTTTTGGGAATTCAATATGGAATTACAGTCACTTATTAAAGTAAACTATGGACAGTGATACCCATAAATGGATTGGCATGACTGTCCACATGAAAGGAGGAGAGGAGAGGCAAGCTTGAGAGAGAGAGAGAAAGAGAGAGAGAGAATGAGAATGGAGAACGAGAGAGCAGGATGAATGTCCATGACTGTTCCATCACCACAGACTTCATACCTTCTTTTTTACTTTGAGTTCCTCTAAATGTTTAGAATAAAAAATCACATCATATAAGAGGGGTTCTGTTTCTTTACTCTTGTTTTAATGTTATTAATCAGATAACATTGTACTTTATTGTGTGCATACATAATTTGAGAAGTCCTACAATATTTATATGTGTATTTTTAATATTTGACCAAAACAATTGGTTTGGGCCTAAAAACTCACATAATTTATAACACTCAGTTGCATGATTAAATGATTTAAAACATGAAGATTTTAAAGAAACATTCTGTCAAAGCAATTACCATAATGACACTAAAGGAAACCAGTCAATTGTGGTTAAAAAGTAGAAAATAAAGTTCCACATTCTCCATGGATCCCCAAGATGAAAATCAAACAGATTCTATCTCTAGGCTTGTTTCCAGAAACTCCCCTCTTGAAAGCATGTTGTCAGCAACTTTAATAAATTTTATGATATAACATTTATACACTCAAAAGAATACATATAATTTGTAAGTAAATTATAAAGCACAATACTACAATGGACACTTGTGAATCTTCCACCTTACTAAACACTAGAATTATAGTACTATGTGATTAAAGTCGTGTTTCTCAGTTGGGATGGGTTCAGCCTTCCCTACCAGTTTACCCAAGGGGACATGTGGCAATATCTGGAGATGTATTTTCTTTGTTACAACGGTTGGGGATGCTGTTAGTCTTCAGGAGGTAGAGGCCAAGGATGCTGATAAACATACTACCTTGCACAGAACAGCTCCCCAAAACAAAGTTACCCAGCCCCAAATGTTGATAGTTCTAAGAGTGAGAAATCCTGCATTAAAGTTGTTTGCCTGGTACCATATCTCTACCTCTTCCCTAAGATGCAACCACTATCCCAAATTTAATGTTCACCATTGTCTTGTTTCTAAAACATATTTTACCACATATATCCCTAATAGCAATACAAAAATAAGTTTATCACTAGCTTTTGAATAGATTAAGGAGACTTAAGTGTGATCAAAAGGAAATGTATTGGTTATTAATTATAGATTACTGGAAAGACATTCAAATGTTTCCTGGAAACAAGGTTTGCAGCAAAAAAAAAAAAAAAAAAAAAAAATTATCAATCAATCTTCTTTTCTTCTGAATACATTAATTTTCATGAACAAAGGAAAAGGTCATAGCCTGTTCTTGGGAGATTTAATTTTTATTAATCAGTACAGTTCTATCAATTTAACTATTAAAATTTTACAGCCCATTGGCTCAAAGGCCAAAAGGTAAATACACCTTATCATGGCACATATCTGCCTTCAAATCATTCAGTAAGTGAAAGGAGGAAAACATTAAAAATAATGAATTGCATGTTCCCATTGTGAAAAAAGCGAATCTGAAGAGCACACTGCATTTTTAAGTTTAACATATCTATTTGATAGATAACAGATAAACCTGGCAGTAGAAACATGAGGTTAAGGGGATAATTCCACAGACTGGGCTTATGTGTTGGCTCTCCACAGGCTTTCTTTTAAAAAGCAATTTACCTAATGCTATTCTGGCCCTGCTCAGGCTAAGTCAATAGGATGTTAAATTCCTCAACAACCTATTATCTTCAGGGCTATTTGCTCAGGGCAGAGGAATATTAAGATTCCTCCCTGCAGATATCACTATCCTAAATGCATGATTAAAGATCTGAATGGTACTTAAAAAAAAAAACAAAAACAAAAACAGAAATATCTTGGAAAAAGACTTTTGTGACCTTTATACAGACCAAAGATTCCAAGACTCAGGAAGAAAGTACAATTAAAAGTAAAGCTCCGGAGCTATAAAATCTGTAAAAACAAGTTCCAATTAGAACTGGTCAGCAGTCAGCTGCTACAGTTTGCATCTTGAGTGTCCCTGCTAAGCCCATGTGTTGAGGGCTTGCTGGCCTGTGGTGCTACTGGAAAATGGAATCTTTAGCAATTGAGGCCTAACCGAAGGAAGTTAGGTCAATGAGGGTGTGTCCTTGAAGGGGACCTTGGGACCCTGGCTTCTCCTCCTCTCTCTTTCTTGGCTTCTGGCCACCATGAGGTAAATAGCTTTCTCTACCACGTGCTCCCAACATGGTGTTCTGTACCACCACAGGCCCAAAAGCAATGACACCAAGTGACCCTGGACTGAAACCTCTGAAACCATCAGCCAAAAGAAACTTTTCCTCCTTACAAGTTATTTATCACAGTCATTTTGTCACAGTGATGGAAAGCTAACACAGTAATGTTCTTAAAATTTTTAAAAATCCAAAATAACATTCAATCAAGGCAATCATTGGCAGCACTGAAAACTGAAATGATGATCCAAAAGTTCCAGTGAAGGAATTTGCTTTCAAAACAGACTGAACACAAAGAGATTAAAATAATGGTTGAAAAGCTGATGCATGAAAAAGCTATCTAAGAGAACTAAAACTCCATCAAAATCTTAAAGGGAGAAAAACAGATCTCCCTAAAAGTAGGAGAAAGGGGAAAAGATGATAAAGAAGCCAAAAAGGTCAGAAATGACAGGGTTTGACTAAGATATTAAAGATCTAATTATGATAGTTCTAAATAAAATCAGAAATAAATTAATAAAGTAAACAATAAAGTAAAATTTCCAAGAACTAAAGGATATAAGAGTCTAAATTTAATACCCTACCAATCCCTGTCAAGAAATAAAAAAAGACCCATACACATATCATAATAAAACTTCAGAACACTGGAAATAAATAGTGAT
The DNA here is from genome assembly GCA_025594165.1 of Tamias sibiricus. Taxonomy (NCBI): domain Eukaryota; kingdom Metazoa; phylum Chordata; class Mammalia; order Rodentia; family Sciuridae; genus Tamias; species Tamias sibiricus. The sequence goes on along the minus strand of CM046669.1, from coordinate 64,281,801 downwards.
TTCAAAAGCTGTCAGAGAGAAATAAAGACGATAATATATAGCAGGTTGCAGTGGTGCACACCTTGTAATCCCAGCGGCTTGGGAAACCTACGCAGGAGGATTGCAAATTCAAAGCCAGCCTCTGCAAAAGCAAGGTGCTAAGCAACTCAGTGAGATCCTGTCTCTAAATAAAATACAAAATAGGGCTGGGGATGTGGCTCAGTGGTTGAATGCCCCTGAGTTCAATCCCTGGTAGCTGCCCATCCCTGGCCAAAATAGATGATAAACAAAGTTTAGTTAATATGAATTATACTATACCAGCTATTTTAAAAGTAAAAATAAAAACTAGAAAATAGTTGGATGTAGTGATGCATGCAGCTCACAAAGCTGAGGTAGGAGGATCACAAGTTCAAAGCTGGCGTCAGCAATTTATCAAGACCCTGTATCAAAACAGAAAATAAAAAGGGATGGGGGTGTGGCTCAGTGGTTAAGCACACCTGAATTTAATCCCTGCTTTACCACCCCCTCCCCCTGCCCCCAGCAAAGAAACACCACAAAAACTAGAAAACTAGGAAATAGTCCGAATGGAAATATACTTTGTGTTCACATCTAAAGTATAAATTTCTCCAGGAAATGGTCAAATTTTGAAATAGCATTTTAAAACAAGGGAGCTATATACTACATAATTGGGGAGATATGTATTTTACTGAGAAAATATTAGTCAAAAATGTAAAAGTACATATTGCCATTTTTTTTCTGTATTTGAATTTACATAACTGAAATGGAAAAAAAATTACTAAATTAAAAATTTTAAGTACTTGTTCAACTTCATTCAATCTTGGTCATGAAAAGAAAAAAATAATCACCAAATCATTAAAAATAAAATAAAACATCATTATATTTGTATAGTACTTTATACATTCTCTGGTTTTATATCCAGGACAGGTACAAGGGACCAAGACTCTGGGAGGAAATGACTTGCATAATGCCTAGAGTGGCAAAGTAAGCTCAGACCTAAGGTTTTAACTGAAAATTCAGGATTTTGCATGCCTCTCGCTCAGAACTGCACAACAATCTGAATTATTTTAACATCTATGGACGTGTTGTTCTTATAAATGGTGATGTTGAAATGAATCAATTAAAAGAGACTGATTTCTAATGAGGCAGCTATTCAATATTCTCCCTTAACAAAGGCTAAAGGAAGAAAGAGAAAGCGAGGAGAGAGAGGGAGGGAAGGAGGGAAGGAGGAGGGTGGGGTATGCCTTGAAAGGCTGGCTTTGTCCATTAACTTCAGCAAGTAGCATAGTGCTGGCCATGTTTTAGGGGTCCAAGAAACATGAAAAGAAAGACAATAAATGAATGAGTGAATAAATTAAAAGTTGTCAAGACTCTCCCCTGCCACCCCCAAATAACTGAAGGAAATCAATTGTGGCCTTCCCAAACACTAAGGCAATGAAGGACCAGCATTATGAAGGAAATGATCTAGAAAAGCAATCCTTTATATGTGGGAGGGATGGTTAAATTAAACTTTAAAGATGGTTCCATTCCAAGCTGAATTTCATAACAAAAGGAAAAATTAGGCAGCCAGACAGAACTTTCTAACATAACTTAAACATAACTCCCAAATGTTGACATTTCAATTGTCTCTTCCTTCAAGAACCCACAGTTTTAACATTTATTCTTCTTCACCCAGGAAAAAAAAAATATATATATATATATTGTATATATAATGTTGTGTATATATATATGTATATAATGTTGTGTATGTATATATGTATATGTGTGTGTATATATACATATATATATGTATGTATATATATAAATGTTGTTTTCCATCACAAATGAGATAGGAATGTGTTTATCAAGTTATCACAGAACTTGGAGGAGGGGAAGGAGGGAGAGCATCTTCAGTATTCTTTACAGCCAAGCTTGTAGTCAATGACTGGGAAGCTTTCTGCTGGCAGCTTTTCTAAGGATCCTAAGTTGTTCTTATTCTTAAGACTTCAGAAACTCAACATCTTACCATCCTAATCAATGGCTATCACATCTCACTGCTGTGGTCCAACTTTTGCCACAGGACAAGGACAGTGACACTGAAATCCTTTGTGATGAAGCAGCAGGTAAAATCTAAACTATACATAAGACAAGGACACGGTGAAAAAATAATTCCTGGTGTCTGCAAGAATCACCAAGGGAGTAGGACAGGGAAGCCAAGTCCAGTAAATGGGAGGCAGGTGGTGTGGCAGAAGCAGGGACACAGGAAGAGGGTTTGGAAAGTCCAACTTAATACCTGGAGATGTGTTTTATGTGAATTTAATGTCTACCAAAGTCATCCTGATTTTTGGTGGCATAGAGTGACACATATCACTACCCTTGACATACTAGCACCTGACATGCCCCAATTCCTACTCTAGTGTGTTCCTTTCTCAGCCTGATTGTACCAATAGACCTACTCAACAGAGGATGGGAAAGAAAAGACTACCAGAGTAGGGAGGGAGGTGAGAAGGAAGCTCTAGAAGGAAAATTCTATGGAAGATGTCTCTAGTTAGTCTCTGGTGTGGACTTGAAGGCCCTGAAGTCAGAGTTCCTGGTTTGAATCCTGCTTCTACCTTTTAGTGATTGGGAGCCTCTGAGCAAGTCAGTTAGCTTTGTGTGCCCTAGTTTGCTCCTCTGCAAAATAAGGATGAAATAAGAGAGGACCCATTGTACATAGAGCTGTTGTGAGCTCCAAAACTCATCAATAGATGGAGGTTATCTGTATGAGGGATGTGCTCAGACATGTGAATTCCTGTGTAGTACCTTTTGAAATCACTCTCAAAAGTCATTTCTTGTTTAGCTTTTGTCTTTCTTGCTAGATTATAAGCCTCATGAAGGTAACAACAGGGCTGTGACTTAGCCCCATCCAGAGGAATTCAATCAATATCTGTTGAATGAATGAAATGGACCATCTTCAGACATGTTTTTCCTTCAAAAATTACTGAAAAATCAAACAACTTTCTTCATAATCACATGGTAAATAAATCATGTCATATAACCAGGAGACAATGTTCAACTTTTAAAATTAAATTCTTCATGATTAATGTTTGTACACAGCACTCAGCAGAAAACTCTGTGTGTAAATCTAATAAGGCACCTTAGTCTTTTTTTTTAACTTTTATTTATAGTAGTAGTATGTATTACAATTCATACTGCACATATAGAGCATCTTTTCACACAGAACAGTTCGTATACAAAGTATATTCGTAGCATTCAAGTCTTCAATCATGCATTTAGAATAATGATATCCATCTTATTTAACCACTTTATCTTCCCCCCCTTCCCCACTTGCTCCCTCCCTTCCCCTCCCTTCTCTTTGACCATTATAGTGTTCCTCTAATCCTCCTATGTACCCTAACCCAACACTACTGTGAACCAGCCTCCTTATATCAGAGGAAACATTCGGTATTTGGATTTTTGAGATTGACTGATTTCACTTAGCATTATATTCTCCAATTTCATCCATTTACCAGTGAATGCCATTATTTTATTCTCTTTTATTGCTGAGTAAAATTCCATTGTGTATATATACCACATTTTCTTTATCCACTCATCTACCGAGGGACATCTAGGTTGGTTCCACAACCTAGCTATTGTGAATTGTGCTGCTATAAACATTGAGATGGCTGTGTCACTGTAATATGCTGTTTTGAAGTCCTTTGGGAATAGACCCAGGAGTGGGATGGCTGAGTCATAGGGTGGTTCCATTCCCATTTTCCCAAGAAATCTCCATACTGCTTTCCATAACAGTTGCACCATTTTGCAGTCCCACCAGCAATGTATGAGTGTGCCTTTTTCCCCACATCCTCTTCAACATTTATTGTTGTTTGTGTTCTTGATAGCTGCCATTCTAACTGGAGTGAAATGAAATCTTAGAGTAGTTTTGATTTGCATTTCTCTAATTGCCAGCGATGTTGAGCATTTTTTCATGTATCTGTTGATCAATCATGCATCTTCTGAGAAGTGTCTTTTTAATTCCTTAGCCCATTTATTGATTGGGTTATTTGTTTTTTTGGTGTCAAGTTTTTTGAGTTCTTTATATGTTCTAGAAATCAGTGCTCTATCTGATGTGCATGTATTAAATATTTGTTCCCACTTAGTTGGCTCTCTATTCACCTCACTGATTGTTTCTTTTGCTGAAAAGAAGCTTTTTAGCTTAAATCTATCCCATTCATTAATTCTTGGTATTAATTCTTGTGCTACCGGATTCTTATTAAGGAACTTGGGGCCTAATCCGACATGTTGGAAATTGTAGCTTACTTTTTCTTCTATTAGGTGTATTGTTTCTGGTCTAATTCCTAAGTCCTTGATCCACTTTGAATTGAATTTTGTGCATGGTGAGAGATACGGGTTTAATTTCATTTTGTTGCATATGGATTTCCAGTTTTCCCGGAACCATTTGTTGAAGAGGCTATCCTTTCTCCACTGTACATTTTTGGCACCTTTGTCTAATATAAGATAGCTGAAATTATATGTATTAGTCTCTGTACCATTGGTCTACTAGTCTGTTTTGGTGCCAATACCATGCTGTTTTTGTTACTATTGCTCTATAGTATAATTTAAAGTCTGGTATGGTGATGCCACCTGCTTCACTTTTCTTGCTCAGGATTGCTTTAGCTATTCTGGGTCTCTTATTTTTCCAGATGAATTTCATGACTGATGTTTCTATTTCTTTGAGAAATGTCATTTGGATTTTGATTGGAATTGCATTAAATCTGTATAATGCTTTTGGTAGTATGGACATTTTGACAATATTAATTCTACCTATCCAAGAACAAGGTAGGTCTTTCCATCTTCTGAGGTCTTCTATGATTTCTTTCTTTAGTGTTCTATAGTTTTCGTTATAGAGGTCCTTCACCTCTTTCATTAAGTTGATTCCCAGGTATTTTATTTTTTTTTTGATGCTATTGTAAATGGAGTAGTTTTCATCATTTCCCTTTCAGAGGCTTTGTCACTGATGTACAAAAATGCCTTACTTACAGGTATTGATTTTGTATCCTGCTACTTTGCCAAATTCAATTTTTACTAGTTGTAAAAGTTTTCTGGTAGAGTTTTTAGGGTCTTCTAGGTATACTATCATGTCATCAGCAAATAGTGCTAATTTGAGCTCTTCTTTTCCTATCTGGATCCCTTTAATTTCTTTTGTCTGTCTAATTGCTCTGGCCAGCGTTTCAAGTACTATGTTAAATAGCAGTGGTGAGAGGGGGCATCCCTGTCTTGTTCCAGTTTTTAGAGGGAATGCTTTCAATTTGTCTCCATTTAAGATAATTTTAGCTTGAGGTTTTGCATAGATAGCTTTTATAATGTTGAGATATGTTCCTGTTATTCGTATTTTTTCTAGAGCTTTGAATATAAAGGGGTGTTATTTTGTCAAATGCTTTTTCTGCATCTATTGAGATGATCATATAGTTTTTATCTTTAAGTCTATTGATGTGATGTATTATGTTTATTGATTTCCAAATATTGAACCAACCTTGCATCCCTGGGATAAACCCCACTTGATCGCGGTGCACTATCTTTTTGATATGTTTTTGAATCTGATTTGCCAGAATTTTGTTGAGGATTTTTGCATCTATGTTCATTAAATATATTGGCCTGAAGTTTTCTTTTTTTGGCTGTGTCTTTGCCTGGCTTTGGAATTAATGTGATATTGGCCTCATAGAAAGAGTCTGGAAGAGTACTCTTTTTTCTATTTCTTGAAATAATTTGAAGAGCATCGGTCTTAGTTCTTCTTTGAAGGTCTTATAGAACTTGGCTGTAAACCCATCAGGACCTGGACTTTTTCTTGTTGGTAGTTTTTTGATAGCGTCTTCTATTTCTTCACTTGAAATTGATTTATTTAAACTGTGTATAGCCTCCAGTTCCAGTTTGGGCAATTCATACAACTCTAGAAATCTGTCAATGCTTTCAATATTTTCTATTTTATTAGAGTACAAGTTTTCGAAGTACTTTCTAATTATCTCCTGTATATCTGAGGTGTTTGTTGTGATATTTCCTTTTTCATCATGAATGTTAGTAATTTGAGTTTTTTCTCTTCTTCTTTTCATTAGCATCACTAGGGGTCTGTCAATTTTATTTATTTTTTCAAAGAACCAACTTTTGGTTTTGTCAATTCTTTGAATTGCTTATTTAGTCTCAATTTCATTAATTCCAGCTCTGATTTTAATTATTTCCTGTCTTCTCCTGCTCTTAGTGTTGATCTGTTCCTCTTTTTCTAGTGCTTTGAGGTGTGATGTTAAGTCATTTATTTGTTGTTGTTGTTTTCTTTTAATGAAGGAATTCAGTGCAATGAATTTTCCTCTTACTACTGCCTTCATAAAAAAATATGGAATACTTCATGAATTTGTGTGTCATCCTTGCGCAGGGGCCATGCTAATCTTCTCTGTATCCTTCCAATTTTAGTATATGTGCTGCTGAAGCGAGCACAGCACCTTAGTCTTCAATCTGAGAAAATCAGATATTTGAAATGGGAAATATTCCCAGGATTGGAAAGGAAACAAAAATCAAGAATATGAGAGTATCAGGATTCTGGGGAGAAGGAGAGGAAGAATGTGTGTGTCTGTGTTACGAAGGAAAATGGAGGTCCCTTAAAAGAACCAGTTTCAGGCAATGATCAGGTTGGAACTGGAGTAAGCACCTGCCGTACTCCTTGCTCTTCCTGAAGTTGTTGGTATCCCACTTCCTTTCAAGCTGTGCTTGCCTAGAGATCCGTGTAATATACCTCCCAGGTAGGCATATTGTTAGCAACACACTGTATCTGTAGCAATATTTTATTCCAGGTCCCCTTCATGGCTACCAGTGAAGAAGTTGGGACAAGTTCTTCAAAAAACCCTGTTGCATTCCTGTAGACTGATGTGCAAGAAAGAAATACTTAAACTAAGGTCTCATTTTTCATAATCATGATTTTCAGAGTGCACATTTCTCAAGCTGGTGCACAAGGGACTGTGGTGGGTGCCCTGGTCTGAATGTGGTTCCAAGTGAATATGGTTAGTACCCTTACAAAAGAGGCCTGAGAGAGACACTTCTCCCCTTCTACCATGTGAGGACACAGAAGGTACCATCTTTGAATCAGAAATTGGGTCCTCATCAGACACTGAATCTGCTGTACCTTGATCTTTGACTTCCCAGTTTCCATAACTGAGAGAAATACATAATGAGTTAAAAGAAACACTTTGGAGGGGTCCAATCTAAACTGACAGCTCCCAGAAAGTATGACCTATCTAGGAAAAGTGACTGAATTCTTTATCTATTTTCATGAGTTTCTCATTAGGCCTAAATTTTTATTTTATTTTTTTATAACAAAGTTTGTCTACTTATTCAAGAATATGAATTTCCAGCAGGTATTACTTCTGCTTTTGGAAAACAAGATGAAACAAAACAAAATAATTCAACTTGTAAGCCTTATACTTAGAAGTCGATAGAATTTAAATACTATTAAGAGATTCAAGAGAGACTTGCAACCTGGGAAATCTTTTGTTATATAACAAAATAGAGTTTCTGAATAGAGTTTTCATAAGCTACTCTATCACAAAGTTATAATACCATGGGGGGAAAAATCACCTGCTTCTAAAAATACAGGCTCATCATTGTAGCAGGTGGAAGGTCTAGCAAGCTGACCCGTACACGTGTTCTAGAAGCCATTTCTTTTTCAGCTTCCTTTTCTGCCATTTTAATTCTCCTTATTAGGAAAAAAATGTAATCCTAGTTGTGAAAGATCATCTGGATTGAAAACTATCAAGAAATTGTGTTAATTGTTTGTACTTACAAGTTGACAACCTTTTTTTGTATTTTAAAATGCAAAATAATCCAGAATCCTGGAAAGTAGTTATTATTGTTTTCTCATACAAACAAGCAATGAGCAGATGACTCTCTTTCCATCATTAACCATGGAACAGAAGGCACGTGCAATTATGTGTTATCAGTCATGTACAGCTCAGGGGAATTTTCTTAAGCTTATTTCTCTCAACTTCTTTTTTACTTTTAAAATAATTGAAGAAAAAAAGCAACAATGAGGTGACTAGGTAAATAAGTTATTAGATTCCATGATACTGACAAATATCAGACATAGTATGATATGCCATTTTTTTCTCCTATGGAAATCGTGCATAATGTGATTCATATCTTCTATCAAAGTAATGGGACCTTATAAAATGGGTAAAGAAAAATACTTTACACAGCTGGCAGGGGAAAAACAGAACTTCATATGCTAGTTAGCAATCATTTCCTCTCAGCTCAAATTCAATCTTTAAATCCTGTTTTATGATAATGAAGGGAATTCCTATAAGCCTTTCTCCTCCATAGTGAGTACAGGCTGAATTTTCTTCATAGAGGTGCTGGAAGGACAGTGCATGAAGAAGGCACACTTCTGCTACTTCTAGCTAGTGCATGGTGGGCCAGTGGTGTGGGCCTGAGGACGTCCAGCAGGGCTCAGCACCAGTCACACATGCATGGCCACTCAGCAGCACTGCAGGCTGGACTGGCCTTGTGGTAACTCTCATGTGCTCTTTTCACATGGATACTATGTACTCCAGGGCTCCTGCCTGTGCCCAAACCTCTGTTCCTCTGCTTCTTGGCATGTCTAGCCAGCTACCATGGCTCACCTATGTTCTGTCCACACCCCAGAGATAGAAAGAATTGCCAGACTTAGAAAAACAAAATCGGACTCAGTTAAATTTGAATTTCAGATAAATAACGATAGTATAGGTATATTCCTTAGCATATATATCCCATACAACACTGGGTTCTTACTTATTACTATACTCTGTATCCTGTATTTTTTCTCACAACTCCACTCAGAGTAAAGTTATTCTCAGGCTTCTACAACCTCTATGCCCCACACCCTGTTCAGGCCCTATCCACTAATTGCAGATCACCTGCACCCGTGAGAGTTGTTTTCCACTTGCCCAGTGATTACAGATCAGATCCAGCCTAGGCAAACCAGACAACTTCTCTCCTTTCCATTGAGCTGCAGCCACTCCAATGTGTTTGACTCCAGGCTTGGGTCCCCTCCTTCCATGTGTAGAGTTACAGATGGACTTCTCTTATGCCTTATAGTCATATTTGAATCAGAGATAAGTAATTTTTCATGCTACACATATAGTATGAAAAATTAAATATATATATATATATATATATATATGGAGAGAGAGAAAGTAGCAGTGTAAGAAAATCAATTAGTGAGGAAATATTAGTCATGGTCAGCTATGAGTACAAAAGAAGAGTCTAATCATAACACTGAAAAATACTGAAAATAATAAAGTATCCAAAGCCAGAAGTCCTTCAGATTAAATAGTTTATGATTTCTGGTGTAAAACCCTGCCCTACTTCCTTCTTGTACTTCATGGATGCTCTGCCTCCTGTTGCCTCTTTAGCCAGCCTGCTCAACTGTTGTCTGTAGCAGCATCAGATGGACTGAGAGCCAAGAAAACAGCCCTTGTGAGACGGAGGGCTGGTGTCCCTCCTTGGTAAGTGACAGATACACTTACAGGGTACCATGGGGAAGTTCTCAAGACGTGCTACCATGGAATTGAAGAGTTTCCATGACTCAACTAAAAGAATGGGGAGTTTGGGGGAAAGAGAAAAAGAGATGAACTTTTAATTGTTGGTTGGAAAATTTTTGTGTAGAGACCAATATAACTGTCTCTCAGAGTTGTCTGGGAAAGTTAACTATTTCAAGTCACAGAAGCCCTATGTGAAAATGTAAAACCCTGAGATATCCACAAGTATAAGAGTTGAATGATCAGGCTACTTAAGGTTATGTAGCTATCAGAACAAGCAGCACCTCTGGACGCCTGGGGAACCAAGCAGGGACCTCAGGTAGAGTGTGGGATTCACAGAAAGCTCTTGTTAAATTTCTCAGAAGGGCACCATGAGGGTTCTGTCCAGGTACCCTCTGTCCAGGGCCTCACTCAGTGGCAGGCTTGCCACAAATGCTGGTTTAAGTAAGATACCTGGAGCTACCTCAGGTTAGAACTCTGTTTTCTTTGAAGGCACATCAGCTCTTAGATTCTATATTATATCATGAAGCAAATGGTAATAATTCAAAATCCATAATAGTCAGAGGAACAATTACTCTATCCTTCTTCATATCATAGTTATTCAAGCATCCAACATTGTCCCACTAAATTATAAACCAAACATAGGGCTTTGAATTTTATTCATCTGAAAGCCCCACAGGAGCTGTGGAAACTTTGTGCTCCACGGAACTGCTTGAGAACGAACAATAAGAGCTGTGTGACTTCCTTTGAGTTCCCTAGTCACCTTGGGTGCTCAGGAAGAAACAGACCTTGTTGGTAGACTGAATGAAAAAACAGGAAAAAAGATTTCTAAAAGTAGCAGAGCTTATCTATATTTACCTGTACTTCACTTATTTTTATGGCCCCTCTTGTTATGGTTTGGATATGAGGTGTCCCCTAAAAGCTCCTGTGTTGACCTGGACATAAAATGATAAGATTATGAAAGCCTTGACCTAATCAGTTCCTCTTAATTTGAATGGACTAATGGGGTGATAACTATGGACAGGCAGAAGTTAGGTCACTGGAGGCATGCCCTTTGGGAATTATTTGTCTCCCTGGCTCCTCCCTCCCTTCCTCTCTGCTTCCTGGTCACCATGAGGTGAACAGTTTTCCTCTACCACCACCCTCCTGCCATAGTATTCTAATCTTTCCTTGGGCTCAGAGCAATGGAATCAGCTGACCATGCCTGAACCTCTGATACTGAGAGCCAAAACTTTTCCTCCTCTAACTTGTTCTTGTCAGGTATTTTGTTCAGAGTGATGAAGAGTTTACAAACATACCTGTAATAATTCATAATTATCTTATGACAGTTTTATTTTATAACCATTAGGATTATCAAAGACAATCCTTTGAAGAGCTTTCCCTTCCCTGGGTAGCTGAGGAAATATGTTGTACTTACGTACAGCTACTCTGACTAACACAAAATTATTACATAAGACTAAATACAAAGCATTGAATAGAAATCTTTTTTCCTGTGTCTCTTAGAACTTGGATCTAGCAACAGACAACTGAAGCCATCAGACTTGAGAAGCAGATTCTGATGGAACGGGGAGTTCTATTAATCTGCCCAGCTTCCTCTTACAAACTTGTCACCTTAGGTTGGTCAGTCTCTCATAGGCTTATCCACAAAAAAGAAACAATAATAGTTTTGTTAAAGCTATCGAAAATATCAAAAGAGGTAATAACTATCACCTAATACTTAATACATATTAGTTATTATTATTATTAGTGTTATAGTTGGGGTATGTCAACTGTGCTTTGGTGCAATTAATTAAAAAAAAAAAAAAAAAGCCTGCCAAATGCAGCTCCACCCTCCTTATTTCATGGCTATCAAAAGGGAAGATGATAAGAAAGTTTCTTCTGCTTGGCTCTCATATTTATTTACCTGGAACCAACATTCCCTCCACTGTTCATAAATGTGAACATCCTTAGGACTTTCCTAGCTGGTTGTCAAGCCTGTATCTCACACAGCACATGACAAGAGGCCAGAATTCTTGCATCTTTAGAGATATTTCTGCCCTGATTCACAGATCTCTCCACTGGCCACCACTGGTTAGGCAGCTCCATCTATTTCCTGGATATACTCTGAAGCATCTCTCTTCTTCCTGGCAGACAGCCAGGCTCCAACTCTCATGGCTTTCTCCTGCTCAGCATCTCTACTATTTGGTTTAATTTTCCATCACCAGTGTTGTCCCCAAACATTATTTTCCCTTAATGTTGTTAATGATTTATAATATTCAGCTCTTTCAACAGCTGTGCTGGAACAACACAATTGGGGCAGAAAATGACTTTGAATCATTTAAAAGTTAATGTAATGACCTCAGAATCAAATTGGTATTTTATGAGTAATTCTGATGGTCTTCTTTCTCATTTTGGTTTGTGGATGATCCTCCCCCTCCAAAGATAGGGCTCTTTGGAGGCTGAAAGTAAGTATACAGAGAAGGTCAGGGAATTTCAGGCCCCAAGGCACAGAAAAAAGAAAATCTCTTAAGAATGGAGGAAAATGTAACCCAATAAATATAAAGATGCCCAAGGTGCAGGTGGAGGCAGCATGGAATAAAGGGATGGTTGGTGAAGACAGAAGGAAGAAAATTAATTAAAATAATTTTGCCCTCTCTCCTCTTTGGAGCACCTCGTGGCCTGTGCTAAGTTCGCTCTTAGCTTATTAGAAGACAGAACAAGAGTCAGTCTAGGACAGAAACTGAGGCAGCTATAAAAGGCATAGTTTCAACAAGGAAAATGCTAGATACAACAAAAATTGAGAGAAATATCACTGGCAGTGTTATTGTTTAATAATTGATTTACAAGTATTTGAGGATACTACTTTAGACTAAACCAGGAATTAGAGAGGGTCTTACAAAATATTAAATCTCACTAAATTGTTCTATACAAAGGTTTGTGTTTGTTGGGACTCATGTCTGCCAAGGGGACGGGCTTTGGCTGCTTACCACGCCCTAGTAGGACCAGGGCTAAGCCAAGGGGTGTGGTTATGACGTAGCGTGAGAGACTGAACTGCCCTGCTGGCTGATTGGCTAGTTCTAGGCCTATTTAAGTTCAGCACCTTGCCAATAAAATCCGAGTTTTTTTGATTCTCGCTTGTTATACAAAACTCCCTGGGTGTGGTGTGGTTTTTCTGCCCAACAGGCGGAGAGGAAGACACTCAGCTATTTTTGTCCTTAAGCCCATCCTCGCCGGGTAAGTTGTTTTCTTTCTGCGGGCAGAAGGAAAAACCCCTTTTGGGCCCAAAAGGGGGGTAGCTTAGAACTCGGCCCCATTCATAACTCAGCAGCCCCGGCATGTGTTTTCTTCTGAAGCTGTTGTTCAGGTCCACCAATATTCTTTGTAGCACTTACGTGATGTCAAGAAGGCATCTTATGGAAACAGACGTAGACATGGTTGGGATAAACGTCCCTCAAAGGCCTGTATGTTAAAGTCTTGGCCTCTAGCCCTTGGGACTACTGGGAGGTGGTAGAGTCCTTAAGGGGTGGGGTCTAATGAGAGGTCTTTAGTCTGTTGAGGGGCATGCTCTTGCAGGGGATTGTGGAACCCTGGTCCCTCCTCTTTTTCTCTTTGCTTTCCAGGCCTCATGAAGGGAGCAGCTTTGCTCTACCATGTGATCCCCACCATGATGTTCTGCTTCACCACAGGCCCAAGAGCCTTGAGGCCAACCAACTATGTATAGAAAACTCCAACCAGGCCAAAACAAACCTTTTCTCTTTGTAAATGAGTTATCTGAGGTATTTTATTATAGTAATAGAAGGCTGACTAACACAATAACTCTGAAAGGTAGGAAATTCTGAGGTTAGTTAAGTGTTTCATATTGAAAACACTCTACTGAACATTTTTTTTAGAGTCCCAGGGGTTATAAGATCATAAAAAGTCTGAATTCCTATTTAAGAAACACCTAAAAATTAAATAGCACTAGCAAAATGTCTGAACACAATGTTCTTTTCTTATACCAACTGTCATTTCCAACTGACAATTGAGCTTTTTCAAATTTCATTGGAGGGAGGTACCTTCTTAGACTTGACAGCATAGTTATTTAGATGTACTGAAAATGACAAATAAGGTGATTTGTTAAAATCTGCCACTATGTTGACTGTGGCAAGCAAATTCCCCAGAATCAAGTTCTGTGGTAAAAAGAATTCCAAGGGGCTACTTGGGGTATGCTCAGGCTGGTTTAAACGCAGGCTTCTCCAGCCCACTAATCCATTCATCTATGCCTCAAAATTTATTTATTTCCTATTTCTCATCTCTTGGCCTTTTACAAGAAATGGCCCCAAAGAAAAAATTCCTTATGTCAGTTTATTTACATACAATAGTCTGTTTTATTTTTTTATTTCAAATTTATTTATTTATTCTGTTATACATGACAGCAGAATGCATTTCAATTGATAGTACACATAGAGAGCACAATTTTTCATTTCTCTGCTTGTACATGAAGTAGAGTCACACCATTTGTGTCTTCATACATGTACCTAGGGTAATGAAGTCCATCTCATTCCACCATCTTTCCTACCTCATGCCCCAACCCTTCTCCTCCCTCCCCTTTGATGAGGAAATAAATCCCAGAGAGACCAAGTTGATCAAAACCAAGTAAATTCAAACCTGCCAGATTAAAAAAAAAATGACATCTGCTTGTTGTTTTCATTTGCATTTCTTTAATTAGGAGTGTCTTTGAGAATCTTGTTTTATGTGATCTTTATGTTGATACAAATATTTTTCTGTGAATTTTCTCTTTATATCTTGTTTCATTTAGAAAATTTAGTTGTTCATATATTTGTAATTGACAAATAATTGTCATTGGAAAATGTCCTTGTGTATTAAGGACATTGATCCATTTCATGCTTTTTAAACTCAGGAAAAAAGTGCCTCTGAAACATCACAAGAATTAATGAATATATTGTTAAGCCCCGAATGGGGGTATCTATGTATTAATTGATAATACTATTGTTACAATTTGGATTTAGAATGTCAAAGCCTCACAGGTTGAAATCTTGGTTCCCAGTGCAGCAATGTTCAGAGGTAGGGATTTTGGGAAGTACTTGGATGATGAGGATACTAACCTCATTAATTGATAAATCCATTCATGGATTCATAGTTGATGGACTACTGGAAGCTAGTGGAAATTGTAGGATGGGACCTAGTTAAGGGAGTGAGTTCTTGGAGACATGGCTTTGGGGACTATATGTTGTCCCTGGCCACCCCATCCCCACCCCCAGCTTCTTGGTTGCTATGAGGTAAGCAATTTAGCTTCCCCAGGTCCCTTTGCCATGATGTTCCACCTTACCACAGGCCCAGAAACAATTGGGTCAGTCAACCATGGACTGAAACCTTTGAAATTATGAACCAAAACATTTTTCTCTTTGAAGTTGTTTCCTCAGGTATTTTGTTACAATAATGAAAGGCTAACACGGATATTAAGGGAACACACAGAAATGTTTTTCATATCTTTCCATATATTCATTTAATTTATTACCAGATTGCTGCTAGTATTTTTTCATTCATTTTCATGTCATTGTAACATTCTTAGTAGATAGAGAACATGTTAACTGCCTTTGCTCTGACAAAACTCTTTCTCACTACTGGGTGCTAACCATCTCCATCTCCTCTTTGTGAGATCTAGTCTATAGAAGGTGCTCTATTTTAGTCTCTATATTCCACATGACAGTTCCCACTTCCTTGAAGTTCACATAAAGATGCCAGTGGCATATTCCAGTTGAAACAAGTGTGCATTCTGTATTTATTAATTGTAGTGTTATATATATGTAGCTTAATGTGCTATGCGTGTTATACTTGCAGTCTTCTACATATATTGCTCAAATGTCCTTATTGCCCTTGCTTCTTGCATGCCTGTTTTATTATTAGTTGTTCTTTTAGTGCTCAGATCTCTAGCTATGATTATAAATGTGTGTTATTTTTGTTCTGCCAGTGAGTTTGACACAGTTTTTTAAATTATCATAAAATTATATCTTCCTGTTGGATTGACTTTCTAATTATTATGAAGTGACCATCTTTATCTCTGGTGATTTTTCTTGCATAAAAGTCTGCTTTGTTATTAGTATAGCTATGCCAATGCTCCTTTGGTTAACAATGCATATAAGATAATTTTCATTCCTTTTAATGCCAAACTTTCAGTGACCTAATATATAAAGTGGGATATTTTTGTCTTTTAGTTGAAGAATTTAGACATTTAACATTTAGTATAATTACTAATATATTTGGGTTGAAAATATCATCTTGAAATTGGTTTTCAATTTATCTAACCCATTCCTTTAGTAGTTATCATAAACTTCATAACTGGTTCCTTGAATTACTAGAAACTACTTTAAATTGTATTTCTGTTAAGTCCTAGGCAATGCAAAGAACATATATTCAAACTCCACTTATTTCCTCTTACTTTATTTTTTCTTTTTGTAAAAATTGAATGGAGAGCTTTATCACTGAGCTTTATCAACAGGCCTTTTTATTTTTTATTTTGAGACAAGGTCTCCCTAAGTTACTTAGGATCTCTCTGAGTTGCTGAGGTTGGCCTTGAACTTGCTATCTTCCTGCCTTAGCCCCCTAAGCCAGTGGGATTACAGGTAGGTGCCATTGAGTCCGGCCATCCCTTTTACTTTTTGTGCAATTTTTATTATGTATTTTAATTCTAGATGTATTTTAAATATTGGAAGACACTATTACTATTGTTTTGTGTGGTCAATATGCACTTAAACTTATTTACCCTTTCCAATATTTTTATTTCCCTCTTACTTTGCTTCTATCTAGGATCATTTTCCTTTCCCTCCACCTCCATTGATTTTTTTCCTCTTTTTTTCTCTGTAGTAATCTATTTTCACAGTACACTTGACTTTCTGATTACCAGTTAACTGTATATCTGAAATGCCAATTTTAAGATTCATAGTTTCTGAAATCTACCTCCTTTCCTTCCAATTCACTTGCTGTAGGTCTCCACTTAGTCTTCACCAACATTTTCAAATTATTGGCCTTACCACTTTTTCACTATTGCACAACTCTTCTTTTTTCAGACACGGTCTCATTAAGTGCTAAGTACCTTAAACTTACCATTCATGTGCCTCACTCTCCAGAAACACTACTAGTAGGGGTGTATGCTACCACACTTGGGTTAAAGACACAACTCTTAAAAAATATCTGGAATATTTTATGGTGCTGAAGTTCAACATAATAGCCACAATTCAGCTTTTGCAGTAGAGATATTCATAAGACTGTGACAACACTGTTTTGTTTGTTTGCTTATTTGTTAAATCTAATTACACTTACTTAAAAATTATTTTATTATGGTAGTAGGTAGAATTTTATCATTTTTATTTAATATACTTTTATTAAAGCACTGTGAGAAATACATTCTTGACTTTCACAATGGTGGTTAGACTAATTCTTTCTTATTCCCCTTACTATTTCTTTCTTTCTTTTTAACTGATACATAATAATTGTACATATTTATGGGGAACACGTTATCACATGTGATCCTCCATGTGTCTATAATATTCCATGATCCAATCAGGATAACTAGCATTTCCATCTCCTTAAATAAATTCATCAGTTTTAAATCAAGTTTATATTTCATGGCCATTCTCTTTGTAACATTTTCCTGGTAAGATTTGACACTCTGATGAGTCTAACCTTTTGACTTACCTGTACTTTCACAGCTAAAGGTTACTAAAGAAACCTTATAATTATGGTGATCCATTCCAATTTAAGATATCATCTCAAATTGCTAGTTAACAGTACTACCATACAATATTTTTAGTTTCTCTAATCAATTTGGTTCCTACCTCCCCCTCTATCCACCTTCTCATTTCTGTTTCACTTCATAGAAAATTTTTGGAATGAGTTATTTATACTCATCTCTGTTTCTTTACCTGACAGTTGAATACATATTCCATCTCTTGGTGATTACAGGAAGGTTTTCATGACAAAAATCTGAGTTCCACCTCTCTCTTTACCCCTTAGAAGCTCATTCCTTGCTCCTTCACTCCAGCAAGGATCAGCATAAAGGTGATAAAAAGGCTTCCCAGGCAGTTTTAACTGAGTAACTAAACAGGGTCTGAAATAGGAAAAAAATGAGGAAAGGGAAAGGAGGCAGCCGAAGCTGCCAAAGAGACAGCTTGCTGGGCTACAAATGCTGGGTTGGCACACATTTAACACATATGCCAGAGGCCTGCTGTGGGCTTCTAGGGGTGTAAAGACTGAGCTGAGGAGTGGAGGAAGGGTGGGCTTGGGCTAGAAAAGGCAGTTTAAGGAGAGTCTGACCAAACAAGTTGGACAGGAAGGGGTCAGAGTGTGTATAACTCCTTCCTGGAATCCAGAAACAGTCATGGCATTCTTGGGTTCTCCTAAAGGATAAATAAAATGAGGTAGCTTTAGATTGCAGCTATGAAGATGTGGGCTATACCTGGGAAGAGCTTATAGCTGGACCAGAGGGCAAAGAAATGCATAATTCAGGAAGAGGATGCTGTTGCCAGAGGAGTCCACTCTTACTATAGAACAGCTAAAATCACTTTCGTCTGGAAATTTAAGTCAGTCAATATTTATTGAACACCGGCAGCACTACGTACATAGCAGGGAATTCAACTTCATTCAACCAACACAGTGCCTTCTAGTTCAGGGTACTATGGAAAGAATGATGGAAGAAGGACACACAGTTTGGGGAACTCTTGCTGGGTCTTCTACAGATGGAGGCGTCTCTAATACACTCCAAATCCAAAGTCCAGGTGCACCTGTCAGAACCTCTGGGCTTGTTTCTCTGCTTGAGGCTTCATGAGCTAATTAACTGATTGAGCACATCCTATAAATATTCTGCTAAAGATTCAATAGAGATCTTATTTTTTAAATGAAACATTGTAAATATATCTATTCACAGTGAGTGTACTTCTTGGATTGTAAAACTAATATATAAGTTCCTCAAAACCATGACTTTTTAAAATAGCAGCTGGTATTTCCATTTCCTGGCCACAATGCAATTTAGAAGGCATAGGATCATGTCTTCTCTGTTCCTTAGAGCTCATGGATTTTCTGGACTTTTTCTAAGCCTCATGACAATTCAGAATGAATATATTTCCCATTCAATGAAGTATATTTTACCTGATGTGGTATAAATATGGTGCCACCTCTGGTGGGGCAAGGAGTGTCTTGCGACAAGAGAGAATGCTCAGCCCAGTGTCATTTTTTGTGACAGAGTGGGAAATCAGGGAAGATGTTTCATTTGCACCCACCTAACTTGCAGTTTGTTTGTTTTGAGAAGGGTTGTACTGTGTTGCCCAGGCTAGCCTCAAACTTTTGGGCTCAAGTGATCCTCTTGCCTCATCCTCTGGAGTAGCTGGGACTATAGGCGAGTGACACCAAACCTGGCTAACTTGCAGTTTAATGTGATGTCCCCTGCAGTAGAGCCTCGCCAGCAGGCACTGAAGCTGACCCAAGTTCCTAATGATGAAGTAGAAGTGATCCAGGGAGTCTTGGTCCCTATTCATGAGAACAAAAGACACAAATGGGTACAAGGAGGAGACAAAGCAGAGTCTAAATAAGTTGTAGAAAGCATATGGAAGATTAGATACAGATAGGAATTCACACGTGGGGGAAACTCAGTGGGTACTTCAGCTAGTGAAAACAGATTCACCCAGCTGAGAACTGGCTTTAATGGGTGTGAACACAAATGAGTCTCCTGTAGAACCATGGGATCAGAGATAACTGAGGAGATGACAATAACCAGGGTGTGGTTTCCAGCTGCTATTAGGGAGTGAGGTGTCAGAAAGAAGTATTGCTCCCTTTTGGAAAGTACATTACAGAAAAATTAAGAAAAGCTCACATTGTTCTGAGACTTTAGGGGTCAAGAGCTCAACATTTGTGATGGCTTAGTAGGTGGTCAGTCACTGACTGCTGAATGTCTGTAGACTTCTGAGCCATGAGCAATCCTGCACAAAGATATCTTTTAGTTTTTAAGTGTGATCTCAATAATAGCCAGTAATTTTCTAGTTGAATTTGCAAATCAAAATAAGATGAACAGCAAACTCAAAAATTCAAATGGAAATCAGAACCTTAGTTAACTCTGTATTACTTCCAAAATGTTAATGAGTTATTTTACAGTCTTAAATCAAGGAGGGAGGGAGAGAGAATAGTTAATGGGTATAGGGGTATAGTGGAAAGGAGGAATAACTTCTAATGTTCTACAGCATAGTAGGGTAACTGTGGTGAACAAAGAATTGAACATTTCAAAATAGCAAATAGAGAAGATTTTGAATGTTCTCAAAAAGAAGTGATATGTGTCTGTATTAGTCAGTGTTTCACCTCTGTGCCCAAAATACCTGACAAGAACAACTTAGAGAAGGAAAGATTTATTTTGGCTCACTGTTTTAGGGGTTCAGGCCATGGTCAGCCAGCTCCAACGTAGAAATATCATGGTTGAAGGGTGTGATAGAGGCTGTTGGTAAACATTGAGAAAGGGGTGGGGGGAA
Source organism: Tamias sibiricus (assembly GCA_025594165.1). NCBI lineage: Eukaryota > Metazoa > Chordata > Mammalia > Rodentia > Sciuridae > Tamias > Tamias sibiricus. The sequence goes on along the minus strand of CM046669.1, from coordinate 64,261,799 downwards.
GGGCTAGGGACAGATATAGAGCCCAAGGGCTACTTCCCCAGAGACCTACTTCCTCCAGCCACACCCTACCTACCTACAATTACCACTCAGTAGTCCATTCAAATTATTAATCCATCAAATGGATTAATCTGCTGATGAGGCTAAAGCCCTCAGGATTCAATCATTTCCTAAAAGCCCCACCTCTGACTCTTCCAGTGCTCAGAACCATGTTGTCAACACATGAGCCTTCTGAGGCACATTCCAGATCCAAACCATAGCAATGTCTGAGGGGTTAATTAGATATGCTAATTAACCTGATCTGATAAGGACACATTGTATACAACTGGGATGCCACACTGTACCCTATAGAAATGTACAATTACTATGTGTCAATTTAAAAATATATGTAATAAAAAGTAAAGATGAGAAGCTGGGCACAGTGGCACATGCCTCTAATCCCAGCGTCCTGGGAGGCTGAGACAGGAGAATCACAAGTTCAAAGCCAGCCTCAGCAACTGCAAGGCACTAAGCAACTCAGTGAGACCCTGTCTCAAAATAAAATACAAAATAGGGCTGGGGATGTGGCTCAGTGGTCGAGTACCTCTGAGTTCAATCCCCAGTACCAAAAAAAAAAAAAAAAAGAGAAAAATAAAAAAAACCTAAATCATATAAATCACTACTTAGCTTATGAACAAATTTTGTCAATAGTGATTATGCCAGGAGCCTCAAAAATGTTCTGAGTAAATTACTACACTGTTGTTTTTTCCAATAACATATAAGATACTTATGTTTTTCAAACTTGAACCACTATAACATTGAGAAAAGGGGAAAAATAAAGCCTTTAAGTGAAGGTTAATTTAAAAGATGAGTATAATTTGCATGCAAGGAAGAATAAAACCAGAGCAAAGGTGCTGCTGAAGCTTCTCAGTAATGCCTTCCCCCCACTGATGCATGAACAATCCTTACTTGGGCATAATGACAGGAAAGTCACTTACGGGAACACAGCAGCACAGACTTCATTTTCACAGTTTGGCATTTGCCTTCTCATCAGCTTTTCTTTGTGAATAATTAGATTCATTCATCAGCCTCTTTGTTGAACATAACAGCCTCAAATCAAGGGGTGCCTGTTCTACACAGTGTGTGTGGGGCCAGGGGTGCAGGCTCCCCGGAAACTGAAGTTTGGCCTCCCGAGGAAGCACAGACCCATCCTAAAGCCTGTCAGGATGAGTTACATCCTATGTCTGCACACCTCCTCTCAGAACTGCATGAAAGATTTAATCTCCTCTGGTAGCTTTTACTCATTCTCATCCAATATTTATGTGTTCGCATTTTCAGAAGTCCTTTTAGATATAAATGAGGGAGTTTCTCTGGGAGAATAGGGGGTAGGAATGGGGAGTTGTTCTTTAGGCCACATGCCCCAAGTGCAGATGTGCCGAGCAAGGAAGTCAGTTCTGTCCTCATTTGGCTCAGGACTATGGCCCCTGACCATGTAGACCATACTGCCAGCTTGTATTTTAAGGTAGCATCTAAGGAGTGAACTTAACATTCTCTCCCCATTCCTTTCCCCTTCCTTCTTTCTTCTTCCTTCCTTGCATTTCCTCTTTCATAAACTATGTTCAATATTTTATTTTTTTTGAAATGTGTTCTAAAATACCTATCATGTGCCAGGCTCTGTGTTAAATACTTTATATGGATTATCTCATTCATCTTCAGAACAACATTATGCAATAGCTGCTATTATTAGCCCTGGGTAGAAATCAGGGGATTGAAGTTTCGAGAGAGGTTGAATAACTCACAGAGGGTACACAGAGGGCAAAGCCAGGGACTTATTCCACTCCAGAATCTGAGTTTTTGGTCTACACCCAATACTTTCATGGAAAAAATACTATAGATACAAATACACACATGTGATGTCACAGAAAACAGAACAAAATCAGCTGTAATCTCATCATTCAAAGGCAGCAACCTTCATTAACATTCTAAACACTCTAGGGTAAAACTTTTTACATATGTAAATTAGATTATCCTTGAACAAAGATGAAATAATACGTTGGCTCCTGTGTTGGAGGTGACTGCTTTTCATGTGGCAACATGAATTGAACATTTTCCCCACATCACAGGAAGTTCCCTCCCAACATATCTGAAGGACGAATGTTGATCCCATCATGAGGCTATTCCTTTGTTAACTTTTCCTAATTTTAAGAACTGTGTGGCAATACACATTTTTGTATATAATCTTTTTGTGTGTGTGTGTGTGTGTGTGTGTGTGTGTGTGTGTGTGTGATGTTGGGGATTAAACCCAGGGCCTTGTGCATGTGAGGCAAGTACTCTACCAACTAAGTATATTCCCAACCCCTGTATATAATCTTTGTGAACCTAACTTACAGCATCTGTTGTGGCAACCTGAGGGTAATAGGCCTGAAACATGGAGACTGACTGCAGTGGGATTGCATGCCATGTGAGTCCTGTCTCCACTGGGGCCATGACCATCCAGGACCACAAACCCCACCATGACTCATAGCACCTCTGGTCTTGCTGCTTTCTCTCAAGTTGCCATAACTATTATTAAAGCACATATTGAATGAGTGTGGTCTTTGGTTCCATATTGTTATATGGTTATTATGTAGTTATTTTATATTTATTAGTTATTTTATATTTTTGCATGTGCCCTTTCTTCAAGAGGGACCATATTTATCAGTTTCCAGTCTAAAACTCAGATGTTGAAATTTAATGGCCAATGTGATGGTATTAGTAGGTAGGATTTTCAAGGGCAATTAGGTCATAAAGACCCCTACCTCTGTGAATGAAATTAAGGCCTTTATTTAAGGGATTGACAGGGGATTTGGTCCTCTCTTTTGCCCTTCCAACTTCCACCATGAGACGATTAGAAAGATAGACTTCACCAGATGTCAGCACCTTGATCTTGGACGTCCTAGCCTCACAAACTGTAGGAAATAAATTTTTGCTCTTTAAAAATTACCCAAGACATTCATGGTGGCACATACCTATAATCCCAGCAGCTTTGGAGGCTGAGGCAGGAGGATCACAAATTCAAAGCCAGCCACAACTTAGTGAAATCCTAAGCAAGTAGTGAGACCCTTTCTCAAAATAATCAAACAAACAAACAAACAAACAAACAAACAAATAAATAAAATAAAAGCACTGGGGGTGTGGCTCAGTGGTCAAGTATCCTGGGTTCAGTCCTCAGTACCAAAAAATAAAAAAAAACAATAATAGAATAAACTTTTAAAAAATTTACCCAGTCCCAGGTATTCTGTGATAGCAGCTCAAAACAGATGATGACAGCTTCAAATTCTCTTTTAATAAAAGCTAAAAAATAGTCCAAAAAGCTACAAGAGAGATAGTCAAACATTAGTACTCTTCACCTTTTTTTGAGAAGGAAATCACTTAGTATCTCTGCCTGTCTGGGTTAATTTGCCATATGGATGAAAGAAGAATTTGGAACAACTAGACACACCACACTGGCTACCAAGAGCCACGTGACTCCCTACTCCATCCTCCAAGAAGGCAAATTACCACGAGGAAAAGTACATTCAAAATAATGTTCCTATCTCTGATCTCCATAGGAATAGAAACACAAACCATAGTAGTTTGAATTATATCAAACCTTCAAATGCCACTTTCAAATATTTTTTTCTATTAGAATAGTGAAAAGTACCATGTAAATTTCTATGGAAACTAGCATTTGTATTTCAGTTTTCTGGGACCATAACAAATTCCTGAGATAATCAACATATAAAGGTGAAAAAAGGCATGATTTTAGAGATTGTAGCCCCACTGGCATGGGCATTTGGTGAGCCACAAGTCATGATGAGTGTGCTTGGTGGAGCAAAACCACTCACCTTATTGCCAGGAAGCAAAAGATAGTGAAGAGGGGAACTGGAGTCTCACAACCCCCTTCAAGGTAAGGCCCCCAGTGATCTAAAGACCTCCAACTCGGCTCCACCCCTTAAAGGTTCCATCCATTGCAAAATTGTGCCTTCCTGAGTTCTAAGCCATTAATACGGGCCTTGGAGGGACATTCAACATCGAAACTATAGCTTCATTTACATAGTATTTTTTACTTTCAAAATGCTTATCCTATCATTTGCTAAGTAGTATAACATTTCAGAACCATTTCTGAAGTTTAAATATAAGGGAATTCCTTTTTAGTACCATTTTCTTACTAAAGAAGGAGGGGGGGAGTGGACAAAGAGAGAAAGAGAGAGAGACGGAGAGATAATGAATATGAATGAGAGAAGCAGCCAGAGGACAGAGAGAAGATAGACTTTTCCAGGGCACATCCTTAGTGATCTACTTCCTCCAACTGGGGTCCCACATCCCAGTTGTCTATTTAGCCATCAATGGAGTAAATGATGATGTCAGAGCCCTCATGATACAATCACTTCCCAAAAGCATCACTTCTGAACACATGAGACTTTGGGGGACACTCCAGATCCAAACTATAACACATACCCCTAATGTCACAGAAGCCCTGAAAAATGTTAAGGAAAAGAAGGGACAAGGAAATTTGATAATCCAGGTGAGCACTTTCTATGTGGGGAATAGAACAGAGGAAGATTGGAGTCTGGAGAATAGTTAGGATACTGTTTGCAATCATTCAACAGAGAAATGACAGAGATCTAAGCTAGAGTAGAAGTGTTTGGGAGGGAAGGGGAACCATTTCTAGAGATTTTAAGATAATACATTTATTAGAACTGCAGGCTGATTTTAGAGTTTAGGAAAAAGAGAAGAGAAGGATGACTCTAGATTCCTTTCTGGGGCTAGTGGAAAGACAGTCATATCATTTACTGAGCTAGAACTTAAGGATACTGAGGTCATGCAGGTTGGGGTAGTGCATTCATTTAATTTTTGGACTAGCTGGTTTTGAGGCATTGTATGAATATGCAAATGGAGTTTAAGTTTGTCATGGAATATTTTTTGCATCTGGGGCTCAGGAAAAACAATATGCAGGTTGTACCAAGGTGATGAATGAAGCCTCAGAATGAAGACATTGATCAATGTAGAGAGAGTGTGTGGAAAGTAAAGAAAAGGGAAGAAAAGGGAAGGGAAGAAGTAATAGAGAAGTTAACATTTAAGGAAAAAGACAGTATATTCAAAATCAGCAAAAGACCAAGAAGATGTGGCTTACACAGGAAGACGTGTAGAATGATCAGTGTCACATAAACAAAAAAACTGGACAGTTCAGATGAAAAGACCAGGACATATAGTGTTCAAAGCTGAAGAAAGATCATATGGTACAAGGTCTAAAATATATCCAGGGAGTTGCAAGGTAGTTTCAGGGGAGTTGGGGCAGAAGCCAGATTGCTGTGATTTGAAACTGCACAGGGGTGGGAATTAGAAGATTGAGCCAGAAGTACATAAGCCTGAACACAGAGAAAAGGGCAGAAGAGAAGAGGGGCAGCAGCCAGAAGGGAACCTGATGGGTGTTGCTAGGTTTCTTCTTTTCCCCAGTTGTCTTGCGTATGCCTGTGTGTTGAGGGGAGAGAAATGTATAAGGCAAAGTGTAACTGCAAAGGTAAGAGGGAAAACCAGAATGCAGTCCCTGAGAAAGTGGAATGAGATGCTAGAGGTGAAAGAGTTGGCCTTGGAAGAGAACCAAAAACGCCATTCCTCTGAGGCTGGAGGAAAGGAGGTGGTGATGGACTTGGAAATAGACAATGTATGGGCTTGATGTTTGTTGTGTTTTGTAGAAGAGACATGATATTAAGAAAAGGGAAAGATATTGGTTAGGAGATTCAGGGCAGCTGTGAATCTTTGGAATAGCTATTGCTAGGGATGAGACAGGAGGAAGTTAGTAAAACAATCCAACAGGAGAAGGAAAAAAGAAATTAGGAGAAACAAACAAACAACCAACACAACACACATCAGGATAAAACATGATATGCAAAGAAAGGTAGAAAAGAGGGCACAGAAATAATAGACACTGTGACAATTCATGCTGAGCAGCTTGCTGGAAACAAGAGAAATACAGTTTTGCATTTTAATTTACACTAGTTCTTACAGCATTGATTAGAAGAGCAGGTTCAATTAGGGTGTCCACCTTGAACCTGGAGACTCGGTCACAGAAGAGTCTGCATTCACTAATGAATGTGCTGAATATTCTCAACGTGGTTCCTCCAGGTCAGGCAAGGATTGCTCAAAGCCAGTGATGAGCAGGCCAGAGACAAAAGCCTGTCTCTAGTCTCCTTCAGAACCTAGATTATGGGATGGTCTCACAGAACTTGAGAGGTACTCAAAAACAGTAAACTAGTTGCTAAAAATGACGTGCATGAGATCTCTGGAAATCATGCAGGCTTTCAGGGAGGTTATTACGTATCCCTTTATTTACATTTATACATTTATTCCACTTCCCTTGTCAAAGAACATCCTTCCCAGATTCCAGCATTACCAGAATGGAAATGCATAAAGCCACCACTAGATTGAATAGCTAAGATTCTCCTTGCATAAAGCATATAGTTTCCTTGAAAATGCCAAACCTGCCAAGGCTCTTATGTATTAGGGATAGAAATAGAAACTTTAGCACAAGATTAACGCACAAGTTTTAGAGCAAATGGATGATGGTAGCACTCTACCATATGTATCAGATGTGCCCCTCTGGAAATTAAAACACATCAAATTGCAAACCTAACTTGGGCTCTTAGGACAGAAAATGAAAACACAGATGGAGTGGCACTGGTGTGTCCAGCTGGATAAATTCTACCACAAAAGGGAGGCGGCAGGAGTTACTGCACAATCATGAGGGCAGATGAACCAGCTGCATGCCCAAAGATGATCTATAACATACAAATCAGAACTGGGGTCTTCCTTTCATTAGAAAATCACAGGGTTTGGAGTATGCTGTAGGGACTAGAAATGAATCCAGTCTGGACTAAGAGGTACTGACCAATTAGACACAAAAATAACACAGTCTGGGTAAATTAGGATAGTGGCTATGGTGGGTGTGTCATTATCAGTTTATTATGAATAAGGATTAGCATCATATAGTTTTTATACATTATCTAATTTAATTTTCATATGCCCAAGGGAGGTTATTATCACCATTTTATTGGAAAGGACATTGGGGTTCAGAGAAAGTAACTTGCCTAAAGTTGCACTACAGTAATGACAGGTCCAGAATCACAGCACAAGTCTACATAACACCAAAGTACCTGCTCCTAAATGTTATACTAATTACTCTGCTAAATATCACTCAAGCATAACATGTCCAAACAAGTACAGGTTGAGCAGCTCCTGCCTTGCTGTTAAGTATCTGGTGTGCTGCAAACAAAAGGGGAAGACAATTCTTTGTGATGAATTCTGACTGTTCTGTATAGAACAAAGGCACCTGCATTTGTGCACTCAAGCATAAGCCCAAGTAGCATTCCCTTTGAAAAGGTGTGAAATGAAAGCAGAGACAGACAGAGCAGCATGCCTGGGTGATAGCAAGGGCACCTTGACGATTGTCTGGGCCATTGCAGAGCAGGCTCAAGAGAAGGCAGTGCATCTGCCTTCTGCCTAAGGATGCCACTGTTCTGATGGCCAACAAGACAGTTGTTCAAGCTGGGCACAGTGGCACACGCCTGTAATCCCAGTGGTTTGGGAGGCTGAGACAGGAGGATTGAGGGTTCAAAGCCAGCCTCAGCAACAGCAAGGTGCTAAGCAACTCAGTGAGACCCTGTCTCTAAAGAAAATACAAACTAGCGATGGGGATGTGGCTCAGTGGTCAAGTGCCCCTGAGTTCAACCCCTGGTACCAAAAAAAAAAAAAAAAAAGAAAAAGAAAAAGAAAAGACAGTCCTTCACCAGGACAACAGGAGGCCCTCTGAAATATTCGGGTTCCTTAACAATGGTAACCTTTCAGACCGTGAAAATGTAAGCTGGAACAATATAAAGTTTACTCTAGGGAAATTATAAAAAATATTCTTCTTAATGCTTAAATTAAGTTGTCACACGTAAGCATAACTTACTTGTAGTGTTAGACTTTGGAATACTTATAAAACAGTAAGACCTAAGTATTAAAAAATCTCAATAAGCATAAAATCTCAAATTATACTTCACTGATTTTGTGTAAGCCGTTAAAAACTCACTTTGTAAAATGTTCAAGTTAGAAACTGGGGGCAGCTTTAATTTAAATATTTGTGCAACTCCTAAGCTCAAACTTAGGAATCTATTCTCCTTTTAGGTTTGCTATGCTTAATTGATAGATGCGAAAATAAAAATGGGTTATATTGGCAAATGAATATAGCTTTCTTGAATTCATGTAATCAATAGCAAGGATTACACTTACAAAAATTTTTTCCCATGTTATACTCATTTTTTTTAAAGTGGCTCTTTTAATTATACTTGAGAGTACAGTCCATTTTGATGAAATTATACATGCATGTAATATCTTATTCTAATTAAAGCCCCATCTTGTATACAATGGTGGGATTCACTGTGGAATATTCATATATGTATATAGAAAAGTTATGTCAGATAGAATTTTTGACAACAAAACACAGCACAGGCATCCCCTTCTCCTTTTTTTTTTTTTTAAAAAAAAAAAAACAATGTACCTAAAAAAACAAAAAATAACAACAACAAAAAAAAAAAAAAACAGAGCACAAAAATGTAAGTCATAACCAGGAGTGAAAGGGCTTTAGTCTTACCAGTATTTCAACTATTAAAATTTTGATTTAAATGAATAAAATTTGTTCACAAGTAAACATCATTTAGATATCTACTGTTGAAGATGCCCAACCAGTGCTCATTAGGACCCTGTTGAAGCTAGAATCTAACAGGTAGTGAGTATAGAAAGGTAAATCAAGTCACGTGGGATCAAGAAAGCCAATTTTGAGTCCCTGGAAGTTGAAGATTGTCCCCTGAGGGATTGGAATTTTAATTGCTTCAGAGCCCTTCATCCACCCTTATCAAGAACCTGTCCGGCCCCAACCTGTTGCCAAGGTAACCTGTCCCAGGAACTGCCCCTTCCTACAGGGAGCGATCAGTTGTTAATTAATGTGTATTGGGTTGCTCCATCCTAGGAAGCTCAGGACATATAAAAAGGGTAGAACTGCCTCACTTCTTGGGATACCAAGATACCAGCAATGGCCCCCTTCTCCCTCCCTGGAGAAGTCTATGTTACCCCTTTTAAATAAGCCCTGCTTTATATGCTTGCCTCGGTGTGCTTCTCTAATGTTCAAACTTCAATATTTGGGGGAGCTAAACTCCTCACGGACAACCCCCCGGCAGTATCACTGTGGTTATTGGTTATTCAGTAATACAGGAAAGGTTTTGCCGAACTGGCTTACTTGCTTAGTTTGTAGTGCTAATAAGGGAAAGTGCCAAATGTTAGTTTTACTCAAGCCACAGACTGCCTGAGATTTATGACTTTAGTCACAAAGGGTGCAGATGAGATGATGCAGGGGAGGTAGAGGACTGAGCACTATCGCAGTGATGCAAAGTCCATTCCAAGGGCACACTATTCATTGTCTGCACCAAGGGTTATAAAGGAGACTAGATGAACCAGCAGCATGTGCCTATAGTGCCAGCTACTTGGGAGGCTGAGGCAGGAGGATTGCTTGAGCCTAGGGTTTCAAGACAATCCTGGGCAGCCTTGTGAGACTTGGTCTCAAAAAAATTTTAATAAGAAAAAAAAAATTTTAAGAGAAAAATTCTAAAAAGAAAAGGAAATGAGACAATAGAGATGAAAAGGTAGAGAACCCTTGGTATAATTTGGATGCGAGCTGTCTTCCAAATCTCACAAGTGAGACAATGTAAGAAGGTTCAGAGGAGAAATGATTAGGTTGTGAGAGTCTTAACCTAATCAGTGAATCAATCCCTGATGGGATTAACTGAGTGGTAACTGGAGGCAGGTGTGGTGTGGTTGGAGGAAGTGGTTAATTGAGGGTATGGCTATGGGGTATATATTTGTATCTTGAACGTGGAGTCTCCCTCTCTGCTTGCTGATCATGTTGTGAGCAGATTCCCAATGCCACACTCTTCTACCATGATGTTCTGCCTCATCTCAAGCCCCCAGGAATGGAGCTGGCCTTCTATGGACTCACTCTGAAACCATGAGCCCTAAAAAAATTTTTTTTCTTTCCTAAAATTGTTCTGGTCAGATCCTTTAGTCACAGCAGCAAAATAGCTGACTGAAACAACCCTAGAACTTTATATTTAAAACCTCATAGAGATTTGCAGATTATGTCTCTGCTATGTGTTGAAATTTAATCCCACTGTGGTACTAAGAGGTGGTGACTTTGGGAAGTGATTAAGTCACAAATGGACTGGTATTTATAAGGAGCTGGAGAGAACTAGATTAGACCCCTTTCTGCCTCTCTGTCTCTTCTACCTTGTGAGGTCACAGCATTTATCCCCTCCAGAGGATGTAGTAAAACGGCTTGATCTTAGAAGCCAGGACCAGGCCCTCACCAGACACCAGGGCCAGTGCCTTGATCTTGGACTTCCAGATCCCTGAGCTATGAGAGAATACATTATTGTTCTTTATAAATTACTCAGTCTCAGGCATTTTGCTATAGCAGTGCAAACCAATTAAGATCTTATCTATCTATCTCCACCTACTCCATCATATCTATCATTTATGTCTACCTACTATCATATCTCTATCATCTACCTATCATACATGTCTTTCTATCTGAAGAATACAAAGAGGAAAGAAAATTCCTGATACATGAATGCTTTAGCTAAACAAAACAGAACCTCCCATAATAGCTCTGTTATCAGGTCCTTAAAGGTGTCATAAAGCAGAGGCAGCATACACCAAGCTCTGGGTTTAATCACTTGCAGGTTTGTGTGCAGGAGAAAAAGGAGTGGGGGAAAAATGCATGCTTGATTCTAACAAACTGAAAGCTTATTAAGACTATCTAACCCTCCTGAGTCCACAGAGGACTGTACCATCAGAAGAAAGAGGCACAGCATAGAGATTTATTAGAGGCTCTCCAAGCTCCAGGATGAATTTCTTTCTGTGGTTGTGTACGTAGACTAATTGCCTACAATGAGAAGAGATCTATTGTACAGCACAGTGACTATAGTTAATAACAATATATTAATTTATGCTCTTGAAAATTGCTAAGAAAGTTTTGAAATGTTCACCAATAATGATTAATATATGAAGTAATGCATATTAGCTCAATTTAGACATTCCACAATGTACACATATTTCCAAATATATATACACGATAAATGTTTACATGTCAGCTATATTTGTCATGTTTCTTTAAAAAACACTGAACTGCATCAAGTGACAAGAGTGTAGCCCACAAATGAAATTTGTTATTTGTATGGTTTGTATTTCTTGGCAGACGATGTCAGCAGAATGAATCCCTTGAGTCTTTCCATGCCCTCCTCTCTTTTCATTTGGCTTGCAATTTTATCATGCTGCATACCACTTAAGAATATGGTTCCTACTATCCTCTTTGTCTACCCCAGGATACTCTCTCTTCTCCGGTTTATTTCAGGTTTTTAATTTACCTATATAGGTTTTCCTATAGAAATTGCATGTAAAACTGATTTGCATAATCACCTTCCTCTTCACTTCATATCACTGAATGCACTAGCCACCAAGGGTTCTGTTAAAGATATCCCTGTGTTTTTTGAAACTGACACAGCCTGAATTCTCAGAATTTCCATTTACTGCATATGGTTCACTGTACTGCAAAGAAACAGTTACAAGAGGCCTGGTTTAGGATCTCCCTCTCTCAGTGGGGTATTAGGAATGGTTATTTTTAATTTAATTTATTAAAGGTATATAAATTGAATTTTATAATTTATAAATGAATGTTTTAAAGTAATACTTATTTATCGTATGTAATTGATTCTAAAACACAATGTTGTCACATCTCAACATCTCTGACATCAAGATGCATCTTATGATGGTATAGACTAAGCTGTGTCAAGAGTTGTCACTGCAGAGTCCTGGTTGTTATGCCTGATGGCAGTTTCTCAGTGTTGGTCAACAAACTATTTAAGAATCCCTTGAGGCAGGAAGATGAGACCTGGTTACTGTCTGATCATCTTCCTTTCACATTTGCAGGTAAGCTTCAGAAACAAGCAGACTGGAATTCTGATTAGAAAAAAAGAGACCATGGTAGAGCATTCAGTTTATTGAAGTTCCACGGCATCATGAGCACTCTGTTGGTGTGGAGGTGATGCTGGTCGAGTGGAGAACATGAGCATCAAGGACTGATGCAAAAGGTCACTCAGCAAAACTGGACTCTGTGTAGATGTTTTAGGTAACCCTTGATTGATTTATTTCACCTGTATCAATCTTCTCACCACATTACAGTTATTCAAGAAATGGTTGCTGAATAAATAACAAATGGAACAAGGGAGGGAAAGAAGATGGTAAGACCAACCAGGAAAAAGAGATGAAGACTAATGGGAAAATATTTGGGGTAAGGTTTAAAACTTTGAAAAATGAAAAGGAATGTGCAAGTTGACATGGAGAGGGAAGGGGTTTCAGGCACAGTGAGGAGCAAGCTTTAGGAAACAGAACCCTTTAAAAGTATGTTGTATTTGAGAAATCACAACTAGATTTCAGATGCTTGGAGAATTAATAATAGTAAATAGAATGAGACCAAAAGGGAGATTTCTGATCCTGAATAGTTTAAAATGCATTTTAAAAAGAAAGAAAGAAAAAGAAAAGGAAAGGAACATGGACTTTACTTCCAGGTCACTGACTTTAAATCTCTGATGACTTTAATTTCACTAGTCATTCTATTAAAAAATTACCATCCAACCATGAACAAATAAAAGTGATTTTTCCCAAAGGGAAATAAATACATTCTGACTTTGTTTTTAATTTTTATAGGCTCCTGGAACATTATTGTACTCATATTATAGAAAGTTCGCTGCATTGCCATGGTTTTGATGGATAATTAAAAATAAATCTTCTTAATTATAGATTTCATTGCAATAGTAACTATGAAATACAAGAATGAAAAATATGGGGGCATTGTTGAGACATAATATTGTGTTCTGACTAAAATATGCAATCAAAAATAAAAATTTGATTAGTAGTATAAAATTTTAAGAATGTTGCTGCGATAGGTTTGGTGAGAAGTGAGGCATCACCAGCATTTGTTGGGAAGCTTGGGCAGGGAGAACAGGACATAAGGAAATTGTCACGATCACTTCCAGGAAGCCAAATTTTGGCAGCAGGCAGCACATCCCACTTGAAGAAAAAAGCAGTGGGATCCAAAAAAACACTCTTCCCTCTTATTTAGCTTTTCTTTGAGTTCAACCATTTTGGATCACGTTTGAGGCAAACAGAAGCCATTGCACATTTACTCTACCTTTCAGCTATGATGAAGGAGCTTTTTAGACTACCTCCCTGGCCAAGACAACTCTAAGAGTTAACAAAATGCAAAAACAAAAGCGAAGAGTTGAATGAAAGTATAAAAAGGCTTAGGATTTGTAAAGCAAATTTGTTCCAGAAATAAAATCTTATAAAGTAATTTTCCAAAAATATCAAGTGACTTTAAGTCTGTATTCTGATTGTAGTGAAAATAACAAAAAGGTAAATAGAATAATCCCCCAAATGTCTGCATTTTTAAATAGCCCATGATTAAAAATAGAAATTGCAGTAGAAATCATAAACTTTATTGCATTGAAAAATAATTTAGAAATTTATGTCATGTTAACAACCTAAGAGATGCAGTTAAAGTACTACTAAGAGGAAATATTATAGCTTTTCTTTTTTTCCCATTTTTTATTCTAATTTGTTATACATGTTTACAGAGTACATTTCATTTCATATTACATATAAAGAGCACAATTTCTCAAGTTGCTGGTTTTATATAAAGCATTTTTACAACAATTGTGTCTTCATACATGTATTTAGGGTAGTCATGGATAACTCAGTCTGCCATTATTCCTATACCCTTGCCCCTTCTCCCTCCCCCCTTTGTTCTTTTTAAAGTTTTTTCATTCCTCTCATCCCCACTCCCTTGCCTTTATAAGTTAGTATCTTCATATCAAAGAGATCATTCGACCTTTGGTTTTTTGGGATTGGCTAACTTCACTTAGCATTATTTTCTCCAACTCCATCCATTTACCTGCAAATGCCTTGATTTTATTCTCTTTTAGTGCTGAGTAGTGTTCCATTGTGTATATATACCAAAGTTTCCCTATCCATTCATCTGCTGATCAACAAATTTCTAGAAACATATGATAAGCCCAAACTAAATCAGGATGATATACACAATTTAAATAGATCAATTATAACCCAAGAAACAGAGGAAGCCATCAAAAACTTACCAACCAAGAAAAGCCCAGGACCGGATGGATACACAGCCAAGTTCTACAAAACCTTTAAAGAAGAAGTAACACCAACACTTCTCAAACTATTTCATGAAATAGAAGAAGAGGGAACACTCCCAGATTCATTCTATGAGGCCAATATCACCCTGATTCCAAAACCAGAGACAAATCAAAGAAAGAAAACTTCAGATCAATATCTCTAATGAATATAGATGCAAAAATTCTTAATAAAATTCTGGCAAATCGAATAGCTTTTCTTATTCATGAAGCTGAAGAGTCAATATTGTTAATGCCAATTCTCCCTTGGAATCAGTATAATATTATGCAGTTATGTAGCAAAATGATAGTTAAATTTATTTTTAAATCTGAAGGGTCAAGGATAGCTAGGGCAATTTTAAAGGTAAAAAACAAAGATGAAAATGTTAGATCACCCACAACATGCATTTTAAAGCCACAGTAATTAAACAGTGTGGCATTTGTCCTAGGATATGTAGGTAGACCAATGCAACATAACAGAGAATCAAGAAACAGACCCAAACATATAATCACCAAATTTCTAACAAGGATGCTTCTGAAATGCAGTGAAGAGTTTTTTCAATCAATAGCTTTTATATAAATAAAAATTAGGCAGTACCCCTACTTCACACCATACAGAAATTAGGTCCTAACCTAATAGACTTAACCTAATAGACTTAGTATTACTTTACTAACCTAATAGACTTAGTATTACTTTACATCCAAGACAGAACAAGTGAGACTATTTTCAGGACCTTGTAATGACAGATATCTTTTACAAAGAATGCAATAAGCATCCATAACAGAGAAAAACTTAATAAATTCAGTTTCATTAAAATTAAGGATTTATACTTATCAAATGACTACATTAGAAGAGTGAAAACATAGTATCAAAAGTGAGAAGATGCATATATCCAACAAAGGATTCAAATCTAGACAAATAAGTAACAATGGGTGAACAGAGAATAATAAAAAATAAAATCACGTTGAGCAAAATGCTTGAATGGGCACCTTGTCAAGGTAGTTTGAAATGGTCAATAAGCATATGAGATATTCAACATCATTAGTCATCAGGGAATTGAACACTAAAGTCACAACACAGTATGTACTCATCAGAATGGCTAAAATTAAAAAGAGTATCAAATTCTGTGAGGATGTGGAGCATGTCTGTGGTAGTATAAACTGGTACAACCATTTGGAAAGTACTGGCATTATCTACTGAAGTTTAACATACATGTAGTCTATGTGCTGCCAGAAATTCTACTTTTGAGTAAATATCCAACAGAAATTTATATACATGAGCACCAAAAAGACATTTACAAGAATGCTCATAGTAGTATTACATATAACAACTAAAATTTGGGAAAAACCTGAATCTCCATCATCTGTAAAATAAATACATTGTATTAAATTCATACTGTGGAACACTATACAGCAACATAAAAGAAAGTTACTACTATATGCAACATGTGTGGGTCTTATAAATCTAAAGTAGATCAAAAGATCCCAGATATAAAAGAACATATACTGTGATTCTATTCATATAAAGATAAAAGAAAGACGAGTGGTGGTGGTAGAAGTTGAAAGATTGGTTATCTCTGCAGAGGGTACTGACTACAAGAATGAATGATATAACTTTCTGAGATGCTTGCAATGGGTTATACGGATGTGTACATTTTGTGAAACTTCACTGAATGGTTTGCTTACCATTGTGCCCTTTATTTCATGTCTGCTATTCTTCAACAGCAATTTTTGCAAAACACTGAGGCACACTCACACATGCATACAATTTAGGTTGGGCTGTAAGTGGGCAATGACCATGTTATGGAAAATCTCTGGTTTTGTGGAGATCAGATGGTAGGGCAAAACCTGAGAAAATTATTAAAGATCTGAAATGGAGCAGTGGCAGTTGAGAAGAAAAGGTGATATCTAGGAGAAAGACCGAGGATCAGATTCTATTACGCATGCGCGCGCGCGCGCGCGTGTGTGTGTGTGTGTGTGTGTGTGTGTGTGTGTGTGTGTGTGTGTGTTCATATATATTTTAAATGTGGAATTTAGTTTCTAACATGAGTGACTGGACAGATAGAACCTCAGGGAAAGGGGCAGTTGCTGCTATTGTTGGAAGGTGAGAGAAGCAGCAAGTGAGGTAAATGAACATATTGCATTTGATATACTTATGAGGGATGCAGATGGAGGTGGTTTGTAAGTGCAATTAAGAAAACAATTAGTAAAACCTGTTTTGAATTTATAGGGATCCTTGTGTAAAATCAAATCCCTCCCTGGGTTCAAGGACTTCCTGGAAATTGTGTTTCAAAGCCATCCCACCTTCAAGCCACAGTCTGAGAAGGTGGGGATGGTTGATCTTTCTCACTTCTGAGTCAACATGAAGGCCGTGAGTAGGAAGCAGGAGAAATAGTGAGAGACCAGGGATCTCCAGGATCCTTAGATGCTGCTTTATTCAGCAGCATCTAAGACAGTCGGTTATTTCCCTAGCACCCATTAGTTTAAACTTTTGGTTGGATTTTTAAGAATTAGCAAGGGCCATAGCAAGAAAGAGATATGTGGACATATATTCAAGGAATAACAGAACTTTCAGACTTCCTAACCACTTCCTAACTAATCTGTTTTCCATACTTCCAGAACAATCAAACCCAAAGGAGATGCAAGTAGATTTAATAAGAAATAGCTACAAATGTCGGCACCCTCAGTGAACTAAAGGTAATCCACTCCTAAAATGTGTGTTGGATGACAAATTCACAGACAGTGGGAACTCAATTTCATATCTTGTGAGAAAAGTAATAATACATTTCTAAGCCATGATGATTCTGTATGTCAAGCCACTGAACCTGATATTTTCTGGTTTCCCAAAAATCTTTTGCTGTAGCTGGGTGTAATCCCAGCTAGTAATCCTAGCTACTCAGAAGCTGAGGCAAGAGGATCATAAGTTCCAGGTCGGTCTTTGCAACTTAACGAGACCTTGTTAAGTCACAAAAATAAAAAATAAAAGGGGCTGTGGTTTAGCTCAGTGGTGAAATACCCATGGATTTAATCCCCAGAGCCCTTCTCTTGACACACAGATATGCTTCTCAAGTAACACAGTGAAACTTTTCAGACCCAGCAATATATCATACATTTTCTTTCTTTTTTTATGTATGGAATAAAATGCTATGTATGATGACAGGTTCACTATATGATTTGGACAAGTATCCCCCAAAGGACCTTATGTTAAAGGCTTCATCACCAGCCTGTGGCACAATGGGGAGGTGGGGGAACCTTTAAGAGGTGGGCCCTTTTAGGAGAAAATTGGGCGTTGGGGGCATGCCCTTGAAGGGGATATTGGGACCCTGGGCCCCTTCCTGTCTCTCTCTCTCTCACTTCCTGTCTGCTTGAGATGAACAGGCCTCCTCCACCACATGTTCCCACCATGATATTGTGCCACCACAGGCCCAAAGCAAACAGGGTCAAGTGACCATGGACTGAAGCCTCTAATACCATGAGCCACAATAAACCTTATTAAATTGATTATCTATCTCAAGCATTTTGTTACCATGACACAAAGCTGACTAGCATAAGGTTCATTTGCTTGGCCAAGCTTATGTCTTCTATCTGTTTGTGTTATTCAACATTCTTTATCACTTCACATTTTTCTTCTGCAGGAGGACAGGCCACTTGGTCCACTTACTCCAATCTGTCCCATATTTTAGAAGGTATTTTCACTTGATGTGGGGAAGACAAGTGAACATGCATAGAATGTTCAAACAGCAGAAGCAGGAGACATGAGGCCATTAGGCGAACCCCTGAGACTCACCTGACACCTGGTGGCTCGGATATGTCCACTGGTTCTCATGTGCCAGTATGTTTTAAAGGCTTACAGTTCAGATAGTAAATTCTGGATAAAAACTTTTACAAATATTTAAAAACTATCTGGAAGTAAGAGTTCAGTTAGAGAAAAAGACAGTTATGTTAGAACAATTCTCAGTCTTCATGAGATGGTGAGACCAACTGGCCATGTGAGTAGCGTTCCCCTGTGGAATTAAGCAATGTTCCATAGACTTCTAGACTTAGCTTTATGATTTTAAAGAATATGGGGCATAAAGAGGATTTTCATTTGATGGGCTGGAGAAAAACAGAAATCATTGTTGTTCTAATGGGAAGTAATTTTTTTTTCTAATTACATCATTGAAGTGTTTAGAGAAGAAAGATTCTTCTTACCAATTAATTATCATTTAATGGCCAGTAGGTTATTTTGCATAGACTAATATGAAAAAGATATTTAAAAATCCCAGAAGTATTGATTAATTAGTTTCCTCATTTAAAAGCTTTCATCAGGCTATTTTTCAAAGAAGAAATAAACAGTGTACTAAGTGAAATATACTGATTATAAAGAAATTATATATTATTTTAAGTGGAATTCAAGGTATTTTAACAGAACATATCAACCTTGGCCTTACCCTTTAATTTCAAGGCTTCTAATACCTTTGAATCAGCTGTCACATCACTCACTAGCTTGATTTCAATATTTTGCGAAGTCAGCTGGAGCAGTTTTTCAAAAAGACGTTGGCCCTGGTAAAAAGATTCAGAGACAAAGAAAATCAGAAAACCTAAATGTTGCAGTTTAAATAGACATAAATAAAATAATTAAAAGTTAAAACTGATCATTTCATTTGTAAAAGGCAAGAACTTCAACAATTGGTATTCACAGATTTGTGAAATTCGTTCAAGGATAAATATATAATATTTGTATAAATATACAAAGAATAGAAGCATGAACATAGTTGAGTATTGTACAATTCAGTAATTATTGAAATAATTTCAATGCTACAATGAAAATCTACTTTTTTTCTTTTTAAATCTGTAGTTATTTACACATAAAGAGGTAGTACAGAGCAGCTGGGGTTGTGGCTCAGTGCTAGAGTGCTTGACTAGCACGTGTGGGGCACTGGGTTTGAGTTTCAAAATAAATAAAATAAAGGTCCATTGAAAACTTTAAAAAAGTATTAAAAAAAGAATCAGATTTCATTATTTATATAAAAAAAAGAGGTAGTACAGAATATTAAACAGTTGCATTTGGCCCAGGAAAACCTGGGTTGTAGCGGGTTTACCAAATTACAAACTGTGTCTCTTAATCTCACTAATCTCCAGGTTCTTTCTCTGTAAAATTCAGATAATATTAATACTTGTCTCAAAAGGTTTTTGTGAAATGAGAGGAGTTAATCAGAAGTATCCCTTAAGTATTAGCTATTATTGGAGGGACTTATGGACACTAATCAGTAATTTATTTGAATCACTCTTCTTTAAAACTTGTTTAACTGAATTCAACCAATGTTCTGCCTATAAATAAGTGAACTAAAACTGGTTTGTGTAGAGGGGAATGAGGGGAGGGATGGGGCTATGGGGATGGGAAGGACAGTAGAATGAGACAGACATTATTACCCTATATACATGTATGGTTACACTACTGGTGTGACTCTGCACCATGTACAGTCAGAGGAATGAGAAGTTGTGCTCCATTTGTGTACAATGTGTCAAAATGCATCCTACTGTCATGTATAACTAATCATAACAAATTAAAAAAGTAAAAAAAAAAATAATAAGTGAACTAAACCTAAAGGTTTTCCTTATAAGATTTTCACAAGCATATAATTGTTATAATATGTTTTAATCCTAGGGAGACTCTGAATAATGACAGGTCCATAAGTCATTACCTTATCTCATGTCAGGGGACCATAATATTACTCCATTTATTTTTTTCCTGTGTTTTGATAGACTCCTTCACTGCATCATAACATAAAAGGGAACAGGTCTTCTTTTATTGATTTTTCAGATTTGGTGGATTTTTTTTTTGTTGTTGTTGTTGTTATTGGATTACAAACACAAAAGCCTTCAAGGGCCAGATAGGCAATAAGACTTGGGTCTTATGGGTACCCAAAAGGCAAAGTCTTACCTTGCTTTGATAAAAATGGGTTGTTGACAATGATTATATATAAAAGATTTGGTGATCAAGAAGAGAAAAGAAGAAATGAATGCAAACAGTGACTCCTGCAATTCAGCCTTAGGAAAGGGCAAAGCCAGAGATAAACAGCCAGTGGCTCCGCAGTATTAGGAGGGGGCTGATATGTCTGTGCTGGGTGCAGCTGAGAGTAGAAAGGAGTGTCTGGCACCATACAGCTGAGCTCTAGCCTAAAGCTGCCCACCAGAGGCAAGGTCCATAGGCTCTGGGTGCTGAAGGAGTAGGAAGAACAGTAGGTGCTAAAGGAGAGTAGGAATTGAACCCTATGTCATGAATCCTATTAGCAGAAATTAAGATCGCTCAAAGTGGCGCTCATCACAAGCAACCAAATGACTCTGCACCCCAGTGACTGGAGGCAGCCTCACCCCAAACCAGGCATTTGGGGGCAGTATATGGAGTGAGTGCATCTGACTGTTATAAACACCTTCTTTATGAAAGAGGCAGAAGTGAGAGGGAGGGGAAAAGAGGGAGAGAGAGACACACACAAAGAAAGACAGGAAAGGGAGGAAAATTACCTACTCATTTGCTGATTTAAGTGTGTATGTAAATTTAAAATTTACTATGGAGAGTTGAGGACTTGGACCATGAAAGACTTGAGTATATGATGTGGGAAACCCACACTATGAGGCTACATCACACAGCCTTCCTGTCAGTTTAGGCGCTCCTCCAAGGAGGTCTGGTGATGTCTGCGTAGCCCATATTGCCACAGTGCAAACCCATAATTAACACATATTCATAAAAGCTGTTTGTATTTTCTCTTTCACAGAGAAACACTTGGTGTGTTTGGTGAGACCCCATGGTTAGGTAGGCCAGTACTTTTAAATGAATTCACTTATTTTTGCTCTTACAAAAATATATTTAACAAAATATATTTAGCTGAAATAAAACATGAGATATCATCTAACCTGTCTGTAGTTCTGGCTCTCTGCCTTAAATTGATTCCTTCTGTGTTGTTCAGTGAAATTTAAACCAAGACTAAAATATTAATGAAAGTAGCAATCCTGAAATCTACAGATACTGTCATTAAATAAAGCACATTTTTACTTTAGTATGTGCTGATAACTTGCACCAAGAAATATTAAAAATTTTAAAATCATTAACGCTCACTAAATGAACTTTGGCTTGGTAGAACTTCTGTCCTTGGGCTTGAGATGAAACTTCTATTAAATCTCCCATCTTCAGTGTGTCATCTCCCTGCCCAGTCCTTTTTGTTATGACATTCAAAATGTAATAACTTCCAAAGGTATTAAACACCTACTCTATACAGAGATCTGCACTAAGACTAGTGCTTTCTGAGTTATATTCACTCATCATTTCTTAATAAAGGAATAAAAAAAAGCACCATAGCTTTTAAACACCAGCAATTTAAAATCTGGCTCTTTCTGTTGAAAAACATTAACCAACATCTCCAACTTAAATAAATCATCTCAAAATGGTTCAGACATGCTGACCTACTTTAAGTCAATTTTTTATGAAGTCTGCAAAACCATTATGATGGACAGTACAGTCCTGTGGAGGAAGCTATACGTCTGAGGACAGAGGTCTGGTTCAGCCCTTTAGTGACTTTGAAACAGCTGCTTAACATAGGAGGTCTTTCCAGTTTCATAGGGAGAAAAGTAAACCTTTTTTTCTACCCTCCTAGGTTCATTGCCTAGGCCCATGAATCAAACTGATAAAAGACAGATTAGCCAGAGAAAACTAAATTTAAATTATGTACATACATATACATACATGCATGAGAACCCCAGAAAGAAATGGGACTCAAGGAGATAACAGATGATTAAGGCTTCTATACCATCTTAGGCAAAGCAATGAAAAGGGAGTTTGGAGGCTCTGGGCAGGTAAGGAAAGTGAGGGGAGAGAAGGAGTGGTAAATTAAGGTCGTCTTGCTATTGCCCCTATAGGTCTCGCAGGTGATAAAGAGTTGTCTTCAGGAGTACTTCTGTTCCTAAAATGGAGATTTTTTTTTACAAATTGAAGTTTCCTTCACCAAAATGTCCTTTGCAAAAAGAAAAGTATATATACTCTATTTTTAGGTAGTTAGGGAGAGGTAAGGGGCTTTTCTTGCATCTATTGGTTCTCAGTTGCTTTTAGCTTTGGCATATAGATTATTGGTTGGGCGGCACATTCTGGTATACTTCAATCCCAAGAATATGGGGTTATAAATATTGCCTGTTTCTGTTGACCTAAAACACTAATAGAGAGGATAAAACATATATAACATGAAGGGAAATATAAAGGGAAAAAGCAAAAATATCAAAAGGAAACAAGAAAAAAGTCATTCTCAATAACATGAGTTCTGAGGATTATTAGAATATGCTGGTGGTTTTCAAGTTTGTATTAGTAGTTGAATTCTTTGTTCAAATAAAAAATTAAGTGTAACATCTTCTCTTATCCCTCTCTTTTCTGTGCAGAATCCCTATACTTCAGAAAAACACTAAGTTTTACCCCCTCCTCCTAGTGAGGTATGATACTTTCAAGACACAGAACTTTCAAGATACTGACATTTCACACAAAATGAGAATGTCACAGCTGGAAGATTTGTTAGCCATCCATAGTTTATCAAACTCTTTGCCTTCAAAATGAGGACAAAGAGGCACAAGAAAGTTGAATGTTGTGCTGATGTTCACACAGCTTGCTGAAGGCAAAGTCAGGCCCATGTTTCTCTTCTTGATTCAGTGTCATACATGACCTTTTTTATTTTATGTAATTAAAGAACAGTATGACCACTGTTGAGGCCCATATTAGTGACCTGAGCACCAAATGGAAGAAATATCTCCAGCAGTCACGTGCATGTATACACACACACACACACACACACACACACACACACAGAGCACCCCACACCCAGCCCCAAACATATGGAGGATAAGGGAGAAAAAGGCTCACAAGTAAAATAAGGAGATATAACGTGGCTAGTAGGTGCACTGAAAGAGAAAAGAGGCAAAGAAAAAAAAAAAGTTGAGGATAGACCTAAATCTAAGAAGAGTTGAAAAGACACCTGAAGATGGAGGTGCTTTTGATGCAGACACACATCTAGGCATGTTCTAGAAAGTAGCTGAACAAAAAGAGAGAGAAAATTCTTACAAACTTCCAGCCAAAAGAAAAAGTTACCTATCAAGAAAAGCATATCAGAGAGACTGGCCTGAAACTAACCATCTACAACACTAAGATGCTCCATGATAGACAAAGACTCAAGCCCAAGAATCCTTTCCCCACACAAAGATTTTACCAGCTAGGGTAAAAGAAAGAAATATTTGTAGATATACTCAGATTTAGAGACTTCATTGCCTCTAAAACTCACATGAGGAACAGACTGAAGGAAGGAGTCCAACGAAATAGTAAATAATACTGAAGACCATCAAAGAAGATGAAGGGGAGAAGAAATGAATCATGAGAAATATTATAGGTATAAATGCCTGGGACACATGCCCCAAACAAGGATTCTTAATAGAAGGACACATAACAGGAGAAGTCTACTGAAAATCTATCATGTGCATTTTTTTTGGGGGGGGTACCAAGGACTGAACCTAGGGACACTTAAACACTGAACCACATCCCAAGCCCCTTTTAATTTTTTTTAATTTAGAAGCAAGTTCTTTCTAAGTTGCTAAAGGCCTTGCTCAGTTGCTGAGGCTGGCTTTGAACTTGTGATCCTCCTGCCTCAGCCTCCTGAGCTGCTGGGATTACAGGTGTGCATCACTGCACCAGGCTATCATGTGCATTTTTTTTTTTTTTTTTTTTTTTTTTTTTTTGGTGGTGCTGTGTAAGCTGCCTGTCATGGCCAGCCACAGCGCCGTGGGAGAAAAACTCGGAGGCAGAGTAAAGCTATTACTACTTTTACTTCTACTTTCTTAGAGAGAGCTTAGAGAGAGAAAGAAAGATCTTTCTTCTTCTTAGAAAGAGCTTAGAGAGAAAGATTAGAGATAGCTTTTTCTTCTTCTTCTTCTTAGAGCTTAGAGAGAAAGATAGAGCTTTTCTTCTTAGAGCTTAGAGAGAAAGAGAGAGAGCTTGAAAGAGAGAGATTTCTTCTTTAGAGAGAGAGAGAGAGCTTAGCTTTTAGAGCTTCTTTCTTCTTTCTTCTTTCTTCCTCGGGAGCCTCGGCCTAACTCTGACCAGCAATTACTTCTTCTATCTGGGTTCTCTTCTGTAACCGCTCAGCCTACGTTCTGGCCACTCTGATTCTTTTCTTCTTCTCCGACCCGAACTCTTCTTCCGACCGAGCAACTGCATGACTGACTGAATGAATTCATTCTTCTCCTGACTCCGACCGCTTTCACCCGGTTATATACCTTTAGCTTTGCGGGTGCCTCACGTTCATTTACAGGTGCGTCACATACATACTTATTATCAGGTGGAACTTATGGCTTCCAGCTGACCGCAATAGCCATCTCCCTAATTGGGGCTCCTTCATATTCCTCCCTTTTAGTTTAAAAGGTGCTTTTTAATTCTATTTTCTATATTTTATTTTCTCTATTTTCTTTTATTTTCTTGTCCCTACCTGGCTTTTCACCTTTTGTTTTAAAAGGGTGGATATTTGAGCCCTTTTTGAGGAGGTACTGCAGCTTTAAGGAAGCCTACTGCTGAGGAGCAGCTAACGCACTTAGTTAAGCACAATTGCATAGCTTTGCGGGTGCCTCACGTGCATTTACAGGTGCGTCACATACATACTTATTATCAGGTGGAACTTATGGCTTCCAGCTGACCGCAATAGACATCTCCCTAATTGGGGCTCCTTCAGTGCTGGGGATTGAGCCCAGGGCCTTGTACATGCAAGGCTACTGAACTATATCCCCAGCCCATATCATGTGCATTTTTTTTTTTTTTTTTTGGTATTGGGGATTGAACCCAGGGACACTCGACTCCTGAGCCACATTCCCAGACCTATTTTGTATTTTGTTTAGAGAGAGGGTCTCACTGAGTTGCTTAGTGCCTCGCCATTGCTGAGGCTGGCTTTGAACTCAATTCTCCTGTCTCAGCCTCCCAAGCCACTGGTATTACAGGCGTGTGCCACTGCACCTGGCTTTCATGTGCATTTTTGATGGAGGTGATATTGTCCCAATGGGGCTGAAAACTGGTTCTTGGGTGAGGATGATTGTTACTCTATCTTATGGTTTGGATGTGAGGTATCCCCCAAAAGCTCATGTGTGAGATAATGCAAGAAGGTTTAGAGGGGAAATGATTGGGTTATAAGAGCCTTAACATAATCAGTGTATTGATCCCCTAATGGGGATTAACTGAATGGTAACTGAAGGTGGGTAGGGTGCTGCTGGAGGAGGTGGATCATTAGGAGTGTGCCTTTGGGGTTTATATTTTCTATCTGGTGAGCAGTGTTTCTCTCTCTCTCTCTCTCTCTCTCTCTCTCTCTGCTTTCTGATCTTCATGTGAGCCACGTCCCTCTGCCATACTCTTTCTGCCTCACCTCAAGCCCTGGAAAATGAAGCCGGCTGCTTATGGACTAAGACCTCTGAAACCATGAGCCCCAAATAAACTATTCTTCCTCTAATTGTGCTTGTCAGGTCTTTTAGTCACAGCAGCGATAAAGCTGACTAAAACACTTTTCTTATCATTAACACATAGTTTTACATGCAATACATATACAGTATCTCTGTGTATTAAAAATTCATTGAAGAGGGAAGATTAATGGAAAAAGGTCTTAAAAAGGCTCCTAGGTAGGGTTGGAGTGGTAGCTCAGTGAAAGAATACTTGCTAGCATGTGTGAGGCCCTGGGTTCAGTTCTCATCACCACATACAAGTAAATAAAATAAAGGTCCATCAATAACTAAAAAAAAATCTTTAAAAAATAAAAAAGGCTCCTAGGTAAAGTGATAATGAGGTTTTCTTGTTTTGTTTTGTTTTGGTTTGGTTTTGGTAACAGGGAGTGAACCCAGGGGTGCTTAACCACTGGACCACATCCCCAGCCTGTTTTATTTTTTATTTTGAGACAGGGTCT
The DNA here is from genome assembly GCA_025594165.1 of Tamias sibiricus. Classification (NCBI taxonomy): domain Eukaryota; kingdom Metazoa; phylum Chordata; class Mammalia; order Rodentia; family Sciuridae; genus Tamias; species Tamias sibiricus. Next base: position 64,235,578 of record CM046669.1, on the reverse strand, counting down.
TGCTAAGTTGCTGAGGTGGGTCTTGAATTTTTGAACCTTGTGCCTCAGCCTCAGAAACTGTTGGGATTACAGGCATACAGAACAGAAGTAAGTAAGAGAGCTTCACAGACAATCCAGAAATAGTATACACCATGTAAAATGATAACAAAAACACATTTAAGAAACAGTGATCTGCAACCAACAGGATAAATAATGTTAGTAAAGAACAGAAGAGCAGGGGAGGACTTAAAGCACTAGATGAAAAAGTAGGCTATAATTATGTAATGGCAAATTTTATGGAGCTGGGACAGTAATAAAATGATATGTATCAGATAGCACAGCAGCTAAATATATAAAGCAAATATTATATATTCTAGAAATTAGTGCTCTGTCTGATGTGCATGTATTAAATATTTGTTCCCAATTAGTTGGCTCTCTATTCACCTCACTGATTGTTTCTTTTGCTGAGAAGAAGCTTTTTAGTTAATATAAATGCAGTTAAAACAGTGACACAATATAACACTGCAAAATACATCTTCCCAAATTGGGCAGATCTAAAAGAAAATAAATCAGAATACTTGAAAATTAAATAACATTACCAAAAAACTTGATTATGTGCATACATTTTTATATATTTCTTATTCTATATATCATATCCCCTCAGAACCATATTTTGTCTGTCTGTGGAACATACATTTAAAAGTCTGTCTTGTAACTGCCATTAAGAAAGTCTGAATAAGTACCCAGGAATGGTGGCACATGCCTGTAATCCTAGCAGATTGGGAGGCTGAGCAGGAGGATTGCAAGTTCAAAGACAGCCTCAGCAACTTAGCAAGGCCCCAGTAACTTAGCGAGACCCCTTCTCAAAATAAAAATTAAAATTGACTGGGGATGTGGCTCAGTGGTTAAGTTCCCCTGGGTTCAATCCCTGGTTGGAAGGAAGGAAGGAAGGAAGGAAGGAAGGAAGGAAGGAAGGAAGGAAGGAAGGAAAGAAGGCAGAGTGGGAGGGAAGGAGGAAGGAGGGGAAATAAGAAAATCTGAAAAAAAGTTATAATGAATGAGCTGGGTGCAGTGGCACATTCCTGTAATCCCAGCTACTCAGGAGGCTGAGGCAGAAGGATCTCAAATTCAAGGCCAGCTTCAGCAATTCAGCAAGACCTGTCTCAAAATGAAAAGAGCTGGGGATGTAGCTCAGTGGTAGAATGCTTGCTTAGTATGTGTGAGCTCCTGGGTTCAATCTCTAGTAGAAAAACAAAAAAGTTATAATGAGATATTCTATGTGCTTCAATCTCTGCTCATAATCTAACAAAATGAAAAAAAAAAAAAAAGAACTCAGGCCATTAACATGTAACTCAGAAAACAAATATTACCTCCTTGGAAATTGAACAACTCACTATTAGATTATCTTAACATCAGAGGAGATTCTCTAGAACACTATAAATAGGTAAATGTCTCATGGCAAAACTATGAAATGAAGCAATATCTGTTGTCAGAGAGGAACTGATAACGCTGTTTACAGTGTTACAAAAAAGAACATACCAAAAAGTCATGATGGTCAACATGGCGAAAGCATTAGAATAAATAGAATTAAGAAGAATAGAATAAAGTGTGTAAGAGAACTTCACAGAGGATCCAAAAATGGCATGCACAGATTTTTATCAATAACAAAGACTATATTTTAATTTTATGTGTAAAGGATAAAATGGTTTAATTTGGCATAATTGAAGGACCCTTGGATTATACCACATGTAAAATATCCACAATTAGAATGAGGATATACTACTACTTTAAAAATTAGGCAACCACATGAATAGTCTTGGAGTGGGGGAACTTTGACCAAGCTGTAGTAGACTACAGAATGGTCCCATGGCTATCAGATCCTAATCTCTGGAACCTGGCAATATTAGCTTATTTGAAAACAGAATCTCTGCTGATATGATTAAATTAAAGGGTTTATGAAGAAGAGATTATCCTAGATTATCTGAGGATAATCCTAAATGCAATTACAAATATACTTACAAAACAGAGGCAGAGGGGATTTGGCATAACTAAAGGAGAAGTCAACATGAAGAGGGGGCAGAGATATGAACATGCTGGCTTGGAAGACTGCGGGATGTAGGAACGTAGGCAGTCACCAGAAGCCGAAGAGACAAGAACTGATTCTCCCCCAGAGTCTCTGCAGGAGTATCTCCCTCCTGACACCTTGGGTTCAGCCCATTGAAACAGTTCTGACCTCCAGAACTGTGAGAATGTACATTTCCAATGCTTTAAAGCATAAAGTCTGTGGTAATTTGTTATAGTGGCCACAAAACCAAAACCAAACCAAATGAAACCAAGAAAAAAATGAATACATAAGGTAGATATGTAGAAGTGATAAAAGATTGTGTGTGTGTGTGTGTGTGTGTGTGTGTAGAGAGAGAGAGAGAGAGACTTCGCAAAAGATACCACAGGGAAGGGAACAGAGGGTGGGGAGAAGAAAGGGGAAGGAGAGGTACCGGGGTCTGAATTAGAAAAGATATATTCCATGCTTGTATAATTATGCCAAGATGAATTCTACTGTCATGTTTAAACAAAAGGAACCAATTTTAAGAAAGATGCCACAAAGTTAATGAAAAACAACAAATTTGGGATATTTATTATGCAAATGAGATATGAAGGTTTAATAACTATACTCTTCAAAAACATATTAAAAATTAATAAGATAAGGTCAACCATCCAATAAAATGTGAGACAAAGTATGAGATTAGGCATGCCTAGGGATATCAAGCTCACATGTTCAGCAGACCTAAGGGGATGCTTTATGTAGTTAAGGGAAGATTTAAGCAAACAGTAAAGAGCTCAATCTCTTTCCACTCAGAGGCTGAAAAAAAATTAAGAGCATCAACATTTACTCTTGACAGCAATTTGAGGAAAAGAAACTCTAACATATTGCTTCCTCCCACCAAGGAGACTCATGCCTAAAAATGTATCCCAAGAAGCATAAGCACCAGTGTGTGCGTGTATGCGTGCGCGCACATGTGTGTGTGTGTGTGTGTGTGTGTGGGGGGGGTGTTTATGATTCTATGAGCATGGAAAAATGCAGAAGGATTCATCTTAGATATGCTATTGTGCTATTTCTGTGTGCTATTATCCTTCCTTAAGTACACATTTATATACATATACATTATATGTACATTTATATGCATATATATTTATGCACATGTATATAATATTAAATGTGCATTTAAATAAAGTTTAAATCAAATTAAAAGGAAATATTATTAAAATATTAATATTAATACTAAAATTAAACTTATTAAACATATTAAACATTTGATGATTGTCATGAGAAAAAAAATTAGGATTTATTTTAAATCATAGCATTTTTTGAAGCAATACACTTGCCTTTATTTATTTATCAAAATTTGTAACTAAAGAGATAAGACCATATGTATACAGATCCCCTTTGGACTCATTTCATTAGTTTATTTATTTAACCAATTAGTTCAATTTGCTATAAAATTGTTGTTGTACATATTTACTTATAATTTACAGTTTATAAGATTTTTCAGTTCATAAGATATATAAACTGAAACATGGAACAAATACATAAAAGGATATAAATATTATATATTTACTTGTATATTAGTCAGTGTCAACTTTTATTCTCAAATGCCCCTGAGATGAGGAGAAGTGTCTTCTAAGCAATTCATTCAATGCATTTACAGGGTACCTACTACATGCCAGGGACTGGATACGTTGGATAGCACAAGTGGAACAAGAAAATAAGGAAGCAAATGCAGCCTGATGTGTCAAGTTCCAGGATGGAAGAAGTACAGAGCTAGGGGGAAACAAATAACTGGCCTAAGGCTCTCAGGGGAAATTCCCCATAGGAAGCGAGGGAAGTGTGGATATTCCAGACAGAGACCTGTTGCAGAGTCCAGGCGAGAGACAAAGGCTCGAGAGGGAAGTAGGGGCATGATGTTCTGACCTTATCTGGAAAGCAGTGTGGGCCTCTGAAGGATTTTACACAATCACAATCAACGTTTTGCTCTAGGGCTGAACATGTAGTTCAGTGGGAGAGATTTGCCTAGCATGTGCAATACTCTGAGTTCCATCCCCATACCATTAAAAAAGAAAAAAAGTCTATGTGTATCTAATATATATTTCTAGAAAAGAACTTGATGCAAATTGTAGAATGATTGACATAGGGCAAAACTGGAGGATTTAAAAAGTTGGTGGGGGAGCCGGGCGCGGTGGCGCACGTCTGTAATCCCAGCACTTTGGGAGGCTGAGGCAGGAGGATCGCGAGTTCAAAGCCAGCCTCAGCAATGGCGAGGCACTTAGCAACTCAGTGAGACCCTGTCTCTAAATAAAATACAAAAAAGGGCTGGGGATGTGGCCCAGAGGTCGAGTGCCCCTGAGTTCAATCCCCGGTACCACAAAAAAAAAAAAAAAAAAAGTTGGTGGGGGTTTGGTGAGAGATAATGTGGCCTGAGATAGAGTAGTTCAATGGCAAAACAAAACAAACTGGAGGGAATTCAGGTATTTGTGAGATACAACAGTGAGGAGTACAATGAGTAGACTTGGGGCTTGAGGCAAATGGTGGATTTGGGGATGGCAGCCGGATGCTCAGAAACTCTCCCGATCTGCCATGGGAAATATCGAATTCTTCATGGAAAGCCAGACGGTGTGCCCATTGCCTCTCTTTGAGGTCATAAATCAGCCAGAGTTTCAGGAGTTTAGACCGTGGCATAGGCCCAGCTCCTTGGTTGGGAATATCCACTTTTTGGCAATGAGTGAGAAGGATTACTCACTTTACACCAGCAGAAAGTGTGTGCTGTGAAGATGAGCAGGCTGCCCATATACTTGTTAGTAATAAGCCCCGTCTCATTGGGAGCTTTAATTATTCTGAACAGTTAATCATCAAGATCCTGCCTAATGATGGTTATCTCAATTATGCATCCCACGAGTGTGAACATAGCCATCCTTGTCAGGGGCAGATGAAGAGAGATGAATAGGCTCATAATGCCAATATGAGCCAGGAAATAGCAAGGAATTAATATCAGGAGCAGCATGTTTATAACAAGGCCCTGAGCAGCTGAAATCTTATAGAAGCAAGAGAGTAGGTGGGGGTTGCTTGAGCATACACTCTAGCTACAAAGGATAGGCAGATAATGTTATCTCAGCACTGTCATTTAGCAGTGTCTTCAAGAGTGGCACCCCCAGTCCAGCATCATCCCTTTGCCACAGAAAAAAGAGGTATGACTGGGGCCAGAACTCTTCCACAATTACTTGTTCCTAGTGGGCAGAGGAACTCACACAGACCAGGGGGAAAATTCCTTCAAAACCTCCTCATGCTCCCCGAAAAGCCCATGGTCTTAAAGCAGCTCAGAATCCTTAGTCCTCTAATTCTACTTCTGAACTTGGCCCTGAGCAAATTAGCAAAAAGAAAAAATCATTTGAACAAAGATATTTACTGTAGCAGCATTTACTCAGAAAAGGGGGAAAAAAACTTTAATGCCCTATAATAAAGAGAAATAATTACATAAATTTAATCTGGTGAATCCATTCCATTGCATATTTTGCAGTAAATTAAAAATGTTTACCAGTATTTCTAATAAAATGGAAATGTGCTTATGTTATCATGACAAGTTCAAAATTAAGATACAAATTTCCTTATATAATAGAGCATTATGTATGTAAATTATGCATAAAATATCAAACTGTCAAAAACGTTTTTTGATGGCCATATGGATGATTTTCTTTCTCTTGAATTTCTCTATAGTTTTCTAAATATTTTATATTGACTATTTGCTATTAACATAAAAAATCCAGCCTATTTTATTTAAAAGAAAGTACTAAAAAGATAACCATAGGGAAATAGAAAATGTAGAAGAAAAAACAAACAAGCACACAAGCAAACAAAACTCATAAGACAACCTTGAGAAAAGTCATTACTTAAAGAACTGGGAAGAGTTTCCTTGGGCTAATGGTTTATTCACATCTATATGTCCAGATTTAAAAAGAATCATAGAAGTTAAAGTCTTGTTAATGATGTGATGTTGCCTGTGAGTTTACATCAGAATAATGATTTCTCTTGGTAATACTCTGACAAGCAAGCAAGAGCCCAGTCAAACTTATTCAACAGATGGAGAAATGGAAGCATAGAGAAGCAGCAGGAATTTATCAGGAAAGAATAGGACTTTATGAGGAATGGAATCCATAGGAGCCTGTGAGTTCAGATGAGTAGGCAAGAACAGAGGCAAACTTTGACAAGTTTATTCCCTGTAGCCCCTTGTGTTACTCTTCTGCTATTCTGAATTCTTGTGCATGATTTGTCTCTTCCATCATACCCTTTGAGCTCTAGAGGTGGGATAGGGACCATTACTTCTTTGACTTTGCATCCACAGCAGATAGCTTGGTACCTTGTTAAATGTTTGTTCAATAAGAGGCACATCCGAAATCATTTAGTTGCCACACTTCAAATGGAAGAATGCTAGTTTATAAACAAGCATTTGGTAAGTGTTGATTTGTGGCAGGAAAAGATGCTATTTAAAACAAGGGGACACTTTCTGTGAAGTTATGCTAGCTTCACACTGACATTGCACAAGGAGTTCTACTGAAATCATTCTTGGTGAGAGATAAAAAGGTTCAAGAGTCATAACTGTTTCAAATCAACAATCATTGAGCTCCCTCTTTCTCTCCCTGGCCATGCACTAGAAAACAAAGCCACAAGAATGAATGAGACACAGTCCCCCAAATCCAGGAATACATGGATGCTCAAATACAAGCTGCTACCCATCTACATCATCACTGAAAGAACAACTATACTAAACAAGATTAAATTGAAACAAGCAAAATTAGGCTGACAAACAGGGAGAGGAAGGTACCAACTGATCCAGTCTTTACACTAAGAAAAAATGAACAGCATTTATTAGACTTGGGATGGTTTCAAACAGTGATCTTCAATCCTGGCTTCCCAGTGTAAACCTCTAGGCATTTGTTGAAAGTGTCAAAGCGTGGCTCCTCCCCAAATATTCTAATCTAACTCCTATGGGGCGGACCAGAGAGCATCAGTCTATTTTTAAAGCTTCCCAAGTGACTCTGAGTGACAGTCATGGTTGGAAACTACCATATCAGCAGTGGAGGTTGAGAGTCTACCTAAAAATATGCACATTTTTCTTTCTCCTTCCTTCACCTGAACCCTGAAGAATAATTTGAATTTGTACTCTGGGTAGATTTTTTTAAAAACTCTTTTTATAGAAGTTGAAATCTTGATGGAAAATTGAATGCTATTCCTGCTCTAAGATTATGTACAGTCAAGTGTCCAATAAATTCAATATCCTGCACTAGAAAAACAAAAATGAAAACAGCATTAACATTTTTGTTGTTATTGTTTTTGTGATCACTGATATATTGTGGATATTTCTTACTGCAGCAAAACCAAAAGCCAATTAATAAAACATCCATGCAGAATGAAATATCATTATAGAACCACTACCTGGTCAGGACATAACATTGTCAGACTCAGAGTCTTCCCTGTGTTCTTCTAATCCTATGCTTTTCCTTTTTTCCAAAGTTAAGCATCCTTGATTTGTTATTATTATAATATAAAGATGTAGTGACCTTATAGAACTGAAGCAGAGCACTGGGACTAGATCTTGTGCCCAGCCCCATATTTAACTTCACTTTACTCTTGTCTTTCACAATAATCAAGTGAAGTATGTTTTCTTTTATGACCATGAGATTGGAGATCAGCAAGAGGGCCTTGGGACAGCTACCTCCTCTAGCCTGTCCACAGTGTAAGATATCAGGAGCTACGTGTAGGTGAACTAATCAGTGATAAGAACTGCCTTACTTTATCTTTGGTCTTAAAATTTGCCAAACTGGAAAACATGACAAAGGTGATGAAGATAAAGTATGTACCATTGGCTACAAACCTCCACCTGTGAGAAGGCACTCATCAGTTACCCATCTTCCATGTGAAATACTCCTAAATCAGCTTTTGAGCAGGGTGGTCTTTTAGGGTGCTGGTTCACCATCTTCCAATCAGCTAGTTCATCCTAACATTCTTTTACTGACACACTGCCTTACCTCTCAACCAATTGGCTTCCATTCTGAGGCAAACAGACTGAGCCTTTGAACATCACTCTTTTATGAGCTCTATTTTTTGTTATTTCAAAAACATTATCTAACCAAATTCATAAAGCAATATGAGTGAGGCCATTATTATATGTATTTTATAGAAGAAGTTGACGATCAGAGAAGTTTTGACATTGGTTCAGTGTGATCACAACTACTAAACTACTAGCCATGTTAAATGCATTTAACATCTATGATTTGGTTAAATATCCCTCAAAGGTCAATGAGCAAAAAGCCTGGTCCTCAGGGTGGTACTATTGGGAGATGGTGGAACCTAGTGGGTAGCAGCTTGTATTTGAGCATTCCATGTATTACTAGATTCTGGGGTCTGTGTCATATTTATGTGATGGTCCCACTAGGTACCACTGTGGGGTTTGTCCTCAAAGGGGAGTGTGAGACCCTGGGCTCTTCCTCTTCTGCTTCCCAGCTCATGTGGTAAGCAGTATGTTCCACTACGTGCTCGCCATGATATGATGCCTCACCAGAGGCCCAAAGCCACACCATTCAATCATGGACTAGAACCTCTAAAACTGTGAGCCAAAATAAGCCCTTTCTTTTTAATTTTTTTTCAGGTATTTTGTTATAGTGACATGAAACTGACCAATGTACCTATCATCTTTATGCTATATGCCTTCTAACACTGCTAGTTTGCCTTTGCTGCGAAATCAAATTCTGAGCATGGAATATAAAGAAAATAATCCACTCTGAACTGAGTCAATTAATAGAAGAGCAATGTATATATGGCAAATATGTTTTCATTGTTATACATGTTTTGTTTTTTCCCTTTGAGATACAACAGACTGTAGGTAGTTGTCATAATACTATAGAAATAAATGTGTACCAACTCTCAGGATCTGTATCAACATAAAAGATGTTTTCCATGCTATGTAAGAATACTCTGCTTATCTGGGCGTGGTGGTGTATGCCTGTAATCCCAGCACTTGGGAGGCTGAGGCAGGAGGATCCCGAGTTTAAAGCCAGCCTCAGCAATGGCAAGGCACTTAGCAACTCAGTGAGACCCTGTCTCTAAATAAAATACAAAAAAGGGCTGGGGATGTGGCCCAGTGGTCCAGTGCCCCTGAGTTCAATCCCCGGTACCAAAAAAAAAAAAAAAAAAAAAAAAAAATACTCTGCTTTCCCTGACTGCCCTACTTTAATCTACTCACCATAATACACTCAAAAAATTTCATCTAAAGGATCCAATCTCCACCTACTATGTTTATCTCTTTCCATACAAAAGGAAAAGTAGAATATGCTGTGATTTTGTTTTTCTTGGGTTAAAAAAAAATCTCCAACGCTAGAAATTTTGATTAAATATTTTGTGACCAGGCCACAGGATGATTAGATATTTTATTACACAAATCATAAGGATGTCTGCAAAAAAAATATGACAAAGAAAGTTTTATAAATTAGATGAAACCAAAGTCCTTGTCTGTTGGTTAAATTACACTGACAGCCAGTTAAGAAGAATGAATATTGCACCGAGGGAATGAGGGGGATACAAGATGGCACCTGGAGACCTGAGTCACAGGGGTGCAGCTGCATGAATCATAACAGCAAGGAGAATCCTGCCAACATCCAAGTAAGAGTGCTGAACATTGCCAGGTCCTAAGGGGATTCAATGTGAAACAAAAACAAAGAGGAGCAAAAACCCAACCAACTGACAATCAATAAAAATGGGAAGTGACTCTATATTTGAGAAGAATATGTTACTTCCCGTGTGTTCAAGATTGAAGATGTCAGTTGTCCAGAGGAATGTGTATGTTTGTTGGTGGCGTTTTTGTTTTTAATCTCAGCAAATACAGACTTGGATTGTAGGTTATTTTCTATGAAATAATACTGTTCTAAGATCAAATACATTAAAATCCTACAACTTTGCTAGATAGTGACAGATCCACAAATCGAGAAGTAAAAAAGCTATTTTTGAGCTTATAATAAAATTCTTGAGAATAGGACTTCCTGGAGTGGTGAATGGATGGCCAAGTCCTTCCAGATTTTTACCAAAACTGAAGAAGCTCCCTGCTTCCCTAAAAATAAAGCAGATGCTTCTCAGTGGGCACAGTGATCAAGGGCTGATAAGCAGGTGGGTGAGAGCAAGACAAAGTTCATGTGTATATGTGGGAGTGTGTGCACATGTGTGCATATGCATAAAGAGTTTTAACTAATCAATCAAATGAAATTAAAAGTTCTATATCTAATGGTAATTTTCCTAATCCTGTCTCACTGTTGTCAGTATAGTAATCACCTTTTAATTTTACATGGTAACCACCCCAGTATCTAGTACAGTAGAGCTCATAATAAGAACTGACTTGAACTAGAGTTGCAATGTGTACACAAACAAAAGAATGTGGATGGTAGCAATAGTCACAGTATTCATAAACACTTCGATAGGCAATAAAATGGTCAAACACTGTTTTCCACACTTTCCATATATTCACTAACTTAATCTACACAGCAGCAACATAGGTTTTGTTATCACCCTGATTTTGATGATGATGAAACTGAGGTACAGAGCATCTTGCTCAAGGTCACACATTTACCAAGTATGTAAAATAAACCTAAGATACTCTCCTGGCTTATTTCTACACTCTTCCTAAGATCTGCTAACCACTTAACTGTGTAGAGAGAGAACCTGGACTCGTACTTTCCAAACGACCTTCTAGATCACTGAGTTTTCATACATGTTACTCATTAACTTGAACAAGTTCTGTTCAATTTTAAAAAATCATAATTTTTCAAAATCAAACAATTGTGATATATCATCAGTTGGCAATCATGGCTCTCTGGGAGGCCAGTATCTAACTGATTTCATATCAATGCATCTCGGCAAGATTCAGTTATTACAGCTCATTAATTATTTTATTTGGTTCCTTACAGTGAACTCATAAAGAATGGAATGGTTTTACCCAATGAATCAGGTAGCTCTACTAATAGCCTTTGTCATTCATATTTCCTGGCTTTTTCTGAACAGTTTTGATTTCATAAATTCCCATCATTTTATCTCATAAATTAGCAATCAAAATGTCCTACAAATTTCAATATTTTATTGGCTAAACTCATCATCCTGACAAAAAGAAACAAAAAGCCTTTGCCTGATCATGTATTTTAATTAAGTTGTAAAATACAGTTACCATGGAACTGTAGATCTCACTAGCCCTTAGAATGGTTGTAATATAGCATAAGAGCACTGTCCAGTTTCCATCATCACAGAAGGAAATAGATGCAATGAGATTAACCAGTGAGAGATAAGAAAGACAAAAGGGTTTTTTTTTTCAGGGTGGGAATCAAAACAGCAACCCTTTGAAGGTACAGATTTTTATTTTACAGGTATCTATTTTTCATGCAAACAAAACAAAAACAGGCATTTATCATTCCTGTTAATAATAACCATCCACTCATTGTTACAAAATTGCTACTTGTCCATAGGAAAGACAGATATCATCTACCATTTTCATTTGCATCTATTTCCTGTAAAGCTGGGCCACTACCTACACCATTTCTTGGTGCATTTTGCTTATTATTATAAGTAAATGGGCTACTTTTTGGTTATAGTTCTTGTTTACTGGTGTGCTGCTTATGGACTCATTTAGAAGTATTTAGGCTCTGTTAGTTTAGTAGTAAATGTCATGTTTGACTATTTCCCCCAATAAAAATATTTCATATATATTCAATATGCTGTGAACCTGAGCCAATGTTTATTATCACGTATATTTTGAATGATAGCGTATTTATACCAGAACATCTTAAAATTTAAATTAAGCTTGCATGAGTAATTATGGTGTGAAAATTTCTTCCTAGCATTGTGTATATACATTATGTGTATGTGTGTGTGTGTGTGCATGTGCAATGAGCCAATCAATTGCTATCTCAGTATTGACAAGGTCTTGGTGAAAATAAAAGCATACTCACAGGCACAAACACTGGCTGCCCAAAGTTTGAAATGTTGAGTAAAGTGTTGAATTTCCTTTTCCATTGGGGAGATAAAATCAGGTAAAAATGGAAACATTGGCTTTCAGCTAGTGTCTTTTTCTGGGGGGGGGGAGTAAAATGGTGCCTGAAGAAAATAAGATATGGGGTCTTGAATCTTACCCAAAGAGAAATGTTGGCAGTAAGTACCTGTTTCCTTTGTCCATTCCAGATTGCTGCGCTGTAAAAAGGGAGGAAGAAAAGGAACCAGGATCTTTAAAAATAATCTTTAAATACCTAAGAGATTTGGTATTTAGATAAGTTCTCCTGGACCTTTTAGTTTATGCCCTGTTGTGCGTACTGCTTTAGAATTTGTGGGAAGTGAGTGGGAGAGTGGGGGTACAAATAAGGCTCCATAACACTCCATTCTGCATTCTTCTTTTTTCTTCAAAGACCACAGTCCATGCCTGGCCCTCAGCCAGTGAGGACCTAGTAAATACAAGACATTCCACAAGAGCAATCACTTGGCCACCAACAGACCAGTGGAAGAAAACATCCCCTCCCTTACAGACACCGGAACCACCCCCCACCAACATAGTTCCCACCCTGTTCACACCATTTTCCATAGGACATGGCCAGGAATAGGTAGTGTGGGGTGAGCTGTTTATCTGATCAGCCTCACAATCCCTTGAATCCATTTAATTCTTAAAGTAAATCAAACACTTCTATTCTTCATTTTTGCAAATGCAGATCTCTCCCTTGTAAAGGGCGAAGTGAAAATGAACTTGAGCCTACAGAAAACCAACTGGATTTAAACTATTAAGGAGTCTTGTGCTACTAATGGAAAGACAGGCAGTTAAGAGGCATTTCTTAGGCATGAGCAGTACAATTCTACTAGGAGATATTAGTCCAAACTGGGTCTCTTCCTGAAGGCTTGCATTCGAGTTCAACAATAGCCAGGTCATTGGAAGCAAGTGGAAACATTCCATTTGTTGGCAGCAGGCCTACTATTAGAGAGTGACTTAGAATATGCTTCTAAGTGTTAGCATCTTTCTACATCAACAACATCCAGTTTAATTCATTCTCAAGTCAAGCAACTGATGAAGATTCTTTCCTTAATCAAATACAAGTCAGGCTCCTCTGAGCCTTCTCAACTAGGTCTCAAACTTGACTTGAATAAATTGTGGTCTAAGTCAGATGATTCCATCCATAGCCCCTGCTCCATTAAAAGACATGAACAATCACTAACAAGGTGTCCAATAGTTCAAGGACCCATCCTCAGGATGACTCTAACCCTATTTAAAATATCTGACTAAGAAGGCTTAAGGTTGCCAAAAGAATTTACCATTTGTTTCAGTCAACACACAACTGTCCCCCAGTCTCTGTGGGAGGGTAGGATCCTGACTTCCATAGCACCAGTTAGTTAACAAAATCAGATGGGTCTCAATGCACCAAGTCCCCATTCCCACCTTCTTATAGATTTCTACTTCTCTGACTCTGCTCAAGCCCTGGCCATTTCACTTCCCTACTTCTTCTCTCTATTCTCACTTCAAAACTCCCAGCCATCTTTGCACAGGCCAAAGGTGAGTTTAACTTATGCTGACTCCTCTTCTTTGGTGCAGTCAGTATATTACTGACTAAAATCTGTTAACACTTTAACTAGTGTGCAGCTGCATTTACCTTTGAAACAATCCATTTGCTGACTTACTTATCAAATACTTAGCACCTACTGTGTCAGGCACCTGTGCCAGGCATCATTGTAAAAGCAGACATAACTTCAGCTGTCCATTTTCCCATTGCCATGTGAGCAAGACAGGCAGGCGGGTGTTACTTCCATTATGTAACTTAAGGAAGCATGACACAGAAAGACCCTAATGAACTGTCTTCTAGCAGATGGTCTCAACACCTATGAAGGTTTGCTGGGCTCATAGAGCAAAAGGTCAGAATGACAGGTCAGCACTTTTCAAACTTTTTTGATCACATAAATCACCTGAAGCTCCTGTCAAAATGCAGATTGATTCCCAGCACTTGGGAGGCTGAGGCAGGAGGATCACGAGTTCAAAGCCAGCCTCAGCAATGGTGAGACACTTAGCAATTCAGTGAGACCCTGTCTCTAATAAAATACAAAAAAGGGCTGGGGAAGTGGCCCAGTGGTCAAGTGCCCCTGAGTTCAATCCCCAGTACCAAAAAAAAAAAAAAAAAAAAAAAAAAAGCAGATTGATTCATGTGGGGGGTGGGTTTTGTGCTGAGAGCTTGTACTTCTTATATCCTTCCAGGTAATAAAGATTAAAGATGCCACTATATCCAAAGCCAAACTCTGAGGAACAAGAGTTAGCTCACACCTGAAGGACTAGCATGGAAGGTCAGATTAAAAGCATGCCCAGGGGTGCATACCTGTAATCCCATCTACTTGGGGGACTGAGGTAAGAGGATTGCAAGTTTGAGATCAGGTTTAGCAACTTAGCAACTTTTTTAAAAAATAAAATTTTTTAAAGGATGTAGCTTAGTGGTGGAGTACTTTCTTAGCATATGGGAGGCCCTGGGTTTAATCCCCAGTACCACTAAAATAAAGGAAAGAAGGAAGGAGGGAAAGAAGTAAGGAAGGAAGGAAGGGAGGGGGAAAGCAAAGAAGAGCCAGAAGTCCTTAGATTGTTCTGGAAGATTATGTCCCACTTAAAGAAGGGGCCACAGGTCACCCACATAGGGATTCCAGTTTACCTGTGAAGCCATCTGAGTGCCTCTGCTCCAGGGATTTGAACCACCTCACACCAGTCTCCAGAGCTAACTGAAGTACAGAGAACTCCTATACTGCCTTAGCCTATAGGGTCCCCTTGAATCCTACAAATCCTCTGGGGAATGCTGAGGGTACTAGGACCTCTAAACACAATCAACTCCAAGTCTAGATTGTTTTCAGGAATGCTGGTGGCTAAGTGGGATTTAGGGCAGGGTCAGACAGAAATAGTAATCTGGAAGTGGGGGTGCAATGAGGGGAGTAGTAAAGGTCACTTTATATTTGAAAAGAAAAATCCAGCATTCTTGAGGCACAGCATATTAGAAAAGAGATAATTAGGCCACCTCGTCCTAAAGTCAAATCTTCCTATTGTGTGGTTAGCACACATGGTTTTTTGGTGGTATATATGAAGTGGAACAGAGCTGTTGATACCCCAAGCTCTCACAATGTAGCAGCCTATACTAGTCACTGTCAATTAAAGCTGCTAAGTCAATTAAAGCTTGCAGTTCCTGTTCCCTTCAGTGGCTTGGTGCTTGGGCTAAGGAAAGACAACTTAAACTATCTTTCACTCACACCATTAAATTGGCTATAGTAGATTACTTCCAAAGTCCACTGCCAACATTCTCTCCCTCTGGTAAACATGCACACTATACCAGGAGTCTTTTGCCCCTCCCCTGAATCTGGGCTGACCAGTGACCCACTTTGACCAATAGAATGTGGCAAAAGTAGTGTTCTGAAATTGAGAGGTCTTGTAGTTTAAACTTTCACCCTCTTGGAATCCAGCTGCCCGAAATCTTGGGTTAGATTATTGAACGATGACATTCCACATGAGGAGAATGAGAACTATCCAGTCCTCAGACAACCCAGCCCCAGCCACTCTTCCAGCCAAGTGTGACCATGATTCTAGCTGACACTACTGGAGTCAAAGAACTGTGCAGTCAACACACAGAATCATAGGAAATAATTAGGAAAATATCTTGGAGCTGTTTGTTACATAGCAATAGATAACTCAGATAAAGCCATGTGCCACTGCCTTGGGAACTGGGCAGTGATGAAAGCTAGAATATTCTTCAAGGTCAGGAGCACAGTAAATAAACTGCTTTTGGAGCCTTCAGAAGGGCCATCCAAATCAAAAAGGCCAGATGCTTGGCAACACTATCACCTGCTGTAAAATGAAAGATAAAAATATATAACTAATGAACCTGTGGATCTGGCTGACAATTTTAGGATGGTAATCAAAGCTTTCATGGTATATAGAGTATTATGAAAAAGATGAACTAAAGACAGAACTGTTAAGGTTTCATGCAGAATTTAGAGGAAATATAGAGATCTCTCCATTCAGCAAAAATATCTCGAAGAGATGGCCTCAGGGTGGTGGGTACACTGTAGACCTCTCAGCTAGACAAAAGAGCTCTGTAGTATATATGTAATTTAATTTTTTCCCCAATATATTATGATATCTTTACAACTCCATAAAACCTTTCTGGCTGGGGAGAGACTGCCCCTAGCTGGGCTAGTTAATTCTTAGAGGTTACAAATGCCTCTTATAACTAGTCAGGGGCTTTCCTTTGATATGTAAACAAATGAGTCTAAATCCAGATCTCCTCTGTTTGGGCCCTATACCCCAGGAGGCAAGATTCCTCTGCCTTAATTATCCCCAAACCAGGTACCAGGTAGCCAGGATCACCTCTATAGCTTACAGTCTGTAGAAATTATCCAAACTAGTCAATCTGGAACTATTTGTGCTGCTCTGTCTTCTTTCCAAAGATATACCTATGTAGTCTCTGGCCTAAACTTTTCTCTTGGCCCAGCCCCTCCTGCCTCCTGACCACCCTGGTGTTTTTCTACGTAGTGTGTGTAGTATTCCTTACCTTCTGTCTCTAGTACCTATGAGTATACTACACTTTGTTTTTTCTGAGCCTCTCTTCTGTCTCTTCTTGTAGCCACACCTAACTGACCATCTCCTAAAACACTATAGAACAGGCTCCCAGCAATTTGAAGGGTGAAGACCTGGGTAATCTAGGATCATAGTCCAGGAAAAAGAAAGACCAGTCTGCAAGTTATTTATGGTATGGGTTCTTCTGCTAATTCAGTGGAACATCTAAAAGTTGTTAAGGGTTTGTACTATGCTGCATTAAAACAGGACAGAGATGGTTTTAATTGAAATGAGGTCTCTGGTTTTAAATTCTACTAGCAGGAAGCAGACTAAGAAATAAGTCCAAAGGAAATGCAGATTATTTCTTGTGGACAAAAAAGAACATAGGCTGGGAAGTGAGTGGGTGCAGCTCAGTGGTAGAGCTCTTGCCTAGCATGCAGAAGGCCCTGGGTTTAGTCCCCAGAATCTCAAGAACAAAGACACAGAAGGTCAGATGGTCAGAGGGCACAGTAAAGGGCATTTGAAGGCAGCAGATTGAGAAACCACACCTAGGGAAAACAACTAGATCCCAGTCTAGACACATTCCTGTTTGCAGACTTGGAGAAACTGGTAACACTTGCCAGGTTGGATTCAGAATTATTGTAGACTAATGACTAAAATGTGCTGTCCCTTTCCCCCTTTTTGAACAAAAGTGTCTGTAATTATCCTATCCCTGCCTTAACACTGCATGTTTAGAGTCTGTGTGGGGAGACATTGAGATCTACAGCTGACACAGATAAAACAGTCCTAGATATTGCATCTTTCATGTAATGGAACTTAGAAATTATTTTTTTGAGGGAAGAGGTGAGTGTATTTTGCACATGGAAGAGACATGAACTGCATGGCCACTAAGTGGGCTGTGTATTATTTCCAAAGATGGCTGCCAACAGTGCTTCTCAGTCACTGGATGCCATTCGTCCAATCTTGGACTTGTGACTTGCTTCAACCAATGAAATACACCATAAACAATATTCTGGAATGCCAGAACCAGGTCGTAGCAGGCCTTAGAGCTTTAGCATTTGTCCTCTTAGGATCCAGCCACCACATCTAGAGCCCAAGCTAGCTTATAGAATGATGAGACATGTGCAAACAGAGAAGAGATCCAGCCACCCCCAGACATTCCAGCTACACCAGCTGACAAGCCAGGTATGTGTGATCCATCTTTGAATCCTCTAGCCCCTGGCAAGCCCCTCCAGCAAAACACTCTGTGGATCAGCAATGAGTCCTCTCTGTCAAACACTGCCCCAAATCATGAATGTGAAAAATGAGTGATATTTTTTAAACCACAGTGTTTTGGGATGACGCTTGATGGAATAATAAATACTTGAAACAGCTGCGGAAATAGCAGACATGGAAACATGAAGAACACATGCACTTTTAGCGATTTTAGTAAATGTATTCAGTACTTTAGTATGAACTTTGTGCACTTTGGTTGTTTTTACCTATTTTCTGATAATTTTGACTTTAAAATAGTAAAAATGAAAAACGGGTTTCAAAGCACCAATAAGTAATGGGTATAGGTTTCCTGCCAAAACATTTTTAATTGCAGAGACGAAACCGATGTTACTCTTGACCAATTTAGGACACTTAAGTATAGGGTAGTGATCATAGGTTTGGACAGGATAGCTCAATGCAACTATCATGGTTGTATCAATATAAACAAAAATACACTAAAAACAACTAGAATCATTTTCTCACATCCACAGTACTTAATTCAAAAATCACTTAACTCATTTAGTCAGTTTTCTAAAGATGGTTCTCTTCAACAATCACATTTCTTTTTCCTATTCATCCAAACATGACAGACTCAAGAAACAACTTCCCTAGAAAGTTTGATTCCATTGTTTTAAAAAGTTGGCTCTGGCTGGGTATGGTGGTGCACGCCTGTAATCCCAGTGGCTTGGGAGGCTGAGACAGAAGGATCGAGAGTTCAAAGGCAGCCTCAGCAAAAGCGAGGCACCAAGCAACTCAGTGAGACCCTGTCTCTAAATAAAATACAAAATAGGGCTGGGGGTATGGCTCAGAAGTCAAGTGCCTCTGAGTTCAAACCCCGGTACCAAAAAAAAAAAAAAAAAAAAAAAAAAAAAAAAAGTTGGCTCTGGAGCCTAGTGGTAAATTAAAACACAAATTAACCAAATAAATATCTCAGCAATAAGTTACAGAAATAAACATGCAGGTTGTGCAAAGCAAACTTCTAGGCCTTGCTATTGACAGGTGCTCTGAGTGAATGGCACCCCTGGAGTCGTGTGGCACAACAATGCTGTATGGAGAGCCTACTATAGGCAAAGAGAAAATACAATTGTGCCCTTAAAAACCTGGGGTGCTAGTAGGAGCCAAGCAACATATGATTAACAACAACATGTATAGATAAATGTGATGATATGCATGAACTCTTGAGTGAAGATAGAATTTAAAAAATGAGGTGAGCTTGAGGAGTGGAGGAAAAGAATACTAAAGAGTGTAAAATGCATATACATAAAATCATCACACAGAGAGAGGATGCAGCTTACCTGACATGCTGATGGATGAGTGTGGTTGAGATCCCAATGGGAAGACACTATGTCAACAGACTTTTTGGCCATGTTGAGTAAATTCATCCAGCCTTGGAAAAGTGATAAGTGAAATGGTGCATTTTCTGAATAGTTAAGGCCTTCAGGAATATTTTCCACCAGGGCAATTCTTAGAAAAGATTTTGAAAAAAACAAACAAACAAAATCTAGTCAAATTTGAAGCCATCAATCTTTCTTTACATTATTTATACAGAGACATCTGGAAAACACTCTAAAATTTTTCTGAATGTACACTTCCCTCATAATTTGTGTCTTTCCTCCAAAGGTCTTTTAGGTTTCATCTATGCTAATCATGTTCTGAAAGTTCACACTCTTATTTTCCATACTTAGCACTCATATTTCAGAAAATCATAGTATATCTCCCTAATGTCCAGTTTGAAACTGACCTTGAAAAAAAAAACTTCAGTGTTTCCTACATGAGCATCTTCTTCTAGTACTACATTCCTAATTTTCACCCTGCAGCAATGTCATTACTGCTTCTGCAAGCTACATGAGGCCACAAATTAAGTTTGTATATCTCCAATTTCCAGTATGATGTTGGGCTCATGTTGGAATTCAATAAAAGTGATTATTATTGCTTAACACCTCTATTGATGCTTCCCAGTCTAAGGTAAAAAGTAATATTGAGAAGAAGTAATAAAAACTGCCTGGTGCAAGGTTTTATTAAAGTAAAAAATAAGGAATATATAAAATATTAGCAATAATCAAGCCCTAAATAAACTGCAATTAGCAATATTGTATTTTCTCTTTATATATTCTGTTATATATTGGCCACATCTCCACTGTAACCACCTCTTGAATTAGCTGAACAAAATTTTTCCAGTTCAGTAAATGTATATTCTCCTGCAATTCTTGATGAAGAAATCCCAAACTTCTTTGACAATACCTGTGATGTGCTTTCAGAACAATAATCTGTTTTATTCATAGCTGCATGCCCAGAGACAGAGGCACAATTGGGGGCTCGGGGTATAGTTCAATGACAGTGTGCTTAGCATGCACCAGGCCCTGTGTTCCATCCCTAGCACAATAAAAAATAAATAAATAATTCAAGCTCAATAAATATAGAATGAATTTCAGCTTTCAACACAGAATTCAGCACTTCTCAATAAAATTGTTAACTGTTCCTCTCTTGACATTTGTTTCATTTAGCCACCTTCAGAAACAAAACCAATACTGTTAATAAAATGTTCTTGTGTATTTGGTGAACCTAGAATATTATAGCCAGCATGGGGTTTGGGGATTTGGTTCAGAGACATTCACAATTTTGGAATCAAATCACCTCACTACCACCTGTGAATTCATTTAACATTTGTTGATCCCTTTAAGTAAAGGGCAAACAATTCACTTTATGTAACACAAAAAGGATGATGATAAATCTCCTTAGTCCCTAGAAATTCATACTCTAGTGGGACAGTCTATCTCATGTTAACTGATTCAAATAGGATTCTAATAGGAAATAGATTATAGTTAATGGTGAAAGACAAGTAAGAAGTTTAATTAGATGGATAATTGGAACCTATGCAGGAAGGAAGATTAATTAATTGAGGACATTTTGAAGTGAAGGAAGCTGGACCTGAAATGAGTATTCAATACAGAATTTTTTATAAGTGAGCTGGAAGAGAAAGATATTCTAGGAAGGTGGGGGAAGTTTAGTGTATCTGGACATTTGTGAATTGGTATGTGAGATAGGAAATTTGTGGAAGGTGCTTGTATGGTAGAGAAAACTGGCAGTATCCGCAGAGCCAGCACTGTGGAGGTGGTGAACCAGGAAGAAGAGTTTGGATTTAATGTTTATGCATTTGGCAGCAACAAAATGTATTTCATGGGATAAGGGGGACAACTCTGGCAGCACAGCTGTATGTACTGAAGTGGAGAAAAGGGAAACCAGAAGATCTAGTAGAGTAAGAAGCTGTTGAAACAATTCTGAAAAGAAAAGCAAGAAGTTTGAATTAGGTCAACGGGAATAAAAAAATGACAGGCAATGGACATTTTAGAAAATAAATCTTAAGGATGCAATATTTTATGGTAGGAAGAGCACGTGATGAAGAAATACTCAGTCGATGAGAACTCAGATTCTCTAAGAGCAAACACAGCATCTCTGAACTGGGCTTTGACAACCTTCAATGGTCTCTGGCCCTTCTCCAAACTAATTTCCAAACACAGATTAATTTTAAAAAGTGTAAACCTAAATGCTATGCCTAATTGAATTTCCTATGGATTTCCCCACTGGTATTAAGACAATGCTACTTACTCCCTACCCCATGCTACCATGGTTGGCAAGTGTATGCCAGTGTGACCTGCCCTTCTAGGATTCTAATAGGAAGTAGATTCTTCACTAGACTCAGATGC
This sequence comes from Tamias sibiricus, assembly GCA_025594165.1. Lineage (NCBI taxonomy): Eukaryota > Metazoa > Chordata > Mammalia > Rodentia > Sciuridae > Tamias > Tamias sibiricus. The sequence continues at coordinate 64,214,004 of CM046669.1, read as the reverse complement.
CCTCTTTTAGTTTTCCATGTTTTTTCTTTTTCTTTTTCATTATAGTTGTACATAATGATGAGATTGTTGTTACACATTTGTACATGCATACAATATAACAATATAATTTGGCCAATATCACTCCCCAGCCTCCCACCTCTTGGTCCCTTTCCTCTACTATCTCCCTTAGATTTTCATCAGATTAGTTAGTCTCTTTTGAGTTTCATATACCACAGCCAAACTTGACATTTTTTCCCCCTTCTCTGCTATTCTCTCTAGATTTTGGCATTTTGGCATTTAGAAAATGTAATGTTTACATTTTCTAAATCCCAATTCCTACACTGGTCATTGAACTCTCACTCAATAAACCTTCAAATTTCCAATTTAAACATCACTTCCCCTTGATGGGCTTCCCTATGTCCCCAAAGTAGGCTAGATCCCTAATTATCAACTCTTACCCTTTCATCCTACTCATCATTCTTAAAATCACACATTCAAGGTTGCTTTCCTTGACAGACTGTAGAGTGTGCAAAGACAGGAACCTAGTCCATTGGTCCAGATTTGTATCCCCAGCACTTAACAATGTGTTTAAAGAGTGTGTGCTGAGTTTTATTAAAATCTGAACAACTTGGAAGAGGCAGGTAGGGACTGTTACTGCTGACAAGGAATATGGGAAAGGATGAAAACTGGGGATTGGGAGATACTGTCAAGGTAAAACACATACGGAGAAAACCATCCAAAACCTAAAGTGGAGGAAATGCCTACATTTTATGATTGGCAGAGTGTGAGACAGATGAGAGGTTTTCAGAAGTGAACATTAAAGAAGCTGGAAGACAAGAGAAACCCAGGAGAAGGCAGCAGTGAGGAAGTCAAGAGAGGGTTAAATTTTACCTACTTCAAAATCTTTAAAGGCAGAAGACAGTGGTCAAAATTTGATATTGTGATTTTATTCACATTTTAAGCCCAAGTACCCAATTCATAGAAGCTGGAAATGGCATAAACATGTGAATTGACACAATCAGCAGTTTCAGCCTTCCCTACAAGCATAAAATATATTTCAAACCATGAATATATTTAAAAACTACCCAACAAACAAAAAAGAATCCCCTTCACCAAAACCAAAACACAAGAGCTGCCAAACAAATAGGACTGACTAGTTTTAATCTTACTTTGATATAAAAAAACATACTGAGAAATACATAAGACTCAAGAAGCCCAGATAAATCAAACACTCGAAATAAGGAATGTAGAATAATTGTACAACTGTGGGTGGCTCCATTCCACCCCATTCTTCTTAGTGTCCCCTACTGACTTCTGCTAGGCATACGAATGAGTCAGGATTCTCAGTCTCTTTTGAAAATCTTTAGACCAGGTGTTCTTAACATTGGATCTGTGGATACAACTCATAGGTTCCTATTAACTTGGATTTTTACATCTTATTTACCCTAATCTGTTATTAAAATTTAGCATTCCCTTCAGTTATGACCAAAGACAACCACAGGACTATAATTAGCAGAATCTGTGATTTTGGCACTTAAGATTTTTTTTCCCCAAAACAAGATGGCACCATCCATGCTGCTCTTGATAGTCCAAGGATAAGGGCTGTGTATGGTGAATGGACTACCACACTTTACATGTACTTTCCAGGTGGTCTGGGGCATTCGTTACAAAGTATGTATTGAAATCCTCTATCCTTCTCAAAATCAGGGATGACAGCTAGAAATCTGAAAAAAAAATTACAAAGTTTATACCTATAGTGATATGGGATCTTGTTTGGCAGGGTTACTGCAATAAAAGTAAATATCACCAACTCACTAACAATGGACCACTGCATTACTTCAGCTTACTAAAAGTAGTTTGCCCTGAATTCTCACCAGAAAATAATGTCTTGGCAATGTGAGCTTTACACTACTTCTTATAATAAAGATCCTACAGCTGGGATACTCAACCTACAATTTTATGATGTGAAAACTGGAACATGTTTGAAATCTTCCATCCAGAAAAAAAATGCAACAGTGGTGTCCATTTGGTCAGAAGACAAAAGTATCTTGCCTGAGTTGTCAACAATGAAGTTTATTTTATTTTTTTTTAAATATCAGTTTTAACACAACTACAAACAAATTGTGTTTGGAAAAATTAATGATTTTGTGTTATCACTTGCACTCCAATGATATAAGGGAGTAATGTTCTATCAAGTAAAGATGTACCTTCCTTTGTTAAATTATATCAGTACCCCAACTTTGGTGGATCACATGCAACTTTAGCAATAAGTTTCTTTAAGGATAAGATTGCAGTCCTATGAATAAAAACTCAACCACTGTGATGGTAATAGCTAGAACATATGCTGATACAACCATTGTTTCCTACAAATAGGGAAAAAACACTATATTCAACAAATGGATAAAATGCTGCAGCACAATTACCAAAATAGAGCCACATGTATTGATGTAGATTTTGGAATTCTAGTGCTACTAAGTTTTGTGCTGTTTAGAGTTTCATGCCTATCAAAGTGACAATTTTAAACTTGAAATGTGATCCTGTATTTGATTTTGGAAATAGTTCTTGTACCAAGTCTACTATAGCCCTCGCAGACATATATTATACTAGCTAGATTGGGAAATCTGAGAGAACAAATGGAATGTGGGATGTTAAATACTATAAACTTATTTCTAAATTAGTAGCTTCTGATTCTATACATTTTGCTGGGTGTCCAGATGGTGAGCATATTTTAACAGCCATGTGTGCTCCCAGGTTACATTTTAGTATGGGTACAAGATTTGGCATTATACTGGCTCTTACACAAATACAATATGTCATCAAATGCAGAATTATGGCAAGTTTGGATAGACTATTTCCAGCAAAAACAGTAGCTTACCAAGCAGTTTCAACTGAAGTACCCAGTGAGGAACCTAAAGTCAGCTTTAAGAAATAAACCAACCATTAATTTTAAACTTCACAGAAGTGGTTACCTCAGAATATGAAACCAGGAAATGCTATTATCTAAAACAGCCCTTTTTAAAAATCAAAGGAAGCATGAACTGACAAGAGCTCAGCTTTGCCACCTATTTCTGCTCCATGTACACACCATGAAAGACTACCTCTCATTCAAGTTCTAGAGACCTTAAGATAGAAAAAAAGAAAAGAAAAAACAATCAAGAATGGAAAGAAGAAATGGAAAGAAAATGAACAACTGAAAGAACAAGCAGCAACTGTGTTTTAGTCAGCTTTTTCACTGCTGTGGCCAAAAGACCTGACAAGAACAATTTAAGGAACAAAAATTTATTTGAGGCTCATGGTTTTAGAGGCATCAGTCCATAGATAGCCAACTCCATTCCTTGTGGCCTGAGGTGAGGCAGAACATCATGGTGGAAGTGTGTGGCAGAGGAATGTAGTTCAGGATGTGGCCACCAAGAAGAAGAGAGAGAAAGAGCTCCCTTCACCATGGACAAAATATAAATCTCAAAGGTACACGCTTGGTGACCCAGCTCCTCTAGCCACATCCTACATACCTACAGTTACCACTCAATTAATCCCCATCAGGAGATTAATGCACTTATTAGGTTGAGGCTCTTATAACCTAAATACTTCGCCTTTGAACTTTCTTGCCTTGTCTTACGCACAAGCTTTTGGGGAACACCTCATATCTAAACCATATCAAACTGGAAAACAAAACAAAACAAAATTAGTTGGAGAACACTCAAGAAGAGATAGCTCTTTGGTAGGAGCAGGAAGATTTGGGATTCAGAATCAGGTAAAGAGCCACAGAAAGTAAACTGGTTATCAGAAATCAGTGCAAAGAGATCTTCTATTGAAACCATTGATGTACACAGAATTTCCATGTGCCACATTTAATGTTGGTCCACAATTCTAACCATTTATCCAAGATTCTGTTTATGTGGAAAATTATTTGTATCTATTAAATTGATTTTACATGATACATGATAATGAAAAGAGACATAATTTTTCAGCTAAGCTTGACAAATTGAAAGACAAATTTTAGTAGATGGCAGAATTTATCATATAAATGAATAAAGGTGTGTTAAACCTAAATAAGGAGAAGAATTTTCATATAGTCATTGCTGACATCTCCAAGTCTTTAACTGTGGTAGTGATCAGATATTGTTATTTCATAAATACATAGTGCATGATATATATTCTCATATCATAAATTTTTAAAAATACATTTTGATAACTTTGTTTTAACATTATTGGTTTCCTTTGTAATACTTTGCATTTTAACTTATGCATCTGGAAATACCGTTCAGGAAGAATCCATTGTTTCCTGTCAAAGGGCGATTAGTTCTCATTGGATGAATAATGCATCATCAATTCCTTTTTCTTCTATTTCATACTCCTTCACCCCTGGTGATCAAAACCTTGGTAGAGGGTAAGATTAAAAGAGTTTCAGGAGAAGAGAATTGGGTCAAAGACAAATATGAAAATGTCTAATCATTTCTAGATGGTAGAGAAACTGGGGCAAGTGAAAAAGGCAGGGAAAAGGGTACTGGAAAGAATGGAAGAGGAGAGTGAAAAATTCTCTGGAAGCCAAGGAAGAGCAAATTTATTTTTATTATTATTTGGCTTTTTAAAAATATCAAAAAAAAAAAACACATGAATTTATAATAAAAATTAAAAAAGAGCACTGGGGGTCTGAGGACCAGGCTTTTGTTTGGAGAATGAATTCCAGGAGCAAGGAGCCCTAGGAGGAAGCTCTGCTTACCTCCTCACTGTGGCCCTCTCTCACTTGACCTATTGTTCCTTTCTGAGACAGCACTGTTTCCTTTGCCCTGCTGGAAAAGGTCTCTAGAAATCAGCTTTGAAATGACTTACTTCTGTGACCTATCATTTTATTTCCTTTAACAACCAACAGCTGGCTACTCTCCAGGGGCCCTATCTAATTAGTATATGTGCAGAACTCATTTACATGTCATTACAGCCCTTGCCATACTCTTACTTCTCCTGCAAGGAAAGAAAAGAGGAAGCAGATCTCATTAAAATTCACCTTTGGGCAAATCCCTGGAATGCCTGCTTCCTGGCTTTAAGAGAACTCTCTCCAGAAGCTGTAGCACCATTCATGACATCAAATAACAGGGAGGCAAGCTGAGTATACAAGGACACAATCCCGCCCAAATCTTTTTATGCCTTTTTTCATGGTACTTGAAAATAAACTATAAATGATTTGAACTGTGAGTTCAGGGAGCTAGGTGGAATAAATATAAGAAAAGGACTTTTACTTTGTTAATAGAATTTAAAATAAAATTCTCACTGTTCTTATTAATAGCATATATTTATCCTCCAAACTTAATGTGATCATCAAAATTCCTCCTTTAATCCAGGAGCAATATTGCATCTTCTCAAAGAAATATTTGTAGTTCCCTTCTTAAAAGCTAGTAAAAAAAAAAAAAAATGAAATTACACATATTTGCTAGCTTTTAAAAGTGGAGTGTGTGTGTGTGTGTGTGTGTGTGTGTGTGTGTGTGTGTGTTTTTAGTAGTTATAGGAATCTTTAAAAATATGACATTTTCACATATTATTCTGGTATTATTGTAGAGAAATACAGAGAAATGTTTAAAAGGAAGGGTTTGAAATAACAGGGATAAAACATAGCTCTGCCAGTTATGAGCTACATGACCTTCAACAAATTAATAACCTGTTTAGATGTTTCTACTTCTGAAAAGACAAAAGGTTATTACAAAGATTAGAGAAGGGCATCTCTGTGAAGTGCTTTGCTCAGTGCCTCCTTCAGAGTAAGCACAAAATAAAATACATTTTATTTGAACCTGCAATTTAAGTTTTTCCAAGTCTTCAAAAGGATATAGTTACTAAAATGACTACATATTTTGGCTAAAAGCAATCTAATAAACTGGTATATGCGAAGTGAATGTGAGCTTTCTTTCATTGCCTAATGCAATAGATCATTATTAGGACCTGATTATCATTGATAATTAGCAATTTATTGACTTTCATTCCTTAGATCTTGGTTCTCTGATAGCATTAATCAGGAAGATGAACAGAAGGGTTTGTTTGTCCCATCAAAACAATTAGATTTGCACTCAAAGTTAAAATGTATCCTCACTGTAGTCATTTGGTTGCAATCAAAGTTCAGGATTGATAAGGCAAAGGTTAATTTTCTCAAAAAGATACTGAACTCTCTGACATTGAGGTAGAAGATGACTTGCTACTACTGGGGGAGATTCACTGATCACCTTTGGACTTGGAAACAGCTGAGAGAGATCAAGTGAGCTTGCTTTAATGCAGCTGACAAATATGTTCCATTTCTTCAGAGAATTTGGGTCAGAGTGAGTTTATGAATGAAGGATAGAAGATAGGACATCAGCCAGCCCTATCTGTTATTAATAATATCCTGATAATTCTTAATCTGGCATAGAGAGGACCTATCAAAGTAATTAGAGATTTGCTTTAACAATCTTTGGCTAAACTTTTTATTTTGAAAAATTTTAAGTCTACAGAAAAATTGCAGAGGACAGCAAATAAATACATTTACTGCAAGAAAGAATCTTGTGTACACAAATACATACACACAAACCAGCTGAGTGTAAGTTATAGATAGTACGCAGTTATTCCTTAAGTTTCAGAATACATTTCTAAGGAAGTCATTTTTCTGAATAAACACAATTATCACACAGGAAATTTGATGTAATATGGTCCTGTTATCTAATATTCAAATGTTTCCAATTGTCCCAATAATGTCCCTTGTTTTTTAGCATCCAATATCCAATTAATGTTCACTCATTGCATTTAGTAATCATGTCCCTTGATCTCCTTTAGTCTAGGAGAGTTCCTCAGCATTTTTGTTTTGTTTTGCATGACACTGATATTTTTTTTAAGATCTCAGGCCAGTTCTTTTGCTGAATAATCCTAAATTTGCTTGCTTGCTTGTTGCCTCATGATCAGATTTAGGTTCAATATTTTTTGGCAGGAAGACTACATAGGTGATGCATTTTCCTATATGCAGGGTACCAAGTGGTTCAGGGTAGTGGCTGGTTCTACTACTGGTGATGTTAGCTTTAATCACTTGGATAAAGAGATGTCTGCCAGATTTTTCTACTTAAACTGTAATATTCCTCCCTGTATAACTAATAAATAACTTATGCAGAGGTGCACTGAGGTGGTACAAATGCCCTGTTCCCTAGCATTTCACTAAGCACATCCTTTAAGAATCCTATGATTCCTGACTGAATCTATTTTTTTTTTTTTTTTTTTTTTACTATGCTGGCTACAAACTGGCAATTTCCTATCATGTGTTCTGTATTTGTTAGTTGGCACTCTTCGGTAAAATTACCTGTTTTATGTTTTTTGAATTTAAAGAATTGTTTGTTTTATTGGTACAGACTCCAAGATTAATTTTTTTGGATTCAAAGGGTTTTTGTCTAGTATTGTTGTAATCTGTTATGATGTTCAAATTGTTGCATATATTGCAGCAGAAGTCCTTGTCAATTACATATACATTCTGTTCTTTGGATATATTTTTTAAATGTTTAAATACTTTCTTATTTTTTTCTCATCAGTTGTTTCATTTTTGTTAACTTTTAAATTGACTTGAGAAGAGGGGAAGGTGGGACTGGCTTCTTCCCACGTTCACCTCACTTTATATGCCATCCTGTCAACTCATGGCAACCAGGAAATCTACAGTGATAGCAAAACAATTTTTTTCTGGCTTAATGTTTCTCAGTGCTGGCCCAGAAAGAAAATGAAAACCCACCAAAGTGCAGGGGATCAAGAGTAACAGCAGACCAATTAGAAGACCTCTGCAGGGCTGGAGGTGATGCTCAGCAGTAGAGTACATGATTAGCATGCTCCAGGTCCCAGGTTCAATCCTTAGCACCAGAAAAATTAAAATAAAATAAAGGAAAAATGCAATAGCCTAGCACTGAGATGAAAAATCATGGAGGCTTTAGTGCTGGGGGTAGAAAAAGCTGGAAGATGTTGAATATATGTTAAAGGTAATGTTTTAGTCAGCTTTGTGTTACTGTGACCAGAAAACCTGACTAGAAAAACCATAGAGGAAGAAAGCCTATTTCAGCTCACAGTTTAGTATAGGGTTGGTACTCTATAACTCTGGGCCCAAGATGAGGCAGAACATCAGGTGGAAAGTTGTGGCATAGGAATGCAGCTCAGAACACTGCAATCAGGAAACAGCTGTGCTCACCAGGGACAAAAAAAGGGCATGCCTCCTGTGACCGATCTCCTCTAGCCACACCCTATCTGCCTATAGTTACCACCCAGTTAATTTATATAAGTGGATTAATCCACTCATTAGGTTACAACTCTCATAATTAATTATTTCACCTCTGAATGTTCTTGCATTGTCTCACACATGAGTTTCTGAGGGCTACAGCATATCCAAACCATAACAGGTAGGGATCTTCAAACACTGCCTTTTAGAAGATACAGGAGGCTGGCTGATCTACCTATGTAGTCAAAACTTATCCCTGGATTTATTTATTTTAAAATAAATTCTTGACTAACAGATTTGGGTTTCAAGTTGTCTTTGATTTAGGGCACAGTGAAACTTTTAGCAACTGAGAATTTACTATCAATTATTGCTAGTATCTGTTTTTGAAATAAGGGCCAAGAAAAAGGAGTGCTGACTCCTGTCTGTAACATCAGATCTTACCTAGCAACTCTGAAACAATGAAGCTTTGCTCTATCACTGCTTAGGGCTGGTGGGAGCTATTTATTTATTTATTAAGAGAGGGACATTCTATGTCATTTTTTTTCTTCCTTCCTGTTTTGAATCTCAGTAATTCCCAGTAAATCTCATCACTTAACAAATTCTTTCTTGCCCCCCACCATGAGCTATGTCAGACTGATGTGTACCCCACTGATACTGGCCAAATGACTGACTGGTCACCACTGATGTGTCCAACACCTTATTTGGAATGGATTCTATATGACTCAGTAATTCTCTCAAAACCTTGAGAGAAAGTAGACCTGGAAGAATCCTTAGACTAACATAGCAGTTTCTTGTTCAGGAAAGTTGTATGTAGCTGAAACTACTTTGAAAACTAAAAAATGATTTTTGAAAAAGCAGGAAAAGTGTCAACTAAGTGGCCCAGTTGGAGTGAAACAATTGTAAATTACAAGCTGTCTCGTGAGCTCTATAGTTGGTACCCTTCCCTGGGGACACTGGGCAGAAGACAATTTCAGCTCCTATATTTCAAGTCCACCAACAGTGATCAGCATCATTTAGCAGAACATGTGCCATTTCCAGTGGTTTAAAATAGTTTTTCTAAATGCGACTTTTCACTCCAAATATGGCTTGAATTTCTTCAGAGTTGACACACAAAAGGGTATGGGATAATTTTGTAATGACTAAATTTTTCTGGATGAACAAATAAATTTTATAACCTGATTCACTCCCAGACACCCTACTGAGGGTAGGTAGCACATAAGCCTATGTATAAGTATTTCCCTTAGTGCAATAAATTGGTTTCTATCATCCTTCTATGTATATAGAATTTTTATTATTATCGTCTCCATGCCAAAGTTTTAAAATTCAGGGGTCTGAGGATGTAGCTCAATGATAGAACATATGGTTAGCATGCTTGAGGACCTGGTTTCAATTCCCAGCACCACAAAAATAAAATTAAAAAACAATAAAATTTAGCATTACCTTATTTAACTATTTTCCTAAATATTTTTTTTAATTGAGAAACCAGGCATGGAGGCATGCACCTGCAGTCCCAGCAACTTGGGAGGCCAAGGCAGGCAGATGGCTTGAGCCCAGGCATCTAAGGCCAGCCAGGGCAACATAGAGACCCTGACTCAAAAACAAAGCAAAAATATTAGTAAGTAAGGAAAAACCTCAAATGGTTTTGGTGAAACAAATGTCTTCATCCAATGTTTCTATTAAAAAACTTTAGTGATGATGAAAATAATTCTGATTTAAATCTATTAATCTATTTTTAAGATTGAAGGAAACTTCCAATATGTGTAGGAAGTGTTATGTGCCTGGGCTAAGAAAATTCAAATAGTACAGATGATCCCCAGTGTTAAGTAAACTCATCCCCAGTTGCTAGTGTTCCTGTTCCTGAAACCAGGGTCAACTACTTTTACCAGTGGCTATTTTCGACAATTGAGGTATTCTCTACAAACATAGCCATTAACCTTTGTACTTTGTATTTGGATCTTTCAAAAAAATGTTTTTTTCTTTTATTCTTCTGGAGGAAGTCAGGACCTCAGGAAGGGTTTAGTTCAGGGCCCAAAGAAGAGATTGCCCACCAGCCACTTCCCTTTCTCTATTTTGTTTTCCAAAATCCTGAGCTGTTGAAGAGATGACACTGGACATTCCTGAGAAAAGCGGATAGAGGAATGCCTTTGAGAAGCACCAAGGTAGTAGAGAGGAGAAAGTCTCCATGTCTGAAAAGAGGATACGCTCTGGGGGACTTCACTGGCAGCAAAGGACCTAAAAGGCTACTGGGAAGAGGGCAAACTCTCAGGGTCAGAGCTTATGTATTATACCCTCAGAGGCTGGACTCAAGGCTCAGGGGCCCTAGTTTTGCCAGTTCCAAGAATTAAGGGTACCCAAGGCCATGTGGATAGATGCTAATGGTAGTAACCAAAGGAGCCTCTGATGATTGCTTCTGGGAAAGGCTCTGGGATTTTGTATAACCTTGGGCTGTTAGTGCAGAGAATCAATTCCTACCAGTCATCAACACTAAGAGTCCATTAAGCTGATACAAAGCCTATGACTCCTAATGAATGGAGGTTTGGGGGTTGAGAGTCAGACCTACCACACAAAGGTGGTCCCTGGTCTTCTAATAAGGGGTCAGGTAGATACTGTTAAACTGCACCACATTACTATGCTCCAGTCTGCTAAGCTATGACCAAGGAATGCCCTGTGATTCACATGAAACCTCCTTTGGTCTCAACTAACTCATTTTGGTGAGCCTCAGAGGGCAAGCTGTGAAAGTATTCTGGAAGCAAGAAATGGTGGTCTTATCTAACTAGCATTATTTTTTAACATCACCTATACTTGTCTGTCTGCACAAATGAGCATTTACTCCTAAGACAAAGGAAATAACATACAAAATTAAAATTCACAAATTTTTTAAAAAGATGGAGTTGTTGTTCAGCCTGTCCCTGAACTCCTGGGCTCTAGCAGTCCTCCTGCATTGGCTTCCTACAGATGTGAGTAACTGTGCCAGTGGAAATTCATAATTTTCTCCCAAATAACCTACTCAACATCATGCAACAAACAGAAAACTTCACTCATATTACCAAGGAATATCACACTGGAAAAAGAATATGAATTTGTTAAAACTCTCTCTCTCTCTCTCTCTCTCTCACACATACACATACACACACTCCCACTTTTTGCTTTATACAGACTGATAACAGAAAATTCATGTAAACCTTAACTCATCCCATGAAACTCATAATATGTCATCAATGCACCAACTCCCTTGCCAGGAAGTGGTATTTTCCACAATTTTTAATAAAGAAATTACATTAAGTTTCCCAGTTGAAGAATCAGAGAGGAGTTTAGAGATGTGTGTCTTGGGCTGAGCTGCCATTTGCTCTTGTCTCATTATCAGTTTGTAGGGCAAAGTTTCATTCAATGGCTTATTTGTTGCTGGCAAGGGATTTAAATGTTACTAGAAAGGAAACCTCTAGGTACCAATGGTGCTTAAGGTCTGGACACAGAATATTAAGTTGAATCCTGCTATGCTTTAACTATTTTAGAAACATGCAGCCTGTACACCTGAGAAAGTCTCAGTTTGTATAACTGATCTGTATCTGTGAATGAATGCTGCTATTCAACTTAGAAGAGGGCAAAATTAGGAAATGAGCAAAATCAGGAACACTAGAAACTACTGAAAAATGTGTATAAATCTCATGTAGCCATATATTTTAAAATACTATGATAATTATAGCTGTTATTTATTGAGTATGCCTGCATGGCAAGTACTTTGCAGACATGATCACACTACCTTGTGATACAGGTATTAGCTTTCCTAGCTTTCTTTTTTCTTTATTTAAGTGATAAAACAAAACATTGCACTGTACATATTAAGGGGTACCATGTGATGTTTTGAAACATGTACACATTAAAAATTAAAAATCAGAGTGAACATGTCTATCTCCTCAACGTTAGTCATTTCTTTATGGTTAAAAACAATCAGTGTCCTTTCTTCTTTGAAATACGTAAGACTTTACTGAAATACTTTTTGAAATACGTAAGACTTTACTGTATACAACATAAAAGTACAACAGTACTTTGTTACCTATAGTCACTCTGTTGTGCAAGAAGACACCAAAACTTCTTATTCCTATAAGACTATAACTCAGTGCCCACTGATCAACCTTTCTCCATCCCTCCTTACCCTTATTTTCCACAACCTCTGGAAACCACCACTCTGCTCTCAACTTCTATGAAACCAACTATGTTAGATTCCATATATGAGAGATATCAAGCAGAAATTCTCTTTCTGTGCCTGGCTTACTTCCTGTAGCATAATGATCTCCAGTCCCATCTGTGTTATTACAAAGGACAGAATTTCATTTTTTGTGTGGGCATGACTGAATAGTATTCCATTATGTATACGCACTGTATTTTCTTTACACATTTATCAGCTGACAAAGGTTGTTTCCATTTTTTTAGGCTATCGTAAACCATGCTGAAATAAACCTAGAAGTACATATATCTTTTAGACATGTTGATTTTATTTCCTTTGACTATAGACCCAGCAGTAGGATTGCTAGATCTCGAGATAGTTTTATTTAGAATTTTGAATGTGATGTTGACCAGGCTTGGGAAATAGGGTAATGGAATAGGCCCAGTCACAATTTAGGAACAGAAACAGTTTTCAAATCTTGTTCTGACACCCAAATCTGCCCTGTGCAATGCCTCCCTTCTTGAAAGCTCCCTGTGTTGTTTGTATGTATAAGACCATTTTAGGACAACAGTGCAAAAGCAGCCCTGGTGGGGACCTAGTAAGGACAACAGTGTGATTATTAACAGTAATGAACATTTGCAAGACAGGCTTCTCCTTTGTTTCCCTTTTGATATATGATAAAACACACTTATTGCTGCTACCAATAATTATCTATTCTCCATTAATACATTGATGAATTTTTAATCCTGCAAGCACCACATTAATTAGCCAAATCTAGCTTCAATTTTCTCCAACAGCTGTTATCAATCCTTCATGTAATTTCTCTACTTAACATCTCAATGAATTTCAACATATTTTAAAACTTACGAACTCCATTATATGATATGATAGAATTATTAGGTACTATAGACACAAGAAAAATTAACATCGAAGTATTGCCTGTGAATTTCCTATAAATATGTAAATATTTTAAATAATGAGTAATAAACCTTTCATTCATATTCACGTTATAATTAACTTTTGAATTTAAGTAGCATCCAAGAAGCTATAAATTTGGGCTTCTGATTCACTCCCAATCACCTTCTAATTTATATTTTCTCTCATTACAACGAGGCTATGAAAAACTTCAATCTTGCAATTCTCTAATCTTGGAAGTTTAAAAATTCATAAGGCAAAATTAGAATCTGTGTAGGAGACATTAGGGTTTAGTAAAAGGAATACTGAAGTGTAAGTCACAGGAACTTGATTCCAGGCCAGAGTCTGTCTCCTGCTCAAATTATTACTCTGCAAACAACTTTCTCATCTACAACATGATGAGGTTACAAGGGACGTTCTGTGAGATCTTTTCCATGTAATGTAGAAGTATTCATAAAAATGAATAACAAAAATGTAAAAAAATATACATTTTTAAACTTATAAAATTAAACTCATTAAAGTGATTACAAACCATTGTATGTATTTATGGATAGCTAGGCTATACATGTATACATACAAGTAGATAAATGTATATGGTTATTTTACATCGTATCAGAAATAATGTGCATATAATAATGAAACAAGTTAAATGTGAGCAATAGACTTCCAGTTTAAATTATGTCATATGAGAAAAAATTAAATCTTTTACAGTTTAACCCTTTTGATTATTACTGCTGAGAGTCACTTAACCAATTAGTCAGCTTTAAAGTATTTAGAAACTTTTTAATACATTCCTAATCTTTATCCTAGGAGGTAATGCTAATAGCCTACTTGTTCAAGTGTAGAAAAATAACAGAATGGCTCTCATTTCCCCTTACTCTTCCCTGATCACCACTCTCCAGCTTGACTGTATTGGGTATCCTCCTGTATTTGTTATTTGGGGATTTGGAGGAGTGTGGGGAAGGGAGGGGAAGAGAGGAGAAAAATGAGGGTACAGGCTAAGGCAAGAATAAAAAAAAAGAAGAAAACTTATAAGAAATCAAGGGATAACTGGCATTTCCATGAAAGCAGAGGACAAATGGAAACTTCAATTCAGGGAAATGGTACATTAAGGAAGAAGAGATCTAAGGAGATCACATAGCTGTCCTTCGATAATTCAAGTTTATTACAGGAACTATTCCCAATATTTTCCCCTCCATGATTCCCTAATTGGATTAGAATTCAATCAAATTAGGGAATCCATTTCTGATCAAGTTTAAGGATGAAAAATGGAAATTTCTGAGGCTTTTATAATTGCTCAATATGGATATTTTGAGCAAGCTCTTGTCTGAATGGAATAAATAATTTATCATTTTTTAAATATCCTTAGAATATGGAAACATATTTTACCTGGAGAAGGTAAAAAATAATACCTTGACATAATCAAAGGCAGAATGTGCCATGCAAAGTTTGAATCAAGGTAATAGAGCAATTGATGGTTCTTTCCAAGTCCATACTTAAATACCAAAGCTTATTTAGTTATAGTATTGATTGTTTTTTTTTTTTTTTTTTTTTTTTTTTTTACCAAACAAAATGTCACCCTCAGTGAGGGCTCTAAACCAAAAGCACTCTTGTGTAGCTGGGGCATAAATCATCAGCAGCAATTACAGCAAGATGTAGTCAAGATTTAGAGACTCCATTGCAAGCAGCATTTCAGCTTGGACTCATGTTCCCTAAACACACATGCTGTAAGCAGATAGTCTACAATTCTGGCACCTGTCTCCCTCTCTTTCTTCTATAGGCTGTGGGCAGACATATGTGACTCCTGTCTCTTGGATATCTTCCCAGAGGGACCAATGGGATTCTTTCATTTCTTTTCCAGCATATTTAATGGAACCAAATTCTCTCCTGAACTGAGTGGGTAGCCACAGTTCTGTGGAAAAAAAAAAAATTGTCACACCTGTTCTTCAGGCTCTTCCATAACGCAAATATTAATGATGGAATCTCCATGGGAGGTAGGACAAAATTCCTTTTTTTCAACCTTTATGTGATGAGAACACTTAGCTCCTGTACACCAGGATGAAACAAGGCAGATAGAAGCAAGTGAAGAGTAATTTGCAGTTAAAATATTAGGATTGAGGAAAAGACATAAATCCATGCCCTGGGCATAGTTACAAAGAATGGGTAGGGCTAGAACAGATTCTGAAACTGGCTATTTCAATCCTAGTTTAATAAGGAAGAAACTGAGATGAAGAGAGAGTTCATTGCTTTTCAAGGTAGCAGGGCCAGCAAGTGGTAGAGCTGGGTCTGGGTCTGGTTTGAACTTAGACTTTCAGAATCTTAGCCCAGCATTCTTTAGTTCCTAAACTGATCTACAGCCCTTTATGTGAAACTCTTAGGGCCACGTGTGCTGATGGTGCATACATGGTAAACAAACAGAAACTCTGCAGACTCTGAGGCAACATTCATATTAAATACATTCATATCTTTACAGAGAAGCATATGACTATCACATTAAGCTGGATAAATAAGATCCTAAGTAACAATTTTTAATCTAAGTAAGATTTTGCCACCACAAATTATTTTTAAAAGTCGTTTTGTGTGTGTTCAGAATTTGTGTTCCAATACAGCTATACTTTCCTCATAACAAGAAGTGAAAAAATTGGGGCTGGGGTTGTGGCTCAGTGGTAGAGTGCTCACCTAGCATGTGTGTGGCCCGGGTTCGATCCTCAGCACCACATAAAAATAAAAATGCATTGTGTACAACTAAAAGCAAATAAATAAATATTAAAAAAAAGAAGTGAAAAAATGCTCAAACATTTTAAAGCAATACATTCATTATAGTTTAATGGTTAGGAGCAATTCAAACATCTAGAGGCCTTAAAAGATGGACTGCTATAGCCTGCAACCACTGTTTCTGACTTAGGAGGTCTGGGAGAAGCCTGAGAATTTCCTTCCTTCCTTCCTTCTTTCTCTCCTTCCTCCCTCCCTTCCTTCTTCTTTTACATTGTTTTTTTTTAGGTACACATGTCAGTAGAGTGTATTTTAACATATTATACATACATGGAATATAACTTATTCTAATTAGGATTCCATACTTGTGGCTGTACATGATGTGTAGTTTCACTGGTTGTGTATTCATATATGAACAATAGGAAAGTTAAGATACTGCTGGTCTAAACGGACCACACTTTGAGAACCACTGGCTAAGAGCATAACCTTGGACTAATAGCTCTGTGTTCAAGTTGATCACTTTTTAGCTGTTTGATTTCACACAAATCACATAATTTTTGCTGATAAAAACCACTGATAATCTTATTGAGGATCCCTAACATGGGATAGATCACTTCTCTTTTACTGTTTTTTATTCTCTTTTTGTCTTTGTCTTTCAACAGTTTGAGTATATCTCTTAGTGTGGATCTCTTTGGGTTTATCTTGTAGTTCTTTAAGTGTCTTATATCTGTATGTGAGCAAGGCTTTTCTCAGATTTAGGATATTTTCTGCCATTGTTTCTTCAAATAATCTTTGTCTCTTGCTATTTCCTCCTTTTGACCCCAGAATGCAAACACTGGTCCATTTGATGGGATCCCACAAATTCCTTAGTTCCTATGTTTACTTTTCTTCATTCTTTTAACTCCTCAGATTCAATAATTTCAAATGATGTAGCTTCAGATTCAGATTCTTTCTTCTGCTTATTTAAGACTGCTATTAGACTCCTCTGGCAAAATTTTCAAATCATTTAGTTTTCAGCTTCAGCATTTTTATTTGGTTATTTTTATAAATTCCATGTCTTTTGTTGAAAATCTCATTTTGTTCCTATATAATTCTCCTGATTTCCTTTCACTGTTTGAGCATACTTAAAAGGTTTAGTCTGTGTCAAGTATGAAGGCTGTGTTTCTTTGAGGATTGTTTCTGGGATTTATTTGTTTCCTTTGAATAGTCTGTGTTTTTCCTTTTTCTTTGAATGTCATGTGCTCTTTAATCAAAAATTGAGCATTTGTAAAAAAGAACTAAGTCTCTCAGTCTTTGAAGACCATTCCTAAGCACAGGAAGACTTTCACTAATCAGCCCTGTGTGAAAGGTTGACATCTTCCCAGTCCTTTTCTGGGAATGTGTCTTTCCTGGGCCTATATGTGTGTAATTTCGACTCTCTCACATACACAGCTGGTTTTAAATGTTTTGATTTCCTAAATTTCTTATTTCTTCTTGAGTCTTTCCCTGTTCTGTGGCATTCTTCAGTCAAAAATCTCTTGCTGTAGGCATCTGCAGGTCTTTAGAACCTTTGCAATTTTCATGAACCATGCTTATTGCCCACACCACTTCCTCTAGTTTGAGATTCGATCTCTGCACTTTTGGATGCCTAAACTACCAGTTAGGAAATTCAGAGACCAGTATCACCACTTTCCTCCATACATATTAGAACACTGAAAACTCAGGCTAGCTCTCTAGTTTGCAGAATGAAAAAGTTTACATCATGTCCCCCAAACTATATCATGCCACACTGGGAAGGAAGTGGGATAATAATGAGAAAAAAAAAAAAAATCTCTTCCTACTGTGAATGTGGATTTTTCTTGATTGGACATTCACTTAGTGACTAGTGGCTGCAAAAATCTTTGGCTGATTCCCAAAGATCCTATAAAATGATTTCAGCCACTCTCTAGGTATTTGTTTAATGTTTCTTCATCTTCCATCTTGCTGATGTTCTTGCATATTTCATTAAGCCTCAGTTGCTTAGAGTATATACTTTACAGAATTGTTGCAAAGATCAACTGAGAAAATGTACATAAAATAGTAAGAACAGATTTTGCTGTAGTAAAATCTTAATACATTCCTTAATACATTCTGATCATTATCATTGCCATAAAGATAGTACAATTGGGGGCTGGGATTGTGGCTCAGTGGTAAAGCGCTTGCCTAGCACGTGGGCGACCCAGGTTCGATCCTCAGCACCACGTACAAATAAAATGTCTTGAATAAAACGCATTGTGTACAACTAAAAGCAAATAAATAAAAATATTAAAAAAAAAAAAAAAAAAAAAAAAAGATAGTACAATTGTAGACTACGGATTTAACTCTCTATCTTCCTTACTTCCATTACTGGGAGATTTCAATGGGAGTGGCAGAATGCTAACTTACTTGCATTTTAATCACAAACCTTGCCCTCCCCAACACTCCCACAAATATCAGTTGCTTAATGGATGTCCATCTTCCTCTACAGTGGATCATGTATCCATTATCCACAAAGGTTATATGTTATTGAATATACAAGGAAGATCTTTTGCTCTAATGTTTTAAGTTTTCCTAAGTCATGCTTAGTCACAATTTTAAGGGCAATTTCCATTTTCATCACCTATTTATGTTCTAAAGAAAATTCTTCTAATGACAATTTGAGAAAGTAGCACATAGACACAAGTCCTATCTTTAATATAGGCCTAGTCAGGCTTAATTTTAATATACTCATGCCTAATAAACAGTAGAAAAGCAAAATCACTTTTTCAAAAAACTGTTATAATTCTCAAAAAAAAAAAAAAGTTCATTGTATGACTCTGTTATTTCCTACATTTTGGTCAAATACCAAAACCACTTCTTATTTCTATCTTTTCTGATCTAACTGCACTTTTTGCTGATTTGCCATTTTGATGATCAAATACAATGACTGTTTTTGCAGAAGATATTAGCTGCTATTATAGGGAACATGCTTCATTGGTTTTGTACTGGGGAGACACTGCTAAGTCAGTGAGCTGCAATTCTGTTATCAGTATCAGCCACTGTAGAGTTTGCATGGTGAAGATCCCCTTGCAATAATACAACCATGATGCAGGAGGTAACAGTGAAGGTCAGAACTTAGAAAATCTTTCTGAACCAGATGTCAAAAGCATTCTTCACAGACTTAGTGGTCACCTAGGATCAGAGAAACTACCAATAAGGGAACCCAGGAACATTAGCTTTGTGGCCAAGGCTACTGCTTGCTATTGCTTAAAGGAACACTTACCTCAGAGGAAGTCAATGGATCTTTCAAAGAGATTCCCACCAGGGTCATGAGTTTTGGTGAATCCTTTGCCTCAAAGTCAGGTTTTCAGATTTGCACATTTAAAAACCTGGTTTAGTTGGCATACTTCAATGGGGATCCTTGCATTAATCAAGTTCAAAGAGACACAAGCCTGATGACTCTGTGTTAATCTACTCTGGAATGAGCAAGTAGGTCTAGACAGTGTATATTCCGACTGTTGGCAAGGAGAAAACATCACTGGTCTTCAAAGTGTTTCTCATTTAAGGCAGTTTGCATCATGTCACCCAGTATAAGAACTAACTTGTCAAAAATGTTTCTGGTTCCCTTGAAGAAAACTCCTTCATCCTAAGCAGAGCTTTTCTATGGGTCACCTCATGTTTCCACAGCAGAATGACTCCCTTCTCTTTCCTACTTTTTTTCTTATTTATCCTCTAAGTAGGACACAACTTCCTGCCTGAAATTCTAATCACATAATAACTCTGCTTTGCTGAAAATACCCTCATAACACCTTGATTGGATTTTCAGGTGTCTCTAAACTATCAGTTATGTATTTACAGACAGAGCTCTTGGCTTCCTCCCCTAGATGGCTATTAAATTTTACTGTTTTACTACTTTAATTCTGACAAGATATTTTTTTTTTCCCCAAGTGAAGGAAATGACTTTGTTAGCCCCAACTGTATGCCAATAGATTTTTTTAAATGTCATTTTAAGTAAAATATTGATTTTAAGCTAATTAAAAACAAAACATTGACTTGTGTCTGCTGCTTAAAATATTTCCAAATTTCTGTCAATTAAATGTAACCCAGAGAAGAGTTGTGGATTTTCCTTTCTGTGTTCCTGTGGAATTTGGTCAAATAGCTACCTACCTAAGATTTCCATATATTAACACACAGCAGCCTTAAGACTACTGCAATGGGTGACTGACAATGCCAGGGGTGGCATTTTCTCCTGCTCATAGTTGACTTTTAACCACTACAGTCAGAACTCTATGCTGCCATAGTTTTCTTAGAGAGAAAACAAAGACTGTAAGCCAGGCATCAAAACTTAATTAGTAGAAACCATATTATAAAAATAAAAACTGTAATGGAAAGAATGACACTTAAAATTGTTTTTGGACATATAGGCAGCCCTGGACTTACAAAGGTTTGACTTATAATTTTTTGACTTAGTGATGTGCAAAAGCAGTACACAAAAGTGGTTTCAGTAGAATTCATACTTTTCAAATTTTGTTTTTTCTTGGACTAGCATGTAATACGCAGTATGATTCCTCTGTGATGATAGGTAGGAGCAGTCAGTCACCCCCACCCCACTTCCAGAGGAAACCATTGATACATCATAATTTACTCTATGATGCTTGGTAACTTAGGTAAATGCACTTTTGACTTTATTATATCTTCAACTTAAGATAGGTTTATTGGGGCTAGAGAGGTAGCTCAGTGGGTAGAGTGCTTGCCTACCACATAAGAGTCCCTGGGTTCAATATTCAGTCCTGCCAAAAAAAAAAAAAAAAAAAAAAAAGATCATTGGGACATAACTCCACCATCAAACTGAAGAACATCTATAGATGGAATCTAAATTAATAAAATCAATAAGAAATATTAGAAATGAGAATTGCCTAAATTTACAAGAAAATGGAAGTTTCTTGGTTGATGTGTTAGTGAGTCAACAAACTGAGTACCTGCAGTAAGTTAAGAACTATGCTAGGCTATGTGTGTAGCATCTCAAATGTTAGGGGAGTCTTCAATACCCCTTCAGCTCTAGGACTCAGTGTTTTTCTATTGTGGGAACAATAACATAGTTCCAGTGGGCATTGAGAAACACAGATCCTCAACTCCAGCTGCCTTGCTAACTCATTGCATGATCATTTAGTTTTTCTGAAGCTTTCTGCAGCTTTTAGACTAAGTTATTACTGTGTAAAGTTAAGGCTTTGGAATCAGAGGGATCTGTTTTAAGCTTCCACTTATCTTGGGGAAGTAACTTGGACAAGACAGCCTCAGTTCTACTTTGTACATAAGAATTCAACACATATTTATCGATAGGATTAGAGTGAGAAGGAGAACCAATGGCTAAGAGCTTGGGTTCTGAAGTCACATGGACCTAGCCTCCAATCCTGTTTCAAACATTTTTCCACAAGGGTGACTATGGGTAAGTTACTTAGCTGTGCTCTGCCTGTCTCCTTGGGTGTATGAAGGGGGAAACAGTCATATTCTGTAGGATTAATATAAAGAGTAAATGACATACTGGGTATAAAGTGCACAGTGCCTACCACTCAGTAATTATGTAATAAATACTAGTTATCATTATTGTTTAAACATTAAATAATATGCTATTTTTTGGACACATAAAATTTGTGCCTTTTTTGACAGCAAATTCCAAAGATGTCATTTTATTTTCAATATAGTTTATAATAATAAGCATGTCTAAAGTGGAGCTGGCTCATTCAAGAAACACTGTGCCATATTAATTGAGATGACCCAAGGATTTTTGGTTGAGGCTGGGGGGACAGGTCTCTTGATCTAGAAGGAAGGTTAGACAAAATGACTTTGAAATGTCTCTTCAGCTATGCTTTGTTTTGTTTTTTCATTTTACAACATGTATTCATCTCTGGTTACTAATGTTACTATTATTAACATTAAGGTGATAAACTTTAACTTCTTAATTATTTAATATATAAACTTTGAGTTATTTTCAAGAAAGTATCTACAATTGAGAACTATTCAAGAATTTATTAAATCCTTTACCTCTAGAAAGACATTGTCCCTCCTCCTTCCACTTCTTTAATCCTAACAACTATAAACAGCTCCAACAAAAGCCAGCCATCTCATCCCAGAATGAACTGTGATTTTTCTTTTAAAACTTTTATGCCTTATTACTTTTTTAATCTTGTGAACCAACAACCACATTCTGTGTTAGCTCTGCCTCTGGTGATAATATTATGAACTAGGTCAGAAGGTAGTTAAAAAAGAAATAGGTCCATAGCTAAGAATCTCACTTAAAAAAAAAAAAAAAGAAAGAAAGAAAGAAAAAACTTAGCTGTATTCCGTGTTCAAAATAAACTCTATTTTCTATTCCAGAGTAATCATGAGATTTCTGAGAAAAGTGCTGAAGAAATGTTCCGTGGAGAGGAAGAGGGGTTGAGAACCCAACAACTTGACCACAGTGTGCCCCACTTCCTTGAAAGACCAGGGAAGCCCCTTTCCCCGTTTCTCAAGGCCTCTGAGTGCCACTATTAAAGCAAATGTGGCCTGGGTACCTGGTCAAGGAAGCATAAAAAAAATTTTAGTCATACTGATGCTTTTATCTGCAGCTTGGGTTGGGGACTTGGAAGGAGAGTGTTGGAATATTATGGAAAAACAGTTTGCCTAAGAAGAAAAGCAAAAAAGGGAGTAATAGTGGCATGAATGTAGGGCAAAACAATGTGCCTTGGAGCTATGAAGGAGCTTGTGAGCCAAGAAAGCTCACAGTAGTACTTGGACAGGCAGGGTGTAAAAATGTTCCTTGGCCTAGATGATCAGGGGGCACAGGGAGAGTTGATCTGCAGAATGTGTGTCCTTTCAGATGCTGGTACCCAGAATGCCACTATGTTCAGTTTGAAGGAGGGAGGCCAGCTTTGCTCTTTCTGAGACACCTGCTATATTCTGCCAGCAGGCATGCCAAGACCTGGGCGCTCACTGGACAGTTCCCAAACAAGTACACTAAGGAGAAGAAAGAAAAAGAGTTCTACCACCAGCCAGCCCTGTGCTCTGTTAGGTCACATGGTTTATTATTTCACATTTTGGTTTACATGAAACTATTTTGTACATTGTGAGTCCCTAAGGGGGACTATGGGAAGTCCTGTTACAGGGAAATAATAAATGTACTAGTAAAGAAGAGGTATTATATGATGTTTTT
Source organism: Tamias sibiricus (assembly GCA_025594165.1). Taxonomy (NCBI): domain Eukaryota; kingdom Metazoa; phylum Chordata; class Mammalia; order Rodentia; family Sciuridae; genus Tamias; species Tamias sibiricus. The sequence goes on along the minus strand of CM046669.1, from coordinate 64,190,868 downwards.
TTTTTAATTGTAGGAATGTTCGTTTTAATAAAAAAAAAAAAAAAGGATAAATGGGGCATCCAGAAGAGGAAAGGGAAAGAAAAGAGAAAAAAATAAGAGTTTTTGTTTATTTAATTGTTTTTTCTCTTGTACTGAGGTAGGAGTATTTAAAAATGAAATCACTCCTAGTGTTGGACTGTTCTTGGGAATGGGGGTGTGAATGTAATTCTGTCCCATAAATGTCACCCAGGAGCTCAGACCAGGATTCCAGGATGGGCAGGTGGGGCTCCAGAGAAACCCTCCAGACAGGAGTTTCCAGCCTGGAGTTCCCAAAGTTTTGTTTCATTTTGTTTTGATCATGGGAAAATAAAGTCAAAGAAAAATAATCCTGGGATAACAATGAATTGCCCACTTTTTATGTTGCTAAGGAAAAATGATCCCATAACTTCAATGATATGTCATTATTTTAAAATCTGTCCACCCCAATTAAAAAATGTCAGAAATGGTGCTGGGAAAACTGGAAATCCATACGTAATAGGTTGAAATTGAACCCTACCTCTCACTCTGCACAAAACTCAACTCAAAGTGGATCAAGGACCTTAGCATTAGACCAGAGACCTTGCACTTAATAGAAGAAAAAGTAGGCTCGACTCTCCATCATGGAAAGGAACAGCTTGGGAATAGATTTCCTCAACAAGACTCCTAAAGCACAAGAAATAAAATCAAGAATCAATAAATGGATGGTATCAAACTAAGCTTCTTCATAGCAAAGGAAACAATCAAGAACATGAACAGAGAACCTATAGAATGGGAGAAAATCTTTACCACCCACACCTCCGATAGAGCATTAACTCTACGATATCCAAATAGCTCAAAACACTTAACATAAAAACCCCCCCCAAAACAAACAAACAAACAAACAAACAAACAAAAAAACCCAAATAACCCAATCAATAAATGGGCAAAGGAACTGATCAAGCATTTCACAGAAGAAGAAATATGAATGGTCAAAAAATATATGAAAAAAATGTTCAACATCTCTAGCAATAGAGAAAATACAAATTTAAACTACATTGAGATTCCTTCTCATTCCAGTCAGAATGGCAATTATCAAGAATACAAGTAACAATAAATGTTGGCAAGGATGTAGGGGAAAAGGTTCACTGGTGGGACTGCAAATTGGTGTGACCACTCTGGAAAGCAGTATGGAGATTCTTTAGAAAACTTGGAATGAAATCACCATTTGACGGAGTTACCCCACTCCTGGGTATGTACCCAAGGAACTTAAAAATCAGCATACTAAGCCAGGCCTGGTGGCTCACGCCTTTAATCCCAGCACTTGGGAGGCTGAGGCAGGAGGATCCCGAATTCAAAGCCAGCCTCAGCAATGGCAAGGCACTTAGCAACTCAATGAGACCCTGTCTCTAATAAAATACAAAAAAGGCCTGGGGATGTGGCCCAGTGGTCGAGTGCCCCTGAGTTCAATCCCTGGTACCAAAAAAAAAGCATACTACAGTGACACAACCACATCAATGTTTATAGCAGCTCAATTCACAATAGCCAAGCTATGGAATCAACCTAGGTACCCTTCAACAGATTAATGGATAAAGAAAATGTGGTACATATATACAATGGAATATTATTCAGCTATGAAAAAGAATAAAATTATGGCATTTTTTGGTAAGTGGATGGAATTAGAGACTATCATGCTAAGTGAAATAAGCCAGTCCCAAAAAACCAGAGGTCAAATGTTCTTTCTGATATGTGGATGCTAATCCATAACAAGAGAGGGTAGGGAGGGGAAGCATAGAAGTTCATTGGATTAGACAAAGGGGAATGAAGGGAAGCAGGGGATGGGAATAGGAAAGACAGTAGAATGAATTGGACATATTTTTCTATGCTCACATATGACTACATAACCAGCGTAACTCCACATCATATTTAACCACAAAAATGAGATCAAATTGTAATGGGTTGCTCCGCATGTATGTATAATATGTCAAAATACACCCTACTGTCATGTATATATAAAAACAACAAATAAGAAAACAACTAACACCACTATTGTACTCACTTCATCAATTATATCTTGTTCATTTTTCTAGGCAGGATAATGAGCTAGTGAGTTTAATTTACCTAGGTAACATCATGATTTCATAATATACAAGACTGATAAAATGACTGCAAAGTAATGTGGTTTATTTTCTTAGCAGAAATTCCATAACAAGAATTAAAATGAAAATTAAATGTCTTAATTAAAAAAATAATGTCAGGATAAAAATAGTCTTTCTGAAGAAAAGTCAGCTGAACTTAAGGCTAATTATATTTGTGATCATTACATACATACATATGTATATATGTGAAATGATTACACATGTGTTTAAACATATTGATAGCTATGAAATGATTATTGAAAATGTAATTTTGAAATTTTGACATTCCACTGATTTATGGCATTACATTGTAGGTGAGATGTTTTTGGACAACTGAATTAATTGAGGATTTATGTTGAACAAGTGCAACATGAAATACAGCTCTCATGCATAACTTTTGGATATTTTGTTTAATGACGTTGATGTTTTAAATCTACATTTGCATCTACGCTTGCTAATGAAAGTGGAAGCTCTTGGGGTAACTAATATGCAGAAAGCAGTGGAAGCTGGCCAAGATCTCAAGAATGGGGTACAGAAGGATGTGCTCTGCTTTCAGAGCCCCTCAGCTCTGGAGAGTTGTTGCCCTATATGAGCATCTGAAAAGAAGGCAGTACACAGATGAAAGCTCTGGTTTTGGACCTGGAGTCTGCAAACCAATCACAAAATAAGGTGAAATGAGAAGATGGAAGAATATCACTGATGGAAAGTTTTTAAAGCCTCATGACCCTTGCAGACATGATAATATGAAGAAGCAGAAGCCAGTGTGTCATGAGACAAAAATAAACATACTTGGCACCAACCTCCAAAGAACTTGGTGATCATTTTCAGGCAGGTCACTGGAGCGGGAGTTCTCATCCCTAGAAGCCCAATAGAATGTCCTAGGGAACTGGAAAGAAAATACCAGGCTCCACTTCCAGAGGCTGGGATTTAATTGGTTTGGGGTGGGGCCTGAATAGCAGGACTTTTTCTAAAACTCTCCAAGTAATTCTAATGCACAGCTAGGTTAAGAATCAATACTTACAGGGTTGAAAAAAATACTGCAGAAACTCATCAGAGAGTCTTAAACAGATGAATTTGCAAACTACTTGGAGTAGAACAAAACATTCCATAATCAACCATTTAGAAATTCTCCATTCACTATAAAATACCTCATGTGGTTAAACAGGCAGAAAGACTTTCTTGCTCATCAAAATATCAGCAAGATTATCTGTGCAATGCAAAATAACACATTAGAGCCACAGACACATATTATCTTGACAAATGTCAAGATCACAAAGATCCCAAGGACCACTACTATGGTTTGGATTTTAATTATCCCCACAGACCACATGTTGAAGGCTCTGTTGTCAGCCTGTGGTGCTTTTGGGAGGTGAAGGGATGGTGAAACCTCTAGGAGGAGGGGCCCAGTGAGAGTAAGTTAGACCACTGTGGGGACTCTTGAAGGGGATATTGGGACCCTGGTCTCTTCCTCTCTCTTTTCTTCCTGGCAGCAGTTTCCTTCACAACGTTTCCTGACATGATATAGCATGCTGCCAGAGGCTCAACGCAATGTGGCCAAACGACTGTGGAGGGGACTTCTGAAACTGTAAGCCAAAATAAACCTTTCCTCCTTCAAGTTCTTTTATCTCAGGCATTTTGTCACAGCAAAACACAGCTGATTAAAATGGCCACCTAGTAGATCCCAGAGCACCTGGATTACATTAGGAAGCATTTACATTTTTCTTGGGTAGGTTTCAGATGAAAGCTAGCTGAAGGCAGAGTGTTTTCATAGCTTTGGAGCCTTGCTTATATGCTAGACACGATTCCACACATTCGTGATAGAAATTAGCTCATTTAATGTACATATTTGTTCACTCTGCTGTGGGTACATCGGTCTTTCTGCACCTCTTCAACACACCAGCTATGTTGCCACCACCCTTCTCCTTCCTCTGGGAACTCTCTCCCCCAACATACCCAGGGCTTCCTGAGTACAGTAGTTCCCCTTATCTGTGGTTTTACTTTCTATGAATTCAGTCAATTGTGGTTTGAAAAAAACTAAATGGAAAATTCCAGAAATGAACAACTCTTTAAGTTTTAAATTACTTATTGCTCAGAGTAGTATGATTAACACTCATGGTATCCCATGTCACTTCATCCAGGATGTGAATCGTCTCTTTGTTCAGCACATCCATGCTCTATACACTATCTGCCCGTTAATCACTTAGTAGCTATCTTAGTTATTAGATTTGACTATGGTGGTATAGCAAGGATTGCGTTCAAGAAACCATTATTTTACTCAATAATGGCCCCAGAGCACAAGAATGGTCATGGTGACAATTCAGATGTGCCAAAGAGAAGCCATAAAGTGCTTCCTTTAAGTGAAAAAATGAAAGTCCTTCACTTACTAAAGAAAATCATATGCTGAGGTTGGTAAGATTTGTAATAAGGATAAATCTGTGAAATGGTAAAGAAGGAGAAAGAAATTTGTGTTAGTTTTGCTGTTGCACCTTAAGCTGCAAGAGCTGTAGCCACAGTGCCATATATATTAGTCAAGAAGGAAAAGGCATTAAAGTATAAAGTTCAGTAGTATCCATGATTTCAGCCATCCACTGGGGGCCAGAGAAGGCATCCCTTATGGATAAGAGGGGGCTACTGTACCTGATTTTAACTTGCCACCAGTCCCTCCCTTCCCTTGCTTTCATCTCACTACATTTTCTTCCTTCTACAGCATTTCCTACTCTCTAATGTTTATTTATCTGCCTGTCTGCTCATCTGTCTATCTAGATTATTGTTTATTGTCTTCTTCTCTAAAATCTAAACTCTACCAGGCAGGCATCTCTCCTCCTGCCCTCAACCAATGAACAATGATGAACCATGCCTATCATTTAGTAAGTGGTCAATAAATATTTTTGAATGAACAAAAGATTTGATGTTGTAGTAAATTATTATTTTATCACTATTTTGATGAATGGTAATCTTTTTTGTGCTAAAAAGAAACACTTTGGTTTCTGTTTAATTAAAAGAAAGCAAAACAGAGGAAGGAGAACTGAAGAAAAGGGAGAAGGGAAAAATACTTCAGATGGCTGATAATACTGCTGTCCTTACAAAATAACTGCCTTTTTACTTCATGGAAATATAAAGGCCACATATGAGGCTTGCAAAGCTGAGGCTGTTTGATTCTATCTCCAGTTGTCTTTCTTGCTCTCCATTTAAGTTAGTATACTTTCCTACTTCTCAAAAGGGAAGCTGATAGTCACCTCTCTGGATTTATCAATAGGAATCTGACATTACAAAAGCAATGGTGTGTCTTTGAAATAGAAAACCATTCCCAGACTTGCCTCCAAAATGCTTTAAGGATGTTCCACTGCCTTGAAGAGTTAATGGGCCTCTATAATATTTATCAGGGGTTATTTTTATAACAATGGGAACACAACAGATTACATTAGTACTTTTTGCTGGAATGCCTGTGGCCTTCCTCAAATTCTTTAGGTGTGTGGGAACTGTTGTGCCCATTCAGAATTCAGCAAGTAAGCCTGTAAATTCGAAAATCCTTGCTCAGCAAAAAGCGCATTAAAATATTTACTTTCACTCCCAGTGTAACAGCACAGGAAAAAAATTACATTTTTACAAGGTTTCCACTCTTCCAGCACTAAACATTTAAATGGACTCAGCATATAGGATCAGAGGTTTCTCATATGGTCACAAGATGATTATGGCAGGCAAGGAGGAAGCAGAAAAGTCATAGATGAGTTGCTGAAAAAAAGTAATAACATTGACAAATGTAGTATGCTGAAGGCAGGATACTGTGAAATCATTATATTTTCAACAAAGAGAGAAAGCACATCCCTGCAGAGTCAGATCTTGGCATTCAAGCATTAAAATCTTTATCTTCACCAGATGCATAAAATGGAAAATAAAATTTTGACACAGAGAGAGGGAAACAAGACCAATTTTAGTTTCACCCTCCCCTTTACAACAAAGCAATTTGTTATAAATTCATTTGAAGAGGCAGCACTATTTTTAGGCAAATGAGAGCTATTTAAAATGTAAAAAGAGCTCCGAGTCCAAACCCAAGATATGAGAATAAATCTAGATACTGTCATATCAGGTGAGTAAAAAACAACATGGTTTCATTATAATGATCAAAGGCATACTGCATTCCCATTAAAAAACTAATTTGCATGCTAAGCAAAAGCAATTCAAATTACTCTTTGCTAAAAACAAAGTAAATGGATTTGTGGGTACTACTTGGTGCTGATGAAATGTTTATAGAGCATAAAGCTAGACGTAAACTTCTAGAAAGTCCTCCATAAAAATAAGTATGAGCCCTAGGTGATTATTTTTCAGCTTTCTAAACATATGAATTAACTATCCTGATATGACAATATGCTGTAGCAGTAAAGCTGAGGTCATAGTAACTTAGGATATATAGGTACATTTTCTAAAAGAAAAATTGAATTTGAATCCTTTCATTCTAGCAAGCAAGGACACTGGTCCTCCATAGACCCCAGACCTTGCCCATTTCCTCACACCTGGACCCTGAAGGCTTTTGTCAGCCGGAGGGACCACAGTGACATAGAGACCAATGAGTAGAACATACCCATACACGGACACCTCAGGAGTTTGCCTGTCCCTGTCCATCCTGCAACTCTCAGAACTTACTGGGAACCCTTTCAAAATTACCTTGAGAACCAACTAGAATTCATTCTTGTTACATTATAGTCACATAGCATTTCTGATTAGAAATAAAATTACCCATATTGTTCATGCCCTACTTTTTTTTTTTTTTTTAAAAAGTGTTTGCTGTCATTGGGGCAGAAAAGGATACACCAAAGACTGGCACTTTGATAGGCTGAATAACCTTAAAAGCTACCTCAGAATCAAGGTCCCTCTGACTATGTCTTATTTCTCCTTGTGCATCACTGTGACAATATACCTGAAAGAAATCAACTTAAAGGAGAAAAGGTTGATATTGGCTCATGGTTTCAAAGGTTTCCATCCATGTTCACCTGGCTACATTGCTACATTGTTCCTGTCTGTGGTGTATGTACAACAATGGCAGGGGAAACATGGAATGAAAACTACTCACCACATGGCAGCCAGAAAGCAGACAGAAAGAGAGGAAGAAAGAGAAAGAGGTGTGTGTGGCGGGGGAGAGATCACTTTTGTAAGAAAGCCTCTCCCCTGAAGCCCATTAAGCTAAGTCAGAGCTTCATGATCCAATTACCTCTAAAAGGCTCCACCTCTGAACAATGCTATACTAGGGACCAAGCCTTCAACCCATGAGCTCTTGAGGGACATTTACAATCCAAACCATAGGACTCCCTCACCCTCAAACACAGGAAGGGGCTCTCTTGGAATTCCTTTATCTATTCGAAGAACCACCCAAAAGAACACAACTGCCTTCTCCTTTTTCCCTGAAATTTCATTATACATGGAAGTAAAGAAGACTGAGGAATGCAACAACCCTAGGCAAACTTTTCCACAAGAGAATGTCTGTCTCTTTGAGACATTCAAATTCCAATTATTTACCAGTTAATTTCTGTCTCTCCAGCCCATGCATTCTCCCTAATAATCACCAAATATCCTACTACAATTGCCTACAGCACCCACCCCCATTTCCTTTTTTCTGATGAAAATGGTATTTAAGCTTCAATCATCTGGCCCTTCTTTGAGTTTCATACATTGGGACTCCCATATTTACCCACGTTAACACACTTGCTATACCCTTTTCTCCTATTAATCTGCCCATTGTCAGTTCATCCTAGGGATCCTTCAGAAGGCAAAAGGAGTTTACTGGTTTGTAAAAGTTAAAAGTATCTTCAAAGTATTTGTAAACTAAACATAAGTGCTGTTGTGCAAGATTCTTCTTCCTTTGGGTAAAACCAGAGTGATGCTGGAATCCTAAGAATCAGGGACTACATTCCTGGCTGAGCTATCCCCTCTTTGTGTGTGGAAAAGATGCTTAATTTCTCTCAGATTAATCAAAGAGTAAGAAGATACTGTGTATTTAAGGTTCCTGACATGTACACTAAAATGAGATAAATGCTAAATCCTTCCCCATCAGTACACCCAAAGATGGGACTGAGGAGGCTTGGTCCCACTGTCTTCCTGATATAGCTATACTGAATAAATTCCTTTCCCGATTCAATATTGGGTGTTTTTTTTTTTTTTTTTTTTTCCATGTAATGTTTGGGGTAAGTGGCTAGGCTTTGTTTTATGGGACTCCCTGAATTCAGGCCTTCCTCTGACCTAGGACTCTGACCACATGAGCACTAGAACAGTACAATAAGCTCAGCATCCCCTCAGTGTTTGTTAAACAATTTTAAATGGTGCTAACACAGAATAATAAAACTCAAGATAGAAAACTATAAATATTCTGACTCCTTGAAAATATTGCAGCAAAGCAACACACTGCAAACTGAATAAGAGGAAAAAGAAACCGTCTTTAAAATACAAGTGATCAAATTGTAGCACATGGTATCTTTCTCATGAGCCACTCTGTGAGGGTCAGCACACTTCAAATTTTAAGTTTTTGCAATTTTAATTCCTTCATCCCAACACATACTTACTTCAGAGAAGCACACCTTCACTGATATTGAAAAGTCTATCAAGGAGTAAGGGTACAGTCCAGTGGAAAAACACTTACCTAGGATGCATGAGGCCCTGGATTCAGTCCCTAGCACCACACACATACACACAAAATTCTATCTAAAAACAAATATATAAGTGGATAGTCAACCATTAAGGAATGACTAGAGGAGCATCCATTAGAAGTGGGTGGTGGTTTCTGTACTACAAAACATTGGTATGATTCTCCAGAGGAGAGCCTTTTCTAGATTACCCATGAACTCCACTCTTTATGTAAAATGGTTCTAGAAGACAAGAAATGCTTGGACATATTCTTACTCAAAGAGTAGTTAAAAAAAAAAAAAAAAAAAAAAAAAAAAAAAAACAGCTTTAGTCCCTAAAGCTTCTTTGTGAGGTAATTCACGAAAGAATATAAAGCCAAAGATATCCATGCTTTCTCAGACTTTACCTGTTACCCAATCAACCACTGTGGCCAAATTACCTACCATTGGTAAAACAGGATTTCTGTATTTCTGCTTTAAAACATTTCTGTCTTACTAAAATTTTACTGTGGTATTTAGGAATCTCCTTTTAGTTTTTCTCAAATAAAACTCTCTCTAGATTCTCTTTCAACTTGTATTTTTTACAATTTCCTCTCTCAGATTATTTTTTCCCCTGAAACACTTGAAAGTTTGATTTGACATGGAGATGAGCCATGAGTCCTATTCTTCTTCTTCATCCCAACCCTGGAAGATTATGCCCTTTTCTGCTACCACTGTCAAGTTTCGCCACAAGGCCCTTATTCACTTTTTTAGCACTAGCTTCTGGACATCTCCACTTACGTGACTCATAAACACCACCATGTTCCAAATAGAACTGTGTTCTCCAGCCATGTTTTGACACAAATTGGTATCCAAATTAAAAACTGAAAAATTACTTAGGCATTACATATTATCTCTTATAAAAATCTCAAGTTTATCTCCTTTTTAATAGATTCACTGCCACTACCTAAGGAGAACAGAGCTTTCCATTGCAGTAATGAATACCTGAGAAAAATCAACTTAAAAAGAGGAAAGGTTTATTTTTGGCTCATGATTTCAGAAGTTTTAGTCCACAGTTGCTTGGCCCTCTTACCTGTAGCAGCACAATGCATCCTGGTGGGAGCACATGGTATAAGAAACAGCGTATCTCATGGCAGTTGGGAAGCAAAGAGAGACAGGATGGTGCTGGGATTCCACCTTCAAGGGTATACCCCGAAGACAACTTCCTCTCAGTAGGTCCCACCTCCTAAAGGCTGTATTACCTCCCAATAGAGCTATAGGATCTGGACCAAGCGTCCCATTCCTGGTCCTTTTAAGGGACATTTAGAATTCAAACTGTAGCAAGAGCCAACATTATGTGTGATTCCTACTGGTTCCTAACCCTAATCACCTGGAAGTTTGTTGAGTCCTCTACACCCCTTGTCAGAGCCTTGGGGAGCACAGTGTTTGAATAACTTTTCCATGTGATTACAATATGCCCCCAAATCTGGTATATACCATGTTAGGTGCTCACATATGTTATCTCAATTAACCCTACTGCAACCCTATGAGGCAGGCACTCTTAAACCCATTTATAGAGGGGAAATAGCCTCAAAGATGCTAAGTAACTTGGCTAAAGTGAAACAATGACAGAACTGAGGTCCAATGTCTATTTGACTTAAAAATCTATGCTCTTTTCAGGTTCCTGCTACTAACTCTCCATTCACTTACAATTGGTTCCCACTCTTTAAGTTGCATAGATTTTAAGAGGATTTTTTTAAATGCAGATTTTTAAGCCAAACCCACAGAACTTCTGATTCTTATGATTAAATTCAAACCAGGAATGTGCAATTGGACAAGCACCTAGAAGACTCTAAAACAGGTTATCTAGGGATATGCTTCAAGAAACAACTGGTTACTTAATCACTAAAATGCAAACAGAATCATGACCATATTCTTGTTAACTGTTTAATGACTTCCAATTAGTTTCCAGAGTCCAAATTTCTAATTCTGGTGTGTATGATGTGCATGTGGTCATCACAGTCTAATTTGCCTCTTCTCCTACCTCCTGTGCTTACGTTTTGCACTCTAGCCATATGGATCCAAAGGCTCACTCTACTGTGGCATAGTTGTATCTTTTCATATATTCAAGCCTTTGCATACACTATGACTCTTATTTAGATATTCTGGAATTGTTTAAAACCAGTTACATGTTCTGTCATGTCACTAGAGTTAATGTCTCTTTCCTGAAATTCCCTAATTGTAGAGAGCGGTGACAGAGAATGGGAGAGCAGTGTCTAAGATTGGGGTTTCTGATGACTTCAGGGCTGTGGCATGCCTGGGAAAGTTTCTGTGCAAAAGTGCAGGATGCCTAGCTGCTGTGGTAGTGCCCTCCATGAGAAGGGTCTGTGCTACAGTCTTATCAGCCATGACCTTGATCTCAGGCACTTAGCTCCTGGGAGTAGAGGAACTCTCTTGCTAGACAACCACAATGTTTCATCAAGCTCCTCAACCTGCCTGCATAACTTTAAACAATGGACTTTCTTGAGAGCTACAAAAGCTCATAACATTGCACATTGCATCTATAGAATGTAAGTGTTGGAATAAGCTGCCTAATGTTGCTAACTGCAACTTTCCTGAATACAAAGAATAATGGTTGCATAGTCTTTAATCTGATAATGAGACATATATAAATAAAGATTGCTGGTGTAATTCTTTAGACCTGCTTCTCCATCAGAGAGCATCACTCCACCTGATTATGTTCAAAAGCTGGGTCCGTAGTCTTTATTTTTCTTATTCTGCTTTGCCACTCAACAGAATCTGCTAGATTGGCTGTGCTGGTCGCAGCACCTAATAGTAAGAACATCCTTCATTTTAGCTTTTGTATGCAGTGATGCATGTGTTTCTTAATTCCTCCATCTCTCACATGTTTTTTTTTTTTTTAAAAAAAGATGATCTTTTATTGATGCATTATAATTGTACACAATAGTGGGCTTCATTGTTACGTACTTGTACATGCACATAATTTTGTTGATTTTATTTCCTAATACCTGCCTTCCCCCATCTTTCTCCCTCATCCTGGTTCCCTTCCTCTATTCTATTGGTCTCCCTTCTATTTGCATGATAATTCCTCTTTGTGTCTTCAGATTTAATATGGTCCCTTATTAAATATTGACTAACTGAAAAAGCCAATCAATCAATTGAACTCTGGCAGATAATCCTAAAGCTTAAAAATTCTGTGGCCATTTGGATATTTTTCATATGTATTAATGAAACATATCAATTATCTCAATCCTTTGGCATTTCATAGACTCATTATTTTTAGAGAAGGAAAGGATTTTGGAGATCATCTTTGATGATATCATTTTAAAGATTTAGAAATATAAACCAGGAAGAATAAAGTGACTTTCCCAAGTTTACTTAGCCAGTTCAATGGAAACTTGAAAGCTTTTCTTTTCCTAATCCAGTTCTCTTTTCTCACCATACCACTTTTTCATTCTTCGTTTTTTCTAGCTTATAATTTATTGAGTATCCACTCTGCCTGGGGAACTACTGGGACAGATATTTTATCTCAGCATTACATTTCTTCATGCCTACTGTCATCAGCACTTAAGCCCATAAAATGTACTGGCACCATGCCAGCTGTCAGAAATGCAAACATTATTAATAAGACAAGAGTTTCCAACCCTGACAAGTTTGCAGTCTAGAAGATAAGATGGCGTAGTATGCAGGGATTAAGATGTGACCTCTCAAGTGTTTGCATTACTAGCCTAACCAAACGGGCAACTCCTCAACATGGCAGACATTCCTACGATTAAACATGAAATGAAAAATTGATGATAATGTATGCAAAGGACAAAAGTCACTGCATTCCTCTTTACTAAATATGTAATATGGACCAAAAGTCAATCAGAGATAGGATAATAAAACATACTTGTGAACAGATTTGTCCCAGCTCACCTGTTGGAGGACCTGTTACCTTTTAATATCCCCTGCCCTAAGGAGAATAAAAATTGTGACCTCTGAGAATATGACTATTAATATGACTAAAAGGAGACACAGGAGGTACAAAGCAACATAATCAATCTCCAATATGGTATTTTCAGGCTAGAATGATTCACACTTAAAGTAAGCATAACTTGGGTTGTTAAAATACTCCTTGACTCAACTTTCATTAATGATGACTCAAAGTCCAAACTCATTCATTTGGAATATTTTGAGAGCTGTATTATATTTGTTGTTAATATTTTGGGAACTCTAGAAAGTCCTATGTCTAATATTCTTACTATGTTAACACATAGTAAGGGGAAAGTAACTCTCTTCTTATGCTGCTATATTTTTTCTTTAAATAATAGAAAATGAAAGACAACCAAACTCACAAAGAGTCCTTGCATAAAGTTGCTCAGCTCAATATTATGAACTGAGTTAAAACTCAGAAGTTTTTAATAGTCCACCTTTTTAATGGGAATTTTCAGTAACTTCAAGGTATTTATTTTTTACATTAAGACTCCTAAATTTAGAAGACTGGCTAAATTACTGAAAAACTAATACTTGGTATTCACCAGTAGATAAAACTTATCATTGCAGAGCGATGGGCTATGTGGAAACCAAGAGAATGGTAACATCAAAGGGACCGTGGTAGCCCAGAGCACCTTGAAGGGCTAATGGGGTGAAGCCAAGAGATGGAGCCCATAGGGAAAGCTGCACCCAGCAGAGAAGACAATAAATATGAAGGAACTGAGGTCTGTGTGAGCTCAGTGCTTTTAGGACCCAGGAAGCCATCTAGCCTGACTACAGCTTTGGATGGAAGTTGATAAAAGAGGGGGAGGTCAGAAGAAGGAGCTGGTGGGACTGGAAGGGGACTTGAGTCTCCTGTGTAGCAGAACTTTGCACATAACAAAGCAGAGGAACTCCCTGGGATTTCCAAGCAACTTAACTTCTGATTCATGTAGAAAAACAATTCTGTGACCCAATCCTTCAGATGGATTTGGGGTTTTCAAAAACATGCAGTGCAATGATTTATATCTTAAAGGTTAAAAAATATCAGACACTCCCTCTACCTACTACCCCCATATTAACATCAGTGGAGAAGTTCCATTGTTCAGCAATGTTTTCACTGAAACAGTCTCTCTTCTCTGGGCATTGTCTGTGATGGGTCCTGGGGGAAGCAGGTTGAGACCTTAGGACCTTAGTCTTCTGGAATAAAGAGGACAGAAGAGTAGACCACAGCCTGGATAGGGGAAAGTTCCAAGGTAGGTAAATCCAGAGAGAAAGTCCAATGCTTTGGTTATTACCCAGGCAAATTTTTTGAGGGGCTGTAGTCATCCAGCCAAGATACTTATGCTGCAGTTACAAAAACCTTAATAGAAGCTTGGGCTGGGCTATAGTTCAATGGTAGAACACTACTAGCATGCACAAGGCTCTGAGTTTAGTCCCCAGCACCACACCACACACACACACACACACACACACACACACACACACACACAAATCTTAAAGCTGAGCCAGGTGTGGTGGCACACACATAATTCCAGCAACTCAGGAGACTGAGGCAGGAGGATCATAAATTTGAGATCAGGCTGGGCAACTTAGTGAGACTCTGTCTTAAAACAAAAATAAAAATGGGTTAGGGATGGAGCTCAGTGGTACAGTGACACTGGGTTCAATTCCCAGTACTGAAAAAAAATTTTTTTCCCCCTTAAGACCCTCTCAGTAGATTCAGGAAATGAAGGATATCTGCATCAAGAGTTGAAAGCAAATAATAAAAGGTGCTCATGTTGTTGGATTTTAAAACAAAGGCAAAGAAGCACAAGTCTGATAGGGAGGTATGCACTGGAAGAAACAGTGATACATGCTCAGTCTGACCTTGGAGGGAAAATTGTGTTGGACAATATAACAAATGTCATGGCTTTGCTCTGTCCTCTTGATTGGGCAGCCCTCATGACATCAGCTCTGACTTGGCTCTCTCAGAGCATAAAAATAAGGAAAGGCAGCCAGACTGGATTTGAACTGAAAGAGATCAGAATGTGCCATCCCAAAATATGCCACTTTGTCATGTTGACTATTTCAAGCTGAAGGCCACTGGGAATAAACAAACACAGAAAGAAACCATTTTGGAGCTTCCTCTATGTAATTTAGAGCAGAAACTTCTGAGAAATGAAAGTTGCCATGAATCGCTTGTACCAGGGAAATTTTATGGCCATGAACAGTAGAGAAACTTGGTACTGAAATGGCCTCACAGAAACAAATTTTACTAAATAAACTTTATCTTCCATTAGTTTCTTTCATGTATTTACCTTCCCACGTTCCCTGTCCCTGACAGCTTCAACATTTTTCTATTGTTTTAATACTTTCCAGAAATTTACTGCCTTTTTGTTAAGCTGGTATATGTGTTATCAGCTTTGTTTCTCTGTAACCAAAATAAATGACAAGAACAACTTAGAGGAGAAACAGTTTACTTTAGCTCACTGTATCAGAGATTTAGTCCACAGTGGGCTGATTCCATTGTGCTGAGGCAGCACATCATGGCTGAAGGGCTTGTTGGAGGAGTGTTGCTCAACCATGGTGGACTGGAGGCAGAGGCAGGGGAAGGGGTCGCAAGGAAGATGAACACTTCCAGGCCATGCCACCAGTGACCCACCTCCTCTAGCTATGCCCAACCACCTACAGTTACCACCCAGTTAGTCCATTCAAACTAGGAAGGGCTGATGAGGTTACAGCTCTCACAATCTAATCACTACACCTCTGAATATTCTTGCATTAACACAGGAGCTTTGGTGGAGGGGCGGGAGGGGGGGACACCTCATATCCAAACCATAACAGTATATAGGCCTCCAAGATGACCATCTCTTCTAGAATTTTCATTTTGTATCTGTGAGACCATCCCACATACATGTGAAATACACCTTTTTTGTACTGTTAATTGATTTGTCCTTTGTCAGTTTAATCTATAGGACCCCAAAAACTAAAGCTAAAATAGTAAAAGAAAAAAGAATTTTCCTGTCCATGGGACACAGAATATTCCCCTATTATTAGCTGGGTAGATTATTTAATCCCCTTAAACCTACCATTTCATCAATAAAATCAGAACAATAATATCTGCTTTGTTATAAGAATCAACAACATTAGGTACCTTATATTGTCACTGGCATATTGATACACAATAAGTGATAGCTGTAATAATACCAAATAATGTCCCCAAACTGGTCATTTGTTATGAGCTACAGTCTACTTCTACCTGGAGATCTAGTTCCAGATTCTTTATGTGGTACAAACTGACTACCAGGATATGCATAGAGAACATCTTAGGTGATAATCAAATTATAATAGCTGATTCTAACATCTGTTAGTAAATAATATCTTTGAGAATTGCAAGATAAAGACAAGAAAGCATATACAAAGTAGTTAAATAACTAAATATCCCAACCTGCAATATTTTCCAAAGATGGTTCAGAATAAAGTACTTCATTATAATAAAAGACAGGTCTGGCCTATTTTTAAATTATTAGAGTAAAGAGATCATAATGAAAATTCACCTTATATATACACAGATGATCAATGCTCTGTGGAAGTAAAACACATTAACTACCTATGAATATATCCTACAATTTGGTATTTCTAATTTAATGGAAAAGACAGGTTCAAAAATCTCATTATACCTCTCTGATAAATTAGATTTTTGCTATGACTGATGTCATAATAATACATGGTATTATTTATTTTGTTGCTATTGTACTTATTATTATGACTACTGGTCTCAGATATTTTTCTATGGTTTAATGGATCCTCAACCAAGTCACACATCTCCTGTCTATGTTAGGCAAAAGACATGTCACCGATGAAGGAATAGCATGTGGAAAGATTTTCAATATTAGTCAAAATTTTTAAAAATCACTTTCTTTTATTATATTAGAAAAGATGAAGAATTTGATACTATACAATGTTGGTGAGAAGGGACAAAACAAGTCATCTTACATCTTATTAATGCAGACTCTCTGGAATATAATTTGTAGGAGTAGGGATGTAGCTCAGTGGTAGAGTACTTGCTTACCACGTGTGAGGCCTTGAGTTTAATCTTCAGTACCACAAAACAAACAACAAAAAATTTGTATTGTCTATGCAGAATTAAAATGTATCTGCCCTTTGATCTAGCAAATCTATTTCTAGAAATTTAAAGATATTCTACAAAATATATAAATGTATCTATATAAAAATGGACCTTGTGGTATTGCTTATTACAATAAGAACAGAACAACAACACAATCTTCAGGAAGCCTAGATTTCCTTCAAAACAAAGGAGGCTGGCTAAATTAATTAGATCATATTCATACAATGAGTGCTATGTAGCCATGTATCTATATGTCTTAATATTTAAAGATATCTGGGGAAAAATTGTTCAAGGTACGAAGCATGCTCATATGCTCCCATTTGTGAAAATACAAAAGGGATAGACATGTAAACATATATAATACATATGCCCATATTCATATATCCATATAAAAATAATTTCTGGGAGGATACACAAGAATGTGTTAGCAGTGTTCACCTCTGAGCAAGAGGATCCAGGATCTAAAATGGGAGAGGGGTTACGTTTTGTAGCACAAAAAGACCAGGCCAGACACAAACATCACGGATCATCTCAGCCTTTTATTCAGGAATGAAGTTTAATGCAGGAATGGGGAGACACCAGCGGACCCACTTTCTTAGTGGAAAACGAGCCAGCAAACAAAGGAGGGGACTGGGCTTATATAGGTTACACTGAGAGGTGAGTTAATTAATGAACTTGTCAATTTGGGGCACTTAGGAATTTAGGGTCTCTCTTACTGGGTGAGAAGGGGTCTAGGGTCAGTGGTCAGTTTGGGGCACTCAGGAAACAGGTTTGTGAGAATTTGAAAATTTGTTTTTATTGGGCAATGTTTTTACTTGGAGAAGAATGAAGGGTCTGGGGTCAGCGGTCAGTGCTTATCTCTTTCCCTTTAGGGTCTCATTGTACTGTCACTGGGAAAGGATTTATTTGGGGAAGGATCAATGCTTTGGTTTCCTTTCTAGGGACTGTTCTGTCACTGGGAAAGAAGGCACTGGGACAGGATCAATGCCAACAATGTGCTGCTTTTCTCTTCACTCCCTCTTCCCAGGCCATACTATTTTGGGGTTTGTCATTTTCCATATCTAATAATGTTCATTGTAATCTCACACTGTTTACATTTTTGTCATCTGTACATGTCCATTTTTCAGTTGTGTAAAGTTATATGTTTACAAAGTGAGGATTCAACAGGATATCTTGGAAATACAGGTGTAATAAAGCAAACAAAGTTCAATGAGGTTAAGCCTAAGATGATGAGTTTTATAGGTTAACTGTGAGGAAAGGGATCACTGATTTATATGTTTCCCATTTTTAGCTAAAAAGTTCTGTTTTAATTCATTTTTTTATAAAACTCTATGGAATATATAACATTATTGAAACCATAATGGTACACACAAACCCAAGCAGGTTAAATGACTAAGTTCACACAGTAGATGGCCGACCTGAGACATACTAAGGTCTCTTAGACACCAAGCCCAAGCCTTCTCTTGGGCCTTACTCACAACCCTCACCTTGACCTCTGATGCTCCGCGAGGGTCAGGGCACTGAAGCCTCTTAAGGGCTTGTTATGACTCTGGCCAACCACTTTCTATCTTTGTAAAAAGTGTCAACCATAGTTTATGTTAAAATATGACATTTCTGGCATTGGATGTTTTCAAAGTCTTTGTGAGTGTGGCTTAAAAAAAATAAAGGAATCATACAATACCTCAGTTCTTCAAGCACTTTTCAATTTCCTAGACATGCATTATCTTTTTTTTTTTTTTTTTTTTTTTTTTGTCTCACAAGAACACAGAAAGAAAGTTATCATTACTTTACAAATGAGAATACTGATGCTGACTTTAGGTGAATTCCTTAGCTTGAAGGGGCAGATAAGAGACCACCCTTAGGTCTTCTAAATCCAAGTTCAGTGTTCCTAACACACCATTAAATCAAGTGTGAATAATGTTTGAAAACTAGCTTCAGAGTTGCTGTTGAGGTTTCTTTGCAGAATCTTTTATTGCTTGCAGCATGTCTTAAAGATTCCTAGTTCAAAGTTTCTACTATGAAACATGACCCCATTCTTAAACACTGTATTTCAAATTTGCAAGCTGTTCTAAATTTCAAAGGTCTCCAGTTTGGGAAGTTAAGTTCCAGTGAATTCTTTAGCAAATTTGTCTTTGTTTTTCTCAGTATATATTTTTCTTAGTATATTTCTGTGGTGATGGCAATTGCTTTAATGGAAGGTTCTGAATAGAAAAAAACTTTAATTCCAGATCTGTACGCAAAACTTAAGAATATTCATCAGGCACAGCAACCTAGGTTTTATTTTTATTTTCTTCCCTATCTCACCCTTTTGGTCTATGCTCCTTATGGTCTCAAGTTAAGGGTTGGGCTCTCCATCCTTACTTTGAAAATGACTGTGCACACTGGGGTCCTTCCTGACAGGGTAGCTGATAGACTATCTGCCAAAAAGGCATAAGTACTTTCTGTTCCCAGCATTATTTGAGATTATCTGACATGGTTGTGCCTATGAAAGTTCAGTGAACTTTTTGAGAAATATATACCATATTCAAATAATCTTTTTGGAGAACAAACCTGGCAACAGGAAATGTCAACATCATTAGTCATATGTTAAGTTTCATTAAAATCAAAACTTTGGAATAATTAGCTTCTGCTGCTTTCCCAAGTAGTAATTACAGACCATCAGGAAGTGTCATGCTCTCTCAGATTTCCTCCTTTTAAACATTAAATGTTAAAGGTACAACATTATTTTAAAAATAATATTTAAGACTTTTCACTATGGAAATATAAATATTACCTTCTGGGTATGGGACTAATCAAATCCTTCATAATTCAGGAAAATTCGTGACTGGGCTCAATGGTGAAATGAAAATATTAATACATGTCATTTCATATAAGAGTAAAGTTCAAAGCATAAAAATATGTATATTTAAATGTGCTTGAGATTCTCTTCTTTCATTTAAAGTTAAGCTTTAACCTTATTAAAAGTTATTTGTTCAACGCTAGTTAGAAAAAAAATATAGTATTAGATTATTTTATTTAACTGTAGTTAGAAAAAGTTTCTTTTTCTAACTCCTTTCCACAGGATAGTATTTAGGTATATAAATACATAAACTTTAGTCTCTCCTCTCATAATGCTCAGTTATTGCCCTAAAGCAAAACCTACTGTAGAGGGATAGCAAATTGGTCTATATCATACATATTACCTCAATGAATAGTATTATTCCAGTAATTTATAGTTGTTTGACATGGAATATATTGTCTATATGAAAAAGAGTAGCTGCTTAGTCTTGATGTATGAGGCACTTTAGAAGACACAAAAAGAAAATGCTCTCAGAATTTTGGATCCAGTTAGAGAAACAATGAAATGACCCAAAATACTAATAACATGAGTGGAAGGCTAAAGTTTCCATTTCAGAAATGGCCTTGTATTTGTAGGAAGGGGACAGAGGATGAATAATCCAAGCAGGTTGAAATTCTGGAGCCCAAGTCTCTGGGAGAATGATAAAGCAGATGTCCTTAGAAGAGTAGAGTCTTAGAAAGAAAGCAGAGAAATGCAAATCAAACCATACTGAGATATCAACTCACTCCAAAAACAGTGGCATTACGAAAAATACAAATGATAGCAAGTGCTGTGTAGGATGTAGAGAAAAGGCAACTCTTGCACACTGTTGATGGCAATGTAAATTAGTACAGTCAACGTGGACAAAAGATTGCAGATTCCTCAAAAAATTAAAAACAGTGCTACCATATGACCTAGTAATCCTACCTCTGGATATCTATCCAAAGGAAATGAAATTGGTATGTCGATAAGTCATCCGGACTCCTATGTTGATCGAAGGATGGTTCACAATAGCTGACAAATGGAAACAACCTAAGCGTCCATCAACTGATAAATGGATAAAGAAAATGTGGCATATAAACACCATGGAATATTTGTCATACAGAAGAATGAAATCCTATAATCTGCACCAACATCGATGGAATTAAAGATCATCATGTAGGGGCTGGAGTTGCGGCTCAGTGGTAGAGTGCTTACCTGGCATGTGTGAGGCCCTGGGTTTGATCTTCAGCACCACATATTAATAAATAAAATAAAAAGATCCATTGACAACAAAAAATTATTTTAAAAAAAGATAGATAATCATATAAAGTACAATACAAGTACTGCATGATCTCACTCACATGTGGAATCCAAAAATTGACCTCATAGAAGTTGAGAATAAAATGGTGGTTACCAGAGGCTGAGAGAGTAGGAGGGAATGGGAAAGGCTGATCAGTAGGTACTAAGTTGCAATTAGATTGGAGCAAGAAGTTCTGGTGTGCTATTGTATGGTATGGTGACTATATAGAGCAATTATTAGATATGGAAAATGACAAACCCCAAAATAATGAGGCCTGAGAATAGGGGAGTGAGAAAGAAACCCAAAAATTGGGAGCATTGATCCTTTCCCATTGCATTCTTTCCTGGTGATAAAACAAACCCTGGGAAGGAGGTGTCCAACAAACCTAGAAAGGTGTCTCTGGGAAGGGACCAAAGCATTAAATCCTTCCCTAAACAAACACTTTCCAGATACCAACTGCTGATCCCAGAGACTGACCACCAATGCCAGATTCTTTCCCATTTCACCTAGTAAAACAGACCCCGAATTCCTGAGTGCCCAAGCTAATAAGCTCATTAATTAAGTCATCTCTCAGGATAATCTATATAAGCCCAGTCCTTTTCTCTGTTCAGTGGCTCATTTTCCACAAAGAGGGTGGGTCCATCAGAACCATGCCTGCCACCATCAGAACTATGATTCCATTCTTGAATAAAAGAGTTGAGCTGATTTGTGAAATTTGCATCCATCCCAGTCTTTTGTGCTAAGAACAACAATGCACTGTTTGTTTCCATAAGCTAAAAGAAAGAATTTTGAATGTTTTTCCAAACAGAAGTGATGGTAGAGGAGATCGATATGTTTACCGTGATTTAAATATTATATAAGTTATAAATGTATCAAAAAATCACACAGTACTCCATAAATATATACAATTTTATCTATCAGAGAAAAATACTTTTAATTTAGGTTAAAAAAAGAAAGCATGTAGTATTTTTCTATACAATGAATCTTTCTCACTTTTCTGCCTGCCCTCCAGTCTCTGCCAAAATGCAGTTGATGGTGGCTGCCTCCCATGTTATAGCAAGCTCTGAATACACAGCTTTTGATTTTCCTCATGCAGTTGGTCTCCATTTTATTTCCTTAGGATTAATTGTGTGGACACAGGGCTTAGCTTGGAAAGAAAGGGCAAGGCACATCTCTTACTTTGAGATAAAAATGGGAGGAGGGAAGGATGAGTAAAGACACTTGTAAGGGTTTCTGAGCTGGAAAGAAAGTGAGAGGAGCTGAGTTCTACAGGGTTAGTGCTGTCTCCACTCAGGTCATCTCTAAACAGAGGAAAGTGGAGTGAAGTAGAGTTCAGAACTGAGGAAAGACAAGAGTGGGCAGCAGTAATAAAGGGATCAAATGGCTCACTTATGTTTAATAAAGTTGGAGAATTGCATGAGCCCCAGAGTATAAGACTAGCCTTGGCAACACAGTGAGATCTTGTCTTTAAAAAATAAATGAATAAATACATACATTTTGAGTGTGTCAATATAAACATGGTGGATCAAAGTTAATGTAGATAAAAGAAAAAAAATGTATAGTTTAAGCCTAAGTACCTGCTTTCTCTCTTTCTTCAGACTTGAGAAAATTATAGAAGAAATAGATATTGTCATTGATAAAAGGGAAAACACATCAAGGAAATAAGTTAATTGTGGGTTGAAATGGAGAAACTGGCAAAGGGTATAAAACACAAGGTTCTAGAGCCAGTGTTCGCCTTTCCTTTACCAATCATAAATCTTATTCATTAGTGCATTGGAACTCTGCAGTATTGCCCCAGGGACCTACTTTTAGTCTCAATGGGCTTCCAAATTCTTTGGTATTCCTCTGGGTATGGGCAGGGAGAACATACAGATTTAAGCCTTTCTTTTTCTTTAAACAGAAAGGTGCTCAGATATCAAGCAAGGAGCCCCAAATCAAATGGAATCTTCTAAATTTGGCAGCAGCATTCTAATTTTAAGACACAGTTGGGACTGTGTGTATAGCTTGGCAGAGCACTGGCTTCTCATGTGAAGGCCCTGGCTTCTCTCCCCAACTATGCAAAAAATAAATAAATAAGTGAAAACACAGTTGGAGGCTGGGTATGGTGCTGTGTCCCAACTACTTGGGAGGCTGAGGCAGAAGGATCACTTGAGCCCAGGAGTACAAGACTGGCCTGGGCAACATAGAGAGACCCTGTCTCTAAAAGATAAACAAACAAACAAATAAATACATGGTTGGGTGTGTCAAGATGAAGCATGGGGGATCAAAGTTAATGCAAATAAAAGTGAAATGTATAGTATAAAAAAAATGGAAAACAAATAACAATTTTTCCTTATTTTGGAGCAAAGATGAAACTTGAAAGGAAACTACAAACACCTGCAATCAACTTAATAAAAGTAATAACAGCCAAAATTTACTGAATATTTATCACATGTCAGATGCCATATATGACAGGTATCTGCATTAACATATCAAGTCCTTACAGAAATCTTCCAAGTCTACCTAAGTATATACAGGCTGAGTTGATGCAGTCCCTTCATGTTTCACACCAAGGGAGCAAACCAAGATGTACCTGTAGATTTGGGGGCAAACGTAAGCCAAAGTAGACCTGTATCCATCCAGGCATGGGGGCTGATTTAGGAGTCTGGGGGTACATATGAAGAAATCCAGGAATAGGGGCTGGATGAAACCTACCTGGATGAGAACAGGTGACAGGTAACATCTTCTCATCAAGGTGATTGTAAGGCAATGTTAGTCCACCAAAGACTTCATGATTAGGTCTGTTTACTAATATTCTGCAGAAATTAATTCTAATATTGTTGTGGAAGGAGGAACAGGGTGCTGATGGGCTGGATCTGTGTGCATGTATCTGGGAGGTGTGGGATCAGTCTTTCTTCCAATGAGTGTCACAGGGTCTAATTTAAAGTGGGGAGGAGTAACCTGAAATGACTGACGTAGGCTCACTCCAGGGATGTGAGATACACACATAGCTATGCATAAAAATAGGCCTGTCATCTGAAAGGGTGGGTGTATCACATGACTGCAGATGTTCTGCAGCACTTGTAGGTGAGTTCCAATGTCTCTGCTCATCCCTGGGGATAGGACATATGGGCAACTTGCAAGAATATAGTGCCATGGACAGGTGCAGTGGCACACACCTGTAATCACAGCAGTTTGGGAGGCTGAGACAGGAGGATCACAAGTTCAGAGCCAGCCGCAGAAACTCACTGTCTCAAAATAAGAAATAAAAGGGGCTGAAGCAGTGTGGCTCAATGGTTAAGCACCCTTGGGTTCAATTCGTATTACAGAAATAAAAAAAAGAAAGAAAGAAACAGAAAAGAAAAAAAGAATGGAGTGTGATGATGGTAGGGGGCACTAGTAAGTCACAAAATCGCCAAGTTATGGGATATGTGCAATCTAAACTGGCAGTTTAAGCTTTCCTTACATATCCAGTGATGCCCCAGAGCCCACTGATAGTTTCCTAGTAGAGACTATAAAATTTGCCTTTCATTGTCTCAGGTAGTCAAGTAACAGGGAGGTTTAAAGTCATGGGGGCTAAATCAAAGTTAAAAAACACACTGGAAAATGTGAAAAGTGTACAAAAATCCAGGACCAAGAGTCAAAGAAATAGGCCAAAGGCATTTACTGAGGCCAAAAGATCTTGTTTCTGGACCTAACAATTAAGACTGGTTAAAAGGGACTTTGAAAGCCGGCACAGTGGCATATGCTTGTAGTCTCAGCTACTCAGGAGGCTGAGTGAGGCAGGAACATTGCTTGAGCCCAGGAGTTCAGGACCAGCCTAGGCAACAGAGAGAGCGAGAGAGACCCCACCTCTTAAACTAAATAAATAAATAAATAAATAAAAAGGCACTTGAAAGACAAATTGGGAGCAGTTGATATTTTATAGATTTGGGTGGAAATCTGTGAGTGTATCATTTAGTACTATTAGTACAGTAATATATCAGCAAAATAATACAAGGGGAGAAGAAATACAACAAGTCAGACAAAAAACATAAGATTGTTTTATAGGGAGATAACATTATTTGGTTGGAAAGACATAAAAAAGCTTGGGAAACATTGAGTGGGCAGTATGATTCAGAGTGAAAATCTCTAAGAGGGTAGAGGCTAGTTAGTAGAAATAAGATGAATTAAAGTAATATATTTAGAAAAGAGTGCATGGGCGGAGGAGACCTTGGGAGAGGTTGTCAAAATAGTGAGAAGATGCTGACAGATTGCAGAATGTCAGTATTCTTTCAACTTTCAGGAATAGGGAGAGCTATAAGCATAGAGGGAGTTTAATTACCAAGTAATAAGATTTCAGCAAAGAATGAACAGAGCATGCAGCACTCTTTATGGCAATAACACCAGGAAAAGATAAGTAGAGAGAGAAAGCTGTACTCCAGTGAAGTCAATTGTCATTGGAAGATAAGTACCATGTGAGTGTCATCTTGGGGTAAGGTCTAGGAAGGACTCTGGGAGGTTAGTTACAGGAAATGGATGTCAAAATGAGAGGAAGGACTAGAATTTTGCACAAAATGGTGCAGGTGAGATTGGCAGGCTGGCCAGCATCTGCACACCAGCAGCACTTTCTCCTATGGATTTAACTCAGCTCCAAAATACTCAGTGGGTGTATCTCTGCAAGCCTCATCACTTTAGCCAGGGCATCCCTGCTGGAAGAACTGAGAGCTGAAGAACAGTGGAATTCACTCTTCTCTGCAGGCTGACAAAACTGTAGAGCAATAGCTAAAGCTGCTCAGAGAACAAGGTTGCATAGCATCAGTTTAAGAATTGGCAGCAGGCCTACCGCAAAAGAGCCAAAGATTCAAGTCAGACTTGATGCTATGGGAAGCACTGAGACATGCTAATTGTCATCTAGCAAATGGATAAAGAAAATTAAAATGAAAGGGACTGCTAGTACAAGGAGAAGGTTCAGGAAGTAAAGAATGCATCTACAATGGCCAGAACAGAATGGCAAAAACAGAACTCTGACCCCAACTGGAAGCAACTTGCCCAGGAAACCAACTCCTTACCTCTGTTCACCAGCCTGGAAGTCAACCTGCTCTATATCAGACTTGTAGACAGACAGTTCACTATCTCTGGTAACAATTGAGGGAGCTAAACAGTAATTTCTATGACAAAAGACTCAAAATGGCTATTCCCTGATTTTTATGTCTACTTCCAACCAAAAGAAAGCTAAACCAAACACGCTTTCCCTAACCAATAACACGAATGCTCCACCTCCAGCTGGCCACTTCCAGCTTTCCCATATAAACAGCCTCCAATCAGAGCACTTCTGTCCCTTCTTCCCTCTAGGAAGTTTTGCCTGCCTTTGAGTCTCTGCAAAACACAAGTGATGGTGCCTGACTCCCTTGCTACAGCAAGCTCTGAATAAATACCCTCTGATCTCATGTAGTTGGGTTTATGTATATTTCTACAGAACCAAAAACTAAAATCAAGATAAAGATTCAGGGTAAGTGGGGAACTGTAAAGAATGGGAAGTTAGTTGGGAATACAGGAGAAGGATTTCTGGACTCTTTGGAAGGAATGGGGAGAAAATTAACATTACTATATTGTTTGTTCTATCACCTGATGCTTTGCTATGGCTTTATAAAATTCATTGAATTCTCCTAAACCTTGTAAAACAGATTTTTTAAAAACACATCATTTTTAAGGAAAATTAAAACAGCCTTCATAACCCATCCAAGGTGGAATAGAGAAATAAATCCAAGGATGGGTTTACTTTTTTCATTACTCAAGACATTCTCCCAGACCTCCTCTTATATTGCTATTGTAGTTCTGATCAGGCACATTGCCTGACAGTCTTATTAACTGTATTATGACTCTTTGTTCAGTCTCTTGGTGCTCTGCAAATAGGTGATGAATGAAATAATTCAATTAATATCTCATTCAAGTTCACAGAGGTAGAAAGTGGGTACAATGTAGATCTGAATTTGGATCTTTCTGATTTCCAAGTCCCTAGTTGTTCACTGCATTAGCCTAATTTGGAAGTGGAGGTTTGCCGGCAGGTAGGTGAAAAGTCAAGGTGGACATTAAATTTATTGATTTAAGGTGGTTAAAAATGATAATGTTAGGGTATTGGGTAGTACATTTTCAAGTTACTAAGGATGTTGGTGAGGAATGGGACTTATAGTTGGGAGGTCTGTTAGACACAAAAGGAGAAAAAGTCCTGAAATTTGGAAGATGATGTTGCCTAAGATGATAAAGAGGGAGTGACACTGTAAAAAAAAATTATTTTTCATCAAAATCAAATGAAAATGACCCAGAAAAAATGGTGCAACAATGGTGTGGTAAGCAGATTTGAGGTATAAGAAATTATAGATATCCTACCTCCTAATCCTGTGCATTGGAAAGAGGAGGAAAAGCAGAAGCCTCTAAGGGAGGAAGTCAGGAGAGCACCAGATTTCATCTACAGGGTAAACACACAAGAAGCACTTTCTAACATGACTTAAAATGTAGAACCATAATAGAGGACACAGAAAAGAGGTTATAGAAGGCAGAAAGATCCAGAGGCGGCTGCAAAAAATAAATAAACAAACAAACAAATAAATAATGCCTACACACAGGAGTGACATCTAGTAACTATGATAGTGATTTCAACTACTCCCAGGAAAGGAAGCAGGACGATGGTGGGAATTAGAATAATATTTCTAGATGGAGGGAGATGCAGCACTGAATCATCAGAATTTAGTTGTTGATAGAAGATATAAACAAACCCAAATTCCAGTTGCATGAATTAAAAGTAAAAATTCAAACGAATAATACCTTCCTTAAAGTGAAAAGAAATGGAATTTTCAGGCTCTCTCCTTTTTGTTGTAACTTACTAATACCTGGGAATGAGGGCCAAAAAACTCCTAGATATTTTATCTAAAAGAAGGTTGTATGGTTTGACCTCTATAAAATTGCTTTCTAGGTGCTGGAGTTTGCATTTAAAGTACCCAGACGTCTTCATTATAAGGTGAGGTGAGAGAGAGAGAGAAGCATGTTTCTACTCAGTAAATATGAGTCATTGGCCCCTTGTCTATGGACTGTTTATATTTGACATGTAATAAATAGCATTAGCAGAAGATGACAGCAATCTGCTGTTGTTCCATTATTTTCCTTATAATAATAACAATACATTTTTCTCCCAAATTCAGTCTGGGAAATAAATACATTTACAGAACACATTTCTAACATGAAGGAATAAAATCCAAAATGCATGCTGATTTCTTGTATGCTTTGTTCTGTGTATAATCCTTGTTGCCTGGTAACTAGATTATAACAGATCATAGGTTAGGGGGAAAAAAAAAAGTCAATTGTTTTATCAGGACATTTTCTATGCCAGAACATTTAACCTCAAGGCAAAATATCCAGGATAAAAACTCACCTATGCATTATCAAGTTGTTGTTGATTTTGAGCTAGAAAAGATGGGCACTTAAGACTAATTCTTTCCACAGGGAAAAATCACAATTTAAATTCATTATAAGCTCTAATTCATAATTACTGTCATTTTGTGGCCTCAGTTCAAATTTGCAGCAAGACATATTTAAAAATAGAGCTCTTATCTATCTACCGCTTGATATTTTTCTACATCCTCCCCTATCCTAAAACAAAACAAGTAGCAGCTCAAGGAGGAGTTGAAAGAGGAGCTCCATGGGGCTGAAACTGTGCTATTGACCACTCTACCAGTCAGAATGACCCCAGGGAAATGCTATTTACTATAACTAAAGAGACACAATAAGTCATGTGTCACTTAAGGAGGGGATACATTCTGAGGAATGTGCCCTTTGGCCATTCTAAGATTATATCAACACCATAGAGTGTACTTATATGGCTGCAATGCCAACAGACAATATAATCACGTGGGACCACCACTATATATGCTGGTCTGTCCTTGACTAAAGAAAAATCATTATGTAATGCATGACTGTATACAAATAGAAAGCTGTTGGCAAAGCTGTTGTGATTTCTAGATTAAAAACAAATTGTGCTAAATTGGGGCAGACCAAGGAAGCCCCTGTCCTCTTGTAGACGAAGTTTATTTGTTCCCTAACTTGAGGTTGGAAATTTTTCCGAGATGTGTGGGTTATCACCCATTTGAACAACTAGCATATTGTTCTTTGTCCGCTGGGGCACTCATTTTTTGCTGAGCTCATCAGGGAACAAACCAACACTTCACAAAAAAATGTTTCCAGGTATGCAGACAATTACCACATTTCATTTTGTTGACTATTACTCTGTATAGGATATGACCAAACTGAAAAGTGAATAAAATAATTGCTGCTATTTAGTGCCTTGGTCTAAAAGCAAGAGCCTTCATAAGGCATGTCATATTTTAGTTTAACCCAAGGAAAAGTTAGATGATTACCGGTGTTTATGATATTTTTCTTTTTACTGCCCAGGGTCCTCTTTGACTCTTTCACCCACTCCCTAAAAGAGAATTTTTGTTTGTTACCTCTTACCGACATTTATTTTGACAATTCTTTTCTGAGAGTCCATCCTCATCCTCTCCCATGATGTCCACGGCTGAAAATATCAATGCAACTAGAATGGCAAAGCAACAGACGAGGGCAAAGATCACGATGCACTTCTGCTGGGACTGGAAGAGAAAGAAAAGGAAAAATGTAAGTGGGCTGCCTGCCATTGCTCAGGAAACTTAAGATCTGACAGCTTTCCAAATTCTATAGAATATCCTTTGAGACATCATTACTTTTAGCATTGTAAGTGAAGGGCAGCTCTCTGGGTGAAAATACCCAAGACCTTTAAACTCCACTAAATGGTTAGAACTTGTTCAATAATTCAAGTGCAGTGTCCACAATTTTAAGTGAGTTTGCTCCTTTAATCAAAACCAGTCCAGAACAGTCTATTGTTGCAAATTAAAAATGAAACACAGATGCTAGCTAGTCTCATGGTTTATGCAGCTGACACAATATACTTCAAAACATTGAACACAGGCATAAACAACATTCATACCCTTGATTTTCATTTAGAGATACAAGATGAAGTTCCAGGTAGTCAAAGCCACTCATGTCCTTATTTTTAGGCCCAAGAGTTGTAATCAGAGACATCCTTCCCTCCAGAGACTCACGGCTAAAAGTTGCAGAAATTAGGGCCATGATTATTGGGTAGGACCTGTGACACTGGGACAAATAATTTTGCCTACTTTTTCTCTGCTATGGTCTGAATGCTTGTGTTACCACTCCCTAAATTCATATGTTAAAATCTTAACCCCCAATGTAACTGGCATTAGGAGGTCAGTTAATCTTTTGGAAGATTATTAGACTACGAGTATAGAGCTCTTCTAAATGGGATTGGTGGCCTTAAAAGATGCCCTAGAGAACTCCTTCACCCTATCCACCATACAAGGATGAAGGAAAAAGGTGCCCTCTATGAGCCAGGAAGTGGGTCCTCACCAGACACTGAATCTGTGTCTCCTTGATCTTGAACTTTTAATTTCCAGAACTGTGAGAAATAAATTTTGTTGTTGATAAGCATTCCACTTTATGGCATTTTGTTAAAGCAGCCCAAATGAACAAAGTCACCCTCAATTAGACAAATCCAAATAGGGAAAAGAGGAGAAAAGGCAATTTTTAAAAATCTATGTGATCTTAGCTGGGCGCGTTGGCGCACGCCTGTAATCCCAGCACTTGGGAGGCTGAGGCAGGAGGATTGCGAGTTCAAAGCCAGCCTCAGCAATGGCGAGGCACTTAGCAACTCAGTGAAACCCTGTCTCTAATAAAATACAAAAAAGGGCTGGGGATGTGGCCCAGGGGTCGAGTGCCCCTGAGTTCAATCCCCGGTACCAAAAAAAAAAAAAAATCTATGTGATCTTAAGGGTTGTTTACATAGAGTAGTGATCTTTGGCCAGGTAGCGCAGCCAGGGACGTCATCTTAGTGAAGGAATAAATATACATGTAAAACGACTCTTTTCCTGCCTCTATCTATCCTCCCCCACTCTCTCTCTTTCTCTCTCTCTCTCTCTCTCACACACACACACATACATTCACTCTCTCTCTCTGTTTAAAGGGTTGTTGAAACCAGCTGACTTTGCCACTCCTACCACACTCCTGCCAGGTATTGCTACAGCCAAATGATTTCTAGGGAATCCAAAGAACCTCCCAAACTCAAGAGTCCAATTCTTGCAAGACTCAACCTCAGAGTGCACCTTACAGAGAAAGGCATTTGAGTCAGGAATCCATGGTGTTTCCCAAAGGCTTCCTTTATGTGTTTTCTAACCCTCCCTTGGGTATTATCTCCCATTAGGACCTTGCTCCAAGTCACGTTCTCTTACTCCACACTCAAAAACGAAGCAAGTAAAAGCCAAAGGAAGACACCACCACTGTTGTTTTACCCAAGACCTTGGTTATCTTTAAGTCCTGGATCACGGTTTGTTCTTTCTATCCCTAAATGATCATCATAGTGCTTAACAAATAAAAGGTGCTCCAGAAATAGTTATTGTATAAACCAACAAAAGGGGAATGAATGAAATGAAAATGATAGTGGCATGCTTCAGGGAATAGAGGCACATGAAATGTTTCTTTCAAGACTCAACTGTGACCTGATTGAAAACTGGATTGTTTCCATAGTGGAAACCAAAGTGGTGGTTGTAAATCTTATAGTTCATTCTTTTTTACTCTCTGCTGGAGCTGGAGGCAAGTTAGTGTACATGGTTAGCAACTATATAAAAGTCTGCAGAATAGATTGTCCATTTGTCTTGTCCCTTTATTTTCCATCCATTCCCTATTCCTTGTTAATATTATTTTAATTTTTTTGTGGTGCTGGGGATCAAATCGATGGTCATACTTATGCTGGACAAGCAAGCACTTTACCACTGAGCTAACCCATTGATTTTATCTCTAAGAAGCACCTCAGTGGACCAGCTGAGGGCTCCAACTTTGGAATCACAGTGTTTAGATTCTGCCACTTACTGTTTGCATGCTTTGGGCAAGTTATTTGCCTTTTTACTTCATCTTTACTGTCTGTAAAATAGGGATAGCAAAAATAACTACTTTATAAGGTTGCAGACACCATATGTAGAATACTTAGAACAGCAACTGGAATACAGATAGCACTAAAGGAGTCTTTGCAACTGTGTACTTTATGCACCTCCATAAAGCTATCTGAAATATTTTAGGAAAATAAGGTGAACAAATAAATAAATAAATACAACAAAACTATGAGTAAGAAGCAGAGAGGAAGAGTGGAAGAGTGAGAAGCGTAACAGGAATAAATAAACAGAGGGAAATAGATTTTTCTAGGCTAAACTTTTCTTTCTGTCTTTTTTATTGTTGTTTCAATACTAGGGACTATACCTGGTTCTCATGCATGCTAGGCAAGTGCTCTACTAGCTACATTCCCCAGCTCTGCCCCACCAACCCCCGTTTCCCCTCCCCCTTTTAAATAAGGGTCTCACCAAGTTTTCCAGACTGACTTTGAAATTGTAGTCCTCCTGACTCAGCCTCCTGAGTAGCTGGGGGTCATAGGCATACACCAGTCTAGCTAGGGCAAAATTTTTGAGAGAATTTTCTAGCTCAGTTCCCAATCTCAAAATCCTAGAGTAGCGTCTATATAACTTCAGTATGCACACCTGGAGGGCTTGTAAAAATATACATTTCTGGGTCCCACCTCCAGAGTTTCTGATTCAGTAGGTCTGGTGGTGGGGCTCAAGGATGTGCATTTGTAATAATTTCCTAAGAAAAAGGACCACACTCTGAAGATCTGGGCCCTGAAGTGACAGAAGTTCCTTCTAATCCATGAAGGATATTTTTCAACCCCTCATAGGCACCCTGAAACCATAAGTCATAACAAACCCTATATAAACTATATTTTACTATGCATGTATACCTATGATAAAGTTTAATTTATAAATTAGAATAAGAGATTAATAACAACTAATATCAGAATGAAAATTTATAAAAATAAATTATAACAAAATTGCCAGCATCATGCCTGTTGCACTTTAGGGCCATTATTAAGTAAAATAAGGTTATTGGAACACAAGGATTATAGTACCTCACCAGTTGATCTGATTACTGAGGTTACTAACTAATGGGCAGGTATTGTATACACAGTGTGGACACACTGGCCAAAGAGATGATTCATGTCACAGTTGAGACACAATAGGATGATGAGATTTTCATCACACTAATCAGAATGGCATGCAATTTAAAACTGAAAAATTATTTCCAAAATTTTTCTTTTAATATTTTGTAGTGACTGTAGGTAACTGAAATTTCAGAAGAAAAAAAAAACTGTAGATAAAGGGGACTACTATATCAACTATACTAAATCTTGCATAGTACATGTTCATCTTGGAACTCATTTGCCTTTAGTAGTTCATTATCAAACATTAATGAGATCATGACAAATTCATCCTAATGATTTAAATATAAATATTGTCATGCATTTTCTTTTTGGGAATTTAAAAACAATTTTAAACAATACATATATATTTTTATTTTGAAAATGTTTCCTCCTGGCCTTTACTTTTTATGTATTTTATTGATATTCATTATTGGTAAAACTGAAAAAAAATGTAACCTGTTATCTATTTTGAAAAAAAGCCCCACATAATGTAGAAAAGAAAATTAAATCACTCACAATCTTACTCTGACATATTGCCATTTATCTTGGGTTATCCTATACTACATTTACTTATCTAACAATCAGATCAAATGTATCCTATATAAGGCTTTATATTTTGTTTTTGTCACTTGATCCCATTTTAATGTCATTAAATTTTCTTTTAAAGCATGGTTTTAACTTTTGCATAATATTTCATTACATGAGCATATTACTGTCTCCTTTACTCTAAAAATTTAAGGAAAAAGGCTACTCATTTTATAACAAAAACAAATCAACATTTTCTCCATTTTCCCTAGAATTTGTAAACAGGAAACACACACACACACACACACACACACACACACACACACACACACACATGCTTTTAGAGCAGTTTAAAGTAGAATAATATTATTCACATTAACCAAGTTTAGAAGAGACT
This sequence comes from Tamias sibiricus, assembly GCA_025594165.1. NCBI lineage: Eukaryota > Metazoa > Chordata > Mammalia > Rodentia > Sciuridae > Tamias > Tamias sibiricus. The sequence goes on along the minus strand of CM046669.1, from coordinate 64,156,953 downwards.
CTAATTCAGAGTGATATAATTAAACATCTCAAAAAGAATCCTGAAGACAAAACTTAAATATACCATGTTGGATATACAGTGGGTACTTGATGAAAGCATCCTAGTGATGCTAATACTAAATGCTTAAGCGACAACAACATTGTTTTGTTTCCCTTTATTCTGAATGTTATGATAAAGCAGTAAATGAGAACTAGCTAATTTGTGTCCTGTTGGAAGTACTTTCATGTAATAACCCTTACACGTTTCCATTAACTTATTATATTAATTTAATTATTTATTATAAATTCTATCAAGAAGAACAATTGAGCTAGTATTTTCATTTTAATTTGTCAAAGAATAAAAATTCAGACTCTGATATTCATTTTTAAATGTCTCCTTGGAACAATATACTATAACAATATAAGGTCACACCATTACTTTCCTTAGTCTCATTTCATTTCCACCTCATCAAAAGTGAGAGATTCTATTCAAATGATAGCATAAAGAGCCTCATAAATGAATCCAGACTCCAGGTTACCAAGAGACTTATTCATTTTCAAATCCTTAACAGATTATTACAGAAATCAATTTGAACAAACTTTTCTGTTTTTATTGAATTAAATCAAGATATTAAAGTTTTAAGGAGAACCAACAAACATGACTAAAAACCAAATTTCATTGATGAGCTCAACATATTAAGAAAAAATAAAATTTGAAATGATAGAATATCTAGCATCAGTCAAACTTTACTTTTCACTGCAGTTTTCATATATACAGAAAAGAAATGCTTTCTTGGTCAATAAATACAATTATGCTAACATTCAAAGTATTTGAATGTATATCCTCACCAAGTGCACTTTACCTCAAGTAAGAAATAGAACTATGTGACCTCTAACTGTGGAAAGAATATTAAACTTAAAAATCAGAAAAATGGTTTTTATACTGTTTAACAGATTCTTAAAAGGAATTTGAAAAGGTGCATAAAAGTAAAATGTAAATGTGCAAAAATTAACCAAATATTAAAATTATTCATATTCTTTTCCATGTATTTACAAGATTTTTAAAAACAAAATGACAAATTTTAAAAAACATAATCATGGCATCTTAAAGATATAACATTTTATGTGTATGACTTTTAATCCCTGCAAAGATAGAAGTTACATACAATTATTCTCCATAGGAAGTACAAATTAAGACATTTAACTTTTGACCTGTCCAAGTGATCGAACGAGGTAAAAACAGTTGGGGTATGTATCATTTTGTTTGTTTGTTTGTTTTGCAGTGCTGAGGATGAAGCCCAGGGCCTCATGCATTCTGGGCAAGTGATCTACCACTGAATACCAGTTTAGGTATTTAACTTATGGGTCTAAATCTGCAATCTCTAGATATGTTTTATAGGGTCAAATTCCCTTGATGATTTTCTTTTTGGTTTCATTATTTTCTGCTCGATGGTTATTTTCATATTATTATGAGTTTTAGTTAACAAATCCCCATGGTGATCTACTAATATAGAAATTAAAGTTGAACAGTTAGCCCTGAGCTGTGGAGTCATGACATTCTTGGGCCTACAGGGTTTTCCTACAGTTCTAAACATGTTCCTAAATTGCGATTCTGGTCATGTTCCAGGGAAACCAGGTCACCCAGAAGATCCAGAGTAATCTTATCTGGCGACTTATTAATGGCTACACTCTGGAACCAATTCAGAAAATATATACTATCATTAGGGCAGAATTTTCCAGAAAAAAACTCTAGAAATACTTATAATAAAGTTATCACTTCACTTTTATGTTCCTTAGAGTTCTATTTTAGAATTTTCTTCTTCTCATTCTGCACCCCTTTCCTTAGGGACCCTATTTTAGAGCTATATATAATGTATCCCACCAACCCAGGGCATACTGCTGAGAACCACATGCGTACTGAATGAGTTTCCATGCCATTGCGCAGAAAAAAGTTTTGTAAGAGTCCACCAATCTAAGTTGAGGAGAAAAATTTGGGATAGAAACGTCATGTAAGTTAGAGTTGGCAGGACAGAGTACTAGAGAGAGGAGATCTTCACAAGAGGTCTGAAGATCTTCAGAAGGTCTCCCTGAGTCTTTAGCTGAGTACTGATGAGTACACATGTGTGAGAAAACCACCTGTACCCTGGGATGTAACCTCTTGAAAGGAACAGGTGGAACATCCCTAACCCACCCACAGGCTAGGGAGAGTTGGTGTTCCCAAGACACAGAGTGGAAAAAAATCTTATAATACATACAGCACCAAGCAGAATGTTTAGAAAGATATGGCCTATAAAATGAAAACGGAAAAAAAATCAGTCCTGGATTCAAGGCTGCTTTGGTCTGTCTAAAAAAGTCATAAAAACCATGACTCAGAAAACCCCAACTGTTCACAAGAAATATAAAGCAAAAGCTCATAGAACTTAAGGATAAATTAAAAATTCTCAGCTATTCAGTGATTTGTAAACCCCTTTTCTCATTAATGGATAGAATCAGTAGATAAGAAATCAACATGTACACAGAAGACTTGAACGACATTATCAACCAACTTCACTGAATTGACATTTATGGAAAATTCCAATAAAAATTAGCAGATTCATCTTTTATTTGAGAGCACATAAAACATCTGCTAAAATAGACCATTTTCTGGGCTATAAAACAAGCCTCAAGAAAGTTAAAAAATTCCAGTTATACAAAATATATTCTCTGATCAAAATAGAATTACATTAGAAATCAATAGCCAAAAGATCTCTAAAAAAATTCTCAAATGTTTGTAACTAAACAAATTTTGGTCAAATAAAAAAAAAATTAAGAATCAGAATTTCAAACTAAGTGAGAATTAAATGCAATATAAATGTGTGAGATTCAGCAAAAGAAATGCTTAGATAGAAATTTATAGCTCTAAGTAAACAACATCAACATAAGGAATATGTCAAGTTTAAAACAGGCAAGAGAATGAAAATAATGGCCACCTTCATTCTGATACTACCCAATTCATGAATCACTGTTTGTTCAAATATTTTTTAATGTCTACTGTGCCTCAGTTTATCTTGCAGCAATTTTAACAAGAATGGGAGAAATCTCAAGAGAAACAGAATAAATCCAGGAAAGTGAATATATCTATCAGATAAAGGATGCTCAATGAAAGAAAAGTAACAATGTGGGCCTGTAAATAATCAAAGAAATAGGAAAAAAAAAAAAAAAAGCTTTAGTAGCTAAAACATATTCCTTCCAAATAAGCACATTTTTTTTTTTTTTTTTTTTTTTTTTGCAGATGGGTTTGGCAAAAATTGCAAAAGATTGATAACTAATTTATAGGGATTTGGGGAAATGGGCATTGGTTAAAATTGCAACCTGACTGAGCTTATTTGGATGGTAATTTGGCAGGTTTGTTTTTTTTAATGATTTTATCAAAAATTTAAATGCACATATTCTTGACTCTTAAATTCAACTTTCAATACTTAATTTTATAGAAGTGTTCACACTGTGCACAAAGACATAAGAGCAAGTATGTTCCAAAAGTTATTTAGAAAATAATCTATCCATAAATACAGGATTTGGTAAATAGAGTACAATATAGTAATCCTACAGAATGGTATATAGCCAATAATATGTATAATGCAGAGAAAGATTCCATGAACTTGTATAAATCTACTGCTGTGATTCTTCACCAAGCAGAGAGAGATTTTGTGAGGCCAGAGAGGCTACATTGTCAAAGATGATCATGGTTCACTCTGTATTATTTAGATTTGTTATGTTAGCCCTGAGTCTAAACTGTCTCTTACAGCAATAAGGAAGAGAGCTGGCTATTTGTACTATTCCCAAGGCAAGTTATTTCTTCAGCTCAATTTTCCTGGTTTCACTACTGGGCCTCATTAACCACTACCCCTAGGTTGTCTATATTCACTTAAAGCCCTTAAAATTATTAAGCAGAGAATATATACTATCCCAAATTACAGAGGACAACTAGAGAATCACTGGTCTTTGGAATGTGAAGAATACTCAGAGATCATCTAATCCAACCTTTCATGTTACCCTTTTCTGAATAAGAAAACCACTGAGAGTAAGACACTGGTGATCCAGTTGTAAGCCTCTTCTCTGTCAATGCTGGATTGATTGGATGAGACACCAGCAAGCAAAAAGAACCATCTAGTTTGTAAAGGACAAATGACACAGAAGAGGTACTCTCAGGCTGCAGTGGCAGTCTGTGGCTTGAGGGCAGCTACACCTGGCATGGCACACATGGAGTGGCACAGAGAAGACCCCAGAGCTTAAATGACCTTCTTCAGTGCCTGGCTTCTTACCTGCAATCATTGGTGGCATTAGCAGAGGAAAGAAAAATATGCTGCATTCATTCTTAAAGTACTTACCAAGCAGCCAACACATAGTATGCACAGTACTAACAGGTGATTCAGAAATACAGCCTGGTCTTTTTCTTCTTTTTTTTCCTCTATTTTTCAAAAATATTAATGTGTTCTTTTTAGTTGTATATGACAGTACATTTATACAAACATGAAGTAATCTCATTCTAATTAGGATCCCAGTCTTGTGAATATAAACAATGTTGAGATTCACTGTGGTATATTCATATATGTACATAGGAAAGTTATGTCAGATTCATTCCACTGTCTTTCCTATTCCCATCCCCTCCTCCATTCCCTTCATGCCCCTTTATCTAATCCACTAGAAAGTCTTTGTCCTTAAGGACCCCACATTTGAAGTGTGTCTGTGTGTGTGTGTGTGTGTGTGTGTGTTGCAGAAAGAATGGACGTGCCATTCTAGATACATGGGTTGAGGTGGAGGGAGGAATTGGTTGGCAATCCATTTCACTGAAGATTTCTACTTCAGTAGGCCAATTTTGCTGTCTCCTACCTTTCCTTTCATGCATACCTAATTCCCAAAAAAGAAAAAAAAGGGAATTAAGGATTTTCCAGTGTACTCATCAAAAAGCAAAAATAGTTATTCTGAATATTAGTGAATGAATATAAACACTCTCAATGTCAACATGAAATAGCCAATATTTTAACAGTTAAAAAATGTACTTTCATGTTCTTTTTTTTTTCCTCCTCTCCACTACAGATAAAAGTGAACAACAACAAAAAATGACATGTAATCATCAGCTGGTCTTTGATAAACTGAGGGTTATTTTGGCAACCTGTATTCTATACTCTGCTTTTAACAAGCTGAACAAAAGCTTTGAATCTTTTAACATATTAAAATAAGTCCAAGTCCTTTCAACTTACTCTGATGGAAATTTATTCTGAAGTCATCTGGTTATGATTGTTTCATGTTTCTTTTCTAAGTTATTTGTTTTCAGGTCACTGAAAAGGCTGATATTTATCTGGCTGATGAGGGGGGAGAAAAAACACTGTTGACAAAACTCAATAAGCTGTACTTTAATTTAAAAGCAAGTCAAGGTTGACTTTGGGTACAAGAGGAAAGTAAAAAAAAGCAAAATTTATTCTTGGTATCCCTGGTACTTACTTGCCCTGTTCCCTTATTATAAAAAAGGGGAGGCGCGTGCACAAACACACACACACACACACACACACACACACACTGCACACATACTTGTATAAAAGTACATTTAGATCAACTTACAGATAGGGTGGGAGGGAAACTTTAAACCAACTTATTCAACTTTACAATCACATTTAGGGACCTTAGCTTCAGTGCCCAGATGGACAACATCATCATCCTCAGCTGGGACACCTCTAGCCACCAAAACTGATATTTAGGAAGGCAGCACTGATTTATAGAAAGTTCCTACTGATGTGGGAAGGAACTGGATGAACATAAGCATGTTGTATCATCATGACTAAACACCTATCTTGATGGTTCCTCTCCCTCTTGGGGATTCTTTACTACCCTAGCTCCCTTTGGGCTTTTGCCTGCCTACCAAATCATTTGTGTCTTTCTTTGTCTCTCTCTTTTTAGAATTCCATCCCTCTCTTATCTCTTTGCTGCTTCCCAAGCCAGCCACTATTCTTACTTCCTTTTAGATCTCCCAGGACTGCACCCTCATCCCACCCCTTGATTCAGTGCTACAGTCCTTCCATGACTGGGCTTCTGTGGGGCTCTCTCTACAGGACACAGGTCCCTTTGTTGGGATTACAAGAGTTTACCAAAATATGAATGATAGTGTCCTGGGGTGATGGATAAAGAAGTGCAGTTTTATGATACAGACAATGAGGTCACCATACTAGAAGGAGGAAAGGCAGGGTTAAACATTCAGTAGTTATTTTAACAGATGTAGAGACTCTCATCTAATTAACATCACTGTAGGAATAAAATGCAGCCTGCTGCTCTTGTAGATGCCAACATTCTTCTCCTCTTCACTATTCATTTATTTCTATTCATTTATTTATCAACCTTCTTGGGTAAAATCCCAACACAAGCCATGCATATAGCACAGTTATTTCCACCCACTGGCAGGACAATCTACAAGAGCATGGCTTTGGGGAGCCAGAGGAAGTACATGACTATCTGAACAAAGCATCATTCTGAGCCAGAGTTGCCTCCAGTTGCTGCCCATACAGCAGTCATGTTCTACAAGGAGAGTGTCTGTTTACTGTGGTGGGAGCTGCTGTTAGTCTGTTCATAAATCTTCCTTTGGCTTAGGCATCAACAACAATTGCTGTACAATCCTTCATGCTTCCCTATCACAGCATATTTATCACTCCTTCAAAAGCAAAATAAATCACCTTACAAACTCCTAAGCCACAGAATAAATTATTAGACGATCATAGAACCAAGAAGAGGAAAGAAGTAAGCATAGTTTGCATGTTCTTTCTTTCCTTGCAGCAAAGCTCTTTCGGTTCCTCCATTCCTCAAGGAGGCTGATTTGGGTTCTACATCACTGCCAAGCAATCATCAGCACCTATTCACATATGGCTTTACAGTGTACTTTTTCATACCTGTCATTCCCTGCTCTCACCTTTCCTAACCCACTCTCTTTGGTTAATACCCCTGAGCTGCTGACCATCTATCCAACCTGGCCCTACCATGCATGTCTTAGCTTTTTCCTCAGAGTCTGAAGGCAGTGTAGACAGTTTAGAGGTGTAGGGCTATATCTTGTTAGAGAATAGTACCATTTAGCAGCCCATAGCTCAGATGTCACTGTGCAATCAACTGTGTTGTCTGTCTACAGCTAAGGTCCCCCATTGTTCTCAGGAGTGATATGGATTCACTCCTAAGAGATATGCTATCTAGCTTCCTAAAAGGTCAGACTCAAATTGAATGCAGGGAAAGTGGAACCCTTGGGCATTGTTGGTGAATGCCCAAACAGTGTACCATTGGGAAAGATACTATGATATTTCCTCAAAAAAATAAAAAAATAGAATCACCATATAATCTGGTAGTCCCAATCTTAGTTATACAGTATCCCCCTCCTTATCAAGGAGTTATATGTTGAGAGTCTTAGTGAATGCCTGAAACCACAAATAGTACTGGACCCTGTGTATACTATTTTTTCCTGCACATGCATACCTATGATAAATTTTAATGTATAAATTAGGTATAGTGAGATGTTAATGGCAATAATTAATAATAAAATAATTATACTGTTAATAAGCGTTATGTGAAAGTGGTCTTTCTTTCTTTCAAAATATTTTACTGTACTGTCCTCACCCTTCTCCTTGAGATGATGTGAGATGCTAGAATGCCCACATGATGAGGAGACATGAATGATGTAGACGTTGTTATGTAGCATTGACTTAACACTACTGACCTTCTGATGATATATCAGACTTGTGAATTATTTATTTAAGTAATTTTCCATTGAATATTTTCAGACCATGGAAAGTGAAACTGGATAATGGGGACCACTGTAGAGCCAAAAGAATGGGATGCAGAGTTTCCAGCAGAGATTTGTATGCCAGAGGTTCACAGAAGCATGATTCACGATAACCACAAGGTGGAGACCAGCCAGTAGATGAATGGATAAACAAAATACATCCACAGATCTATTTTTTCAGCCTTAAAAGGGAAGGACATTCTAACACATCCACAACAATGCATGAACCTTGAAAATATCATGGTAAGTGAAATAATCCAAACACAAAAAGACAAATGTTTTATAATCCCACTTAAATGAAATACTTAAGACTAGTCAAGTTCGTACAGACAGAAAGTAAGATGGTGGTTTCCAGGGCCTGGGGAAAAGGGAAGAATGAGGAGCAACTGCTTCATGGATATAGAATTTCAGAACTGCAAGACAAAAAGAGCTCTGTGGATGAATAAGGGTAATGGTAGCACAAAAATGTGAATATATTTAATACCACTGACAGTACAATTCAAAATGATCAAAATGGTAAATGTTGTAGTATGTATATTTTACAATAAAAAATAATTTAAAGGAAAAAAAAAAAAACGCCAACAAAAAATAATACTTGATGAGTCTGGACAATTATGGTTTAGATGTGAGGCATTTCCCCAAAAATGTCATGTGCGAGACAATGCAAGAAGGTTTAAAGGTGAAATGACTACGTTATGAGAGCCTGAGTGGTAACTGTAGGCAGGTAGGGTGTGGCTGGAGGAGGTGGATCCCTGGGGGTGTGCCTTGGGGTTTATATTTTGGCTTAATGAGCAGAGCTCTCTCTGCTTCTTGCACCACACTCTTCTGCCACGATGTCCAGCCTCACTCACGCCCTGAGGAATGAAGCCAACTATCTATGGACTGAGACTCTGAAACCATGAGCCCCCAGATAAACTTTCCTCTTCTAAAATTGTTCTTGTCAGGTCTTTTAGTCACAGCAGCAAAAAGGCTGACTGAAACATGGACTTGAGGAGTTTTGCCTCTCAACTTAGGTCTCTTCCTAACTAGTCCCAAGTTCCCTGGTTCCTTCTCATCTCACCCCTTGGTCTTCTACAGTGATCTGGGGCCAACAAACTTTCACAACAGGTGCACTTTGCAGCTCTACATATAGTGTTCACTGAGGCCATCCACATGCCAGATGAAATCTGTATTCATACCAGTAACCTACTCAGCTGCCCTTCAGATGGTTCCCATGCTACAGCATACTGGAACCCACCTAGGCACCTGATTTCCCTGTCCTTGCCCTTCATGGCCTATTCTCAGCATCTACCCGATTTCAGCTCCCTTTCAAATAATCTCAGCTCATTCCTCTAATGTCAAAGGATTATGCAAATAAAACTATGCGTATACATTTGATTGTAGGGGGAAGGTAGAGGCACAACTACCCATTGCTAAAATATCAGATGCTTAGGAAGAAGGGAAAACTATGTTCCAAGAACCATAAGGATATGCAAATCTTCCTTTGAAATACAGAGTAAAATAGCATCTGGGAGAAGAGTAACATGGATAAACAATCAACAGCTGAGTTATATCAAAGCTCTCTTCACTTCTTTGGTTGTTTTCTATCTTTTAAAAAACAGAGTTTCATGGTTTCTTAGATCAAATAGAAGCATATCTTACGTTTCATATTTTTTTGTAGCAGCTATTTCTTTTTCTGACAGGTCTACCGCTTTTCAACAGTTTTATTATTTCGCCTATGGTAGGTATATGTCTTCAAGCTCTTTCCACTGTCCCACCATATTTATGTGAAAGACCATGTTCAAAGACAGAGATACTTCTGCTCTGCTTATTGCCCTAAACATCTGCTTTTACTCTAATGCCCAACTTACTATTTATAGTCTCATGTTTTCATCAATATCCACAAAACCTGCAAATAAATCCATATCAACATATTGATGGGTGTTAATATGTCACACAATATTCCTACTTGTTATCTGTGTCTTTCATGAGGACCTTTTAGAACACTGGGGTATTTGACAGTTTTGTGGCAGACCAATGGGATGACATTTCTGGCTTACATTTGTTAAAATTCTTCATTGTTCCAAATATGGTGTAGAGTAAAACTTCCATATGTATTTTGGATAATACATGAGATCACTAGGAAATTTCCCACTTACGGTGGGTAAGTCCTCAAGCTCCTGGGAGTGACATGTGATTTTTTTCTGCCTTTGGAATATTTCAGTGAAAAGTTTACTCCTTTCAACAACGCTGCATAGCCATTGTCATTTTTCTAGATGAGGGAAATAGCAAGAAATGGGTAATGAGCCCTAGATGTGCCTCTAGTAAGGGGCAGAACTTGAACATAAACCCAATAAAATAACACTCACAGCCAAGCAGTAATATCCTCCAATAATACCTCAAGGGCATGAATAGCCCCCATGCTGCGGAATTCCCTTCCTGGAAAATTCTCTCCCAATTCCTGCCCCCCCCACTCCCGCCTCGCCACCATTTTTGCTTTATCCTACTACCCCAAAGCTCACTTCAGCCTTTGCATTTCTTCATCAAAGTTCTAAATTGCTTATTAAAAGCCCAGATAACTTTTTAAAAATGTTGATCTTTAGCTCTTCTATTTGAAGCTTATTAATTCATTTTCAAATTTTATCACATCTGTGTTCAAAATACCTTGGGACCCATTCACTGAGAAAGTTTTTAATGTGATTTCTTTCTCTCCTTCTTCTATCTGATATTCCATAACACTTTTAAAAATCCAAACCTTTGTGATAATCCACTTTCTATAATCATATTCAATACAACCCCTAGGGCCTACATTTTTATTGCTTTGGGGAAAGAGGTGCGTTCTGTACCTCCATGGCTTTGCTTTATTTCCAGCACAAATTATTGTTATGACCTTGTGATATGAGCCAAGGGCTTGCATGTGTGCAAATTCCTGCCTTCTCTACTGAACTCCAGGTACATGTGAACTGGAGAATATAATTCCTCTGGAGGTTACAATACAATCAAAACCTACCTCCAGCCAAAGCACATTGCTCTACATAAATTTTCACAAAAAGAGAAAAATAAAAACTAAAAAGAACAAGAGAGAGAGAGGGAGAGTTTTTGTTCACTTCCAAAAGTCTCAAAACAATAAGACTAGATGTCCTTGGGGATTCTGAAGAAGGCATGAAAAGTACTTTTTTTCCCTGTGCTGCACAATTGTTTAAAAATATAATTGGTATTAGCCTAAATCAGGTATGGTAAAATGACAGAAACAAGGATTACAGCCTTGAAAGAAGTGTTTATTACTTAGAGTTCTCAAGACATGCCATGCAGAATCACATGGGGAATCACTAAGGTTTATCAGGAGGCATGGGAGTGAGGGGAAAGTACGGGTCAGAGCCTTTACTGTGGAAGGAATGAGCAAGGCAGATTAGACAAGTTTGAGCAAGTTTAGAATTGGATAATTTGAATAATGTTGGTGGTTCTGGGCTTTAGAGATTATGTCTATTGTCTGGTACCTGCCCCAAGGACAGTGTAGGGCAGAAGAAATATTTTCTTGGTGTGTGAAAATAAGATAAAGAAGTGGTCAGACATATGGGTTTTGGATTGGCTGGTTTGCATATGAAAGTATGTTTGCAAACAATTTGTTTGCTATCTTTGGAAATTAGCTAGGCCTGGGAAGAGCAATCTCTCCTGGATTAACAAGCCCTCTAACACGTAAAAGCATTATAAAATAAAGAAGATAAAAATATGATTATTATAAGACTACAATGGAATATTTACCAATTTCAACCCCAAAGAGGACCTATTAACTCATCAGTCCCAATAGCCCACAGTCCAATTGTTGATGGTTTATGAACTCACACACACTCAAACCTTCAGAAAGAGGCATTATAATGAAGCCAAAAACTTTTCTCTATTTAACAAGAAAAAAAAAAATCCGCTGGAGTTGAAATCCAGTTGACATGAAATGGTGTAATTCATCATATTTATGATGAAATGGCCAAGACCAGAGGTTTGGAATATATATTAGCTTGCTCAGCAACAGAATATTCTGTATTATCTTATATGCTATCTTTAACACTGAGCAATGCACTCATGAATAAAATAATTCAGGCTAATTATTTTATGCTGATAATAATTATTTAAATGAACTTTTATTCTCAGTACTGTTATTAAAACTATTAGTCCACTTTTGATCAGTGGAGGCTTAGAATGTGTCTCTGGCTGGTATAAAAATCAGAAAGGGACTTTAATTGGCAGGAACCTCTTTTCTCAAACAAAGGTACAATAAATAGATGTAGTCATTGCTTTTCATTAATGACATTACTTATCATTTCATAATAAGCACTGAGGTCCACAGATGAGGTCTTAGCAGAAAGGATAGAAATTACGTTACGCATAATGAGATATTTGAAATAGATGTATTTTGGAGTAAACGTTTTATATTACCCTGCCTGCCTAGTAACTAAAATAAAGGGATGAAAGAAATTCATCCATGAAACAAATATTTATTTAGAACCTACAATCTTAGATACTCTCCCAGGGCCTAGAGATCTAGTAGTACATAAGACTATTATGGTCTCTTCCTTTAGAGCTTTTACTCTAACAGGAGAGACAAACAATAAATGAATACACAAAAAAATAAGCAAAATAATGCCTGATGTTGAAAAATTCTATGTAGGAAAAAAAAAAACAGTCTGGCATGATGGTGACAGGAGGCTGGGCATTTTGGGTAGGCTAATAGAAGAAGGCCTCCTTGGAGAAATAGTCAAATTTTATCTGAGACTCAAAGGAGTTAATGAAGTGAGCTCAGAAGGGGAAAGGTTCTGGGGAATGGGAACAGAGGTGCAAAGAACTTTGATGGCAACTTAGACTAGACTTCAGCAGATATGAACAGAAATGAAGCTGGAGCAGGTCAAAAGGACTTCTATGTCATGGCTAATGATATGAATTTTATCCTTAGTAAAAAGAAAAACATTAGAGGTTTTAAGGTAGGAAAATTGGCATAATGGAATTAAACTTGTTTTTACTCTGAACCATCTGCAAATATGTTGAAGACTTGATGTCCTACTGCCTTTGAATACTTTGGTACATATTCCTTTTTTCCCCATATTCCTTTCTTTCCCACATTTTTTTTCTCTTGGTGCATTATAGTTGTACATACTAATGGGATTTGTTGTTACATATTCATACATACACACAATATAACAATTTAATTTGCCCAGTGTCACTCCCACCACCCTTTTCCTCCACTTCCCACTCCTTGGTCCCTTTACTCTTCTGATCTCCTTTTGATTTTAATGAGATCCATTCTTACCTTTCTTTCCCCTTTTCCTCATTAGCTTCAGCATATGAAAGAAAACATATGACCCTTAACTTTCTGAGTTTGACTTATTTTGCTTAACATAGTGGTTTCTGGTTCCATTCATTTTCCTAAAAATGACATAATTTCATCTTTATTTATGACTGAATAAAACTCTATTGTGTATACACCACATTTTCTGTATCCATTCATCTGTTGATGGACACCTAGGCTAGTTACATAGTTTGGGTACTGTGAATTGTGCTGCTATAAATATGGGTATGCATGTGTCACTGTAGTATGACTAACTTTGATTCTATAGGATAAATACTGAGGAGTGGTAGAGCTAGGTCATATGGTGTGGTTCCATGCCTAATCATTTGAGGAACCTCCATATTGATTTCCATAGTGGTTGTTTTTGTACATATTTCTGCAAAAGAAGCATATTCCCCTATATAGTCACACTACATAACTGTAGCACAAGCATCAGAATCAGAAAATTAACAATGATATATTACCATGCAATCCACAGAACCCTATCCAATTTTGATAGTTTATAACAAACGAATCAGACACAATCATGCATCATCCCTCACTGTAACATCTCCCTAATTTCCTTAAATACAAACAGTTCCTCAGCCCTTCGTTGGCCTTCTTAACCTCATTATTTTTGAAAATTACAGACCAAGTCCTTAGTAGAATTTTGTTTAAAAATGGGTTTATCTGCTGCTTCCTCATGAAAAAGTCCACATTATACATTTCTGACAGGAATCATAAAAGTGATGCTGAGTTCTTTTTTATTTCATCCTATCAGAGAGATACAATTTTGATTTGCCCCATTACTGAGAATGTTTACTTCAATCACTTGATCCAGATTGTGTCCATCAAGTTTCTCCACTATAAAGCTACAGCTTTCCCTTTGTAACTAAGAAGAGTCTCATGGGGACATACTTTAAGAATATGCAATACCCTGCTCTCCAGCAAACCTACTTTCAGCATCTAGTGATAACTCTTGCCTGAATTCATCATTACCATGATGGCTACCAAATGTCATTTTCTGATTCTATCATCCCTTCTACATTTATTACTCAGTATTGTACTATAAGAAAGAGTTTTCTCTTCTTCTTTTTAAATCTATTTATTTACTTATATTAATATAAATTCATAGATTCTTTTTTATATTATATCTGCCATAATACATATATAGTTTTATAATATGTATGTGATTATAACGCATATAACGCATATATAATTATAATACATATGTAGTATATTATTATTTTTATGTATTTATTTATTTATTTATTATATATTTTTTAGTTGTAGGTAGACACAATACCTTTATTATATTTTTATGTGGTGCTGAGGATTGAACCCAGTGCTTCACACATGCCAGGCGAGCCCTCTATCACTAAGCCATAGCCACAGCCCCTCATTATTTATTTTGATGCTTAAATTTCACCAGCTATGGCCACCAGGAGCACCTCTGAGATGGCCTCTTTGTCCTCTTTTTTATTTACTTATTTGTTTGTATGTTTTTTTAGTTGTACTCAATGCATTTATTCTTACATGGTACTGAGGAGCGAACCCGGGCTGCATACATGCTAGGTGAGTGCTCTACTGCTGAGCCACAATCCCAGCCTCCCTCTTTGTCCTCTTGACACGTCCCCATTAATACCTGAGAACTCACCTATATGGTATAATTGTTCTAGACACATCTCACACTATCTGTGCCCCAATCTCGGAATAAATCATTCCTCTTAAGTATTCCTGTATTTTTTCAGTTGAGAGTATTACTTAAAAACCAAGATCTAAGTACTAAAAATGCTCAATGTTATTGGGGTATTGCTTCTCCTAGACCCTCTCAATGTTCATAGCTGGGAAATAAATACACACCCACACACCTATGTGATCTCAACCATCTCAGTATATAAAAAAATCTTATGTTTATTCCAACACCTAGAATTCTAATACATATCCCAGGTTCATTTTCTTGTCTCCCTTTTATATTTTAACAACTCTCTTCACTGACAATAAGAAACCTGAATCAGTAACCTATTTTTACATATTCGTTAAATTCTAGTATGTAACCATCTCCAGCCCTGCCTGTCTGGCACCCCCCCCCCCCCCCAAACAGCTTCTTCACTTAGCTCCAAATCTGACAGTACCTACAACAAGTATTAGGGAAGAAAAAAAGAAGAGTGCTTAAACTCTTCAAAATGATTTGTCTGGCTGTTTGTGAAGAATAAATTTTAAAAGGAAAAGAGTAGGATCATTGAGTACAGCTAGGAGTCCACCTATTCACCAATTTAGACACGAGGTAAATGAAAAGAGATAAATATATGAAGAATCCAAATATCTTGGAGAAGAGTTGAACAAGAGGCTGGTATGTTGGCTATTATGGGAGACACCTAAGGGCGCCTAAGGAGGAATGAGGAATGTTCAACCTGGGCATTGAATTAATGGAAGAGAAAACTGAGGGGAGAAGAGATTTGGAGTGAAGGGGAAGTTATCAAGCGTTGTATTTTGGAATTTTCATTGAAGATTACTGCTAATATCCAAAGGGCAAGGGCAAGTAAGGAAATGAATAGTAACATAATCATTAACATTGGACATGATATTTAATTTCAAGGAACAGAAGAGATCACTATGGGAAAGAATGAAGATAACAATGAGAAGGGAGCCCAGGCCAAGCCCCAAAGCACTGTTTGTAGGTCAGAAAGGATCAGCAAACAATGAAAAGGCAGTGAGACGGGAATGAATCAGGAGACCATGACATCCTGGAATCTAAGAAAGGAGAGTGTTTCAAGTAGGGGAGATCATATAATTATACCCAAAGTTGCTGACATATCCAGAAACTCAAGAAAGAGAAGTCCCATAGACTTGGCTTTCTGGAGATTGTTGGGGAAGCTCATTAACTTGTCCCATTGTCCCAGAGGTTGAACACCCTTAAAAATTTAAACATAATACATAATAATAAGAACATAATTATAATAACCATATAATGTTAATGTTAAAGAATATGATTATATATAAACTCTAGATTATAATTTCCAGCTTATTTTCATGTCTGTATGAATTCTGCTGAAATATTTTAGAATTGAAAATTGGGACTTAATGGGTTAAAAACATTAGTAAAAACTGTTGGTGAGGGTGGTTAGAGAGCACTGGAGAGTGACTCAAAGGTATTTTTCTGACAGTATAGAAAACAACTTATAAGAAGAAACCTTCCCGATTGAAAACATATAGTTCATAAAAAATTTATTTGTTATGTATCTTTACATTTAAAAAAGGTATAAAGCTTCCCCCAGAAAAATAAGAGCTTTAATTATCAAAATTAATAAACAAAATTAATATGGGCATTTGTTAATTACATTCTAATAGGTTTTTACATCTCTGTTAAAATTCTTCAAGGACTGATATGTTTTTAGCAAAAAATCATTTCTCTGAGGTCTGAAGTTATAGCTTTCAGGACAAAATTAGCTTCTTTATAAAAGCCTTGATCTGTGGTAGAAACAAATGTCAGCTGTCTACCAAATGTGGGTCTAGCACATCGTTCTCTTTCTTACACTTTCCTTTTCTCTCATGTTTAGCAGCTGCTGAAATGGAATCAGCAATTCTCTCTCAGTTCTGAGGCTCACATCATTTATCCTGAATTTTCTTTTGCCTCTCATTAACAAGCTTTCCTCAACAGTTTTCCTTCACTAATGCAATTTCTTTCTTAACTTTCAAAACTTTGGTATCTTTAAGAAGTTCCTCTCTGTCCTCATTTTTCATATCAAAGTCTCTTTCCTTGTTTTTCATTCAGTTTTTCCAATCTCCATTTTTCTTTATTGAGCCTCTGTTTTAAGTTTTATTTTTATAAGTTTCTTTTGTCTTTCATTTTCTGTTGATTTTTTTTCCTTTGCTAGTCTTCCACTAAAGCTTTGGTTTAGTCTTTTTTCTTTCAATGGAAGCTACCTGTGTTACCTTTCATAAACACAAACTCTGTAAACTCTTTGCCTCTTAACTAAGGCATTTTGGACAACCTCAGGAAGGCAAACTCTCACCAACACCAGAAAAATCAAAATTCTTTAATTTGAGGATAAGGCTGAATTTACACTTGGCATAATTCTAAACACAGGAAACAAAGCTTTCATTTGCTTTTCAAACAGCTTTGCCTGAAAGAGCCATGGACTGGTCAGCCTGTGAGAAAGCTACACTACATTTATCTGAAGTTTCGTCCATCTACTTGTTAAAATATAAGGGTAATGAAGTCTGACTTTCCTGGAAGATAAAAATCTGAGAACTTGGCTTCCACTATGATGGGGGGTATTCAACCAGAGGGATACATCATAAAAGTGCACATTGCTGGGGAATTCTACTGCAAAACCCCATTTACTTCAGGAATGGCTATTTCCAGAGCCACCACACACATGGACTTTAAAATTCCACTTTGCAATTCATAGAGTTTGTGTTTTCATTTCATATTATCTTTACAGTTTCCCGAAATCTCCAAGATCTCCACAATATCCCAACCAGTTGCAAGTGCTGATTGATAGATGATTTTCCTGGTTCTGAGTTCAAAGAAAATGCAACATTAAGTTGCATTATGTTCTCTTTTCCCTCCTGCATACTGTGTAATAAGGAGTTTCCACATGCTGCTGGCTGCTGCCCCATTTCCTCACAGTGATCCAATATTTTTAAGTGTGAAAATATAATTCACAAATTTTAATGCCAGCACCCTGGTGTACATGATACTTTCTGGCTAATTTTCTAATTAGTAAAATGAGAATATATGACTTAATACACATCTCTTAATTGCTTACACTCTCAAAAGGTTTCAATTAATCATAGTAATAGTTTGCATAAGTTAGTCCATCAATATAAGGAGCATGTATCTTTGCAAAGAGCCCTATTTAGATATTATTTATGATGCTCCATCTAAAAGAATGTCTAATAAAATCCCTGAAGAATGATTCTTTGAAGGGAAAAATGTACATGTTTAACATTTTCTGAGCTGTATCTAAGCAGCTGACCAAGAAATAAATAGGCCACTTAGGCTTTCTATGCTCTTCCTTAGGCAATATAAAATTATATAAGAAGGGGAAAACTGGCTTGAACAACTAAACAGTTTCTCCACAGTGATCAGAGTTATGTTTCATAAGAGATTAATAAATAGTGAGCCCATAATGTATGTAAGCATTCTCTTAATACCTTCAAGGAACAGGCAAGCAGGAGGGATTTATGTAGAATGCTCTAAACCTGGACATAGGCAACCCTTCTTTTTTTTTTGAGCAGAAGAGGCCATATAATCTCATCTGCAGGACAAATTTGCTGTTCTGCAGGATGCTCTTAGACTCTGCGGTATACTATTGCTAGAATGTTAGGGTAACCTGTCCAGATAAGGATGGACCCCTGCACATCCCCAGTTAACTGATGGGGAAAAAAATCCTTAAGAATAGTGGTGCTTACGTCAGAGTTGGGAAGAGAGGTAATATGAAGAATCTATATTTCTTCCCTTGTCCTCTGCTTGAATTTTTTTCAACTCCCACTCAATTCTTAGATTCAATCTTTGTATCTTCTTTATTCAAGTGCAAACAAAAGGATATGCTTTTAAAACATTCCACAAGCAAAACACTACAAATCATCAGTTATTTGATGTCAAGGTCAAAATGACCCTGATGTAATTGTTTATTCCAGCTACTGAAAGGTTGAAAATAATAGAGATGACGTGAACACAGCTGAGGGGAAAAAAAAAAAAAAAAAAAACCAGAAACCAGAATAAAAATATGTGATTTCATGTTGTTAACTGTCACAGCAAAAATTTGAAGTTTCTATATTTTAGTATGTAGCCTGCCATGAAATCAGTCCTCCATCAGATCCACCAGAGGTATGCCTGGTTTAGCCTGCAGGAAGATACTATTCTTCCTTAAAGAAAGACAATCTCAATTTCTCATGCAGAAGACCTAGGAAATGACAGAGGAAACATGGCCATAACCAAAATGATAAGCAAAGAATAAAGTTAATGGCTCAAAAGTTGGAACTTCGGCTATAGTGTTTTGTCAAGACCTTCAAAAGAAGGTTTTGGGCAGTAAGATTTTTTGGGGGAAAGGGGTTTATTGCAATAGGTTGATCATTATTTCAATATCACTATGAGGCAGCAAAGTGATACAAATGCAAAACAACAAGGACAAATAGGCAATTTTTTAAAAAAACCGTTTTTGGAAAGTCAGGAAATTTTTAAATTATGAAAGCCTAAGTTAAGGGAATGATAAAAAGGAATTATTGTTTAAACAGGAAATTTAGTTTACAGGAGCAGAGGTAGACATCAAGAAGTTAAATGTAGAAAGCTTCACATCTTTGCAATTATACAAGCAAAGGCAGCTGATAATCAAAAAAGAATCTTACCCCTGCAATATTGTTGAATTCATTTATTAGTTCCTTTAGATTTTTGATGGAGTTGAGGGTTTTCTATGTATAAGATCATGTCATCTGCAAACAGTAACAATTTGACTTCCAACTTGGAAGGCCTTTGTTTTTGTTCCCATTTTTCCTTTTCTTGCCTGATTGTTCTGGCTAGGACTTTGACTAAAAGTGGTAAAATTAGGCATCCTGTCTAGTTCCAGAATTTAGAGTAATCTTTCAGCTTTTCTTCATTCACTATAATGTTAGCTATTGGCTTATTATAAATGGGCTTTTTCATGTAAGAAACCCATATGCATGATGTCCTCAAAGATAACTGAAAACAGATTCTTCAGGAGTGTGAAAATGATGTTATTGGTGTTTCCAGGAAAATGAGAACTGGGAGCTGATCTAGAAACACAGAGGCTGTTGCTAACCTTTACACCCTTGACAATCCTCTAATAAAGTTTTGGAAATTGGAGACACTGAATATAGACAAATATTTTAAAATAGTTACAGAAAGAGGAAAGTAAATGTCAAGATGGGACCTAAAGGGGAACCTAGAGTCAGGCA
Source organism: Tamias sibiricus (assembly GCA_025594165.1). NCBI lineage: Eukaryota > Metazoa > Chordata > Mammalia > Rodentia > Sciuridae > Tamias > Tamias sibiricus. The sequence continues at coordinate 64,136,963 of CM046669.1, read as the reverse complement.
GGTATTTCTATAATAGACATTTCTGCTATTGGCCATCCAGCATCCAACTATTCCTTTTTCTTACCCATTAGACATCATTGTGCTATAGTTATTTTAGTAGCTTTTTCTTTACCCAATCAGTCTACCTCACTTGCCATATGAACTATATTTATAAGTCTTCTTTGTCTGGTTTCCCAGGTTACATTGTTTTATGTTCTAAGTTCCCATTAGCTATCATCATTTTTCTTGTCTTATCACCCCAAAGTGTCAAGACTGCCCCATTTTTCCCAGTCATCTAAGCTTTATAGTATCTCCAACATTATACATATTGTTATGGTCAAGTTTCTGTCAGTAGATTCTTGAGCATATCTCAACTTCTTGTTGCCTAATTCTCTATTGAGTCTTCAGAAAAACAGAAAGTGGCAGTTCATTATGACAACGTTTAATGTATGTCTCTGCTAAATTGCAGTTAGCATGCAAGAAGGAATGGAATCTATTTTTCAAGCAGAAAAAAATAACAGAAAAAATAAATTCCATGTACACAGAAGGAAATGGAGGACAGTATATAAAGTGAAATATCAGGCACAGAGAGATAATAAAGACCACATGACTCACTTATAAGTGAAATCTAAATAATTTGACTTCACCAAAGTTGAGAGTAGGATAGTGGTTATCAGAAAGGAAAATAGGGTGGATGGAGGAAGGGGGACATTGACCAAACAGTGTGATATTGTTTGATGGAAGGAATAATTTCTGGTGTTCCATAGAACAGCAGGGTGAATATAATTAACAATACTATATTATATAACTTAGAATAATTAAAAGAGAAAAATTTGAATTACCCACTACAAAGAAATGATAAAAGTTTAGATGATGGACATGCTAATTACTTTGAGTTAATCAATACCTAATATATACATGAATCTAAACACCACATTGGGGTTGAATGTGTAGCTCAGTGATAGAGTGCTTGATGCACAAGGTCAGGGGTTCAGTATCTAACAATGCTGAAAGCAAGCAAAACACAAAACAACACATTGTGCCTCATAAATACATACAAATTCTATGTGCCAATTGAAAACATTAATTAATTAGAAAAAAGAAAAAGTATCTAAATGCAAGTTGAACATATCAAAAGCTAATTGCGGCCTATGCAGTCAAACATGAAGAATTAACACATCTCAATAATAACTCTGAATGTTAATGGCCTAAACTCACCAATCAAAAGATATAGATTAGCAGATTGGATCAAAAAAACAGACCCAACAATATGCTGCCTCCAAGAGACTCATCTCATAGGAAAAGACATCCATAGGCTGAGGGTAAAAGGTTGGGAGAAATCCTACCACTCATATGGACAGAGGAAACAAGCAGGGGTTTCCATCCTCATATCAAATAAAGTAGACTTCAAACTAAAGTCAATCAAAGGGGATAAAGAAGGACACTATATACTGCTCAAGGGAACCATACACCAACAAGACTTAACAATTATAAATATATATGCCCCAAACAATGGAGCATCCATGTTCATCAAACAAACTCTCCTCAGGTTTAAGAGTCAAACTGACCACAACACAATAATTCTAGGTGACTTTAACACACCCCTTTCACCACTGGATAGATCTTCCAAACAAAAGCTGAACAAAGAAACTATACAACTCAAAAATACAATAAACAACTTAGACTTAACTGACTTATATAGAATTTTTCATCCTTCAACAAGTGAATACACTTTCTTCTCAGCAGCACATGGAACCTTCTCTAAAATAGACCATATACTAGGCCACAAAACTACTCTGAGCAAATACAAAAAAGTTGAGATTCTACCCTGCATTCTATCCAACCATAATGGAATGAAATTAGAAATCAATGATAAAATAAGAAATAAAAGCTACTCCAACACCTGGAGACTAAATAATATGCTACTGAATGAACAATGGGTTGCAGATGACATCAAAGAGGAGATTAAAAAATTCTTAGAGGTGAATGAGAACACAGACACAACATATCGAAATCTCTGGGACACTATGAAGGCAGTTCTAAGAGGCAAGTTCATTGCATTGAGTTCATTTCTCAAAAGAAGAAAAAGTCAACAAATAAATGACTTAAAATGACATTTCAGAGCTCTAGAAAACGAAGAACAATCCATCACCCAAAGTGGTAGAAGACAGGAAATAATTAAAATCAGAACTGAAATTAATGAAATTGAAACCAAAGAAACAATTGAAAAAATTGACAAAACAAAAAGTTGGTTCTTTGAAAAAATAAATAAAATGGACAGACCCTTGTCCAGGCTAACAAAGAGAAGGAGAGAGATAACTCAAATTACTAATATATGTGATGAAAAAGGAAATATCACAACAAACACTACGGAATATAGGAAATAATTCGAAATTATTTTGAAAACCTGTACTCCAACAAAATACAAAACACCAAAGGCATAGACAAATTTCTAGAGTTGTATGATGTGCCCAAACTTAAGCAGGAGGATATACATAATTTGAACAGACCAATTTCAAGCGACGAAATAGAAGATGCCATCAGAAGCCTACCATACTCTTCAGTTTATTTCAGGAAATAGAAAAAGAGGGAGTACTTCCAAACTCATTCTATGAGGCTAACATCACCCTGATCCCCAAACCAGGCAAAGACACATCCAAAAAAGAAAACTTCAGACCCATATCTTTAATGAACATAGATGCAAAAATTCTCAATAAAATTCTAGCAAAACGGATACAGAAACATATCAAAAATATAATACACCACGATCATGTGGGACTCATTTTAGGGATGCAAGGATGGTTCAACATACGGAAAACAATAAATGTAATTCACCACATCAATAGACTCAAAGATAAGAACCATATGATTATCTCAATAGATGCAGAAAAAGCATTTGACAAAATACAGCACCCTTCATGCTCAAAACACTAGAAAAACTAGGGATAACAGGAACATATCTCAACATCATAAAAGCTATATATGCTAATCCCCAAGCCAACATTATTCTAAATGGAGAAAAATTGAAAGCATTCCCTTTAAAAACTGGAACAAGACAGGGATGCCCTCTTTCATCACTTCTATTCAACATAGTAATTGAAATGCTGGCCAGAGCAATAAGACAGATGAAATAAATTAAAGGGATACAGATAAGTAAAGTAGAACTCAAATTATCATTATTTGCTGATGATATGATTTTATACCTAGAAGACTCAAAAAATTCCACCAGAAAACTCCTAGAACTCATAAATGAATTCAGCAAAGTAGCAGGATACAAAATCAACACCCATAAATCTAAGGCATTTCTATATATCAGTGACAAATCCTCTGAAAGGGAAATGAGGAAAACTACCCCGTTTACAATAGCATCAAAAATAAAATAAAATAAAATACTTGGGAATCAACTTAACCAAAGATGTGAAAGATCTCTACAATGAAAACTACAGAACACTAAAGAAAGAAATTATGGAAGACCTAAGAAGATGGAAAGATCTACCCTGTTCTTAGATAGGCAGAACTAATAATACTACCAAAAGCACTATACAGATTTAATGCAATGCCAATCAAAATCACAATGACATTCCTCATTAGAAATAGAAAAAGAAGTCATGAAATTCATCTGGAAAAATAAGAGACCCAGAATAGCTAAAGCAATCCTTAGCAAGAGGAATGAAACAGGTGGCATCACTATACCAGACCTTAAATTATACTCCAGAGCAATAGTAACAAAAACAGCATGATATTGGCACCAAAATAGGCTGGTAGACCAATGATACAGAATAGAGGACACAGAGACTAACGCATATAATTTCAGTTATCTTATATTAGACAAAGGCACCAAAAACATACATTGGAGAAAAGATAACCTCTTCAACAAACGGTGCTGGGAAAACTGGAAATCCATATGCAATAAAATGAAATTAAACCTATATCTCTCACCATGCACAAAATTCAACTCAAAGTGGATCAAGGATCTAGGAATTAGACCAGAGACACTACACCTAATAGAAGAAAAAGTAAGCTCTAATCTCCAACATGTTGGATTAGGTCCCAAGTTGCTTAATAAGAATCCTGTAGCACAAGAATTAATACCAAGAATCAATAAATGGGATAGACTCAAATTACAAAGCTTCTTCTCAGCAAAAGAAACAATCAGTGAGGTGAACAGAGAGCCTACTAATTGGGAACAAATTTTTACCACATGCACGTCAAATAGAGCACTAATCTCTAGAATATATAAAGAACTCAAAAATCATAACACCAAAAAAACAAATAACCCAATCAATAAATGGGCCAATAAACTGAACAGACACTTCTCAGAAGAAGATATACAATCAATCAATAAATACATGAAAAAACGCTCAACCTCTCTGGCAATTAGAGAAATGCAAATCAAAACCACTCTAAGATTTCATCTCACACCAGTCAGAATGGCAGCTATTAAGAACACAAACAACAATAAATGTTGGAGAGGATGTGGAGAAAAAGGCACACTCATACATTGTTGGTGGGACTGCAAAATGGTGCAGCCAATATGGAAAGCAGTATGGAGATACCTTGGAAAACTTGGAATGGAACCACCTTATGACCCAGCTATCCCACTCCTTGGTCTTTACCCAAAAGACATGAAAACAGCATACTACAGGGACACAGCCACATCAATGTTTATAGCAGCACAATTCACAATAGCTAAACTGTGGAACCAACCTAGATGCCCTTCAGTAGATGAATGGATAAAGAAAATGTGGTATATACACACAATGGAATATTACTCAGCAATGAGACAGAATAAAATCATGGCATTTGCAGGAAAATGGATGGAGTTAGATAATATAATGCTAAGTGAAGTTAGCCATTCCCAAAAAGCCAAATGCCGAATGTTTTCTCTGATATAAGGAAGCCAATTCACAGTCGGGTTGGGATGGGGAGCATAGGAGGATTAGAGAAATACTAGAATGGCCAATGGGGAGGGAGGGGAAGGGAGGGGGCAAAAGGGTGAAGGAAAAAAAAAAAAAGATGGTAGAATGAGATGGATATCATTACCCTAAGTGCATGTATGAAGTCACGAATGGTGTGAATATACTTTGCATACAACCAGAGATTTGTAAAAAAAAAAAGTGCTCTATATGTGTAATATGAAATGTAATACATTCTGCTGTCATTTATAACATCTTAGAATAAAAAATAATTTAAAAAAACATGAAGAATTAATTTTCAGTTGTATAAATGAAAACACTTATCTTAGTAAAAGTTTTTCATTTCAGAAACATTTCTCTTAAATATATTTTTTATCATTCACTTTGTACAACATGTTTTTAACTTCTTAATTGCAGACCTCAAATTGAGTAGAGAAAGTAGAAGCAAAATGTCCCAAAAGATTATGTTTTCAGCCGGGCGCGGTGGCGCACACCTGTAATCCCAGCACTTTGGGAGGCTGAGGCAGGAGGATCACAAGTTCAAAGCCAGCCTCAGCAATGGCGAGGCACTTAGCAACTCAGTGAGACCCTGTCTCCAAATAAAATACACAAAAGGGCTGGGGATGTGGCCCAGTGGTCGAGTGCCCCTGAGTTCAATCCCCGGTACCACAAAAAAAAAAAGATTATGTTTTCAAACTTCCCTCTCAGAATTCCCAACTACCAAAACCCCTAAAATGACTTCTTCTTTTCCTCCCTGCCTCTGTGCCCTCCCTGTACCCACCATGGGCCTCCAGCCTTCAGAGGAGATGGTGAGCCAGGGAGAGTCACTTAGCTGTGAATCTAGGAGGCACAGAGAGGAGGACATCTGCCTTGTCCCATGGAAACTGGTTTCCCTCCTAGTGGCAGGGCTGCTATGGACCAAGTGGTTCTCACTGCAGACATAGCTTTTGATAAACAACTCCAAAATGTATATGGAACCACAAAACCACACCCCACCACCATTACTGCCATCAGATAGATAAAGCCATCTTGAATCATAAAGAGAGACATTATGCTACCTGACTTCAAAACACACTATAAAGCTGGAATAACTGAAACTGGTATCATCACAAAAACAAACAAACAGATGAATGAAACTGAGAAGGCAACCTAGAAGTGAACCCACATACCTAAAGCCAACTGATTTTTTTTTTTTACAAAGATGGTATCATTCATTAGTTTCTTCTCTTTCATATTTCTAAACATTGAAGTGATCCAAGAATCAACTTTTGACCTCTTCCATTCCCTAGCTTCACCAACATTCTCATCTACTTTCAGTATTTTTTTTAAATATCATAAGACCCTGATAATTTTGATATTTATATCTCTACACAGACCTAGCTGGACTCTTTCCCCAGATGGATATCTAATAGGCACCTCAAACTTTACAAGGCTATCCATTCTAGGAACCCAACAGGTGATGGCAACTCCATCCTTTCATTGCTTGTACCATCCTTGACTTTTCTTCTTTCCTCATATTTAACTGGCTAAACCCTAGTGTTCTAAGTTTAAAATATACTAAGAATTCAACCACTTTTCATGACCTCCACTGTTGTCATGCTGGTCCCAATAACTATTTTAAGAGAAGAAATGTGAAACAACAAGTCATAGAATGTCAGATGGATTAAGAAACTATGAACAATTATAACCATAAGGGCTAATACATGCAAATAATCAATCAATCACACGTGCTCTATTTAAGTAGGGATAAAAGAAGAATAGAGATCCTATTTTTAAGTAGGACCAAGAGATAGAATGTCTACCTCATACTCACTATTTTCTTTTAAATTATTCTAAATATCACTTTATCTGAGAATTCTTCCTTGCATGTCTTTTTTTTTATCCTCAATATTTACTAGACCTTCCTAGAACAGAGCAAGAATGTATGTAAATATTTACCTAAAAATATAAATATATTTAGAAGTATGAGATAATGCTTCAGGTATTCCATTTAATTCATTTTAGATGCTCAACAATGGCTTAAAAAGCTAAATTAGGGGGCTGGGTATATAGCTCAGTTGGTAGAGTGCTTGCATTGCATGCACAAGGCCCTGGCTTCAATCCCCAGCACCAAAAAAAAAAAAAAAAAAAAAGAAAAAAAAAAGAAAAGAAAAGAAAAGAAAAGCTAAATTGGAAACATGAAAAAAAAAATTCCAGCTTTGGATGTATTTAAATTCAAACACCTTTCTAGAGAATATGCTTGGAGATATGTCTTCTAAATTAGAGATTTCCTATTAATTACAGAAATAAAGATAAGTTCAAATGAAATAGGGGTAAATCAAGGCCATATGGTAAAAATCCAAATAATATATGGTGGTGGGAAGGTAGCTGAAAATTTCTTATATGTTTATTCTAGAGGTGCACAGAGATTCCAACAGTATAGTACTTACATGCACAACCCAGGGAGATTATTAGACACAGGCTGAGGGGGAATATTAACATTTCATTCCAGAGACTTAATACAGCTCATATGTGTAAGTACTTTTTTTTTTTTTTTTTGTACTGTAAATTTAACACAGGAGCCTCTGAGCCACATCCCCAGCACTTTTTATTTTTTGAGACAGGATCTTGCTTAGTTGCTTACAGGATTGCTAAGTTGTTGAGGCTGGCCTCAGACTTGCAATCCTTCTGCCTCAGCCTCCCGAGCTGCTGGGATTACAGGCATGTACCACTATGCCTGGCTCTATTAAGTTCTTAAGGGCTGTGTTTCTTTGGGGAAGCTTCTCATGGCTCAATCCTTTTCTGTTGAAAATAACTCCATTATGATTACTCAGGTCATGGCGAGAAAGAATGTGTTCATTCTCTTCCACAAAACCTTTGCACCTACCTCCAGTTTAGGCTGATGCCTTTCCCCATAATCCTTTTTACACAAAGAGGATAATGAGAAAACAGTATTTGGCTATTAATTACTAAGTGTTCTACAGAATTTCTCGTAATCCTAGATGTCATGGTTAGGTAGAAATAACACAGATTTTGGAGTTTCAACTTCAAGGTTTAAATTCTTGTTATACTAGCTGATGATCTTGAGCTTAATCCCTGTAACTCTGAGATCTATTATGTTCACCTGTAAAATGGTGCTATTGAGAAGTGGTGAGACTTTTCATAGGTAGAGTCTCAAAGGGGATTGTAGGGATGTGGTCTCTTCTCTCTCTTTTCACATCCTGACCATGAGGTAAACAGATCTGCCATGCACTCCCACCATGATTTATTGCCTCACTACAGATCCAAAAGCAACAGGACCATGGGATGAAACCTCCAAAGCTGTGAATGAAAATAAACCTTTCCTCTTTATAAACGGATAATCTTGAGTATTTGTTACAGTAACAGAAAGATAACATGACTACTGTAAGGCAAAAATATGCAAAAGCCCTTAGCAAGCTTCTAGCATTGCACAAATGCTAGTTATTCAAACATAATACTTTAGAGATCTTCAAATTTTTGGAGACATGGCATTGTGCTTTGGCTATAAGGTGTCTCCCAAAAGCTCCTATATTAAGGCAGGAACATTCAGAGGCACACTGATTACATTATGAGGGTTAGAACCTAATGTATGGATTAATCCATTTGATGGGTTAATAATTTGAATGGACGAATTGGGTAGTAAGTATAGGCAGATGGGGTGTAGGTGAAGAAGGCAGGTCACTGGGAAGTGCCCAGAAGGGCTTATCTTCTTTGAGACCCCTTTCCCCTCTCTCTTTACTGCCTGGCTACCATGAAGCGAGGAGTTTTGTTTTGCCATGTCTTTCTGCTCTTCCTTGCCATGGGCCCAGAGGGATGCAGTTGGCTGAAGGTATGAATTTAGCTTCTTAAACCATGAGCCAAAATAAACCTCCTTCCTCTCAGGTATTTTGTTCACAGTCAAAAAGCTGACTAACCATACATGGCACAGAACAGGAAGCACATTATGTTCACTCAGGATATGGCAAGAAAGAATATGCTTATCCCCTCCACAAAACCTTTGCATGCACAGAGATACTGATACAACACTAGGACAAAATTTCAAGTTGAAGTTGACCCAAATTCTAACAAGAGATCTATGGATTTGGTAAGCCCCCTCACTAACAGATCAAGCTAAGGAAGATGACATTATTGGGGGAAGCTGCAAAAAGGGCCACATACGTGAATGAGAGGTGAAAAAGTTTGAGAATTTCCCTTCCTCACATGGCTCAACCATCTCTCAGCAATTAATTCACAAGCTGGAGAACAGGACTGTGCATGATAGTTATTTGCATTCCTCACATGCTTAGTACTGTGTTCCACACATAGCTCAATAAATATTGGTTAATTGATTGAGAAAAGCTAAAATAAGTGTCACTCTACCAGAGGGTTTCTCAGCAACAGTAGAAAGAATTTATGTGAAAAAAAAAATAACTAAACTGCCTGCATTCAGTATAAACATTATTAAATCCAATTTGTACTTGAAAAAGATGTTGGCATTCACTTTTACATGTCTTGGGAATGCTTCCAAATTAAATGCATTCTGGACAAAAACACAGAACAACAATTAAGAAAACACTGGATAAGTAAAATTAGCTGAGTCTATTCATTCTTTCCTAGAAGTAGCAGCAGTTTTCAAGACAATAAAGCCCTATTTGGTCTCAAAACATGGTTTTAATCAGTATAAAACAGAAAAAAAAAAAAAAAAAAACAAAAAAAAAAAAAAAAAAAAAAAAAAAAAAAAAAAAAAAAAAAAAAAAAAAAAAAAAAAAAAAAACAGAAAGAATTCTTATTGATTATTTTAAACTATTGCCTCTGTGCCTTGGGTAGGAGGCGAAATGTAAATAAATGCTAATTCCTTAATATGCTTTGTCCAATATATACTAAATGCCCAACTATTCAGTCTTAATGAAACACAAAATGAAGAAATGCCATAGCACCTGCTTCTGATGAAAAACGAGCTTTTCAAAAGGCTTCGGTTGTGGGAAGGGTAAATGCATCATCCCTGAAATCCTTGCTCTAGATAAGGAGACTAAAATTTAATTTAATTATATTAGTCAAGCACATCCTATAAACCAAATCTATTTCTATACAGTTACATGCCTCATAATAACTCTTAAGTAAATGACAGTTCAGATATACAATAGTAGATTTTAATGGAGCTGAAAAATTTCCTATAGCAAATATAATTATGTGTATATATATATGATGATAAGAAACATCTGTTACTCGTTTATTTTTTTACTATACTACATTTCTTAATATTTTAGAGCATACTTCTCTCTCTCTCTCTCTCTCTCTCTCATAGTAGTGTGTGGTGCCAGGGATTGAGTCCAGAGCCTCACACATACTAAACATTTCTTCTACTTATTTTTTTTAAGTTTACTATAGAACAGTATGTTGTGTTACAAGGACAGCACCCTCATATATCTTACATTTACCATGTCCCTTCACTGCCTCAATGTCACAGTGAATGACTGACACCATCTAGTTTTATGCAGTAAAAACTATGATGTTAGCCGGGTGCGGTGGCGCACGCCTGTAATCCCAGCACTTTGGGAGGCTGAGGCAGGAGGATCGCGAGTTCAAAGCCAGCCTCAGCAATGGCGAGGCACTTAGCAACTCAGTGGGACCCTGTCTCTAAATAAAATACAAAAAAGGGCTGGGGATGTGGCCCAGTGGTCGAATGCCCCTGAGTTCAATCCCTGGTAACCACAAAAAAAAAAAAAAAAAAAAAAAAAAAAAAACTATGATGTTTGCACAAAGACAAAATAGCCTTATGGCATGTTCTTCAGAATGTATCCCTGTCGTTAAGCTATGTGTGACTATATTTATATTTTAATATACACAAAAGCCTCATGTCATCCCATGAGTTGACTATTATTATTACCATTATTTTTCAGATAAGGAAACTGAAGGCTGGTGTGGGAGTGGCCCAGCATAGACATAAGGCCAATGTACTTTGACTCCTAGTCTAGAGATCTTTCCGGTATGACATACTCTTCATGCCCCCTGAAAACTTTCCCTCAATTAAATCTCCATGGGCATGAGACTTTTCTGAATGTATTATTGGTAAGAAAAATAGACATAGCTGAAGCATTAACATAGAAGGAATCCACTTTCATGACACAGAAAGAAACACTGGAGTCCACAGAAGTCATGAAAAGTAGGGAAGAAAACCAACCCTTCTGCTTTAAGTATCATCTACATTCCAGTGAAGCCTAAATTTTATTTCTGGCTCTGTCCCTCCCCTGAGCTCCATACTGTGGTTCTTTAATTAGATATACTGTTATTAGGAGGTCTAATAAGCATCCCAAACACAAGGGCAACGCTAAGACTTGATACTTCCCCCAAAGTCTACTCCTTGCAAGTTGGCCCCATCCTGGTTAATGACACAAGCATTCATTCTGCTCAAGCGCCAAACGTGGGGGTGATCCTCGATTCTCTCTCTCTTCTGTTTGCATCATTTCCATCACTGATCCCCTTCAACAGTAGCTCCAAACTGTATTCCACAATTGGAGCACATCTCTCCACTCTGACTATTGGCAGCCTCATCCTAGTAACACTGACCTCTTGCCCAGATGGCTGCACAGTCTTCTGTGCCCACTCTTACCCCTTTGGTCTACTGTCCACCCAGCAGCCACAGTGAATTTCTGTAACCATAAATAGGATCATGTGAACGCTCACCTCCTTTCATAGACTTCCCACTACTCTTGGGATAAAACGGATTCTTTCCTATGGCCTGTGAGGACCACCATGATCTGGTCTTTGCTGACTCTCCAGCCCCATGTCCTATCATGTTCCTCACCTCAGGCTCCTCTGGCTATGTGGGGGATGTAACATGACGTGATTCCACCTAGCCATATGGTGCCTCTTCAAGCCCTCAACACATCATGTTCCTTTTGCCTAGCATTCTGTCCTTTCCAACCCTTGAATGTCTTCATTATGATCTGTTTAAATGATCTTCTTCCTCAGAGAATTCACCCATGATAGACCTGCCCCCAAAATATTCTGGCACATTCTATCCCTGATCTGCTTCATTTCTTGCAGCTGTTACTGATTTAAATGCTAGCATTTCCCCATTCACTCCATCCTCCCACTCACAGACCTCCTGAGGGCAGGGACTGTGCCTGTCCCATTCACCTCTGCATTCTCAATACTACAGCAGTTCCTGGAACATAGGGGTAGTCAGAAAACATTTGTTGAGTGAATGAGGTTGGAGTCATATTCTAAGGTCAAGGGAAAATAACATATTTGTTTTACACAGACTACTCTCCCACACAGGCTTCACCTTATGTTAAACTTCTGTTCTCCGATGCTTTAGCATTCTCTCTACCATCAGTGTTGCTGAGAAAATGGCCAAGAGACTTCAAGTCTATTCATGTTGAGAGAACGGTATAGAATACATTTCAGGTGCAAGGTTAGTCAATTAAATTCGTGACAGGATAACTGTAGGACAGAATTTATATAAACTAGGGAATAAACTGAATAAATAGGATTATTCATAATTTTATAGCTCCAATAATAAAAAAAGATCAAAAAAGACAGATTTTTCTGCACAAATCTTCACTACATTGACCTTTATTGCATTAATCAAAAGTTTTCCAAAGAGCCATTTTTTAAATTTAAGGTTTCTTGTGCATTTTAAAAAGACAGAAAAATAAAGAGTTATAATGAAAATGAAAATAGATTTCAAAGTAGCTCTAGTAACACAAAAGGAAATCATTTAAAATATGAATAAATAAACTAGGGTTGTGCACCTTACATAACATTTACTAATTTATTGGAAGGCTTATAGTATTAACTTGCTATTTAGCTGGACACACACACACACACAGCCTAGAAGGGAGAGGCATAGTAAAGAAATTATTATCACAAGGTAAGTACTTACTGTATTACGTTCCACAAGAAGTACCAGATTCGATGAAAAAATAAAACAGGCAGACCTAAACTAGTCCTGGGGTATAGAGAGATGTCATGGAAAATCTTCCTGATAAAGTTATTTTTAAGACCTTAAGGAAAGGGGTAGTTGAGGAGAGGGGAGAGCTTCCCAGGTAGAAAGTTAGACATTCAGATGATCTGGACATCCAGGTATGATGAAAGTTAATCATGTTTTATTCTCATCACTACTTGGGAGTTTAACTATGTCAGAAATTAACTATGACCTAGTTAGCTGGAATGACAGTTGTTCTTATTCCACCAGATAGGAGATGGAGAGAGTGGAAAGAACGAAGCAAGCATTTCTGATCTTTGCTGTGAACATTTCCAGTGATTACCTCCCCATCCTCAAACATACTTTCCCCAGACACACATTTGCTAATTATGCCCCACATTGTCCTCCTAACTACTGCCAGCTATTACTCATTCTCTCATCTTCATACTTTTTCTTTGGGAATCATGGTAGAACCCTTCCTTTTAATCACCTCCCCTCCCCATCTCTTCCATACCCACCCCATCTCTTCCATACCCACCCCATTTCAGTTTCCTAAACTGTGAAATCTTCCTTCTTCTTAATGTCTGTGTCTCTCATCCTTCCATCCATCACTTTTGTCTGATTATTGCAATAGCTCTACATAGATCCACTTCTGTCTGTTTCCTGCTAATCCATTTTCTGTCACTGCAAATCCAATATTCTTCACAAACTACTTCATTGCTATTCCATGGTTTTCAAGATTATGTTCAAATTCTTTATCTCAACTGGGGCAATTTTCTCCTCAGGGTCATTTGACAATGTCTGAGGCATTTTTGCTTGTCACAACTGGTAGAGAAAGCTACTAGAATCTAGTGGGTAGAGGCCAAGGATGCTACCAAATATCACACAATGCACAAGACAGCCCCATAACAAAGACTATTTGTCAATAGTGTAGAGGTGGTTCTTCCACATCTGGTCCTGCCCATCACTCTTGAATCACCTTTTGCTTTCATCCTAGCACTCTATTCTTAGGGAAATGTTAGGTCCTACTGTATACAGTTACAATATTTGACAATGTTGAGCTAAAATCCTCAGCAATTTCATGATATCATATAACTGACAAAATGTTTGTTGTGTTTCTTCTGTCTAAAATGCACCCCTCTCGGCCGGGCGTGGTGGCGCACGCCTGTAATCCCAGCACTTGGGAGGCTGAGGCAGGAGGATCGCGAGGTCAAAGCCAGCCTCAGCCATGGCGAGGCACTTAGCAACTCAGTGAGACCCTGTCTCTAATAAAATACAAAAAAGGGCTGGGGATGTGACCCAGTGGTCGAGTGCCCAAGTTCAATACCCGGTACCACACACACACACACACACACACACACACAAAATTAATTTATTAATTAATTAAAAAATAAAATTGAAAAAAAAATTGCACCCTTCTCACTGCTTTCTCATACTTATTTTACAAAATCCAGATCCAGTTACACCTTCCCAATAGCCCTACCAGGAGTTATAAGTATGACAAATAGCCTTCATGCACATCCTCTGTGCTTTGTGTTTCTATGGCATCCTCTTCTAAAGCATCAGTCTCCTGGAAACAGCTGATATCAGGTCTGACCAGTAAGTGACTCATTGCTAGGTTCAGTTTTCTCTGTCTACCCAGAGCCCAGCACAGGTCATGGCATCTTGGAGTCACTCCACGGATTACAGTGTAAAGAATAACTAAATGAACAAACATGTCCATTCCCATTACCAATTACTCCCATTTCTCCAAAGGGAGAGCTGGCAATATGACCCTTAGTCACTAAGAAATGGCTTCTGAAGTTATATTAGCCAAAAAAAAATCAACATTTCTCAAACATTAATGAAAAATTTATGTCACATACATAACCAGAGATTTTGTGGATTCCCAAATGCTGATCCAGCATTAGGCATGTGTTAAGTAGAATAAAACCAACTAACTATGTCCAGGTTTCTTGCTGACTTCCAAGGGTGTTTTTGATTAAAAGCTAGAAAAACTTGTGGAAAGGTGAAGAGGTACCAACTCTGATATATTTTCCTTTGTGCTTTTTGGTGCTGGGAATTGAGCCCAGGGTCTCATGTAGGCTAAGCACATGTTCTAACAGTGAGCTCTACTCCCAGGACCTGATATTAGTTTTAAAAACTACTTCCAAATTGAGATCTTACTGCAACTTAAAAAAAAAAAAGATTGTATTTTATAAAATCTAACCATGGGTATTGAATCAGGGTAAGAAAAAGACTCAAAACACCCTTATGGTTGGCTATTAAGAGCTTTCTGTTAACCATTAGTGGACTGTGAGAGGATTCCCAAACTGGAATAGACATTTAATAGAGGTATGTGTTATGTGAACTATTCATAGGGATTATGTATTTTTTTCTGTTTGTTTTTGGGGGGTGTGGCTATGTTCTTTGATTCTACAATGACTTTTTAAAAATTTTCAAGTAATACATCAATACATTTCTATTTTTAAATTATAAGATGAAAGTCTAATCTACTAAATTTCTCCTATCCCCATTTCTACTCCTCTCTCCAGAAATAACTGCAGTTAACAGTTTGCTGTATTTCTATAGAGAGCTCCATGCATTTTATACATGTATATGAATATATATATGCATAAACACAGATATATATATAATTTTGTTTTATAAATAAAATTGAACCAAAGAATACACATTTTTTCCTGCTTGCTGTTTTGCTTAATAAGTTATGAGAGTCTTCTACATCACTATCCACAGCTATTTTGGGTTCTTTTAATAGATGAAGACTACTTCAGAGTATAACAGTTCTTCACGATTTCTTTTAATGATCAAAACATTTTAAAATAAACATTTTCTAAAGATTAACTTAGCTTATAAATTTATTTGAAACCATACATTGTGTGGAAACTAAAAAGCCAGCTGCTTTTACTAGCAGAGGAATAATGTACCTTTCTTTCTTTCTTTTTTTTTTTTTTTTAGTAGAATTGCCCTAACTCAAGAGAAGGTACACTGAAGGCTGGATTGGTTCCAAAGTCAAGAATTTCCCACAGAAAAGGATGGTTAATGATTATGGAGACAAGTCAGGAAAACAGTGATGTTCCTGTTCTTTAAAATTTTTAGGAAAAATACCTCTCAGTATAAGCTTATGTGGAGGGAAATTCCACCATGGGTTCTAGACCTGGTTTCATCACTCCTGATTTATTCCAGCCTTGGGTGAGATGCAACCTGCATGCTTCTTCATTTGTTATTTATCTTGGCAGTTTTCTACATATCAAGTACAACAATGCTTTGAAGAAATATGAATTCTCATACAAAACTTAAATTGGGGGACAAGAAATTGAACTAGATGATTTTTGAGGTGAGGCCTGCCCAACAATAATTAAAGAGGAAGAAATTTCTCACATTTTCATTTATTACATAAGGAAAAAAAATGTGCATCTTGCTTTACTGGTACAGGCAGAAGCTGAAAGCATCCATCAGACAGTCCTAGATGAAGTGCAAGGTACTTTCAGAACACATGGCTAAGCACCTAAATGAGGGACCTACTGGAAGAAGAAAAAAACTGGTATTATAAAGGTATTGTAAGAACCGTCCCAAACTCAGCACCCACGGTGCTGTATGATTTGAATATGAAATAGACATGCTGAGTTTGGGACAGTTCTTATAGTACCTTGGATAACACCTTAGTGCTATTGGGATGAGGTGGTAGAATCTTCAGAAGGCAGTGCTTAGTGGGAGAATGTTAGGTCATTGGAGGCATGCCCTTGAAAGGGATATTATAACTCTGGCCTGTTTCTTCCCATCCCTTGTTTTATTATTGTTGTTGTTGTTTGTTTCATAGTCACCATGAAGTGAACAGTCCTCCCAAGCCATGTAGTCCTGGCATGATGTACTGTGCCACCACAGGCTCAAATGAGGCCAAACAACCACAGACTAAAACCTCTGAAACCATGAGCCAAAATAAACTTTTTTTCCATATAAGTTGATTTATCTCGGGTTTTGTTATAACATCAGAAAGCTGACTAACACACAAGTGAATCTGTGACTACATAAATAGGTCTTCTTAGACAGAACTATAATATAATGACATCATTTCAAAATCTCTAGAGATATCACTTTGTGCCTTATTTCTTCACTGGTAAGAAAACCAGTGTTGATGGAGTTTTAAAAAATGTTAGTCTAAAATTCTTTTTATTTTTATTTTTTCCCATTCAGAAACTAAGGAGAATCAAACACCACTAAATATTTATTAGCAAATTATAAAAACATGATTCAGAGGCCTGAAATGCAGCACCCAAGCGCTATCAATGTCCTGTGTGATGCTGAGATTCTAGGATTCTGGGGTTTAATTTTAGATGGTCAAGTCCTACTGATTAGCAGAGAATGGGAGTCAACAGATCAAAGTCAGAATGTTGCACTGTTCTGGGCCCCAAAAGTAAAAACTATGTGTGTGTGTATACACACACATATACAATTTAGGTATATAAATTTAGGTATAAAATTAGGTATATAAATCACTCCAAGATAGAAAAGGGGCAAAGTCAGCAATTTGGAAAACAAAATAATGATCCAACATGACTTTGATAAAAATAAAAAACATTAAAATTAACAGAAAGAATCATTAAATAACAAATTCTTCAAATGGAAGGACACTTGAGGGTCACATATGCCAGATCTAATCAATGCTTGAGCTCTTTCTATAGGATTTCTATGAAGGGGCTGGATTTTTGTTTGTTCTCTTTAACATTCAGCATTGGCTTTAATGGCAGTCTGAATTATTATTCTGTATAATACATTTTATAAATTATCTCAGCAATCCTATAGGATACTTTTGACCAGTATCAATGTTTACATTGAGGTGTAGATTGAGATCATTGTAAACTGACATGCAGTTGTAAGAGACAATACAATAACAGTCCTTGCACATTTTGCCCTGTTTCCCTCATTGGGGATATCTTGCAAAATTGGTGCATAATATTATACTCAGGATATTGGCATTGATACAATCCACCAATCATATTCAGATTTCCCCAGTTATACATACTAATTTGTGTGTATGTGTTTATTATAACTTTATCTTGTTGGTTCATGTATTAACCACCATAGTGAAGATACTGAACAGCTCCTACTTTGGCCATTTCAAAAAGATACAAATGGAATCATATAGTAGGTAACCTCTTGGGATTCATTTGTTTCTCTCAGCATAATTTCCTCAAGATTTTTCTAAGTTCAAGTGTGTTTCCTTTTATTGCTGAGTAGAGTAGTATTTCATAGTATGGATCTACCACAATTTGGATAGTCATTCAGGGCTGAATCTAGTTTGGGGATATTACAAATAAAGCTCTATAAATATGTGTGTACATGTTTCTATGTAAATGTAAGTCTTCACTTCTCTGGAACAAATGCCCAAGTATATAATTACTGAGTTGTATGGTAACTGCATGTTTTGTTTTATAACAGACTATGAAACTGTCTTTCAGAGGGCTGTACCATTTCACATTCCTACCAATGAAGTATGAGTAACTAGTTGCTCTTCATCTTCTCTGGACTTGGTGTTTTTACTACTTTATATTTTAGCCTCTCTAATGGGCATGTGGTAATTTTCCATGAGGGTTTTTCAGACACCGTTAGTGACATGTCTCACAAGTTCCCAAGAGATCCTCCAGTTGACCCTACACAAAGCTGTAATTTGTCTATTGATAAATGCTCTGCCCTGGCCTCCATTCTGGAGCCCCACACCTGCTCTCTCTGACCACACTCCTTTTCTCCCCATCTTGGAGATGCTTTTTCCTAAGGTTGGCATTCTCAGTTGATTCAATTATTTCTGCAAAATTGTGTTTTGCAAACCCATTGTCATCACAATCTCTCTCTCTCTCTCTCTCTCTCTCTCTCTCTCTCTCTCTCTCTCTTTGTTCAACAAATTATCTATTTTGAGGTCCTTTCAAAGGGACAGCCTGTCCTAGGCTTAGGAAATTATGGATTAAAAAAAATGTTCCATCTCACAAAATGTTCACAGTATAGCAGGGGGAACAAACACATGAACTATTCTCTACACTGCATAGTGCAGTAAATATGATTTATAGAGATATATACTGAGAATAATGAATAGGATGGCTATTGCTCATTGAGGACCAAATTAACTCATGAAGATTTCATTCCCACTCACAAAATTTGTAATCAAGCAAAGGATAAGTACACAAACATATAATTTCAATACAAGATGAGAACAAGGGGTAGGGCTGGAGTTGTGGGCTTGGGGACTTGGATCTGCTCAGGGAAGAGAAAGCTGTGAGGAAAAAGAGATGATGCTTTCAATGGATGCAGAGGTGACAAGAGAGGTAGAAGAGGATGGGCAGAGGTCTCATTAAACTTGTTAATTCAAGAGTCCCAACCAAGGGACTAGCTGAAATCAGGAGAGCAGTTTATGAGTGATCTGAAACAATGTGGAGTATCAGATTCACCTACAAGTTGTATGGGAATGCAAAATTTAACTCAGGAGGGACAAAGGGCAAAGGACGAGGTAGAAGAGGATGGGCAGAGGTCTCATTAAACTTGTTAATTCCATTCTGCTGAAATAGGGTATTAAACAGGGCAGGTCAGCTTGCTATTAAATAGGTCCCCTGGAAGCTATAGAGAAAAGACATTGAGAAGGACAATATTTCAAGAAGCGTCAGGTGAAAAGCTGTTAAAATTGTCCATCTGAGACACACTTAGTTTGAAAACTAAGACAGCGGTAGGAAGGAAGGAAGGCACAAAAATACTTAGAGAAATAATTCAGAGACAAAAATTATGATTTTGCACTAAACAATGTAAGAAGAAAGAATTCTAAGATTGAAAGAAAAATGACTTGAACAATGTAAAAGGATATGTTTAACTGTCTAATGTTTACAGGGAGAGAAGATTTCATAAGAAAAAGTTAAAATGTGGGATTATTAAATCTAGAGGGCAGTTTAACTCTGACTTTTACTCCTATGAAAAGGTACCAAATTGAAGATTATAGTCACATCTTCCTCACTTTTCCCAAAGGAAATGGCTCTAGTAGAAGCATAAATAATATAGGTCAGGTAGGTGAACACTTTTTGAGTTAATAAGCATCAGAAAGGACAAATGCAAATTTAGGGTGAAATAAAGGCTGCATCTCAAATCAATTGAGGGGATGAAGAGACTACAAATTGCATTGGGATAACAGGAAAACTGCATGGGAAAAGTTATTTGTTTTATTTGCCAGATATATTAGGATAATTCCAAACAGATTAAAGATTTTGATATAAATAAACTCACCATAATACTAGTGGAAAATGTGTTAATTCCTTTAAAATCTGTGAGGGGGAACAACTTTCCCAAATGTGACTCAATACACAGAAGGAAAAGATAATTGATAGATTCTATTTACTTATGTAAAATAATAGTATTTTTAAAACTATTGTTGACAAAGGGCATTATAAGCAAAGTTAAAAAGCAAATGACAAATTGGGGAGAATATGTATTACTTCTATCACAGATGAATGGGGTAATAAAATAGAAAAGGAAAAAGACTGATCACCCTATAGGAAAATGGGCTGGAGAAAACACAGTTCACAAGCAAAGATATGCAAATGTCTCTTAGCCATATATACATTTTTTAGTGTTCATTTTCACCTAAATTAAGAGAAATTCAAATTAGAAATAGACTGCCATACAGTTTTTTTCACCTATGATATTGGCAAAAATCTAAAAGTGTGGAGACACATTCTCTTGGTGAGGCTGAGGAAACTGTCAATCCCAAATACTGGTGATAGATATGCAAAATAGCATAATTCCTATGGAGGAGAATTTGGTAGCATTTAGAAAACTTATATATGCATTTAGACATAGACCCAGGAATTTCTCTTCTAGGAAACTGACATACAAATATATATAGATACACACAGACATGAAAAGATGAATTCACCATAGGACTCTGTGAATCAGCAAAAGACTGGAAACAACCCATTTGCAGAGGACTAGTGTATTCAATTATGAGCATTAACACCATAGAAATGCACCATAGAAATACAATTATACCTACCAAGCATTCATAGACTTCATCCCATCAAGCAGTATTGTATCAGTTGAAAAGAAAGTGAATTGAAAAAGAACCAACAGAAAAATAAACTATAAAGTTAAAACAATTATTACTCATGAAGAAAGAAAGTTCTAGAATGCAGTAGTCACAGTTATACACTAGATTTCTTCAAAATATCTTGTTTAGTGGATTATTATTATTATTTGACATAATTATAAAGCAAAATTAATTTTTAAAAATTAATGCCTAAAATTTACGATAAAACAAATTAACATAAGTGGGTATATATCTGTGTTCCTACACCAAGAATTATTTTAAATTATGTTAAAATGCAAGGAAAAATAAAGTGGCAACTCTTACAACATTTATTCAGTAACTGTACTATTTGTGGCAGTGTTGGGTGTTGTTTTCTGAGACTATTTTGTATGTACTT
Organism: Tamias sibiricus; assembly: GCA_025594165.1. Lineage (NCBI taxonomy): Eukaryota > Metazoa > Chordata > Mammalia > Rodentia > Sciuridae > Tamias > Tamias sibiricus. Next base: position 64,115,703 of record CM046669.1, on the reverse strand, counting down.
GTGGAACTGAGCAAAAAAGTAATGATGTGGTATTCAAGTGAATCATTTCCACTGTTGTTGAGAACTGGGATACTTTTGTGGAAGAAAGAAAATAGAACACATTAAGAAAAGGTATGAAGAAAATTAGGTTGATTATGTGTTGCTACATCTTGAAGCTACACTATAGATTCATGAAAATTTCATTACATTCTATCAACTTTATAAAAAGATGTACATTTTCTATGTCAAATGTTAAAAAGGAAAACAGAAAGAAACACTCCAACTAATGGAGGAAGCATAATTTCCCACAGGTGTTCTAAGAAAGCATTCCAGTTAAGTTATATAACAGGAATTATGTAATTATGATCCTTCCATAAGAAGGCTAAAGGAAGACTACTAGTATCTCTTTATACTGAATCTACAACTAGTATTTTGAAAAATGCAAGAATTCAACAAATTCAGGTAGTAACATGAACTTTAAAAGTTGACAAAATAAATATAATTACCTTAAAGAAAACAATTACCTCACCTTCTGCTATAAAGAACAACTTCTTGGCTTCCTGGTAATTGGTTGAAAAATGCTATTTCCAGAAAGATCAGTAGAGTAGAAGGAAGGGAACAGGGGAGGGAGGAAGATAGGGTGAGGGTAAGTACTGGGGACTGAATTGGAGCAAATTATATTCTATGCATTTATAATTATGTCAAAATGAACTGTAATATTATGTATGATTAACATAAACCAATAAAAAAAGAACACAAGAGAGCCCTCACCAAGTACCCAGCCAAATCAGCACCCAAATCATCAACTTATCATCTTCAAAATTGCTAGAAATAAAAGTTAAAAAAAAAGAAAGAAAAGTGCTATTTCACTTGCACTAGTGCCCTATGTTATTACATCACAAAAATTGACTCTATGAAGCTTTCTTGAGCTAGAGACAATCTCACATATATTTATACAGGGTAACTTATACTTTTAACAACTGAAACAAGTCAATAACTTATACTCTTTTCATTTTAGTTAGATTCCTAAATGGCTTCTTAATAAGCTACAGCTTTGGCAGCCCTAAAAGCAAACACCTTCAGATATTTAAAAATCTATTTAAAAAACAAAACAAAAAATTAAAACTTTACTCCACTGGACTTAAAAAAAAAAAACTCACTTGTGAACAAAGGCATAGATTCAATAGATTTCTCTAATAACTTCTTTGGTAAACATTTTGCTCTCAAAGCCAAAAAGAGCCTCATTAATGCATGTCAACTCTGATGTCAACATAGCATTCACATATATTACTTCATTTAGTCAGTATTCATTTACTGATGGATATGCAGCAATGAACACACAAAAATGTCTTCCCTCTTCTCATGGAAGATGGAAAAGATAGTTTTTAAGAGTCAATAAAATTAATATTTCAGGAGGCCATAAGTGTAACCAGAGACAGAGAATTGTAATGTTCAAAGATGACCAGGGTAAGCTTGCTAAAATGAATCAATTTGTAAAGACCTGAAGCAGGTGAGCAAGTTACCCAGGAGGTTAATCTATAGGAAAAATATTCCAGACAGAGGAAATAAGTTTTTAGTTGTGAAGTGCTAATACTGGTGCCTTTTTTGTGGAAGAGAGAGGTCAGTGGGGAAATGGGTGGGGTTAAAGCAAGGGGAATAATAGGCAAGGTCAGCAAGGCAATCCAAGACCACATCCTGCAGGAACTTATGCCCCATTGCAAGGGCTTTGGCTTTATTTTAAGTGAAATGAGAAACTGGCCACTGAAGGAAAGACTGTTAGCAAAAAAGCAAGTGATCTAACATAATTGTCACTCAAGTATAGTTATGCTGCTGTGCTGAGAAGAGCTTGGGGAGATAAGGGTAGAAACAGAAAAGTTTTTGCCACAATCCAGGGAAGAAACAACAGAGTTTAATCTAAGACACAGCATTAGAAGTGGTGAAAAATAGTCATATTCTGAATACCCCTTTTTTAAAAAAATCTTTATTTTATTTATTTTTATGAACCCAGTGCCTCACGTGTATGAGGCAAGTGCTCTGCCACTGAGCTATAGCCCCAGCCCTCTGAATACCTCTTGAAGGTAGATTCTACAGTATTTATTTACAGAATTGGATCTGTAATCTGAGAGAAAAGATCAGAGTCAAGCAAGCACTAAAGTTTTTGATCTGAGTAATTGTAAATGTGGAGTTTCCATTAATGAGATGATAATTATTACAGGTGAACCTAATTTGGGGAAGAGTTCTGTTCTGTATGTGTTAGGCACAAGATGCCCATTTGACAGACAAATTGAGTGTCCTTCCTTGAATAACCAGGCAGTTGATGTGAGTCTGAAGTTCAAGGGTGAGATCTAGGCTAAAGATATAAATGTCAGGGTTGTCAGTGTGTAAATGACATCATCAAAAGAAGTACCCTGGAACACTTCAATATTTAGATGTCAGAAAGATGAGGTGGAATCAGCAAAGAAGAACACACACACAAAAAAAGCTAGGACAGTGTGAGGAATCTCAGAAGTTTAGTAAAGAAAGTAGTTCTGGAAAAAAGAGGTGAACTAATGTATCAAATTCAAACACAGCAGGTATATTATGTGAAAAGGCAACTGAGCATTTTATAGCCCTTCTTACACAAGATTTCTTCAGACAACTTCACAACCAAAGTGAACATGAGGCTCTTTCAAAATTCACAGCATGCTATGCCCCTTAGTCTGCTCCATCCCACACACCTCTGATATATCTGAAGCTATGTCCACATTTTTTCCCCACATTTTTTATTGGTGCATTATAGTTGTACATACTGCTGTGATTTGTTGTTACATATTCATACATGCACACAATGCATAATATAACAATACAATGCATGGCCACATTTTCTTTTCTTTTTGTTATTCTTTTTAGATATACATGACAGCAGAGTGTATTTTGACATACTATACATACATGGAGTACAACCCATTCTAATTAGAATCCCATTCTTGTGGTTATACATGATGTGGAGTTATGTTCGTTGTGTATTCATACATGAGCATACATGTATGAATCATACATGATTCATTCTCCTGTCTTTCCTATTCCCATCCCTACTCTCTTCCCTTAATTCCCCTTTGGCTAATCTAATGAACTTCTATTCTTCTCCTCCCTACCCTCCCTTGTCGTGAGTTAGCATCCACATATCAGAGAGAATATTCAGCCTTTGGTTTTTTGGAACTGGCTTATTTCACTTAGCATGATATTCTCTGGTTTCATCCATTTACCAGCAAATGCCATAATTTCAGGCCAAGTAATATTTATGGCCACATTTTCTTGATGGAGGGTCCAAAGAGGAGATTTTCTTGATCTCAGAGTCATGTGACAATACCAGCACCAAATTGTAAGACTAGTCTCTGGATAAAAAAGACTCATTGTGGGGCTGGGGTTGTGGCTCAGGGGTAGAGCGCTCACCTAGCCCGTGCGTGGCCGGGGTTCGATCCTCAGCACCACGTAAAAATAAAGGCATTGTGTACAACTAAAACAAATAAATAAGTTTTTAAAAAAACATTATATTAAAAAAAAAAGACTCATTGTGATCTATGTGATCTGACTAAGAACCAATATCTTAGTTCCTGGGATGCAGTCAGAAGCAGGTCCTCATTGTTCTAAATGAGTGAAACTTCACAAAGAGACATGGGAGTCACAGAGTAAAACTGGAGCTCAAGCAAGATTTAAAGACATCTTCTATGATCCTCCTGAGATACAAAAGAATGATCAGCATCCAAAGAGGGTAGCTAGACTCTCACACCTCCAGCAAGAGGGGATCATACCCAGTGAGGACTGGCAGGTGGGTAGAATACTGTTGCTGCCTGTGGGACATTTCTCATGCCATCAGAAAAAGCATGCTCTGGGGGCTGGGGTTGTGGCTCTGCAGTAGAGCGCTTGCCTAGCACATGCGCGGCCCTGGGTTCAATCCTCAGTACCACATAAAAATAAATAAAATAAAAAGGTATTGTGTCTAACTACAACTAAAAAATACATATCAAAAAAAGAAAGAAGGAAGGAAGGAAGGAAGGAAGGAAGGAAGGAAGGAAGGAAGGAAGGAAGGAAGGAAGGAAGGAAAGAAAGAAAGAAAGAAAGAAAGAAAGAAAGAAAGAAAGAAAGAAAGAAAAAGAAAGAAGAGAAAAAAAGCATGCCCCTTAGTGGGCAGCAGGGGATCCAAAAGTCATCACAAAGGCTAGTCACATGACTCGTGCTGTTAAACTACCTCAGGATTAAATTCATTTTATGATGTAAACTGAAGATAATCCTGAATTTTATTACTAGAAAACAGGAATACAGGACTCATGCTGCACAAGAACAAAGAATAAGTCCAACTTAAAAACATAGAGTGAAAACAATCACCCTCTTACATTTCAAATGCCAGCTTTGGTGTCTCAATTTGCACCACCATATTAGAATCCAATTATATCACTTTTTAATCCAAGAATTAGAGGCTTCAACTACTTTAAAAAGATGCCCCAATGATAAAACCAGGTCCCATTAAAAAGTGGCCTTTGCTTAGGGAGTCCCAGACCTGGAAATAAGACTATGTCAGGGACTCTTACAAAACTCTTTACTAAATGTGTTGCATTGGAGGTGTCTGCTAGTTACTGCAAAAGGATCTTCTAGCCCTTACAGTGTATTTTCAGGCAATACTACCCTGTACTGAACACTTATAATGAGTCAGGCACCATTCCAAATAGTTTCTGTGCATAATCTCATTAATACTCACAGAGCCTTGATGAGGTGGATACATTATATGCATGAGAAAACTGAGATTAAAAAAGATTATTTGCCCCAGCTCTCACAGTTACTAAGCACCAGAGACAGGATCAAAACCCAGGCACTCAGCCTCCAGAGCCCTTGCTTTCAGTCAACATGTTACATCACCTGCTGGAATAGTCTCTTGTGGAGAAAACCAGTGCTTCATTCTTCTAGCCCCAAGCATTATAGCAGGTTATATATGTGTGTTATTACATGACTTCCTATCTCCTATGTTATTACTTAACTCTTTCTACAGATATGAGAAATTTCTTTAAGCATATATATCTTAATAATACCATCCACAAAAGTTTACTTCTGCACCCACATATAAAGACGCAACTGGATGAAAACTTTAATGCTTTTTATGATTTATTCTCTTACATGGATAAGCAATTCCAGCATTAGAAGGAATTGACATAAACACTCCAATGGCTCCAACTTCCCTATTTTTCTATTTGTACTTTCCTGAGTCCATTAATTACCCCAATCTCATCTCATACTTACACCAGCCAAGTCAAAGCTTATCAAATTTTCCTACTGAAATGAATGCAACAGTGTGTACCTCAAAGATTTGGGGAGTTTATTGGATATGGATCTTCATAGCCTTCTAGGGTTTTAATCTTTAAAAAAAAAAGTTTTCCTATTTCACATCCTATAATTTACTCATAGTTACTTTAGTACTAAAAATAATGTTTTATGTTGCTGAATTTTAAGCTGAATGAGAATAATGATACCATCTTTTTGTTCTTCACTATATCACCTATGTCTAGCTATTTTTAAAAGTTTCACTGAATAAACAAACAACTGATACTGCAGGTTGGGGTTGGGCCTGTTGCAAGTATTCTCAGACTGGGGCTGAACGGTACAGCTCCCGGCAGGACACAATCCTCTGATGTGGGAGAGGCACACCGCTGAGGTTCCATTTGCCAAGCAAATCACATAGCTTAGCCTGACCATGGGATATGGAAGTTTACAGGGTGAGGATTCAAGAACAATCATACAGTCCCTGGCATACTGCAAAAATGTAATTGGAAATATCTAGAAGCTTCCTCTAGAAGGGCAATGGTATAAAGGAGGGTCCTAGTGACCAAGTCCTAGCTGCTATAGACTTAGTCTCTACTGCAAGTTTCTCCAATGGTCATACGTATGTAATTTTGTTGTTGATGATGTTACTGTCACTAAATCTTGAATGTATTTAAATATATTTTGAATGTATTAAAGAAGTTCAGCTAAAAAAAAAAAACAAGAAAATCTGATGAAATGAAGAATTCTTGTAAAATGCAAATATCTTTTTTTGCACATGTGTTTAGCAGCATATGTCTGGGGGATACCTTGTTTCCCTAAAGCACAGCATACCCCATCTTTTTGGTAAAAGCAAAATACACTTCAACTGAAGAAAAGGAAGCCATGTGACCATTCAAAAGAATTACTGTCTGATTCTCAGACATATTCTAATTTGGGCTGGTTCTAGAAGGTCCTCATTTTTCAGTCTGCTTCCTCAGTATTTTTATGATCCAGTCTGTTCCTTTTTGCTAGAAACACTCTGTTTTCATGCAAGGCACCAGTCTTGTCCCAGATAAATGAAAAGCACTAAATATATATGTACTGTTCCTGACATATTTACCATGAGGAGGGAGGGCAGGAGAGGAAGAGAATGCATAGAAAGACAACATCTGCTGCGAAGCAAACTGCCAAATTCATGGCAAGAAGTGCTTGGCTGGTGCGACTTATTTATCAGAAAGCTGCTTAGTGCACCAGGGCAGCTTTCCGTTTCATCTTCTTGGAATAGAGAAGAGAAAATGTAGCCCACTACTTAATGCAAAATAATTTGAAGAATATTTTTATAAAAGTGGAGTAAGCATAGCAAATTATTATAAGGTAAATCTTGTAGTAATGGTAGGATTTTCAAAGTGTTTTTCAAAGACATATAATTTATATATCATGTATGAGCCTCTAAACTGCAACTGGAGTACTTAACTAGGTAATAGTAGCAATTATTTAGGAAAAAAAGAGAGCTGAATTTTTCCCCGAATTACTTCACACTCTTGGAAATTATTTTGCAATGACAGTTGTCAGAAGATTGAGAACACAGTCTTTAAGGCACATTGTTAGCTACAGAAAATCACAACACAAGATATAACCCCTGTTTTTGCCTTCCTGTACTGAACACTTGCAGAACGATGCAAGAGCTAATGCCCCTGCCTACAATGAGGTGGCAATCTAGGCAGACAGATAAAGCATATTCCAAATACTAGAGTAGCAACAACAAATCAAAACAAAAAACGAAAACTAAAGAGCAGCTGGATACAGCAGACAATAAATACAAATGCATCAGAAAAATGAGGGATAAAAGTGTTGCAGAGGAGGAAAGCCTTGTGCCAGGGCTGAAAGATGAGATGGGGGTACGTGGATAAAATTGTATGTAGTGGAAAAGCAGGAAGTGTCATTTCTGGCAGGATGGAAAACCATGGCAAAATATCTCAGTGATCACATACACTCCTATATCCCTTTTATACCCACTCAAGAATAACTGGTGACTCCAAAGTCTTTCAGGCTATTTGGATCCTCAGTTTCTTCATCTATAAAATGGGAATAAATCCATCCATCAGTCATCTCCCCAGGAGTTTATATCAATACCACTCTATAAGTGGTATTTCTTTTTTTTTTTTTCTTTTTTTTTTTTTTTTTATAATTTTTAATATGTACAACTCATAGTGCATATATTTAGTATCTTTTTACATACAACTGTTTGTATACACAGTAAGACCCCTTCTCCTACACTGACATTCTCACCACTTCTTGGAATGCTCTTGGAGAAGAGTATGGTCATGTTCACAGCTGTGCTCTGCTGCCTGGCAGGGCCCAGCACACAAGAGTTCAATGACCTGGGGGAAATGGTGCTGGAAGAAGTTACTCTATCCTACACCTGTAATGTTTTTTTCTTCCATTTCCATCATTGTCTGCTGAAACCTTTCCTATGCAAGTATAGTTGAAATTTTCCTTCCTTGAATGAAATGAATACTAACAAACTCCTTACAAAGAGTTAGTTTATATCTAAAAGCTGGAAAAGATAATCAACAACAACACTACTGAACACCACCCTATACTCTGCTCAGTGTTTGCCTTACTGCTCAGCTTATAAAAGTGAAGACAGTGTTTATAATTCCTTCTCTACTGCTATCTCTCACCTCCTTGTTTTCCATTTACTTTATACATCCCCAAACCCCAGTAAGGCTTCTGCCCTCCCCTGCTCTACTGATAATGTCACTGGATATCTTCTGAATGTGAAGCCTAGTGATTCTTCTTAGCCTTCAGTTTGCCTGTGGCCTCTATAGCATTGTTCTTTCCTCACATTTTTCTGGTTGAATTGAGCTGATCCCATGACTTCAGGGATCTGAAGACCTGAATGTTATTCAGATGATCCAAGGTGATTATCTACCTTGAATGACAGAACGTAATTGCCAAACGTTTCCAGAACCTTTCCTCCAGCCACCTCAAATTCCATGTATGTAAACCTGAGTTCATTCCACCTTGTCCTATTCCAAAACTTATTTCAAATTTCTTTGGTCCCTCGTGGAAAAACAACAAAATGATCCTTGGCTGTTCTCTCCCTGACACTTAAAACCTACTGAACTGTCAGGTCTTTTTCACCTGATAAATTACTCACAAATCAGGGCTCCTCTCTTAGATTCACTGTTTTGCTTTAGTTTAGAGACCACAGTTGCTAACTGCTTTTCAAAAGCCATATAATAAGTTGTTTTTTCCTCAGGATATTTGTACAGCAGATCAAAGGCATCTCTCCCACCTATAGGAATTAAAATAAAACAACCCACTAAGCCAAAGGGTTCATGGTATTTTAAATCACATGTAAATATGAGGCAAATCTCTAGGAAATGCAGTAAAAACAATAGCAACAAAAATACATTTTTATAGTTTATGTAGATTTATTCTTGGATTATTGGAGCAGAGACTAATTGTTAGCCAAACAAATTTCCTCTTACTGGGCCCACTAGCTACATTTCCAGCATTCCTGGTAGGCAGGTGTGGCCTTGTGCCCGCGCTCCGGCTGATGGGGTGTAAGCAAAGGTGATGCACCCCACCACCAGGCCTCAACAAGAAATTCATCGTGACTTCTCTGCTATTACTCTTCCACCATCTGGTTTAATGAAGATCAGTGTTTTAGAAGCCACATGTAGAAGGTGACAGGATAAGACAGAAGGATCCCAGGCCATTGACTCATCCCTCAGAGAAAAGACACCTTTTGCTACACACTTTTTGAAATTCAGTTGAGCAAAAATGTTTCTACATACAAACTCACAGACATTTTGTACTTCATCTGTGACAACAGCTGGAATTATCAAAATTAACACATAATTATGAACTACACTTATTATCCGGCATGTTAAGTTATTCATTTGGGGGATCAAAGTCTCCAGGATACTGCAGAAAGTTTCTAGAGTTCAACCCCAGAGAACATCATTGACATTAATAATATTGTTACTAATAGCTGGATTATTATTATTGCCAAATAATATGGTCATCTGGGTGCCTTTCTTTTACTTTCATCAGGGGAAAGCACCACATCTTCTAAATTATCCCAGTGAGTATGTGATTATGTTTCATATGTGTTAATGACCACAGAAATCTTGTAAAAGCTTATTCAGTGGCTAAAAAAACCACTTTCGTGTCATCTGTACTGTAGGAAAAGTGAAAAAGAACAATGATGGCAGATGGGAGCATGAAAGCACAAAAGGTTTTCTTAGTTCATCTTAATACTTTTGAATCAGCAGGTCTTAAACTCTTGGAAATTTTACATGGCAGAAACTCCATCATCCCATATGGAAAGCTAATTGCTTTCCTTTTTAATGTATTTATTCTTAGACCAGTCTGTGCATCATTTTGAGCAGATTGACGATTAGCTGACAAAATTGTTTCATCTTGTCTACTGGAATAAATAAATGGCAGAGAGCCTTTGAAAAATGACTTTAACCACCATTGCATGCAAGCCAGTGATGTGTGTTATTTCTACCGTTTTAATGAGAAGATCTGATTAACAGACTTTCTTCCATGTTTGTGATAGTGTTTCTTTAGCCTAAATTTTTTCAAAAATTATTTTAAAGATGTGAAGACCAAGAAGGAAAAAAAAAAAAACATAATCAGATTGAAACAAACAGAGCTGGCTCTCATATGCACTTCTTTAGAGTTGAAACTGACTCCAGAAATTTTTCAGAAATTTCCAAATACACTCCTGTGATATTTTCCTATTAACTTATTGTCTCCACTTGAAGCAGGCATGCTGAATTTTAACAGACCATTAGAGAAGAGGGTGCTGCAAAAACCTCCTCCAAGAAACAACCATTTTAGACTCTGATACAGTAAGCATTTAAAATAAATGAAAATGCACTTTGCTAAAATCTGGTGGATGACAGAAATGAAAGCCAAAATTGCTTCCTATTTTGTGTTCAACTGCCTTGGCTTATAAACCAATTGCAGAGTCTCACAGTTTTATTCTATATGGGGAAATATTTATTCTCTAGTTATAAAAGTAGCTTAACTACTCTTCCAATATTTATTCTAAAACAAAAATTAACTTACTAGGTACGAGTTACCAGTAAACAGTGATTGGAAAAAGGCTTTTATACTTCAGCCTTTAATACAGAAACCCTTTAAAACTAGTTAACAGACAAGTCTCCTATCTGTGCAAAATGCCAGGTTATCATTAAAATTCATCAGCAAAATGCACAGCCTCAATTAGCTCAGCTCTCAGCTGCTGGTTATTTATTCACTCAATGTCATATTTAACCTAAGCAGCTGTTTCCTTAACCCAAAGCACCCTATCCTATATTCTCCCAGTAATTTATAATCTCATACCAAGGTTCTATACTGGGAGAAAAAAAGTCCTTATAAAGCAAACTTTTCATTGTACTAATTTTATGGTTAGAAGATGCAGGAGTAGAGAAGGAATAGGAGGGGAAAGAAGCTATGATGACTATGTTAGTCCATTTTCTGTTACTATGATAAGATACCTGAGAAAATCAATGTGATAAGAGAAAAGGTTTATTTTGGCTCATGGTTTTGGAAGTTTCAGTCTATGGTTGCTTGTCCCTGTTGCTTTGGGCCTGTGGTGGCATAGTACATCATGGAGACAGTGCAAGGCAAAGGAGGCCTGTTCATCTCATGGCAACCATAGAGGCAAAGAGAAAAAGGGAAGGGACTGGAGGCCCCATATCTAATTTGAGGACTTGCCTCCAAGGACATAAGGCCTCGCACATATTTCCACCTCTTACTTTTACCACACCCCAGTGGCATCACAGGGTGGGAACAAAGCCTTTAACACATGGGCCATTAGGGACATTCTAGATTCAAACTGTAGCTACTATAACTTATGCTGGCAAAATAGGTGGAGAAAATTTTATGTTTGAAAAAGCCAATGACAAAGTTGTTCATTTAGTCAGAGTCAGTGGCAGAGTCCTCAACAATGAGGACCTAGGCACAGGTTCTCTGTTGTCTCAGATGTAGGCAGCACCCTCATCTGAATATGGATGTAGTCCTGCCAGGACAGGTGACCCTGCAAGGTCCCTTCAAGTCTTGTGATGCTGTGAGGGTCTGTGAACAGCAAGTTCAAAGGTGAATGACCATGAAAAAGTCATCTGATGATAAATTAGATGTTGTGAAATAATATTAAAATGAAAAGGAATACTTGATCTTGAAAAATTTCAAATAACCCTCCAAGCCAAACAGAATTTCCTTGGATGCTGATCCAAATTTAAAGTCTGCCAAAAGCTGTTTAACTTGGGCTTGGCAGAAAACTTTTGCATTTAACTGAGGAATGAGAACGAAAGCTTTCCAGAAATAATTTTACCCACGGAAAAGCAAATCAGCAGCCTACGTTTAACTGCAGGGACTGTGAACAACAATGGAATATTCTTCATGCATTTTGTCAACGTAGCCCCAAATATCAACAACAACCCAGGAAAACTGTAAAAAATATTTAAAGTGGTTTTCTGATTGCCTTTTTTACTTCTTATCATGAGTACATTCCCAATGGCATCTAAATCATTGTTTCCTTCCTATAATCAAGACTAATCTCTACTTCTGCATGTTTAAATCACCATGAGGATTTGGCTATAAAATAAAAGGAAAAATGCCAATAATGTCCATTGACCTCATTCTTCATCCAAATAACATTCATAAATGTAATAATCTATAAAGTGAAAATATTTACAATATGAATGCAATTATCTTTCCAGGAAAAATCCAGAATTCATTTTAAGTAATTTTGCTAGTCAACTCATCCCCACCTCCACTATCACTACTTTCAGACCACCCTCAATAAACAAAGATACACAAAGTTACTGTTCTCCATTCCCTAGCCTGACCACAACAGTATTAGCTATGCCTCAGGCTGGGGTGCCTCAACATTATCTTAGCTTATTTTCCACTCAAGAGTCCATATGTATCTCAGGAGCCAGGAATCCAGAAACAAGACTGGAATCTCATGTGGTCCCCAGTCTCCTGCAGAAATATCAGACTCATGATCAGCGTAGAACATCCTCAGTGTCTCAGACTGCTTGGGCTACCATAACAAAATACTGTTAACTAGATGGCTTAAACAACAGAATTTTATTTCTCACAATTCATGTCTGTGAAGTTCAAGATCAAGGTGCCAGTTAACTCATTTCCTAGGTGAGTGCCCTCTTTCCTGCTTGCAAAGGGCCACCTTCTCTATGTGTCCTCACTTTATGGAGAGAAAGAGGGCTCTGGCCTCACTTCCTCCCATTATGGGACCCTACCCTCATATTATCTAAACACAATTACTCCTCAAAAGTGCCACCTCCAAATGTCATCACAGTGGAGTACAAGTTTTAATGTATGTACTTGGGAAGGACAAAAACATTCAAGTCCAAAACATTCAGAAATGGCCACAAATCACTCTTGTACTTGCCATGCTGTCCCTGGCTCCGCCCCATTTCTACTCCTTGTGGCTTGCTGGTCTCTCTGTGTAGGACATTTGTACCTTCCTACAATAAGGTCCCTGTCCTAAACTGCCCAGTACCCAAAGCCCTGCCTTCCTCTGACTGGCCTGCATGTCTAACTTGCTTGCTCAGATTCTTAGTCTGCTGTTGGGTCCCCCCATCATTGTACACTCACCAATCATTAGGTCTAGATGAACTCTGAAAATGGAAGGACCCAAGAGCATCATGCCCCTGCACCTGCCCACTGAACCTCTCAAGTTGGGTCCCTGCACTCATTTCTCATCACCTGTTCTGCCTCAAAGGGGAAGAAATTATTCCTGAATATAGCACCTCCTCTGGCCCTGTCTTCCCTGTGTTCCCTCACCCTTACCCCGAGCCTAATGTCCAAGCCCATTCTACATGTCTCTAAAGACACAAGTTTATAAAAAGTGTGGTGAAACACACATAACACACCATATACCATCTTAACCATTTTGTAATTGTACGATTTAGTGGCATTAAAAATATCCACAAGGTTGTGCAACCACCATCACCATCCAGAACTCTTTTCATCTTGCTAAGCTGCAACCCTGTATGCATTAAAGAAGATTCCCACTTGGGGTGTAGTTCTGTGGTAGATCACTGCCCAGTACGTGCAAGACCCTGGATTCCAACCCTAACACTGCAGAAAATTAATAAAGTATAGGTTTAAAAAATAATTCCCCCTTTCTTCCTTCCTCTAAAGAAACCTAGTCTTGATTTAAAAGTTACTGCATGAAACAAGTCTAGGTCAACCTATAGGCTTTGAGGAACACTGATATTTGTTGAGAGTTTGTGTGGATATAATCTCTTTTAAAGGAAAAAAGAGATCCCTTTTCCAGGGAATGAAAGGTGAGTCACTTCCACATGGTAATTAAATCTTTCATCCACATCACACCAACCAAGTCCTTCCTATTCCACTCTCAGTCACAGATCTCAAAAGATGCAAATGTGTGGTGCATGTGGCACCTGCTTATAGTACTCCACAATTCTTACATTTCTCATTCATGGCTTTATTTACACAACTTCGTTTATTTCAGCTCCTTTAAAAAGAAACAAGAGGAAGTGCAGTAACATTTATGAACCCTGTCTGTCACCTGTCTAACATAACAGATAAATTTCTATTGCCTTGTTGACAAAGTTAAATCTAAGTCACATATATCCAAATAGTCAAATACTTGTTATTGGAGAGATAAGCTTTATCCCTTCATCTGTGTTAACTCTGGTTCTGATGGCTCTAGACAACCAGATGTCTTAACTATTCCTTTTTGATACTGTACCAATGAAAATTTGACCACTAAGTCACAACTGTGTTAGAAGATCATGAAAGTAGAGGAGTTGCAAGCCAGCAGGCTCGGGGGAACTCTCTGTACCTCTGTTTGCATAGGCTCACTTAGTTGTCCTAATCCCACCTTGAAGGTCAATATCAGTCATAGAGACCCTACAGGGAAATCTAAGAAACTGTCCATCCAGAAGTTAAACTGAAATGATCCAAAGTCACCAGCAAGATGAAAGGGGGCATGTTGGAAATGGAAAAGGAGGGGGGACTCATAAAGTGTTGAAAGTGATGAAACTCCATGCTGTAATTAGCACTGTCATGACTGATGCCACCATTTACTATGTATTATAAACTATGGGGAATGATGGGTGTTGGGTACATTAAGAACATGTCAGCCGAAAGAATAGAAGTGAAAGAAATGAAAACCTAACTCTCTGCCTGTCTCCCACTTCCTGATATGTGGACTTGGCCTAGCCAAGGGGTGTTGCCCTGACACATGACAAGAAATCAGACCACCACAAGGATAGGCTAGTGGCTGTTCCGCAAATGTGACCTTTCTGCTGATTGGCCCATGTCTTCTATAAAGGCAGTCCAACTTCTTCAATAAACAAGCTCCTACTTTGACCAGTCCCTGAGGTGTCTGATTGTCCTCCTGAAAGGAGGGCTGGGTGTGGGTGGTCAGTCAGCTCTTACCTTTCCCGATCCGTCCTTGTTGGGGCGTGCTCCCCCTTCTCTTGCAGGTCGAGAGGAGTTGGGGGCTAAAACCCCCAACAGATGGGGATAATTTACATCACAATACGTTTGTCTTATGTTTTCATTTTGTGCTTTTCACCTACCCGATATGCAAGTCCAAAAACTATTGGGTAGGACAGGAAGAAAGGAATAGAAATGCATTAATGTGAGATTCTAACATTTCCAAGGATAAATATTAGAAGTTAGTCATTCCTAGCGGAAATCAAAGGAGGAAAGGCCAGCACCGAAGCTGCCAATGTAGGGGATTTCCTTGAAGACTAAGGGGTCACATCATAGCATAGGCGGGATCTTCACCACATCCTAGCTCTGTGCTCATAAAAGAAGAGTGTGTCTTTAGAAATCTGTCATCTACAATTGAAGCTTAGGGCAAACAACAGATCTCTGAGACCTTTATCCATAAGACATGCAGGTTTAAGTACAATCACAAAGGAGCAAATGGAACTCTCCTCCCTTTCCAAGATATGCCCAGGAAGACTTCCCTGGCATAAAGACTAGCAGGCTGTGCAGTGTTTGAGGTCACACAGTAGGCACCATGGCAAAGGAGGGAACAGGGCTGACAAAGGCCACCTTCCTGGTCATTTTTGTCCATTTTTTTCCAATTAGATTTCTGGTGCAAGAAACCCAAATGGAAAACCATAGGGGTAAAGCCACAGGAAGGGGAAAAATGTCAAAGAGACAAAAGGCAGACTTTAGCAGGAAAATGTGGCCATGTAAAATGAGACTGAGATACAGAGTCTGAATTTTTCAAGTGGAAAAATGCACTCTAAATGCTGCCAACTTGACATGGTGCCTATCTCTTTCCCATGTCAAAATTTCTGTGGCAGATGGCAAGGCACAAAATGACCCAAAAATGTCAATCCTTTTTTCTTATAATAAAAAGAAGCTATCAAAAATACACAAAACAGTGAAGAAAAAAAGCAAAAGAAACTGCCTGAGAGCCCTTATTTTGCAGGAATGGAGAATACGTACTGGTTTCCCGAAGTTCTGATTCTTCCATACAATATAGCTTGTGCTCAAGAAGATTTTATAGTAAAATTTTGCTCTAATTTGTTCAGTTGGTTTGGGGGAAGATATTGTATGCAATTTTAAGAATACATGAATATACAGTGAGGAGGAGGAGCGTGTGCCTCTCTCACCCTTCAGAGAGCTCCCCTCTTCAGAAGCAAAAAACCTCGTATGATTTTTGTGTGCCCCAGGAATTCATATTTAATGCTAAAACAGAGATATGTATACATTTATATTGTCTACCTTTTTACACAGAGTGCAATCAAAACATATCGTTCTGTGTACCCTACTTTTTCCACTTAACACTTTAAGGATGTTAGTCTTTCATTTATTCATTCATTCAAAAATATTTATTGAATATCCACTATTTGCAAGACACTGATCCAGGCAGTTGGTAAACAGTGAACAAACTAATGTCTTTGCTCTGAAGGAACTCACACTTTATAGAGGAAATCATAGCATAAATCAGAGTCCAATAAATATATATGTTGCTGGGTTGAAATTAGTATTTTAAAAATTAAAACAGGGCAGGAGAGAGAGAGTAATAGTGATTGTTGCTATCGTTTGGATCTAGAATGACCCCAACAGCTTATGTTGAAGGTTTGATCCCTAATACAACACTATTCAGTGGTAGGGCTTTGGGGAAGTGATTGAATCATGAGGCTCTGACCTCATCAGTGATAGCTGAAAGGATACTAGGAGGTGGTGGAAACTGTAGGCAGGTAGGGCATTGTTGGAGGAAGTAAGTCACTAGGGGCCTGCCCTTGGGGACTGTATCATATCCCTGGCCCTTTTCTTTTTCTCTCTGCTTCTTAGCTGCCATGAATTGAGCAGCTTTCCTCCACCACATCCTTCATGTACAATTTCAGAACGATCACTCTGGCGGATGTACTGAGAAACTACAGGCAGCAAAATTGGCGACAAAGAGATCCATTAGAAGACCATTACAATAATAGTGCAGGCAACAGGCAATGCTGACATGAACAAGAGCAGTAGCAGTGCAAATGGAGAATGGTGGTGGAATTGTGGATATATTGTGGATGGCAGGAGGTCACGAGGTACCAATGGACTACATGTGAACAGAGGAAAAGAAGAGTCAAGGAAGATTTTGATTTCTAACTTGAACTACTCTAAAAATGGGGTTTCCATTTACTTAAATGAGAAGCACACTTCTGGGAAAAGAGAGATGAGGAAGACATCATTTTTGACATGGCAGGTTTGATAGGCCTGTAAGACCTACAAGTGGGAATGTCAAGGAGGACACAGAATATATGAGTGGAGGTAACAGAGAGGCTGGGGAGGGGCTATTGATGTAGGAATTGTTAGCATATAGATGGTGTTCTGAGACACATCCATTATAAATATAGTACAAGCTATTGTGATTTTCCTTGTTCTTTCTAGGCAGCTGCACAATAAGAAATTTTTTATATACTAAATTAAAATGAAGATAATTGCTTTAAGGAAAAATATGGACATGTAGTATGGTTGATCCTCACTATTCATGGATTCCATATCTGTGAATTCTTCTATTTGCTAAAATTTATTTATAACTGTAAAACCAATATTCATTATTTTTACAGCCATTCAGTCATGTGTAGAGTGGTGAAAGTTTTGAGTCCTTGATGCACGTCCTTAGCTGAGATCAAAGAAAATGACACTATTTTTTTCTTTAGCTCTCACTCTTAAAGAAGTACCCTTTTTGTGATCTACTTAGTGCCACATATTTTGAATTTTTTGCTTTTAAAATAGCCCTGTGTGTAATGTTGAAGTGTTATCCAGTGTTCCTACATACAAGAGGTTTATAATGTGCCTTATGGATAAAATTCACATTAGATACACTTTGTTCAGGCATGAGTTACAGTGCTGTTGGCTGTGAGATCAGTGTTAATGGAATCAACAATATATATGTACATATACATATATATACACATGTACATATATATATATTTACAAACACACACACACACACACACACACACACACACACACACCATGTGTTTAAACAAAAACACATTTAAAAAAAGGTAATGTATTGACTGCTTGAAGAAAATGTGACCACAGGCTCACAGAAAATTACCTCTGTATTTCCTAAAGGAACACTGAGTCAGCATTCACTAATTCAGTGTCACTGCAATTTACAAAACTGGATTTACTTGCTTTTAGTTGTTATTTACCCTTGACGAAGAAAGCATAACATTGAAGTTACTTCAATATTTACTACCACTTCTTCAGTACTTCAATCTTTATCTACCAGTACTCTATGCATTAAAGTAGAACCTCAAGGAAACCAAAACAGGTGAAGCTGGGACCTAGTTTTAAGCTTCATTAAAAATCCAGTGGTCTACACACTGTGGACCCATAAAGAATATCACTGACTGGAAACTTCCAAATCTCAATAGGCTGGCTATCTACCAACTTTTCTTTTCAGAAAAGTATTTTGTGTCTTATTCAAATTCCCACTATGGTTAAAACTCCATCTGCTCTTTGCACTGATGGTAGTAATGGAAACGTGTTGATCACCAGCTTCTGATATAACAATCCTTCATACACTCAAATGCATATCCAGTCATCTGTGCTTTTCCATTCTCTAAGGAAAATAATCACATCTACTTTAAAATTTTCTTCTTAGGTCTTATTTTCGTTAATCTGTATTCATTCTGCTTGAAAACATGGTCAATCATGTCATCCTTTCTGCCTTGTTAAAAAGATCCATTCAGACGGGCATGGTGGCGCACACCTGTAATCCCAGCACTTGGGAGGCTGAGGCAGGAGGATCATGAGTTCAAAGCCAGCCTCAGCAATGGCGAGGCACTTTGCAACTCAGTGAGACCCTCCCTGTCTCTAATAAAATACAAAAAAGGGCTGGGGATGTGACCCAGTGGTCGAGTGCCCCTGAGTTCAATCCCCGGTACCAAAAAAAAAAAAAAAAAAAAGATCCATCCAATACTGCAGTTTCCATCTTGTTGCTTCAGAACCCATATACTGATCATAAATGTTTAACTGGTAGTATCATTTCATATTAAAATCTCCTTTAGCAATTGTTTTAACATGTAATAGTTCTCCTGATTCTTCTACTTAAGAATTTTGCCTTTTTTAAAATAAAAAATCACACATAATGAAATCATATTAATTATTGAAGACAATGGCTCAAGTACACAGAAAGAACTTTTAATCCAAAAGAAAACAAAAAATAAATAAATAAAACTGAAGACAAACAGCCTGTAAATGCAAGCTAATTATAAAGAGATTTGATGTTTATTGATCAAAGTTTTTAGAATATACCCATGGGGGAATGGGGATTTGAGTAAAAGCTCAGGTGCTATTTAGTTTAAGTCCTAATTTGGCAATGTGTCCTGTTATTGTCTAAATACTCAACTTTGGAAAAACAATAGGTCTTTTAGTTTGGACTATCAGGAGCTTGGATCAGTCAAATATTTTGATTACATTTAATGACTACTCTTAAGAAATTTTCTTAAAAATTAAACTAGGAATTTAAAAGAACAAAGGACAGAAGAATCCTCTTTGGGTTATAAAGCCAAACCACTATATGGTGTTAGACAAACAAAAGGGAATGGGAAATCAGTATACTAATCCAGTAGTTTTGAAGACTGAGCTGTTTGTTAAAAGGTTATGTGCAGCCTAAGATTAGCCCCTTGAACTTCTGGGATCTAAGTATCCTCATTAAAACAAGGTGCCTGCCGGGCGCGGTGGCGCACGCCTGTAATCCCAGCACTTTGGGAGGCTGAGGCAGGAGGATCGCGAGTTCAAAGCCAGCCTCAGCAATGGCGAGGCACTTAGCAACTCAGTGAGACCCTGTCTCTAAATAAAATACAAAATAGGGCTGGGGGTGTGACCCAGTGGTCGAGTGCCCCTGAGTTCAATCCCCGGTACCACAAAAAAAAAAAAAAAAAAAAAAAAAATAAGGTGCCAGATGACCTCTCAGATCTCTATTACTTAAAGGTCTGTGCTTTTACAGCAAGCACAAGCATTTAGGGCACAGATCCATGATGGCACAGATTATGCGCATGGTTAAATCTACATTAACTGGGTGGATATGTATTATATTTGCATGTCCCATACATGCCTCTCCACAGGGTCTACCAAGTGACCAAGAAGCTATAAGATGCCATACCCCGAGTCTGGAGATAAATTCTAGGTTTGTCTTGATCAAGGCATTGTGCCATTTACCAATAATTCCAATCCATCATTCCAATACAAAGTCTCCAGTGCTGCCTGCGTAATACAATTTAGTTCAATTGTGACATGTAGTGCACATGTAGTGCAGCTCCCACCAAGTTAAGGACAAAGTCCTAGAATTCTGATGCTAACTACGCAGAGTTAGTGCAGACCCCACAGGCTAAGGAGGCAGTCCCACTACACTGTCCTCATTTTGAAGATGCCAGGCTGACTATCATTCAGGGGTTCCCACAACCTCCCTCCCCCAAGTTTTGATGGTTCTCTAGAATGACTCATAGAACTTAGGAAAACACTGTAGTTAAAATTACAGTTTCATTTTAAAGGATACGACTCAGGATTAGTTAAATGGAAGAGATTCATAGGACAAAGTATGAGAAAGGGGTGCAAGCTCCATCCCCTCTCGAGGCACACACCTTCCCAGCACAGTGATATGTTCTTTCACCATTTTTAAGCTCCCTTAGCCTCTTTGTTTCAGAGTGTTTTACGGAGGCTTCATTGCTAGGTATAAATCATGAAATAACTCGTCATTGGTGGTTGAGTTCTCAATTTCAACTCTTCTTCCCAGAGATACTAAGGGTGGGGGAAGGTGAGGTTAACAAATCCTTACCCTGTAATCTAATACTTAGTCTTTTGGATAACCAGTTGTTATGGTTTGGATCTGAAACATCTCCTCAAAAGCTCATATGTTGAAAGCATGGTCCCTGGTGCAACAAGATTCAGAGACTTAAGGCAATGGCTGGATCATAAAGGCTCTGGCCTCATCAGTAGATTAATCCATAGCTTAATGAACTACTGGGAAATGAGACCTAATTGCAGGAAGTGGGTCACTGGGGGCATGCCCTGAAAGGGTTTATCTTTTCCCTGCCACACTCCCCCTGCTTGCCAGCTCGCTGCTATGAGCTAAGAAGTTTTCCTCCATCACACCACTCCACCATAATGTTTCTGCTGACCAAACATGGACAGAATCCTCTGAAGCCTTCAGTCAAAATAAATCTTTGCTCCTCTTGTCAGGTATTTTGATCACAGCTATGAAAATCTGTCTAACCTAATAGTCCATATCCTAAAGTTTTCTAGGGGCTGCCTTGAGTTACCACATTAGCATCAATTCAGGTATTGGTGGGGGGAGTGGGAAGGGACTCATTACGAATAACAAAGGTGGTCAATAACAAAGCTACTCAGGAAATCCCAAAGGTCTTAGGAGCTTGTGCCAGCAACCAGGGACAAAGACCACACATTTATCTTTTGTTAGACCATACAAGGGATCAGAGTTGTAGGGTAGCAGTCAGTGCTCAGGCCTGAGAACAAATAATGACTTAGGGTATCCCTATCCATGGAGAAGTCTTCCCTAACCCCTTTCAGAGGTGGGAAAGAAGGACATGGGAGAAAACCTCTTCTCTTTGTATTGTCTTCTCAGTGGGCAGGAACTAGAGCAGTTAAGACTTTAGGGCCAGCCAAATAAGTGGCTCAGAAAACTGATGCCCTGAGATTCACTCATCCTCATTATGTTGTTCCCTCTGTTCTGTAAGAATTTAGTTAACAACATCTATGTAAGTACTTATTGTGTGTCAATTTCATAAATATTCTAAATGCTTCATAGATATCAACTTGTTTAATTCTTATTTCACCTTTTGAACTAGCTATGACTATGAAGACACTGAAATATAAAAAATTACTTGCTCAAGGTCATACACTAAGGGACTAAGCTGAGATGCAAATCCAGAGTGCATGCTCTAATCACAATGCTGTTGTACAAGCTCTGGGCTCCTTAACCCATGAATGGTGCTATCATGGAAAAGTATTAGCTCCTTAATTCATTTTACAATTGAAATTTTTTTCCCTCCACCTTTTTTTTTTTTTTTTTAACACTTCCGGGGGATATAAATTATCACTTATTCCACCGGTTGCAAAATAGTGACAAGGGTGGCAGGCAAGCATTCTGGAACACTCATAGTTTTCTTTGGATGCCATGCTTGATACCAAGAAGGAAATTTTAAAAGGCCCCAAATTTTCCTCTAGATGAACTAGGCATAGGTGGTCCACTTAGGGTAATCTCCAGTAGGAAAATGGGTAATGGTATTATGATTGTTTGGGTTTCAGTAAGATTAGGCCAAGAAAGTATGTTTAGAATAGTGTATATAGGAATGAAGGTATGTACAAATGCTGGCCTTGGGTGGAAGGTAGCAGGGATGTTATTCTCTATATTTGTGTAGATGCTATCTGTTCTCAGAGACTTTTAACATGGCCTGTATTAGGTGGGAGTTGGGCCATGTTAGTTGCCTTCCCAAACATGACTGAATCAGCCCAAAAGGAGTGGGGTATACATTCCAAAGATCACTCCTGGGGATTTGGAAGTAAGTGCAGGTACCCCAGTAATTGAAGTTAGGCTGCCATTTGGAAGAATGACTAGTGAGGGACAGATTAAAGCTGTGACACAGGATGTTGTCAGAAAGAGGTATGGGAGAAGTCACCTATTTCTTATCCACAGACAGGGCCAGAATCACAAGATTCATGGCTGTAGTTCCTGCTAGGCATTATTAAGATGCCCTGATTGTTCATAATAAGTTTTTTTTTTTTTTAACTTAGGTCAGTTTGAATATGTTTCCATATCTCAGATACAAAAAATACCTATGAATAAGATACTAACCGGTAACATAGGTAAGTTTGTCATTTCAACAAAAAGTAAAAGTCCTAATGTTACCATATTTTGAAGAATATTATGATAAAAAAGGATTACCTCTCTCCAATTTCCCACTTCACAAAGGGTCATTCAAACCATTAAAATCCCTTTAAGTCCTTTATTCACTGATATTTTTCCTTTGATCACTAAAGGCATCAAAAGGGAGGAAAAAAATCAATGCAAAGTCATTTGGGGCCACTAAGCACAAATCTTCTCTGCCTTTGCAATCTTTCAGAAAACTCAAGGACACTCTGAAACCCACATATACTGTGTAAAGTTATATGATTGTGTTCATCTAATTAGAAAATGAGACTTTTGAAATTTTCTTGGGAATTCCTTACCATTCATGGAAATAGTAGGAATAGTTTTAGAAGGGAAGCCTGGGTTCTTTCCTAGATTTCTGTGATTTTGCTACATCTTCCTTTAATTGATAGTTACTTTCTTATCTTCTAAATTTAGCCAGTAATTCCTATTTAGGAGTTAAGCTCTGTATTTCAGTCAAAGTCCTATACTATATTCAAAGCTCAGATTATGGCCACATCTTCTGAAGAGGATATCTTTATCAATGTTTTTATTTCCTTCATTGCACTGACCTCCATATGTAAAATTCCAGTTTATTTATTTACATGTTTATTGTCCTTCATTAGGAGAGGCGGAGACCTCGTCTTGCTTGGTCACCACTGTACCCTCGTCACCTGGCACAGAGCCTAAACCTACTAGGAACTTGATAAAATTAGGGTAGCTCACTGCTCTAACAAACAGAGCAAAATGCAGAATGGGCAAAATGGAAGCAGTTTGTGTTTTGCTCATGTAGAGTTCAAGTCAGTTGTACTTGAGGAAGGGGAAGGAGGCTTTGTTCCTTGGGGTCATTCAGAGACTGAAGCAGATGGTATCTTTGCCATCTTCAACATGTGGCTTCCAAGTAATCCTGACCAGTAGCATTCATCCAGCAGAAAAGGGAAAATCATGGAAGCACATGCATGCATGGGAAGCATGCATGGGCAGGCCTGGCATTAGTCACGTGCAAATGGCCTGATCTCCATCACAGGGCCATATCTAATAGCTGGGGAAATGAAGGAAAGATAGATTAGTTATGTATCAGGAAAAAACAAGCAAAAGCATGCTAGCTATGGAACAGCTAGCAATCCATGGGTGTCCATTGAAGAAAAGAGAAACAAAGAAGAAGGAAGACAGGCTTTTCCTATTATAACTTTGTGAGATAATGCCTCTTTCTATGGAAATGTCTGTTCTATCTGACCAGCTGAGTTAATCAGCTTTCCATTACTCTAACAAATACCTGAGATAATCTAGTTAAAAAAAGAAAGTTTATTTTGGCTCAGAATTTTAGGGATTTCAGTCCATGATTGATGGGCCTCATTGCTTTGGGGCTATAGCAAGGCAGCACCTCATGGTGCCAAGTGTGTGGCACAGCAAAGCTCATGGTTGAGAAACAAGAGGGAGAAGGAGGAAGGGGTAGGGGGCCCCATTATCCCTTTTGAGCACATGGGTCATTGAAACTAAGATCTTCCACTAAGCCCCATCTCTTAAAGTTTCTACATCTCCCAACAGTGACAAGCTGGGAACTTTGGGGACTTTAACAATTCAAACCATAACACCATCCGATTGGCTGTGAAGCCATGACATGAATTGCAGGTATTAACATACATTTGCCCTATTTTTCCATAAATTGTAAATTCCATGAAATTCAGAGCTTTTTTTCAAATTCCAGTTTCCTAGAATAAGGTCATGCCTCAAATAAATACTAATTAAATATTTGAGAGAAAAAAAAAAACAAAGTAGATCAAGATCCTTCTGGTCCACACAAACTGAGGTGAAAGAAAAAGGGTAGAAGCCACAAGCAGCTGAAAGTTCTCCATTGACCAAGATTCAGTTTGGGAATCCACATCAAAATAAGGTCCTGAACACCTACTGGGTGCTTGAACCAGTAGTGAGCATTTTGGCATATATTTCAATCCTTTAAAAGTCTCTAAGAGCTGGGCATGGTGGCGCACACCTGTAATCCTAGTGGCTTTGGAGGTTGAGGCAGGAGGATTATGAGTTCGAAGCAGCCTCAGCAAAAGTAAGGCACTAAGCAACTCAGTGAGACCCTGTCTCTAAATAAAATACAAAACAGGTCTGGGGATGTGGCTCAGTGGTCAAGTGCCCCTGAGTTCAACAGACTTAAAGATAAGAACCATATGATCATCTCAATAGATGCAGAAAAAGCATGACAAAATACAGCACGCCCTCATGTTCAAACACTAGAAAAATTAGGGATAACAGGAACATATCTGAACATTGTAAAAGCTGTCTATGCTAAGCTCCAGGCTAACATCATTCTAAATGGAGAAAAATTGAAAGCATTCCCTCTAAAAACTGCAACAAGAGAGGGATGCTCTCTTTTACTACTTCTATTTAATATAGTTCTTGAAACACTGGCCAGATCAATTAGACAGTCTAAAGAAATTAAAGGGCTATGAATAGGTAAAGAAGAACTCAAATTAGCACTATATGCCAACAATATGATTCTATACCTAGAAGACCCAAAAAATTCCATCAGAAAACTTCTAGAACTAGTAAATGAATTCAGCAAAGTAGCAGGATACAAAATCGACACCCAGAAATCAAAGGCATTTCTGTATATCAGTGACAAATCTTCTGAAAGGGAAACGAGGAAAACTACTCCATTTACAACAGCATCAAAAAAAAAAAAAAAAAAACCAACTTGGAAATCTACTTAACGAAAGAGGTGAAAGACCTCTACACAGAAAACTACAGAACGTTAAAGAAAGAAATTAAAGAAGACCTTAGAAGATGGAAAGATCTCCCTTGTTCTTGAATAGGCAGAATTAATATTGTCAAAATGACCATACTACAGATTTAATGCAATTCCAATCAAAATCTGAATGACATTCCTCATAGAAATAGATAAAGCAGTCATGAAATTCATCTAGAAAAATAAGAGACCCAGAATAGCTAAAGCAATCCTTAGCAAAAAGAGTGAAGCAGGTAGCATCGTTATACCAGCCCTGAAACTATACTACAGAGCAATAGTAGCAAAAACAGCATGGTATTGGCATCAAAATAGACTTGTAGACCAATGGTATAGAATAGAGGACACAGAGACAAACCCACATAATTACAGTCATCTTATATTAGACAAAAGGCCAAAAATGTACATTGGAGAAAAGATAGCCTCTTTAACAAATGGTGCTGGGGAAACTGGAAAGCCATATGCAACAAAACAAAATTAAACCCCTATCTCTCACCATGCACAAAACTCAACTCAAAGTGGATCAAGAACCTAGGAATTAAACCAGAGACCCTGCACCTAATAGAAGAAAAAGTAGGCCCAAATCTCCATCATGTCAGATTAGGCTCTGACTTCCTTAATAAGACTCCTATAGTGCAAGAATTAATATCAAGAATCAGTAAATGGGATAGGTTCAAATTAAAAAGCTTCTTCTCAGCGAAAGAAACAATCAGTGAGGTGAATAGAGGGCCTACGAATTGTGAAGAAATTTTTACCACATACACATCAGATAGAGCACTAATCTCTAAAATATATAAAGAACTCAAAAATATTAACACCAAAAAAAAAAATAACCCAATCAGTAAATGGGCCAAGGAATTGAACAGACACTTCTCAGAAGATATACAATCAATCAACAAATATATGAAAAAAATGTTCAACATCTCTAGCAATTAGAGAAGTGCAAACCAAAACTATTCTAAGATTTCATCTCACTCCAGTCAGAATGACAGTTATTAAGAATACAAACAACAATAAGTATTGCCGAGGATGTGGAGGAAAAGGTAAACTCATACATTGCTGGTGTGACTGCAAATTGGTGCAGCTAATCTGGAAAGCAGTATGGAGAATCCTTGGAAAACTGGGAATGGAACCACCATTTAACCAGCATTAAAAGAGAATAAAAGCATAGCATTTTCAGGTAAATGGATGGAACTGGAGAATATAATGCTAAGTGAAGTTAGCCAATTCTGAAAAAATAAAAAATGCCAAATGGTTTCTCTGATTTAAGGATACTGATTCATAATATGCCATGGGGATGGGAGGATTAGATGAACTCTAGATAGGGCAAAGGGGAAAATAGGAGGGAGGGGTAGGGAGGGGGCATGGGGGTAGGAAAGACCCTGGAAGGCAATGGTCATCATTACCCTAAGTACATGTATGAAGACACGAATGATGTGACTCTACTTTGTGTACAAGTAGAGATAAGAAAACTTGTGCTCTATGTGTGTAATATGAATTATAATGCATTCCATTGTCATATATAACAAATTAAAATTTTAAAAAATCCCTAAGCATAATATTTGGAAATACTAAACACTTAGAACAGGGTCTCATGGGGGCTCCTGTCCCAAGAAATTGGAAATCAAATGCAGTACCAGGAAATAGTTCAATCTAAGATTAATAAGATGAGCCCCAATTACATGAAGGGTGTCTTTAAAAGAAGGAATTTTTGTTTTTTAAAAGTAGATATTTTTAATCTTCCATTTTTAGGCAGTAACATGATTTTGAGTCATCCTGGTAAAAGGGAAAAATGTTTGGTTTTGCCAAGCCATTAGAAGCTTGAAAGCAGGTCACTGGTCACAAGAATTAATTAGGATCAGCCAACTATGATGTCCTGAGTGGGTAGATTGGAATGGCACCTTTACAGGATGCAGGCTATACCCCATCCTCAGATGTTTCTAATTATCAGTGCTTGATGTGGAATGATTAAAAAAGAGTGGGTATTATTTGCACAAGGCTGACTGTATTGTAAACCTTGATTAGGTACAGACTATAAACCATTTACAAACATCTGTACGAATGACCAGTTAGTTATAAGGGCCAAGAGGACCATATGAAAAGTAAAAGCTGGATAGGGAGTTCCTGTGCTTCAAGGTGGTCCAGCTTCCAGGGTCACAGAGATTTAAGGCCTGAGAGAACCTTGATGGACACAACCACATGCTTCTCTCCCTCTACTTCCCAGCTCTCCTCTCAATTAACAGACTAAGCACGACCATATATTAAACACAGAGCTCTATAGTGTTCTTTCTGAAAACACAATTGCATCTCTCTTTCTCCTCCCCTCTGCCTCCTTTCACTGCTGCGTCCGTTACTATACTTGACATTTCAAATGAAGTCGTTTACTTCCATGATATTGTGTGAAAGAAATACTGAAAGAATTGATTTGGGCAAATGCTTAAACTCACATGTACAAAGATGTTCATTCAGTATTATCATAAATAATGGATTTGAAGAAGAATTGGGAAAATATCCATATGCATTAAAGTGATGGTGGAGAGCAATAGTTATTGGCATGGAATGATAGCCATGATAAAGTACACAAAAAAAGTCAGAAGTAAACAGTATGTATCCTATCCATTTATAATTCTTTCAACAAATGTTTAACATGCAAGTACTATTCTAGTCATCAAGATTAGATATGGAACATGGTTTCTACTCATGACAGCTTACAGTCTGTTGAGGAAGTGCACATTAATCAAATAATAATCATATAAATAAATACATAATTTAAAAGTGATAAGTGTCATGAAGCAAAACACAGGATACCCTGAGCATACAACTGAAGAAAAAAGTTAGCCTACTGCCATTAGTAAAAACTGCTTGTGTATGTGATGTGTGTCTATGTATGTATAGGTATAGAAGAAAAAAACTAGGGCCAGGCATGGTGGCACATGCCTACAACCTTAGTGGCTCTGAAGGCTGAGATAGGAAGATCATAGGTTCAAAGCCAGCCTCAGAAACTTAGCAAGGCTGTAAGCAACCTAGTGAGACACTGTCTCAAAATGAAAAATAAAAAGGGCTTAGGGTGCGGCTCAATGGTTCAGCGTCCAACCCCTGGTGTCAAACAAAAAAACAAAAACACCTAGGCATGTAAAGAAAATTCTAAAAAGCTAAAATGTTGTGAAAACCAGAAGTAATTTCAACAGTTATTATCCCTGAATGATCTTACTTTTCTTTTTAGCATGTTATGAACCTTCTGAGATTACCAACTTTCTTTGTTAATCAGGACAAAAACATTTTTTTAAATTTAATTTGGCTTACTAAGCTTGTCTTTTTTAAAAAATAAATATTTTTTTAGTTGTCAATGGTCCTTTATTTTATTTATTGATACGCGGTGCTGAGAATTGAACCCAGTGCCTCACCCTTGCTAGGCAAGCACCCTGCCACTGAGCCCCAGCCCTAAGCTTGTCTTGTTTGGTTTTCTCATTTATACGTCAGCCTACCTTAAGATTTAGAGTTATCAGCTCTTTTCTTTTTCTTTTTCCTCTAAGGTAAAATAAGAACTTATATTTCCTGACTTGGAAAAATAAAAGAGAGCCCGGCAGACACCCTTCCCCAGGGGACATGGTTTACCATCCAGCCAAAGACTGTGCATCAGTTATATCTCAATATGAAAATCCTCAATAGCCTTAAATGGCTATTAAATTACTTCTCAGTTCTTAGAAAGATATATAGAAATTAATTTGTGACATATTTTGATCTTCACTATTTATAATTCATCTCTAGTATTTACAACTATTCCCAGTGTTTTTAGTAGCTCAGCCTTGAGCTTCAGTTTAAGGCAAGAGGGAAGGACCCTGCTTGCACCTCTTGTTAACAAGAGATCCTCTGGTTGGACTCCCAAAGCTCTTTCCCACTAAGAACACAAAGTGTCAGGCAGCCTCAGCATCCAGGTGACTTGGTGGATGTTCTGACCACTGCCTGTCCACGAAGGCTTACTATAAACATCATAGTTCCTGTAAAAAAGCTGATATGTTGGTTTGGGGGTTTTCTGTTTTGTTTTTATGAAAGGCATATATTCATCATCATAAGGAGCATTATTTAAATAAAGGGGGGGACTAAGAAGAAAATTCCAAAATGTCCCCCAAATTCTGCCACTGTCAGTAGTATGGTGAAGGCACTCTTCCTCTCTATCCATGTATAGATAGCAACTCACTGGTGTAATTTTACATAAATGGGATCATTTGCTCCTTTTAAAAAATGGGAATGAAGAAGGGTATGCAAAGCTTAAAAATAAGTAGAACTTAACTTAGGGTTATAAATCAGGATCATGAGTTGCCGCATGATAGCTTCAGGGAACCAGTGATGTTCTATTCTTTGAGCTGGGTGCTCATTACAAGATTGTGCTCATTCTGTAAAAATTTGAGTTGTACATTTATGATTTATGCACTGTTTCAGTTTTTATGTTATTTTAAAATTTTTTTAACTTAAAAACCTCTGGTTAAGTTAATCAACGCTCCAAACAGATGAAGATGAGAGGCAGAGAGAGGAAACATAAAATCTAAGAACCAGTGAAATGCATTTTTATGCAGTATTTTCAGTACCTTAAAATTAATCTATTATTTATTATTGCACTTTTGCACAACGTTAATTGGCAATTCTTCTGAGTCCTAAATTGGGCAGATGGGTATTGACTTTTTTTTTTAATGGCATTAAGCCTAAGTTATAAACATAATTTTACCCAGAATCTCCATGTTGAATGAACAAACACTGCTGAAGTCTTAGGTGTAGCAACATTTGCAATATACCTGTGCTGCTGAGAAGCCACACTTTCTATGAACTTATTAACCAGTCATAGAGTCCATCAGATACATTAAAGCTACATGGGTAAAGCAGAAATTAGTTAAGAAGCGAGATTAAAGATTACACAGGTTGATTCCCCCTTCTTCCTCATCCTTCAATAAAATCTTTCTTTACCCACCTCTTGAAACAATTATACATGGCTTGTTATATTTTGATTTCACCACTGAAACCAAAAAAGCACAGTAATGAAATAAATAAGGGGAAATAATCCAAGTAGTTTTGCAACACATAATATGAATCCAAACAAGGTTATTTTCAGAATACAGACATCAAATTTCTCCAAATAGATATGCTCTCCCTTCTAAGGTGGGGTCACATCAAGGCAGATGACTCAGGTTGTAGGTTTCAGGGAGACTGGGCACTTTATAGAACCTCTTTATTAGAGATGCCCAGAGCCGAGAACTTAGGGGTCTAGGATGTAAACTGAGAATACTGTCTACCTACTGGATTGCTAAATCTACAGATTAAGATAGGAAGTTAGAGATGAACACTAGTAGGAATCAGAGAGTTCCTATTCGGAATGAAAGAGGATTGTTAAATCAAGAAAATGCAAAGAAAGGGAGGGTGAACTTTGACTGAAATACCTAAGAAAAATTTGTTCTGTTTGGTTTGCTTTCTTTTTTGGGCTCTAGGGATTAAACCCAAGGTCTCACACATGCAAGGCAGTGCTGTACCACTGAACTACAACCCCAGCCCCAAAATACCTAAGGAAGTTTTGCTTACATTTACAATTGCTGTCAAGAGTAGCAAAATGAACCATGCCCTTTCTCTTGAAATCCTCTAAGTATCTCCCTAGAGATTTCATCCATCTCAAACCTATTTAATTTTTAGGCTATCCAGCTAATTAGTTTCTTTATTCCAGTCTTGTATCTATCATATTGATTTTACAATCAACATTAGGCTTAATCATCAACTACTTCAATGGCATTTCCCTAGCATCCCAGGGAAAATGTTGCCCTTTTGTCTTGTCACCTGAAGGGACCAGTGTAGCATCCATAGTGAATCACCAATATCCACTGATGCTGCCCCATTACATGAAAATTTGAACCAAGCTCATATTTGCTTATTTTTTCAGCTTTACACTTCCCTTTACCCTCATATAAGTAGTTCCTTTACTGAAGACCACAGAATGAATGAATGAGAGACCACTCATCCTCATTATATTGCTGTTATGTCATTTATAGTTCTTACACTCTTAACACCACCTTTAAGAAGAAACTAGAAACCAACTAACACATTCAACTCCCTTTTCCCAACAGTCTGCATTTTATCCATCCTATTTGCAAAAGCACTCATCCCTTTATCTTGTGTGCTTTGGTTTGAGGGATGGATCTGGAGAGGGAGGTCTTTTGTAAACACTTTCTCCTCCACATCTTTCTATGCATCTTATCAATGTGGCTGCAAGTTATCCACTATAGAGAAAACAGCACTGCAGCCATTAGCACCTTCTCCTCAGGAATATTTTCAAAAGGATACTTCATAAATTACATATGGTTCTCCAAGAACACACTATGTTGTTACTTACTTGAAATACCTCACTGGACTTGGATAACAAGTGTGTGTGTGTGTGTGTGTGTGTGTGTGTGTGTGTTATTATATTTTGCACATATATGAGATGAGTCTATAGCCTATTGCCCACAGTTCAATACATAAAACAATATATATCATATATAGATATGTCCTATGTTTTGTATAACATATATGTGTGTATATGTTATATAGACTCAGACTTTCTCTTCCTTATTCATACCCTTATTTATGATTGAATAACACATAAAACTTACTATGTATAAGGCACTGTTTGGTCTAAATATTCTTTCCCCAAAAATTCATGGGTTGAATCTTAATCCCCAACCTTTGGGAGGTGATAAGGTCCTGAGGGCTCTGCTCTCATGAAAGGGATTAATGCTTTTATGAAAGAGACCCCAGGGCACTAGCTAGCCCCTCTAGCTATATCCTACTCATATGGTAGCATGTGAGGATACAGCTAGGAGGAGCCATATGTGAAGCACAGCGCCCACGCCAGACACCAAATGTATAGCAGCCTTGATCTTGGACTAACCAGTCTACAGAACTATAAGAAATAAATTTATGTTGTTTGTAAGAAACCCAGGATAAGATACATTTTTATAGCAGCCTGAACAGACTAAGACATGCACCATACCTGGTAATGTAGGAATTACAACAAGAAGACATATCCCCTTGTACTACTTGCCTCAAATGCCAGTCTTTGTTTTCTCCTTCACATTTTGTATCTGATGAGTTCAGGTGGATTTTTTTCCTTCATGTCATGTTCTGTTTTGATTTCTTTTTCATTTTCTCTCTACAATCTTTATTTAAATCACTTGTCCCTATGTAACTTCAAAAGTTTCCCTCTAGCCAAGCATAGTGGTGCACGCCTGTAATCCCAGCAGCTCTGGAGGCCGAGACAGGAGGATCAAGAGTTCAAAGCCAGCCTCAGCATTGGCAAGGCACTAAGCAACTCAGTGAGACCCTGTCTCTATTAAATAAAATACAAAATAGGAATCAGGATGTGCCTCAGTGGTTGAGTGCCCCTGAGTTCAATCCCTGATACCTCCACCCACCACAAAAAAAGCTTCCTTCTTATTCATTTCCTTGACATGGTCTCCAGCTTAATTAAAAATCCTACTTTAGCCAGGCACAGTGGCACAATCCTGTAATCCCAGCAGCTTGGGAGGATGAGACAGGAGGATCGCAAGTTCAAAGCCAGCCTCAGCAACAGTGAGGCGCTAAGCAACTCAGTGAGACCCTGTCTCTAAATAAAATATAAAATAGGGTTGAGGACGTGGCTCAGTGGTTGAGTACCCCTGAGTTCAATCCCTGGCACCAAAAAAAAAAAAAAAAAATCCCTACTTTACTCAAATATTAATGAAATCCCCACAATGACCCAATGGAGTAAGAATCATTATGCCCATTTTTCAGATAAGAAGACTAAAAGAGTTGTGTTTTTTTTTTAAATTACTATCTAAAATCACACAACTAATAAGGGGGATAGCACAGAAATTTCACTCCAGATCTGAGCAAATTTAAACCCTCTTCCCATAACATTAGACTATCTCACAGTTAGATAGCTATTTAAGGGGGATTGGCCAGAATGGGAATAGAAGGCATGAATTTCAGTGTTGTGTGTGTTATGGTTTGGATGTGGTTTGTCCCTCCAGGGTTCATGTGTTAGAAGTTTGGTCCTCAGCATGGAGATGTTAAAAAGGAGGTCCTTGGGTCACTGGATACTGCCCTCAAAAGGTATTAAAGCATTTCTCAGGGACCCCTGAATTAGTTTTGAGGAGAACAAGTTGTCATAAAAAAAAAGCGTGAGCCTGACCCTGAATTACTGCCTGGGGATGTGATCTCCCTCTCTAGCTTGTGCTTCTGCCACTGTGGAGCCCTCTGCTGTGAGGGCCCCAACAGAGCCATGCTGATGATGGTGCTACACCCTTGAATCTCCAGAACTGTGAGCTAAATAAACCTTCTTCCTTTATAAAGTTAGCCTGCCTCAGGTATTTCAGTAGAGTAACAAAACAAATGTATACAGTATGCAAATGACAGGAAAGTAAAAGAGGTGACATTGGGAAGGAAGAACAGAGGGAAAAAAGAGGGCAAAGATGAGTGGATTTTGAGGCTGAATCACTGGCCATCTCTAGTTTACTGCCACATGCTTACCTAGACCTGCTTCCCCTCCTCTCTATCTTGGAAACAGAATGATGAGGTGGTTTAAGAAGTAAGGGGCCCCTCCCCTCAACAGAGCCAGTCTACAGTTGTTCCCACCCTGGAACTCCCACTTCCTAGCTGTGTGTCCTTCAGAAGCCACTTCCCTTCCATGAGCCTTACCTCAACACAATAGGGACAATACTCACACGCATAAAAACACACGGCACAGAGCTAAAATATTTGTAAAATATTATTTAAGAATAATCACACATTCCCCTTGCTTTGAATTAACTGAGAGTTGTTTGCAATCATGTAGGATAGATTTAATTATTTTTATTCACTTTACACTTATAAACAAAACAAAACAAAAAAAAAGTAATCAGAAGCCAGAGCCCTAAGCAGAACTGGCTTATTTGCTGTAACACCCAGCAAGCTCTGACAAGTTCCTGATTCTAATGAGGTCAAGGAGATTGTTTTAAACAGAGAGAGCATCTTTTTCTCTTGGAAGTAAGATACCTGATCATATTTGCATGATAAGAAACTTGATTAGTTTCCATTCATCATGGAGAGGACTTAATGAAAATCTATAGATTTACCCCGCCCCTTCCAATTAAAGGGTATTTTTGTTTTCATCCCAATTCTCTCTTACAGAATCTCATGAAAATGAAAATGAAAGGTGAAATAGGGTTCTCTACCCAAAAGTTAGTTCCTTGGAGTGTCTTCCCTGTGTGACCATTAAATATATATGTGTGTGTATATATATATATATATATATATATATATATATATATGTATACATATATATATACACATAATTTATATATTTTAATTAGTGCCTTATACATAATAGGTTCATCTTGACATATTCATAAATGCTTATAACACCGTTTTCTTCATTTCAATCCCTAGTACTTCCTCTTTGCCTCCCTTCCTCCCTCTCCTTGATCCCCTTCCTCTACACTATTGGTCTTTGTTTTATATAATATCAGCATCCACCACTAAGAGCTCATTTAGACCAAATCTCTTATTTTATTGTACACTTGGATGATTATTTCCAACCATTTAAGTAGTAATTAGATAACATGTCCAGAGACTGGCCTGGATGCAAACAGAAGTCACACTCCCCATCACATCCTCTTCCAACCTCAAAGGCAAGTTCCCTCTCTTTGGAGGGCTATACATCTTCATTCATCAGGTTGTATTATTGCCACGTCAAAGATCTCAGCCCCTGACTTGTTCATTTTCTCCCTAAATGTCATAAAAGACTGCCACCATGTTTATGTGTAGGCTCAAAGTGTGCTGGCAGGGGATTCTATCTGCATTTCAGCCTGGTCCTTGGCAATCCTCTAAGAAATGTTCTCGGGTCAATGCAGAGAACAAAAGCATTAGAATGCCTCAAGACTTCAGGCAAAACAAGCCAAAGCACAGAGTCCTTTTCCATCCTCTTGCTGGACATGCTGATTTTTTTTACCCACCCTGTTGGATAGAGGAGAAATAGGTCTTCTCAACAGTTCTCAACAGGTTAGCAGAGCTGCTAAAATGGGGGCAATGACAAATGGCACCAGATGTTGACAAAGAAGGGACAAATCTGACCTTGTCTTTGCAACTTTATTTCTATGGTCTGTGTGCTTATAAGTGATTGAGAACTCGAGAGTGAGGGCAAATGCAGTGTTCTCAGAAACCTGAATTCTAGTTTTCCCTTTCCTGAGTTGTTAGAAAGTCAGACACTTCTAAAAATTCCACACCCCATCAGCAGTCTCTTCATTCATCTGGATTATAAACGAAATAATCATTTCCCACACATCAGCTGTGCAGTCAAATAAGCACATTTCAGGCATTCCATTTATGCAATAATAGGTTTTTTTTTAAATAGTTATGTAATATTATTACCAGCATACTTCATCCCTTAATTCTTTAAAGGAAATGTCTAGAAGCTCCATTGCCATCCATCCTTCCTCTTCTACCCCCAGTTGTCCCCCCTATATCACAGGTGATTGAGAAGAAGCACTTGGAAAATCACTCCAGACAGCAGAGACTATGAGATCGACATTGTCATTTCCCCTGTGAATTCTAATTCCTCCTCTAAAGACCTCAGATTTACATTAAGATGCACCTCACCCTGGCAATATTTGCTGAAGTGAATCAAACAAAATTCCTCCTAAGTCACATAGCACTCTTTTAAAACATGGGCTCCCATTGTCACTGCCTGCATAGGATAGTTTTAAAACAAAAAATGAAATCACTTAGAAGTTTGCTCTAGTAACATTTAATACCTCCAGTAAACACTGATGCTCACAGAACTGTGACAACTCATTAGGCAGAAAAGAAAGGTGCCTTCAACTGAATGGGTTTATACCCTCCACATGAAAATATCAAGAAAACTGCCAATGATTTCTTTGAAGACATCTCATGGAAATTACAATTACTTTCAGAGGAAACAGTGCACTTCAGAGACTTTTACTAATCAGGGCTTACGTTTGAGGTCACCGTGGGACTGTCCTTCCCTGGCAGAATCCAGCAAATGGTCCCTATTAATTATGAGGCATCATTACCCCTCACGCAAAAGGAATCATTTTTCAAAAATCAGTTCTCTGGTGGCAAGTGTGTTCTTGCCCTTCTAGTAAAAAAGTGACAGTGCCCCAGAGCTCCAGTGGCTGTTCAGTCTCACGCTCTCAACAGCCATTTTCACCAACAGAGGCTAATTATTCATTCCCAGGTAACAAATGAAGTCTGTAGAAAACTCCCGGAGTTTCTTACCATTGTGATCCAATCCTCCCTCCTTGCGGAGTGTAGCAGCCGGAGCTGTTGCTGATGTGCTTCTTCCCTCAGCCACTGGAGCCTTCGGAGGCAGAGAAGGTTTCATGTGGTGCAAATGTATTGCCACCGATTATATTTCAGTCCCTCAATTGCTGGCCTCGGTGCTTTGGAAATCAGCCAAACCAAGCACGAAGAGAAAGGGCTGCAGCTTGCAATTTCAGAATTTCCCCTGGAATGTGCTCTTAAAAATGCGGGCCCCTCATTTAGCATTTTAGCAAATCCCGAGGACTGCTACATTCAATTATGTTTTTCTCTCTTTTGCTTTTAAACTAAGATGAGTTGTGTTGCTTGCGGAATGAAATTATACCAAAGAGCTCAAGCTGACCCAGGGGATGCAGGAACCACGGGGATGACTACACACCTCCAACCTGAGCAGACACGTCGGCTGTTCCACTCAGAGTACAGGAGGATCTGCCTAGACAGAGAGGAAGGAAGAGGGACACAGCTGCACAGCACTCCATGGTTACAACAGCCCAGTCGTTGGTGGGTGTTTGCACAGTCCAGACCAAATCATTTGGTGTGGCACTGTCACATCTAAACAGGTGGGAAGAAAAGTTTTTTGTGTATCACCACAGTGCATGGATCACAGAGGTACCATAAAGAATGAATTTGAAGTTCTTCAAATGAAGGTATCCTATTTTCTAAGATGTGTTAAATCTAGTCTGTGTTTCTGTTATCATGGTAAACAATTAGGCTATTTGCTTTTTCTATGCTTCGACCACATTTTATTGCTTAAAATTTTTACCTCAGAAGGATCTGACCACCCGATTAGCTCTCAAAAGTAACTGGACCTCATCCAAAGCTCAGACCATGACTCTTTAGGACAACAGTATACTTAAGCAAAAAATGTCTATTGATTGCCAAGCTGTTTCCTTTCCCTCCCCACTTGTAAGTTCCAGGCGGGTAGTTACATGTTTCTCTTGTTCACTTTTGTATCCCCACTCTAGCATCTATTCTATTATAAGGTGTTTAATAGTTGAATTAACTAATATACTGTTTTCCCAGAACTGTTGGATATGTTGGCAGAGTTCCATACGATAGGTAAAAATTCCTTTTGCTTAGAGCCTGAGGTACACTGTATTAAGCAGGGCTTATGTTTAAAGTCCATGGGACTGTCCTTCCCTGGCAGAAACCAGGAAAAGGACCTTATTAATGAGGAGGCACCATTACCCCTGATGTGAAAGGAATCATTTTTCAAAATGAGTTTTCCTGTAGCAAGGGTGTTCTTGTCCTTCTAATGAAAAAGTAGCCCCAGAGCTCAAGTGGATGTACCCCCACTATGGCGTCTATTCCATTGTATGATATTTACTAGATGAATTAATTATTATTTTCACAGAATTGTTAAAAATGTTGACAGAGTCCCACAGATTAGCAAAATCCCTTCTCTTTATTCTAAGCAAAAAACCATCAAAAGCAAAGCATCACAAAACCCAATTTCAAATTATTCTACAGAGCTATAGTAATAAAATCTGCATGCTACTGGAATAAAAAGAGATACTCAGACCAATGGAAAAGAAAAGAACTCACAGAGAGCAACGCATGCAGATAAAGTCATCTTATCCTTGACCAAGATGCCATAAACATGTTGGAGAAAAGACAGCCTTTTCAACAAATGGGGCTAGGAAAATTAGATAGTCATAAGTAAAAGAATGAAACTAGATCCCTATGTCGGCCTGCAGGAAAGTCAACTCAAAATGAATTAAAGACCTATAAATTAGAACTGAAACTTTGCAACTACTAGAAGAAAATTTAGATACAACACTCCAACATGTAGGCAAAGACAACAACTTCCTCAATAGGACTCCTAAAGCTCAGGAAATAATACCAAGAGTTAATAAATGGGATAGCATCAAATTAAAAAAAAATCTTCTGCACAGCTAAAGAAATAAGCGTATGAAAAGAGAGCCTACAAAATGGGGAAAAATCTCTGCCAGCTACTGTACCCAGACAGAATTAATATCCAGACTATACAAAGAACTCAAAAACCTACAACAACAAAATCAAATAAATGGGCAAATGAACTAAACAAACACTTTGCAAAAGAAGACATACAAATGGCCAACAAATACATGAAAAATGTTCAACATCTTCAGCAATTAGGGAAATGCAAATCAAAGCTCCACTGAGATTTCATTTCATTCCAGTTAGAAAAGGATGTGGGGGGAAAGTAACACTTTTACACTGCTGATGGTAAATCAGTATAACCACTATGGAAACCAGCATGGAGGTTCTTCAAAAGACTAGGAATAGAATCACCATCTGACCCAGCTATACCACTCCTCCGCCTTTATCCTAAAGAATTAAACTCAGTATATTATAACGATCCATGCATACCCATGTTTACAGTAGCACAATTTATAATAGTCAAATTATGGAATAAGCCTAGGTAGCCATCAACAGACACAAGGATAAAGAACATATTGTACATATACACAATAGAATTTTATTCAGCCATAAAGAAGAAAGAGATTATGTCATTTTTAGGAAAATGATGGAACTCAAGAGCATCATGTTAAGTAAAACAAGACTAACTCAGAAAATCAAGGGTCATATGTTTCCTCTCATACGTGGAAGTCAGAGTGAAGAAAGAAAAAAAAATTATAGGTTTTATGGGGGTGGTCTCAATAAAATAGCAGGGAGACCAACAGAGTAGAGAAAAGGGACCAGGGTGAAGGAGAAGAGAGAAAGAGGATATTAACCAAATTATATTTACATTATGTGCATGTATGAATATGTAACAATAAATTCTACTATTATGTATAAATATAGTACACCAATAAAAAAAATGGAAAAAAATTCCTTTTGCTTGGAGCCTGAGATGTACTATTAGGTTAAGTTTCTTTTATAACTGTTTTTCCTTTTATAAAAAAGATAACATTCACATCCTCTCATATGGTTAAGATCTAGAAAGGTGCAGAAATAACTTTAGCAAAGCTAAACACTTGTTCCGGAGTTAATTCAACCTGTGGAATAAAATTCATACTGAAGACCAAGTGATTTGATATTTCAGAAGAGTCCAAAGCTTTTATCAGGTTTGATGGCATCCAGAAGTAGCTATTAATCAACAGAGTCCAAGTAAATCAATCATATTTTCATTGCCTGTGGGCAATGGGCTTTAGAACAGAAGAAGTTAAGGTAGGCAAATCAGGTGCCCAGAGGAGACAATATATGGCCAAGATGTAGCTCAATGCTTGTGCACAGCAGGTTCTAGACACTTAGGGATTACATACATCCCCTTAAAGGACTGCTCTGCACCTCTGAGTGTCAGGCACTTGTCCCTAATGATGGAATGAGCCAATGCTGCTTAATTTGGGGGTCTCATTTAATCCCTATGTCCTTTCTCAAGGACACAGAGATGCAAGTCTTTGACTATTCCTACACTGTGCTCAGTTATACTTTTCCAGTGGAATGAGATGGTGACATCTATTATAGTATGACCAGGAGAAAGGCTCATCTGCCTCTTCCTACTATAGTGCCTTTATCTTTGTGAACAATGAAAATCCCCTCAACAGCATCAGCAAACCATTATTGTTTTTTTTCTACCTGTTCTTCAAGGTACAAAGATATGCCTTCCTCCTTCAGGAAGACATCTCTGATGGATTCAATCCACAAGAATTCTCCCTCTCCTCCCTCTGGCACTCATTTCCATACCAACCTTTTAACATTTAATCACACACTGTTTTCTGACACTTCTAGGATGCCATTGGCTTTATTTTATTTTTTATTTTTAGGTATATCTAGCCAGTCTATAAACATGAAATCCCTGTTTAAAATCCACCCCTTCCCCCTTTTCTATACTGGCGCTTAAACCCAGGGCCTCACACATACTAGGCAAGCACTCCACCACTGATCTACACCCTCAGCTCCTGTTTAAAACTCTTAAATGGTATCCTCCTTATCATCAGATAAAACCAAGACTACTCACCTTGGCATATAAGGTTCTACATGGAGGGGCTCCTTAAAGTTTCTTCTCCTACCACACCCCTACAAGTACTTTATGCTTTACTCACAAAGAACTGTTTGCAATGCCCTCCAAATGGTGTGTTCACTCATGCTTCCAGGCCCTTGCATACAAAGCACTCTCTTCCAGGACTGATTTTTACCACTTGTCCCCATGGGGACTCCTCCTCAACACTCACTGTCTGTGCCATATCCTTTCATCCTCCCCAAAGGACTGAATGACAAGCTGAAGGCAGGAGGTGCATTAAGTCAGTGTGCACCTTCCTTCCATCTGTGTCAGAGCCCTGTACAAACCTAAGTAGATTTAAAATCTGTGCTTTGCTGCAATGAGAAATGCTCAGTGTATTGGCATCTTTTCCCCTAAGAAAAATTGACTTTTTCTCAAATAAATTAACCTAGTAGAAACAACAAGGGACGATGAAAAATGGATTTCTGAATAATCTTTTGCTTATTGAATGAGTCAGGATTAAATTGATGTCAAAAAAATTGTTTGGACACTTGTGTTAATTGAAATTGTTAGACTTCTCAGCTTGATTCCTGAATCATAGCCACCTCATTGATACCCAGCTCCAGACATCATGAGAAAGGAATTTAAGTTTTAGAATTTTCTATAAAACAGTAGTTTGTATATTTTCATTAAAATAAATATGGAAATATAAAAGGCCAGTCCTTTCCTTTGCACCCCAAAACCTGCTCTTCTACATACCCTAACAGGTAGTATATCCAGGTACAACCATAAAATGTCTGAGATCAGGGAGATGAGACACCCAGGAGTTGTACCCCACCCACCACCACCGTGAACATGGAATATAGCACATTTACAAATATACTATGGTCTGAGTCTTTATGTTCCCCTCAAGATCAACATGTTAAATCCTAATCCCCCATTATGATGGCAGTAAGAGATGGGGTCTTTAGAAGGTGACAAGGTTGTGTGGGTACCCTTAAAAGAGGAACCCAGGAGATTGTATCTTCCACCATGTGGGCACACAGAAAGAAGTTACCATCTATGAGGCAGAGACTAGGCCCTCATCAGAAACCTAACTGCCTCAATTCTGGATTTCCCAGCTTCCAAGACTGTTGTTAGCAATAAATTTCCATTGTTTATAAGGCTCAATTTATGTTGTTTTTGTTACAGCAGCCTGAATGGACTAAGACAAAAGGTATATTAATAGCATCTATTTCATTCAATGTTTTCTTATAAGT
This sequence comes from Tamias sibiricus, assembly GCA_025594165.1. Taxonomy (NCBI): domain Eukaryota; kingdom Metazoa; phylum Chordata; class Mammalia; order Rodentia; family Sciuridae; genus Tamias; species Tamias sibiricus. The sequence goes on along the minus strand of CM046669.1, from coordinate 64,073,782 downwards.
AGATCCATTTTATCTCTTTAATGAAATCTTTATTGCACCTTTCAAAGATATTTAAAATGCAGCCTAACAAGACATTATTACTCTCTCCACAGAATACTCATTATTCACTTATTCAATACGTTCAAATGTTGGTCCTGCATTAATGAATAGTTTATCAGGCATTCCGAAAAGATAATCACAAGAGAATGGAAGCTCTCTATGGCTACTGTGACATCCATTCCTTGTCACCAAAATCCAGAGCTCTCTGGGGGATAAGAATCCAGAGAAAATAAACTAGATTTCTAATTATTCCATAGCAAAAGAATCACATTCACATGTCCTGTCCCTGTCCCCTGCCAAAGAACATAGAAAAGTGTTGGAGAACTATTTATCTTTGTCTCTCTCATCTCTGATTTTAAAATTCAGTCTTCCTGTATTCACCTGTTTTTCTCTGGCATTGGAGATATTTAACCACGCTCACCCCTGTCCAGCTGCAACCAATTCAGACAACAAGGCTAAGAGAGCTCAGCATGGACCAGTAATTTATAGAGTCACTTAAGAATAATCACCCAGGCAAGATGGTGCTTTCAAACTGAATCTCAAGCAAACTTAGTTTAAGAACCATAAAGCATGTAGGATGCCTTTCAGTTTCTAATAATGTTTCAAAGGCTTCTCTTTCAATGGACTTAAACTGATGTTAGCAGAGGCAAAATTAGGTCAAGGCAGGGAGAAAAAAAAAACCATCACTTCCTAAAACTGCCCCAAGATTGCCAAGCATTTGTATATATAAAGGGTAACACAGAGCAAAATATACTTCAGCAGTAAAATACCTAATTAATTTCAATTATGGCATTTTTTTGGATATACAAAACTAACAAGATGATTTCTAATCATGGCAAGTGGCTACCTCAGAGAAGAAATGAAGAAGACAGCTAGTAAAACGGAGTGCTGTTGGGGAGGCTAGTAGCAATCACACATCACAGAGCTTTGCAAGATTCAAAATATCTAGTAGAAAGCACACATCCTGTTTTGTAGACAATATTGAATTACAGACATAAATTACCAGAGGCCCCAAATCTTTGCAAACCATCACAATTTATCCTTTTTGTACTATCCCCAGGACCATCATACTTCTTCCAAGGTCGGATTGTGCATGCATGTGTTCTTCTTTTCTGCCACAAGAGGGAGCCGCAGCACAATAAGGGTATAGTTCCTAGCTCTCTAAACGGTAACGAAATGACTTTTATTACCAGTGACAATTCTGGGGCAAGGATACTTTTAACTAGGAAAGAATGTGATAAATCAATCGTTCAAAATACGCTTCAGAAGCCATCCTTCAGCTGAGACTTCTTGAATTTTTTACATACATGCATGTGTACATAGAGTGTGGTAATAGTTTTTATTTCCTCCCTCCTATCTACCTTAATACCAGAATGTATAAGTCACTTAAAGGTTTTATTTAGATGAGGATAACCTAGATACACATTCTAAGCATTAAGGCTCTTGATTTTTAAACTAATGACTTTAATCATGTGGAACTCATTGGATTGATCTTTATATAGATTAAAAGCAATCTGTAATTCATCTTCTACTCCTTAATTCTTCCAGCATAAATGATTGTTCCAAGTACAAAGAATCTTTTGAGGCATATTGCTGAGAACAATTCAGTGGTGGCAAATAAGCAGTTTAATGAAGTGAACTCTGCTCATTAACCTTTGGCCAAAGTCACATCTGTACCCATTCCTTGCTTCAGCTCTTAAACACTTTAAAACAGCAGCCAAGTTCAGTTCTAATTTGCCTCTGAAGAATTCAGCACAAGCCCATTTAGAAAAGTGATTATCCCTCAATTTGTAGGCAATGAGGTAGGTGCTTACGTGGGATCCCAAAAGGCATCAATCAGACCATAGTGCTTGTCCCAGAGGGCAGCTTGACGCCCAAATCGATACAGGAGCTCACTAGACAGGGCAATTCCACAAAGCTGCATGTGTCTGAAGTCAAATGCAGCTGCATTCATGAGGGAGAAAAGAAAGAACCCACCACCATAGGATCAGGAGAAGTGTCTCAAAGAGGGTCCTGGAGCCCTACTTATGTAAATGTCCACTCTTTCCAGGCATGCACACGGGCCATTTGTAGTGCAGAGTGAAGATGGGGTAGGAACTGAAGGGTCAGCCACCCCCATGCCACCATGCTCCAGGACTGACCCTAGGAGTCCAGCAATTCTAAATCTGAACCTCTTTCCCAGCCATTTTGAAGCAATACTTCACAGGTAGGAGGTAGAAGGATGACTATATTTTATTTATGAGTTTGTCAGTTTGATTTATAACTTTCATATATTTAGACATGAAATTTTGTCACGACTCCCACCACGGTTAGGATGAATTTTTTTTCCTTCTTTTTATTCCACTTCGTGATCAAAGGCATACACTGGTTTGACTCAAAATTTCAGTAACTCTTGATTGGGTTTCGTGGGATGAGAACTACGCAGACCTGGTAGTAGGCTTTGGCAGCCACTGATCACTAGCCTTTTAAATTTAAAGTAATGCTAATTTAATAAAACTTTAAACTCCAGTTCATTAGTCACATTAGCTATATCTCAAACACTCTACAGTCCCATGCAGCTAGTAGCTACTATATTGGTGAGCACACATTTACAATTACGCCATCATTCCAGAATGTTCCTTTGAACAATGATGCCCTGAAGGACTCTACAGAAAGAAAATATAAAATGGGAAAGACTGGAACACCTGCATACCAAATGCACAGATAAGCAGGTAAGCTTGCATATTTGGAATTACATTCTGAAGTGTTCCTGATTGTTTATCAGACATTATAAACAGTACCATTTGTTTGGTGATGGCTGGCCCTCTGTGGGATGAATACTTCATTTGGCTTTTGCTGTGTTGTAAAAATGGTGGAATTAAAAAATTGGGACCTCGTTAAAATCTAGTTTTCTGATTAGAAAAAATTGGAAGACCTGGTCCTCTGAGACCATACTGCCATACTAGAACCCAGACCTGGAGCTCAGGAGCTGTTGTATCTTCTGAAGGAACAAGAGCCATTTAGTTTACCCAAATCATCTCCCATCAGACACCAAATTAAACATGATTTCCTAACTTCTCTTACATATGCATTTGAATGGGGGGGGGAATCTCTCGCTTTGCAATAAGAAAGTGTCCTTAATAAAACAACATTAAAGATACCAAAAACACTCTTGCTCATAATTCCTGTTTCTCTAAATAATTAAATTGCATTACCACTTATCTTTGATCTACTGTAGAAATTGGATTAGTGCATTGAAAATTAAAAGGTTGAACTTCATAATCTTCTATAATTCTGTACTCAGTATTCTAGGCTTTCAAAGTTGGTGGGAGAAATTTTTTCCCCCTGTTCCTCCATGTTCTTCCTCCCCCCCCCCCAATACACACACACACACCCTCCTCAAGTGTTAGGAGTTGAGAAAAGGTCTAGTTGTACATAAAAAAAGAAACACTAAGGTTTCCAGTAATATTTGGGACCCTAATACAAAAATATTACAATCACACACAAGTCTCTCCATAAAAAAAAATCTATTCTCATGCCCATGAATCTTACTCATTTAAATTTAAGCTCCATAAATTTATCTGTCCTGTTCAATACCAGCATGTAGTAGGTACTCAGTACTAAATATTTGTTAGGTGGAACAACAGAACCATCAAAGAGAGCAGAACATTTCCTTCAGAATTCTAAGCCTCTACCATATCCATCTTAACCTGACATGGTGATATTTATATTAATTTATTTAACAAACAGGTTCTAGAAGCTTTTCATGTGCTAGGACTCTGGTGGAGTTATATTATAGTATGCTGCAATTGATTCTCTGAGGCACTGGCCATATGTTTAGAAGGGAATTGCAATCATAGGAGAAGAATCTGATTTTTTTTTTTTTTTTTTTTTTGTGGTACCGGGGATTGAACTCAGGGGCACTTAACCACTGGGCCACATCCCCAGCCCTTTTTTGTATTTTATTTAGAGACAGGGTCTCACTGAGTTGCTAAGTGCCTCGCCATTGCTGAGGCTGGCTTTGAACTCACGATCCTCCTGCCTCAGCCTCCCAAAGTGCTGGGATTACAGGCGTGCGCCACCACGCCCAGCTGAAGAATCTGATTTTAAATACTACTTTGTGTATATGCAACTTTTAAAAAAGAAAAACATACGACAATACTACAATCTGTGCTTTAGATTGACATTATAAACAGTACCATTTGTTTGGTGATGGCTGGCCCCCGGCGGGATGAATACTTTATTTGGCTTTTGCTGTGTTGTAAAAAGGGTGGAATTAAAAAATTGGGACCTCACCCTTCCCTACTACTTGCTCCAATCACTCTCCTCTGGAGCCCCTGTGTTCCCTGCAGCCCTCTCAAGGAGAAGCTGTTTTTCCTCCCTTTGATCTTGTATGGCTGGGTGAGGAGGTCCCCACAGATGCCCTCCCCACTCCTCAATACACTTTCAGACCATTCATTCTCCCTTCCTTTTCCCAAATAGGTCCAACTCTGAGTCTGCTGTCATCCAGCCGATCACCCGATACCTCCTGACCCCAACTCAGTTCCTTTTTCCTCACTGTCACTGTTTCCAATACCACTTGTGTCTTAATCCTCAACATTTCAACATATATGTGACATTTCCAACACACCAGTGTCTCAGTTTCTTGAACCACCTTCTCCATAATCTCACCCACCATCCTGTCTCAGCCACTCACCCCCACATTAGTACCACAGACTCTCCATATAATCTCAATTCCACACACCCACATCCCACTCACTCTTCGTGTGTGAGCGCGTGCACACACACACACACAACACACACACACACACACACACACACACACAGAAATCAAAACCCACAGGTATAATCTCTCTTACATATGCCCTCTACTCCCTTGCCCTCCTCCAACTCTGATGTACCTCCCTGTCCCCCAGCCCTTGATCTCTCCAACTCTTCACTACCCCACCTACGCAGCGAGGCCTGGCTGGAGGAAAACAAACCTCATGCCTGCATCACAGGTGGATCCCTCATGCTCCCTAAGCAACATCTACTCCATCCACCATCCCATCTCCTCAAGGGCTCTTCCGCATTCCCTCACCCCTCCCAGACTTCCAACACCTTCTCCTTCAGCCTCACTCTCAGCTAATGACCTTTTTCTTCCTTCACTCACACAGACCTCACTGCCTTATCCTCCTGCCTACCAGCACCTGAATCTCCTAAGCTTGCCTTTCCGTCTTACCAAGGTTGACCCAGCTGTGCTCTCTGTACAAGGCAAACTACTTGTACATTGCATGCCATCCCCTCCCTTCTGACTTCTCAAGGACATCTCTTCAGTAATTATGCCCTCTTCCACAGCTATAGGTGTATATGTATGAATGTGTGCATATGTGTATATACACACACGTATAATTTTTGCTCTATACCAAATCACTCTTATCAGCATATAAAGTACAACTATTTCTCCCATATTAAAAATTTAAAAAGGCATTCCCATGTCATTTTTCCCAGCAGCCACCATCTCATTTCTTCACTTCTCTCTGTAACAAAATCTGGAAAGCGTTCGCTCTGGTGACTCCACTCCCTGTCATTCCATCAACACTGTCCTCCTTAAGGCTGCCCACACCCTCCACATTGCCAGTGGCACTTACTTAGTCTTTGAGAGCCTTTCACTTAGTCAAGGATTCCTCCTCTTGGACGGACTTGTTCCTCTTGGCCTTTCAGTACATCAACTTGCTTTTCTGTCTACCTCACTGGATATTCCTTTTTGGTCTATTTCACATGACACTACTTCATTTACCTAACCTCTTAAATTTGGAGTGCCTTTTCCTTAGTTTTCTTTTGTGTGTATACTCTGGTTCCATGGATTTAAATAGCAACTGAATGCCATCAACTCCAATTGGACCTCCAGCCCAAACCTCCTGACTCCAGACTCATCTCTCCAATGCGTCTATTCGACAATGCTATCTGGGTATTGAGGAGGTATCTCAAATCCAACCAGACCAAACTGGATGCTGATCATCCCAACCTATCCTACTGTGCCCATAGCCTTTCTTGTCTGTTACAGAAACTCTTATTATTGCAAGCCAAACACTTTGAAATCACACTCACTAGAATTGGCTAATAAAAACTTAAAAGCATAATGGAAAATATCAAGTGTTGTCAATGATGTAAGAAACTGGAACCCTCATACACTGCTGGTACATATGTAGAATTGTTCATCCACTGCAGAAAACAGTTCAACAGTTTCTCAAAAAGTTAAACACAGAATTACTATATAATCCAGTGATTCCACTTATAGGTATATATTCAAAAGAACTGAAAATAAGTATGCAAATACTTGAACATCAATGTTCATAATACTACCACAATAGCCAAAGGTGGCACCAACCCAAATATCCATGAATGGATGAAACAAAATGTGGCATCTATCCATAGGATGGAATACTATTTGGCCATAAAAAAGAATGAAATTCTAATAAATGCTACAACAAAGAGGCTAAGTGAAAGAAATCAGACACAAAAGGTCACCTATTCTCTGAGTCCATATTCATGAAATATCCAGGAGATAGTGGTTATCAGACACTTGGGAAATGAAACAATGGGGAGTGACTGCTCAATGAGTCTGGGTTTCCTTTTGGAGCAATGAGGATGTTTTGGAACTATGTTGATGTCTGGGTAATTATCCCCCAAGGCCCTTGTGCTAAAGGTGTGGTCAGCAGCCCTAGAGCACAACTGAGAGGTGGGGCCTAATGGAAGGAAGTTAGCTCACTGGGCATGTACTCTAGAAGGGAATATTGGGACTCTGGCTCCTTCTCTCTGTTTCCTGGCCAGCACCAGGTGAGCAGCTCCTCTGCCATACATTTCGGCCATGATGTTCTGCCTCACCACAGACCCAAAGCAACAGGACCAGTGACCTTGCATTGAAACCTCTAACACTGAGCCAAAATCTCTCTTTTCCTCCTTTTAAGTTGCTCATCTCAAGTGTTTGTCACAGTGACAGAAATCTAACTAACACCCGCTTGACAGAGGTGATGTGACCACAGGTAATTGTGAATGTACTACATGTCACTGAATCGTATGCTTCAAAATGGCTCATTTTATATGAACTTCACCTCAATAATGACAAGAACTGAAGGAGCCTATAATCAAGGAGATAGCTAAAGATTGCGGTTAGCTGAGAGCCATAAAAGATGTTCTAGTTTCCACCTGATAGTAATACATTATTCAAAGAATCTTTGTATGCCCGTGAACACTGCGTGACGCACCTGTAAGCTCGAGCTGTAAGCACGTGTCCTTGTTAAAGCTATATGTATATAACTGGGTGAGTTAGTGTGTGTGGGAAGAAGAAGAAGGTGGTGGTTGGAGTTAGAGCGTTTGGAGTGATTCCTGGAGCCGGAGAGAGAAGAAGAATAAAAGACCTTTTTTCATTTTCATCCTGCCTCCGAATTTTCCTGCGGCGTTCGTTGCTCCAAGCGGCTTCCACTTCAGGCAGCGACGGGTGGTGGCCTGTACGGGGAATTCGGCGGCCAGGTAAGAAAAAAGAAAATTTAAAAATATGGGAGCGAATATAAGAAAAAGTCGGTTTATAAAAGCCATGAATGAAATTTTTGATATCGAGAACTCAGATAGTGAGAAAAGTGAACAAGAAAGCATATCCTCTGACTCAGTGGAGACCAGCAAGGAGAGTAGTAATGTAAATTTAAAAGTAAGAACTGCAAAAGCCATCAGAAGCTTAATAAAATTAGCTGAGGAGTATGTACTCTCCTTAGAAGCTGAAACTCAGGATACTAGTGAAAGTGATAATAGTAACAAGGAGCCAAACCATGAGAGTACGGTCTCCTCCACTGAGCCAGTTAGGAATTATGAAGCTAGTAGTGAGGAGGAATCAAAAAGCAATTCGGGGAGCACAGTCTCCAATAAAAAGAACAAAAAGAAATTAAAAAAGAGAAAAGACCGTCAAATAGAGGAACCACTAGTGCCCTCTGCTCCTTCATGGGTAGAATACCTATCAGAAACAATAAAGAGTATTGATCAGAGTGTACGTGCCCTTGAGGTAGAAATTGGTGGCCTTTCTGAGCGCTTATACGCTCTCGAATAACATAGACCGCAGGAGCACCTAGAACTGCCAGTATTTCAAAATGAAGAGGGACAAAGATATCACGAGTCCCTAGACTTTAAAACAATAAAGAATTTTAAAGAGGCGGTAATGACCTATGGGCCTCAAGCTCCGTTCACATTAAGTATGATAGAGTCACTTAACACCCTAACCTTAGCCCCCTCAGATTGGAAAAGTCTATGCAGAGCGGTACTAAGTGGGGGACAATACCTAATCTGGAAAACTCAATTCCAGGAACTTTGTTCAGAAATAGCAAAGAGAAATGCTGCAGCAGGTTTCCCTCAACGCAATATAGATATGCTCACAGGGGAAGGTCAGTTCGCCGAACTACAAAATCAGCTACAATACGATCCCAGTGTGTATGCCCAGATACACACTGCAGCTGTGAAAGCCTGGAAGACAATATCAGGCACAGGGGATCTGCAAGGCAGCCTATCAAAAGTTATACAAGGGCCTAACGAACCTTACGCTGATTTTGTAGATAGACTCTTAAAAACAACATCTAGAGTTTTTGGAGAAGTCGAGCAAGCTATGCCTCTAGTTATCCAATTAGCGTACGAGAATGCTAATAAATATTGCCAGGATGCAATAAGGCCGTGGAGAAGTAAAAAAGACTTATCAATTTATATCAGACTGTGCAAAGACATTAACGAGGCTGTTATCACAGGCAACGTAATTGCTGCAGTGATGAAAAATTCCTCCCCTCAAAATTCCCAAAGGATTCAACCTAGAACAGGATATTCCAGACAAAAGTATTATAATCAACCAAGATATGCTAAGCAATATCCCCCAAGGGTAATAAGATCAAATTCATACCGCGCTCCAGGCTGATGCCCCAGGTGCAAAAAGGGTATACATTGGGCCAATCAATGCCATTCCAGATATGATATATATGGAAATGATTTATCAAGGATTTCAAAAAACAGGGCACGGGGCCCAATGCCCCGGGGCCCACAAATGTACGAGGCACTAGAGGAGGAATGCGCACTAGAGGAGGAATGCCCTCAGATCCAAATGATTCCTCGTCACAATCCCTCCTACCCATTAACTCCCTTATCAGAGGGACAAGAGGAAGTGCAGGATTAGATCTCTGTTCTACTGCCCGGATGGTCCTGACACCTGAAATGGGGGTTCAGCTGATTCCTACGGGAATCAGGGGACCTCTCCCTTCAGGAACTGTGGGACTAATCCTTGGGCGTAGTTCCAAGAGTTTATTAGGCTTTAATGTTATACCAGGGGTTATTGATTCAGATTATAATGGAGAGATTGAAATAATGCTAAGTACACACAGGGGCATCATCTCCGTAAATCAAGGAGACAGAATCGCACAGCTGCTCCTCATTCCCAGTCTCCATAGTTCTTTTAAAAGCATGCCACAAAATAGAAATAGCAGAGCATTCGGTTCCACTGGTTCAGGACCTATGGCTTTCTGGGTACAGGATTGTTCACGGAGGCCGATGTGCAAATTAAAAATTCAAGGTATAGAGATGGAGGGGCTGATTGATACAGGAGCTGACTCTTCCATCATAAATCTACAACAATGGCCTAAGCACTGGCCTCTACAGAAAGCCTCAACCAGTTTAAGAGGCTTGGGATATAGTAATACCCCAGCACAACTGTAATCCTAAATTGGCAAGACAATGAAGGCCATACAGGAACATTCCAACCTTATGTTTTAAACAGCTTGCCAGTTACCCTATGGGGAAGAGATATCTTACATCAAATGGGGCTACACCTAGCAACCAAGCCTGCAGGTGTTAAGAATAAAAATCCTAATCATAATAAAAAAGGCAAAGGACATTTTTTCTAGGGGCCACTGAGAAAACAATTTTAAAAATACCATGGCTCTCTAATAAGCCAGTTTGGGTCCCTCAGTGGCCCCTATCCAAAGAAAAATTGCAAGCGGCCCATCAATTAATTAAAGAACAATTAGAAGCAGGACACATAGAGCCTTCCACCTCTCTCTGGAATTCTCCCATATTTGTAATTAAGAAAAAATCGGGAAAATGGAGACTATTACAAGACCTAAGACAAATTAATAAAACAATGAAAATTATGGGACCTACCCAACCTGGACTTCCTAATCCTGTAGCTATTTCAAAAAACTATTACCTTATAACTCTTGATATAAAGGACTGTTTCTTTTCCATTCCCCTACATCCTCTGGATGCCCCCAGGTTTGCTGTTTCAATTCCTTCTATCAATAATAATGGCCCTGATAAAAGATATCAATGGAAAGTATTGCCGCAGGGAATGGCAAATAGCCCTACAATGTGCCAACTATATGTGGACAGAGCTATACAGCCCATTAAAAACAAATATCAAGACCTCATGTGTCTACACTACATGGACGATGTTTTATTAGCTCACCCTAATCAAAAAATCTTATTTAATATATTTAGTGAAATAACAAAAAATTTTAAAAAATATGGATTATATATAGCAGAAGAAAAAGTTCAAAGCAGATCACCTATACTATATTTAGGCTTTAAAATCATGGATACTTTTGTTAAACCCCCAAAAATTCTAATAAGTAAAGAACATTTGACCACCCTCAATGATTTCCAAAAATTATTGGGAGACATTAATTGGCTTCGCCCTACACTAAGCCTCACTACTGGACAATTAAAACCTTTATTTGACATCCTTCGCGGGAACCCTGATCCATCCTCACCGTGAACATTAACTCCTGAGGCCAGGAGAGCTCTAAAATTAGTAGAACAGGCCATTGAAAGATCCCATTGCGATAGATTTGATTTTGCACAACCACTAATATTGATTATTATTCCTTCACAATATACTCCAACAGGAGTATTTTGGCAACAGGGACCTATATTATGGATACATTTGCCTGTCTCTCCTAAAAGTACAATTGAGTCTTATATTTCCATGGTGGCTAAACTTATTCTTCAAGGACTTAAAACATCTACTAAAATATTTGGAATTCATCCCGCTACTATTATTACTCCTTATTCATCATCACAGGTTGAATATTTGTGCTTCAATGATAATGATTGGGCTATAGCTAGATGCTCTACTTCTGCAAATTTTGACAATCATATTCCTAAATCTCCTATACTGTCCTTTTGTATCAATCATCCTATCATATTCCCACAGGTAATAAAAAATCAACCCATTCCTAAAGCATTTAATGTATTTACAGATGGATCCTCTAACGGTACTGCTGCAGTAGTCACTCAAAATGAAAAAATGATTCATATCACTAATCAAAAATCAGCTCAATTAGTGGAACTTGAAGCTATAATAATAGCTCTGGAAAATCTTAAAGAACAGCCTGTGAATATTTTTTCAGACAGCCACTATATTGTACATGCTGTCCCTAAATTGGAGCTAGCAGGTCCAATAGCACCACATACTCCAGCTTTTAAATTGTTTTCTCAAATCCAAAATCTCCTATGGCAATGAAAAGAACCTTTATTTATAGGTCACATAAGAGCTCACACTAATCTGCCTGGTCCTCTCCATGAAGGTAATCAAAAAGCTGATGCCCTCACTAAAACAATATTTATATTTACTACAGTACAACAAGCTACTTTATTTCATTCCCAGTTCCACATTAATAGCACTACCTTAAGACAAAAATTTAAAATCACAAAAGAACAAGCTCGTAGAATTGTAAAAGAATGTCCATCTTGTGTAACACTTTTGCCCAATCCACATTATGGGGTTAACCCACGAGGTTTGATGCCCAATCATTTGTGGCAGATGGATGTCACACATGAGCCAAGTTTTGGAAAATTACGATTTATTCATGTCACCATAGATACATGCTCAGGCATGATTTTTGCTTCTTTACATTCCGGAGAAAAAGTTAAAGATACTATATCTCATTGTCTGCAAGCTTTTGCTGCATTGGGCATCCCCAAAATGCTTAAAAACAGATAATGGCCCTGCATATACATCCACATCCTTCAAACAATTTTGTACAGAGTTCAATATTATCCACAAAACAGGTATCGCCTATAATCCTCAGGGACAAGGAATAATTGAAAGAGCAAATCGGACACTTAAAAATATGTTACTAAAGCAAAAAGATGGAAACTGGAAAAATCCTAAGGACAGATTGGCAGTTGCCCTGTTTACCCTAAATTTCTTAACTTTAGATTCTAATGGACATTCGACTGGAGATAGACACTGGAACCCACACCAACAACATAAACCTTTGGTTTACTGGAAGGATGTTCTCTCAGGTACATGGAAGGGTCCAGACCCAGTATTAATTTGGGGGAGAGGATCTGTTTGTGTTTTTCCAAAGCACGAATGCTCTCCAATATGGATACCATCTAGATTGATAAAGCAGGTACAAAGTCAAAAGGATCAAGACGAAGTTATTGAGGAGTCTAGATTGAATAAACAAGTACAAAATCAAGAGGACCAAAATGAAGGTATGGAGTGATTCCCTTAAGAGTCCTCCATTAAATTTACAATTTAAATTTCATCTTCCCGGCCGGGACAAGAAGATCTCTCTTCAGTGTATACACAATTGTATTTTTTTTTCCTTTATATATGTCTTTATGTCTGTGCATTTGTCTAAATTTCATGTTAATGTGATGTCACAAATATATGTTTATATGTGCGTCTGTCTAGTGTGACATCACAAATAATTAAGCGCTTATGAAAAAAATAGGTAAAGATCCAAATAACATTAATTCATTTAAGCTTAGAATATTCTAATTAGATAATCAATAGATAGATAGATAGATATTCATATAAGTTCAGAATATTCTAATTAGATAATCAATTATAATGATAATCAATTTTGATTTATAGTTGTCTCCGGGACTTCTCTTCAGCTGTGAATGTTTAATGTTGTATAACCTGATATTTTGGTGTTCCGACAGAGGATCATTTATTTGTTATTAATGTCATTTGTTTAATAGCTGATTAATTTGAATTATTTTAACAGGTATAGGATTGCTGTGTATATAGAGACTCGAGGATTCCAGCTAACAAATTATTTTTCCAAAGTGCCTTTAGCTTTTCTTTATCTTTAATGCAGTAAACACCCTCAGTTTCTCTTTGATTATTTCTGAATGTGATATTTTGCCAGCTTATGTTTGTGGGAGCTTAAGCAGCAATGTGTGTGAGCAGAGATCAACTTTTATTTTCTACTCTAATAATTCTTTTTTTAGTTTGACAGCTCACCTTTTGATCTCAGTGCTGGAATAGCACTGCCTTTCCCTTAATAATGGATGCTTGAGTTTTTAGGTAGCGGGCCCTGAAGATTTGCTGGTGGAAATGTCTAGACATAAAAAAGACGGCTGCTGCTACAACTGCAGGGACCGCGGTAGCCGCAAGCATCCCTGCTGCTCAAGCATCAAACAACCTAACCAGCAGTGTGGCCTCTGCTCTGCATACATGGGGCCTCCTGAATCTATGTGTTATAACTTATGGACATTTGATTTTCCATTATTTGGGGACATTACGGGACAATGCCTTGCGGGTATTTGTCTAAAAGAACTCAGTGCGTTACTTGATGAAACTAAGGGCAGCTGATTCGCTTAAAGAACTTGATACAATATGGAAACTTGGCTCGGCAGCAGTAGGCTTACCACCTTAAAGCTGCAGCATCTCCTAAAAATTGGACGGCTGTTAGTCAACACACAGTCGACCCTGAAGGTCTCTACTGGATGGCTGGTTAGCCTATGACGGGTAAGATCCCCAGAAGGGGACAACCTAAGACACGGCACAGTTGCACAGGACAGTCTAATGTGGCCGGCATGTCAACCTAAGCCAGGAGTCAGGACAGCCTCGATTCCCATGACGGGTAAGAATGTCGGTTGCACATGGACGTCCTAGAACATCCCCTCTTTTAAACTAAAAGGGGGAAATGAAGGAGCCTATAATCAAGGAGATAGCTAAAGATTGCAGTTAGCTGAGAGCCATAAAAGATGTTCTAGTTTCCACCTGATAGTAATATATTATTCAAAGAATCTTTGTATGCCCGTGAACACTGTGTGACGCACCTGTAAGCTCGAGCTGTAAGCACGTGTCCTTGTTAAAGCTATATGTATATAACTGGGTGAGTTTGGTTAGTGTGTGTGGGAAGAAGAAGAAGGTGGTGCTTGGAGTTAGAGCGTTTGGAGTGATTGCTGGAGCCGGAGAGAGAAGAAGAATAAAAGACCTTTTTTCATTTTCATCCTGCCTCCGAATTTTCCTGCGGCGTTCGTTGCTCCAAGCGGCTTCCGCTTCAGGCAGCAACAAAGAACAATCATCATCATCGTCGTCACAGTATCTCCTTGGACTCCTTTCTCTGATACTCTAAATTTAATTTGCCAGAAATTCATTCTGACTTTACTTTTAGAATACTGCCTGAATCTGACTACGTACCACCTTCGCCCTGTTCCACTCTGGCCAGGGCAAGCATCACCTCCTTTTTGTATTATTTTAGTAGACTCACAGTTGTTCTTCCTTCCTCTACTGCTCCCTCCCTACAACTCCCTACACAGTGTCCAGTCATCAGCTCATTTAACAACTTGAAACCCTGCAATGGTTTCCCAATTTTCTCAGGGTAACAGCCAAAGTTTTAACAATGGTCCAGAAGGTTCTGCATGATCCAGTCCCCTGCACTCCACCACTAACTCAATGCCTCTTCAATACCTTCTCCTTTTATTCTTCCACTTGTTCCCTGTAATGCAGCCTCTCTGCTATCTGAAATGCCAAGCCCATCTCATCTAGTCTTGGATGCTTTTCCTCTTAAAAACCACTTCACTAATTCTTTATCCCCTTTAACTTTTTACTCAGATCTCACCTTGTCAAAAAGGCTTATCTTGATCATACCATTTTGTACCAAAAAAAAAAAAAAAAAAAAAAAAAAAAAACTGCCCACCAAAAAAATAACTCTGATACCCCTTATTCTGCACCAATTTTAATTTTTTTCCCATTGCATTCTTCTCTTCTAACACATAATTACAAAACGTTATTATTTGTCTCTCTTTGCTAGCTTCATAATTAGAAACATT
Organism: Tamias sibiricus; assembly: GCA_025594165.1. Lineage (NCBI taxonomy): Eukaryota > Metazoa > Chordata > Mammalia > Rodentia > Sciuridae > Tamias > Tamias sibiricus. The sequence continues at coordinate 64,058,683 of CM046669.1, read as the reverse complement.
TTTGTATTTATTTTTTCTCTGATATATCCTAGGTGGGCAGTGTTCTTACCTGGCTTATAGGAGGCATTCAGCACTATTTATTGAACTTCAAAATATTTTTTTAAAATGGACAGTAAAGATACTTACCAAGTTAATAATAATTTCCAGAAAAAAAAAATAGGAAGAGGCATGAAATTATGGATAGGTTCAAAAGGACTTCATCTGATGGATAAATAAAGGTTGAATATTTATACAATGGGATACAATTCAGCCCTAAAAAAAGGAAGGAAATTCTATCACTTTATGGCAACCTGGATGAACCAAGAGGACAATATACTAGATGAAATAAGACAGGCACAGAAAGAAAAATACTGCATGACCTCACTTATATGGGAAATCTAAAAAAAATCCAACTCAGAAGGAGAGAGTAAAGTTGTGGCTTCAAGAGCTGAGAGGTGGGAAGGAACTGAGTAATATGGAGATGTAGTTCAGAAAACAAAGTTTCAATTAGGGGGAACAAGTTTTAAAAACCTATTGCACAGAACAGTGGTTTCAATTAATAATAATGCATTATAATTTCAAAATTGGAAAAATAGATTTTAAATGTTCTCACCACAAAGAAAAAAGTATGTGAGACGCTGGGTGTGTTAAGTAGCTTGATTTAATCATTCCAAAATGCAAATATATATCAAAACATCATACTGTACTCATAAATATATACAATTATCATATTGGTGAAAAATCAAAATTTTTAAATAAAATAAATAAGTTTTAAAGGGATTTCATCTTTATCTGGAATGTTTTGTTCCTTCTAGTTTAAAAGGATGGAGTATATTCAGGATTACAAAACTTTGGCACTTGTTGATTCTGCTGTAGGTGGTGGTTATAGTATTTTCTGCAATTTTTTGGTACTGCTTAAATTTCTCAAAATTTTAAAGACGAATAAGGAAAAAAAAACCCTCTGGTTTTTATAGCAAAAAAGTCCCTTTACTCTTCCAAAAAGAATAAAAGTAATGTTCTTAGAATTCCATAACAATCTCCTTTCTTGACCAAATATAGCCATTTGGCAACTGCCCCATCCATCTCTTGTCACTGGAGTAGGAACTTGCAGAATTGTGAGTACAGAAATAGGATTATCTTCACTAACTCGCCCTGACAATCCAAGTTGAAATTACCACCAGGGCCCAGCAGGTGGTGCGCTTGTATGGGTGTTGCTGTTCTGTACAGGGGCTCCTAAGCACCAGGTCAAAATACCTTCGGCAGAGTTCACAAGCTGTGACTTTGAGGATCTTGCTTAAATTTGGCGCTCTAAGGAAGCCCTTCCCCCCATGCTCCCTTGAGAGCCCCTTCCCAGTGTCACAAATCCCTGCAATCTCTAGGCAGCATAAAAAGTGCACATTTATTTTGGAAAATATAAAAAATAAATAAATAGAAAGGGCTGGGGATGTGGCTCAGTGGTTAAAAACTCAATGCATACACTCATTTATTTTTCAAACATTTCTTAGCAAAACAAAGGTTGTATTGCCAAGAGTTATAAAATTAGAGAGGAAATGAAAATCTGTTATTTTCACAACAAGGTCTTTTAACTTAGCCAGAAATTTCTGAGTTCCAAAACAGCTCAAGTCCCCAAATGGTAGAGTTTTCATAGCAATCTATTGATTTTACACACTTGCTGTGAGCTCTGAACTAACCAAATTTTGAAGACATCCATTTTTAAGCTATGCTGGAAACTACTGGATAGCCTTTCCAATATCATGATTAGATTAACATCCAATGTAATATGTTTATAAGATGTAATATATTTATAAGATGCTGGACAGATAGGTAAATCATTCTTATTACTACAACACATACTTGTAGTAAACAAAATCCAAGTAATTGACAGGCATATAAAAAGTGACAGTTTTCCTTTATTTTCCACTCCATGTTGTCCCATTTCTCAAGTTACTTAAATAACTTTTAAAGTTTTTTGCATATATTTACAGACCATTAAAATGATTTTTAAAATTTTACCATTCACATTATTCTGAAAAAAATCTTCTATTTATTAACATTTTTATAATGGAATAGTCCAGGTGAGTGTCTCTTTAGTTGTTGAATGGTATTTGCTATGGTTTGGATGTCATTTAATTGTCTGAGTATCCCTCAAAGGTCCATTGTAATTGAAGGCTTGGTCCCCAGCATGATAGTATGGGGGACTTTTAAAGATGCTACAAACCTTTAAGAGGTAGGACCTTTGGGAAGTCACTGTGGTATGCCCTGGGGAGGCGCTGGAGCACCTCGCCTGACTTCTCTCTCTCTCTCTGCTCCAAGATGCAACTGTTGGCTCTTGCATGTGCTCCTACCATAATGTACCAACATTTGCCACCTTCCAGAGGCCAAACCAATGGCGCTGTCCAGACGTGGGCTTTGAACCTCCCAAACTGTGAGCTAAAAAAGCATCTCTTTACTTCATAAGTAGCCTGTATCTGGTATTTCATTATATTGACTGCTGATTAAGGTAGTATTTCACATAATATTTCCAATAATACAGGTGTCCCCTCTTATCTGCAAAGGGTATGTTCCAAGAACCCAGCCTAAAACCACCAGTAGAACCAAATCTTAATATATACTATTTTTTCCTATCATGCGCGCGCGCACACACACACACACACACACACACACACACATATGATAAAGTTTGACTTACAAATTAGGCATAGTTTGAGATTAACAATAGTAAAGTAGAACAGTTATAACAAAATACTGTTGTAAAAGTTATTTTAAGCTTGTGAAATTGTTTATTTATAGAATTTCCCATTTAATGTTTTCTGACTGCAGTAAACACAGGTAACTGAAACCACAGAAAGCCAAGTGAGGATAAGGGGGATAACTGAACTCCCATGATGTTTACTATGTGTCAAGTCTCCAAGTGCTTTACATCTCTTTACTCATCATTATAACAATCCTATAGAGAAGGTACTATTTATTATCCCCTTCATAGATAGGAAAACTGAGACAGAGATGATAAAGATGACCTTCCTCAAGGTCACAGAGCTAATAGGTAGCACTGTGATGAAAACTCAGTGTGTGGTTCCAACATTTGTTGTGTTAACCACCATTCCTGACGGATTATGTTAAAAACTGATTAACAATCTCCCTGGAAATGAACATTTGGATTGTTTACTATTTTCTTTCTTTTTTTAAAGTAACGTCATATTTTATTTTTTTAATTATAGAAATTCAAGTTTATTATGTTTGAAAGTCACTCTTTCAAAGCATGCAATACGCTTTTAAAAAAAAATCAGTTAACTTTAATACCTACTTGTTATCCTGACTATAAAGCTATATACCTGCTCATTAATAAATGAAACTGAAAAATTTTCAAGGTACAAAGCAGAAGTTTCCCAAATATGGCTCCTTTACAATCACTTCTAATCAAACATTTTGTTCTGTTTTAAAACAGAGAGGAGAAAAATCCCCACTCCCTTCCCATACTCTTCCTTGATTGTCCCCAAGAGGTGGGATTACAAACCTAGTCAGAGTCCAAGAAGCTTTGTGTTTCACGGCCACATCCATTTTTCTTACAGTTTCTCCTTCCATGTGGCTACAATAAAGCCAGGAGAGGACCAAATCCTCTTCTCTTCTCTCAGATACCTGCTGAAACTCTTTTCTTGTCATCCCTATTAGCCCATGTATCTTACTAGAGTGTCCATAAGCTCTGAAGACTCTGACATAGGTTTAAAGAAGTGAGGAGACTAGGCATTTACTCCATATCAACTAACTAGATTCCTAATAATAAAATGACACTTTATTTTCAGTGTCAGATAGCTAAGGCTATGGGGAATTTAAACTCAATTCAAGTGTAAGATATAAATTGTTTTATTTTTGTTATATATTTTTGTTGGAGCTCTTTGATTATTGGAGATATTATTAAAGCTTTACCGAACATAGTTTGTTAACTTTCTCTTAAATTGCTACAACAAAAGTAAATAAATTAAAAAAAATTAAAGAGCCAATAAAACTTGTTTACTATTTTAAATGATACCACAATAAATAAAAATTATGTACTCATGTGTATGAGTATTTCTTGAAAATTCATTTCTAAAAGTGGAATTACTTACATGGGCATTTAAAAATTTGGTAAATAATACCAAATTGGATTCCAGAGAAGCTACATTCCCCCATATGGTGCTGTGTTCTTGTTCCTCAATGACCCTGGAGGCTATTAATCATTTTTCTTTTGATAAAACAGTAGATATAAAACAGCATCATAATGTTTCTTTAATTTGCATGGCCCAACTCTCTAGTGAGTTTGAGCAGCATTTCTAGTATTTCTTGCCCACTTGTATTGTCTTTTTTTTTTAACTTTTTTTTTAATATTTATTTATTTGCTTTAGTTGTACACAATGTGTTTATTTGTACGTGGTGCTGAGGATCGAACCCGGGCCGCGCACGTGCTAGGCGAGCGCTCTACTGCTGAGCCACAATCCCAGCCCCTCTTGTATTGTCTTTTAATTTCACTTTCTCACACTTGGGCCAATTATTTTATCAAATTGTCTTTTCTATGGATTTGTAGAAGAAGTTTTTTAACCCACATGCCTTGCCATCCAGTGAACTTGCATGAACCCAGGCTAAAGTCCCTAGCCAGCACTGTGAACTGTGGATATACAACCAGAACAGGTGTCTGTGTAAGTCCAGAGACAAAGAGCTGAAAACAGACCCCATGAAATCAGTTGCTTGTCCAAAGCAAAATCACCTGCACAACAAATGGATAATAAAGTTTATCTGAGGTTTATGATCTGCCCATGTGAAGTCTTTTTCCTTTGTGGTACTGTACTGATCCAACCTGGAAAAAGCAAACCAGATGGCTTCCAAGAACAGCCAGAAGGGGCTACAGAACTAAATTAACCTGGGTTACAATTTTGGGGCCATCACTTACTTAGCTTGGCAGCTTTGGGCAAGTTGGTTACCTTTTCCCACTGCCAACCTCCAGAGACGAAGGCTTGTAAGATCTACCATGCAGAGTTATAAGAACGAAAGAAAATATCTGTAAGCACCTATTAAAATCTGGCCACATAATTAATACTCAATTATTAGTACTGAATGATAAAGTTTATTGTTATTAGTATTAATATTTTTGGCAATGACTAAAGACAGTAAAGGTTCTAACTTGCCAAATATAATTCATTAGCAAATGACTGGCTTTACTAACTTAGGTATGGATAAAATTGGTGACAGTCTTTCATTTTTTCAATGAAAAATCATGCCTGCCTCCATTCACCCATTGAGTAAGTAGTCTGTCCTCCCTTTCTGCCTTTGCCTTCTATTTTCGTGTCCAGGCACCTCAGCTGTGCTCAGAGCCCCAGCATGGCTTCAATGTGGGGGCCAAATTCAATTGCTTCTCATTGAAGTTAATGGACTCCTCTATCATCACCCCTTGTCCATGACAATATGGTCAGTTCTCTTGCACCAACAGAGGTTTTTAAGCAGCAAGGAGTCCATGTGCCATCATGACACAAAGCTAAACTCATTCAAGGCCTCCCGATGGAGCTGGCCTGTATCTCCACTTTTCATCTTTTTAGACTCCATAGTGCCAGGGAGCTGTGTCAGAAAGTGCCATATCCCAGTCCCACGTGCATCAACACCCCCCACCCCCTGTCCCTTGGACATCTCAGTTCCCATCTTCAACCTATACATTCTTCCACCTCTGCCCCAGTCCATGTCCTTTTTTCTGTTGCAGAATACAAGAAATTATTTCAGGAAGAAACAATGCTGATTTAGGCAGCTTCTGAGGATCCAATCCCATCCCAGTTGCCTACAAAGCAACAGGCTCACCCAGGAACTTAGGAAGCTAAATATGGAGCAAAATGGGTACAAAGTGCATGATTACCTTGCTGGAACATCCAGGTTCAGCCATTCTTCTATATCTAGTACCATAAACACTAGACATCCACACACAATCAACAACGACATCAGCTGGAATTCTAAAATAGCATTTTATACAAACTATGACTTCTTTGGTGGCAGCATGCATTTGGAAGAAAATGTATTCTGAACTTTGAAGCCAATCAAGTCTGTTACATAATGGGCTGGAAAAAAGCCAACTATGATTTTTTTCTTCACATTCCTACTATTAGCTACCGTATTTAGCCACATAATTGTCACCACCACATAATGGCTTCACCATTTTTTCAGGTCAAACATTGGTCAATTACCTTTAATTGCATAATTGCCATATAATTCTGTTTGTCACACTGTTTAAAAGGTAAACAGCAGGACACAGTGGTAACATGCCTGTAATCCCAGCTACACAGGAGGCTGAGGCAGGAGGATCAAAAGTTTGAGGTTAGCAAGACCCTGCCTCAAAATAAAAAGTAAAAAGGGTTGGGGATATAGCTCAATAGTGAGGCATCCCTGGGTTCCATCTCCAGTACTGCAATAAATAAACAAACAGAGCAGCAATGTATTCACCAGTGGCATATGGATGTGCATCTGTCTTCTCATACATGGTGAGCCACAAGTCTTGAATTCTCAATGCAAATGCATTGTCGATATATTTTTGAAAGCTCACTTGCATGGTTTGTTTAGAGTGCTGTACTACTAATGTAAACAAATTTTATACAAGTGATGCTGAGGACCGTGTATCAGATAGCAAAACCAATGATAATGGTGCAGAATCTCCAGATACAAAAGATAAAATTTTTTAAGTCCATACTTTGCAACATTGTTATAAATTTTCTCAAGTTTAATATTTTGACTATAATGAACAAATCAATAGCAACTAATGTGTTCACTTTTTCTTTCAGACTAGAAAAATGTTCACTAAACTGTCATGAAGAAATGATGTGTATCAATTTTGACTATTCAAATTTAACATATATTCACGAGCATTCTGTGCGTCCTAGTCTTGCACCAAAGACAAATTAGTATAAATGATTTTTAAGTAATATCGGCACAATTTAAAAAATAATTCATGTAATGGTTTCACTCCACTTTTTTGCAAAATATTGGCATAATATCTGCAACAATTATGCAGCGAAATATGGTATTGCAGTTTGTGTAGTTTTTTAAAGCAATTTGCTTTAATTAAGTCAGTGAAGTGAGGGAAACTTGTTGAAATCATTTACTGAACTGCTTTCACACATCATTTGTTTTGAAATTTAAGGACTCTGAGAGACCAACTTGTTGGATTTCACTAATCCACAAAATTGTGTATTTTCCTTGATGTTGCAAAAATAGGCACATTGAACTAAACATCACAGAAAAAGAAGTGAAAGTGTTGCTGATTTTTTTCATGGAAAGGCAGGTGTTCTTACTTAAATTGGACATGTTTGCAGAGCAGAAAATGGAAAATGGACCTGGCACTCATTTCTCACTGCTGAACTGCTTGGGGTTCAATGGAATCATGAGGTTTGATAATCTGAAGATGTATGAGCTTAATAACCTCATGGTTTCCAAAGACATTCTCAAATGACTGAGCACAAGGAGCATACTTTGTTTGCTTGGACGCTTTTGGATGTGTCTGAGTGACCAGGATCAATCTGGTTCAATGTCAAGGTTAGCTGACAGGGCAGAAGGTAAAACCTGCTTTACAACCTTATGAGTCTGGAGAAAAATCTCAAAACTAGCTGATCATGTGTGTCTCTGTGGCCAAATGCTGGGAAAGGTTTGATTACATCTTGCTGTGTAGAAGTTCTTATTCAAGGCTGCTATAATTAAAATATAGCACTGCTTTCAGGTGTGAAAACCTAGAACCTGAGAACAATGCTCTGCACTTGACATTTTCAACTACAGATTGTACTAATCTGTTAAATGAAGCAGTCCCTTTGGCTTGAATAGAGTTTATCTGTGATTTCATTTCATCAAATGCCTTAATATGTAACAATTTTTTTTAGCAAAAATCAATTCAAATAAATCATATATCTATTTGGATGGGGAAAGTTGACCAATGGGTACTAAGTTATAGTTAGATAAGAGTAAATTCTGGTGCGCAGTGACTACAGATAACAATAATATACTGTATATTTCAAAAGGCTAGAAGAAAGGATTTTTGAGAGTTCCCACCACAAAAAAATGATAAATGTTGGAGAAGGTGAATTTGTTTAATCTGATATAAATATTACACCATGTACACATGTAACAAAACATCACATAGTACTCTGTTAATATGTACAATTTCTGTTTTTATGTATGAGTTCAAACATATATGTAGTTAATTAAAAATAAGTAAGATAGAAATAAAAATTTTACTTTTCTTGGATAACAGTCCCTTCTTTATCAAATACATGTATTCCAAACCTGGAGACTTCAAGTTATGAAGCAGCCCATCAAATGATCAATCCAGATGTGCCCATGCTAAAAGTTTACATGTGATGACATTTTAAACAACACAATGGAATCACTGGAATTTTTAAAACATGTTTTTAAAAAGAAATTAAAAGAAAAGAGAAAATATTTCATTTTATGTTCTTAATCTCCAAATATCTTGAGATTTTATGAGAAAAGAGGAAGAGGATCAAAAGATAAATGAGACAGAAGAGAATATAAAGAAGTAAGAATGTTCAAATATAAGCCTAAAATAGCAAGTTAGCATTCAGCAGTATAGTGATACTTAATAACAGCCCCCCAAAGGATATTTCAATTAGCAATACATCTCCATGCTGTCGGAGTTCCCAAATCTAGATTTAAAGACTAATATATCATTCTTCTGGGTTAAAAATGACAAAAAAATGGTAGAGTAATTTAAAACAAGTAGATAGAAATAGAATTGGGAAGACAAAAGAAACTGGAGTTGGTCTCTGACTCAATACAAATTTGCTGTATGTCCTTGAGTCAAAAGCAGTGGCACTGTTTTAATTCAATATCCAAAAAGGAGATGATACTTGGTCCGTTCACAGGAATAGTATGAAGATAAATGAGACAATATACAGTAAGTACAAAAAATGTAAAAGTAGATCAATGTGACAGGCTAGTTGCAATGTTAATGCTATTAGAAAAAAAACTAACTTGGCTTGCATTTCCATTACTACTAAATAAGGAGTGTAGATATGTTCTATAACACAGCATGATGTCTACTGAAAAAGATAAATATTATATAAAAGTTTTTCTCCCCAAAAGCAAGATAATCTTATAGATTATATACATAAACTACTTATTAAAAGCCGTAGATTAATTCTAGTAATTAGGATTCCAGCAAGTATGTCTACAATCTTCCTAGGAAAAACAAGGGAAGAAAATACAAGGTTGCTTATATGCATTAAAAGGATTTACTGAGCTATTACAAGTTAGTATTGTATCAAAGTGCTGATAAAAAAATCCCTTTAAAATAGTAAGAATTTTTAAAAGGCAACTATAGAAACTAATGAGTGTTTTTTTAGTGTTTTTTTTTTTTTTTTTTCAAATGAGTTTCAACTAGTGGAGAACATTCCAATTCCCAAGACAATAATTTTGTAGAATGTAATTACCTGTAAATCTGTTGAGTTTCAAATACAAATAAACCCAGCACCAAATGAACTGTTAATCCATATGATAATAGCTTTATCATTTAGGCATTGCAGAATTAATTCCAAGGAGACACTTTTTCAGAATTGGCGCTTCCAGGGAGAAAAGGCTGAGCTGAGGAATCAAAGATGTAAGGCTCACTCTCACCTTTAGGGCCACTGTCCATGTCCACCTGGATTCCTGCAGATCCTTAAGGTCTACGTGTCTGACAGTACTTATCCTCATCCCCTTGTCTACATCCTATGCTCAGCTGGTGGAGCCAGGACCCACGTCAGAAACCTGGCTTCCTCCCTGTACTTCTCCTTATTCAATCTGTTGACAACTCCCTCCAAAATTACTTCTGAACTATTCTTCAATTATATTCCTTTCCCTCTATTTCTACTGCCATGGTTTTAATTTATGTTCTCATGATCCCTTATCTAAAATATTACAATCGAGCCTCAACTGGCCTCCCTGTTACTTTCCTCTGTATCTTTTCCACTTTGTCACAAAAGCTATCCTCCAAATGCAGAAACTGGTTAAACTATTCCTTTGCTGAAACTCCCCTAATGCAAGCATGGCATACATCCTGATCTGGCTCCTTCCTTTCTCTGAAACAGCATTACTTCTGCCTCATCTATCATTTATATCCATAAGTCACTGGCAAAACATATCATATAGTTGCCACTGTACCTCTCAGACACTTTCCTAATTATCTTTCAAAACCCAAACCTGAAATGATCTTCAGAGTGAAGTCTCTACTTGCTTTCTGTCAATTGCTACCTTCTCCATGCTATCTCTGGAGTTTGCTCCTTGTTCTATCACTGCACTTACCACACTGAGTTATATTTATGTATATAAACTGCCCCAAAATTTATGAGCTCAGAGGGGAAATCTGTTTCTTATGCATTTCTGTTTCTCATGTCTAGCATGATGCCTGGCAAAAACAGTACTCAAAAAATGAAGGTTGGATTGAAAAGTCTGAGCCACTAAGAAAGGAGAGGCCAGCTCTCTCCCTTGGGTGTCAAATAAAAAGAAAATCTATCTTTATGCCCAAGTAACAGAGGTGCATGCATGTACACACACACACACACACACACACACACACACACTCACACAACATGCTAGAAAGGAGGGGGAAAACAAAGATTAAGAAAACAATAAAAAGGTTCCACACTGAAAGAAAATGCAAGTAGCTACTGAAAAATTTTAAAACAAAACCTGTGGTCAAAATTATCTATCTATCCCTGTTCCCTAAGATAACTGCCAACTAAGGCAGCTCACAGGACACCTTCAGCTGAGAACAGGAAAAAAAAAAAAAAAAAAAAAGAAAGAAAGAAAGAAACCAGTAAGTAGATTCCAAACACAGCAGCTCAATTGTGCCTCTCCTCTAAAATTCATGCGTTGGAGTCCAAGCCCCAGTATCTCAGAATGTGATCATATTTGGAGATAGGGTCTTTAAAGAGATGATTAAGTTACAAGGAAGTCATTAGCGGAGTCCTTATGAAAAGAGGAAGATGCCAGGGAAACTTGTGCTCAGATACCACTCTGAAGGGGCAGTGGGAGAGGGCACTTGTAAGCCAAGGGACAGGTCTGGAACAGATCCTTCCCTCCAAGGAAGTCAGCCCTCTGGCACCTTGATCTATGGCTTCCAATCCACAGAACTGTGAGTAAGTAAGTATCTGTTGTTTAACCCTAGCAAACTGATGCACATACAAACCCCTCTATGAAAGGGTTAGTAAGAAGAAAAAAAAAGAAGCCTGGGGAATATGAGGACTGTCTTCAAATATCTAAAAGGCTGGTGAATTGAAAGGAAATCACAATCATTCTTTCTAGGATGACTGTACTCCAGCTTAGAATAAAGAAGGATTAATACCCGGGATCAGTTGCCTTCTAGAACTGAGATTCTATAAGCATTAAAAGAGACATTCCTCTTAAAAGGGTGTTGAATTACAGAGAGGCCTAAGATCTGCCTTAGAGGGCTCAAAACACTTTCAGAAATGGCCAGTATCTAGGTGATACTTCCTTTAAATACCACAGGATGACAAAAAATGGCTGGACCAAAACTAAAATTCTGATACTTGGATTACCCTTCATTCCCCCACCTCCCTGGTCCAGATTTATTTTCCTCCATTGATTGACATGCAGGTTGAAGAACTTCCTGGGAAAAGAAGTCACAGCTATCTACTATACATGGCAGATACAGAAATTTGATATGGCACATGAAAACAAAGCAACAGAAGAAATACTTTAAGAAAGAGAAGCCCCAAGAAAGTCAGTCAGTTGGGATCAAGAGTGAAAGGAAGTATTGGTTCTGAGTACTATATTGTAGTTCTTAGCTGAGTACTATGAATACTGTGCTCCTCATTGGTCACACTCACATTATGTAAAGATCAGGATATGTGTAAGATCAATGAAATTACCTTCTTGTACTCTACCCAACTTTGTGGAGTGGCATTGGGCCACTCTAAAGCAAGAAGTACAACAAAGGTATAATTCCTCAATCACTATGGGTACAAACAGTATGTGCCAGTATCCCCGGAATATTGAGCTATGTATACAGCTGAGGAAGAGAGAAGATAAATAGCATACTGGACGGGAAACGTAGCAGATCAAAGGTGAAAGGCATGGCAATGGGGGCAAAGGCCAAGCTGCAAAGTGTGGACAGCATCCAGGCTGAGTCCAGCATTCTCTGGTGGTTGAGAGCATTGCAAGTGTCAGGGTGAGCCAAGGCTTGGGCCATCAGGTTTGGTCCAAGCAAAGAGTGGTGCTGCATCAAATGCTGGCGCAGGTGGCACATTAAGATTGGGCAAAGCAAAGGGACAGAAGTATAAATTCAACTTGGAATAATTTGTTTTAAGAGTATATGAACTGGACCCTGAGTGCAGAGTTCTACTAAAAGAGATGAGGAGCATCAAAATGTGGTCTGAGTTCCCTGTTATAGAGGTGAACAGAATAAAGCTCTGGACACAAGTTTTAAACATAAAGGTGCCATTATTGGTATCTGTAGCTGGAAAAATTTGTGAACATTTACCAGGCAAAAGCTCTACATTAAGAATATGTCCGCCGGGCGCGGTGGCACATACCTGTAATCCCAGCACTTTGGGAGGCTGAGGCAGAAGGATCCGGAGTTCAAAGCCAGCCTCAGCAATGGCGAGGCACTTAGCAACTCAGTGAGACCCTGTCTCTAATTAAAAAAAAAAAAAAAAAAATACAAAAAAAAAAAAAAAAAAGGACTGGGGATGTGGCCCAGTGGTCGAGTGCCCCTGAGTTCAATCCCCGGTACCACAAAAAAAAAAAAAAAAAAAAAAAAAAAAAAAGAATATGTCCTTTAAAGCACATTTCAATGAACATAGTTATAAAGGGACCCTCATAGAATGCTGTACAATCTGGGCACACTGCCAAATGGAACATGACAGAGAAGAGTGGGTCTGAAGATATTCAAGGGCAGACAGAGTGTTTCCATTAATCACCATTAATGAACTCTCCAGAAGGGTCTGACCCCTAAGTCCAGATTCCCAGAGGAAAGTTATGTTGTAGGAAGGCCTTCTAAAGCTTGCTGCATTCTATGGCCATTTGGAGAAGAATATAAAGCACAGAAATATAGAAATTCAAACTTCCAGGTCACTAGCTTGGTTCAGAGAATCCAGATTGAGCTAGCAGAATTGGCAGAGGAATGAATAGGATGACTAAAACTCTAGATCTGTCACTGCCAGAAACTAGCTGGTTGGCCTTACTTCCTACCTCTCTATATCTCATTTTCTTCTATCATACAGCAGTACTGTCATCTAACTTACTTGGAGTAGGAAGTCTCAGTGTTAATGGGAATTGTTTATATATGCCTACTGATCAAACCCATGGCCTTGCAAATGCTAGGCAAGTGCTCTACCACTGAACTACAACCCCAGCACTACTAGGAAATCTAGTGAGTGATTATCACGTTTCAGGTTCTCTGTTTAGTGTTTATTATATTCCGTGGTCTTGTTAGGATAGCTTATAATCCATTGTTCTCATGGATAAGCTCATGAAAGAAAATTATAATACAATGAATGAATTGCTACATCAGAAATACAAAAATTGACATTAAAAGGTTTGCAACAGCAATATTTACTAAAAGTAAACTAATAACCTGATTTTAAAGGAATAATTTAATAAATTTATTTATTAACATATCATAGAATACTAAGTAGCCATTAAATGGAAGCTTTTATGAAGATGTTTTTAACTACATGAAAAATTTTAATGATTTTGATGAAAAGATATTTGGAATAAGATAAACTCTGCTAAAATTAATCTTGTAAGATTCCATCTTTGAGCTCTGGTGAATTATTGTATCAAATGAGACCTTTCACTGTAAACAGGAAACTGGATAAAACATGTAAGATTTATTTTCAGGTGTGGGACTACAGGTAGCACAGCAAACAAGATAAGAAATTCAACAGGCACAGTACTGACTGGATATAAAGAAGTAAAACTTTCTACTCAAAGGTAGACAAACTTACAAGGAATCTATTTTAAAAATCTATTAAATATATAATCAGGGTCACAAAATACAGTAAGAATATGTCTTTTAAGAAACATTTCAAAGAATATAGTTATAAAGGGACCCTCATGGAATGCTGGGTTCATGTGTAAAAATGAACTGTATTGCCATATACAAGCAATGACAACTGGCAAATTTAACCAAATCTACAACTTGCAGGACCACCAAACATACATGATTTGGGGTTAATTTAATAAAGCCTATTCAATGCGAACTAAAAAATATTGCTGGAAGAAATTAAAGAAGATCTCAATAAATGGGGAAATATACTATGTTCATAGATCTAAGAGCAGATATTATAAAGATTTGTTCTCCCAAATATTGACCTACAGATTTAACATAATCCTAGTTGAAATTCCAGCAGTACATATCAAATGAAAATGACCTAGAAGAGCCAAATTAACTTTGAAGATGAGGAACACTGATAGAAAGCTTACATAATCTAACTTCAAGACTTATAAAAAACAGAAGTAATCAGGAAAGTATAATATTGGCATAAGAAGAGCATCTAGATAAATACAACAAAACATAGAGTCCAGAAACAGAACAACACCTACACGGCCAATTGATTTTTTTATAACAGTGCCAAGAAAATTTAATGGGGTATGGGTAGCACTTTCAAAGAGTGGTGCTGGAATATATAGCAGTACAGAAGGCATAAATGAACTTCGACCCCACTCATATCTCATTCAAAAATTAAAGCTAATTAATCATATATCTAAATCTAGGAGAATTGTTCTAAAACTGCAAAAATAAAAATTGGAGATAATCTTTGCAACAATGCTGTAGTCAAAGATATCTTCATGAAGATACAAACTCCACTAACCATAAAAGAAAAACATAAAAAATTGGATGTCATCAACATGCAAAATGTCTGCTCTACAAAAGACACCAGTAAGAAAATGAATGTCCAGCCTGGCACAGTGACATACATCTGTAATCCCTGTGACTTGAGAGACTGAGGTAGGAGGATCACAAGTTCAAAGCTAGCCTCAGGAACTTAGTGAGACCCTAAGCAACTCAGTTGAGATACTGTTTCAAAATAAAAGATAAGAAAAGCTGGGATGTGGCTCAGTAGGAAAGTGCCTTTGGGTGCAATTCCTGGTACTGAAAAAAAAAAAAAAAAATGTCCAAAAGATCTGCACAAATGTAAAGTCTCCTGGAAGATGGTGGAGTAAAGAAGGTTGCTTTCTAAGCTGCTCTGTAGCATGAGACCAAGAAAGCAGATAAACAGCTTCTCAGGGAGGTGAGTGAAAGAGGGATTTTACTGGGATTTAATAGTGGACTCTCAGAACAGCTTAGGGACTTAGAAGGTTGGATACAATAAAATAAACAAGAAAGGCCACCGCTGATGCTGGCAACTGCCAGAGCTGAACTACTGTAGGCAAAGTAGGGAGAAGGGCTAAGGAAGCCTACACTGCAGGTGGCACCATGACACGTCTTAGAACAGAGAAATCAGAGATTGAGGATACTGCCAGACTGATCTAGAGGATGTGTTACACTGTATCCTCATGAAAGAAAGAAAGATGCCACATGTCTCCCAGTTGTCCACAGAGAGCCAAGGCAGGAGCCATCTTGCCCCAAGGCAACATGGGCCAGTGGCTGTGGGAGCAAGTCTAGGACCCAGATATAGGAAATCCAAGCTGGGTCCTAGTTATGGTTTAGATGAGGTGTGAGACAATGCAAGAAGGTTCCGAAGAAAAATGAATGGGTTTTAAGAATACTAACCCAATCAATGATTTAATCTCCTGGTAGGGATTAACTGAATGATAACTGAAGTGGCAGGATGTGGCTGGAGGAGGTAGGAATTGGGACATGGCTTCAGATACAAATCTGTACCCAAATTGTATCTGGCAAGTGGACTGTCTCTCTCTGCTTCCTGGTCACAATGTGAGCTGCTTCCCTTGGCCACACTCTTCCACCATGATGCTCAGCCTCACCTTGAGCCCCAGGAATGGTGCAGGCCTTCTATAGATTAAGACCTCTGAAATTGTGAGCCCCCAAATAAACTTTTTCTCCTCTCCAATTGTGCTGGTCTGGTCTTTTGGTCGCAGCAGTGGAAAAACTGACTAAAACAATTAGTATGTTTGGGTTTTGTCTTGTATTAGTTTTCACTTGTCTGTTTCTCTTGATTGTCTTTTGTTTTGCTAATAAATTCTATTGTTCTCACTTTCACTCTTCCTATAATTTATTACTTCTATTTTATCTTCTCCTTCCTCATAACTATCACATCCTACATCTTTTCTGCATTCTCCTTGTTCACTGTTTTGAAATTACAAACCATTTTTGCAAACTTACTGTTTTTACTGTTGGGAATTTCTCATCATATCATATCTGTTTATTGTACCAATTAGCCTTGTATTTAGTTTAATATTGTATGTTGTTTGCATTGGTTTTTATTATTATTTTTGCCTTCCCCCTAAACCATGAGGAACTAGGAACCTTCAGGGACACTATAAGTTCATTGGGTAGAAACTCTGCAACTCAGATGCATACTGATAGATGGGTAGACACAATTAATACAAAAAGTAAAGGAACAAACTATCTCAAACAAACCAGAACACTTCGATAATAGAACCCATTGACACCAAAGTAGAGGAAATGTTAGAGAAGGAATTTAGAAAGTTAATAGTTAAACAGATCTGCAAGGTAAAACACAATGTATGGAGTGAAATCAGAGAGAAAATACAGGAAGTGGAAGATCACTTCAATAAACAATGATTCTGGAAAAGAATCAAACAGAAATTCTTGGAGTGAAGGAATCAATAAACCAAATTAAAAATTCAGTGGAAAGCAGCAGCAACAGACTAGACCACTTGGAAAATAGAGTTTCAGGCAACAAAGACAAAAAATATAATCTTGAATATAAAGTTGACCATGAAGAAAAGATGTTAAGAAACCATGAACAGATTTTTTTTTTTTTTTAAAATATAGGATAATATGAAAGGCCAAATTTAAGATGAAGGTTTTGAAATACAAACTAAAATAATGCACAAAATTTCCAATGGATAATAATAGAAAATTTCCCTAGCCTTAAGAATGAAATGAAAAATCAAATATGGGAGGCATACAGGCCTCCAAATATACAGAATTACAACAGACCCACCCTAGGCACATTGTTATGAAAATGCCTAACATACAGATTAAGGATAGAATTATAAAGACTGCTAGAGAAAAAAAAACAACATGTCACATTTAGAGGTAAACCAGTTCAGATTTCAGCTGATTTCTCAACCCAGACCCTAAAAGCTAGGAGGTCTTGTGATAATATATAACCAAGCTCTGAAAGAAAATGGGTGTCAACCAAGAATACTCTAGCCAGCAAAATTAAGCTTCAGAATTAAAGATGGAATAAAAAATTTCACACAATAAACAAAAGTTAAAATAATTCACAACTAGAAAGCCTGCACTACAAAACATACTCAATAAAATATTTCATGTGGAAGAAATGAAATATAAAAACCAGCAGAGGGGAAAACTACACTAAAAGAATAGTCAATTAGGAGAAACTAATTCAAATTAAAAACTAGAAATAAGTCAAAATACAAGGGAATAAAAATCATCTTTCAATAATAACCTTAAATATAAATGGTCTAACCTCATCAATCAAAAGGCATAAGCTGGCAGATTGATTTAAGAAACAAGACCCAACAATATGCTATCTCTTAAAGAGACTCACCACAGTCTAAAGGTGAGAAGATGGAAAAAAAACATATCATTCACATGGATCTCATAAACAAGCAAGGGTTTCTCTTTCTATATCAGATAAAGTAGACTTTGAGCCAAAGTTAATCAGAAGAGACAAAGAAGGTCATCTGATACTACTTAAGGAAGTCATACAACAACAACAAAATCACAATTATAAATATTTATACTTTAAACAATGGAGTATCTACATACATCAAACAAACCCTTCTCAATTTTAAGAATCAAATAGAACACAATGCAGTAATATGGGTGATATTAATATTCAGCTCTCATCACTTGACAGATCTTCCAAACAAATACTAAATAAAGAAGCTATAGAACTAAAAAATACAATTAATAATTTAGACTTAATAGACATAGTAGAATATGTCTTGCGTCAGTGATTAAATATACTTTCTTCTCAGTAGCACATGGATCATTTTCCAAAATAGAACATATCTGAGGTCCCATATACTCTTAGCAAATAAAAAAATAGAAATACCACCTTGTAATTTATCAGATCATAAAGGAATGAAATTTAAAATCAACAATAAGATAATAAATAGAAGGTACTCTAACATCTGGAGATTAAATAATACCCTATTGAATGATGAATGGAAAGCAGAAGAAATCAGGGGTGATTAAAAATATAATAGTAGCCGGGCGCGGTGGCGCACGCCTGTAATCCCAGCACTTTGGGAGGCTGAGGCAGGAGGATCGCGAGTTCAAAGCCAGCCTCAGCAATGGTGAGGCACTTAGTAACTCAGTGAGACCCTGTCTCTAAATAAAATACAAAAAAGGGCTGGGGATGTGACCCAGTGGTCAAGTGCCCCTGAGTTCAATCCCCGGTACCACAAAAAAAAAATATATATATATATATATATATATAATAGTAAGTAAAAATAGTGATGACAACATATCAAAATCTCTAGGACACTATGAAGGGAGTTGTAAGATGAAAGTTCATAGTATTGAGCTCATTCATTAAATAAACAGAAAGACACCAAGTAAATAATCTATCATTATATCTCAAGGCCCTACAAAAAAGAACAAGTTAACATGTAAATCAGTAGAAGACAGGAAATAATTGAAATCAATGAAATTGAAATTTTAAAAATTCAAAAAAAAATCAACCAAACAAAAAGTTGGTTCTTTGAAGAAATAAACAAAATTGATAAACCCTTGGCCAAGTGAAGCAAAGAAAGAGGAAAAAACTCAAATTATTAAAATTCATGATGAAAAAGGAAATATCACCACAGACTCTATTGAAACAGGATAATCAGAAACTATTTTGAAAATTTATACTCCAATGAATAAGAAAATCTTGAGGACATCAACACATTTCTAGAGACATATGACCTACCCAAATTGAATTAGGAGGATATAGAAAATTTAAACAGATTAATTTCAAGTAATGAAATTGAAGAAGCCATCAAAAGCCTACAGACAAATAAAAGCCCAGGACCAGACGGATACTCAGCTGAGTTCTATCAGATTTTCAAACATGAACTAACATCAACCTTCAGCAAATTATTCCATGAAGTAGAAAAGGAGGAAACCCAAACTCATTCTATGAAGCTAGTGTCATCCTACTATTAAAATGAGAGAAAGATACATCAAGGAAAGAAAACTTCAGACCAATATTCTTGATGAACATAGATGCAAAAATTCTTGATAAAATACTGTCATTTTGCATACAAAAACATTAAAAAGATAATGCACCATGACCAAGTAGGTTTCATCGTGGGGATGAAAAGTTATTTCTGAAGCAGGACAGAAGAAGCTGGACACCTTAGGAATTTTCAAGAAGCAGGTTTATTGACTGCAGGGTTCAGAGGTGGCTCTCGCCTAAGAATTCTTCCTCTGAACAATGCGTATAGAAATTCTTTGAACTTTATATCCAGTCGGGGGGAGGGGGCTAGAAGGTTCATATGACAAGTACGCGACGTTCCATCCTCTAGACAGGGGTTTCACAAGTTTTTTTCCTGCACACCTGGCATTTATAAACAAAGAAAAGCTACAAACCACAATGCTTTCTGCAGATTTTTGCTGATAGCTAATTCCTATGCAAAAAAACTCTCTGATAAGAAGAGGAACTTACATGACATAAATATGGTGGAGGTTTCTGCTTAATTTTGGTACGGGTCTTCTGGGCGGGGGTCTCTGGCCTGTTCAACATATGGAAATCAATAAATGGAATTTACCACACAAATAGACTTAATGACAAGAATCACATGATTATCTCAATAGATGCAGAAAATGCATTTGACAAAATATGGCATCCATTCACATTTAAAACACTAGAAAAACTAGTAATAGTAGAAACATACCTCAACATTATAAAAGTTATATATGCCAAACTCAAGGCCTATATCATTCTAAATGGAGAAAAAATGAAAGCATTCTCCCTCAAAACTGGAACAAGTCAGGGATGCCCTATTTCACCACTTCTATTCAACATAGTCCTGGAAACTCTGCCACAGCAATTAGGCGAAAGGGAGGGAGGGAGGGAGGAAGGGAGGAAGGAAGGAAGGAAGGAAGGAAGGAATTAAAGGGACAGAAGTAAGAAAAGAAGAGGTCAAACTATCTGTGTTTGCCAACATGATCTTATATTTAGAAGACCCCAAAACTCCACCAGAATACTTCTACAACTCATAAATGAATTCAGCAAAGTAGCAGGATAGAAGATCAGCATCAATTGCATTCCTATACTCCAATGATAAATCTGCTGAAAAAGAAATGGAAAACCATTGCATTCACAATAGCCTCAAAAAAAACAACTTGGGAATCAATCTAACAAAAGAAGTGAAGTCCTCTACAGAACACTAAAGAAAGAAATTGAGGAAGACCTAAGAAGATGGAAAGATCTCCCTCATGTCCTTGGATAGGCAGAATTAATATTGTCAAAATGTCCATACTACCAAAAGCACTATACAGATTTAATGCAATTCCTATTAAAATTCCAATGACATTCTTCATAGAAATAGAAAAAGAAGTCATGAAATTCATTTGGGAAAATAAAGAGGCCCAGAATAGCCATGAAACAGAAAAGGAGGAAACCTGATCCTTTTCTCAGTAAGGAAATAAAGGAGGAGGCAACAACACCAGACCTTAAATTATACTACAGATCTATAGTAACAAAAATAGCATGGTATTGGGACCAAAACAGGTATGAAGACCAACAGAACAGAACAAAAGACACAGAGACAAACCCATAAAATATAGTTATCTCATACTAGAAAGGAGCCAAAAATATACATTGGAGAAAAGTTAGCCTCTTCAAACAATGGTGATAAGAAGACTGAAAATCCACAGGTAGTAGAATGGAATTTAACCCCTATCTCTCACCCTGCACAAAACTCAATTAAAGTAGATCAAGGACCCAGGCACAAGACCAGAGAAATTGCGCCTACTAGAAGAAAATGTAGGCTCAATTCTCCATCATGTTGGCTTAGAAACCAACTTCCTCAATAAGACTCCTAAAGTGCAAGAAGTAAAAATGGATGCTATCAAACTAAAAAGCTTTTTCACAGCAAAGAAAACAATCAATAATGTGAACAGAGAGCCTACAGAATGATAGGAAATCTTTGCCACCTGCACCTCAGATACAGCATTAATCTCTAGGATATATATATATAGAACTCAAAAAAGTTAACATCAAAAAATCAAATATCCTGGGGCTGGGGTTGTGGCTCAGTGGTAGAGCACTCGCCTAGCACGTGTGCGGCCCGGGTTCGATCCTCAGCACCACGTAAAAACGCATTGTGTACAACTAAAAGCAAATAAATAAATAATTTTAAAAAATCAAATATCCTAATCAATAAATGGGCACAGGAGCTGAACAGGCACTTCATAGAAGAAGAAATATGAATGATCAACAAATATAGGAAAAAAATGTTCAACATCTCTATCAATTAGAGAAATGCAAATTAAAACTACATTGAGATTTCACCTCACTCCAACCAGAATGGCAATTATCAAGAATACAATTAACAATGAATATTGGCAAGGATGTGGTGAAAAGGATACACTTATACATTGTTGATGGGACTGCAAATTAGTGCAACCACTCTGTAAAGCAGATGGAAATTCCTCAAAAAACTAGAAAAGGAACCACCATTTGACCCAGTTATCCCACTTCTTGGTATATATCCAAAGGAGTTTAAATCGGCATACTACAGTTTAAATCGGCATGATACAGCCATGTCAATGTTTATAGCAGCAGAATCCATAATAGCTCAGCTATGGAACCAACCTAGATTCCCAAGAGATGAACGGATAAAGAAATTGTGGTATATATACGCAATGGAATATTACTCAGCCATAAAGAATAATGACTTTATGACATACACCAGTAGATGGATGGATCTGGAGACTAGAGTGCCAAGTGAAATAAGCCAATCTCAAAAAACTAAATGTTGAATGTTCTAATATGTGGATGCTGACCCACAACAAGGAAGTGAGGTGAAGAACAGAAGTTCGGTGGATTAGACAAAGGGGAATGAGAAGAAGCGGGGGGGGAATAGATAAAGGAAACAATAGAATGACTCTGACATAACTTTCCTATGTACATATATGAACATAACAGTGACTCTCAACATCATGTTCATCCACAAGACTGGGATCCTAATTAGAATAAGATATATTCCATGCTTGTATAAGCATATCAAAATATATTCTACTGTCATGTGTAACTAAAAAGAAGAAATAAAAAGAAAAAAATTTTAAAGATCTAAGCAGATACTTAATAAAAATAGAAACATGAATGACCAAGTCACAGAAAATGATGTTCAATACAATTAGTCATTAGGCAAATGCAAATTAAAACCAGATGAATGGCAACCCTCATGTATATTAGAATGTCTAAAATTAATAAAAGTCTGAACATACTAAGTGTTAGTAAGATGTGGAGAAGACAGAACTCACCTACATTAATGGTGAAATGTTCAAAATGATATATGCACCTTGAAAAATAGTTTGGCAGGTTTCTTTTTAATTTAACAAAAGTATACTTATCATATAACCTAGCCATCCTAATCCTAACTTTTTACCTTTGAGAAATAAAAACATATGTCCATACAAAGACTTCTCTACATGAATATCCATGTTAGCAAGAAGAGTTATTATGTTGTATTCACAATAGACAAAAACCAATGAGAATGTTTATCAATGGGTGAATGGTAAGCAAAATGTTGTATGTTAATACCATAAGATACTATGTGGTCATTTTTATCAGTAATATAAAGGAATTAAAAAAAACTGAAAACAAAGAATTTAGATCAGATCTAAAAATCAACTCAAAATGGATTACAGATCAAAAAGTAAACACAAAACTATAAATACCCAATGAAAGAATATAGGAGAAAATATTGGTGACCTTGGTTTGTTGATGACTTTTTAAATATAAAAGGCACAACTCATGAAAGAAAGAACTGACACAATAGTTTTCATTAAAACTCAAAACTCTGTTTTATAAGAGACACTATCAAGAGAATGAAAAGACAGGCCAGAGAGTGGTACAAAATCATTTGCAAGACACATCTGATGAAGGTCTGGAATCCAACATAGGTGAAAAGCTCTTTAAAACTCAGCAAGAAGAAAACAGATAAACTTATTAAAAAATAGGCAAAAGACCTGAAAAGACACATCACCAAAGAAGATATAAAGAAAGCAAATAGCATATGAAAAAAAGGTTTGATCTGCTTTGTCATCAGGGACTGAAAATTAAAAGAACGGTGAGATACCACTCTACACCTATTAGGATGACTAATATCATAAACAGTGATAATACTAAACATTCATGAGGATGAGGAGCAATAGGGATCCTTATTCATTGTTGGCGGGAATGCAAAATGGTAAAAACATTTTGGAGGACAGTTTGGCAGTTTCTTACAAAACCAAACATTCTCTTACATATGGTAAAATAATCTAGCAATTGCACTTCTTGGTATTTGCCCAAATGAGTTAAAAAAAAAAAAAAAAGTCCACAAAAAAACTTGCACATGGATATTTACAGAAGCTTCATTTATACTTGTTCATAATTGGAATCACCCAAAATGTCCTTCAGCAGATAAACAGATAAACTCACTGACATATACATACAATGGATTGTTATTTAGCACTAAAATGAGCTATCATGCCACAAAAAGACATGAATGCTTCTTAAATGCATATTGCTAAATTAAAAGCAAGTCCCAAAAGGCTATATACTAATGTATTCCCATCATATAACATTCCAGAAAAGGTAAAACTAAGGAGAGAAGGAAACAGCGTGATCAATCCCAGGGGCTCAGAGGAGTGATGGATGAATAGGCAAAACATAGAGATATTCAGAGCAGTGAAATTGTTGTACATGATACTATAATGATGGATACATATCATTATATATTTCAAAAACCTAGAGAATGTATGAGTAAACCTTAATGCAAACTGTGGACATTAGCTAACAATACTGCATAAATATTTGCTCATCATTAAGTTAAACATGGTTGATTGAGGAAAGCTGCATTCCCAATCAATCCATGGCTCAGGATTCAAGCAGCAGGAGCATTGCTTCTCGGCGAGGTAGCTCACTAAATTCAATACTGGACATTCAAAGTGTCTTAGGGACTCAGAAATTTCAGTGCAACAAACAAAAGAAAAAGCATACATTGGAGCTGAGCTGGTTGTGACACTAGTGCTGGGAGTGGTAGCGACAGCAGCACTGATTCACCAGAGGGATGGAGAACACAGAGAAACACAGATTTGGAAAAACCTGAGATCAAAAAAGCAGCCTGAATTTAGCTGATCCAGAGGCTGTACTTTGCTCTAATATTGAAAAGTGCTCTCTGTTTCCCAACTGGCCACAAAGAGCCCAGGCAAAACCATCTTGAGGTGGTCAGAGTGTGGCTGTGGCTATACCTGTGGGAGCCAGAAATTCAGAGCAAACATTACCACAATGTCCTAGAAAGTGCCTATTGTGTGGCCTAGGGTGTTCCTACCAGAATGTGAATAAAACAGGCACACAGAAGACTGTACCCATGGATTCAAGTTGAAAAAGAGGAGAGCTCAACTCATTTCTCCTTTGAGTCTGGTGACTCAAGTAACCAGATGAAGTGGCCCAGGAATCTGAACAGGTGGGTGTGAATGCACTAGGGGACTAAGCCTAGGAAGGCTGTGTTCGTGGGCAGCTGAGTGTGCATAGGCCTGCTCCCCTGGTCCACAAGTGGATTTCATGGAGGCTCCTGAGATCCAGACTCCCATCAGAGATCTGCACATGGCATGCCCTAAGGGTGTGTCCATCTACCCAAAACAGACACCATCCAACAAAGCCCCTGAAGCCTGATTAGACCTAATGCCCACCTAATGGAACTGCACTCACAGAACTCTGTAGAAGCTTTACCCTTGGGGCACACCAATCTGGCTGTACAGACAAAGCTCCAATAGACAACACTTCCTAATCCATCCCACCTCATACCAATAAGAAGGGAAGCTGAGTCTTAGTCAGTCTTAGGCCACTCCAACTGGCAGCTCAGAGAACAAAAGAAAGCAGAAAGGGATTAACGACCTCCACCCCATTACTCTCACTCTCTCTCAGTATATAGCTCAAGAAGAAATTAAAAGAAAGACAGTTGAGCACAGACAGTGACCATCCATTCTGGTCAACTATTTTGACCACTTCAGTGGAGATGTTTCCTTCATTTTTTCTGAATAACCTGTGTGTGTCTGCGTGTGTGTGATACAGAGAGAAAGAGAGAATTCTTGCAGTGCTGATTGGTTCAGGGGCACATATACATATTTGTATATGTGTTTCCTCTTATTTGTTTCCTTTTATCTTATTTTTGGCATTTTTAAATGTAGTTATGTTTCCTTGCCTTGTCTTTTGAGGGTTAGGGTTTGGGGGTTTGTATATTTTTGTTTTGTTTTGTATTGTTTTCATTTGTTTGCTCCTCTTGTACCTTTCTCTCACTCTTCTTCTCTGGCTAATGTGTAAATTCTGTTGTTCTCTCTTCCTTTACTTTGCATCTCCAATGTTTCCCCTTCTTCCTAATAACCATCACCTGGTATATCTCTTCTGCAGTCTTTCTGTTCACTTTTTGCAATTGTAAACTCTTTTCTACCTTCTTGGCACATTTTCTTTTCTCCTAATTAATTTTATTTTTACCATCTTTCAGAACTAATTGGTTTATAACTCCTGTCCCATCCCCCCACCCCCCCCCATTAATGCTGACACAGTAATTATTGCTGTGGAGGACATAGTTGACACCTGCTATTTGCTTTAAAGCCAAATCTAGTTCGTGGCTATTGTTTTTACTGTTGACAACTGCTGACCCCACCTTTTCTGAGTTTTGTGGTAATTAATGTTGAAGATGTCACAGTAAGAACTGGGTATTTACTTTAATGCTGTGTATTATTTGCTTTGGGTGTTGCTTTTGTTTGTTTTCCCCTATTCTGTGAGTTGCTGGGAGCCTACAGGGACACTACAAGTTCAGAGGGTAGAGACTCTAGTGTTGAACTAAAATCAACCAAAAGACAGCACACCTTGTCCCACACACAAATTAATGACACTCATTATTTAGCTAGTTTTTCATACAAAGAATAGAAGAGACAAGAACTCAAACTAATGATTAGACTATGTAATTCTTATCCCATTCAAGTTCATATGACTGTTCATATACTGGACAACATAGTAGACACCTCTGTCAAACACCTGATCTACTTTATGGGTTTTTATTGTTGGTACTGTTGTTAAATGCTGACCCCCAGCATTCCTAGATAGGAGGCAATTAGTGTTACAGATGTCAAAGTAGACACTGGACACATATCTTAAAGTGTACATCTGTTGCTGATATTAGTGCCACTCCTGTCTTCCCCCTCCAACAGGGACCAAAAAGAGATTGGGACATTTCAAGATCAGAGTAGAGATACTGCAGCTGAGAAATACTCACATCTCAACTAAGCAACAGTGAATCCATCCCACATACAATCTAACCCCACCTGAGCCCTGACATTATTTCAACTCAAAGAAATGAGGAAACAAAAGTCCCAAACCAACAACAAGGACCCAAGGAAGAACAATCAGAGAAGGAGGGACCTCAGGTCCCACCCCTTGGCATCTACTCATGTATCAAAAGCAGAAAGAAGTCCCAGAACAAATAAGATAATTACACACAAAAGGACACACATTAAAAAGATGAAGGGGACTCCACCTCAATTGATATGCAAGTTCAAGATCTCTAAAAACATGAGAAAACGGGCAAATAAATCTCCTCCCAAATCCACAGTCTCCCACTGATCACAGTCTCTCCAAAGGATCCCACTGATAGTGATGTGGATGAAATCCCAGAGAAAGATAATTTAAAAACTGAATATTAAAACATCCAATGGGGCTGGGGTTGTGGCTCAGCGGTAGAGTGTTTTGCCTAGCACATGCGCGGCCTGGGTTCGATCCTCAGCACTACGTAAAAGTAAAGGCATTGTGTACAACTAAAACAAATAAATATTTTTTTTTAAAATCCAATAAACTGCCTATCATGGTGGCCCATGCCTATAATCCCAATTGGTCTGGAAGTTGAGACAGGAGGATCTCAGGTTTGAGGCCAGCCTCAAAGACTTAGCAAGGCTCAAAGCAACTTAGTAAGACCCTGTCTCAAAAAAAGGCGGGGGGGGGGGAGGATTGGGGATGCTGCAGCTCAGTGGTTGAGAGTCCTTGGGTTCAATCCCTGGTACAAAAAAAAAAAAATGTTCAATGAACTAACAAATGATCTAAGGAACAAATTAAGAGGGTAAATACAGGAGAAGAAAGACCACTTCAATAAAGAAATAGAAATAGTGAAAAGAAATCAATCAGAACTCCTAGAAATGAGAGACAGGATCTATCAAATTAAAAATTCACTTGAAAGTATCACTAACATATAAATTGCATAGAAATTAGAACTTTAGCCCTTGAAGACAGAACTTCAGGCCTTGAAGACAGGGCATATGACCATGAGTACCCAAAATGCAATAAAGGGAAAAATTATAGAACATGACCAGAATATACAAGAACGCTAGGACAAAATTAAAAGACCAAACCTAAGAATCATTGGGATAGAAAATAACATGGAGATACAAACTAAAGGCATAAAGAGCACTTTCAATGAGACAGTTACAGAAAATGTTTCCCATATCAGAAATGAAACAAACATATACAGAAAATGTACAGGACCTCAAATAGACTTATTCAAATGAGAAGCTCTCAAAGACATATCAAAATCAAAATGTCTAACATAGAAAATAAGGAAATATTAAAACCTGCAAAAGAGAAGCATCAGGTCACATTTAGAGCCAAACCAATAAGACTCGCTTCTTATTTCTCAATACAGACCCTAAAATCAAGGAGGGTCCCAAGGTTACTATACCCAGCAAAGCTCATTTTAAATTCAATGGGGAAATAAAATCTTTCCATGACAAGTATAAACTGAAAGAACTCATGAGCACAAAGAATATTGAAAGATAAACTTCACATAGAGGAACTAAAAAGCAATTCCCAAAGCTCCCAAAAAGAAGGAGATCAATAGAAAAGTAATCCACTAAATCAGAATCAGGGTTAATATAGCAAAAACTCAAAATGGCATAAAACCACAAACACTTATCCATACTGAATGTTAATGGTCTCAATGTCCCAATTAAAAGACACAGATTACCAGAAAGGATCAAAAAACAAGATCCAACTATATGTTCTTCACCAGAGACTCATTTTATAGGCAAAGACACCCACAAGCTAAAGGTAAAAGGATGGAAAAAAGTCTTCCTCACACACAGACCCTGAAATCAGACAGGAGTAGCTATTCTCTTACCTGATAAAGCAAAACTTTTAGGCAAAAATTAATCAGAAGAGTCAGGCATGGTGGCGCACGCCTGTAATCCCAGTGGCACAGGAGGCTGACAGGAGGATTGTGAGTTCAAAGCCAGCCTCAGTAACAGCAAGGCACTAAGCAACTCAGTGAGACCCTGTCTCTAAATAAAATACAAAATAAGATTGGGGATGTGGCTCAGTGGTCAAGTGCCCCTGAGTTCAATCCTTGTTACTCAAAAAAAAAAAAAAAAAAAAAAATCAGAAGAGACAAAGAAGGCCACTACATACAATCCAACAAGAACATATTATGACAGTAAACATTTATACCTCAAACATCAGCACACCCAATTACATTTAAAACAAAAACTCCACAACATTAAATCCCAGATAGATACAACACAATAATACTGGTCATAAGAGCATAAAGTCAATAAAGACATCTCCAACAGAAATAATCCTCTAAGTAAAATGGATCTAACAGATATCTATAGAATATTTCACCTCAAAACAGCTGAATTTACCTTCTTCTCAGTAGCATATGGAACTTTTTTAAAAATCACCAATATTCTAGGCCATAAAGCAAATTTAGCAAATACAAAAAGAACAAAAAAAAATAATAATCCCATTCATGCTCTCAGATCACAATGAATGAAACCAGAAATCAGCAGCAAGAAAAATAATAGAAAACACATAAACACATGGAGATTGAACAATACTCTCTTATACGAAGAATAGATCAAAGAAGAAATGACAGTAGATCTAGAAGTGAATGAAAACAGAGGTACAGCCTGTCAAAATCTGAGACAGTATGAAAGAAATTCCAAGAGGAAAGTTTGTAGCACTGAGTGCCTACATTAAAAAATTCCAAGAGCAAAGTTTGTAGCACTGAGTGCCTACATTAAAAAAAATATAGAGATCCCAAGTAAATAAGCTTATACCTTATCTCAAGGCCTTAGAAAAAAAACAAACTAATTCCTAAACCAGTAGAAGACAAGAAATAATTAAGATCAGAGTTGAAATAAATGAAATTAAGAATATGAAAACAATACACAGGATCAATTCAACAAAGACTTGGTTCTTCGAAAAAATAAATTAGATTGATTTATCCCAGCTAACCAAAAAAAAAAAAGAGAGAAGGCCCAAATCAACAAAATCGGAGATGAAAAAGACCCTTCTCAGATCCTTCACAAATCAAGAGGATTATCAGAAACTATTTTGAAAGATTTTACTCCAATAAACTGAAGAATCTAGAAGACACTGACAAATTTCTTGACACATCTGACCTACCCAAATTGAATTAGGAAGATATAGAAAACCTAAACTGACCAATATCAAGTAATGGAAATTGAAACAGCAATGAAAAGCCTTCCAAAAAAGAAAAGCCTGGAACCAAATGGATTCTCAGCTGAATTCTACCAGAACTTTACAGAAGAATTAACATCAGTCTTTCTCCAATTATTCCATGAAATTGAAAGGGCAGGAACACTCCCAAATATATTAAATTAAGCCAGTATAACCCTAAGACCAAAACCAGACAAAGACATATCAAGAAAAGAAAACTACAGACCAATATCCCAGATGAACATAGAGCAAAAATCTTTAACAAAATATTAGCAAACCATATTCAAAAACACACCAAAAAGATAATATACTATGATCAAATGAGTTTGATTCCAGGGATGCAATGTTGGTTCAACATACACAAATCAATAAATGTAATTCGCCACTCAAATAGAACTAAATGCAAGAATCACATGATCATCTCAATAGACACAGAAAAGGCCTATGATAAATCCAGCACCCATTCATGTTAAAACACTGGAGAAGCTAGGGATTGAAGAAACTTACCTCAACATTGTAAAGGTCATTTATGACAAACTCAGAGCCATCATACTGAGTGGAGAAACTAAAAGCCAAGGTGGTAAAAGAGCTCTATAATGAAAGTTATGAAACATGAAGAAAGAAACTGAAGAAGACCTTAGAAAATATAGAGTCACCCCATGTTTTTGGATAGGCAGAATTAATATTGTCAAAATGACCAAATTACCAAAAGCAATGTACAGATTCAATGCAATCCCCATCAAAATACCAATGATATTCTTCACAGATTTAGAAAAAAAAAAAAAAACAATTCTTAAATTCATTTGAAAGAATAAGAGACCCAGAATAGCCAAAGCAATACTAAGCAAAAAAAAAAAAAAAAAAAAAAAAAAAAAAAAAAAAAAAAAAAAAATAGTGAAGCAGAAGGAATCACAATACCTGATCTAAAATTATACTATAGAGCTATAGTAACAAAAAACACCATGCTATTGGCATCAAAATAGACATGAAGACCAACAGAACAGAATAAACACACAAAGACAAATTCACATACCTACAGCCATCTGATACTTAACAAAGATGCCAAAAATGTATTTTGGAGAAAAGACAGCCTTTTTAACAAATGGTGCTGGGAAAACTGGGTAGCTATGTGTAAAAAAATAAAACTAGACCTATATCTCTCACCCTGCACAAAACTCAAATTGAAAATGGATCCAAGACTTAGGAATCAGACCAGAAACCCTGCAATTGCTAGAAGAAAACACAGGGTCAGCACTCCATCATATAGGTGCTGACATGTACTTCCTTAACAAGACCTCCAAAGCACAGGAAATAAAACCAAGAATCATTAAGCAGGATGCCATCAAATATAAAGGAAACAATTAAAAGCATGAAGAGAGCCTACATAATGGGAAAAAAATCTTGGCTAGCTACTCCTCCGATAAGGAACTAATATCTAGAATACATAAAGAACTCAAAAAATGAAAATACTTTATGTAAAAACAGTGACTTGAAAAATTGTGCTCTTTATATGTAATACAAAATGAACTGCATTCTGCAAGCATGTATAACAAATTAGAACAAATAATTTAATTATTAAAAAAAGAAGAAAAGCTTAACCAATAAATAAATAAATAACCCAGTCAATAAAGGGGCAAAAGAACTAAACAGAAACTTCTCAAAAGAAGAAATACAAATGGCCAACAAATACATGAAAAAATGTTCAACGTCTCTAGCAATCAGGGAAATGCAAATCAAAATTACACTAAGATTTATCTTACTCCAGTCAGAATGGCAATGATCAAGAATACAAACAACAATAAATGCTGGCAAGATTGTAGGGGAAAGGGAACACTTGTACATTGTTAGCGGGACTGCAGACTAATGGAACCACTCTGGAAAGTAGTATGGAGAATACTCAAAAAACTAGGGATGGAACCACCATATGACCCATCTATTCCACTCCCTGTTATCCCAAAAGATTGAATATTGGCAAACTATAGCAATATAGCCACCTCAATGATTATAGCAGCACAATTCACAATAGCTAAATTATGGAATTAACACAGGTGCCCATCAGTAGATAAATGGATTAAGAAATTGTGGTATATATAAACACTGGCATAAAAAAAAGAATGCAATTATGACATTCTCCAGTAAATGAATGGAAATGAAGAATATAATTCCAAGTGAATGATATTCTAACTCAGAAACTCAAAGGTCAAACATCTTTTCTCAAATATGGAAGCTTGAGTAAAATAAAGGAAAGTGGGAGGGAAGAAATGGATAACATAAAGGGAAAATCACTAAAGTAGAAGGGGATCAAGAGGCAGAGTGGAGGGATGCAAAAGGGGAGGCAATGCAGAATGAAATCTTAAAAAAAAAATCATGTTATGTGCACATATAAATATACCACGGGGACCTTAACTTTTATGTATAAGTGAAAAGAACTAATCAAATATAAATACTTGAGCAAAAGGAAGTCTAGCAGAATAGAGGAAGGAGAACAGGGGTGGGGAGGGAAAGGGGGAATCACAAACCAAAATAAATTTCCATGCATGTGAGTTTGTTGGGATGAACCCAATACTATGTATAACTAAAATGCTCTAATAAAAAAAATTTTGATGGGACTCGCCGGTAACTGTGCACCTGCCCTCTCCCTCCCGAACTCTTGGCCACTTTAGGTCAGCCCTGTGCTGTACCTGAGGGAGAGGGGCAGGCTATGTAGGGGATGAAGGTGATTGGGCTTCTGGCCTGGAAGTCGGGTCATAGGGTCTCCGGAGTGGAGTGTGGTTGAGGAAGCATTGAAGGCTGGAGCTGCTTTGTTGGCTAAGGCTGGTGGGGTGAGGGACTGGGGACACCGGGAGTCCACCTTAAACCCCTGCACACACTCTGGCCATTTTCCTCCTCCCTTTGGGCCTAATCAGACTGTGCCTGACCCCGCTGAGTAGAGGACTGAGCAGGGCACTCCCTCCTTGGCCCTAGTGCTCCATAGCTACCTCTCGGAGTGAAGTCTGGGCACTGTGAAGTAAGGTCCCCTTGATCCCCAACCACTACCCAGTCTCCCCAACACTCCCCAGGAGTCTCCACTACTAATGACTGCTTGGGGCTCCTTGGCCATGTCGAGAATTTTAAGGTGTTCTTGGGTTTTCCAGTTCAAGTGGCTGGATGGGAACCTTGGAGAAATTGTTCAACTTGTGTTTATACAACTTCTCATTTGTAAATTGAGAGAGAAATAAATCAATGGGTTGCAGATGACATCAAGAAGGAGGTTAAGAAATCCTTAGAGGTAAATGAGAACAACAATACAAAATACAGAAATCTCTGGGACACTCTGAAGGCAGTACTAAGAGGAAAGTTCATTGCATGGAGCTCATTACTTCAAAAAAGAAAAAGTCAACAAATAAATGAACTAATGTTACATCTCAAAGCCCTAGAAAAAGAAGAACAAATCAACCCCCAAAGAAGTAGAAGACAGGAAATAATTAAAATCAGAGCTGAAATTAATGAAATTGAAACTAAAAAAAACAATTGAAAAAATTGACAGAACAAAAAGTTGGTTCTTTGAAAAAATAAATAAAATTGATAAACCTTTAGCTATGCTAACAAAGAAAAAAGAGAGAAAACACCAATTACCAATATCTACGATGAGAAAGAAAATATCATGACGGACACTACAGAAATACAGAAGATAATTAGAAATTATTTTGAAAAGTTATATTCCAATAAAATAAAAAATAACAAAGGCATCAACAAATTTCTAGAGACCTATGATATGCCCAAACTAAATCAAGATGATATACACAATTTAAATAGGTCAATTTCAAGCAAAGAAATAGAGGATGTCATTAAAATCTTACCAACCAAGAAAAGCCCAGGACCGGATGGATACACAGCTGAGTTCTACAAGACCTTTAAAGAAGAACTAACACCAATACTTCTCAAACTATTTTATGAAATAGAAAAAGAAGGAACACTTCCAGACTCATTCTATGAGGCCAATATCACCCTGATTCCAAAACTAGGCAGAGACAAATCAAAGAAAGAAAACTTCAGACCAATATCTCTGATGAATATAGATGCAAAAATTCTGGCAAATCGAATACAAAAACACATCAAAAAGATAGTGCACCACAAGTGGGCTTCATTCCAGGGATGCAAGGTTGGTTCAATATAAGGAAATCAATAAATATTATTCATCACATCAACAGGCTCACAGATAAAAATCACATGATCATCTCAATAGATGCAGAGAAAGCATTTGACAAAATACAACATCCCTTCATGTTCAAAATGCTAGAAAAAATAGGGATAACAGGAACATACCTCAACATTGTAAAGGCCATCTATGCTAAGCCCCAGGCCAACATCATCCTAAATGGAGAAAAATTGAAAGCATTTCCTCCAAAAACTGGAACAAGACAGGGATGCCCTCTTTCACCACTCCTATTTAACATAGTTCTTGAAGCCCTAGCCAGAGCAATTAGACAGATTAAAGAGATACAGATAGGAAAAGAAAAACTCAAATCATCACTATTTGCAGACAATATGATTCTATACATAGAAGATCCAAAAAATTCCACCAGAAATCTTCTAGAGCTAATAAATGAATTCAGCAAAGTAGCTGGATATAAAATCAATACCCATAAATCAAAGGCATTTCTGTACATCAGCGACAAATCCTCAGAAAGACAAACTAGGAAATCTACCCCATTTACTATAGCCTCAAAAAAAAAAAAAAAAATATTTGGAAATCTACTTAACAAAAGAAGTGAAAGACCTCTACAATGAAAACTATAGCATGCTAAAGAAAGAAATTAATGAAGATCTTAGAAGATGGAAAGATCTACCTTGTTCATGGATAGGTAGAACTAATATTGTCAAAATGACCATTCTCCCAAAAGCACTATACAGATTCAATGCAATACCAATCAAAATCCCAATATCATCCCTCATAGATATAGAAAAAATTAATCATGAAATTCATCTGGAAAAATAAGAGACCCAGAATAGCTGAAGCAATTCTTACCAAGAAGAATGAAGCAGGTGGCATTACTATTCCAGATCTTAAATTGTACTACAAAGCAATAGTAACAAAAACAGCATGGTACTGGCATCAAAATAGACCAGTTGACCAATGGTACAGAATAGAAGACACAGAGACGAACCCACTCACCTACAGTTATCTTATATTAGACAAAGGTGCCAAAAATGTTCACTGGAGAAAAGAGAGCCTCTTCAACAAATGGTGTTGGGAAAACTGGAAATCCTCATGTAATAAAATGAAATTAAATATCTTTCTCTTACCATTCACAAAACTTAACTCAAAGTGGATCAAGGACCTAGGAATTAAACCGGAGAACTTGCACCTAATAGAAGAAAAAGTAGGCCCAAATCTCCATCATGTTGGTTTAGGCTCCAACTTCCTCAATAAGACCCCTATAGCGTAAGAACTAAAACCAAGAATCAATAAATAGGATGGATTCAAACTAAAAAGCTTCTTCTCAGCAAAAGAAATAATCAGTGAGGTGAACAGAGGACCTACAGAATGGGAGCAAATCTTTACCACAAGCACATCAGATAGAACACTAACCTCAAGGATTTATAAAGCTCTTAAAAGACTTAACACCAAAAAAAAAAAAAAAAAAAAGAAAAGAAAAGAAAAGAAAAAGACCAAATAACCCAATCAATAAATGGGCCAAGGAACTGAATAGATACTTCTCAGAAGATGATATACAAACAATCAACAAGTATATGAAAAAATGTTCAACATTTCTAGCGATTAGAGAAATGCAAATCAAAACTACTCTAAGATTTCATCTTACTCCAGTCAGAATGGCAGCTATCAAAAAAACAAACAACAATAAATGCTGGCGAGGATGTGAGGAAAAAGGCACACTCTTACATTGCTGGTGGAACTGCAAATTGGTGAAGCCAATCTGGAAAGTAGTATAGAGATTCCTAGGAAAACTTGGAATGGAACCACCATTTGACCCAGCTATCCCACTCCTTGGCCTATTCCCAATGGACTTAAAAACAGCTTACTACAGGGACACAGCCACATCAATGTTTATAGCAGCACAATTCATAACAGCTACATTGTGGAACCAACCCCGATGCACATCATCAGATGAATGGATAGGGAAACTTTGGTATAAATACACAATGGAACACTACTCAGCACTAAAAGAGAATAAAATTATGGCATTTGCAGATAAATGGATGGAGTTGGAGAAAATAATGCTAAGTGAAGTTAGCCAATCTCAAAAAAACAAAGGTCGCATGATCTCTTTGATAGGAAGATACTAACTTATAAAGGCAAGAGAGAGGGGATGAGAGGAATGAAAGAGCTTTAAATAGAACAAAAAGGAGGGGGAGGGAGAGGAGGGGGTAAGGGGATAGGAAAAATGGCAAACTGATTTATCCATGATTACCCTAAATACATGTATGAAGACACAATTGTTGTAAAAGTGCTTTATATAAAACCAGCAACTTGAAAAATTGTGCTCTTTTATGTAATATGAAATGTACTCTGCAATCATGTATAACAAATTAGAATAAAAAATTAAAAAACAAACAAAATTGAATATGTATTCCTTTTGCAATAGAAGTGTTATGTTAAAAAAAAAAAAAAATAACCAGACTATTGTTAAGAAAGGAAGGAAAGAGGGGAAGGCTAGGTAGTTGTGGCAGTCTGTCCAAAAGGGGGAGTCAAAAAACTGTTCATAGCGGGGCATGGTAGCACACGCCTATAATCCCAGCACTTGGGAGGCTGAGGCAGGAGGATCATGAGTTCAAAGCCAGCCTCAGCAATGGCAAGGCACTTAGTGAGACCCTATCTCTAATAAGATACAAAAAAGGGGCTGGGGATGTGGCCCAGTGGTCGAGTGCCCCTGAGTTCAATCCCCAGTACCAAAAAAAAAAAAAAAAAAAAAAAAAAACTGTTCACAGAGGAGGTGACTGTGTTGGAGCTCACCAAAACAACAGAATTTTGCAGGATTTCACCAAGCACAGGCAAGAAAAGAACTTCTACAGGACTGTAGGTGGAGGATGAACTGTTAATAAACAGAAATGATGATTTAAGGATGCTAATGCATAATATGCTGTGGGGGACGGGGAGGGCATGGGAGGATTAGATGAATTCTAGATAGGGCAAAGGGGAAAAGGGGAGGGAGGGAAAAGGTGGGGGGCATATGGGTAGGAAAGATGGTGGAATGCAATGGTCATCATTACCTTAAGTTCATGTATGAAGACACAAATAATGTGACTCTATATACAACCAGAGATATGATAAATTGTGCTCTATATGTGTAATATGAATTGTAATGCATTCTGCTGTCATATATAACAAATTAAAATTTTAAAAATTAAAAAACAAAAAATAATTTTAAAAAATTAAAAAAAAAAACAGGCAAGTAAATATCCTTGCTGTGAAAACAAAAATAAACAGAAATGAGCTTGCCTAAGACAGGCTACATAAGCTATAAAATGGAATGACTGGAGCTTCTCTGTCACCAGATTTTTGGTAAGCAGAGAAAAAGGTTCCGTTCAAGTCAATCTTTGAGGGCATCAAGAATAGCGGGACCTGTGATTCAGGACTTTTAAAGGGATCCTCTGGAACAGCTACCCTCACCTCTGCAAGGAACTGTGTTTGCAGCTTCCTCTGCACACAGGGCCTGTGAAGTTGGCAAGTTCTGAAACCTAGTACTGAGGAAATGGTGACAGAAACTTAGTGAGACAGGACGTTTCGGACTTGGCTCGTATTGGTGATTCTGCACCAACTATTCCCAGAGGTCCACCTCTTATCTTAAGGCACTTACATATTTATTTGTAATAAACCCAGAAACTCAAAATGAGCAAGCTGTACATGGCTCTTCAGAGACCACTGCTTTGCTAAAGTGTTCTAAAATAAACCAAACATCATTTTTTCTTATGTTACAATTATGTATATAAAAATTTTATTTTTCTTTCTTTTAAATAAAAAAATTTCCTAACTATAACTTTGACACTCTTCAGTTTTGTTCAGGTATACATTTTCTTAATAATTGTGTGTGTGTGTATACCCACGTTCTTCTCTTTAACTATTAGTCTAGGTTCCTCTTTTGCTGCATGGAACAGCTCATTAATTGCCTTTCTAATTTATTTCTAAAACACTCAATACTAGGAGTACATAGTGTTCTGCATTTCTAACCAGAGTCATGATGAATCTCATGCTGCCTCTTTGAAGACATGTTGAATACCAAAGCTAAAAAAGAGATACATGCAAACTATGCTTTGATTTTTTTTCCCATTTATTTCCTTGGGGCATGGAAACCTTCATTTATTGCCTTCACCTCAACTAAGAGATTTCTCAGGTTTAACTGATCTAAATTATATTCCTAGTTCCCACTGGTAATCTTACATGTTCAAAACTTCTTGACAGCCGACAGCCTGTCTTTTGTTTTCATATTCTTAGTTCAATAAGCTTACGTACAGCACTTTCTTTTTAGAAATCCACACTAATGTTTTGGGGTTATTATTTTTAACAAATATTTTCTTCTCTGTGTTATTAATTATGGATCTAAAAAATTGAAATACTCTCTTCCATACCATTTATAGCTAGATAAGTAGATGCACAGATGGATGGACAGAGGAATAGACAGACATAGAGACAGATACATACATACATACAGATATGTCCACGGGCACACTCATAGCTTAAGAAAATACCAGATTGTCAAACTTTGACAAGGTAAACACATTAGATATAGTCCAGCTCCATTAAACTCAAAACTCAATTTTATAAAATGGTACAATAAAAGTTGTCATTGCATATTATATCTGAATACTTCAGATATTTAAATCATTTCATGAGTTGGGTTCTGTTCCACAAAGAGAATTTTCCAGGTAGCCCATTGTTTTATTTTGCTCTCAACTTTCTCTACTCATTTTCCAGTTGAATGTTGCCTCACTCTCTCTCCTGAAAATCTGCCTTCAGGGTTTTATATGGCCTCATTCTGTGGCACTGTGTTCCCCATTTTGAAAATTGACTTCATGCCCTTGTTTGGAACTCCTGTGCTTCCTTTCACACTAATAGGACTTTGACTCCACAAAATTGCAGAAGTAAATTTTCACACATATTCTTAAAATTTGATTCATTTATTCCTTTCCTTTCCACCTTCATTCTTAATACTTTGCCATTATCAAAATTTTTAAGGACCTGCAGCTCAAGAATGCTAGACGGTTATCATCAGCTTGAAATTCACAATCTATCTCTTCACTAGTCACTATCATTTTTATCTGTGTAAGCAACATATCAAACTCAACATGTCTATTTCTTACTGCCTTCATAGTTTACTTTCCATACATACAACCCATAGTTCTATGAACACAATCTACTCTCCTCTGATGCTCTGTCTCTCCTCTCCAGTCACCGGTGTAAAAGCGTAGTACAGTGTAGCATTATATTATATAGCAACCCCATGCAGGTGATGAATGTGCAAAGCAATCGATATCTTCTATGTCTTTTACTTTAGGCTGCTACAGCAGATTGTGATAGACTGGGTGGATTTAATAACAAACATTTATTTCTCACAGTTCTGGAGACTGGGAAGTTCAAGATCAAGGCATGGATAGATTTCAGTGTCCAGTAAGGACATTCTTCCTGATTCACAAACTGACCTATAT
Organism: Tamias sibiricus; assembly: GCA_025594165.1. Taxonomy (NCBI): domain Eukaryota; kingdom Metazoa; phylum Chordata; class Mammalia; order Rodentia; family Sciuridae; genus Tamias; species Tamias sibiricus. The sequence continues at coordinate 64,019,210 of CM046669.1, read as the reverse complement.
ACATTTCTAGTTCAGGCTCATTAGAAAAAGAAGTTAGAAACATTTCAATTCCTACTATCTGCTCTAGTTTGGCTCTTGACTGTCTCCAAAGGCCCATGTGCTGATGGTTTGGTCCTAGCCTATGAAACCACTGGGAAGTGGTGGAACCTCAGGAGGGAGCACCTACAGGAAGGAGGTTAGGTCATTGGGAGCATGCTCTTGAAGAGGATATTGGGACCCCAGTACCTTCCTCTCCTTTTGCTTCCCAGCTGCCATGAGGTGAAGTCTTCCTCTATCATGCACTTTTAACCATGATTTCCGTGCAACCAACAGGGCCAGCAATCACCTCTGAAACTATAAGCCAAAATAAATGTTTCCTCATTTTTAAATTGATTATTTCAGAAAGGAAAGCTGACTGGCACACTATCTTAGAATACCTTACTATTACATAAAGATAACAATTTTCCTAAATTATATTCAAAATGTTTTACTTGGCCAGTTGCCATTACTATCATACACACTGTGACACTGGTCACACGCTACTGTCTTCTTGAAAAGTAAGAACAATCTATGGGCTTCACCAAGGAAAAAGAAAAGTTGGGAGACCCCCACAGGGATGAAGGGGTTAGTGCACCCTTTTCCTGTAGTTCATGTTCAATATCACAAGTGCAGAGGACACACAGAAAACCACAGTCTAAGCATCAACATTCAAGGTCAGAGCAGAAGGGGGACAAAGGTTGCATGCACAGTGCTATATCAGGGTAATTTCAGTTATAAGGGTCAGAGGAAATTTTTCAGTTCATGGGATGGCTGGCCCAGGACAAATGAGAAACTCTGGGCACAGAGGACTAGCAAAAGCCAGGTAGGAGCAGTCAGACTCCCCTCTCCACCTTTGCAGCGGAGGCTGCCACATGCCCCCCCCCCCCACCAAGGGTAGATGGAAAGAAAGAGAAAAATGCCCAGTACGGGCCCCATGGGACACAGAGCTCTGTACTCTCACCCACGCACTCCCTTGAGGACCTCCAGCATAGGCCAGTTATATGCTATTCATGTTCAGCCTTCTCTGACTATGCGGAGGGTACTCCTGCCTATAGTGCCAGGTAAGGCATCATCCCCATTGAATCAGCCCCAGAAGCAGGGCTCCAGCAGAGAGAAGCTGGAAATTCAAAGTATTCAAAATCATACCCCCTACAGCTTCCTTCTTAGCATTCCTAACTGCAAAGTCTCTTTTCACAGCTAAGTTCTGCCAAAAAGGAACTAAGTAAGAGCTTTTCTTTTTTTTTTAACTTAAAATGTGGTCCTTAAGAATGAACCCAGGTAGGTATCTCAGAAAACTCCCTTTCAATCTTTCATCATCTCTAATAATTACATTTGCCTTTTCATCAGTGTGCCTTCTATTTTTCTCTCTGGATTCTAAGGTTAGGTGTCCTTCCTGACTTTTCTTCCTTCCTAATTCTAACTCGGGCCAAATGACACTTGCATACCCTTTCCACAGGTTATGCAAGATGTTATTTCTTCTCTGTGCCCTACAGAGTCCTGTTCTGTATATCCAGCGTACTCAGGCATGTGACAGCCTCTATTTAAATGCTCCACAGATCTACATGAACTGCCTGCACATGCAGTGCTGCAGCACATCCCTTCCCTTGCAGGTAACAGGCTTAAGCAGATGGTTTATTGCAGCTTCCTGGGCATAAGTTTCCAATCACTTGTTTTCAGGCTCCACATCTGTCCCTATCACAGGAATCACTCACTTACTCACCATGTACATCCTGAACCACACATCACATCTCGAGCCAGCAGGTCTGCCTCTGCACCAGCCTTTATGTAACAGAAACGGCTGGTGTTTGGAGATGGTTGCTGCCTCAAGCCAAGTTTATTTTATATTCCAAAATGACCATAAACTGTCCCGAAGTTGTTTCTGACTCTCTCATTCACAGAATCTCAATCATGGGGAAAAAAAAAACAAAAACATCATCACCAATTATTTCATTAGGAGAATTCTTACATAACCTCCCTGTCTCAAGGACTCCATTTTTCTTTCTGCAAACTTTCTTCTTATGAGACCACAGATGGTACCCAATTTAAGGTGTTTTGACTGATGAACTTTTGACTTTATGAAGGTGCAAAAGCAATACTCACTTAGTAAAAACCATACTTTTAATCTGAATTTTGATCTTTTCCCAGGCTAGTGATACATGGTACAATACTCTCTTGTACAAATGGGCAGGGGTGATGAGCTCTCAGTCAGCGATGCAATCACTGGGGGAAACAAGTGATTCCCTACGGTGCTGCTAATCTAGAATGTGCAGTAGGCAGGTGAATTCAGTGTGTTTCCAGTTCCTGGTATTTCCAGCTTATGGCAGATTTATCAGGATGGAAGCTCATCTTAAGTCAAGGAGCACTGTATTTGTAAAATCAGCTAAAACAACCATAAATTTCCTTAATTTTTTTTGTCTTTATGGGTAAATAAATCCAAGTTGCCCTTACTTGCCTTGTTTTTATTTTTTCAATTTCTGTCTTTGCTCATATTTACTCCTCTTGAGCTGTGATTTACTTCACAACTCTGCCAAGTCTGAAGTGACAAGACGGTCGAGGATGAAGTGCCCCTCTTACTGCCCCCTCCATGGCCAGTCCCTGCCACACTGCCACATCCGTTTTATTTCTACATCAGTTTTCTTTCCCTTCATCCTTGTCTCTAAGACCTCCCTGAAAGCAGAAACTGGCACTATCAGCTAAGTAACCACATTGCTGAGAGGCAGTAGGACACAAAACCATTATTCCCTCTAGTTTAAGAGATGCTCACACTTACAAATACATCAGTTAACAAGTCAAATAGACATCTTGTCTCAGTTGAAACCCAGTCTTAGCAGCAAATGATAGAAACTGAATTTTATCTCTTACCTCTAGAAGGAGGCACCAAATCTCTCTCTCTCTCTCTCTCTTTTTTTTTTTTTTTTTTTTTGCAAATTTCCCATCCCTTCTCTAGTCTCCCCCATCCACCCTCTGGCTGTGAACCTAGCAGATGTTCAACAAATGCTTCTTCTCCAGTATCCAGCAACTTCAGACCCAGTGAGAAGCCTGGGCTATATGGACAGCATTTCCTCCAGCAGGGAATTCACTGATATTTTTTTCTTCTCCAGGCAAAGAAAAAGACAAGTTCTAGAACTGGATTCCAAACAAGCTCATTAAAAAAAAAAAAAAGCCATGAAGATACAAGATACCAGAAGTATCGTGAGAAACACCAGCAAAGACATAGCAACTCTTCTATAATTAGAAGGGAAATAATATATTTGATATTACTCAGCTGTTATTTCTATTTTTAGAATGTCTTTAACATAATTTTGTTACAGACATATTAGTGTTCAAGGAAAACTGCTGAATGAGTAAGTGGGTGAAAATAAAATTGAGGGAACAATGGAAATGTGAACAAGAAGAGAAAAGGTCTGGAGGTTAAATTTCATTACCTTAATTTGCAACCCTAAAAATCACTGGTTAAAATTCAACACAACCTCATCTGCATCTAGACTCCTTGTGGCTTACAGAACACTGATTTAAAGCAACAGTATTTTGACAATTTATTCAAATGTTAGAAATAACCAAATATGTCATTTATAATCAGAACCCTATGGTAACTTAATGTGTTATTACAAAATGTAGATGAAATATTATAAGGTCTTTACATATTTTGTCATGTTTTATGTTAAATTATGTAACCACAATGCTCCATTAATTTTTGGCATCAAATTGGTGTAACGGAAATAAAAAATAAATTATTGCCAGCACTTACATTCAAATGTTCCCTTTTGTTTTGCAATCATCATTGGCAGAGAAAGTCTTTCTTTCTTTAGCATCTCTGCTATATAACTAGGGACACTTCTCAGACCACAATAATATCTCAGAACACTGAATTATGTTCCTACCAGAAAATTTGTGCAAAGGGGAAAAAATCAGAGGACTAAAATAAATTTAATTCTCTTTTAAACTGCATAAGGCAGATAAAACTGGGGGCCAGAGGAGGGGGGGGACCTGTCTTGCTTGAATTTTTGCTCTCAAAAAATGGAAGGCAGCTTTGAAGAAAATAATACTCCATACAATTACTCTTGAAAAAGCCAGTTTCAACTTCAGTAGACACAGATTGACACCTCTTTCAATAATTTTTTTAAATGGAGGTTTCTGCTATTTAATGTCATATAAGGTAAGGATTTAATAGCTTCTACTGCAGACTTATCAAACATCACTTGATTATGTTCCTACTGGCAGTTATTTCTTAAAGCATTTCTGGATGGATTCACTTTCTTTTTACTTCATCAGACTTTGAGAGACTGTTTCTACAAGAGAACTAAGTAAATGGCAGTTTAAAAATTGCCAGTATTGTCAATTATAATTTTCTCTGATTTGTCGTCATATACACAATGTGCACACACCAAACTAATTTTTAACACTCATGTTTTCAGGGATAGCTAAAGAATTACAGAATGCTAGAACAGTCATTAAGTGATTGTGACATTGATTTCTAAGCACCCTTCCATATCTGCTCTCTCAGAACATTTTTGGATGTTAGCTGGTTACATGACTTTCCAGAACAGGGTTTACATGTGTCAGCCTCCTGCACAGCCAGGTGCAGAATGGGACTCAGTTTTAGACAAGAGGATGAGTGTGCATGTGATAGCACAGCCTCTACGACATGTTTTAAGGGGAAAGGGAGTCCCTTCTTGTCCTTATTCCATCCTGCAGGTGGAAAGTAGACTGGCCTCTGAGGAGAAGGGACTCCTACCCCTTCCTGTCTCTCTCTGATCCCCTGCATACATGAGGCGAGCAGCTCATGTGCCACAAGCTTCCGCCATCACGTATGGTGTCACCACAGGCCCAAAGCAACAGGGCCAGCAACCATGGACTGAAACTTTTGAAACTGTGAGCCCAAACAAACCATTCCACCCTTTAAGTTGACCTTAACCACCTCTCAGATGCAAAGCAGAGGTCTAAAAAGGTCTTCCTCTTCCTCTAAATTTTCCTTATTTATGGGCCATACCTGTGCACGCGCGCGCGCGTGTGTGTGTGTGTGTGTGTGTCTACACATGTGCACGTACAAGCACAGGGGAGCAGGGAAAGTGGGACAGGATGCAGGAGGCAATGAAATGGAGACTCAGCCCCCTGTAGCCCAAGGTCACAAAATGCCCTCAGCTTAAATACCAGTTCTCCTATATAGCTATTTAAATAAGTTTTCTAACATCTGTAAACCTGTTTTCTAGTTATGAAAAAGAGCTTCATCCCTCTCTCACACTGTTGCTGCAGAAATTAATTGGGATAAAATATTTAAAGTACTGAGCATTGTACTTAGCATATAAGAGGAGCACAATAAATATTATTCTTTGCTTTCTTTCATGTCTTGATGTATTGACTCATTTAAGAATTATTTATGAAGTACCACATGCTATGCTCAAACTGGGAAAGAAGGTAATGGTTCAGAAGAGGATGATTCCATCACAGGGCTTTCTTGTAGATTGCAAAGAAATATAGTAGAAACATAAGGAAGGAAGTTTGAAAGATTAGTTTGTTTTCATTTTTTTTTAACTTCTTATATGAGGCAATCCATGCTGATTGCAGAGCCTTTAGGAAATCTAGATAAACAAATGTAGAAAAATAAAAATATTCTTCATTGCACCACTTGGAAATAACCATGTTAATATTCTGGAGTATATCCTTTCTATCTTTCCTTTTATCTGTCATATGGTCTTACATAATAAATATACAGGCTATAGAAAATATACAGTACAACATTTTTTAAAAAACTCCTTTTCTGACTTGAAACTCATGAAAAAAATTACTTGTCATTATCATTTCAACTGCTATATGACATTCCTTTGCCTGAATAGACCAGAATTTATTCAATAATCTTTTCCCCAATATTAAAAGCTTTTTCCGTGTGTGTGTGTGTCTACACATGTGCACGTACAAGCACAGGGGAGCAGGGAAAGTGGGACAGGATGCAGGAGGCAATGAAATGGAGACTCAGCCCCCTGTAGCCCAAGGTCACAAAATGCCCTCAGCTTAAATACCAGTTCTCCTATATAGCTATTTAAATAAGTTTTCTAACATCTGTAAACCTGTTTTCTAGTTATGAAAAAGAGCTTCATCCCTCTCTCACACTGTTGCTGCAGAAATTAATTGGGATAAAATATTTAAAGTACTGAGCATTGTACTTAGCATATAAGAGGAGCACAATAAATATTATTCTTTGCTTTCTTTCATGTCTTGATGTATTGACTCATTTAAGAATTATTTATGAAGTACCACATGCTATGCTCAAACTGGGAAAGAAGGTAATGGTTCAGAAGAGGATGATTCCATCACAGGGCTTTCTTGTAGATTGCAAAGAAATATAGTAGAAACATAAGGAAGGAAGTTTGAAAGATTAGTTTGTTTTCATTTTTTTTTAACTTCTTATATGAGGCAATCCATGCTGATTGCAGAGCCTTTAGGAAATCTAGATAAACAAATGTAGAAAAATAAAAATATTCTTCATTGCACCACTTGGAAATAACCATGTTAATATTCTGGAGTATATCCTTTCTATCTTTCCTTTTATCTGTCATATGGTCTTACATAATAAATATACAGGCTATAGAAAATATACAGTACAACATTTTTTAAAAACTCCTTTTCTGACTTGAAACTCATGAAAAAAATTACTTGTCATTATCATTTCAACTGCTATATGACATTCCTTTGCCTGAATAGACCAGAATTTATTCAATAATCTTTTCCCCAATATTAAAAGCTTTTTCCTTTTCTCTTTCTTCTATTAAAATTAATGTTATCCTACAGATACCTTCTTTAGAAACTGTCCTGGCTCCCCACAATTGGTCCCCCTTCTTTTCTTTTTTCTTAAAATTTAAAAATTATACCAGACAGATGGGTTTAATGTTATTCCCCCACCCACCAGAATAGAAGCCCAAGAGGGCCATTAACTTTGCCTTCTGCAATGGAGTACTTCCAAGGCCAAGAACTCTGCCAGTCATAGAGCAGATATCAACACATATTTGTTAAATAAATAAATGAGTGAATGTTGTGATGAACATTCTCAAAAACATTTTTATGCATAGCCAGGCATGGTGGTGCACTCCTGTAATCCCAGAGGCTAGAGTGGCTGGGCAAAAGAATCACAAATTTAAAGCCAGCCTCAGCAACTTAGCAAGGCCCTAAGCAGCTTAGCAAAACTCTGTCTCAAAATAAAAAATAAAAAGGGCTAGGGATGTGGCTCAGTGGTTAAGTACCCTTGGGTTCAATCCCTGGTGTGTGTGTGTGTGTGTGTGTGTGTGTGTGTGTGTAGAGAAAGAGAAGACAGAAAGAGAGAGAGAGAAAAAGAGAGAGAAAGAGAGAGACAGACAGACTACCTTAATACCCTTAATACATATTCATTAAAGAAAATATTTTAGGGTCGAAGGGTATTTACAGTGTTAAGTTTTTTGATGTATGTTGTCAAATGTGAGACAAAAAAAAGTTTTCATAATCTACTGTCCCCAAAAAAGAAAGGGCTCATTTTCTGTATCCTCACCAGTATTTAGTATTATCGTTTTTAAAATGTTAAAAGTTCTGCTATTATTTGATTTTCAACTATTTGTTAATAAAACAAGCAACTTTCATGTACTTATTGCTCATTAATATCTGAGAGAAAATAATTAAGGGAAAGTTTGGACACCATCTCTGTTTCTTTCTGGCTTTAATATGTAGTAAGTAGACTCTATAGAGAAATAAAAATTGGCAGAAAGAGTAATAATTGCAAGAAAGAACTTTTAAGCAGATCTAGAGTTATAAAGAATTGAGAATTAAAAATATACTAATGATAAAGTGTTATGTTAATAGTATATGTGAATCACTGCTCTCTATATATTTACATCTGTATACATCTACCTATACACCTGTATCTGTATCTATAGATCTTTATCTTTGGCCTTGGATTTATTGTACTTTTTTCATTATTGTCTTTTGGTAGTCTCTTTTTCTTACTCTGTATTTGTTTTGCTTGAATGTTTTTGTTTGTCTTATTAGAAACGAGATTGGCAATTAGAATGGTTATATAGGGGATGAGCTATGAAGATTTATGACCTCTTTTTAAGGAAATGTTCAGGTTGCTGTGAAACATATCAGTCTATAGCTCAGTGACATAAAGCAAGAATGATTTTGTTATGTCTAGGGATTCTGTGGATCAGGAAATTGTGCAGAGGGCAGTGAAGCCTTCTCTTTGCTTAAGTATGTCTAGAGCCTCCACTTGGGAAGATGCCAAAGGCTGAGGGCAACCTGAATGGCTAAATATAGAGATCAGCTAGACACCTTTTCACTAACCTGTCAGAACCTTGTCTCGAAAAACCAAACCTTGGACTGAGCTGGGACAGTCACTGAAACTGTTACATATGGCCTCTCTACACTGTTAGGTTTACTTACAGCAAGATGGCAACAGGTAACTCACACTTTTGTACAACTTAGAGCTTCAAGAAAAACCTATATGAGCTTTTATTACCTAGCCTTATATGCCACACAGCCACATAACATAACTTGCCATAGCATACTGGTCAAAGCAGTCTATAGGCTACAGAAAAATACCTGAAATAATAGGAGTGCAGTTAAGTGCTGAACTACAATAACTGTTCAAAGAGGCAACAGAAATTCATAAAAGCAAGAAAGCTGCCAGGGTTGGGGCAGTCAGAGGCTAAGGCACTAAAATAAGGCTTTTGCTTTTGGGTAGAATTTGGGATGTAACACCTGTAGTGAGCAGGTCAGGAAGGGGAGAAAAATAAGAATGAGCAAAGAAGGTAGAGAACACAGAACATCTCAAGCTGAGGGAGTAGACCAGAATGTCAGTCATAAGATGGGCTAGACAGACAATAACTAATGAAGAAAAAGGATCCACTGGACTCCATTCAAGAGAAGGTTATTACAGAATCCTTATCAGAAAACCATGTTTAGAATAACTAAATGTCAAGCTATGCAGGATGGAACAGAAGGATAGAAAGTTAGGGACAGTCACTAGAAGTAATAACCACATACTACTTATGGTAGTATTATTTCTTAATTGGCTCACTTTTTTAAAACTAGTATGGTCATTCCTCAATATCTGTGGGGAATTAGTTTCAGGAAACCCCCACCCCCTTGCACCAATTCTAAAATCTACAGATGATGTCCATGACCTACACACATCCTCCTACAAATGCTTCAAATCATCTCTAGACTACTTTTAATAACTAATACAATGTGCAATTTATGTAAACAGCTGTTAATACTGTAATGTTTAGGGGATCATGGCAAGAAAAAAGTCTGTACATGTTTAATACAGAAACAATTTTTTTCAAATATTTTTGATCTAATCTTGGTTAAATCCATGGATGTAGAACTTGAAGATACAGAGGAGGGTTAACTGTACATTTATATAAAAAGGAATTCTGTTATAGTACTGTACATGGAAGACTACTGAGTCTCTCTCTCGCCTCTCTCTCTCTCTCTCTCTCTCTCTCTCTCTCTTTCTTTTTCTGATTTTCTACATGGAAGATTAATGGTACACAGTAGTTAAAGGCTCACTACCACTGAATTAAGATTTTCCCTTCACTACACAGGTAGGATTAAAAGAAAATTGAAGGGGCTGGGATTGTGGCTCAGCGGCAGAGCGCTCGCCTGGCACGTGTGAGGCCCGGGTTCGATCCTCAGCATCACGTACAAATAAACCCATTGTGTACAGCTAAAGCAAATAAATAAATATTTTTTAAAAAAAGAAAATTTAAGAAGGAATCAATGGCTAATTAAAGGATCCAAAATTATATCCCATCATGTCTGAATCTCCTAAATTCTCTCACTCACTATCACTGAGGTGCTTCAGGTAGTCTTAGGCCAACAAACCTGAATAGAGAGCAAAGCAGCTGGACTGGAATACATATGATGACACTGTACTTCTCTGCACCATATCAGAAATAATAATAGTAACTGGAGTAATAACATTCATTATAACTCATCATAGTTAATATCACTCATTTTCATAAGACCTTCACCTTTGACCCTCCTTAGCTTTGTCACATTTGTACTTCTAACATCTTCCTATTTCATTGATAGAAACAAAGTAAATCCTTAATGATGAATACTAATAAACAAAATGAATTAAATCCAAACATATTTATACCTATCATGAGACCAAGCACTTCTCACTGGAATTCAGAGATATGAAAGGCTAAGGAATAAAGCAAGAAAAAAAAAAATAAAAATAAAAATTCTTTCAATCTGCAGAATGTATTATGTGGCTGGAGGAAAACAAAAAACATTTACTTTCTCCAATTCTTATTTGTTCAATCAAAAATTAAGATACAGCTTGAAAGATATAATATAAAGAGAAGGTTAGAATAGAAATCTGGAAGTCAGCTAGGATGCTAAGGCACAGTTGTTAATCTCACCTCTCGTGATTGTAGCTGCTACCATATACTGAAGACTCCTATGTCTATGTCTTCCCAAATTTCAGACACACATCTGGCTCTCCACATCTTTATCTTGATGCCTCTCAACAACCTCAAACTTAGCACGTTCAAAACATAACTATTCATCTTTCCCCTCAAATTCTGTGCTTGCCTCTAAGTTTGTGACGTTGGTGGCCACCATCTAGGAAGTTAGCCAAGACAATAAACAGTGATCCAGGAGTAGTCCTCTTGATTAATTCCCATATCTACATTACTTCCCATATCTACTCAGTAACCAAGCATGCATATTGCTCCCCTTAAGAAATTCATGTAATACATATTTAAATAGCCTCCTGTTAATGAAGAAAAGTAACAGAACAAAATTGTATAACCAAATACTTATTATAATTAAGTTACTAAAACTGCTAATTTTCAATAATTAGGGTAAAATAAAACATACAACACTAATAAATATAAGGCAATCCTTCTTGTATTTATTTATTTATCAAATTATTTTAGTTGTAGATGGACTCAATACCTTTATTTTATTTATTTTTATGTGGTGCTGAGGATCAAACCCAGTGCCTCACCCATGCAAGCTGAGCACTCTACCACTGAGCCACATCCCCAACCCCTTGTATTTATTTATTATTTAAGAAAAGTATCAAGAAAATCGTAAATAATTAAGTCATATATCACTACATGTTTGTAGGGGCTTGTGCATGGGCGTGTGCACGTGTGTGTGCATGAGTATGTGTGAGCATGTGTGCTGTGTGTGCATGTGGGTGTGTGTACCTCCTGACTTCTGTAAACAAATTTATGAAGAAGAGATTTTAAAAACTGGTGTAGGACAAAGACCTGTGTAGCATGTCCAATTTTGCCACTCAATAACCATTCCCTCCTCCATTTTTGTGTGGAGAAGAGGCTCTTAATTTTGATGAATTATCAACAGTCCTGTGCTTCAAAGTAGTCCACTTCAAAGAAAGGCCTCAGACTGGGAAGTTTCTTACTCCCCTTGCCAGCAACTGCCTTACTGATAGCCCTATGGATCTCTCGGTCAACAAGATGTTAAGGGTAAATCCAGAGAGAAAGAGCTTTTGAGAAACATTTCACTACTCTTAGAAAGGTACATAAGATCAAGTGCTCTCTCCAGGGCCTTGAATTTCTTCTTCATAATGATGATATGGTACCTGGAATTGTTGATGGCATTTCGTCACTGGAAACAGGAACTAGAAGCTGGGGATGCAGAACAGAAATATAGAAAGAACCTGGGGAACTTGACCACTAAATGAAGCTGCTGAATTAAGCAACACAACTAATTTTTTATGTGAGACAGCAAATTTCCTTGCTATTTAAAACCTTCTGACCTGACTATTCACTTCGTCAAGGCTGAATGCATCATAATTGGGAAAGATTAAATAAGCATGAATATTTTCTAGTTTGTATTTTGTTTTGTTTCATTCCAGTATTACAAAATACATGTTTGACATTTCTCCTCTCCTGAGAAAACTACAGGAAACAGTTTGTATATATTTTAATCCTTTTCGATTTAAGAGAATGAGAGGTTAAACACACCAACGAGGGAAACAAAGACAGGTCCAATTGACTTAAAAGGAACAAATCACACAAACTGCACATTGTGGTGGCTCTTCAAATACATTATTCTACTCATTCCAGCCCTTAAAGTTTCGTCAAGGGCTGCCAGATGATTTTCCTTTGACTTATTCTTGGAGCTTTTGTAAGTAAATACTGCACAAATCGAGGTGTCAATCACTATCATTCAAGGACCATATTGGATTCAAATTTCATGAGATGCCAACCTCTGGCACTCTGAAATCCACAGGGCTCACTTGAGAGTTATCATCCTTGAACGAAACCAGAAGATTCCTCAATTCACTTTCAAACTAAACAAATTGAATCTTTAATCATAGGGCAATTATCAGCATGCTGTTCTTTTGCCTCCATCCATGAAAGCATTTCTTACACTGTGACTTCTAAAAATAAATTCTCAAGTCTCCCCTAAACAAACTTATAGCTTAAGTTTACTTTTCATCATATGCATTTATTTATCTCTATTTTAGAACTAAATGCTAAAATATCTATGATGGTTATTTAGGAAAAAGGTGTTTTCCCCCTAAGATGAAACATAATTTCCCCCATAGACTTTATTTTCTGAAAAATAAGTTTTTGAAAGTTATTCTGAACTTTAAAATTTTGCTTTGCAAATTGCAATTCAATTAAAACATAGCGTGATATATATGATTCATATCTTGGAAAATTAACATTATTGTGAAATTAAACTGTTTCCCATAAAAAATACTCTTAAAGTGAATCAATACTTTTTATTCTGTTTGTGTTAAGTCAGCTTTCTTTCTGTCACAAAATACCCAAGAAAATCAGCTTGATAAACGAAAAGGGTTATTTCAGCTCACAGTTTCAGAGTTTCAGTCCATGGTCATTTGGCCCTATAGTTCTGAGCTTGTGGTAGCAGAACATCAAGATAGGAACATGTAGCCGGGCGCGGTGGCGCACGCCTGTAATCCCAGCACTTTGGGAGGCTGAGACAGGAGGATTGTGAGTTCAAAGCCAGCCTCAGCAATGGCGAGGCACTTAGCAACTCAGTGAGACCCTGTCTCTAAATAAAAAATACAAAAAAGGGCTGGGGATGTGGCCCAGTGGTCGAGTGCCCCTGAGTTCAATCCCTGGTACCAAAAAAAAAAAAAAAAAAAAAAAGATAGGAACATGTGTTGGAGCAAAGTCACTCACTTTATGGAAGCCAGGGAGAGGAGAGAGAGAGAGAGAGAGAGAGAGAGAGATGGGTATCAAAATCCCAAAATTCTCTTCAAGGGCATGCTCCCAATGACCTAACTTCCTTCCACCAGGCCCCACCAACTAAAGGTTTCACCACCTCCCAACAGTGCAACAGGCTGGTATCCAAAGCTTTTAGTATGTGGGCCTTTGTGGGGGAATGTTTAAGATCCAAACTATAGCACTGTTCTGAAGAGGAAAGAACAATGGGGAAATAGTTGATTTGTAACCGTAAGGTTTTACCAGTTGCCAAGAGGAGATTTCTAAATAAAGATGCATTCTTTAACATTGAAAATTTATAATTGCATACATTTATGGGGTATAGTCTCACATTTATTACAGAATTATTCACAGTAGCCAAATTAAGGGATCAATCCACATGTGCACCAACCAATGAATGTATAAAGAAAATAGGCATGGTCTTCTTTTGTTTTTGTCAAAATTTTAACACACTGTATTACTTTTACCAGACTGAACTTCACAATAATTTAAGTAAGACTCATAAAATTTATTTTCTAGAAAGCTTTTACAACTTTATATACATATTTAATTTTTTTATACATTCAGGTTTTGCTTTCACTATCCTTTGCCATATTCTGGAAAAGTCAGATAATTTAGTTTAGGAAAAAACCAGTCTCCTTGTTTCCTTGATAAAGAAAAACACATTCCATAAACAAATCCATAAAATAAATCTTTATATATACATGTCCTATTGGTTCTGCTTCTCTGGAGAACCCTAATGCATACAAATAGCTTGTCTGCCTATATTCAAACTGATGGTAAAAAAAATTAAATAAACAGTTTATTTAAGCATGAAGGTCTAAGTAAGGCTGTGGTGGGCATATTTTCCTCATACATTTGTGATTTTCTTATATTTCAGACATCATGGTAAAGTCCTATGATATTATCTCATTGGAGCTTAAGGTTCTACATAATGGACCAAAGAAAAGAAGACCTACCCTCTGAGCTATGAATTAAATAAAAATCATCTTCAGATCTCAAGATGAGAGACAAGGGACAACAACAAGGTACCTAGAGGCAATGGGCCCAAGTTTTCTCCCTACAATTATACTGCCCGGTCACACCCCTACATGAGGACTAACCAGTTTGCTGAGAAATCGTCACATTCCTCACCCTTCTGCCACCAGCAATTCTAAACAGAATGATGGTGTCATAAAAGCAGTGTAAGCACAAGTGCAGGAGTCGAAATGAAAAGTAGTAAAAGTGGCTTGGAGAGCACAGTAAGTGAAAAACAAATATATAGCACAGCCTGGAGACAGTAAAAAAAATTCCTGCCTTTTCTCAAGACTATGGAAAACACTGTTGCCAATCATACAAAACTAGTAAAGTCCTGGTAAACATGAGATCCATTTTCTTAAAATTCATATGTGGCAGGGTATAGAATTGTAACACTGGGAGGCACCTCTAGTGCGTCAGTGCTTTCTTTGGTAATGTTAAGCCAGTTGCAATTAAGAGGGAGTCTATATATATATATATATATATATATATATATATATATCTCAAAACTACACTGAAATTTCACCTCACTCCAGTTAGAAATGGCAATCATCAAGAATACAAATAATATTACTATTATTTGAGGTGAGGATGGGGGAAAGAGGAACTCATACACTGTTGGTGTATGAAGATCGGTACATCTACTATGGAAATCAGTATGAAATTTCTTCCAAAGACTAGGAATGGAACTACCATATGACCCGGTATACCACAACTCAGTGCTTATCTAGAAGAATTAAAGTCAGCATACCTATGTTTACAGCAGCACAATTTATAGTAGCCAAGTTCTATAACCAGCCTTGGTGTCCCTCAACAGATGAATAAAGAAAACATATACGTATACACAATGGAGTGTTATTCAGCCATTAAAAAGAATGAAAGTGTGTCATTTTCAGAAAAATGGATAGAACCAGAAAGCATCATACTGTACAAAATAAGCCAGATTCAGAAAATCGAGGGTCATGCTTTCTCTCATATGTGGAAACTAGAGAGAAAAAAGGGGAAAAGAGCATGGGGATTGCAGATCTCATGAAAAGATATCCTTTCTATTCTAAAGGAAGGAAGTCTCAGGGAGGGAGGAGGAAAGAGTAAAAGGAAGTACTAGGAAATAAAATTGATCACATTATGTTATGTGCATGCATGAATATGCCACAATGAAGCCTCCTATTCTTTATAGTCATTATACACCATAAAAATATTTTAAAGAAATTAAATCCACATTGCATGACATCTGTTCTCTATTTTGAAATGTTGGGTGTGAGGATGATTGGACAGTGTTGCCGACTTTTTTGCCCATGAAGATTTAAGTCAGTGAAGACTATGAATTTCCCAGTCAGGGGCATGAGGGACTCAGGATGAAGGCCAACTGATGCTGCTGAATTTATACATTAAGAAGTATGAATAATGAGCTTCTCAGGAAGAAATTCATCCTGAAAAACAAAATAAGAAATCAAGATATGCTCTGGGCACTGCACAAGAGGGACAATCTGGAAAAAGATGGATTTCCTGTCCCTCAGTGCCACCTTCAAGTTTTGCTTTCATAAAGTAATAGGTTTCCTAGGAAGAGAAAGAGGGATTAGGAATAGTAAAGTTGGTTTCTGCAGAAAATCTCAGAGGCACAGGAAGCATAAAGCAGCACTACTGTGAAACCAAGATGATGGTGTGGAGCACAAAAGTAGGTGGGAAGAGAGTCTTTCCAGGTAGCCAAATAAATAAGGCAGTCCCAGCCCCAGCATCTGCAAGTGCCTTTGACAGCAACAAAAGATCAGGCAAAAAGGTGATCACAGTGGGGCCACCATCCTTTAAAGCAGCAGGGACCACATTAAGCAGAACAGGCAGCTTTGCAGATGGCCAGAAGTGGTTCCCTTGGCAAGAGCACCACCTCCTAGACTTAGAGCCGACCTCTTGGGTTCATTCTCTCTCCCCCAGCCAGCTAAGTTACTTAAAAGAGTGATCTTTAGCAAAGTTAATGTTGAGAAATTCTTTGATCCTTAATCACCATAAATCTTAACACTCAAAACAGTATGTTTCTGTTTTCATCAGCAGAAGAATTCTGGGCACGGTGGCACATAGTTCTATAATCCTAGCAACTCAGGAAACTGAAGCAGGAGGATAACAAGTTTGAGGTTGGGCTCAGAAATTTAGTGAGACCCTGTCTCAAAATAAAAAAATAAAAAGGACTGAGGATGTAGCTCGGTGGTAAAGCATCCCTGGGTTTAATCCTCAGTACAAAAAAAAAAAAAAAAAAAAAAGTAAAAATAATAGGCTTTTGGCATTTGGGGATTTAATGAATTTAATCTAAATTTTTCACAAGCAACTCTGAAATTTATTGCAGTACAGTAATTTATAAAGTTTTGAGACACAAATCTGAATCACAGATGTCTTGCAGAAGTAATAGAAGCTAGCAGGCCACCCAGCCTCTACATTTCAACACAGCTTTCCTGGAACCCCCAACTCTATTTAGGAAGGTGCTACACTGGCCCTTCCTTGTTAAAATCATAGTTCTTTCACAAAAGTGATAGTGACAGTGAATGAAATGTCAAATTTTTCATGTATCTATATAGTGACCACCCTGAGCTATAGAAATAAATGTTAATCAAGGATAAATCTATCCACTTAATTTCCTACTCAAACTGGACAAGTAATCTTGACATTACATTTTGCAATGATTATGTTAAGCCTCCTCACACTCATTGCTGGTATCCTTTGCTCCCAGCAGTCATCTGTTCCATGTGAGCATTTGCCCTTCTTTCCTCCTCCTTTACCCTCAGAAGATGGACTTTCAATTCACCTTTGGTTTTTGTTGAAGAAAATGCACAGAGGGGTAGTAAAGCACGTTTTTACACAGTCCACTTTCAGCAAAGCCCTGGGAATTGTCATGCCACTATCTCATTTTTGTAATATATTCTAGAGTGAAAAATTACCATAATGATAATTGATTTCTTTTTTTTTTTTTTGGTTTATGGGATGCCACTGTGAATGAGCACCCAATATGCGCATACCCATACAGAGTTAGAAGGATCAAAAAGCAGGAATTATCAAAAGCCTATTAGAACAGCGTGTACAGTATGCAGGTGGAACAAAGGAAAACAAGCATCCTGGAAAGACAGACAAGGACTCCAGAAACAAATTCTTCAACACTTTTCCACTCCTGAAGTACCCCACTGAACATCAACCTTTGCCTTGGAGTGCAATACTTCAACAATTTTTGTTGTGTGTCTCACAACATTCCCTTCTCTTTTACCCATCTTTTCTTGGTTCTACTGGGAGATATTTTCTTAGTATGATGGGCTGTTGTTGAAAAAGTTCCCAAGTAAGTTTTTGAAGGAGATTTGAAACCTCAGATGATAGCGTCTTGGCTCAGAAAAGACAAAAACCATGATGGATAACCATTTAAGACCCCCTTTTTATACATAAGCCAAATATTCTAAGCATAAAGAAGGTTGGTAAACAGTGTTAAAGTAGGAATTGAAATATGAATGGAATTATTAATACCCAAGTACAAAACTTAATCTTCTGACCAAAAAATCACTGATGCTGAGGGGGGAAAAAATAGAATGAGAGAATCTGCACAAATAGTGTGTTTGTGTTTGTGCATGCACATATGTGCACATTCATGTGTACACACACATAAACATGCACACACTATATCTGAATATGACATAAAGTCAGTATCCCACTAAGCATGCCCTATTATTTGCTTAGTAGAAAGCTTCTATTATCTGAATGAGACTTTACAGATCCAGGTTATAATTAGAATATTTGAGGAGTTCTGCAGCAAGTTCAAATGAAGATATTCCATCTTTATCAAAATATGTGCACTGGGATTTAATGGATCTATTAAATGACTAAGTATTTCTCTTACTAGATCCTTTTAAAAGTGAACTAAGTTGGGGCTGATAATACTTGCAAAAAATATATTTAAGACCACATTAAGAAGAGGCAGAAAAAACACAAGATGAGCCTGGATAATTCTGTAGTACCAGAAATAAGGAGGTGTTCAAAATATGCAGGCATGTCCAAGATCATAGCAGTCAACCTAAAAAATCTCCCAATGGCCAAAGCAGGAACCACTTAAGGAACAAAATAAATAACAAAGAATTTGATTAAATCCACAGTATAAAATAAATATCCAAGAGTTCTACTGATATAAATAAAAGGATTGACCAAATAAACATTGAGAGAGAAGAGATAAATCTTCCTAAAAAAAGAATTCCAAATAATAAATACAGTTATTTCCAGTCTAGGAGTTGTTGAATATGGGGGCTTCAGACGTAATTTCCAACACTTAGAGTATGGAAAGGGAAAAATTCTTCATGGTACAGGCACCTGCCAAACACTAAATAACTAAATGATAAGCCCATATCCATCAGTGATTGATGTCTGTGGCTAGCGCATACAACCTGATATGATGAAATGAGAAGGGCACTTTATCTCTGTAGTATTCTTTCCCAAAACTTCACAATCCCAGTCTCATCATTAACAAACAAACAAACAAACAAACAAAAAATCAGACCAGCCCAAAGTGAGGAACATTCCACAAAACACTTTGTCAGTATGCTTTCACATTGTAAAGGTCAAGAAAAATGAGGAAAGCCTGTGCAATCGTCACAGCCCAGACATGACTAAGCACACATGACAACCAAATGCAATGTGGCACCCTGGATGGGATTCTAGAACAAAAAACGGGCATTCATTTTAAAAAGTAGTAAAATTCAAATAAAGGCTGGAGTTGAGATGTCAGCATTGGGGAAAACTAAAACTTGGTGAGGAGTATACAGAAAATGTACTGTCCTTATAAATCTTATCTGTTAATCTAAAGTTATTCTAAAATCAAAAATTTATTTTTTTTATGTTTTAGAAATCTTATGGGACAGGTTTTAAGCAATGTGTGCACACATCAGGAACTAAAGCAAGAAGATTTTAGGAAATGAAAAAAAGTTTGAAAACAGTAAAGTCAGGAAATCACAGGAAAAGATTCTTAATGATCAAGAGTGACAGGTTTTTATGGAAATTTTGGCAGTTTTGACACATTCCCCAGCCTCTGATCAGGAGTATAGTGAACCAGCAGATTTAGACAGGGCAACAAGTCAAACTGCTCAGGGAAAATAAAAATGCTAATGTTATCTTTTTACTAATTAAAGCTGAGATACAAAGAAAAGAAAATACACCCCAAAAACATTAGATAAATTATTAAGGTGACTTTGTTTCCTAAGTCTTAAAAAAGATCAATGGAGTCTCAACCTGCAATGACTTGGACTCAGCCTTGTCTATGATCTTTTTCATCTGACATTTAATCAAGACTTTGAATTTTCTCCTGGAGTATCTCATGTTTCTTTCTACCAAATTCTTGTTGTTTTGAACATCTGTAGCATTTATCTAGCAACTGTCATAATAAGCTATCTTGCTCTTCCATGCCCAACCTCACTGAGCATGTATTCATTCATCCACTCACTCACTCTTTCAATATGTAAGTTAATCAATAGTTGGTATCTACCAGGCATTGTGCTGGACATTCAGAGTACATTGTTATTGTCACTGTCCTCAAACTTTCCAATGAGGGAAGAAGATAGACAATCAGGCAATATAACAGTACATTAAGTGTTGTAATAGATGCCTGCCCATGGTACTATAGGTCCACATGAGAAAGACGGACACTCAACCAGGCTTTAGGTTTAGAGGTGATGAAATGTAATTTGAGTCCTGAAGGGCAAATCACAAGTAATCTGAGGTCAAAGATCCAATCATACACACTTGAATCTCCCAAGCCTGAAGCTCAGTTCCTTCTAGAGAGCAGGTATTGGCATGCTAATGTTAATTATTATCATAATAAAATTGATAATGTGGATAAAGACAATAACAATGGCTTGAGTCCAAGATACAAAGATGAACAGGGCAAAATTCCAACTCTCAAGGAGTTTTTAAAATTTTCCCTGTTCATTCTTGTAGTCATCATGCCAGTAGCAATTTCTGGCACATCTCTATCACTCAATAAATGCTTGCTGAATGGATGAGCTTGTTCAAATTCCCCACATCCAATCCAGCACCAAGTACTATGAATTCTTATTTCACAATACATCTTGCTTCTGTGCCTCTTAGTTTTTTTCTACTTTCACCACCTCCTTGTCACTTCCTTAGATATTCCTACATAGACCACTAAAAAGACTTTACAATGGTATTCCCAATTCCAGGCTCTTACTCCTCAACACTGCATGACACCGCTGTACTTTCTGAAGCCTGGACTTTTCAAATAAAGGACCTATTCAGTTATCTTCCCTTTGCTTACAAAATAAAGCCCAACATTTTCAAAGTCCTCATGCCCATTGATGCCCCTCAGTGGGTGTTTTTACAAACTCTGTCCCTGAGTCGTAACTAAACTTTTTGGTCTTCCCATAGGCTTTTTTCTGCCCAATTTCTGATCAAAGTCTTGGTTCAGATCTGTCCTACAACCAGCTATGCTTCCTCCTGGCTCATTGAACCTACATAAACAGTATTCTTCAGGTCAGCACTGGCTTCACCAGTACAAGGGTGCAGCCTTCCTTGACTACCTTCTTTGGAAAAGGAGTGATTGTAGGTCTCTGAACCAAGACAGTCACAATTCACTAAGCACACTGAAGGAGCTCAATGAGGATTTCTTAAAGAGTGAATACTATAGTAGTGAAGACAAAAAGGCATCAATTAGAATACAGTGCAATAATCTGGGCACAGTGGCACAGGCCTGTAATCCCAGCACTCGGGAGGCTGAGGCAGGAGGATTATGAGTTCAAAGCCAGCCTCAGCAAAAGCAAGGCGCTAAGCAACTCTGTCTCTAAATAAAATACAAAATAGGACTGGGGATGTGGCTCAGTGGTTGAGTGCCCCTGAGTTCAATTCCCGGTACCCACCCACCTCCCCCCACCAAAAAAAAATACTGTGCAATATGCGCAATGGAATGCCATGGTAGGGGTGCCCAAAGCAAATAGTGAGGTGAGGAGAGGAAGGACCCAGGAAGCCATATGAAGGAGATGACACGAGGAGTCCCACATGAAGACAACAATGATGGAAGGCATGATGGCCCAAGGCTGTGGGATTCAGAGAGTAGGATAGGAAAAACATACAGTCTAAGGAGGCACAGCCAAAGATGAGCAGTAAACAAGGTCAAGGGCACCGTGTTTTATTTGCTTTTTGTAAACCCTCACAGACACATGATATATATATATATATATATAAAGTGTGTATCTTTGGTAAATGTTTACTTCAAAACTACCACCCCCTAAAAGAGAAAATACTACTGGCTCCCCAGAAGCTTCCCTCAAGCCTTTTATTATTTTTATTGATTTGACTCTGTTGAGATGGGAAGATGCATGCTAGGCAAATGTTCTACCACTAAGCTACATTCTCAGACCCTCAAACCCATTTTACACTCAAAAGTATCATTAATTCTATCTCTATAGTTGAGCTTTGCCTTTTTTTTTTTTTTTACACATAAATGGAGCAGACTATTTCTGCCTTCTTTCACTCATTATTATGTGAGAAAAAGTCATCTGCATTGGTGCCTACATATGTAATTGATACTTTACAAAATTTCTTTTTACTGCTTAATTAATGTATTACATTATAGGAATAAATTACAATGTAAATATCCATCCAGTTATGATTTAGAGATTCATTCTATTAGGGATTAATCAAATATTGCTTCAACAAACATCTGTGTATATCTTTGGTGTAGGCAAGAATGTATTGTTGGGTCATAGGATATATATGTATTCAATTTAGTAGATACTATCAACAGTTTTCTGAAGTGGCTCTATATTACAGTCCAACCAGAAGTTGCGAGAACTACATATGTTCTTTATATTCATCAGCACCTGGTCACTGTCGATCATTTTCATTTTAGATAGTAGTTGGTTATACGGTATATGCTTTTAACTTCATACTTTCTTGATGACTTATAGCCCCTTTTGTGAAGCTCCTGTTCAAGTACCTTTCTTACATTTCTGTTCAGCTCTTTATGTTCCTTATTGATTTGTAGATATTCCTATATATAATGGATAAAAAGCCTCTGTCAGAAGGTATATTTAAAATATATCCTTCTACTTTGTGACTTGCCTTTTACCTTCTAAATGTTATCCTTTAAAGACAAAAGTGCTTAGTTTTAATGTAGTACATATATCAATCCTAATAACTGGAATTATTAAAACTACTTAACTTCTTCCCTAGTCCCGGGTGATAAATTTTTTTTTCTTACTTAATTAAATTTTCTAGAGCCTCATTGTTTCCCTTCATAATTTAGGTCTACAACTCATATTAAACCGAATTTTGCAGAAGGTGCAAAAGAGAAATCAAGATCGATTTTGTAATAGAGATGCACAAATGACCCAGCACCTTTTTTAAAAAAGACTTTATCATTTTTGTCATAAATTGTGTACCTATATATGCACAGCTCTGTTTCTTCACTCTTACCTGTTAATTGATTTGTTTACCCCATACTTCTTAAACTAATATACACTTATAATAAGTTTTGATAACTGTAAGCAGTCTTCTAACTTTGTTTTTCTTGAAGACTGTCTTGCCTGTTCTTGGCCCTTTGTTTTCCACAGAAATTTTAGAACCATTTTTCATCATACAAACTTGTTTGAGATTTTAACTGCAATGGCATCTATTCTATAAGTAATCTGAGAGAGAATTAAGAAGAGATCCTAGCAGTTCTATCAGTTTTTGTTAGGTTTATTCCTAGTATTTGTTACTTCATGCTAATGTAACTGGTGATAGTATTTAATTTTGGAATTGTTTTTTCTAACTTAATTTTACATAGTGACCTTGTACCAATGGCCCTGACAAATCCAGTAACATTATAAATTCATTAAGTAGATCTCTAGTTCATTTTGGATTTTCAAATGTACTCAATCACATCATCTGTCAATAATGACAGTTTTATTACTTCCTTTTCAATTCTTACATTTTTCATTTTTTCTTGCCTTCTTGCAATGTCTACGACTCCCTGTATAGTGATGAATAGAAGTGATGATACAGAAATCTCTGTCTCACAATTTATGCAGATAATTTTTCAATATATCACCATTAGCTGGTGTTGGGAAACTCTATCAGAACACTAAGGGTTGCCTTGATTTATGGTTTGCTTATTTTATCATGCCTGGGTACACAATTTCATCAAATAATCAAACGATTTTTCTTCATCTATCTATAGATAGCAAATCCATCAAAGTGGGTTCACTCTCTTAGTCTATTAATGTGACATATTACACTAATGGATTTTCAAATTTGTATATTAACTTCACATTATTGGAATGAATTCAACTTTGTTATGATACATTATCAATATACATGACAATATTTATTATTTTTTAACTGTTCTTTCTCCTTATCTGAACATTAAGACCTTCTGAAGTAGTATTCTTGCACTGTTTTTTTCGTATAATTGATAATGCTATACTTACATTGTTACTGCACATATAAAACTATAAACATCTTTGTTTAAGCTCCAATGTCTGCAACACGTTTCATGTCAGATAAATGCTTGTTAAATTAAAGTCCTCACAGCATCCTAACACAGTGTCTCTCCTATACACGGCACTCTTAACAAATATCTGTCCACTGATGAGCTTGCTAGCTGGTGTTTTTTTATGCCAATGAGTCCCATCTTCTCAGCTTAACTCCCCATGCTACGGCTGGATCAGATCTCACAACTTATTGGTTAGGGCACAATAATAGTTCACTTCAGAGAAACCTTACATTCAGAAGGCTCACCATCTACTTGGGAGAATAAAAAACATATATATCCCCCAAAGGTCATGATACCAGGTCAAGTAGTTCAACTTGGACCCCCTCATCAATTACACAATAGGACTTTTCAGTGTAGATAAGTTTCTCACATTCTTCATTTAAATCCTTCTTAAAGGCTGAATTTGTGAGGGTTTTTTTTTTGTTGTTGTTGTTGTTGTTGTTGTTCTTTTTTGTTTTTGTTTTTGGTTAAAATGGTCTCTCCCCTTAATAACCATTGTTTGACATTTCAACTGTTCTTCAACATGTGTTGTACCTTAAGTTTGTTCATAGCATAATCTGTGCAGTATGAACCTTACACAATTCAGTAACTTTAACATCCTTAAAATATATATGTATATATATTTTAAGCATCTTTTCTGGGGAAGATCTTGCCATAAAGTCTATGTTATCTATCTATCAATTCAATATGAGAGCATATGGTAGTTATAGGCATGTGTAGAAGTTCAAAAGTTTCATCAGATCTCTTGATCTTTAAAGTTAAAACAAAAACCTTAAAAACTGCTACATAGGGCTGGGAATGAAACTCAGTGGTAGAACACTTGCCTACCATGTGTGAGGCCCTAGATATCCCTAGCACTCCCATTTAAAAAAAAAAAAAAAAAAAAAAAAAAAAAAGGTCACGTAGATTTCTACCTGAGATAGATACGGAAGTCTGTAAGGAGACATAAAACTTTTAAGGAAACTAGACAGATTTGGTATGGAAAGTTAAGAAAAAGAAATCTTCAAATCAAATCATCTTGAGCTTCTCAAATCTACTAAGTATGGTAAGTCATGGGTTATGATTATTTTAAATCAGTAAGCCACACCCAACAGAGTTCAAAGAAACCAGAGTTTCTTCAAAACAACTGCAATGTCAACCCACAGTGAGAGGAGTCCATTAGTGGGAAAATACAAGTTAGCTGTAGTAGTGACAAGTACAATAAATGGTCACAACACTGAGATCCATTAGAAGATACTCATGAGACGCCTAAACATTCATTTAACTGTTGAGTAAGAAAGGCAGAGTACTATGTCTGCCTAGAGTGAGTTTGTTGTTGATCAAAATCACAGGAAATAATCCTGGTAATTGTTTTTAAGTGTTTGCTAGACTATTTGTTTATTTGTTTGACTTTTAATGGAGCATTTTAAAGATTCATTCCCTGAGGTTGAACTTTGTCTTTCCGTGCTTTGCTGATCTGCTCTGTGGGGTATAACACTTTCATGGATTTGCTCTGTGGGACATAAATGGCATTATATAACATGAGCCGGGACCACTGAGACCAATTTTGCTCTAATCTATTTATTCTTTGCTCATTGTGTGAATAATTTATTCCAGTAGGCAAGTGTGTACTTGGCATTTATTTACTATTCACTGGTAGCGTAAACTTTATTAAAGTAGGTGCAAATTCACACTTAGAAAATAATCTTTTTCAAGTGTAAGACACTTACTAAATCAAGTATGAACATTAAGGAGTCGTCTTTTACTCTTTAACAATTCTCTCTCTGGCTTTCTCTTTCCATTTTAAGTAAACTATCACAGTCTTCTTGCAGATAAATGAAATATTGTTCAACTTAACTCCACTATCACGAGCTGGGAAAGAAACAGGTGTTGGGGACAGGGCACAAAGATGGCCTCTGCTTGTAGGGGCATGCAAAGAGAGTGAGAACCAGAAGAGCCCACCTCAGAATGACCAGGCAAAGAGCAAGCTGGCCAGAGTAAGGCACTCTCACATTGGACTGGAAACCAGGCAAAGGGACAGTATAATACTCTCAGGACAGTGAGCTGGATTGTCTGGGCAAAGAATCCATATGCTTTGGGTACAGGACTATAGGCAAGCAGGCTGATCACAAATGTGAAGTCTGGGAACCTCTGGGTAGAGTGGGAAGGTTCTACATTATACCTAAAGAAAAGAGCTCTGCAGCACCTGAGAAGTAATTACACACATAAGTACCTCGTGTTGATCATTTCAAATTAGCCCAACACTGCACTAAGTGCTTCATGTGCTGTGGTATTTCTAATGAGAGCTAAGCAGGGGTGTTTTCCTTCTCTATATTCTGGGTCTTCTCTCACTCCCCCTTTGAAGTAAGGCTTGACCATAAACTTTCTTTGACCAATAGGCATGAGTCATATGGATGTATTACTTCTGGGTGGAGCACTGAGAATCATCACTTGATTTACCAACTTCCCCTAAGTTGCCTTGGTAATCATGAAAACAAGCATCAGCATGGAGCTTCCACCAGGTAGAGCAACTAAGAAGAGGACAGTCCTCCATAAACCTGCAGAGTTGAGAAGAATGAGGGGGGAAAATACTTTTGTGGTACCAAGCCCCTGACATTTGGGGACTACTGGTTCCTGCAGTGTAGACATGGATCATTACAGTGAACCTGCAAACTCTTCAAGGAGGAATGTGAATTTGCCTCTTGGTGCTGTGAGCCCTTTTCCTAAGGTGAAAAGTTAGTAAGAGATGAAGTCAGAGTCTAAACCCAGGTCTGCCTAACCAGAACCCCTACTTTCAACCACACTTTAGCAAAAGCCAATCGAATATACAGAAGAGAAAAAAGGCATCACCCTCTCCATAAATAGCACCAGTAGACTTTTAACTGGCATAAACCCTCCTGAGTAAAGGAGCCTCTGCACCTCTCCACCATTCTAAAAGATAAAAAAAAGTAATGATAAAAAGTTCAAAAAAGGCACAGAGCATAAAGGACACCAGCCTAATGCCATGCTGTCCTATGGGATAGTCAAATCCTACGAAATCACTGCCCTCAAAGTTACCTAGCCCACAAAGGGCTGAGACCTGGGGATTAGGGGGTTGCAGGGTATCCCTTGCCCCTCTTGCTTTGCTATACTGTAATTCTTCACTTCTACATTATACATAAATAGTGAATCCTATAAAGAATAAGACTTCCATTGCTTCCCAAGCTTATTGCCTTCTAAAGCTGTAGGCATTATGACAGAATAAGAAGCAAAATCTAAGAACCAAAAGAATTATGTGCAGCTAATAAGACAACACTATATATGTGGCCAGTAATTTTACTTTTTCCTGAAATGTCCAAGCAGAGTTCAAAGTCCAGAATTCATGACACAGAACACAACTTGCTTATACCTTTTTCAAATCATAATTTAGGAATGGAAAAATTCCCTACACATACTTCTTTCTTAATAAGTAGGTGTTCATCTTAAGTATTGACCAATCAATGATAGGAATCAAATTTAAAGATATATTGAAAGTATTCTAATCCTCAACCAATTCATGTCATTTTCCTCTTGCCAGACCTGGGGATTCATCTGGTAGCCTTTAAACCAGAAAGAGAGAGATAAATTATTCTCACTTTTAGCAAAGTGGGTGGAAATGTATTCTGTAGCTGTCACTTTCCATCTTGTTATTGACTTTCAGATTAAGCCATGCCTCTGAAGTCTGGACAGAATCCACACACTGCCACATCTCATCTCAGGGAATCCCGTTATTGTGATGACTGAATACGTGTGTCATTTGAAGTCATAATTTATTTATCCCCTTAATACTTAGATTGGCTTTTAAAGTACCAATAACTGAGAGGCTGTTTTCAGGCATATGATCTCCATTATAATTATTAATTATTTTTTAACATAATAAAAATGGTGGTCATCCATTTGATTAAACAAATAAGAAAGGTGTTTTCTAAACCACCACATGTCGCCTTTTAATTTCTATGATACATTAATCCTAATTCCTGCAAATTTAAACTAGAAAGCACCACACAGGTTCAGAACATTGCCTATGATAAAGTTAACATTCTCATGTTTTGTGTGGCAACCATATACCTTTGTTATGAGTTTTAAAACTCAAATACTGAATTAGAAATTAACATTGGTCTACCTGAAACATCACAGTGTATGAAACTCAACGTATATAATAAATACTGAGTGCTTGAATTCAAGTAAAATTTACGTCTTTGTATGACTTTAATTTTTATAGCATTTTCATTAATATTAATTTGTTACAAATGTTTGTGGATATCTCAAAGGGGTGGGATACCATAACAAAATTCATCTGAAGCAAACTCCATTTCTAATTGAAAGTGGGTTTAAATAGGAAAGTCAGAATAGAATACACATCTCTCCTGAAACATAGTTCAGAAAGCAGAACAACACTGTACTGATTTTAATAACAAATGAGGTGATTGATTTTTTTTAATGAATGCAATGCTCTCTTTTGGAGCATCTGAGTGAAGATATAAGCACAGATGTACACATGCTTTCAAACAACCAGTTCTTCCTTTGCTTGATCTCTAATCCTCAGGAGAGGACCCAGCATCCTCTGCAAAAAGGTGAAGCTGTCGTGGCCTACATGGTAGGCACAATACTTTCAGTTAAAATCTTGACATGAGAAAGCATTTAAGTATAATGCATGCAACATCTGTGACTCAAGAAGACACAGTCATAGAAGGTTGCACTATTGATTTTCAGTAAGAGAATAAAGGAAATAGATCAGCTCAAAGCACAAGCTGCAAATGAACACACATTCAGGGTAAAAAACTAAAATGAAGACTTGTTCTCTCACCATTCTAGGGCTGGATCATTGTTTTCCTGGCACTAAATCAACAGTATCAAGAACCAAATTACATAAAGATGCTATTAGCCCCCTTTAAGCTCACATCACCAGTCCCTTGGTAAATCTGGAGTGTGCCTTTTTAAATTGATACTGCTGTTGCTTTTCAAACAACTTGGCATAATAGAATCTCCAACAGTGACTTCCATGGTCTTAAGGATCTCAGGAATCTTTCTGGCATTAGTAAATGACTCTACACACCAGATAGAGCTTGTAAGTCAATTTAAAGCTTTAAATTCAGGCTTTAGAATTAGTTATTCCACGGATTTAATCATGTCATCAGAAAAAAGGAACGAACCCTCCTTGCAAATTGTAATAGAGAAAAACCTTTTTGAAGGCTTCCTCCTGGGAAGCCCTGGGTGCTGCTAAGTCCACAAAAAGCCCTGGGGCTGGGGGTGGGGCAAATGGGATTCAGGTTGGTGCAGCTTGAAAGATGTGTGAGTTACAGAAGTTTCTGGTCTTGTCTTTTTATCATTATTGGCGTCATGACCCAAATACAAGGAAACCTCCACATTCCATTAACAGACTCAATCTGAATTCTGCTGTTCCCAG
This sequence comes from Tamias sibiricus, assembly GCA_025594165.1. Lineage (NCBI taxonomy): Eukaryota > Metazoa > Chordata > Mammalia > Rodentia > Sciuridae > Tamias > Tamias sibiricus. Next base: position 63,990,067 of record CM046669.1, on the reverse strand, counting down.
GGAAGAAAATAGCAATTCTCCTTACCTAGTTGTGCTACACTCTTGAGATAATTCTTAGTTTCATTTTAACATTTGGCTTAAAAAGATGCTGGTGGGCCAGATTTGCAAAACCCCATGGATTCACAAAACACCTTTTTAGAAGGACTTTTTCCTTTCAGAATAGCCAGCCTTAGGGGCTCAACCCTGGAACCAATAATACTGCGCGCTGAAGCCCGTACTCAAAATGAGTGGAAATCTTAGCTCGCAAGCTCGCAGGCTCCCACCCTGCAGAGTAGCGGGTTTCGGGGTAGCAGGGAAATCCGCTCATTCTCTCATCTTTTTCCTTGCAACGCGCAAATCTCTTCCTAATTGGGCTTAAGTGGAGAAGATCACCAGCTGCTCATCTCGGCGGACACACTGCAGAAAACTCTAATGGCTTGTGCGCGGGCTCAACCTGGGTCTCCAGTAACAACTTTACAGTTTCATTAATTTGTAGTTTCTGGACTGAGTGAAATAGCCCAAGAGGCTCAAGCAAACGCCCCTCTACCGTGCAACGCCGAGTTCCTCCTCGTAGCCACGCTTATGGTACTTTATACTCACCTCTCACAGGTACTCCCCCCACCCCGCAAACACAGTGCATATGAACCCTACAGCGAGAAGCTGGTGGGAAGGTCTGGGTTCGCAGGGGTCAAGCGTTGCCTGAAAGGGAATCCCCACTCCCTTCCCCCTCAGCCGCGTCATTAAGGCAAGAAACTGCAGGAGGAAAAGCCCCGGGGTCGGACCGAGGAAGCGACGCCCCTGTCCCCGCGCCCGACTGCCAAGCCCTGAGCGCGCTCTGGCCACACCGTGGGGAGGGGTGCGTGCGGCAGGTGCCGAGCCGAGGCCCCCGGGAGCGAGCCGTCCTTACGTGCTCGAGTTTGTCTTTCCTCCGGAGCCAGACGCTGGCGCTGTAGTCCTGCTGCTTGACGCTGCTGTAGAAGTTCGCGCCCACTCGGGTCAGGCTGGGCGAGGGCTCCTTGGGGCGGCTTTTGAGCCTCATCTGCTCGAAGCCCTCGTGGGGGGAGGCCGAGAGCCACTCGTGCTGCCGGATCTCCATCCTGACATGACCGGGGGCCGCCGGCGCGCAGCGGGCTCGGGACGAGAGCGGGCGCCGGGGCTGAGCACTGAAGGCGAGCCGGAGGCCAAGCAGGGGCGGAGAGGGAGCGTGCGGGCTCCGGAGCGCGGAGTGCCAACGCCGGCGGGGAGCGCGCGGCTGGGCGGGAGGGGCGGTAGCTGGAGACGAGTGGCCGAAGGAGCGAGGGCGGGGTCGGGGCGGGGGAGGGGGTGAGCAGCTGGGGCGGGGGGCTGGGAGGTGCAGGGAGATGGGGGAGCCTGCTTTGAAAAATAGAAGTGCCCGGGGCGGCGGCGGCGGCCGCGACCTCGCCCGGCGGCTGCGGTCCCGAGCGGGCGTTCTGCTCTCCGGCTGCTTGCTGCACCGACTGGGACCCGGCCGCCCAGGGCGAGCGGCGGCGGCGGGGGTGGGGTGCGGTGGGAGGGGCCGCCGCTGGCCCAGCCGGCCGGAGCCCGCAGGTTGGTGCAGTGAAGAGTCGCTGCTGCCGGCCGGGGGCAGAGGCTGCGAGTGCAGCCGCCGCCCTGCCGCTGCGCCCAGGCCGGGCGGCTGGCTCCCGCAGCTACCCGCCTTTCCCCAAGCCTTGCGCTTCTCTCTCGCCCATTTTTACTGGAAAGCCACCAAGCAAGTGGAGAAGTAAGCGCTGTCGGAGCACCTCCTCCCTCCTGCTCTAGGAGCGCGGGGATGGTTCCTGAGGGAGACACTCAGGAAACCACCTCCGCCCTTCCCCGCCCCCATCCAACACGCCCCCTCACTCCGCCCCACTCGCTCAGGCTTCCCATTTTCCCAAGCTAAAAGTTCACTAACTTCCCGCCTCAGGAACCCGTTTGTCCCGACTCGGGGGACTCAGAACAGAGGGTGACTAGCACCCCCTAGAAAATGGTCAAGAGGAAATGTATTTTCTTGAACCTTGCGCTGTAGTGATGCAAATCCCACGCTGGTGCAGTTCTCAGCGGGCAGGCTTGCTGGACCTACTACTCTTCCCGGGCCCTCTGGGTCCACTTTGAACAAGGCTACCAGAGGCCCTCCCCATCTGATCCTGGGACAGTAATCCAGCGCCTGCAAAAACGCTGCGCCTATGCTTTGACCCTAACTGTTAGGTGTGCATTGCACGACAGCCACAGAGTTTCTTTTCTTGATTTCTAGGCTCCCTTGGCCAAAATTTACTCTCCCAAAGGTTTTTATGTCTGCTTTCCCTCCTGGGCCCAGTCCGAAACAGCCAAATATGGTTAAAGTGACCATGTTAATAATTAAATCTTAAATCTATCTTTTGTTATCTTTGAAGTCAGCATCTCAAAACTTTTTTTTTTTTTTTTTTTTTTTTTTTGTGGTACCGGGGATTGAACTCAGGGGCACTCGACCACTGGGCCACATCCCCAGCCCTTTTTTTGTATTTTACTTAGAGACAGGGTCTCACTGAGTTGCTAAGTGCCTCGCCATTGCTGAGGCTGGCTTTGAACTCGCGATCCTCCTGTCTCAGCCTCCCAAAGTGCTGGGATTACAGGCGTGCGCCACCGCGCCCGGCTCAAAACATTTTTAGTTTACCATTTTATGGAAAAGTAAATCATAACTAGTGTTAAGGATTTGTTAGGTCCGTTTAAAAACTTGTGTAGTCAATGTAAAATTGAACAGCATACTGGGGATTTTGAAGAGAGCTGCAGAGGACAAGCTGAACTCTCTTCTAGTCCTTTACAGAATTGTTCTCAGGCGCTGTCCTTTTTGAATGATGGTTTCAAAGAAAAAGATTCGGGTTTGGAATCTGACAAACTTTTTGAGGGCAATGATTGTCTCATATCTTTTCAGAGTCCCATATTGAAGTATGGTATTGGTTGGGGACAGCACTCAGTGGCAGGTCCTAGGTTAAATCCCCAGTGTCGTCCCCCCCCCCCCCCCCCCCCCCCCGCCCAAAATGGTATTTTAGAAACATTAGTTGAAATAAAACTTTGTGAGCAGTCAGTATGGGAATGGAGCAACTAAACGCACATGCTCACATTCACACACGTTTTGGTTATCTCAGAAGCTGAATTGTGTTGTGTGCCACCAACCTGTAGATTATATATAAATCTCAGAGCTATTCTTCAATATAAATGCTATTGGCCCCATTTTTCAGTAAGGGATCTGAAGCAAAAGCAGAAACTACACTTCCAAACAAGGATTTGAACCAGGTTTAAAAGTCTGGAAATACTCTACGTTCAATCATGTAGTATCTCCAATTTTATACTCTTAGAATTTATTTAACAATTCATTGGCTTCCTCCAGGTTTTTACTCTTCACAGCTGTAGCTGCCTGATGCTGTTGCTTGCAGCTACGTCGCCGCTGGAGGCAGGATGAAAATGAAAAAGGTCTTTTATTCTTCTTCTCTCTCCGGCTTCAGCAACCTCTCCAACTCCAACCGCTCTAACTCCAACCACCACCTTCTTCTTCTTCCCCCAACAACCTCTAACCAACCTCACCCGGTTATATACATTTAGCTTTAACAAGGACAAGTGCTTACAGCTCGAGCTTACAGGTGCGTCACACAGTGTTCACGGGCATACAAAGATTCTTTGAATAATGTATTAATATCAGGTGGAAACTAGAACATCTTTTATGGCTCTCAGCTAACCGCAATCTTTAGCTATCTCCTTGATTAGTGCTCCTTCACACAGCTTTTCCTTTGATTTTCAAAATATAAATACACAACTTAAATAACTACAAAGTTATATCTCTTTTTATAATATTGATGTTAGAAAAATCTGATTGCCCTTCTGCAAAGAATATTTCTGTCTTGTGCACCATGAGATGATACTATAGGTAATAATAAATCCAAATGTTGACATGTGGTAGATATCCAGTTAAGAATAATAATGAAGTGTTCTACTGTAGAAGAATTTAAACAAATGATTTCCTTATCAAGCAAAGTTTTCAAATTGAATGGATTTTTAAAATCATACTCCTATAGGAGAAAACACTATGGTAGTTGCCACTTTCTGCATTTTTTGAAGAGTACAAAGGTAGTATTTGTGTTACAGCAAACTTTTGAACTGAGCTATATAATAATTGCATGGATAATGTTCACTATGGTTCAAATATCAGGTAAGGCATAAATTTTTATTTTTTCATTCTTAACCTACTTATTATAGTGTGTCAGACATTGTTAAAGTGGACTCAACAAGTTCAAATAAATATGGGTGCATTCTTATGTACAATTATTTGTCTTCTATCTTAGACTCCTATCTGAGTTTATTGTTTATGGCATAAATATGGAACTTCCTGGTTGGCCTTCAAGAGAACATTTTATATAAAACTAAACTCAATTCAACCTATTATAGGGAAGAAAAATGGTATTCCTGAGGATGACCAATTATAATATGGGATTGTTGCACCAAAAATATTGTTTAAATGATTTAAATTGTTGAATTGACTAACTCCCATAGCACTTTTTCCTAAACATTTTTCATAGTCCTTATATTTGCAGAATGCAAATTAGGTGTTACTCATTGGCTTCTTGGGAAATGGGGCCAAGCCTGGTCCTTCACGGGGCTGATAGTGCCTTATGCATAATGAACACCAATAAACCATGGGGAATAGATAGCTGAATGGCTGCTAACACTTCACAAACCCTTTTTACTTCTTTATCTTCAAGAGCACTAGACTTGACATTAAAATACCCATGTTTTAATATCAACTTCTTTAATTGCTAAGTTATACCTTTCTTGGTTTTCATTTGATTTCCATGAGCTTCAAATTCATCAAATAAATGGGGATGTGTTACACTAACATGTTATGTTACACTAACATAAAGATAACATGTTACTAAGATAATCCACTTATAAAGAGAAAAGGTTTATTTTTACCTCACTGTAACATTTCATTCAGTGCATGATCAGTTGACCCAATCACCTTTGAACCCGTGGCAAAGCAGCACATCGTTACAGTCAGCAAGTGATGGAGCAAAGCTGCTCACCTAATAGTGGGAAAGTGACATAAGGAGGAGGAAGGTACTGGGGCACCAATATCCCTTTTTAAGGGCACTCTCTCACTGCTTGGAAGACTCCAACTAGGCTCCACTTCTTAAACGTTCCACCACCTCCCAATGGGCTGAGGACCAAGCATTTAAATACATGGACCTTTTAAAGGACACTTATTCAAACCAAAGAAAGAATCATTGCTCTCAAGTAATGACTATAGGATAAGGTGAGAAAATACTGTATAAACTCTAGAGCTCTATGTTTTCTGCATTGTTGTAATGATAAGTTATCTTTTTCATCAGCAGTTATATCAATTAATCTTGATTGCTTACAATTAATTACAGAAATGGCACTCAGTCACAAATTTGCATCTCATCAATGTTTATTCTAGAAATACTTTACCTAAGTCACTTGATATTTTATACAATACGTTCAAACGATATTCAAGTAAAACATATATTTACTGATTTCAAACCTAAATTTAACAGATGCCATTGGCCAGGAATTATTAATATTATCTGAATTAGGTACTTCACATGATGTGAAACCTAAGACTGAAAGTATCAAGAAGCCACCGGTTTAAGCCTTTCATAACAATAATAATATATTACATTTCCATAATAGTCACATTTGTAGCTTGTGTTTATATCCTTTATCACATTTCCTTCATGGAAAAATTATTTGAAAGCAGTCTTAGTAGTTGCTACTGGCTCCACTTTCCAAAAGGAGGAAACTAAAAGCTCATGGAGGTTAAATGTTCTACCCAAATCCATTATCTAATAAGTTGCAGAGTATGTGGTCTGAAAGCCAGGTTCATTAACTCCAAATAACAAATTTTTTGTATCATGTCAGATCAAAAAAATCAAGTGAATACTTCTTAGTAATTATATATTTTCTTTTTCACATGTCACTTTACCAAGCATTACTAGATTTTGTCAAAGGTATATTACTAATGAATAAAACATTTCAATAATTAAATCTTCCCTGATAGTATGCATTTTGTCTTTCCTGATTACTTTTACACTATGCAAGATCATATTAAAACATTGACCCAAGAATGACTCTGTTCTTTATTGTCAAGAAGCAGATCCAGCAGCTTAAAATAGAATTACTTTTCTAAATCCATATGTTAATTATGAAGTTATTTCTGTAGAAAATTTGAAAAATTAATATCATTTGAACAATATTAGTCTGAGATTGAAAATGTTTTTTAAAGAATATGCATACATTAAAATATGGCATATCACTCATACCATATGAGGAATGTCTTTATGCTACATTATTTCCTTTACCCAAGCAGTTATTATTGATTTGCTATAAAATGGCAATTAAGGTTTTAAAAAACATGTTAAATTATTAACAAAATGGATCTAGTTACCTGCAGGCTGATTTTAAACTAGTAATTCTGATTTTTTGCATATTTATTCTGTGTTGGTTAATATATTAGCCAGTTTTCAAAGTTATAATATCATTTGTTTCTCACAAAAATACTTCACAGTATACATAACCATTCCCAAGAGTCTTAATTTATTTTCCTTTGTTCTAACAGGATACAAGAGACTGGGGAGTTTATAAAGAAAAGAAGTTCACTTAGCTCACAGATCTGTAAGCTAAGAAGTCCAAGAGCATAGAACTGGTATCTGGTGAGCGCCTATATGCTATGTCATAATATGGTGGAAGGTGAAAGGGCAAGCAAGTATTTGCAAAAGAGGAAGGGGAGAGGCAGACTCACTCAGTGCCATGGTATCACTTCTAGATAACGACATGAATACATTTACCAATCACCTTTCATTAGGCCTCACCTCCCAACATCACTACATTGTGGATCAAGCTTCCAACACATGAATTAGGAGGATACATCCAAACCATAGCACCAGTTTACAGATAAGGAAACAAAATCTCAGAACAACTAACTTGCCCAAAAGACACCTGGAATAAGAGGCAACAACAGAGTTATTACACAAAGTTGTTCAACTCCAAATCTCTTAGCACCAAGCTGCCAGGCCTTGCTTGCATTCTTGGCATCTCTGCTGAGTTGAGGACCCCGAAGCGACCTGGAGAAAGCTGGGGAGTGGTGAGAGGGGTTAATTAGTCCCCAGGAAGATAACTTAGAGTCAGTTCAAACTGATACATAGAGGCTTTGGTTTCATTACAAGCAGAACCAAAGCAAATGGTATTGGAGTATTTTTGAGGGTTAGAAACCCTGATTCTTGTGCCACCTCAGTGGATAACCTGCCAACAGTAGAGACTTAACCATGTTGCTTTGCCTAGTTAATCTGTCAAGTTGCTATGATTCGGTGATAAAGTTTGACTTTTCAGTAAAGCTGTAGACAGATCTATCACATCAGCATGGATTACTAGACAATAAATAGCTATACCGAAAAAGAAAAACATGAAGAGGAAAGTAAGCGGTTAACTGGATAGTTTAGGACAACTAAAAGCACCTAGTAGGAACCAAAAAAACTGAATTCTCCTAACTCACAGTGGGAATGGATTAGACTAATCAGACCATTGATTAAATTTGCACTTTATTTGGCCTCTGTGCTCACAGCCTTGGAATTAAATAATTGTGATTGAATGATTAAATAACCATGAAATATTAATCACATACTTCACAATTATTGACCCTGATCATCTAAATTTCACTTTGATTATTGTGTGATTCAGTTTTCTGTTGTTAAAACAAAATACCAGAGAAAATTATCTTTTTTTTTTTTTTTTTTTTTGGAGGAGCCACTGCAATGGCTAGACTTTATTGGAAAGAAGAAACTTTACGGCACATTCTGAGTGAGTGCAGGGGCTCAGTGGGCGAACTGATGGGGAAAATTATCTTTTTTTTAACAAAATACATGAGAAATTATCTTATAAAGGAAAAAGATTTATTTTGGCTCAAAGTTTTGGAGTTTTCAATCCATGATCAAGCAGCCACATTGTATAGGGTTTCTAGTATGGGTACACGAGGGGCAATAGTAGGGAGTATGTAGTGGAGAAAAACTACTTACATCATAAGCCAGGGAAAGCAAAAAATGAGAAAAGGGGTGGGGGTCCCAGAAGCCCCTTCAAGGGCACACTGCCAATGATCCACGAACCTCTTTGTCAGCCCCACTTCCTTCTGATTCTACCACCCCACCTTGGTTCCATCACCTTCTGACAGCACAACCCTGGAGACCAAGCCTTTAACACATGGGAATATTTGACATCCGCACTGCAGCAGTGTCTAGGATGATCTTTTATGTATATTACATGCTACCTAGTATAAAGTATGTCTTACTCAGCAGTAAACAGTGAAATATCTGATGATAATGCAAATCACACTTTAATGCATAGTTCTCCATAAAGTCTTGAAACCAAAATCTAATCATAAATCAAGTGTTGTGAGAATGATCTGTATTTACTGCATTTGGGCATCCAGGAAAAATAGATTTTGACTGTAGTGGTGGTCATAGTTTTCACTTTTTCTTCTTTCTTAAGAAACTATTGTTATTCAGAGCAACAATATAGAATTAGTCAATGTCATAAAACTGAGCATCTCTGGCATCTGCCATCTGTGCTAATGAAGTGTTCGTTGACTCCTAAGAACTTCAATACTCCTGACAATTGGAGTCATTGTTTCTATGCTAGATCATTTAAACAAGTATAAGTAAATGTGCAACATCTCCATGCTGGTTCAAGTTTACTATCAATAGCTTATGTATATTACAAATTTTTCGAAGGCAGGCTGGGACATTTTCATTTCCCAACAAAGATATTAAGAAAGCTTGGGCAGGGGTTGTGGCTCAGCGGTAGAGCGCTCGCCTAGCATGTGCATGGCCCGGGTTCGATCCTCAGCACCATGTAAAAATAAACACATTGTGTACAACTAAAGCAAATAAGTAAATATTAAAAAAAGAAAGCTCAGTAGCTGGAGCTTTCTTTAGTCTTAGGTTTCTAAGCCAATGATCTCCTTCCTTCTGGTTAAGAGATTAGCTAAGTTCTGTATCCTTGTTTTAACGTTATTATTCTTGTGGTCTTTATTTTTACTGTAAGATGTCCAATGGCTTTATAAAAATATAGGAAAATATAAATAACAGATAAAGAATTAGTTAATATCTCATGAACCAAGATAGTCTAACAACATGTCAACCTGATGGATTGGTTTCAAGTTTTACAGAGTATTAAATTGATATACACAGTTGGAAGAGGAACATTAAATATCTTTCATTTCTTTTCTTTTAATGTTCCTCTTCTGTTTATGTTCAAATCCTCTCCTATTCTTTCCAAAATCATTTATTTTAGCAAGTAACGTGTGTGCTAGGACATGGAGACACAGGATAAAACAAAACAAGGCTAAAATTATTTCAGCTTGATGTGATTGGAGAAGCAAACAGTGAATGTTATAACAAAATTACAAGGCAGAGCAATTTATGTGGGATGGAAGGTTAATCCTGAGAGGAGGGTGCCAGAGAAAATTACCCAAATGGGGATAAGTTTCTAAGAAGAAAATATGGTCACACACTTAGGTGAACTTAGAATAAAGTAAGAGTTTGACTTTGCTAAATTGAAACTCAAATTTTTAACTTGACAAATATTTATTAAGTCTCTTTGTCTATACTTAGAACCGATAAGTGCCATGGGGAGTTAAAATTCTGAGAAACTCTAAGCCCTTGACTCTAAATTCTTTACTTAAAAGAACTTAAGACTTTATAAATAAATAAACTCTAAAGAAACCGCAAATAATACAAGATTACAATCAACCATTAAAATTAATGTCACATAAAATAAATGCTAAATAAATAGTTCCCACATGAGAGGATTTTATACTGTTGAAAAAATACACATTCCCAGAATTTGGGGTATACAACCTGGTTAGGGGAGGTGGATTTGCATGGTTGAAAAGTCAGTAATTGTAGACAGATAGTTGGTTTTTAGAGTTGTCTGAGTTGAATATAAGATAGCCTTCTTTACAAAAGAGATCTTAATTTACTGGATGTAGCTAAGGCTTTTCTGTTGAATAAAATGCACACTCAAGTCATCTCCAAAGCTAATGGACTGGGTTTGATATTCACCCAGACTTAGGGTTATAGTTTACAATTCCCAGAGTTAGAATGATAAAGTGAATTCTGTAGGTTTCAGTCTCATTATTATGAACGAACATGTGAGGAATATGTTATGTTTAATACTGAAGTAAAAGGTGCGTGCAGTTTCTCTCCTTTTAATTGTTACCCAATTATTTATTTGACTTTATAGCTACATAAATTGAAATTCTAATATAACACATCATCACTGTACTTAGGATTATTCCAAAAGATTATGTAACTTGAATTTTACTGACACAAAGAAACTGCTATAATTTGGATCTGGGATGTTCCTCTGAGTCTCATATTTTAAAGGCTTGGTCCCCAGCTTGGTGCTATGGGGAGCTGGTGAAAACTTTAAGAGTTGGGGCCTAGTAAAGTTTAGGTCAATAGGGGATTGCCCTTGAAGGGGATTGTGGTACCCCCAGAGCCTCTTATTCCTCTTTCTTTTGCTTCTTGGTCATGAAGTGAGAGCTTTTCTCTCTCAGGTGCTGCTGCCATGATTTACACTTTACCACAGACCCAAAGCAACAGAACCAATGTACCATGGACTGAGACTTCCAAACTGTAAATCAAAGTAAGCCTTTTCTCTTTATGCATATATTATCTCAAGTATTTGTTTTAGTAACAGAAAGCTGACCAACATACCTTTTAATATATGCAGTTCCTATTTTTTTTCCCCTGATACCATGAATTGAGCCCAGGGGCACTTAACCACTGAGCTACATCTCCAGCCTTATTTATTTATTTAGTCATTCATTCATTCTGATACAGGATCTCACTGAGTTGCTGAGGCTGACTTTCAACTCACAATCCTCCTTCCTCAGCCTCCTGAGTTACTGGAATTACAGGTGTGCACCACCATGCCCATCCTCCTAAATTTTTGACAGTGTCCAAGTCAATGTATATATCATTAGTGACAAACAATAAAGATCTATATGTCTTAAGGAAGGAGACTTCTTGACTAATACTTATCATAAATCACTGAGTTCATCTCTCAGTGGTTGACAGGGAAGGTTTAATTTCCAGCAGAGGAACTAGAGTGAAAAGGGCAAGAGAACCCAAAGGAAAAGGAATAAGTCATGTCCACAAAACATGGATGTATTGTATCTCCAGCATCAGATAAAAAAAGAAAGAAAGAAAGAAAGGAAAAGAAAACATGATTGAGGAGTCCCTTAGTGTGCAAAAGAGTCAATAAGATTCAAATCTCTCCAGACCAAAAACTTGGGCAGGAAAGGGAGGGAGTATAAAAAAACTCTTCAGATCTCAATCAGTTGGGTATGAACAGACAGGTAAGAATCTTCCAAGTAACTGCAGGAGGAAGAAAACAGTTTTGCTGATAGGTAGATTGAGTAAGTTGAATACAAGTTGTCACAAACCAATTTAGAAAAGGATATGATTACAACAAGCTAATTAAAGTTGCAAAGAACCATTGCCTCTACTTACAGTTTGATCATGGGAAATAAAATGGTTTGGGATTTACATAAACTCTTTTTTATTTACCTTATTACATTCTTTGTATGTGAGAAGGGACAGAACCTGAGGCATCACTTTCTGTACATTTCCTATTCCAGAGATCATTGCATGGACAGAAACCACAGAAGCTGCTCAGAAGGAGAGTAAATCCGAATGCTTACTCCTTGCCAGGCACTGTGCTAAGAGCTTTGCTTACATTCACATTTAATCCTCACAGCAATCTCTCTGTTTCATATTTAGACTGGGGCTTCAAGAGGTTAAAGTCAAGGCTGCATACAAGTGAATAACACAAATTAGAATCATACCCAGGACTGATTTAAAAACCCAGGTCCTTAAAGCCTACACTTCTGTAATCAGTTCATTAAATGAACAAAATGCAGCTCTGCATAGGCTCCCTGTTGACCACACTGCACCTGTTCTTTACCGCTCATGAAGGATGCATCTGTCCTTTTTTAGTTTATTCTGGTCACTCTTTTATTTTAAAAAATACAGTTTGAATATCACATGCAATTTGGAATTGGGGAGGTCCAATTTAGGCTTAGAAACCTTCAGGGACAGAGGAAGGAGGCTACTCTGTCTCCACTACTCCCTGTTAACTGTGACTTGTGGCCCCTGTAGATGAGGTATAGGGGAAGGAGGGCTGCAGGTTGGGTTCCTTAGGAAGCAGAATCTGAAATGGAGATGGATGTTTAAGGATCGCTCTAGGGATCAACACCAATGGAAGAGATGAGTGTGTGAAAATATAAGCATCCCAACAAGGCTTCATTCAGATGACCCCCACAGAGAGCCCCACAACTGGGATGGTCTGTCATATATGTCCTGTGTTGGAGTGAGGATCTGGAGATTTATTTGTATCCCACTTTAAACAGTCATTGGACGGGCTGCTCCCCTAGAAAAAGCTGTGACATTACACAAGGCAGTATTCTTCCCTGGGGGCAATCCCTAAAGAAAACTTAAGGCCAACACCCATCTTTCTGCATCACTTTTGAAAGCTTCTTTCCTTCCTTCCTTCCTTCCTTCCTTCCTTCCTTCCTTCCTTCCTTCCTTCCTTCCTTCCTTCCTCCCTCCCTCCTCCCTCCCTCCCTCCCTCCTTTCTTCCTTCCTTCCATGCTAGGGACTGAGCTTGGAGAAATTTTCTCCTAAATAATATATCCAGCCTCCAACAACCACCTTCTTTATAGAGAGGGTCTCACTAAGTTGCCCAGACTAACCCCAAATATGTGAACCTCCTGCCTCAACCACTCAAGCTGCTGTAATTACAGACATGCACCACCACACCTGGCAGGCATGAGCCTTTCTGTCCTGAGGAAGAAACTCTGTTGCACACAGGAAGTAAGGGTAAGAGGTAAGAAAAGTCTTCTTTGACCAGATGGGTATCTGGCCCTGATGCTTTTTGTGTATGACATATACCAAAGGTTGGTTGGTTTCCTCTCAGGAGTACTTTGGGGTTCTTTGGAGGTCTTCCCAGCCCTAAGGATCTCTCTCCTGTGGTTCTTCTTATGCTGGGAATCACTCAGGCCACCTGCTTATACCTTTCCTTTTAGCATACCTTTGTTCTCTTTCCTCGGGTACATCTGTTAGCTGGTTACTTCATTCTCCCAAGTTGGCTCCGTGGGTAGACCCCTCAAAGATAATCAATGCCAGAAACTCTCCACTGGGAAGAGTTTTAGCCCATAAGATTAGACATCTTTGTCCCTCAATCTCCTTATGTGCAGACCTTTTCAGTGTAGCCTTTATTTTTTTCTTCTTCAAGAAAAAGACACAATTTTCCACCTCTAGACTTGCCCAGGAATACAGCAGTTACTAGGTCTAGTCTCCTCCAAACTTCAGAGATCACCAGTTGAGTTTCCAAACTAGTTCTCTGGAAGCCCTCTCACTTGGTGTGAGAGGGACACAGAAAACATCCCTTTCTATGCTAGGTCCTCCTCACCTAGTTTCTTTAATTTCTCAAAGAATTTTATGGCTTTTCTGATTGAGTTTAAAAATAGGTGATGGGCTAATACTAGAAGAACTGGGTTTGAAATAGGTGGTTGCAAGGGTGGCCTCTGACCTCAGGAGTATTTGGTGTCCCATGGCAATATCTATTAACGGGGTCTTTGTTGGCATTCTGTGAAGTTTTATTTATTTATTTTTTATTTTTGTACTGGGGATTGAACTCAGGGGCACTCGAACACTGGGCCACATCCCTAGCCCTTTTTGTATTTTATTAGAGACAGGGTCTCACAGAGTTGCTAAGTGCCCCACCATTGCTGAGGCTGGCTTTGAACTTGAGATCCTCCTGTCTCAGCCTCCCAAGTGCTGGGATTACAGGCATGTGCCACCATGCCCAGCTGGCATTCTGTGAAGTTAAGATAGTCTTTGAGGGCTGGGGTTGTGGCTAAGCGGTAGAGCGCTCACCTAGCACATACATGGCCTGGGTTCGATCCTCAGCACCACATACAAATAAACACATTGTGTACAACTAAAGCAAATAAATAAATATTAAAAAAAAAGATAGTCTTTGACATACAGTCACATTAGACCACCTCGTACTTATCTGCCCAAATTGGCCTGAAAATCCTTGTGGTCCTAATGAAAGCAGGACAGTTTAAAGGTTAACCATAGCATAGAAAGTTCCTCCTCACTTCAAAGATTCATCAAAGGAAGAAGAAGGAGGAGAAAGAGGAGGAGGGGGGGGAGAGGAAGAGAAATGAGAAGGAGAAGAAGAGGAGGAGGAGAAGGAGGAGAAGGAGGAGGAGGAGGAGGAGGAGGAGGAGGAGGAGGAAGAAGAAGAAGAAGAAGAAGAAGAAGAAGAAGAAGAAGAAGAAGAAGAAGAAGAAGAGCAGCAGCAGCATAGGAGGAGGAGGAGAGAGGAAGGAAGGAGGGAAGAGAGGGAAGAGTCTGGAAAATATATTCCCAACAGACAGATTTTTCTCCCAAGCATTATCCCTGCTAAGGCTGAAGTAATATGCCATGACCAAAAGGATATTGCCAAAATAGTAACAGATAGGACGTGACCCAAATGACCCCTGCTGAATGTATTCCATCTATACCATGCCATCACTTATTTGATTTAGAATGGACCCCAGCTGTCAAAGACTGTCCCAAATCACTTGCTTGTTTTTAGCACAGTTTTGACAGAAGTTCCAACAAACATCACACTCAAGCTTTGGGATTAATTGGTTTTGGGAATTAACCCTTATCTAATCTTTATTTTATTTTATTTATCTGAAATGACTTCACATTCTTATGACTCATTAACTTGATGCAGAAAAAAAGAGTGCCAGTGTCTATTTTTCTAACCAACCACATTCATATTTCTAGTACTATATTAAATAGGAATGGCAAGAATGGATAACCTTGTCTTGTTCTAGATTTTAAAGGAAAAGTTTTCAGTTTTCCCATTCACTATGTTGTTGGTTTGGGGTTTTTCATATCAAATTTCTAATAGTGATGTTTTAAGTTTGACAAAGTGGGGACTTTGTGGCACACATGTAGTACTATCATGGGTGTTTTTTAATACAAGTTCACCTCCATTCTTTTCCAAGGTTTCCCCTAAACAAAGTAGCTGGTCATGATCTCATTTTTCACTTAAATACATGATGAAATGCTTTTACATTCTGGTCAGGGACTGCTTGATTCCAAAAACCTTGTGAGAAGACATGGTAGAGACAGCAGCCATAGCCACACAAGCACTTCCAGTTGGGTAGCAAAGAAAGAGAACTTGTCTATTGTATGCGAAAGTGATCAGGATTCCCATATGACAGATACCACATTACCTCGTTTGTTTAATACATCTGCCTTCCTATCCCTTCAGAATTATATATATATTAATAATAATATTTATTAGCAAATAATATATATACACATATTTTTAAAAACAACTTGTTATACTTTAAAGACAAGAGCTTGAGAAATCTTCATGACAAAAGATATTTAAGTTTTCTTTTCATCTGATGATTTTCCCCCAATCATTTGGGCCCTGCCTTAATTTATACATTTTGGAAACAGTTTAGGTCAGTTCTATACTTCCCCTGGCTGTGATAGCCAATTTTTAGAAGATTAGACAGTCTGTACAAAGGTATAATCAACATACCTTAACCCTGCACAAATACACACATAAATCTTAAAGTACACTACCAGGAGTATCAATCTAACTGGCAAGGGCAAAAATGACTTTGAATATCAAATGGTTATTCCAGTACCAAGGAGTACCTGTGTTTTGTAGTCTCCATTCACTTCTAATAATTCCTTTGGGACTTAGCAGAGAAGCAGTTCAATTCTCACTCTATGAACCAGGGTGTTAAGAACACCTGAGGCTTGTACTAAGCCTTCTGCCATAGCAGGTGCAAAGTCAATGAGGATATCAGGCAACACTTTTTCTATTAGAAGAGAAAAATCTCTTAAAAGAACTACAGGACATACTGTATTATAAACATCACTATGAGTTGTATTGATAATGACATACATTGGAATGGTACTTTACATTTTAAAATAGCTCTAACCAATCACTCCACAATGCACAATTGATCAGCTCTACAAGATATGCTAAAAACTTACCTTCCCTAATCATAATAAATGAATTATTGGGCAAAATATGTAGGGGCAACTGGCTTCATCATATACCACTGGACAAAATGTCTGGCCATGGTCCCATCCAACTGAGAATTCCCAATAATCCTTGTCTGAACTGGAAAACCCAGTCTCAATCCTATTATGACTCTTCTCTCATCCTTCAGGAAGAAGTATTTATTCCCTTGACTGAAGCTTCCTTTTGTTATATCAGCCTTGGTTACAAAAGCACATTTTATTTTAAATGAAGATCCATTCATTTCCTTGGCCATCATGAAATAACAAATGCCAGGGCCAGGAGCCAGTACGCATAGCCAGTCTGGGCTAACATATTGGTAGGGTCAAGAAACAATTTCCAATTTCCAAATATGCTGATGCTAAAAAAATATATAGAACTACAGAGCAAATATATCTCAAGTACTGATCATGCCCAAGTAAAATCCACCATCTAGAAGTCACCAAAAACATACCCTGCCTACCACATGCTCCTCCAGCATGAAGGAGAAGCAGAGGAAATCTCTGTGTGTGATGCCCCAAAGATTGGTTCCACGTAGAAGCTCTGGAACCCTTTGTCACCCGCTTATTCATTTGTCTAAGTAGATTTTTATCAAGCATCTACTCTGGTCAAGGTCCCACAAATATCACGGGGTTTTAAGTCGCTGGAAAACATTGCCAAAGGAAGTTTGGAGATTCTCTCCTCTGGCTTTATGTTAAAGCACTCCATTTCTTATTACATATCTTCAAAGTAGAACTGACCGAGAAGAGAAGGATCTTTATAGTCATAATGAAGTGAGAGTACCATCTTGAACTGGTAGGAAAAGTGGCAATTATATTTCAATGCTTATAGAAGCAGCAATGGGAAATGCAGCAATTACAAATTTAGCTGCCTCAAAATGTGATCAAGAATTGAAGAACAGAAGGACGTCACCATTTTACAAAGGCACTGAGTTCCTTACAAAGTGCTGCCACCACTCCGCCACTCTGGCTGCATGCTATCTGCCTTTGCCTGTGCCACTTCTTTTCTCTCTTGAGATGGACGTGCATTGGCTGAGTGTCAACACTCTTTGTGTCTCACACTGCACCTCCTGTACTTTTAGAAGTAAGAAACCAGAGAAAACAATTATCATGGGGGCTCACAAGCTGAAACAGTGAGGGAAATAAAGTTTCCAGCTGGTAGGAATGGTAGTACAATTTGTTTACTTTAAATAACCGTATGGGTCCTGAGCAATGGGTAAATAAATTACTGTTGCATATTCTGTTCTCTATGAAGGTAAAACATGCAGGAGGAGGAGGAAGAGAGAAAAAGGTGAGAAGAGTAGATGGAATTTCATGATCAATATCATATGATGTTATAGTATGTTCTTTTTACCAAAAGGAGTGATAGATTCTGCTTCTGCTAAAAAGAGCTTAGGGGATGAAGAAGGTTACCTAGCAGCAGAAGGAAAAGGGGACAAAGATAAGACTATATGACTGAAGAAGTTTATCACTTAAAGTTTCTCAATCTCTTTGAGTGTCTTTCTCAGATCAGATCTCTCTCTCTCTTGCTCACTCGCTCACTTTTGCTCTCTGTTCTTTTTTATTTTATTAGAACTACTCTAGGAATCTGTGGATTTTAGACCTTGAAATTTTTTTCCATAAATAAAATTTTATTGAAACACACACAAAAATTTATAAACTTTTATATAAACATTGACTTTATAAATGTTTTCTTGTTGCCTTTGAAATTATTCCATATGGAATCATACTCCCTGGATTCTTATTTTGCCACTACATCAAAATTATTCTTTTCCTAAATAAAAACTGTTTTCAAATTATTGGTACTAATGGAAACATCTATAATCAAAATATCTTATTTTAAATTTATAATATATTTAAAATGAAAGAATACTAATCATATACTGCAATGATAAGAAATAAAGCCCCAGATATGATGAAATAAATAATCCAGCAAAATTGGATATTCAGATTACAGGCATTAGAGGAACCATTACATTTTTAATAATGGCAACTTAAACTTATAGAGTTCTCTCTAGGTTTAAAATCTTTTCAAATGTACACATTTACCTTGAATTTCTTTTGTCTCCTACAAATTCAAAAGTTTAGAATCGTTTTCAAAGATCATTGCTTTCATTTATCAGCCATTTCTTTTTGTTTGCCTCTGCCTGTCTCTCATCCTTATTTGCGGACCTTTGGATGTAGCAATTTGAACTCCACAGACAGGCTATCTAGAGAAAAAGAGATGAAATTATTTTAAAAGACTAAACAAAAATCTTCTGGTAAAAATACTTCAAAAGGGATTCCCTGTTACATTATATTATTTCCATTACATCCCTTAGGGATACATATGACACCTAAGAAATGATAATCATTTACCAAAAGAGGCTATACAAAGAATTTAATTTTGAGACTTGCCAGGAAAGCCCAGAGCAATGTGTGAATATAGGCAATGTGAAGTCAGCTTTAAGTGGTAGCACTTATTTTTAGAGTCAATCACAGTGTTATGGCTTACTTGGACAGGAAATACATATAAAAAATTCAATACTCACTATGATGATATCATAGTAAGTAAATATGTCTATTTTAGTTTGAATGTAATTGCTCACCAGGTCAGGACTCAGTCGTGAAGAATATTAGAGTTCCAACTCAAGGGACAAGTTTTATTTGTAGAATCTTATTTGGTTTACAATCAGTGTCATGCTGGAGCTGGTACCTACAGCATTGCACATCTCTTCCTGATTCCACATTCAGTGGTTTCAGGTTGATGGCCTGAAATCAGCAATGATGGGAGTACTTATACCATGGTAATCAGCAAACACTGCACATCCTACACATCAGAACTTCCCCTAGCCCTCAGCCCCCCAAAGTGGGTTTTTAAACATTTATAGATACTACTATTGATGAAGAAAATGTGGCTCATTTTGACTTCAGTACAATGCAACAGTCCTATTTCATTAAAATATTTGGTCATAGGACTGAGGATGTAGCTCCATATTTGATTTCCCAGGCATGCATGAGGCCCTGGATTCCATCCCCAGCACCCTCTGGGGGGAAAAAAAAAAATAGGTCATGTTTTGCACAGATGTGGCTGAAGATCAGCATGCTGTTTATCTGACTAAAATAGTTGCTCCTGATGAAAATGAGCCCTGGGATATTATCTTTTTGATCAGGATATTAAATAGCTACAGCATTTACCTTGTCTGTCACTATGCAGAAGAATTAGTAGAAGTGAGCAGAAAACATAACTGCTGCAACCAGTGCCACCTTTGCTTCCTGAGGCTGATGGGTTCCCGTCAATTGTATGGATACAAGATGTCTTTTCTCAAGACCCCATGTCACTGTCACCTCATCGAGCAGGAGCTCCACACTATTTGCACCTTGGATTTTACCACTTCCCCTTTCTTTGAAGATAAACTCAGAGATTCACAGATGCCACTTCCCTTATTAGCATGCATTACATTAGCAATCTTTAGTGATGTTCCTGAACTCCAATTTTGCTTTCTTAAAAATGAAAATTTGAAGGCATTTGGAATTGATAGAGACTAAAGATCAGAATCTTGGGATCAAATGACCAAAATAAATAAATCAGAATTTATCAATGCTTTAAGAACATAAAACTGTATATTTAAGAAAATACAACTGTATTTGACTTTCAAGAGTTAAATAAATTGCCCTTGGAGTGATAGGAAGGTTGAGCAGATGATGTTTTGGAGGACATGGGGACAGCAGCAATCCTGGTTTATTTTACGGGGATGCAGTTAGCAGTAAAGGAAAACCTGATGTCATAAATGCAGTTTGTCTGAAGCTCAACAAGCCATTCTCCCCCCGTAAATCCCATTGGCAACAAGTACAGCAGTGGGTCCTCACAGATGGCTTCCGAAGCTTGTCTCTGGCTCAGTTATCATTAGTCATTGTAGTGGGTTGTTTGGGACTTGTTTTACGTGCAAGAACAAAAGGTTTTATTTTTAGTTTCACTTTATTCCAATTTTGCAAAGCTGAGCCTTGAAATTCAAGGACAGTAAAATGGCTCTCATTTATTCTCCTCCTTTATTTAAAACCTGCATTTCTCCATGTTTTCTCATTTATCTACTCATGTGTGATACTTAGCATATGCCATCTTGTATAGATTCATACATTTATCTTGTCCTGCATGTTTGTGTGTGTGTGGAGGGGGGTATTGTGTATTATTCATTTTCTATCCCTAGTCATTCTAGAATAGGATCCTGTTGGGTTTTTATAAGCAGCACTAATTTGATCTTCTTTTTATATTTTTAGAAGAATTTTACCCATCTATTATCAACTAGATAAATATATATATTAAACACAAAATTAGAGCAAGATCTATATATGCATGGGATTTAAGAAAATCATTTTAGTTTAGGTCTTATGACTGCAAATCTTTAGGTTTCAAATGAGAGATTATTATTTAGTTTATTATATTCATTATACATTTTATTATTAAGATAATAATAAGTTCTTGGTTCTCTGCTTGGTATGTAGTTGATTCTCAGTAAACATTCATCTCTTTCCATTACGCAGAAGAATTACACTTGAGCTGGCTCTGATTTTAGATGTTCTCTTACACTGTGCCTTATGCAATGCACCCATATCTATTCCACTCCCATTTCCATGATCATGTTCATGACCACAGAGAACACATACAGAGGGTGAGATTTAAAGGTTGGATCACGAGCTCTGGGGGCCAATGGATCTTGTTTGAACCCTGGTTTTCTCATTAATTTGTTTTAATTTCAACCAGCAATTTGCCTGTCTGAGGTTCAGGTTTGAAGACATTAAAAATAAAGGAGCGGGTGATCTGCAATCACCTATCAGGTCTGGTGGGCATAGGTTAGGAGACAGCAGTCACACCCACTTGGATTCTGGAGTCTTATGATCTGGTTAATTCAACCTTGAACTATTTCCACTTAGTTCCTTATAGACACGTGGGTGCCATTAAAATAATTAAAAACTTAGAAAATTCTTGTTCCTGCTTATCAAAATTCTTACCTGGAATGTATAACATAAGTGACTGATGGCCTGTTAAGGACCTGTGCTATTCCTGTCAGCCAGAGCAATCCTCACAACAGGTTTGCTGTAACCTCCTTCCTGTTCTTCTTTTTTAATCTATAAAGCCAGACCCCTTGGATCCCAGTTTGTGAGCATTTATTCTTTTTTTTTTTTTTAAATATTTATTTATTTGCTTTAGCTGTACACAATGGGTTTATTTGTACGTGGTGCTGAGGATCGAACCCGGGCCGCGCACGTGCCAGGCGAGCGCTCTGCCGCTGAGCCACAACCCCAGCCCAGCATTTATTCTTGGTAACTGGAATTTGTGGGTTTTTTTTCCCCTGTGGGTACTGAGTTTCACTGGAATAAACCCTGTTCTGATACTGCCTCAATTTACCTTTTAGGTTGACGGTTTGTTCATCTGTAAAATGAAGATAACCCAGGCAGTGGCTGCAAGGATTAATATAGATGATGTAGGTACAGGTTTTAATACATTATCCTAAATGGCATTACTAGCATTCCTTCTAGAAGTTTCTCTGTACAGACAGACCAGAGGATGGTCCTTTTCCCTATCCCCTCAACTTGGTGGTCCAAAGAGGAGATGAATTGGGCAATGGAGCTGGGAATCCAGTAGAAGATCTTGGGCACTCAAAATTTGAATACAAAATAAATTTCATGTTCTATGCCCTTCTCTGGTTCCAATGGCGTATGTGCCTTGGAACTTGTTTTCTCCTCTGTCCTCTAATTCCTTTGTCCATGTCCCCCATACACATCTAGTCATGCTCTATCCCCACAGATCTAAAAATAACCTTTCCCATCTTTCTAGGAAAACTCTACTTTGTCTCATTCTGACACCTTCCAAATCAGTATCTGTCATACAATTCTCTCAGCTAATGCCCAGTATCTAAAGGTTCCTGAATCAGCGTAGATAGATGATAGGTAGATCTGAAGGGGTGAAAAATAGGTCCTGCTTCAGGTGGACTTTAATGGACAACTGTCTCATTAGCTGTCTCTTTCAGAAACAGTAACAATGAGTGGACAGTCAGCATTCAGTTCAATTTTCTACATTTAAAGATTAACTGTGGTTAGGGGTAATAAATTCTCCAACACTG
Source organism: Tamias sibiricus (assembly GCA_025594165.1). NCBI lineage: Eukaryota > Metazoa > Chordata > Mammalia > Rodentia > Sciuridae > Tamias > Tamias sibiricus. Next base: position 63,967,833 of record CM046669.1, on the reverse strand, counting down.
AAAAACATTCAAGCCCAGGCTGAGAGACCACTGCTGAGCAAATTTAAATATTGGGAGGAAGAATTAGTGAGATGACAAACCCTCAGTAACCATGATTCTATTAAAATTTCATGTTACTTCGGTAGTATAAATATCACAAAATTTTAAAATTCAGCTGGGCTTGGTGGTACACACCTGTAATCCCAGTGGCTTGGGAGGCTGAGACAGGAAGATTGCAAGTTCAAAGCCAGCCTCAGCAATTTAGCAAGGCCCTAAGCAACTTAGAGAGACCCTGTCTCAAAATAAAAATTAAAAAGTATGGGGTTGCCGGGCGCGGTGGCACACGCCTGTAATCCCAGCACTTTGGGAGGCTGAGGCAGGAGGATCGCGAGTTCAAAGCCAGCCTCAGCAATGGCGAGGCACTTAGCAACTCAGTGAGACCCTGTCTCTAAATAAAAATACAAAAAAGGTCTGGGGATGTGACCCAGTGGTCGAGTGCCCCTGAGTTCAATCCCTGGTACCACAAAAAAAAAAAAAAAAAAAAAAAAAGTATGGGGTTATGGCTCAGTGGTTAAGCACCCACAGGTTCAATCTCCGGTACCAAAAACAAAACAAAACAAATAACCCCACAATATTTAGCACACTTTATTTACAGTTGGCTCTCTTTTTCCAGTCTGAAAAAGGGTACAATGAAAAAAACTCCAGCAAAACCAAGACCTTCCAATTTTATTAAAAAAAAAAAAAAAAAAAAAAAAAAAAGCACTCCAGAACAAGAACAATCAGGGACACATTCAGAGATTAACTGCAGTTCTTCATTTAGTTAATCCTCTTTATCATGAAAAGCAGTTCTGCCATTTCCTTTGGAGGCTGAGCAGAAACATTTGTTAATAAAAAAAAAAAAAATCTACTTTGCATATTCCTGTTGCCTAAATCTATTTCTGTAGGTCAACTTGATTTGAATGACAGGAATGTGCCAGTGTTGTGAATGGACCCAATAAATTGGAACACTCTTAACCTTGGAGAAAATAGAAATCTCAATGTTGAGTGCATGTTTGGTATTAGGCTGGTCTCCTGGGACTAGCATAGATATTTTATTAGTGTCTTCAATTTAAGACCCATCTTTCATTTGACACTTGAATCTTTACTCCCAGGACTTCGTAGTTTTCTACAATTTTTATGCAAAATATGATTCAGCAACACTCTTTGAATACTTCGTAGGTACAAGTCACCATGGTAGGCCTTGGGGAAAGAGAAAATTCAGAAATAAAAAGTTGAACAAGATTTGGTTGCTATCTCAAGGAATTTAAAATCTATTGGGGGAGGAACTCATGGCTAATATTTTCAGTTAGATTATTGAGTTACTTTATTGAATTAAGATACTTCAACCAGTAGTTGTAAAAAGAATACTGAAGAGAAAAATTCTTAAGGAAAGAAACTAGAAGAAATGACACTAAATGCTAATAGTTACAGTGTTAGACATTCAGATTCAAAGTGATTCATTTTTATTTTGCTCTTTCCACATTTTCTTCAATAAGATCATAATTTTTAAATAATGAATGAAAATGCATGTTCATTTAAAAATTCTTCTGGAGGAATTTTTCTCTCTAGAAGCATAGCTATCATTCATATTGGGCAAGAACTTGCCTTCAGAGACAAAGAAATATAAAATTGAAATAAGCATCAATTATGAATGGAATTTGCAAAAATGATGATTCTGTAGGTATTTACATACCTACAAATGTGGTTCTGTAGGTATCTACATACACACATGCATGTATGAAATCAAGAAGGGATTGTATAGATGCATACAAAACATGTATGTTCACTTAACAAGCAATTATGTATGAGCCATGCATACATATGTGCATACATACGTATTCATTGCCAGCTCTAGATTGTTCACAAATGATGATAGGTGTTTTGATTTTTTTGTTCCTTGGGCCTCTTTTTATTCTAATGATTAGAAAGAGAGAAAGTGACCAACTATCCCTTTCTACATTTATTAACACTAACAGCTGTGGTGAAGAGTAAAGACAATTAATTGGTGAGAACCCTAGAGAGATTGACCCCATGGATAAAAAAAAATTATGCCAGAATTTTGGCTGGTTTGAGGGCACAAGGAACACTCCAAGGAAGTTTGATCTGATTTTCCCTTTGCCAAAAGGGACCTTAGGTCAAGGCGAAGAATAGCACCTCTGACCATGTTATCAGTATAATGAAAGGAGGACAGGAGGCAACTTCAGTCTTTAGATACAGATCTTTGCATACATTTAGTAAAATCCATTTTGAGAACCATACACAGCTGTGTACCTAAACATTTCTCTCCCTTTGTCCTGGGGACCCCCAAATCCAAGCCTTCTGGCATCAGACACCCTAGCTCTTTTTAATGTGAATGAGAACCTACTGAGACCAAGATTGCCAGGAATATCAAAATAGAGCATTAACTGATATTAAATTACCTTGACAGTTTAAGAATAGAGGAGGGCATAGGAAAAATAAGTTTGAGGACTTTTTAAAAAGGGGCTGATACCTCCATTAGCTTGTGAAGTTTTAGCCCCCATCATCTCTGCTCTGTCAGGCTTAAGGGAGGCTGCAAAAACTGCATAAAGCTCCACAGTGAAGCTCAGTGGTGAGGCACAGGGACGTAGCAGTGAATTCTGTCCCCTCCTTCCACCTTCATGCTGAAGTAGTGAGTGGAGGCTATATCTCCAGGTACTGATTAGTCATCATAGGATGATGGCCTGGACCCCTGTGCCTAGCCCCATTGGTTCTCACTCCACGAGCAATAGATTCCCAAGTACAGGGGGCACCTACTCCAAATGATTTCATTACCATGTAAGTCATACTGTACAGCATTCAGGGTCCCTCTTCCTGCTGAACAAAGCATTACTCAAGATGACTCAGGGAATAAAATTTCTGGAATATAGCTGGCATAGTGATCTCAGCTACTTGGGAGGCTGAGGCAGGAGGATCACAAGTTTGAGGCCAGAAGTTTGAAACCAGTCTGGGTAATACAGCAAGACCCTTTCTTAGAAGGAAAGAAAGGAGGGGTGGGGAGGGAGGAATAGGGAAAGAAAGGAAGGGAGGGAGAGAGAAAGAGAGAGAAAGAAAAGAGAGGGGGAGATAAGGAAGGATAAAAGAAGGAAGATTTCTATAATACAATGCATTAGAGATAAAAGGAACTGAGAATAAAACCCAAAATCAGTGCTACAAAGAATGATAGACTACTTATCCTATATAGAATATCTCTATTTATTTCTGGTAAAATGAATCTGCTAGCCTATAAATTGAAATGACCAGAGGAGGAGACTTCATTTTTTCCTCTTATCTTGCCACCCCTTCTAGGGTATATTGGCGGAAATAATGAGATGAGCCAGGTCCTAAATGTCATGGTAAAAGATTTGCAACCTTATCCAACCTTTTGATTATTCCCTTTCTCCCACAGCTGAAGATAACCTGTGCCTCATTATCTACCCGTTGGACAGTGCGGAGGTGTAGATAAACTTTTCATTCCCACTCATGTCAATTTAATATTGATAAATGTAAGCTTAACCCTGAACTGGGGAGTTAATAGTCAATAAATATATCGTAATTTATAGAGGTAATTGTAGTGGAAAAGACTATAAAAATGCTTTCCTTTGAAGTTTAATTTTCAGTCAGAAGTGAAATCTTATTGTTTGAGCCAAAAAGTTTTATTTGGGTTACAATTCTTTTTATAACTTATGAAATGTGTCTACATATGGAAGGCAATATTTTTTAAAAAGTCAAATACTATAGAGATATAAAAAGAATAAAACAATGGTTACCAGGGATAGGAAGGCAGAGGAGGAAATAAGATGGAGGTGAGAGGATGCAAATGAGCAGATATGTAGGAGGCACAAGACTAGAAATCTAACATATAACATATGGACCATAGTAAATTTCAAAAATTACCAAACTAGGTATTTTTGCTCAGTGAGTAGATTGTCGCTGCTCTTGTCATAGACACACAAAAGGTATCTGTATGAGATACTGGCTATGTTGATTTGCTTCACAATAGTAAGCATTTTACTATCTATAAGTGTCCTAGAATATCATGTTGTGTATCTTAACTAACATAATGTTTTATTTTTAAAATGTCAATGCATTTTTAAAAATAAAATACAAAGCAAATGCCCATGTAACCACCATTCCTGCTACAAAACAACACTGCCCACAACTAGATCACATTGTCTTCTTCCCCAACCCCAAGACAATCATTACCCTCACTTCTGTGATCATCAGTCTCCTGCATCACTCTGTAGTTTCATCACCTATCTATGTATCCTTTTGAGGTCTTTAATGTCCTACAAAAAGCTCACATTGTGATTTTTTCCTTTTTTTTTTTTTTTTTGTTGTTGTTGTTTGTTTGTTTTGGTGCTGGTGCTTGAACCCAGGGGTGCTTAACTACTGAGCAACATCCCCAGCCCTTTTTACTTTTTATTTTGAGACAGGGTTTCCCTGAAAGCATTATCCTCAATATAAGAAGGTTCAGAGGTGGAGTTTTTAGGCAATGATTAGGTCATGGGTGCTGTAACCTCATCAGTCAATTAATCCAATGATGGATTAATAATTTGAATGGACTAATGGGTGGTAACTATAGGAAGGTGGGCATGGCTGGAGGGAGTGGATCACTGGGGGTGTAGCCTTGGACAGTATCTTGTCTTGGGCTCCTCTTTTGCTTATTCTGCTTCCCAGCTATCATGAGCTTAGCAGCTTTCCTCTGCCACACCCTTCCATCAAGATGTTCAGCCTTGCCTCAGCCCCAGAACTATGGAGGTGGCCAACCCTGAACTGAACCTCTGAAGCCATGAGCCAAAATAAACTTTGTCTCCTTTAAGTTGTTCTTGTTAGAAATTTTGATCATGACAATGAAAACTTGGCTAATGCAATTCTTTTTATTATTAAATTATTTATTTAATCTAATTTGTTATACATGCTTGCAGAGTGCAATTCATTTTATATTACATATAAAGAGCACAGTTTTTCAAGTCATTGGTTTTACATAAAGTACTTTCACACCATTTGTGTTTTTATATATGTACTTAGTGTATTGATGTCTAACTCATTCTGCCATTATTCCTATCCCCTTCCCATCCCTCTCCTATGTTCTATTTAACATTCCCTCATTCCTCTCATCACTCTTCCCTTGCCATTATAATTCATTATCATCATAGCAAAGGAATCATTTGACCTTTGGTTTTGTGGGATTGGCTAATTTCATGAAGTCACCATTTGACCCAGCTATCCCACTCCTTGGTCTATACCCAAAGGACTTAAAAGCAGCTTACTACAGCCAGTCCTGCCAACCTCTACCCCAGAGGAGGAGCCAGCAAGGACAGACTTGCCAACTCTGCTTGAGTCCAGGTGGGCCCAGGGAAGTCCTGGATCCTGCAATGGAGTGACACCAGGCCCAGGTCAGTCCCACTGACCTCCACCCCAGCGTAGTCAGCCCCAGGTCAGTCTTGCTGACCCCCGCTGGTGTGCAACCAGGTTCCAGCCAGTCCCACCAAACTCCACCCCAGAGCAGGAGCCAGCAAGGACAGACCCACCAACTCTGCTTGAGTCCAGGTGGGCCCAGGGCAGTCCCGGAATCCTGCATTGGAGTGATGCCAGGCCCAGCAGACCACCACAGGAGCTCAGACTCAACCAGTTTGACCCACAAAAACCTGCATGGACCCAGCCCCAGGTAGCATACTTTGAGGGACAACGGCAGGTTCTGATAGCCCAACACTAAGGGGAGGCACAAACAACCTGCAAGGATATTGTAAGACTATAGGGAAGAAACTGTAATATCTCAGATCTACACTGCAAGAAAGTAAGGCAAATAGACAACATGAAAAAACAAGGAAGGAAAGTACCACAAACAAACCAGGATTCTACAATAACAGAACCCATGCTCAGCGAAGTTGATGAAATGTCAGAGAAGGAGATCAGAACGTTCATAATTAAAATGATCTGTGAATCAAAGAATGACCTAAATGAACAAATACAGGCAATAATTGACCACTACAACAAAGATATAAGAGGGCAAATACAGGTAGCAAAAGATTGCTTCAAAAAAAAAAAAAAAAAAAAAAAAAAAAAAGATAGAAACTCTAAAAAAAAAAAAAAAAAAAGAAAAGAAAAAGTCAGAAATCCTTGAAATGAAGAAAACAATTAACCAAATAAAAAACACAATTGAAGGCATCACCAACAGAATAGATCAACTGGAAGAAAGAACTTCAGACAATGAAGACAAAGTATATAATCTTGAAAATGAAGTATATAATCTTGAAAATAAATAACACAATGAAGATAGTAAGAAACCATGAACAGAATGTCCAAAAGTATGGGACAGCATCAAACGACCAATTCTAAGAGTAATTGGGATAGAGGAAGGCACAGAGTTTCAAACCAAAGGAATGCACAATCTCTTCAATGAGATAATATCAGAAAATTTCCCAAGCATGAAGAATGAATTGGAAAACCAAATACAAGAGGCATATAGGACACCTAATGTACAAAATTACAACAGATCTACACCAAGACATATTATAATGAAAATGCCTAGTATACAGAACAAGGATAGAATTTTAAAGGCCGCAAAAGAGAGGAATCAGATCACATATAGGGGGAGACCAATTTGTATCACAGCAGATTTTTCAGCTCAGACACTCAAAGCTAGGAGATCATGGAACAACATATTCCAAGCTCTGAAAGAAAAGGGATGCCAACCAAGAATCTTATACCCAGCCAAATTAAGCTTTAGATTTGAGGACAAAATAAAAACCTTTCATGATGAACAAAAGTTAAAAGAATTTACAAGTAGAAAGCCAACACTACAGAACATCCTCTGCAAAATATTCCATGAAGAGGAAAAGAATAACAATGATGAAAATCAACAGAGAGAGGTATTACACTAAAGGAAAAAATAATCAATCAGAAGAGAAACCGTGTCAAGTTAAACACCAAAAATAAACAAAAATGGCTGGGAATACAAAACACATCTCAATAATAACTCTGCATATTAATGGCCTAAACTCACCAATCAAAAGACATAGACTAGCAGGTTAGATCAAAAAAATAGAACCAACAATATGCTACCTCCAAGAGACTCATCTCATAGGAAAAGACATCCATAGGCTGAGGGTGAAAGGTTGGGAGAAATCCTACCACTCACATGGACTGAGGAAACAAGCAGGGGTTTCCATCCTCATATCAAATAAAGTTGACTTCAAGCTTAAGTCAATCAAAAGGGATAAATAAGGACACTATATACTGCTCAAGGGAAGCATACACCAACAAGACTTAACAATTATAAATATATATGCCCCAAACAATGGAGCATCCATGTTCATCAAACAAACTCTCCTCAAGTTTAAACTCAAACTGACCAGAACACAATAATTCTGGGTGACTTTAACACACCCCTTCCACCACTGGATAGATCTTCCAAACAAAAGCTGAACAAAGAAACTATAGAACTCAAAAATACAATAAACAACTTAGACTTAACTGACTTATATAAAATATTTCATCCTTCAACAAGCGAATACACTTTCTTCTCGGTAGCACGTGGATCCTTCTCTAAAATAGACCATATACTATGCCACAAAACAACTCTTAGCAAATATAAAAAAGTAGGGATACTACCCTGCATTTTGTCAGACCATAATGGAATGAAATTAGAAATCAATGATAAAATAAGGAATAAAAGCTACTCCAACACCTGGAGACTAAATAATGTGCTACTGAATGAACAATAGGTTGCAGATGACATCAAAGAGAAGAATTAAAAATTCTTAGAAGTGAATGAGAACACAGACACATCATATTGAAATCTCTGGGACACTATGAAGGCAGTTCTAAGAGGAAAGTTCATTGCATTGAGTTCATTCCTCAAAAGAAGAAAAAGTCAACAAATAAATGACTTAAAATTACATCTCAAAGCTCTAGAAAAAAGAAGAACAATCCAACACCAAAAGTGGTAGAAGACAGGAAAGAATTAAAAATCAGAGCTGAAATTAATGAAATTGAAACAAAAGGAACAGTTGAAAAAAATTGATAAAACAAAAAGTTGGTTCTTTGAAAAAATAAATAAAATTGACAGACCCTTAGCCAGGCTAACAAAGAGAAGGAGAGAGAAAACTCAAATTACTAACATATGCGATGAAAAAGGAAATATCACAAAAAATACTATAGAAATACAGGAAATAATTCAAAATTATTTTGAAAACTTGTACTCCAACAAAATACAAAACACTTAAGGCATCGACAAATTCCTAGAGTCGTATGATATGCCCAAATTAAAGCAGGATGATATACACAATTTGAACAGACCAATTTCAAGCGACGAAATAGAAGATGCCATCAGAAGCCTACCAACCAAGAAAAGCCCCGGACCAGATGGATACACAGCTGAGTTCTACAAGACCTGTAAAGAAGAACTGATACCAATACTCTTCAATTTATTTCAGGAAATAGAAAAAGAGGGAGCACATCCAAACTCATTCTATGAGGCCAATATCACCCTGATCCCCAAACCAGGCAAAGACACATTAAAAAAGAAAACTTCAGACCCATATCTTTAATGAACATAGATGCAAAAATTCTCAATAAAATTCTGGCAAAACGGATACAAAAACATATCAAAAATATAATACACCATGATCAAGTGGGTTTCATTCCAGGGATGCAAGGATGCATACGAAAATCAATAAATGTAATTCATTACATCAATAGACTCAAAGATAAGAACCATATGATTATCTCAATAGATGCAGAAAAAGCATTTGACAAAATACAGCACCCCTTTATGTTCAAAATGGTAGAAAAACTAGGGATAACAGGAACATATCTCAACATCATAAAAGCTATATATACTAATCCCCAGGCCAACATTATTCTAAATAGAGAAAAATTGAAAGCATTCCCTCTAAAAACTGGAAAAATACAGGAATGCCCTCTTTCACCACTTCTATTTAACATAGTAATTAAATGCTGGCCAGAGCAATAAGACAGACGAAAGAAATTAAAGGGATACAGATAGGCAAAGTTGAACTCAAATTATCATTATTTGCTGATGATATGATTTTATACCTAGAAGATCCAAAAATTCCACCAGAAAACTTCTAGAACTTACAAATGAATTCAGAAAAGTAGCAGGATACAAAATCAACACCATAAATCTAAGGCATTTCTATATATCAGTGACAAATCTTCTGAAAGGGAAATGAGGAAAACTACCCCGTTTACAGTAGCATCAAAAATAAATAAATAAATAAATAAATAAATAAATAAATAAATAAATAAACAAAATACTTGGGAATCAACTTAACCAAAGACGTGAAAGACCTCTATAATGAAAACTACAGAACATTAAAGAAAGAAATGATGGAAGACCTTAGAAGATGGAAAGATCTACGCTGTTCTCGGATAGGCAGAACTAATATTGTCAAAATGACCATACTACCAAAAGCACTATACAGATTTAATGCAATGCCAATCAAAATCCCAATGACATTCCTCATAGAAATAGAAAAAGAAGTCATGAAATTCATCTGGAAAAATATGAGACCCAGAATAGCTAAAGCAATCCTTAGCAAGAGGAGTGAAGCAGGTGGCATCACTATACCAGACCTTAAATTATACTCCAGAGTAATAGTAACAAAAACAGCATGATATTGGCACCAAAATAGGCTGGTAGACCAATGGTACAGAATAGAGGACACAGAGACTAACGCATATAATTTCAGTTATCTTATATTAGACAAAGGCACCAAAAACATACATTGGAGAAAAGATAACCTCTTCAACAAATGGTGCTGGGAAAACTGGAAATCCATACGCAACAAAATGAAATTAAACCTCTGTCTCTTACCATGCACAAAATTCAACTCAAAGTGGATCAAGGATCTAGGAATTAGACCAGAGACACTACACCTAATAGAAGAAAAAGTAAGCTCTAATCTCCAACATATTGGATTAGGCCCCAAGTTCCTTAATAAGACTCCTATAGCACAAGAATTAATATCAAGAATCAATAAATGGGATAGATTCAAATTACAAAGCTGCTTCTCAGCGAAATAAACAATAAGTGAGGTAAATAGAGAGCCTACTAATTGGGAACAAATCTTTACCACATGCACGTCAGATAGAGCACTAATCTCTAGAATATATAAAGAACTTAAAAATCTTAACACCAAAAAAACCAAGTAACCCAATCAATAAATGGGCCAAGGAATTGAACAGACACGTCTCAGAAGAAGATATACAATCAATCAACAAACACTTGAAAAAATGTTCAACATCTCTGGCAATTAGAGAAATGCAAATCAAAACCACTCTAAGATTTCATCTCACACCAGTCAGAATGGCAGCTATTAAGAACACAAACAACAATAAATGTTGGCGAGGATGTGGAGAAAAAGGCATGCTTATACATTGTTGGTGGAACTGCAAAATGGTACAGCCAATATGGAAAGCTGTATGGAGATGCTGAAGGCCAGCTTCAGCAAGGATGTCAAGGTCTGCCCGACCGATGCTGGAGGGAAACGTCGACGGACGAAAATAATCCACACAGGAGACAGGTTGTAGAAATCCTTCTACTCTTCTGATTTTACTTTTCTCGGCATGATTTTTTATACATCCCAGCAAACACAGCAATTTACATTTCAACTATAGATTTCAATAAAGAATTCCAGTAAAGGAGGTTACATTAAGGATTTCCAGTAAGGGAGATTACATTAAAGATTTCCAGTAAGGGAGATTATAACAAAGAATTCCAGTAATTAACTATAGAAGGTTACTTTAAAGAATTTCAGGACACTCCAGGGTCAATCAGGGAAAAACAAAATAGTTAAAGGATTTCAGGACATTCCAGGGTCAATCAGGAAAAACAAAATAGTTATCCTAAGTACCTATTATTGATCAATATTATCTATCCTAGATTTGCTGAAGGATAAGGGAGAGTCTTTTACAGACACAAAAAGACCATTAGCTTTTCAATGAGTAATGTTACACCCTGTAGGGAGGGGCTATTTGCAAAAGCTAATCTTAGTTATCTTGCTAGTATAGCCAGCTTCTGGCTAGATTCCTCAGCGCCATAGAACTGGTTTTATTTTTGATAATTAAATGTTTTAGAACCTGGTGGTCATACAGCAGAAATATATCAAGAGCACAGACAGAAGCACAGATAAAGTTAATTCCTAATGGTCACATAAAAGTGGTATCTCATCGGCAAAGAGGAGCCAAGCTCAGACCTCCAGGCATTTGGAAGGAGCTTGGGCTCAAACTCATTTGCATAACCAAGGAAGAACCCAGATTCACAGTCCTGGATTAGCAGGCGGAGACCCGGCTCGATTCCTGGTTTGGAAGAACTTGGGCCTACACAGCCCTGAACTAACAGGTTGGAGGTTGAGCTCAAATCCCCGGATGAGAAATACCGCATTATGGAGATTCCTTGGAAAACTTGGAATGGAACCACCTTATGACCCAGCTATCCCACTCCTTGGTCTATACCCAAAGGACTTAAAAACAGCATACTACCAGGACACAGCCACATCAATGTTTATAGCAGCACAATTCACAATAGCTAAACTGTGGAACCAACCTAAATGCCCTTCAGTAGATGAATGGATAAGGAAAATGTGGTCTATATACACAATGGAGTATTACTCAGCAATAAGAGAGAATAAAATCATGACATTCTCAGGTAAATGGATGAAATTGGAGAATATAATGCTAAGTGAAGCTAGCCAATCCCAAAAAGCCAAATGCCAAATGTTTTTTCTGATATAAGGAGGCCAATTCACAGTGGGGTTGGGATGGGGAGCATAGGAGGATTAGAGGAACACTAGAATGGCCAATGTGGAGGGAGAGGTTGTGAGGGGGCAAAAGGGTGAAGAAAAAAAAAAAAAAGATTGTAGAATGAGATGGATATCATTACCCTAAGTGCATGTATGAAGTCATGAATGGTGTGAATATACTTTGCAAACAACCAGAGATATGTAAAAATGTGCTCTATGAGTATAATATGAAATGTTATATTATTCTTCTGTCATTTCTAACAACTTAGAAAATAAATAAATAAATAAATAACAGCTTACTACTAGGACACAGCCACATCAATGTTTATAGCAGCACAATTCTTTTTTTTTTTTAATTTGTTCTTTTTAGTTATACATGGCAGTAGAGTCTATTTTGACATATTTATACAAACATGGAGTATATCTTAAAATTCTTAAGCAAATGTGGCTTTGTCTTACTGATTTATAAACTTTGTATAAATGAAGTCACACTCTACATATCTTTATGTGACTTGCTTCTTTCTTCATTATTCCATTTGTGAGATTCATCTATGCACATGTGTCTTGCTATAGTCTCTTCATTTTCAGTGCTTTTAATATTCCATAGAATGAGTATTTCTTTACTCAGCCCATTGTAATAGATATTGGCTTTCTAGAAATATCTAGCACATAGAAATTAAGAAGTCTTCTATTGTTGGGCATGGTGGTCCATGCCTGTAATCCCAGAGGCTTGGGAGGCTGAGGCAGGAGGATTAAGAGTTCAAATCTAGCTTCAGCAACTTAGGTAAGTAACTTAGTGAGATGTTATCTCAAAATAAAATATAAAAAAGGTCCAGGGATGTGTCTCAGTGATAAATAGTCCCAGGGTTCAATTCCTGGTATCAAAAAAAAAAAAAAAAAAAGTCTTCTATTTCTTTTTGTGTCAATTTTGGTCAGATGTATGGTTCTAAGATCTAGCCATTTCATTTGAAACTACTGGCATTTAACTGCTCATAATATCCTCTTTAATATTTTATTATTAAGTAGTTATCATAGGTTGTTTCAAAAGATCAATTTTTTAGTTTTGTTTAATTCATCAATTTTATTTTCTATTTTATTACTTTCTGCATTTATATCTATTAATTTGTCTTTATATTTTATTTTGGTTTATTTTTCTATTTTTTAAAATACCTGGAGTTGAATGCTTATCTCATACTTTTCATCTTTTATTGATTGGTATTATAAACATTTAGGGCCATACATTTTTTTCATATTGCTTAGCTGTACTCTATATAAATTGTTAATATTATGGTCATTATTGTTCACTTTTAATTATAACCTCATTTTCATTTTAAGATTTGTTCTTTTATCAATGTACTACTTGTGGATGTGCTTCTTAATTGTCAAAATATGAGGACTTTACTTTTTCAAGTTAATTTGGGTTTGGTTTCATTGTAAATGAGATATTGAGAGGAACTTAACTAATTTCAGTCCTTTAGAAGTTTTTTAATAAGTTAAATATGAGGTCCACTATATGGCTCAATTATTAATTGTTTTGTGATTGTCTAGAAATAATATATATTCAGCAACTAAGAGATATACATATATACACATATTTTAGTTTCTTAATGTATTATTTAAATATTCTATATGTGTACTGATTTTCTGTTTGTTTTATCAATTAATATGAGTAATGTGTTAGAAATACTACACTGTACTGGTGGATTTTCATTTTTCTTCATATAGTTTTGTTCATTTTATGCTATGTGCAATTTTAGGCCATATTGTTAGTAAATAAAATTTAAGGGGCTGGGATTGTAGCTCAGCGGTAGAGCGCTCGCCTAGCACGTGCGCGGCCCTGGTTTGATCCTCAGCACCACGTAAACGCATTGTGTACAACTAAAGCAAATAAATAGTTTTTTTTTAAAAAATTTAAAATTATTTATTATTTATTTCTGTTTACTACACAGCCCTAATATTTATCAAGAGATAGAATATATAAAATCTTCAACCTCATAGACTATAAAGACTTGAACAAAAACATAGTTTATTCAAATACTGATTTTTATAACTATATTTTCCCCTTTATATTTTTATGCTTTAGGCCCACAGGGAATTTCTTCACATTGCTAGTCTTATGTACAAAGAGACTTTCATTAAACAATAAAAAAATTAGTTTTTGTCTGACAAATAATCTCTTCCTTTAAGAATGGCTCCTGTTCACATCCTATTCACATACCAACTGCAGTTGCCACTGCTTTTCTTCAATGACACATGACACATGGAAGACTTATTTGGATCATTTGTGAGTATTTGACCCAGGCCTTCAGTGTCTTTCATCTGGAATAGAAGAAGCAGTTTTCATAAGATATACACCTAGGGGTCTGATGTGGCCATCTCTTCACATATCCATGTGTCTGGATGGATTCTGAGCAGGTCCTCAGAAGAGAAAAGGGGACCTTGATCCAGTCCTGGTAGGTTCTTGACTTACACCACAGAAAGGAATCTCAGGATGCATCCAAAGAACATGAGGAGAGATTTTTTCAGGGAAGACAGGAGATTTATTCAGGAAAGCAAGCAACAGAGCAGGATACACACTCAAAGGAAGAGAGAGGGCCACACTAGAGAGGAAATGCACTTGGGGGGAAGCTCAAACTTTGTAAATGGTGAACAGGAGATGGACAAGGGGATGATGCCAGCCGAAGAGCTCTGTTCTTTTGATGGTAGATCGCAGAGCAGGCCATGGTGGTCTGATTCTTCTTAGAATCTTCAGGTTGGACTCCTTAGAATCTTCAGTGGTTGGACTCCATATCATGGATCTCTAACAAGAGCTGTCTCTAGGCATCTTTTTTTTTTTTTATTTACTTATTCATAGTGCACAAGTATAGCATCTTTTTACATACAACTGCTTGTATACAAAGTATATAAGTTCCATTCAGATCTTTAATCATGCATTTAGGATAGTGATATCCATCTCATTCAACCTCCATTCCCCCACCCCCGCTCCCTCCCTTGCCCTCCCTTTCCTTTGACCATTCTAGTGTTCCTCTAATCCTATGTACCCCCATCCAATCACACTGTGAACTAACCTCCTTATATCAGAGAAAACATTCGGCATTTGGATTTTTGAGATTGACTAATTTCACTTAGCATTATATTCTCTCTAGGCATCTTTTGATCAGTCTAAAAATACATTCTTTAAGCCAAAAAGGTACCTAAGTACTAATTAGCTAGACTTATAATTCTTTAAGATTTATTGGACATTTTAAGAATTTAGGCCTGGTGAATTTAGGCCAGTAGGGGTGGGGTGAAGGTGAAGGCATTCATGGAATTTTATATTTAAAGTTATAATACCTCTTTCCTCCCCTGTTTGTTTCCTTTCCACCTGCCCCACCTCATCCCCAAGATTTAGAAGAACCCAGAATATGAATGGGAAAGAAGAATGAAGGAGATGCACAAAAAGCAAGGTAGAAGGGAGAATGAAAGGCGAGGGTTTTTTGTTTTTGTTTTTGTTTTTCCTCATCTGGTTCTGGTGGTTCCTGAGGTCTGATCCCTTTTACAATCTTAGGCCCTGTTTTATTTTTTTTTCCCCTTCTGCTTGAGTAGCTTGCATTGTGCTTCTGTCACCTGCAACTTACGATAATTGTTAATGCTGCTCACCTAACATTCCAGCTTTCTACTTTTTGGATACAAGACAGAATTGTACTTCTTATCTTCTACCTTTTTTTGGTTGCTTGGTGTACCCAAACAACGGGTTTACCCTTTGGTTAATGTAAAGCCAATAAGCACAACTGGAGATAAAAGAGTGAATTAAGGTTCATTACTGGAAGCAAGTCAGGAGAATTCTCAAAGCAGCGCTTCTCCCCTAATAAAGAAAGTCAGACTCTTATTGGGGAAACTTATGCATATCCATAAGAAAGACTCATTATCACATGTAGAGGTAAACACATTCCTGAACCGGCTCAAACTGAGATTGTGTTTCTTCATACATCTCAGGTTCAAAAAAAACGGCAGATAGAAATGCCCCCTGAGAGTAGAATTTAGTTTACTCTGGGTCACCTAAAAGAGGGGCTGGGCCAGCTTGGCTGTATGAAACCAGTTTCTTATGGTTTTCTCTGGAAGGCCTTTAGGGCCCCCAGTCACCAGAAACAAAAAGAAGGTTTCTTTTAAAGGGTCAACAGCATTTTCTTCATAAGCATAGGAGCTTGCCTCTAAAAGTACTTACCTAACAGCTAACAGCGGGGCCACATGACTGGTTCTGGACAATGAGTATGGGCTGAGGTTACAGGTGTCATGTCCAGGACAGATCATTTTATTGCCACTTCAAGGCCACCCAGAGCCCTTTTGCTCCACCATGGAGGCTGGCAGCATTTGTAATGGTGGCTGCTCTCAGTCTGACTCTCAGCATGTTAAGACAAGGAACAGAGGAGATCCCAGCTGACTCAATAGGGATGGGTAATGAGAACAAGAAATAAACCCTTGTTCTTATGAGCCACCATGATTTTGAAGTAGTTGAAGTGTAGCTTCAATTAATTTATTCTGATAGACCTACAACAAAAATAACTTCAATAAAGCCATTTAATATCTGACATAAAAACATCATTCTGAAACCATTTACACCCCTATTTGAAACTGACCTTCGTATTAGGACAAGATTATGTATTTCTGTCTATGATTATGCGAAACTCACTTTTGCAACAACTTTGGCTTCATATTACATTAACAAAATCATGCCTCTTAGAAAAAGGTGACTCTAAATGTGATTTTTTTTCCATATTTTGACTTGGCTCTAGTTTGTCATAAGAAATGAGACAATGGAGTCTGAAAGAAAAGATCAAACTGAATAGCCTTGGCAGGAAATTCCTGTGTCAGGGAAAAAGAAGCTATGCATTTTATGGTGTGATATAATAAAAATTAAATATTCAGTCCTTGTCCCAGGTTTCTAGCACTAGCTCTTAAAATCCCTTGGAATCTCTGAAACAATATGAATGTCTTTTTTGTGCTAATGAGATGACTGGTGACTGGGGCCCCTAAATAGCTATAGGATGAGAGGTGGGACCAATGGAGCAAGGCATGGTTAGAGGGTAGGAACTTTCAACTCCACTACCTGACCTCTGAACTGGGGAGAAGAGCTGGAAATTGAATTAGTCACCAATGGTCAACAATAGTCAATCATGCCTATGTAATTAAACCTCTGAACTGTGGGGTTCAAGGATTGAACATCTCAAAGTACTCATAGGATGGTATGCACAGAGAGGGTCTTTTAGGACTGAGTCCTTGAACATGTGGATTGAATTCTAACATGGTCTACCAAGAGAATGGAGTGGAATTGTAGGACACTGAGTTGGTATTTGGAAAGATGGAGAACTGATTGTTGGTGTGGAAACACACACACACACACACACACACACACACACACAGTGTCATAAATATAGTGAGTGCATATATTTGATCCTCAAAATAAAAATGATGGTTATTGGTGTTATATTATACTCATTTGGCAACTGAGAAGTATACCTAGTTTTGTAAGTTTCAGCAATTTGCCTCATCCTGTGATGGCAAATATATTGCTTTCTATTTTTTGTACTTCTTTTTCAATAAACTAGTAATAGGAATTACCACCAATGAAAAACTGTTATCAACACCACTAATGAGCAACTCTAACATTTTGTTAAATTTTTATTTTATCTTTTGTTTAGCATGTTTTTGACATAGTTGTCATTATGCTGTATCCTCTTCCACACAAATTTATATTCATTTCCCATTTTATTATAAGCTTATTGTTAACATAGATTTTGATAATTGGTTAAGATTCTATCATGATATTCAAATAATTGTGGATATCTATGCTTTAAGGAAAAAACATATCTCTTAAAGATACATTCTTAAGTATATGAAAGCTAGGGGTTAAAATAATCCAATTCAGTAAGTAGATGTATAGATGAAAGAAGGGTAGCTGGGAGTTAACAATTATTGAACATTGAAGTGAATTCTGGAGACACAGTGGTTCATGTTAGTCTTCCTACTTTGGTATTTTGACATATCTACAATTAAAAGGTTTTTTGGGGAAAAAAAAAGTGTAGTGACCACTAGCCAGCAGACTTTATCAATTTCCACACATTCTGGCTACTAGGTCTGAATTCCCTGAGTACATTGTGAGTGGACACCCCTGACTTGCTTGTTAGAATAACAGTTGCCCCATTTTGTCTTCAGTGGGAAAGAATGGCATACACACTATATTGGGAAAACGCATCAAGTCCTCTGGAACATTAGGTTCACAAAATTCATAGAGTCATCCAATGCAAGAGATTGATGTAATCTTGGGATTTAGTAGGCTTGAAAAAAAAAAAAAAAGAAAATAGTAGCCCAGGGAAGAGATGATGGTGACCTGAACCAGTAGATACCAGTAAAATTGGTGTTTGAATTCTGGATATGATTAGAAGAGCCACAGGATTTGTGGGGGGATGTAAGGTAGTAAAGAAAGAAAACAGTGAAAACTGAATTCAAGAATTTTGGCCTGAGAAAACAAGAGAGCAGAGCTGGTATATGTAATGTCACATAGCTCATCAGTGACATAATCAGGAGACAGAAGGACAGGACCCAAGTCTTCTCACTGCCAAGTTAGTTGCTTCAGCCTGGAAAGAGGGAAATGGAAGTATGTTTATATATCAAGAATTTTTATTGCCCATATTTTCATAAGACTTGTTATGTTTATTTTTATCTTCATAGAATTTTGTAGCACAAAGACATAATTTCATTATGTTTTAATTTCTGATTCATGTCCCCAGCTGCAAATTATTCCCAGGCTCATGTTTACTATGGACTTTGCACACATATCAGACTAGCATGTAGCTATTCATCTACGGATGATGCTGCATTTGCTCAGAGGTTTTGTGCTACTCCTGGGACCTATGTGCCTTCAGGCAAAACAGCAAAAGATTTAAAGGTGACAGGCAAGTAGAGCTCTAAGGTAAAAGACAAGATTAGAGGGGCATCAAGACAGGGCCAAGGGACAGGATGCAAAAGGGTATTTATAGCCAAGTGTACTATGGCTCATATCTCTGCCTCAGATTCTAACCATTAGCCTCTAGGAAATGAGAATCAGCAAGAATAGTAGGGAAAATGTTTCCACAAACTGATGCCATTATAGCTTAAAGTTTCATAGCACTTAGGAATAAATGTGAGAGTGAGTCACAGAATATAATAGCAATATTGAAAAGGTTCAAGTGGGTCTACAGTTTGTTCATTCAGAGAACATTTATTGAGCACCTACTATATACTTGGTACTTTTCTGGTACTGGTAATACAGTGATGAACAGAATAGGTAAAATTCTTGCTACACTTGAGCATACTTGGGGGTGTGTGTGTGGAGAAAGACAGCAAGAAAATGACTAAATATATAACTGTCACAAAGGATTATAAAACAGCAAAGAAGAAAGGTAGCATGAGTAGGGATCAGTTCTATTCAGGAAGTGTTACTGTTTTCATAGAATAGTCAGGAAAAGCTAGTCTAATAAAAGGTTGTAAAGTACTTAGAGAAGTTGGGGCAAATATAAAGCTTTCTGGAAAGAGATGTTCTAAGCTGAAAAGTACAATATGAGTAAGAACTGCAGCAAGAGCATGCATCCTGTGTGTGAAGAATAACAAGAAGGCCAGTGTGGCTGGAAAAGAATGGGAAAAAGAGAGAATGAGCAGATCAGGTCAAGGAAGTGGCTGGGGACCAGATTAAATAACATCTTCTAATCTATTGAAAGCCTTTAGCTTTGACTTAGAGGGAGAAAAGAAGCCTTAGAAGAGTTCTCAGCAGAGAATAACAGATGATTTGATTAAGGGTTTACCAGAATTTCTCTATTGGCTGTGCTGAGAATGGTAATATGAAGTAGAAGTTAGGAGGTGGCAGAAGGGAAGATGAAAACCGGTGAGAAGCTATTGGAATAATCCAGGGAATAGAGGTTGGTGGCTTGAAGGAGTGATACCAGAGAAGTGGATGTTGAAATTCAAGCAATAATTTGAAGACAGAGCAATAGTATTTGTTAATGAATTGTTTGTAAGTTATTAGAGAAAGAGGCATTAAAAGGAATTTGACATTTTGACCTGGGCAACTGAAAAAAATGATGTTACCATTTACTTTTTGAGAGAGAAATCAGAAAAAGCAGATTTTAGACACAAAATCAGGTGTTTCATTTTGAGTATGCTAAATTTGAGATGCATTTTATATGTTAGACTACATTTTTAAGTAGGTGGTTAGAAATCTGGAGTTCAAGAACAGATCTGAGTTCAAAATATAAATCACAGAATCATCTACATGAAAGTGCATTTACAAACCATGAGGCTGGATGAGATCACCATGGAATGGTCATAAATAGAGAAGAGGTGTGACATTAGGGCACACCAATAATTAGAAGCAGGGAAAATTGGGAGGAACGGAAGTGTGCGTGCGCGTGCGCGCGTGCACGTGCGCACACACATGATACAGAAAAGAGGAGAATCAATAAAGAGTGATATTCCAGGGACCAAAGGAGGTGCAGTGGTGCATACTTCTTTAAAGTATGTGATCAATGATTTCATATGCTTAAATAGATAAAAGAAGAGGAAAGGACTAAGAATTGACCATTGGGTTTAGCAACATGGAGATCATTGTTGGATTAGAGAAAAAATATTTCACCTGAGTAATCAAAATAAAACAAAGCTTAACTGAAATGTGCTCAAGAAAAGAAAGAATTAAAAGGTTCCAGTTTCAGTGTAGAACTACATGAAAGACTGTTTTAGTCAGCCTTTTCAGTTCTGTGACCATAAAGACCTGACATGAACAACACAGAGGAGGAAAAGTTTATTTAGGGGCTCATGGTTTCAGAGGTTTCAGTCCACAGACAGCCAGAGTCCAGGTGAGGCAGAACATCATGGTGGAAGAGTGTGGTGGAGAAAGCAGCTCACATGGTGATTAGGAAACAGAGAGACTCCACTTGAATATAATTGGGAGAGCTTTTCTGATTTCAAGGTCTACACTAAAGTTATAATAACCAAGAGAGTGTGATATTGGCATAAGAATTGTCAACTAAGCCGGGCGCGGTGGCTCGCGCCTGTAATCCCAGCACTTTGGGAGGCTGAGGCAGGAGGATCGCGAGTTCAAAGCCAGCCTCAGCAGTGGCGAGGCACTTAACAACTCAGTGAGACCCTGTCTCTAAATAAAATACAAAAAAGGGCTGGGGATGTGACCCAGTGGACAAGTGCCCCTGAGTTCAATCCCTGGTACCACAAAAAAAAAAAAAAAAAAAAAAAAAAAAAAAGAATTGTCAACTAGATGGTGGAACAAAATAAAGGGTCTATGAAAGACTGATATTTGGCAAAGGCATCAAAGCAATTCAGTGGAGAAAGAAAAATCTTTGTAATAAATTGTGCTGGAATGATTGAATATCCACACAAGGCAGGGGAAATATTGACCCTACCTCACATTATATATACCCCCACACAAATAATTTTACATGGATCCTAGACTGGAATATAAAAGCTGACACTATAAATTTTCAAAAAAAAAATATAGCCTATCTTCATAACACATGAGAAGGCAAGTATGTATCAGACAAGACATAAAAATATGAAAGAAAAATTTTGATGAATTGCTCTTTATTACAATTTAAAATATGTCCTCATCCAAAGGCACCATTAAGTAAATCAGTTCTGAAATCAGAGTTTGCAATTCATATTTCTGACAAAGGATTTACATTTAGGATATGTATTTAAAAACATCACCTCTTGTGTGTCATTACTCTAATATGTCCCAAGATTCCTGTTCCCACTCCATGTATATGCCCTGTGTAATCCCTCCCCTGGGTGTGGGCAAACTGTAAATATGGTGCAAATATGATGCATGTCACTCTTGTGATGACACTTACATGGCAAACGTGAAGGATTTTTTTAGATTTATCCAGTAATGAAATTAATTAACAAAATGTAATTAATAAAGGTGACTTTAATCAAAAGAGAGATTGCCCTGGGTGATAAACTTTTTAAAAGAGATTCAAAACAGGAAAGACCCCCTGACTGCTGGCTTTGAAGAAGCAAAATGTTCCTTTGTGAAGTATCTACAGAGATGAGGGGTCTCTATGGGAGGAGGATTTGAGTCCTACAACCACAAGGACTGAATTGTACCAATGGTCTGAATGAGCCTGGAAGAGGACACCCACCTCCAGATGAGAAACAGTCCCTGACACTCACTTTATTACAGCTTGTGTGACTCTGAGCATAGGACCCAGCTTAGCCATCGTGTCTTAGACTCCTGAGCCACAGAAACTGAGAAAATAAATGTTTATTTTATAAATAAAAAGCCATCAAATTTGTGGTAATTTCTTACATACTGGAAAAATAATACACCTCATAATTTTTCATAAAACAGCTTGTTTTTCTAAAAAAATTCAGTAAAACATTTAAAGATATTTCACAAAAGGAGACATACAAATGGCCAGTAATCCCAGGAGATGATGCTCAATACCATTAAGTATCCAGAAAGCAGATTGAGACAACAATTAGATTATCATTTTACACCCATTGTAAAATGGTACAGTGACTTAGGAAAATGATTTGTCAGTTTCTGATGGAGTTAAACATTTATCCATTCTTAGATGAGGCAATTCCTGATCCTTGAAATGTATTTTTCTAGAAATTATGCCCACAAAAAGGTTTATTTTTGCCCAGGGAAGCTTTATCCACAATGTTGAAAAACTAGAAGAAACCCAAATGTTCATCAATAGGGGTATGGATTTTTAAACATTATTAGTGAAATAATAGGAATAAGAAAAGTTACATACCACTGATACATGCAGTAATGTGAATGAGTCTCAAACACACTGTATTGGGAGAAGAAACCAGACCCAAAAGGGTTTACATTGTAAATAATTTGATAAACATTTGTCTTTATCTTAAATTATATTTTAATTTTTTAAAATGTTTAAGATGGAAGCATCAGGCAATAGGGAATTGAAGTCAATGAGCATCAACAATTATTGAAGTTTGTTGAGAAAGAAAGGAAGTGAGAAAAAACTGGATCATGATATAAGGCCCAGTGGGGAATATTTTAAAGCTCACACATAAAGAAGCATATCTGTATGAAGACACAGTGCTCCTATACTGATGGGGAGATCAGTAGATAAAAAGAGGATTAGTTGGGATGATGTCACTGAGTAGGTGAGACAGAAGGGGATCTAGTGCCCAGATTAAAGTGTTGGCTTTAGACAGAAATGCAATTCATCCAAACACTGACTAGATGGATAAAACATGAGATGAAGTCTGTGAAATAACAGAGCCTATAAAAACAGTAAAGCTTGCTATAAACACTATAAATTAATAATGAAAACTGTCCTGAGTAGAGTTGGCTGGTTTATGAGGTCATGGGCTGTGCATCCTGGACTGTTTATGCCGAGAGGATTGTTATGATAAGCTGTTGAATCTGGTGACCTCTACAATGCCTTATGGCTTAAAATGAATCCAAAGACTAAATGATGTGAAAAGATGGTGGAGCTACTATTCTTCCTATGAGGCATCATTTCAGGTAGTCCTGTATATGGCTGGAAGATTTCATTCCTTGCTATAATTATGGTTCTGAAATCAGAAGATAGGTGCCTTTGGAAGAAATTTTATCTCCTAAAGCATAGCATAAATAAACAAAATAATATAAATATATAGACAAACGTGATATACATAGACCTCCTACAGTGGGTTAAATGATGTAATGGTTACAAAATATCCAGATTAGATTATGGTTTTTGTAGATAACAGTACACTTCCTCTTATGTTGGCTTTGATGGTATATTAAGTTAGATTTCTGTTACTATAACAAATAACTGAGATAATCAACCTATTAAGAGAAGATGTCTTTTGGCTCATGGTTTAAATCCATAGTTGATTAGTCCCACTGCTTTTGGTCTATAGCTAGGCAGTACATCATGGTGGAGAGACCATGATGGAACAGAATGGGTCACCACATGGCCAGGAATGAAAGAGAGAAAGAGGAAAAGACCATAGTCCCACTATCTCCTTCAAGGACATTCTCCTAATGACCTAAGACTTCCCATTAGAATCTACCTCTTAAAGTTTCCACTTCTTCCCTATAGTGCCAATCTGAGGAATAAGCTTTTTACTTAGATAGAACTTTGGGGAACA
Source organism: Tamias sibiricus (assembly GCA_025594165.1). Lineage (NCBI taxonomy): Eukaryota > Metazoa > Chordata > Mammalia > Rodentia > Sciuridae > Tamias > Tamias sibiricus. Next base: position 63,943,912 of record CM046669.1, on the reverse strand, counting down.
TTCCAGATCCGAACTGTAGCAGATGGCAATTTAATTATTCTAAAAGAATAGGATGTGGTAGTATCTGTAGGATAGGAAGGCAGAACTGATATTCATACAAATAAAGATTAGTACCTCCCAATACTCAGTTTTTACTCAGCTTTAGTTCCTTGTGATAAATTGTAGATAAACAGCTTATTATTTAGTAACATTTTGACAAAAGTTTCTATTGACCATAGCATTTCTCTAAGACAAGCGTCTGTAAATGTTTTCTGAGAAAGATCAGATGGTAAATATTTTTGAACCTGGGGTACAACAACACAACTCTGTTTTATAACATAGATGATATGAATGAATTGGTAAGACTGTTTCAATGAAACTTGATTTACAAAAATAGAGGGGAAGTCATGTGTTATGGTTTTGATATGAGGTGTCCCCCAAAGGCTCATGTATGAGAAAATACAAGAATTTTAAGAGATGAAATGATTAGATTAAGAGAACTTCAACTTAATCAATGGATTAATCCACTGATATGGGTTAACTGGGTGGTAACCATAGGCAAGTAGGGTGTTCTGGAGGAAGTAAGTCACTGGGGATGTGACTTTGGTGAGCAGAGTTCCCTCTGCTTCCTGGTTGCCATATGCTGAGGTGCTTTCCTCTGTTGCACCTCTCCGCCATGATGTTCTGCCTCATCTTGATCCCAGAGCTACAGAGTTAGTCAGCCCTTGACTGAACCTCTGAAACCATGAGCCAAAATAATTCTGAATAATTCTGGCACCACTCTTCTAAAAAGGAGGACCCATATATTCCAATTTCCAGTGATGAGGAAATCAGTCAAACCACTTCTCTAGAGCATTTTGATGTGTCAGTATCTTTTAAATTAAAATTGATTTCCAAATTCTATATTCTTTCCATAATTCTACAATGGGGAATCTACAAGTACAACTTGTAAAAGTAAGAATGGCTGTAAATCGACAAAGAGGACAAAAGAAAAGGAAGAACTCAAGTCACTCATAACAAAGGTTTTGTGTAATTCACTTGACTTAAAACAACAATAACAACAATAAAACAGATTATCCTGTTATTCAGGCAATGTTCTCACTGAAGAACACAGGACAAAATACCTCCAAGGGGAGCGAGCCACTGTAGGTTTGTGCCAGTGGAGGATAAAAGGACAACTTTGGGCTAAGACTGCCGGTACTTCCACCTTCTGTAATAGATGCCTCAGGAGAAACACTTTCTGTGTTCAGGCCCCAGTGCCTGCTCCCCAAGCTCTTGTTTCCTCTAAGAAAATAAGTCAATGTCTGGCGTTGGCTGTTTTTCTTTCATATTTTTCTTGGCTACCAGCTCCTTTACATAGCATTTTCCTCCTCTGAGACAACCCTATGGAATTGGGGCTGCAGCTCCATAACTAAATGCCCCTAGCAGGACAAGAATTATCTGATATAGGTCAGGATAATATAAATTTGATTCATGTTCAAATTTACTTGAAGATCCATGTGCCCCAACTAGGCACCATCATTTTAAGTTCCATTTGACAAGCTGTAGATCTCAGCAACTACCTAACATTTATTGCTCTTCTAGATCAGTGAATGAGTAGAATTTGAGTGGAGTACCAAGTATGTAGGTCCTCAAATTCACAAAACCAACTTCCTTCAGACCTTAGGTAGTGTGAGTGAGAGGGAGAGATGGCAGATTAAACATGAATCATTCGTCTATGACTGGCCATAACACTCAGAATCCACCCCATTTCTTTGGTTTTCAGAAAAATGAGTACTTCTCCAAAACATCATTTTGCACATGATAAATACACATGATTTCATTTGTCTAGGAAGAAAGGAAGGCAGAAAGGAAGATCCTTCATGGCCCTGAGTTCAATTCTCTCAAGGAGTTTGAATTGGAGAGTGAGACCTGAACAGCCAGAGCTCTGCAGTTATAAATGTGGAGGAGATACCACAGCATCTTCCAGAGCTTGAAATCAGCTTTTGATTTAGTCTAAGTCTAACCAAAGGCCCTTCCTTGTGAATGCTCCCATGTCCAAAGAGGGAATGGACTGACTGGAATGATCCCTTCAAGTCTCAACATCTTCTGATCCTGAGGACAGAATGTGCCACCATTCTTAATAGTCTTTTGCCCCAGAACTCCAACTGGCATTCAGGAAATATTAAGCATGCTGGAAGACTGGTGCAAAGAACACACCTTCCTTTATTGCTTGTCCCTTAACTTCTCATGATACCCTGGCACAAAGTTGTACTGGCTGAAAGTTTCCTTAAGTTTGGAGTCTCTGCTAGGAAATGGGAATGAAGCAACATGAGCAGTGCACAGGACAGGGGAGGACTTAAAATCCAGATATTTCACTTGTGGCAATTTCCTCAGCTGTCCCCTTCTCCTCTGAGAATTTCTTTCTGGCTAGCTTTTCTTTAGCCTGCTGCCATGCTGTTGGCCCCTCTCCCTCTTGTGATCCTCCTTGTATCTCTCTCTGTGAAAGTGTTATTAAATGTAACAACGCCACTCTCAGTGATCCTGAATCTGTCTGTATTTGAAGTTAGGCTTCCACAACTGAGTTATATAGGTGTGCCCATAACTAACTCATGTCCACTGAGACGTTTGAATAAAACTGTCACTATCATACATGATACCCATAGACTAATATAAAAATATAGTAATGGTTAATGAAGAGTTAGTCTGACCTAAAGTCACCTACTCCTTATGAAATTGAGCCCTACAATTCAGGCTTCAATTTATGATGAAAGACTTTCACATATTATAAGTGAAATGTCTCATAAGTGAAAAGATCTATAATTTAGGGTAGAGGCATAGAAATGCTCCCTAAAATAGCTGTTTTGACCACACCGTGATTTCAACCAGAGAAGAATATGCCTGTAGACTTCATGGTGAGAAACAATTTGTCAAGGATTAAATTTCACCATGTAGAATGATAATGTGTAATCCATTTAAAGGAAGAAAATCTTCCTTGGGTTCTTGACTTTATTTGTACTTCTGAGTGTCCAATGTGTGGGTGTTACCAGGATTCAATAACACATAGAAGAGGTGACCTTGATTTCTATATCTAAGATAAATAAACCTCTTTTGGTATCATATAGAATCTAGGTTTTCAGTACCCTCATTACCAGGTCAAATAATTGGTAACTATTCCCACTACTCTACCAGTGTTATGAGGTCCAAGATCCTAACTTGTATTTTCCAATAAGGAGTGATATTGTTATTGAGCAGAAAGTATGAGGATATTAAAGGATCCAGGGTAGAGATATATGTAAAGTTTTCTCAAGATTTATGGCACTCACTACCTTCTGCACTACTAGGGATCACTTGCATATAAATCTAGTGAAGAAATTTCCATCTCTGTTGACAAATACATCCCTTGAGGAATGGGCCACAGGAAAGCAATGGTGCATTCCAGGACTCCAGGTAGCACCCATCAATTGTTCTGCCAGTCTTGGCATTTGGGGTCCCAGAAATAATTAATTCCACCGTGAGAATACATAGAATAAATAAAGGCCAAAATTAATCAAAATGTGACCAGAGTTTCAATCAGGCAGCACAGGACTTGACAAGAAGGGGTGTAAATGTTATTGTAAGTCACATCAAACCTGGCAGCAAATTAAATCAGAATCCAGAGGAACTGATTTTTTGTCAAGAGAAGCCAGCAGTTTGGGGAGGGCCCCTGAGGGCCCCAAAGCTCAGAATGGTCAATCTACTCTCACTTCTGCAAAGATTTTTATTCAGTGAGAAAAAATGAAATCTTTGAATGTATGGGACTAATTATTTTTTCCTTTAAACAATTCTTATTAATATCCATTGCAATCTTTGAAACTCACCATTAGAGAGATTTATCATTGAGATCCCAGCCCATCATATTCCAGGAGAGAAATTGTAGACATTACAAAAAATACATAACATTATCCCTTGTGAGGGCAAGGATTTTGGTGTCTCATTTGCCCTTGAAGCTCAGGCCTCACACATAGAGGTGCTTAAGGCATGATTGTGAAATGAATGAATTTATTGAAGGACTTCATAAATCAGAGAAAGGCTCCTGTTCAGCATAGAACATTTTGTTAGGTTCTATAGATAAGCTAAAGCTCATTAGAATGGCACATCACTGCAAATGATGAAAAATGTTAGGTGTGAGAGTTAAATATCCTCGTAAAATAAAAGATCAAACTTGGGTATGCAGACAAATCAGTCCTAACAATCAGATTGTTACAATGCTCCATATGAGATAGTTTTTCTGTTTTTCCTGGGGCCAAGACACAGCACTGCACAGCCCAGCAGGACCAAGCTGCCACTTACTTTGAATACCATCTGGAAGCCACGCCCCACTGACTGCTCCCAGCCAATGACTGAGAGCTTCAGGAACACCTGCTCTAAGGAAGAAACAAGCCACAGATTAGGCCCTGCTCTGATGGATGCTTTTGAATTGCTTGGTTCCCCAAGGTTTGCTGCACCTTCCTTATCTGGGAAGTCTAGGGCATTTCTACTCCCTGCCTTTCTTTCCATCACTTGGGATCAACCCTATTCATGGGTCTGACAATTCTAGCTTGGTTAACTCTCTTCCTTTTTTTTTTTTTTTTCCCCATAAACATCACCCCTAGTAAAATTGCTGAATGTTTGATCTCATTTTAACACATAAGCTAACACATAGGATGAACAAATGATTTTTTAGGTAGTGCAGCAGGCCTACCTCATGACTCTTTACTTCCACTACAGCTCCCTTCCTGCCTTTTTTATGGTTACCTGTGTCAAGCCTGGTGAATGCGTAATTGAATATCTCTCCAATTCTAGATATTGGCTTGCTTGTCCAGTTCCAATTCCCTGATTGGCTCCAGCCAATTGGCTTGGGTTCTGCCTCTCATGAGTTATTTCAAATGTTGTACTTGGAAAGAACAAGTTCCAGGGGTATTCTGCTTCCAGGAGTACAGAAAATTCTGAAGCAGTGCCCATCAGCCACAAAACAGCTAAGAGGATGTGCTTGTGTGAAGTGGATACTTTAAAATACATTTCTGGGCTTGTAGGATGTGAGGAAACATTCCACACCACTATATACATACATACACACATATACATATACATACACACATGTGTGTGTATGTGTGTCTATGTATATGTGTATATATATATCAAAGGGGGACTGAGTAAACCTCATTTATAACTTCAATAGCTTTGGAAACACTTTTTAAAGAAAATGGGAATTCAAGATGCTGGTGTCTAAAGGAAGAACACTCCGCAAAGAAATTGTCAGGACAGAGGCCCCTGAGCAGAAGCATGCTTTTGCTTGTCCACCCTCCATTCTCAACAAACATAGCAGCCAGAGATCCTGTTAAAATATTAGTTGGATCACCTCTCTCCTCTGTTCACAACTCCCCAGAGACTATGCATCTCAGCCTCAATAAAATTCAACAACCTTTCTGTTGCCTAGAAGACTACATTAATTTGCTGCCTGTAGCCCCTTTCCCCTCTCACCTCCCCTTTCCTCAATGGCCTAGCTGTTCAGGGAAGAATGTTCTCATGTTCTCAGCTTGAGTGTTCTGGTGGACCCCAGAGGTGCTGCAGCTAGAGGCTGTCAGCTGTCTGAAATTTTCTTTAACAGTTCTCTCTTACAGAGGTCTGAGTGGCCAGCCCCATGACTGCCAGCATAGGTCAGCCTGAGATAATCTAAATTCAGTTCAAGAACTGTTACCTTTTTATCTATTTTTTTCTTTTAGATAGCTTATATAATCTCTTATTGAATTATCTTATAAGTTCAGCTTAATTAAAGTAAAGGGGTTTTTTAAAAGGATCAAAAATATAAATTATTGACTGTTTTTGAATAATTAATTTGTACTTTCTCTCATATTTTTATTAATTAGCCTCGGGGTGACAATGTGTTGATCAATAAAATCATTAGGAAGAGAAATTAAAGGAGAAAATAAGACCTTTTACATTTACCCACATGATTATCAATTCTGGCAGTCTTTCCAAAAGATTTGAGATTATTTTTGGTACCATTTCCAGTCAATCTGGGGAAATTTAATGTTTTTTAAGTCTTATAGTGCTTTCTTCCACCTTGATTTTTTTAAAAAAGTAATAAACTTGAATTTCTAGAGCAGTTTTAGGTTTACAGAAAAAAAATGAGCATAAAGTACAAGAGCTTCCTATAAATCTCCTCTTTCCCCCTCTTCTGTTTCCCCTATTAACTTCTTAAATTAGTTCAATACATTTGTTACAGTTGATGAAAAAACACAATTAAATATTTAAATTAAATAAAGTCCACAGTTTGCATTAGAGTTCATTCTTGGATGTTGTACTTTCTATGGGTTTTTGACAAATACATAATGTCAAATATCTACCCTTATAGCATCATGCAGAATAGTTTCACTGTGCTAAAAATTCCCTGTGCTCTCTCTAGTCATCCCTTTATCCATATCTATGAATCCCTGGCAAACACTAATCTTTTTAATGTTTCCATAGTTTTGCTCTATTTGGAATGTAATATAGTTGGAATCATACAGGGTGATAATAAATTTACATGTCAACTTGACAGTGCTGAAGGGTGCCTGCATATTTGTTTAAACATTATTCTGGGCATGTCTGGGACAATGTCTCTGGAAGAGATGGTGGGCCTCATCTAATCTATTGCATGCATGAATAGAATAAAAAGTTTGAGTAATGGAGAATTTTCTCTGACTGATTATCTTCAAGCTTAGACATCACTATTCTTTTGCCTTTGGACTTGAAATTGGCCTAGAACTATTCCATTGGATCTCCTGTCTCCAGTTTGCTGACTGCTGATATTGAACTTCTCAGCATCTATAATCACGTGAGACATGTCTTTATAATCAATCTTTATGCACACACCCATATGCACATCCTACTGATTCTGTTTTTCGGGAGAAGCCTAATATATACAGTGTGAGGCCTTTTAAGATTTATTTATTTCACTTAAAAAATGCTTTTAAATTTGTGTGTGTGTGTGTGTGTGTGTTTTTGGTTTTAATCTCATTTCCTTCTTTTTTTCCTTCCTTCCTTCCTTCCTTCCTTCCTTCCTTCTTTGTACTGGGGATTGAATTAGTATCTAATGCATGCTAAGCATGTGCTCTATCACTGGGTCATATCCCCTGCTTGCTCACTTCTTTTTTTCTCCAAATTATATTCAATTTTATGGATACACTATCACAAATCTGTTGAAGAAGATCATGTTTTGTCAACTATAAATAAAACTGTTGTTTTTAAGTCCTTTGGGTATTGATTGAGGAGTGGGATAGGTGGGTCAAATGGTGGTTCCATTCCCAGTTTTCCAAGGATTTTCCATACTTCTTTCCAGATTGGCTGCACCAATTTACAGTCCCACCAGCAATGTATGAGTGTGCCTTTCCCCCCACATACTCACCAACACTCATTGTTGTTTGTATTCTTAATAGCTGTCATTCTGACTGGAGTGAGATGAAATCTTAGAGTAGTTTTGATTTGCATTTCTCTAATTGCCAGAGATGTTGAACATTATTTCATGTATTTTTCGATTGATTGTATATCTTTTTCTGAGAAGTGTCTTTTCAGTTCCTTGGCCCATTTATTGACTGGGTTATTTGTTTATTTGGTGTTAAGATTTTTGAGTTCTTTATATATCCTAGAGATTAGTGCTCTATCTGATGTGCATGTGGTAAAAATTTGTTCCCAAATTGTAGGCTCTCTATTCACCTCACTGATTGTTTCTTTTGCTAAGAAGAAGCCATTTAGTTTGAATCCATCCCATTTATTGATTATTGATATTAATTATTGTGGAAGTTGGGGCCTAATCCAACATGATGGAGATTTGGGCACAGGGACACAGCCACATCAATGATCATAGCAGCACAGTTCACAATAGCTAAATTGTGGAACCAACCTAGATGCCCTTCAGTAAATGAATGGATAAATAAAATGTATATATATATATACAATAGAATATTATTCAGCATTAAAAGAGAATAAAATCATGGCATTTGCAGGTAAATGGATGGAGTTGGAGAATACAATGCTAAGTGAATTTAGCCAGTCCCCCAAAACCAAGTGCCCAATGTTTTCTCTGATTTAAGGATGCTGATTCATAATGTGCTGCAGGGGGAGGGGGGAGGAATGGGAGGGTTAGATGAACTCTAGATAGGGCAAAGGGGAAAAAGGGAGGGAGGGGAAGGGAGGGGCATGGGGGTAGGAAAGATGGTGGAATGTGATGGTCATCATTACCCTAAGTACATGTATGAAGACACAAATGATGTGACTCTACTTTGTGTACAGCCAGAGATATGAAAAATTGTGCCCTATATGTGTAATATGAATTGTAATGCAGTCTGCTGTCACATATAATAAAGTAAAATTTAAAAAAGGAAAAAAACTGCTATAAACTTTTTGTGCATGTTTTTGTGTGGACATAAGTTTTAAACTTGCAGGTAAATATCAAAGACTGTGATTGCTTAATCATATGGTGAAAGAAGGTTTAGGTTTGTAAGAAATCACCACACTGCCTTCCCAAGTGACCGCTATTTTTCATTCTCATCTGTAATGATCACCTTAATTTTTGAAGGGTATTTTTTTAAATAGAATTCCGGGTTGGCAGTCATTTTCTCTTTGCCTGTAAAGACATTATCTATCCCTCTTCTCTCTTCTACTATTTCTGATCAGAGTTCAGGTCATCCATAGTGTGTTCCTGTGGTTGAGTTCAAGGACTTTTTATCTTTAGTTTTCAGCAATTGGACCAATGTGTGCATAGGTGTGCATCATTTTCTTTTCTTTTGTGGTACTAGTGATGGAACCCAGGCCTTGCATATGCTAGGAAAGTGCCCTCACACTGAGCTACATCCTCACCTTGTTTTCTCTTTTAAACTTATTCTACTTAGATAAATTTATCCTTCTATTCTGTGTCCAGATAAGAATGTTTTAAAATTACTAAGTCAATTATTTTTAGGTATGTTTATATAAAAGCATTTACAAAGAACCAAGCTTGTCACATAATATCAGCTATTAACTAAAAGTGCGTTTTCAAGTTAGCTGAGAAAAATTTATAAAAGTAGTTACCTGATTTATCAGTAGGTAGTATTTATTATACAATTATATTTCAAGAAAACATTGTACCGTATAGTTAGAACAAAGGTAAGCTACTGTTAAGCATTATCCACAGTTATTCCAAATTCCAGATTAAATGAATACAAATTAATACGGACTTTTCTGTATTCTAGTTCCCCAAAGAAAGAGATGCAACTATTACAGGTTAGTAAAGACTTTAGACTAATAACCTTGAAAGACGAAGCAAACGGAAGAGGTTTCAGGACAAACTTGTGCCTGCCCCAGGAGGACACTGTTAACATTCTTGAAGTAGAAACCACAATGACTTTTCTGTGAGTCTCAAATACTTTAAAATCGGGTCATGGGAAGAACTGTGAGGAAAGAAAGGTGTTTGCTTGCTTTCTTAAAGATATGACCTTCCTGGTTGTTTCACCTAGAATGGTATTCTCTTTTCCAAAATAATGGTGTTTTCTAAGACAATAACAACTAATGTACATGTGGCACTTTCCCAGTTTACAAAGAATTTTATTTTTAGCATAAATTATCTCATTTAATCCTTTAAAAACTCAATAAGATCAACATGTGTTTTATTTGTAAACTTGGGAAGTCTAAGCATGTTTTTAAAATTCAACACACACAGTTCATGGCAGACCCAGGAATTGGAACCATCTTTCATTGCCAAACTCCATACATTCAACACCCCCATCATATTGCCATTGCAAGTGGCAATTAATAATAGTTCCTTGCATCATGAGGTGAATCCAAAGTAACCAAAATGCAAAAGCAGAATTCAGTGGGTTGAGCTTCAGCAGAAGCCTGAAGTGTTACAAGGAGTTCCAGAGACATAGTAGAAGTGGAGTTTAGAGATGACAGCAGTGACATGTAACAGAAGAAAAAGCAAGCCCAACTTGTGCAAATATACTGAATGTGGATCCATAGAAAAAGAAAGTACACAGGAGAGAGAGAATACATGCTCACCACAGAAAGAGTGAGGAGAGAAGAAACGGGAAAAATGACTAGAGTACAAAGGAGCCCTCCAGGAGCAAAAGAGTCATATACATGATATAACGGACAATCACACACACACACACAGACACACACACACACACACACACACAAATAGCTTCAGGTACAACAACATTAGCAAATAAACATTTATCCATGATGTAAGAAGCGCTTCATGTGTATCACTACCCAACACACTATGAAGTCAGTGTGGATATTAACCCTATGTGCAGAGGAGAAAGCTAGACAGAGGGATTGGTGAACAAGTCAGATCACACATCTTGTAAGAGATAATTCAAAATTTTAAATACATCTGACTGACTCCAGAATCCATTCTCTTAAGAGAATATGGAATATGAGAATATGAGAATATGGAATAGTACCCAACACACTATGAAGTCAGTGTGGATATTAACCCTATGTGCAGAGGAGAAAGCTAGACAGAGGGATTGGTGAACAAGTCAGATCACACATCTTGTAAGAGATAATTCAAAATTTTAAATACATCTGACTGACTCCAGAATCCATTCTCTTATGAGAATATGAGAATACGGAATAGTGTGCAAAAACATCCTGGTAATAGGAAAGCTGGACATTGAGAAAATAACAGAGAAAGGTCATAAATCCATGAATGTGTACAAGCAGAAAACAATTAAGACCAAGGAAATGGGAGTGCAAGAACCTAGAGACAGAGAAACAGCACTAACACACTGATCTCTTCATTCTGAAAAACAATACTAGGAGAAGAGGCTGGTTCTAAAAATGTAGTTTCAAATCTGGAATTCCTAAAACATACTCAATAAAGAAATGTTCCTAAGTTTTCTCAGAATGCAACTAGTACTTTCAAACAACACCAGTTTTATTTAAACCTACAGTGAAATATTCTTTCAGGTACTACCTGAAACAGTAATAACATTTAATATTTGTACATTCCTTTTACAGTTTTCATAGAGGCTTTGCACATATATCATCTAGTTCTCAAAAATTCTATGAAGATGTTATTGATGTTTCAAGTCTTTTGAGAAGTAAAAAAATAATCATGTTAATGAGGCATGGCACTAGACAGAATTGGGTTTGCCAAATCTGATAATTATTTGTGACACTGGGTGAGTTATTTTTATGAACCTCAAATTCCTATATGCAAAATAGGGACTATAATTTCCAACTTGAAATGTTTTTTGTTAAAATTGAGTGATATAATAAATATGTGCAAAGTACCCAACCATTCTGAAACTCTGAGGTTGTTCAATAAGTAGTAGAATTATTTTTATGTCCAAATCAATAAAAGTCTTTTATTGCATCACTAAAATATCACAAACTGATTTTCAAATCCAGAAACTTGTTTCAATAGATGGACAACTCTTAGATTTTATTCATCAGGTTGCTGAACTGTTCCTTTCCGAGAGACATAGACACCATTTCAAATTTTTCTGATATCCTTCTTTTAGACTTTTGTCCCCTGCTGAATCAAAGCAGCTGGATTTTTTTTTCTGCATACCACGGGGTACTTTCCCACCAAGTTACATCCCCAGCCCTTTTTTTAAAATTTTGAGACAGGGTCTCACTCAGTTGCTTAGGGCCACACCAAGCTGCTGAGGCTGGCCTTGAACTGTTGATCCTCCTACCTCAGCCTCCTGAGTTGCTAGAACTACAGACATGGCCACCACACTCTGCAAAGCAGCAGAATTTTAGCAAGTTCAATGTTGTTTCGTTTAAGGATTAACTCATTTTTCTGGACTTGAGATACTGAATAGGTAATACCTGGTCTTATTCAAACCAAATTCTGAATCAAATGAATTCAAATTGTCATGAATTTTTTTGTTCTGGTTTCCCAAAGAGAGAGATGCAAATATTATGGTTTAGTGAAGATGTTAGACTAATTGCCTTGAGAGAGGAGGCAAGAGGAAGAGGGTTCAGGGCAGAATAGCTTCTCCCCAGGGGGATGCTACTCTTTAAAGAAGAAACTAAAATTCAGATGTATTTTTCACCCAAGAAATCTAAGATTTCCCACCAGCAATGAATGAGTGTACCTCCCCCCAACCCCACATCCTCAGCAACATTTACTGTTTCTGGTATTCTTGATAATTGCCATTCTGACTGGAGTAAGATGAAATCTGAGTGCAACCACTATGGCAAGCAGTATGGAGATTCCTCAGAAAACTTGGAATGGAACCACCCTTTGTTTGACCCAGTTATTCCATTCCTTGGTTTATACCCAAAGGACTTAAAAATCAGCATACTACAGTAATGCAGCCACATCAATGTTTTAGAAGCTCAATTCACAATACCCAAGCTATGGAACCAATCTAGGAGCTCTTCAACAGATGAATGGATAAAGAAAATGTGGTATATATACCCAATGGAATATTACTTAGCCACAAAGAAGAATGAAATTATAACATTTGCCAGTCAATGGATGGAACCGGAGAATATCATGCTAAGTGAAATAAGCCAATCACCCCAAACAAAAGACCGAATGTTTTCTCTGATATGAGGATGCTAATTCACAATAAGGTAAGGTGTTAGGGGAGAATAGAAGTACTTTGGATTAGACAAAGGGGAAAGAAGGGAAGGAAGGGTGAATGGGAATAGGAGAGGTAGTAGAATGAATTGAGCATTACTATCCTATGTGCACATATGATTACATGACCAATGTAGTTCTATATCATGTACAACCAGAAGAATGAGAAATTATACTCCACATATGTATAATATGTCAAAGTACATTCTACTATCATGTATAACAAATGAAAAAAAGAAATATGAGATTTTAACAAGAGACCCATGCTCTTGAATAATGACATCGACAGGCAGGGGAACGTACACAGACGTCATCTGTAAGGCAAGCCCAGTGCAGCACCCTAGATCATGTTCTGGAAAAACTAGAGCTAGGGAACATGGCCAGTTCCCTTCAATTTCCTCCTCCATCCCATTCGTCAACCCAAAGACTCTTTCTTTCCAAAGAGATGGAGTTCTACACTGATGTGGGTGAAGTCCCTCTGCAGGTTTCTTCTAGTACTTATAAATGTGCATTCCCAGTAAATATGAATTCTCTAAGACTGATGTGTACATTTTCTGGACTGTCAACAGCCTGATCCTGAGAATGGCCTTGAAATGTGCAAGTAGGTGTGGCAAAACTGATAAGTAGTAGATCTTATTTTAGTCAGGATGTTTGGCTCCAAGTGACCAAATTCTGACCAAGCTATTTATTATTGGAGGATACCAATAGATGCTAAATAACCAGCTGTAGGAACAGCACAGATATTTTAGAGCCTTAAGAATGCCTCTAGGCCATATGAAAGCAACCAGGAGATTGCTTTATCTTTTCTTCCCATTTTTCCATTGATTTCATTTTCATTCTGTTTTATTATAGATCATATTTCTTTATGTGATGGCAAATATGGTCTCTGATGGCTACAAACTTCTACATCTTTTGCCATTAAACAGAATTAGAACTTAGTTTTCCAGGGAATTAATTCTCTAGTCTCTCCATCCCTCATCCATAGCCTGAGGCAGGCATCATATAAGAACATGGCAGCCCCATATAGCCACATGGCCAGAGGGTGTTAGTGTTGGGGTGCAAGTACCTAGGAGAAGTGGTGATGGAAAGGTAATCTAACAGAAATCTGCCAAGTCACACAAGTTTCCAATACCTAGTGTTAGAGGTAGAACTCACATCTAACTCTAGGTCAAGATTTTTTTCTTTTTTTTTTTTTTTAACCATAATAATGCTAACAAACTGATAAAATCTACCAACTTTCTGATTATTGGATTAGGTATAGTCAGGGACAATCTCCCTCTGTGTGGCTTCCTTGATGTCCTACTTCCTGACTGGGAGGAAGAGTAGAATTGCCTGATGGGGGAATGCATAGGTTGTATGTTGTATTAAAACAACGAAATCTGAACCTCCAGGGTCATTGCCAAGGCAAGCAACCTTCTGGGATCTGCTCTGCTGCAATGACCTGATCAAGGCGTGCTTCAGGAGGCAGCATACAAATTTAGAACGGAACTCGGGGACTGTTCTCGGCCCTGGAGCAAGTACCAAGTGCTCATCCTGCTGGCTGGGGCTGCTCTGCCCCAGAATCCATCTGTGTTCTTTATCTGGGAGTGTCTTTAACGACACTTAAATTGAAACGTTAATGTATTTGAAGGGGTGGTTGCAGGTCAATACTGACTGCTTTTATCATTGCTGCTGTCCTTTGAGTTCTTGATGGAACTCACTAAAAGACAAAGGCCTATTTGTCTTGTCATAGATTTGGAAGTTTTATTTTTGGGCAACTAAAGAACCATGACTAGGAACAAGCAAAACTGTGCCCTAAACTTGTCTCCAAGGTTTAACCCAAATGTATAGGCCAAGGAACCTTTTCCCATATGTATTATCACATAACCCTTATTTGAAGCCCTCTCCCAACAGACCAGAGTAAATGTCATATACTTTGTTAGGGGATGAAAGGGAAGAGAGATGACTTGTTGCTGAAATTCAATCTTTGTTTTAGGAAATGTTGGGATACTGGGTTGCTCTCATAGAATGCCATAGGCTAGGTGATTTAAACAACAAACATTCATTTCCTACAGTCTGAGGTCTGGGAAGCCCGAGATCAAGGCATCAATACTGTTAGATGAGGGCCTTCTCTCTGGTTTGCATCAAACCATCTTCTCTTTGTTTCCTCAGGTGGTGAAGAGCAGAGTGGACTCTCCTGTGTCTCCTCCTGAGGGTATTAATCCCATCCTGGGGGCTTCACCCTCGTGATCTAATCACCTTTCACTCACCCATCTATCTCTCCTATTTTTTATTGGTTCTTTTTAATTACACATAGCAGTAGCATCCACTTTGACATAATTATACAAGCATGGAATATATCTTATACACCCTAGGACCTCTTCTGTCCCTTCCCTTTCCCCACCCTTGTTCACTTCCCTCTTTTGATCTTTCTGCCATTTACCGATAGTTATTATTATTTTTAAATTAATTTCTGTGGATGTACACTATGGGGAGATTCACTGTAGGATATTCATATATGTTCATTGGAAAGTTATGTCAGATTCATTCCACTTTCTTTTATCTATCCACCTCCTTTCCTTCATTCCCCTTTGTTTTGTGTTTTGTTTTTTGTTTTAGGTCCCAGGGATTGAACTACTCAGGGGGCACTCCTGAGCCACACCCCCAGCCTTATTTTGTATTTTATTTAGAGACAGGGTCTCACTGAATTGCTTAGTGCCTCACTTTTGCTGAGGCTAGCTTTGCACTTGTATTATTCTTCCCTCAGTCTCCTGAGCTTCTGGGATTATAGGCGTGTGCCACCGTGCCTAGCTCCCCTTTGTTTAATTCACTGAACTTCTATTCTCCCCTGCCCCTTATTGTGGGTTAATTTCTACATATCAGAGAGAACAGTTGACATTTGATTTTTTGGGGATTGGTTTATTTCACTTAGCATGATAGTCTCCAGATCCATCCATTTACCAGCAAATGTCATAAAGTCATTCTTCTTTATGATCAAGTAATATTCCATTGTTCAAACACCCATCTCTTAATACTATGACCCTGGGGGTTAGAATTTCAAGATGAATTTTGGAGGGACACATTTAGTCCTAACTCTATGCTTCTGTTGTTTCTGCCCATAAACCATAGTACTCTCAGCTCAACCACTTGATATTTGAGTTTTTTCAACACATGCAGAACACAAGATGAAAATAATTCTTTATATAAATCAGGAAGAAGGAAACACATGCTGAATAGTCATATGCAGACTGTTTCTGTGTGATGATAGATGAAAATGTGTAATCAGAGTCTCCAATATTGCTGAATCCCACGATCTCCAGGGCTAAATGAAGAGCCCATAATGATGGTCCATCCCAGCATATCAAGTTGAACTAATTTTACCTGGATACATTTGCTAGACTAAGAGTTCATCACAGTTTGGCATTAACCTCATACTATTCTGGGAGATACTAAAATGAATCATTAAATAAAAGCTTCAATGTGTAATAATGTCACAATTTTTAAAAGTCTCATTATAGATCTTGAATTATTTATTATAATATATGAAATTATAACAGTTATATAATAATATTATGCTTATTAGAAAGATTTCATGATCTTTATTTTGGCCTATAATTCAATGAGTGACTGCCCTATTGCATGGCAATTCATCTTAGAAACATTGATGGTATGTGGTAGGTGCTGAGTTAATAAGAATTGATTGCTTGATGCGTGAGTGGATTGATAATGACTATTCTTTAATGTAGGGTATGGGGGGTATGCATCATGAGCTGTAGTAGTACAGCCCCTTGGCAGATCTCAGTTGGTAGATAATTGATGCAATTCACTAGACTATAAAAATATCAGTACATAGTATTGTGGAATTTTGGAGTTAGTAGGATTTGGGTGCCCAAAGGGAAGATAAGTGGAGTTTTAACAAAATAGGGCTCATAGACATAATTGATGGACCTTGAATTTAAGGCCTTGGTTTGTGTTTAGCATTATGATTTTTCCTTTTGTGAAACTCAGCTTGCATTGCCCAGTCCCACAGTAATGCCTGCTTCTGTGCAACATTCTTCCTCCTTGAGTTTCCATCTGCCACTGTTATGGTTTGAGTCTTAAACGTTCCCCCAAAGACTCGTGCTCTAAAGACCTGGTCACCAGCCTGTGGGGCTAGTGATAGAAGTGGAACATTTGGGATGTGGGACCTACTGCAAGGAAGGGAGGTCACGGGAGGAAGGGATATTGGAACCCTGGACCCTTCCTTTGTCTTTTTTCTTTTCTTTTCCTCTCTCTCTCTCTCTCTCTCCCCACCACCCCCCCTCTCTCCCCCTCTCTCTCTCTGTCTTTGCTTCCTGGCTTCCATAAGTTGAACAGCTTTGTTCCACATATTTCCCACCATGACATTCTGCCTCACCATATGCCCCCAAAACAACAGAGCCAAGAGACCATGGACTGAAACTTCTGAAACCATAAATCAAAACAAACCTTTCCTGCTGGGCATGATGACATATTCTTGTAATCTTAGCAACTTGGGAAGCTGAGGAAAGAGGACTGCAAGTTCAAGACCGGCCTCAACAAATTAGTGAGACCCTCAACAATTTAGTGAGACCATGTCTCAAAATAGAAACTATAAAAGACTTGGGGTGTAGTTCACTAGCAATGAGCCCCTGGGTTCAATCTTCCATATCAAAGTAATAACAACAACAATAATTGTTGCCCGCCTGTAGCGATTGCCGCTTGCAGCAACGATGCCACGGGAGAAAATTCGGAGGCAGAATGGAAATGAAAAAGTTCTTTTATTCTTCTTTCTTCTAACTTCTCTCTCCGGCTCCAACAAACTCTCCAACTCCAACTCCAACTCCAACCACCTCTAACTAACCCTCACCCGGTTAAATACTTTTTGCCTTAACAAGGACACGTGCTAACAGCTCGAGCTTACAGGTGTGTCACGCAGTGTTCACAGGCATAAAAAGATTCTTAGATAAATGCATGAATATCAGGTGAAAATACTTGAACACCTTTATGGCTCTCAGCTAGCCGCCATCTTAGCTATCTCCTCAATTAGGGCTCTTACAATAATAATATTAAATAAATAAATACATCAAATGAACCTTTCTTCCAAGTTGATTATCTCAAGTATTTTGTCACAGCAACAGAACATTGACTTACACACCCACAAAGTGCACCCCAGGAAGAAATATAGATAGATGTTCTTGCCTCATCACCGCATTCTTGCAACCTGAATTTCTAAAAAGAAACAGACAAGTGGGGGGTGTTTGCCTCGTTCTGCCAAAAAAATGTATTCTACTGAATATAGTAGTCTGTGCTCTCTAACTGCTTCAGAGCCTTTATGAGGCATCTGAAAACTGTGAGACAAGTTGAGCATGCGCTGTAACTGCACATTCAGCCATTCACAAAGTCACATCTGAGGTGTATTGTTCTTAAAGCCAGCATCGAGTTCTCCTAAAGGAAATCAACTCTGGATTACCTTCCTGGCTGTAATCTTTTGGTCATGTGACTTAGCAACAATCACTTTCCTATATACTGGGGACAGCACTTGGATCCATTGTGCAGGGTTTCTGTGAAAGTGAAATGTACCTCAAGGACTGACAGGCTATACATAGTAGGTGCTCAATAAATGTTGAGCACTCCTGTCCTTTGTGAGAAGCCAGGGACGGGCTACATTGTGCTTTTGGTTGCAGCTAACAATCAAGTCCAGAGACACTTTTTGACCACTTACTATGTACAAGCTTTATGTGTTATTTTTCTCCCCCTGAATCCTACCCAAGGGGTGTGTGTATGGATAAACATTAAAAGGACTCACAACATATAAGGAAACTTATGTAGAGAATATAAGACAAGAATCACTACCTTGTTCACTGGTGAGAAATGCTTTTCCCTGTTAGAAAGCTTTGGGGTGAATACTACCTAGATGGTTTCTTATGCTCAGGGGGATCATGGTTTTCAAGGAAATGTGTTGGTGAATCAGAATTTGCCAATTCACTTTATTCTTAGCTGTTGGGCATTCAAGAAATGGATTTCTTCTAGGAAAATTTCCAGTTTAATTCTCATAATTCCTTGAACAAATAGTGTCTGGGGTGTGTGTGTGTGTGTATGTGTGTGTGTGTGTGTGTGTGTGTGTGTGTGTGTATCTATTTGTTTAATCTACTACATCCTTAAATAGGTTTGAAAACTCATCAGCCTGTATTTCACTTGTTTGGTTAAGTTGACTCCCCCTATGAGGCCGGTGTTTCCTAGAAGTAGAATACACAACATGAGTATCTTTGACACCATGAAAGCATGTGCTACTCTTTGGGTTCAGCAAATGAAAAACTATTCTTTGAAACAAGAAAACCGTATTTTTTATGTAGTAACTATCAGTAAGAATATGCATTTGCTCGTTTCAGGTGGTACATCTGACATTCATTCACAAGGGCACTTAATCCTGCAGATACAGAATAGAATTTCCTGAAGAAAAATGGTAACTAGAACAATAGACACTATCTTGGTGTGAATTATAATGAGAATTATATAAATTTCTTTATTCCAATGAATTCTAGTACATGAAAACACACACTTCCATCTGTATTATGCCATAATTCCATACAGAAAATAGATATCACTCAAAACAGAAAAAGGTTAAGCACAGGGAGGTAGGTCGTAACAAACCATCAAAAGGGTTGAAGGGGCTGATTCAATATGGACCTTCAGGAACATTATAGAAAAAAAACACAATTGTCCCACCATAGGCATTGATACATTGGAGTACATTCCTGGAGCTGTGCTTTCAGCTGGGACTATTGCTGCCTCAACTCTTTCCCAACAATGCAGTAGAGGGAAAATGGATACCTGTACTAATCCACTGACCAGGAACCCAGATCACAAAACTGTTGGGACCTCCACAAATTCTTTATACCCAGGAAACTGGGCAGTGGACACAGGGATGCTGTCTCTGTCAGTTTTGTGCTACTATAACAGAATACGTGAGGCTGGTAATTTATAATGAATAAAAATATATTGGGCTCACAGTTCTAGAAGCTGGGAAGTATAAGATTGAGGGATCTATATCTTGGGAGAGCATTCTTATTGTATCTTGACATGGTGGAAGATGTCACATGGTGAGAGAACATGTGCACAAGAGAGGAAAAAGGAGGCAGAACTCAGCCTTGAATGGGGAACTATATTCATACTATAACTACCCCACTCATGATAACGACATTCATTCATAAGGTCAAAGCACTGCTGACCTAATCACCTCTTGACAGTCCCACCTCTCAACACTGTTGAATTGATGATTAAGTTTTCAAATGCGTGAACTTTGGAGCATATTCAAATTATAGCAGATACTACAGCAGGGAAACCTGTCACTTTCTTTATTTCCCAATTTAGCAGAAAGGGCAATAACTGGGAAAAAAAAGTTTCCACCTCAATCCTTTCCGCATTTCATGGAATACATTCACTAAGAGAAAAATTTGCACTCAGAACCCTTGTTGCAAGAGAGTAATAAAGTGTAATTTTTAGCTGTTTAGTGTATTGAACTAGTATGAATATGGAATGGAGGTAAATTGATTTAATTCAGAATAGTTAGCACTTCATTTATGTAGCAGATGGCTCGTAGCTAGCACTTTTCCCCATTGTACCATGCAGTAATCTCTGACATAGCATTAATATTTTAAAGAGCCTATTTGTGTGTCTTCCTAGGATGGCCTGTACATTCCTTGAAATAGTTACTTAGAGCTCTAGAACTGGTACGTAGCAGAGACCAAGCACATGTCTGTTGAATGCGTAAATGAATGAATGGATTGTCTTTGCTATGCTTTGGCTTCAAAGGCAGGAGCTTTGTCTTATAGACTTTGGTGTAACTGGCTTCCGGCACTAGATCTGGCCTACATTACAGAAGAAAGTGACCTGAATATCAAATACATGCTTTATCATTCTCATATTCAATTGAAATGCCATTCTAATTCCTTTATATCAAGATTACCATTTCCTTGAGCAGATTCCACTTTAAAATCCTGTTTTATACTGCTACTACTACTACTATTTACTACTAGTAGTACCACGTGTTCATCCTTAGTGCTTATTATATTCTAAACATGTTTCCAAGAGCTATTTATCCTTATTCTGAAGGTAGGGCTATTATTAACTACAGACCCTTGTATGCAATTATCTGAAAGTCAAATATTTAGCTCAGTGACATAGAAACACCCAGATGACCATAGCTGAGATGAAGAAATAGACCACATCAGCCCTGCCAAAACAGCCCATCCTTTCCTCATTTCCAATCACAATTCCTTTTTTTCTTCATGAATATCACTGCTTTCCTTATATCCATGCTTATCTCTTCCTTGATTTTCTTCAAACTCTTATCTGTTTAGTTTGCTTTCTTATAAATTATTGTTCAGCTTTAGGTAATTTTGAGCTTTATATAAATGAAATCATGCCATAGAAATCCTTTGGTGTTTATTTTTATTAATGCTGTTGTTCAATACTATGCTTGGGAGAAGTTATCCTGTTGCTGTGGGTAGCTTCAGATTGTTCATTTTTACTGTATATAGCATTTCATTGTATTAACTTTTTCAAATTATTTACCTATCCTTCTCTTGAAAGTTACTTGGATGATTTCTGCTTGGGCTTACTATGAATTATGCTTCTGAGATCATTCTTGTACATTTTCCTGATAAATGTTTAGGAACTGATTCTCCATGGAGAAAAGTTATGGGTGCAGCACTTGCCTATTTCTATGATGTAATTTCTCTCACATAGCTGATATCAGTCCACCAATGTGAAGTCACTAAATGTGGGTCTGGGAAGAGATAGGCAACAGCAGCTCTCGTAAGCTGGCAAGCTGGTTTCAGTATGCCACTACCTGGGACATGTGTCTTTCTTTCTTTTTTTTTTTAATTTTAAATATTTATTTATTTGCTTTAGTTGTACACAATGTGTTTATGTGATGCTGAGGATCGAACCCGGGCTGTGCATATGCTAGGCGAGCGCTCTACCGCTGAGCCACAACCCCAGCCTGTGTCTTTATTTCTATTTGGTGTAGATATATGAGTGAATTGACTCATAAGTTTATATTCAACCAGGAGATAACACCGTGTTATTTCCAATGCAGTTGTCTCATTTACATACTTTTCAGATGTTCATGAGAGTTCTAGTTGGTCCACACATTTGCCAACAAGGTGCTATTCTCTGTTGTTTTCTTTTTTACCATTTCTGGCATATGATAGTGACTTTAATTCATCTTTCCATTATATTAATTCCAATGATAATTTACCATTTGCTTGTTTAACATTTGAACAACCTCTTCTGAGAAGATCCTATTCAAATCTCTTTTCTAATTTCCTAGGTTGTCTGACTTTTTTTTTTTTTTTTTGAGTAATGTAGGTTTTTTAAATTTTTTGAAAATTTGTTCTAATTAGTTATATATGACAGCAGAATGCATTTCAGTTCATCATACACAAAATGGAGCACAACTTTTTATTTCTCTGGTTGTTCATGATGTAGAGTCGCACCATGTGAGCAGACATACGTGTACCTAGGGTATGATGTTCATCTCATTCCACCATCTTTCCTGCTCCCATGCCCCATCTCTTTCTATCTCTGTCCTTTGCCCAATCAAAATTCCTCCATTCTTCCCCCCACCCCCCCTATTGTGGATAAACATCCACTTATCAGAGAGAACATTTGGCCTTTGGTTTTCTGGGATTGGCTTACTTCGCTTAGCATGATATTCTCCAACTCCATCCATTTACCTGAAAATGCCATAATTTTATTGTCTTTTAATGCTGACTAATATTCCTTTGTGTATATGTACCACAGGGCATCTAGATTGGTTCCACAGTTTGGGTATTGTGAATTGAGCTGCTATGAATATTTATGTAGTTATATCACTATTGTATGCTGATTTTAAGTCCTTTGGGTATAGACCAAGGAGTGGGATAGCTGGGTCAGATGGTGGTTCCCTTCCAAGTTTTCTAAGGAATCTTCATACTACTTTCCATGGAGGTTGCACCAATTTGCAGTCCCACCAACAATGTATGAGTTTATGACTTTTCTTATTGATGAGTTTGTCATATATTTAGACTACTTGCCCCTTGGTTGGGCACTGCTATGGCTTAAATATTGTTTGTCCCCTCTGAGACTTGTGTTGAAATTATTGGGAGGTAGAGCCTAGTGTTTGGGTCAAGAGGGCTGAGGCCTTATGAATAGATTGATGATTTTCTTGTGGGAATGGTTTAGTTATTGTGGGAATTTGGTTCTTTTCCTTTCTTCCACATACACCTGCTTCCTGTTCCATTTTCTCATCATAATTTGAAGGAGCACCTGGCCTTCATCAGAAGCAATAACTTCATCTTGGACTTTGCAGCCTCATGAAGTATAAGTCAGACCTCTTTTCTTTATATATCAATGAGACTAAGGTATTCTATTATAGCAACAGAAAACAGAAGAAGACAGGTATGTATGATGCAAATATTTTCTCAGTCAGTGAGTGTCTCTTTTAATGATGACTTTTGATAAATACGAGTATTTGACTTGAATGTACCCAAGTACTTTTTTTTTCTATGATTAGTACTTTCATTTGTTTAAAAATTATTTCATTATCATGAGATCCTAAAGATCCCAATGACAAGCTCTGACTGTTGTGATCTATGTAAAACTGAGCTGATTAAAATATTTTTGTCCTGATATGCCAGAGAATTGGGTTCTCTAGATGGAAGGAGCCACAGGAGTTGAATCCCAGCTCTTGTCTGAGGAAGGCACTGAGGGGACTGGGGTGGTCAGAGAGTCTGGCAAGGTAAACTCTCCCTACTGATGAGCTTTCCAGGAGGGCAAAGCCAAGCTACTCCTCTTCCAAACCATGAAGAAGGTGGCCAGGGAAGTAGGGATGACAGAGCTGTCATCTGTCCTGGAAGGAGCAGCTCCTCAGCAATTGAGCCACTGCTGCACATGGTCCTGCCAGGTCTGCTGGGCTCCCAAGTTCCTACATCACAGCCATACATACACAATATATAGTGCTGCTCACTGTCCCTACCACTGAGCCACAGATAAGCAGCCACACTCAGCCCTAAGGTGTCACAGGGAGCCAAGTAACTGCATATGCAATCACAGCTTCCCCACAGGTGTTCCTGCAGATGGAAGGTGCACATGAGAGCACACCCATACACACACACAGGCATGTGACACACACCCACAAAACCACCTATAGTCAAAAAGCCCTTCAGATGGTCATACAATGAGTTGTAGAATCACAGGTGCCCTCCTGTTTTATTCTCTAAAATTTTTTTGTCTTACTTTTTACATTTAGATTTAGAACTGATTTTTGGTAAGAAGTAGAAGTTAATATGGATATTTGATCATTCCAACATCACTTCTTAAGCAGTTACTTTCTCCCAGCTGCTTTCCCATTGGACATTTGTACTAAATGATGTGTCAATATATAAGTGAACCTGTCTTTGTACCTCCTACTTGGTCCTACTTTTTTACCTGGCTTTATGACTATAATAGACTGGCCAACTTACTTTTAACAAATTTTGCTACCCAGTATTGTCCTTCATGTGTATTTTGGCTACTCTTGGTTGTGTATTTCACTTTATGCATTCAAATTGGCTAATCTGAATATAAAAGGAAACTAGCTGAAGTATTAGTTGGGATTTATTGAATGTGTAGATTAATTTGTGAATAATGTACATCTTTAAAATACTGAGTCTTCAATTTAAAATGCTGAGTATATCCTTCAATTTATTCAAGTCATTATAAATTTCCTTAGAAATGTCCTAGTTTCTATATAGAAATCTTGCTCCACTTTTGTGAAACTTTTATCCCTAGGTATATTTTATATCAATAAATCTATTTATATATATTTGTGTATATAAATATGTATTAATTATATATATTTATTTATAAATTCATTTACATATGATTGTTGATTTTTGCTTTTTGTTTTTGTTTTTGCAGTGATGGGGATCAAACCCAGGGCTTTGCACATACTAAGCAAGTGCTCTACCATTGAACTGCATTCATGGTCTTAGATGACATGTTTGATGTTATTGATAATACCATTTTTAATTTAAATTTTGAGTTTGTTGATGGTACTAACAAAATTAATATTTTTTACATAGATCCTAAACTCACAAATCTTGCTAAACTCATTAATAACTTATAAGTTTACCATTCTTTTTCTATGTGCACGATTATAATTTGTGAATATCTGGCATTAACCAAACTTGAGGTCAAGGGCACAGATTGTCTAGCTTATCTAAGACTTCTGACACCAAGTGAAAGTTCAGGGGTTTCCCAAAACCAACTTCATGTTTGAACATTTGCTAGAAAGACTCTGAACTCACTGAATGCTATTTACTGACAGTCATGTTTATTAAGGGAAAAGATACAAATCTAAACCACCCAAAGGGAGAGATGTACAGGCAGGGCCTGGGAAGGCATGGAGTGTCAGTTGTCCTCTCCCAGTCATGGATGGCACTGCCTCCTCCTGGTTATGTGTGACAGTATGCCCAGAGTATCACCAACCAGGGAGGCTCACATGAGCTTCCATATCTGTAACTTTTCCTATGGTTCATTGTGCAGGCATGATTGATAGAATCATATTCAGCCACCCTTCCACAGAGATTGGGCTGCCAAGAATCAACTCACTAGCATATGAACTATAAGGTGGGGTCTGAGGGATCCCCCGTGAATAACAAAAACACAGTGGAAATTCTAAGTGTTTAAAGGTTCCCTTCCAGGAACTAGAGCATAGACCTCTCTTTGGAGGACTCATTCCTTACTCCACAATGAGTATTTTTTGCTTTCTACTCAATTTTACTCATGTCCATTTTTTTTTTCCTTTTTGACATACTGCACTGGATATCAATTCCAGTACATTTTAGTATAATGGTGCTAATGGTAGGTGATGGTACTTTGTTCTTGATCTCAAAGAGGATAATTTTAATGCCACCATTAAAGGTTAATGTTTGGTGAAAGTTCTCTGTAGATATTCTTTATCAGATTAGGAAAACTAATCTATTCTAAAGAACAGGAATTTTCTTCAAAAAAGAAGTTGAATTTTATACTTCATCTGCATCTGATGAGATAATCATATAATTTTTCCTTCTTTTTCAATAAATATGGAGAATTATATTGATTGAATTTCTAATCTTCTGATAAAATAATCAAAATTCTCCTTTATTCTCTCAATATGGAGATTCACATTGGTGAAATTTCTATGTCAAACTAGTAAGCATTGATGGAATAAACACACTCTGGTCATATTTATACTTATTTATTATTTAATTAAATAATGAACTAATTAAATTAACTAAATAATTAATTAAATAGTTGACATTATTTAATTCTTAAATGTTTAGCAGAATTCTCTAGTGTAATTATCTGGGCCAAACTTAAATGATGGGTTCAATGTCTTTCGTCATTATAGGGATACACAGATTTTTTATTTCCTTTTATGTTACTTCTGTTAAGTTTATGCTTTTCTCTACCTATTTGTTACTTTTAAATGCATCATCATAAAGTTGTTCTTTATGTCCTCTTATTATGTTTTAGCAAGTAGAGGATCTGTAGTTATTGCCTGTGGATTAGCAGTTATTTTCTGCCATCATTTTGAGAATTTCACTTCATTATTTTCTGGCTTTAGTTTTTTTTGCATGAGAACTCAAGTGATAGTTGTTTCTCCTTTCAAGGAAGTCTGATTTTATTTCACTAGTTGCTTTTGAGATTTTTTTTTAACTTTATTTAACTTTAATTTCCCTGTGATGTGTGCATAACATGTGTGTGTGTGTGTTCTTTTTGTTTCCCTATGTCTCATTCTGGATCTTTCCTTCTGCCCAACTTCTAGTGCACAAATTCTCTATTCAGCCTTGTACAATCTGCTGATGAATTCATCATCATGTTATTATTTCAGCTATTCTCTTTATAAGTTAAAATTTTCTATTTTATTCTTCTCCAAATTTGTCATTTTAAAAAGTTTTTAGTTCTTAGCTAAAATATTTAATCTAGACAAGAACATATGAAGTGAAAAGTCTATGAAACATTCTAATATATGGAGTCCCAGTAGATCTTTTTTTCTTAGTGTGTGGTTTTAAGTGTGCCTGTTTATGTTTTATGCTCAAGGCATGGTAACTGGAATTTAATTTGTAGGAAAAATTTAAGGACTAAGATAAACAAGCTTTCCTCCAGTGAGCACTTTGGTTTTCTTTTGCCAAACACTTGGGGTCACTAGTAATTCGGAATCGCTTCAGTCCAATTTGGAATTGAGATGATCCATGTTTGAGCGATAGCCCATGCATGTGATGGTTTAGATATAGTTCAGGTAGTTTGTCTAAATTACCTAGCTTTCCATCGCTGAAGGATGAAGAATAGGAGTGTTCTTTTTGAGCACAACCATGATGTCACTTCCCAGTTTAAATATTTTTCATAGCTTCCCATGGCACTTAGAATAAAATCTAGATTCTATTCATAGTTAAAGTCCAGAGGCTGGACCTCTGGCTTCTTTAGTTTCATTACTTTTTCTCAGGTTACCTGATGTGAGGTGCTACTTTCTGTTTCCAAGCAAGATTTCTCCTTCATCTACACTTAGATTACTTACATATGGCTCATTGAATGGCTTATTCTAACTCATCTTTTTGCTTATGCAAGATGACTTCTGCAAGTCAAGGGAAGACTTTATCTAATTTAGCTAATTTGTCCAAACCCAACTTATTATTCCAATCACTGTCCTTTATAACACTTATCAAAATCTGTAATTATTTGTTTCTTGTTAATTTTTGCTTATTTAGTTTTAATCTCTTACCACTAGAATGTATACTTTGATAGCTGGGACTGTTTCTCTAGTAGTTACTAGGATGCCTCATATATCACAAAGTAATTATCATTAAATGGATACATGATAAATCAAGATTGCATTAAATGCTGAGGATACATGCTAGAAGTAGAAGTAATCATTGTTTTGTCATCTTTCTCGTAGTTGTAGCATGGTGGTAATTAAAAATAGTAATAAAGCAGTGAAAGGCAGTTGTAGCATGGTGGTAGTTAAAAATAGTAATAAAGCAATGAAAGGCAGTTAGGGTCATGCTGACTGAGTCTGATTCCTTCTCTGCCCCGTACTACTAGCTGTTTGACCTTGAACAAGTTAACTAACTTCAATGTGACTCAGTTTTGCCATCTTTAGAAGAGTAATAATCAAGTCTTCATCTTATTTAATCATGAAGCTAAATATGTTTTGGATTTAAGATTTTTTTCCTGGCTAGGTGGGGTGGCACATGCCTGTAATCCCAGATACTCTGGAGGCTGAGTCAGTAGGATGGTAAGTTCAAGGCCAGACTGGACAATTTAGTAAGATCTTGTCTCAAAATAAAAAATAAAAAATGATTGCAATGGGGCTGGGGTTGTAGCTCAGTGGTAGAGCACTTGCCTCACACGTGTGAGGCACTGGGTTCAATCCTTAGCACCACATAAAAACAAATAAATGAAAAAAAGATATTTTGTCCATCTACAACTTAAAAAAATTAAAAAAAAAATGATTGCAATGTAGCTCAGTGGCACAGCACCCTTGAGCTCAATGCCCAGTACCAGAAAATAATACTAAAGAATTTTTCCTATCTTAGAAAAGTAATCTGATATATAACAATCATATATTCTATAGCAATCCTAATCCCAATAGTGTCAAGGGAAGTTCCTCTAGTAAAACCACATTAATATTTTTGCAATAAAACATATAAATATAAACCGTGCATGGAATAATAAAGCTATAAATGGATGTATGGTGGTTCAACTCAGATTGAACTGCAAAACTTGGCTTTTAGAGTTAATCCTTAGGAATTCAAATGCATATAGAACCACAGAATTTTAGAAATGGTAATAATCTTACTGATCATTTTTTATCTTTATTTTGTTGATTTATTTTTATGTGGTGCTGAGGATCAAACCCAGTGCCTCACACATGTGAGGCAAGCCCTCTACTGCTGAACCACAATCCCAGCACCTTACTGATCATTTTTATAACTTCTCCAATTTTAATGATAAGAGAAACTAAGATCCAGAAATATCAGACAACATTCCTAAGATCACATAGCTCATTTCTAGCAGTGCTGGAGACTGACTTTAGTGTCCTCTTCACCATATCTGATCTAAAACTTAGGTCATTTCATGTCATACTTGAAAATTAGAACCAACTGATCCACTGTTTAAACTATTAAATGTGGCTGACTTTCTCATGATCTGTGGGTAATTTTTTTTAACCATACAAAAGTATGAGCTTCTTAGTTCATGATGATTATGAGGAGGAAAGATGGTATTATATCAAAGGTCTTTACGAGGTAGCGAGGAAGGCACATAAGAGTTGGTCATCAAATAGGAGCTAAACTTTGAGGCTTCCAGATGGACACTAAATGGTCCAATGTTACCATGATTTTGTATTATAGAAAAAATTATGATACGCTAATAAGGAAGTTAGAGCTGGCAAATGGGAATATCTGTAGAGTTCTACGCTTGTTCCCTTTTCAAAGTGGGAGAAAAGCATTCTATTTTATTACTCCTTATCTCACATACCAAGTCATATACTGAAAAATGTATATGATTGGCTTATGATTGACTGACATACACCTTAGTTATTGAGATTCAGGTCATTATTAGTAGTGGCATATTAAATACTAGATCATCTTCATTCAGTGAAAACACTGGAATTACTTGAAGGGAAAGTTATGCGTGCTTTCGTAAAAATAATAATTTTTTTTAATTTACTTTACTTATAAAAGTTTTTTTTTTTAAATTTAATTTACTTATAAAAGTTTCAGAGCCCATCCTTTTACAGGAGAAGGTTTTTAAAGTGAAGCCTGAATTAGCATTTAATGATATGGACATGGGATTTATAACCTTTTAAAGCAGTAGTGGTGGGGTAATGAAGTGAATGAAACACTGTCACTTTGTAGACTGCCTCATTTTCTTTCTGTTCATTTCAGGCAGGAGATTCTCTGAAGGCAGTGTACCATAGACTTAGTGTGGGAAGCATCCACAACTGTTCACACAAAGATGTCAAATGAAGGGGCAGCAGCATTACAGAACAACACTGCAATTGCAAAAGGAGAATGCATGCAAATCTCTGTCTCTGGGTACACATTTTTTCCATTTGAAATAATCCAAGAGATTTGCCAAAGGCCTCGGGGCATGGTTTGTATACTTGCAGGCACAGAAGGCTAGTTTCTTGGAACATAAATTTCACATTTTTATAAGTGTAACTGAAGATACATTTTCAGGCCATATTGAAAATGTAGGAGAAGGGGAAACTCATAATTTACAAGCAATTTGGCTCTTGCTGTATACCCTATCTACTTTTAGTGTCTTTATTTTTGGATAGAATTTCCATTTTGTTATTGCAAAATGATCCACAAAAGGATAAATTGAAGGTAACTATTGTCTATATTTTGGTGTACCTTCCAAATTTTCCTATGCACATATTTGTGATTTTTTTTAAGAATATTTATTTATTTGCTTTTGGTTGTACACAATGTGTTTATTTCTACATGGTGCTGGGGATCGAACCCAGGCCACGCACATGCTAGGCGAGCGCTGTACCGCTGAGCCACATCCCCAGCCCCCACATATTTGTGATTTTTAAACAACAAACAATGAGTACACTAAGCAAAGAGTTTTAAGGTTTCTTTTTCATTCACAATCATAAAGTGAACCCTCTTCCATGTCAGTAAGTATTTTCCTGCATAACTTGGTAGCTGGAAAAATTGTAATAACAAAGTGTTTTCTAGAACCAGCCATGTGCTACGTATTTTGCATTCTCTTTTTACAGTATAATCTTCACAATAACCTTATAAGGTTAGTATCATTATTAATAATTATTATTTTTCTCATTTTATAGCCAAAGAAATCAAAGTCTAACTTAAATAAAATTCCCAAATTCACGTATGTAAAGAGTAAGGGAAATCAAATTGAAATTCACTCAAATTCCAAGAGTTTCTGCCCAGAATCATTTTACTCAGGTATACATAATATTGAACCCTTTCCTATTGTCAAATCCCTACATTGCTCCTCTTTTCCTCCTTCTGTCTTTCCCTTCTTCCTTTGTTTCTATTACAAACAGCTGTTTGGTGAGCCTCTAGTGAAATCATGACACATGATCTCAAAGATTAAAAATCTGGGTATAGTAACTGCTCACCAGATACCTGGGATCTATTGTCCCCAAATTCTGATCCCTTGCCATTCGCAGATTCACATGACAAGTTCAGGTCAATGAACTGATGAGCTGATGTCACTTTATGGAGAAGGCACAGAAGACCTGCAGAATTCTGCATTGGCTTCTTCCTACCTGGTGAACCATGAATTGACAGAACAACAACAACAAAAATGAAAACCTGTGACAGGGCTATTATGTTTGAGCTTCTCACATGCAATGGGGACTAGGCAATATCTAGCAGAAATTATATTCATTTACCCTCTGGCTTGACATTCTATTTCTAGGACTCTTTCCCAGTCACACTAGAAAGAAGGGGGGAGCGGGGAGGGAGAGAGAGAGAGAGAGAGAGAGAGAGAGAGAGAGAGAGAGAGAAGAAGAAGGAAGGAAAATGAGGGAGAATAATGAATGTGACAAGACTATAAAATGCAAAGCAAATGAATCTGAGGATTTGTGAACACAAATGAAGGGCATTACTTCATCTTTTACATTTTAGGGCTTGATCTGTCCTCTACTTTAAATGAAAACAGTATCTATTGACTTTGGAGTTATGTCCTTGTGCTATTTGTGTTGCTTTTGCTTGTCTTTTTCTCATTCATGCATACACTCGTACATTTTCCTGATTCAGAGAGAGATCAAAAAGCAGTTTCTGTGTCTTTACATTGATGTTGAGGTGGCATCAAGGCTAGCTGCATAAGAAATAGATAGTATTCTGAGTTATCTGTGGGAAAAGCGGAGTTTATTTTTAGGAATTGAGTTTAAAATCCATAAGAAGACATAGGAGATTTGGGGATGTCTGCAAGTTTTGTTTTTTAACACAAACTAAGATCCATTTAGTTTGTACACACAGCACACAGTATCTTAATTTCCTCCAGGGATTTGACTTCATTTGCATTTGAGAGAGTGTGGTTTTGCAAGATTTTCTTTCTTCTTTCCCTTCCAGTAAAACGTCAGTGCTAGTGCATTTATTGCCAACCTTCTGAAAGATAAAGTGCTGTTCATGTTTTCTCTCAAGGTCTCACGAAATGGAGCATCCTAGGCAATGGGGATCTATAATGACACCCACCTTGTAACACATGTATTGTCTGTGAACATTTTTCAGTGAACTCCTTTCAGAGTGAGGCTTCCTCCTTTTGGCCCTGTACCTCATTTAGAAAGCGACCTGTGACCAGCACACAGAATGGGAAAAGTATGAGAAGAATACCTAATGCCAGATGAGGAGAATGCCTAATGTACTGAGA